>OX387240.1:135783161-138183161 GCA_947561735.1 Cenchrus americanus | reverse complement strand
CCTCTCGAGCGGTGTAGTGGTGGGCGTGAATGGCGTTGGGCTCTCGAGCACTGTAGTGGTGGGAGTAGATGGCGCGGGAGAGCGGGCGGCGAAGCTGGATGTCGAGCTTTCTGCTGCAAAAGAGTTAGAATATTGCTTCGAGTGATGTCCCTGCACATCACGTTCAACGTTGCGAGCATAATATGAAGGCACAAATCTACGTCGCATAGCAGCTTTTAATTCAGCCCAAGTGGTGGGATGTTTTTGTTTATATTCATGATGCCACCAAAATAAAGCTAAATTAGTAAATGCACTAATAGCAGTTTGAACTTGAGAAACAGCAGGAATATCATGGTATGAAAATTTCTGTTCGACCTCTAATTCCCAATCAATATATGCAGCTGGATCATATTTGCCATGGTAAGGTGTAATTGTAAATGGAAGCGTAGAAAAAGAATAATTACCACCACGGATGGATGCACAACGGGCGTGTCCACAGAGGTCTCCAGTGCCGACCACCTTCTATAAACCCGTGATCAGTGTTTTCATTGCATCGAGATGTGACGCAATGGTGTCGAGCTTGGTCTTAGTGGCCTGCAGCTGGTCTTCCCTCTTATCGTCGCCTGCCATTGTTAGCGCAAACACAAAAACAAAATCGACAACAAAATAGGGGTATAATGGCTCACAAGACGCTCACTACAATGCTGTTATCAAATTCTTATCTGTTCTTACCAAGCACACAGGGGCGACCTGCAACCAACCGGTGGAACCTGAGAAAGATTGGAGGAGCGATTGCCTGGCGAAACGAAACCTGGTTGCCATAGAACTTTGTGGAGTTTTGGGAAGGCTGCACTCAATTGAAGGATTAGCACAATCAAACAATAATTGCAAAGTTGAATTATAGTGCAAATCACGTAACAAAGCTGCTGGAAACAAAGTGTAAAAGTAGAAGGAAAAAGAAACAAGGGGGAACAAAAGATGGGAGGGTGCCGCGCTGAAAGCAGAGAGGGCGCGGTGTGGGGGGCGATCGTGACCAGAGAGGTCACAGGGTGCGTGGTGGTTCCTGTGCCCGGTGTTTCGCGACCCACAGAAGCGAGACAGCGCGTGAAGGCTCGGGATGTCCACCGAACCGGACAATTCCTACTCCCGGTTGGTTCTTTTTTTCTTTTTTTCTTTCGTTTCTTTTTTTCATGGACTGTCTTTTTTTGCCACGGACTGGTGTCCTTTTTTCACGTAAGGCCGCTCGGTGCGAGAGGTGTTCGCCGTGGAAAAAAAAGGAAGTATCTTGGTGTGCACGTGAGGAGGATCAGGTCCTGATCCTTCTGGACATTTTTTACTGTTTTTTCTTTCCAAAAGAAACTCACGGCAGGAAACAGGAAGGAGCGCACGGGGAAACCGCACCGCGTGGGATCAGGAACGACGGGGTATGGCGGTGGTAGGTGATGGTGGTGGGCGGCTAGGGTTTAAAGATAATAAGAGAAAAACAAAGGAGAGAACTCAAGTAACTAGCAACAATTGAACGAAAAAGCACACAAACTCAACAAAACAAATTATTGAATGAAAGTGCGAGGCTAAAACAGGCTGCTGAGACAAGGATCTAACCTAGAAGAAATTTTTCTATGGTTTTTTTGGACTATAGGAAATAAAAACACTCGATAAACTCACTGATAAACCTGGCTCTGATACCACTTGATAGAGGGGGAGTGCCCGATCTTTCGGTGAGTGGAGATAAATCCGATTTGGTGGTTGTTGACCCTCACGATCCGACTACTACGAGCGAGACTCGAAGCGCCAATGCAATCGCTGAACCAACTCCCGATGGTTACCGACCTTGCCGGCGCAAGATCGCCCGATCACGAAGATCAATTCCGTGTGCAATCGAAGAACGAACAAGAATCCGAGGCGGGCAATTTTAATATCACTCGAAGGTGGAGTTTGAATTACACGACGGCGACACGATGGCGGTACGTTCGGTTGTAGCTAAGGGTAACAAATAAATCAAACTCAAGTTTCTAAGGTGGTGGCTACCGAAAATATTAGAGACGGGGCGTCCTAGGGTTGGGGCGACCAGGGGTGGGGCGCCCCAAACTTGGGCCTAAGGCCTAACCAAACTGTCGACACAGCACTTTGGCAGATTCTAGACGTCAACTTGTTTCGACGATTTCCGTTGACTCGGGACGAATTTTGGCATGAGACTGGTGCCATTGGAGCTCTATGAAAGTCTACTTCCAACCATATATTGAACGTCCAAAACCGACTTTGTATGCGACCTGGGTGTCTGTTTTATTGTGCACTGCTCCTGGACTCCGAACTGGACTCAAACTTGAATTGCTTTTGGCCTCCACCTCGGGGACTCGAACCGGATCAACCTTGGACCTCCTTCTTGACTTGGAAAGCCTTGTTGGACTTCTTCTACTCCATTCCATGCACCAATCATGGTCGTATGCATGAGTGTCATGTCCTCATCACCCTTCCTATTTTTTTAGGATTTGCATAGGACTAGCTTGAGAGCTTCATGCTGAGATCTTGTGAGAGGGTTGGATGATCGGGCGGCAAGCTAGACCTTGTATGAACCTCCTTGGTATGTATAGATGATTCGGCGTGGTTCCTCAAAGCTTTGTTGTGTTGTTCCCTGTTGTTCTTGGTGGTGATTTTCGGAGCCCTATCTTGGTGGTTTTCTTGGGGTGTTTTCGGGACCTTGCTCTTGGGGATTTGATGGGGGAAATTTGTGAGAACCCTTCATGGTTCTTTGGCCTGTGATTCCCCTACCAAATCCGTGAGTTAAGGGGCTCGATTTTGGGGTTTTCGGTGTTCTAGGGTTAGAGGAGTTCTTGGCGGGATTTCTTCGATTCCTCTTGATTTGGCATGTTTTGGTGGACAAAATCATGGCTATGGACTCCTCATGGGGTGTTCCTATTATCCCCAAAGTCATGTTCAAGTTCGTGGAGCGATTCAGGAGATCGAAGTTTGGATTTGGAGGAGCTAACCCGCGGGTGCTGTTCATCTCGAGCTGCCCAGGCTACACCGGTCTGACCGGTGTGAGTCACTTGTGAGATTTGCCTCGGGTGAACTACTTGACTCGTGAGTCTTTGGGTCTTGGTGATGCTGGTCTACTCTTGGTCTATATGGAGTTGTTTTGTTATGTTTTGTGTAGGGTTTTCCTTCCTTACAGGTTGTGTTTTGGGGGTGTTTTTGTTCCAGGGCCTAGAGAAGTCACGAGAGGCTCTGCGGAACGCTTGTTGTGCTTGGGCCGCCGTAGCCACCGCCCGACCGGCCGTCCACCGGCTCGACGGTGTGTCACGGCGTGCCCGACGGGCGCAGCTATCGGTCGGCCGTGCGGCAAAGACAGAAGAAGCCGTGCAAGTTTCCACTGTGCGTGTTGGTGTGTTTTGGCTCGGAAGGTTGTTTGTTGGTTCCTAGGTCCAGTGGCACTCCAGTGGTTACGTGGGCTTGGCCAACTTGGGTAGTGAGTCAGAGACGTGTGTTGGAAGCTGTGTTCGTCTTGTTGGAGTCTCCATCTCCTTCGAGAAGAATTTTTATCGGCTCCCATTCACTCCCCCCCCCCTCTGGTTCACCGTATCGGTCCTTCACAACCCTAAGCACATCTAGTTCCTCACACTTGGAGGCATGCTTTTCCTTAAAGAAAGCAAGATCAGCAAGAAAAATAGAGCAATCAGCACATTCAACATCATCAGAAACAAAAGGTGAAGCTTTCAGAGAGTCAATCTCAAGCTTAGCATCCAAATTCTGAGTTTCTAGCTCAGCCACTCTAGTCCTAGCATCCTCGAGTGAACTAACCTCTTTCCTCATTTTCTTAGCCTCTCTAAGCATGTCATCACGATTATCAAGAAACAAGCGAAGTCGTTCATTCTCCTGTCGCAAGAAGGGGAGATCATCACGCACCTCGTCGTCGGAATCAGAGTCCGAGTCACTTTGTGTGCTCTTCTTGCTGCCGGAGCTTAGTGCCATGGTGCAGAAGCCATCTCTAGCGAAGCAGCTCAGCCCGCTCAGGTTCTTGGACGACTTCCTGCTCTTGCGATGATCACCTTCATCTTCACTGATGCTTGAGCTCGAGGTGGTGTACACGGAACTGGAGTCGACGTCGCTCGCTCCAACCATCGCTCGGGCCTTGCCTCGGCTCTCCTTCTTCCTCGATCGTCGCTCGTCCTTGTGCTTGTTCTTGTGCTTGCTCTTGTGGTCGCGCCTCAACCGGTACTTGCCATCCATTCTTGACTTGTGCTTGTAGACATCCTTGTTCTTGACCTTCTCCAGGCAGTCGGCAACGAAGTGTCCCGGCTTGCCGCCTGGAAGCATGTCCTCGTGTTCCTCCTCATGTTCACCCGGTTCTCGTGCAGCCTCTCGAACCTCCTCGTCAGCAATGCCAGCTCATCCTCTCCAAGCACGTCGAACTCCTCATCTGGCATAGACATCAAAGAGGACAAAGAGAATAGCCTGGTGGATGGGTTAGTGTTAGCCTTTCCTTTCGAACCACCGACGAGGGCAAGACTATGAGAGTCAGTCAGGCCCTCGAGCTTGGCTGTCATGCCCCTATCCACCTCAGCTGACTTGAGCTTCAGGAACAACTCGTTCACCGTCAGAGTGTCATACTTCTCCGACTCGACAATGGCCTCGAACTTTCCTCCCCAAATCGTACGATACAAAGAGTGTAAGAGCTTGACAGCTCTATCATGATCATCGTACGGGAGCACATCCACATTGGCCCTCATGTTGTTCACAACCACCGAGAACCTCTGAAACAAGGCATCGATGGACTCACCGTGAACCTCTGAAATAAGGCATCCGAGCCTGAACCTAGGCATTCCCAACATGAGCCTCCTTCAACACCAACCAGATTCTACAAGTCAAGTGCTTGGTGTGCACCCAATCGAACTCAGGATGACACAAAGCACGAAACAAGTAGTCGACCGCCTTATTGTTAGCGTCGAACATGTCTCTCGATCTTGGAGCAAGGAAGTTCATCGGCTGGACATAGCCTGTGTCCACCGTGACATCCCAAAGGATCTGAGCCTTTCCACGGAGAAACACCGCCATCCGCTTACTCCACATCTGGTAGTTCTTACCATCGAAGTGTGGAGGACCCGAACCCCGTTCCTGGTATGCCATCCTTGGATCTTAGACTGGTTAGAGTCAATAAAGACCCGAACTGGCTCTGATACCACTTGAAGGACCGATACGGCAAACAGGAGAGGGGGAGTGAATGGGAGACGATAAAAATTCTTCTCGAAGGAGGTGGAGACTCCTACAAGACGAACACGGCTTCCAACACACGTCTCCGACTCACTACCCAAGTTGGCCAAGTCCACGCAGCCACTGAAGTGCTACTGGACCTAGGAACCAACAAACAACCTTCCGAACCAAAACACACCAACACGCACAGCGGAAACTTGCACGGCTTGCTGCCTGTGCTGCACCGGTCAGACCGATGGCCTGCGCCGGTCAGACCGGTGACACCGGTCAGACCGGTTGACAGAGCTGGACAGGCCGGTAGCTACAGCAGCCGCACAACAAACGTTCCAGAGAGCCTCAGTGACTTCTCTAGGCCCTGGAACAAAAACACCCCCAAAACACAACCTGCACGGAAGGAAAACCCTACACAAAACCTAACTAACCAACTCCAGACAAACCAAGAACTAACCAGCAGCACCAATACCCAAAGACACACAAGACAAGCAGTTCACCCGAGGCTAATCCCACAAGTGACTCGCACCGGTCTGACCGGTCAAGGGCACCAGTCAGGCCGGTGTAGCCTGGGCAGCTCGGGATGCACAACACGCGCGGGTCAACTCCTCCAAATCCAAGCCTCGATCTCCCGAATCGCTCCACAGACTTGAACAAGACTTTGGGGATAATAAAAACACCTCATGAGGAGTCCATAGCCATGATTTTTTCCACCAAAACTTGCCAAATCTAGAGGAATCGAAGAAATCCCGCCAAGAACTCCTCTAACCCTAGAACACCGAAAACCCCAAAATCGAGCCCCTTAACTCACGGATTTGGGAGGGGAATCACAGCCCAAAGAACCACGAAGAGTTCCCACAAATTTCCCCCATCAAATCCCCAAGAGCAAGGTCCCGAAAACACCCCAAGAAAACCACCAAGAGAGGGCTCCGAAAATCACCACCAAGAACAACCGGGAACAACACAACAAAGCCTTGAGGAACCACGCCGAATCATCTATACATACCAAGAAGGTTCATACAAGGTCTAGCTTGCCGCCCGATCATCCAACCCTCTCACAAAATCTCACCATGAAGCTCTCAAGCTAGTCCTGTGGAAATCATAAGAAAATAGGAAGGGAAAATAGGAAAGCAAATGAACTAGGGTTCCAAAAGATGGCTGCCATCCTCTCACCTCTTGGGTTATATGGGAGGCAACCGAAAGTCTAAAACACCCTTACTTAACAACTAGAGATACAAGCCCCTCAAGGGCGGTTTTGGAAGTCTTCAAGATTTCTCCATCGGACGGATGCCGGCGACCGCAACCTGCTTAGCCTCGACGGAAGCCTTGCGATCCCGATGCGTGTCCTCCACTTCGAAGATTCCGGACTGCTTCGTCGCACACCAGTCAGACCGGTCCTCCTCACCGGTCAGGCCGGTACCCACCGGTCTGGAGCTGCTGCAGCACCGTCTTTGGTTCTTCGGTCTTGGCTTTGTGGATCTACCAAGGAACCCAGTGATTTTCTAGTGAACCACTGGAAACCCCGCGAAATCAGTGTAGCCTCCGCCATTCGCCACTCATGACTCGGCTCCCACGTAGTCCTGGCTCGACCTTGGTTTTGAGGCTCAACCAAGAAACCGTCCATGACTTCATCTTGTTGTTCATGCCACCATGTGGCTCGCACTTGACCCCGCTGGCCACTGGGTCCCTAGAACGAAGCCTATTTGTCTTCTCCACACTTAGAGGACTCACCGGCGACGACCTTTCGCGCTTGTTCTTCACCTGCACCAACACCAGTCAAGCCGCAACCTGCACCTGCAATACTTAGCCAAGAATCAGTCCACACAACGTTGTCAATCACTCATCACACAAGGAAGCGACCATCCACTGGTCCTCGAACCACACATGGTCCTCAGGTCCGGAGGCCCCAGATCACATGAGGCAGCTCAGCCAGCAACCTGGTGGCGTATTGGGAGGCGTCGTTGAAGACGCGGTCCTTGAAGCCCTGAAGCACCATGACGTTCGCTCGCTCAACCTGGCTGTTACATTGTGGGTGCGCCAGTAAGGAGTAGTAGACGTCGATGAGGCTGTCTTAGCAGAAATCTCAGAAGTCAGACCCTGCGAAGGTCGTTCCTAGGTCGGTGATGATCCTGTTGGGTACGCCGAAGTGGTGGGTGATGTCTTCCATGAATTTTGCTTCTTCTTTCGACGTGACGGTGGTGACAGCTCGGACTTCAATCCATTTTGTGAACTTGTCCACCGCCACTAGGATGTGCCTATAACCACTAGGGCCCGTTCTGAAGGGTCCCACTGAATCCAGACCCCATATAGAAAAGGGCCAAGACGAGGGGATTGTTCGCAGGGCTTGAGCCGGACATGCTGCTACTTGGCAAAGAACTAGTCGTTAACACCAAAATTTGGTAAGGAGTCCGACTTGTGGGTCCGGTTCGAAAAAGAGTCCGTCCGGTGGAAGGAAAGATATTTCCGAGAGATTTTCGGCAAAGAGATCCGCGGTCGGCTATCCGCTCCGGTTCGGCAAAGGAACGGGATTGGACGGTGACGTGGCTCAAATCGGGGGAGACGAATGGATGGACGGACGATCGAGTTTAGTTAGGCAATGAATCCATTCGCGGTTGTACTCAACAAGGTATAAATACGATCCCTGGATGTATGTAACGAACACGATCATTCTTCGATACACACCGGCCTTACGCCAAACCCTAGAGTCCTTGTCGTGTCGTCGAGTTCTTCGGGAGGGCCAATCGATCCGTCGACCTCCGTGAGTACGGCAACCTTGTATCATGTCTAGTATCATGCGGTGGATTTAGATTTGATGCAAGTAGTCTTGTTGCCATGCTTCGTGTCATGCGGTAGATTCAAGCTTGGTTCAAGAAGGTTTCTTGTTAGATCATGAGCCATGCGGTAGGCTAAGATCCGGCTTGAAGCTAGTTATCGGCTCTATTGGGTTTTGGCAAGATCCAATAGATTCATTAAGTTATCCCGTGTTATTTTGAGTTTTACTTTATGTTTTAATTCATGTAACACATCTTTGCCCAATCTAGATGGGTTTGGGTCGGCTATATCTCTTTTATGATCTTTGTTCGAGCAGACTTCTTGTTTTGACGCGTGGATCTTGTGCTCTCCGATAGCCGAAACCGAATCGATCTAGATTGTTACGTGTTGTGGTTTCAAGCTTGCTATGTTCGTATAAATCTTGAAAGAACCGGGTATCACGCGGTAGATGCAGGTTTTTGGGTTGCTTTGGAACTAGTCATCCGGTGGATTAGATTCCCAAATCAGTCTGATAGATTTATTCACGTGGTAATGTTTGTTCCTTCTTCATGGACCCTGGATCGGTACATTCGGCCGTATTCGGTTATATTTTCACGAGTAGATCACGTGCATTATTTATGTTTTAAATGATGTATGCTTTTAGCTTTCCATATTTAGATTGTATCATGCGGTGGATAGATTTATTTGTGGAGAGTGGTACGTTTTTCATACAAGTCGTATCATGCGGTGGATAGATTTGTTTGATATCGTGCTCGACGGATTTTTAAAGCAACTAGACATGCGGTAGACTAGTGCTTTGGATCTATGCATGCTTATTTAATACATGTTTATGTCCGTGCTTTACATCATTTATTTAATTTTAATCTCCATGGAGATCGGTCATAACTTTGCACGTACATCTTTGCTTGTACGAAGACCGGTTGTTGTCACGCTTACGTCATCCATTCGGCGGTGTTCTTTTTCCCTTTGCGGTTATCCGAATGGTCGTGGTTCTTTGACGGATAGCTTTACATAGCTATGTGTCATCTGCTTGGCTTTTTAGCCGTAAATATGGAACCGTGCGGTACCACCCGGCAAGTTCCAAGCTTTGGTATTTAACTCGCTTTATCTTTTGTTGATTTTCGGGAAAAATTGAGCGGCACGTCATTTGCCCTCGCGCGTGCGAAGCCGGCTTTGTTCGGCTTGCTGTGTGATTGGCGTTGAGTGCACTTTTTGCGCCAACACACTTTTTGGCACGCCCGGTGGGACCAACGGACCGAGCGATTCAAGATGCACGAGATTGCGGACCTTATGGATGTCAACCTGGAAGATCTTTCTCCGGAGCGGCGGCGGCAGCTCAATGACGTCGTAGATCAATTTCGAGCGAAGTGCTGCTTGTCGTTTAAGAAGAACGGGAGCGGCGTCCCATATCTAAAGAACGAGATGCCCGAGTGCGCTACGGGGAGAAGTCGACGCTACGTCTCGGCAAGAAAAGGAGGAGTGCGCGCGGGTGTTCCAAGAGTCGGCGGACTACATGCTCACCAAGCACAACAAGGCCTTCCTCGGATCGCTCCCGGCGGATGATGGTGGCCATCTTCGGCCCGGGCATGGAGCAAGCGTTCGGGAAGACGCCCTTCCGAGAAGAGCACCATAGAGCCGGGTGAGTCAAGCTCTCGGCCGCCGCTACGGAGCCGGCCACGGCGGCCCCCTCCTCGGAGCGCCGGAAGTCAAGCGTTCCAACCTCCTCCACGGGGGGCGGGGGCGGCCGGTTCGGCCCCCCGTTGCAAGCTCCGGGGAAGCCAACCAATCCTGCCGCCACCACGGAGCAAGGCACGGGTCGGCTGTGCGACGGCGAATCCGTACCGGCCCTACGTACGGGGACCTAGCGTTCGGCTCATGCGGGGCCCCACTTGACCCCCGGTCGGAGAATTGCTCCGTCGACCAAGCGGCTCCCGAGAAGAATTTGTACGGCGGTGGTTATCATGAAGTGGGAAATTACGGAGCATTCGACGCCTTCCCGCACCCGGGATACGCGCCGGCTGCGGGCGCGCAAGAAGATGACGCCCTAGCGCGCAAGATGGCCGAATTGATGCGAGAATCGGTTCGGCCTCAAGCCAAAGATGCGGGGCCCCGCTTACGGGCCGCCGTTCCCGAATGGTACTATAACGTGCTCTTGCCGCCAAGGGTGAAGCCGCCGACGGAATTCACAAAGTTCTCGGGGCGGCTTGGGGAATGCTCGGCCGAGGAGACGTTCGGGGTTCGCTACTTCCCCGCCTCACCGACGGTCCGGCTTTTCGGTGGTTCTCGTCCCTACCCCCCGAATCGGTGGCCGGATGGAAGGATTTGGAGCGTAAATTCCACGCTCATTATTTCAGCGGCGGCTACGAAAAGAAGGCGATTGATCTCGCCACCCCGAAGCAAAGGCACGGCGAAACACCGGCGGAGTTTCTTAGAAGATTCGGGGAAGTCAAAGGCATGTGCTTCTCGGCGAACTTGCCGGACGACCAGGCGGGCGATATGGCCGTCGCCGGGATGTTGCCGGCCGTACGCGAGAAGCTATTTGGGATGGAATTCGAGAACCTGGGCCGAATTTGTCGCAAAAGTTATCTCTAATGAGCAATCGGGCATATGGCCTCAAGAAGGACCCAAATTTGGCAAGCGACACGACGTCGGCGACATCTACAACCAATTCTTGGACAAGGCTGATTTGTTCGAGGATTACGATGACGAAGTGGAGGTAGGCTGCGGCGAAATCACGTGGGGTAAAGAGCCCTTGACAATGAATCGGCGGTGGGTCAAGCGAGACCAAAGGGACTTACGACTTCGACATCACGAAGGGCGATAATTTGTTTGAGCTCTTGGTAAAAGAAGGCCGAATTAAGGTGCCCGAGGGGCATTCTATGCTTCGGCCGATGGAGTCAAAGCGAAACATTCTTGTGGCTTCCATGACGGGGATTCACACTCCATCAACGATTGCGGGGTCTTCGGGGATGAGGATCCAGAAGGCTATCCGGGAGGGGCACCTCAAGTTCGATAACAAGATGAAGGCTGGATGGCCACCCCTTTCCTCGGAACATGCTCGGCTTTTCGTCAACGCGATAACGGCCCGAGGAAAAGGGGAAAAGTCAAGGTCCGACCTCGCCCGGGTCCAAGCAAGGTGGAGCGAGTGGACCCGGAGCGCCGGGTGACCCCGGAGCAAGTACAAGGCGACGCCCCCCGCGTTCTCAAGAGCCACATCGAGATTGGGGAATCATCCGGGCCTAAGCCCAAGGTGACGTCGCGCATTCTCCTCAACAAATGGCGGCGCCGGATAGAGAAGGAGCGCTACCGGAAGCGTCGTCACGAGGGAGGAGTAGCGCGAGCCGAAGAGGAAGCGCGCGAGAAGGAGACCAAGAACAGTACACGCGCGAGCGGAGCGCGCACACCGGGGATGCGCCTTTTCGAGGGCATTGCTTGGAATGAGGGCCTCGAAGCTGCCCACATTGAAGAAGCGTCCCGAATGCGGCGACGGATATGTTGAGTACGGGCGGGGAAGCGCAATCGCCGATCCGTCCACGAGAGACTTGGAAGGATCCACCCGAATGGGGATCGGCGTCAAAAAATTGAAGTCATCGATCATCCCGGGAAGCGCCAAGCGATCTCGGTGGGCCGATCGGGGAAGAGGACGAGGAAGTCCACGTGTGGCGGAAGGGGCAATTGTGCCCGCCCGGTCTACGAAGGAGCCGGAAGAGGCGGGTCCGGCGCTTGAGGAACCGCGAGATGAAACAAGCGCGGGATCCGGACGAGGCGAAGTGGCGCCCCAAGGACCGGCCGGAAGGATCGAAGCGTTCGGCTCCTACATGCATGGTATACTTCCGCCGAACGAGTTCATGGCTCCCGCTAACCGAGGTTATGCGGGGAGGAAGCTTCCTTTGATGACGAGCGGCCCGAGGGGGATGATGGCACAACCGGTGCCGGCCAAGCGAGGCCATCTTCGACAGGGCGGCCAAGAATCGCCATATGAGGCCGGCGCGTACTTGAGGGGGGTACGTCAATGGCAAGCCATTGACCAAGATGTTCGTCGACGGTGGAGCGGCGGTCAACGTGATGCCGTACACCACCTTCGAGAAAGCTTGGCATGGGCCCGAGCGATTTGACACCTACAAGCATCATCCGAACGACTTCGCCGGGAACCCCTCGGACACCAAAGGATGCGCTCACGTGGACTTGATGATCGAGTCCAAGACGCGCTCACCACCTTCTTTGTCATCGAAGGCAAGGGAGCCTACGACTGCTTTGCTTGGGCGGGGCCCGGATTCACGCCAAGCTCTTTGCGTCCCATCCACCATGCATCAACGGCTTATCCGGTGGGTGGATAATGAGATCGAGGTCGTCCGGGCGGATGACTCGTGAGCATGGCCAACATGGAACCGGCCTTACGGGAGTACCAAGGCATCAATTGCTTCTCGGGGAAGGAGCGGGGGAGAAGGTCCTGTTGAACCCGTCGGCGGTGACCAACGGCCGATTCAAGCGGTCGGCTCTTACGGTAATTTTTAATGGAGAACCCCGTGGATGGCACGATGGCAAATTAGGGCGAGGATTCATGTCGGCCGATAAAGCGGAAGAAGTTGACATTGGAAGCGGTGATAAGCCAAGGCCAACGTTCATCAGTGCAGATTTGCGACCAGACTTCAGGGGGAACTTAATTGAGCTTCTCAAAGAATATAAAGATTGCTTCGCCTGGGATTACTCGGAGATGCCTGGATTGGATCGTTCCATCGTCGAGCACCGGTTGCCAATCAAGCCTGGTTTCAAACCATATAAGCAGCCGCCCCGGAAAATCTACAAGGATGAAGTATTGGCCGATGTGAAGAAGGAAATCGAAAGATTACTTGACGCAAACTTCGTTCGGCCGTGCAGATATGCGGAGTGGATTTCTAACATCGTCCCTGTGTATAAGAAGAATGGGAAAATGAGGGTTTGCATAGACTTCGGGGGACACGAACGAGCTACTCCCATGGACGGATGCCGATGCCTATTGCCGATTTGTTAATTGACGCCGCCGCTTGGACACAAGGTGATTAGTTTCATGGATGGCAACGCGGGATACAATCGGATCTTCATGGCAATAGAAGAGATATCGAAGACGGCCTTTAGATGTCCTGGTCATATAGGCCTATTTGAATGGATAGTCATGACATTTGGGTTGAAAAATGCCGGTGCAACCTATCAACGGGCCATGAATTACATTTTTCATGAGTTGATCGGCAAAACTGTGGAAATCTACATCGATGACGTGGTGATCAAGTCCTTAAGTCATGACACCCATCCGGAAGATGTGAAGAAGACCTTGGAATGCACCGGAAGCATGGTCTAAAGATGAATCCAAACAAGTGTGCATTTGGGGTATCGGTGGAGAGTTCTTGGGGTTTTTGGTCCACGAAGGGGGAATCGAGGTTGGTAAAAAGAGCATGAAAGCCATTGATGAAGTCGTTCCTCCAACCAACCTCAAGGAATTGCAATCACTTTGCTCGGCAAGATCAACTTCGTGAGAAGATTCATCTCAAATTTATCACGGAGAAGGTGTTGCCATTCTCTCCATTGCTTGAAGCTAAAGAAGGATCGGACATTCACATGGGGCGACGAACAACAAAAGGCTTTTGATGAGATCAAGCGGTACATGAAGGAGCCGCCGGTCTTTGGTTCCTCCTCGGGCTGAACAAGCCTTTCAAGTTGTACGTGGCGGCCGATACCCAAACTATTGGATCGGCCCTCATTCAAGAATTCGAAGGAAAGGAGCGGGTAGTAGCTTATCTTAGCCGAAAACTACTTGATCCTGAAACCAGGTATTCGGCTATAGAGAAACTGTGTCTTTGCGTGTACTACTCGTGTACAAAGTTTCGGCACTACTTGTTGAATGCCGAATGCACCGTATACTCAAAGTTTGATGTGATAAAACATATGTTATCTATGCCAATTTTGAATGGTCGGATTGGCAAATGGATTTTAGCTTTATCAGAATTCGAGTTGAAGTTCGAATCGGCAAAAGCCATCAAAGGTCAGGTCATTGCCGATTTTATAAGCGAACATCATGACCCTTCAATTAACCTACTTGAAATTACCCCTTGGGCGTTATTTTTTGACGGGTCATCATGTGGCAAAGGTGGGGGAGTAGGGATCCTACTAATTTCGCCCAGAGGTGAGATGTTTGAATTCACCATTCCCATACAACCCACTGTCACAAATAACCAGGCTGAGTACGAGGCACTACTTCGAGGGCTTCAATATTTGAGAGAAGCTGGGGCCGTCTCAGTTGAGATCTATGGAGATCCAGAGCTGGTAATCAAGCAATTGAACGGCCAATACGAGTGCAGGAGCGAAGCGCTTAGGAGTTACTACGAAGAGTGCGGGGGAAATCTTGAAAAGCTTCCCATTGGTAACCCTACGGCACATTCCTAGAGAGCATAACGAAGAAGCAAACGGGCTAGCTCGGAGCGCCTGCGGTTACAAGGAGGGTCAAGAAGCGTTTGCCGCGGAAGTGTGTGCACTAAGGGCGGATCTTGCGAGAAGATGATTGGAGGAAAGAAATCGTCGATTACTTGAGAGATCCATCTCGAAAGGTCTCCGGAAACTCGGGTACAAGGCAATTAAGTTCGTTCTTACGGATGATGATTTATTCTATAAATCATTAGATGGGGTATTGCTACGTTGCACGGGTCCGGAAGAAGCCAAGAACATGATGAGCGAGGTGCACGATGGGATATGTGGAGCGCACCGGTCGGCCTATCGGATGAAATGGGTTATTAGACAAGTTTGGATGCTTTTGGCCGACGATATTAGAGGATTGCTTTGAGTATTACAAGGGATGCCAAGATTGCCGGAGGTTTGGTAATATTCAAAGAGTCCTTGCATCGGCATTGAATCCCATCATCAAGCCATGGCCATTCGGGGGCGGGGTATGGACTTGATTGGCCGATTAATCCGCCATCTAGCAAGGGGCATAAGTTCGTGCTTTTGGCTACGGATTACTTCACCAAATGGGTCGAGGCAATTCCCCGAAGAAGGTGACGTCGAGAAAACATGATCGAATTCGTCAAGGAACACATCATCTATCGATTTGGGATCCCTCGGACGATTACCCCCGATCGGGGGGCACAATTCGTGTCATTGGAATTTAGAGATTTTGCCGAAAGCATGGGAATCAAATTGTTTAATTCTTCTCCATATTATGCCCAAGCTAATGGTCAAGCAGAGGCTTCTAATAAGATCATGATCAAGCTGATACAGAAGAAGATCGATCAGAAGCCAAGGAGGTGGCATTCGGTACTCAGTGAAGCGCTGTGGGCTTACCGAATGGCCCCCCATGGAGCTACAAAGACCTCTCCTTACGAATTGGTTTACGGGCACCATGCAATCCTGCCTTGGGAGATACAATCAGATTCAAGGAGAGTAGTGCTGCAAAACGAGTTGAGCTCCAAAGATTACAGGGGCCTAATGATGGATGAGTTAGAAGATTTGCATATGATCCGTCTCAGGGCCCTGGAAAACATCGAGAAAAACAAGCTGCGAGTCGCCAAATACTATAACAAGAAAGTAAAAGTGAAGCAATTCGCGAGAAGGTGATCTAGTTTGGAAAGCGCTATTGCCGATTGGAACTAAATACGGTGAATTCGGTAAATGGTCCCCTAGCGGGAGGGGCCTTTTCGTGTGGTCGGATGCGTTCCTGGTAATGCATACATATTGAAAACTCTGCTAGGAGAAGAATTTTCCGCTGCAATAAATGGAAGATATCGAAGAAGTATTATCCTGGCATTGAAATTGATCGATGATTACACACATCGGCACAAAAAATAGCCGGCACTCGAGAATGAGGCCGCCTTGGGAACAAACTCCACGAACAAGGGAAAATGGCCGGTGCCTAGATGCATTGCCCTTAGCTCAATACTACATTACAAGCGCTTCTTGCGGGATCACATCTAACAACCACGATGGTCAAGTCCCCAAGGAGGTGGGAAGCGAGAAGGCGTGGAGAAAGAAGCGAAAGTATGATTCAATCTTTTCTTTACTTCTTCGGCTGCTTTGCTCCCTCTTCGGTTGTTCCGGGACCACCGTGACGGCAACTTGGAACGCACGAGGATGACCATGATTGGCGGCCTCTACCGGGCTATCCCGGGCCGCCTTCGGGTTCTTGTACCTATCGGAGACACGGAGCGAGGAGGATCAAGGTCGGAGGCAAGGAATCCGGAGAGGCAAGCATGAAGGAGTTAAGAACATTTACCCCCTACTAGTGCTTCCAGAGCCATGCGACGCTCGCGTTCGGCTTGGCAACGAGCGGACATGTCCCTGAGGCCATGCTCCAGGTGCCGGACGCGGCGGCGCAACTGATGGTTGATCCTCTGTTCAGGCGTGGCATCCTCTGCTTCGAGAGAGGAATCGGAGGAGATGTACTCAGGCACATCTTTGGTCCCGATGACTTCTTCGGGAAGCAAATCGAGGCTTAAAAGGACGAGAGGAAAACATGAAGCGCAAGATCAAGCGGGAGAACAGGGAGCAGACCAAGAAAGAACTCACTTCCGAATCGTATGCTTCCTTGATGAGCCACTCCCCTGAGGTTGTTTAACCTTGTCCATGGCGTTGGGGTTTTTTCCTCTAGAGGCAGGGGAGGAGACGAGAAATGATGGAGGAGTGTGCGAGTGGATTTGCAGAGCACCCCGCAGGCTATTTTATTGACCGGAGAGGCGCATTGGGAGTGATGACTGGCCAGTACACGCTGTTGGAATACCAAGCGGCAGGGTTTTTACCAAGTGCGAAGGGTTTTCTCTTGAACAGTGTCTGCGGATTGCCGAATTGGGATCCTCTGTGGATTTTGCGCCAAGGGGCATTTGTTCTCACGCGTTCGGCTAAAGATAGTTCCCGGATGCATTCAAAGAAAAATTCGCATATGCAAAATGCGAAGGGAGGTCAACACAGAACGGGTGCAGAATTCGAAAGTTCTTCATCTATTGCCGATATTTACACATCCCTAGTACAATCTAGTCGAAGAGCCTATTCAACACAGATTGGGGATGGGTAATTTCGGCAATGGCGTCGCCGTGGCCGTCAAGGCGCTCCAGGATGAGCTCGATCTCGTCGATGTCCTCCGGCGCGCCGCCCTGAAAGCCACGCGGCCTGGTAGAATAGTCGACGTCCGTATGCGTCGCCATCGCAGCCAGGCCCAAGGTGGTGCCCAAACGAACGCCATGGACGGCCACCTCGTCGACACGGCGCTCCACCGCGGCCAGGCGCTCCGCCGGCGTGTCGCCGCGGGCATTCACCTTCTCGGCCAATTGCTCTACCGGCGCCTTTGGGCGGTTGAGCTCGGCATCGCGGGCTGCAAAGAGCAAACAGAAAGGATTAGCATCAAAGGCCGGGCTGGATCAAGAATCAATCTCGAGCCATACCGTCGATGGCCTCCGGCGCCATTGTTTGCGGCCGGTCCTCCCATTCTAGCTCGGCCACGCCCGCTTTCTTGGAGACGTCCTCCCGGCTCGCGACGGGACGCCTCTAGCTCATCCTTGAAGCGGATGGCGTCTTCTTCCCCGTACGGCACGGGGGAGTGGCCATCGGACTCGAGGAGTCATGCGGGAGGGGCGATTGGCCGGCGCACGGGGGCGATTCCCCGAATCGGTGCGAAAAAGGGGGGGATGATCGTCAAGGCAAAAGAAGATCAAGAACGAGAATCAAAGAGGAGAGATTGACGATCATCACCGCCGCGCGCATTGGCGCTACTCCCCTCGGCCTCGTCGGAGGCACGGCGGCGGTTGAGGGCGGCGCACCATTGTGGTTTGGGATGTGCCTTGTTTGTGAGAGGGCTAAAGATTGACAAAGATTCGAGAGAGCTAGAAGGCCTGGTGGAGAGCTAGGGGCACCTATGGTAACATTTATAGGCCTGGCAGGATGAATCGTGGCTTCGAGTCGTGGCTGTGGATCGTGGCGCATATCCCAAGAAAATCGGAAGGTGGAAAGGTTTCCTTGGCCAGCCCGCCGGCGGGTCGTTTGGAGTTCTAGGCTGAGCCGCGTGCAGATCGATTGGTTCGGCTAAAGGAAATCAAAGTGTCGTTCGGGAGTTGGCGTTTCACTACCGAATGGGTCGTTCAGCATTACATCTAAAAATGCGCAAAAGAAAGGAAACAAATCACAAGAAGATATTACGAGAACGACCAATTCAGTTATACATCAATAAGGATATTCAGGCATTCAGAAGTTTGGCAAGTACACGACGAACATTGGATATTATCAAATGGGAATTGTCTAGCATCTCTTGGCAGTCCTTTTGGGCACCGGATAAGTCAGTGAGTTCCGCATCGCATTGCTCTATTTTGGTGATAGCCGATTTTACTTCCGCTTGGGTCTTTGCTATTAATCCAGGGAGTTCGGCTATTTTCTCTTTGTCAATCTCCATCTCCGCTGACAGGCTTCTCAGTTCGGCTTCTAGAGCAGCCTTCCTAGCAGCTTTCAGATCATAAGAAGCTTGCAGGTTAGCCAATGCATCTTTATGGTTCTCTGCTTGGGATTGTGCCCCGTTCATGGCATGTTCAGCATCGGTTTTCCTCTTTTCAATGGCCGGACGGGAGCGCAATTTCCTCCAAGCGCGCCTTAAGGGTACATAAAGGGGCTCCAAGTCATAGACGGATGATAGAGAAGCTCTGATGTCTTCAGGGAGTTTTTGACTAATGGATTCAAACATCTCTTCGAAATGATGGAGATCATTGAACCGACCCCGAGCATCTTTTTCTAGCCGGCCGCAATTTCTTTAAGTTTGGGCAACACTTCATCGGCGGTGGGCGATATGTTTCTTTCATCACCTCGGCGGTTGAAGCGCTCCCCAATGGCAGGGCTTGATGATGATGGAGCCGATCCCGAGAAACGACGTTGCCGAGTTAAGAACACTAAACATCGAGGTACCAAAATTAAGCGCGAGTCGATACCTCATGAGCGGTTTCTTGAGCGGGGGCGATCACGAGCAAAGGGGATGCTCCGGGCGAGCCGAAACTTCCGAGCGGGAGGTGCCGATGCGGGCTGTCGGCGGCTCGTGAGTTTCGGCCGATGAGGAGTCGGATCCGCCTCTGTTGGGTTGGTTATCTCCGCTTCACCAACGGGTGATGACACCCTTGGGGAACTTGGTGGCTCCGGTTGAATTGGGAGATTCATCTCTCGGAGAGTTTTCGCTTGCGAGAAGGTGATGAGGATGAGATCTCCACCGGGATAGGTAATTCGGCCCCGGTGGACTTGCTTGCTGGACCACTGTAACATTTACAAGCTGCCCTTGCTTGTTTCTTCGCAAATGCCAAATTGGGAGGGTAAATGCTAGTGTTCATCCTCAAGAAAAAGCGATAGAAGTCATACCGGTAGATGGAGCATTGGCGGTGCGGGTCCGAAGGCCGCCGAGCTGCGGTCCGAAATGCACGGTAATATGATTCATCAAGAACGAGTGACCTGGTAATCAAGAAAGTAAAAGGGTTTACCTCAACAAGCACTTTCTTGACGGTCCTTCTCCTTTTAGCACTTGGAGGGGCAATCGGATGCGGACCTTGCCTCCATGCACGCGGCAAGGCTAGAAAGGCTGGGATCCGTGGTAGCGTATCCGGCCATTAGTTGATGCGAGTCGTGGATTTGAATCCTAGTGCTGAAATTGGGCCTTCGGCGTTGTAAGCAATTGTCCCGGCTCGAGGGGCGAGGCAGCGTGTTCTCGTGGACGAGAGAGATGAAGGTCGGGACCATGAATAAAGAGGGAAGGTCGATCTAAGGGCTCATTGTATTACCTGCGAAATTGGCGGAAAGTCGGTACCAACTCGCACGGAATACATGAACGGGCTCCCGAAGATATGGTCATGAAATTCTTGCCACCGGGAGTTGAAGGTGGGGTGAGCTATGGTTGTGGGCACAAAAGGACATGTGTAGACCGTGGGGACCGCACACATAGTTGAAAACTTCTGCCGCCCGCATCGGTTCTTTGATTTCCTCCCGGGGTTTGAGGAATTCATGCGGGAACAATCTTGGGGGCATGCGGCCGCATCCAAGTTGTACGGCCGTTACATTAGGTGGTAGTATTCATAAGTGCGACATTACGCCTCCCTCCATTGAACTCGGCGGCGGTATGCATGGGCGGATTGTGATATTAAAGATCTCCAAGAATCCCCTATCTTGATGGCCGGGCTCAAAGGAAAATTCGACAGGGAAGGTCAAAGTGTCATTGCCTAGATAAGGAAGCCAAAGAGGATTGGGGAAACCTTTGAAGAACAACTCGAAGAGGCGGGCCGATGTCTGTTTGGATGAGAACGGTTTAAGCCGCTTCTCCGTAGTTTTGGCATCCTCTGGTAGCTTGAGGCTCTCCTTCGGGGTGATTGGACAAAGGGAAGAACCTGGAGTTCAAATCGACGCCGACAATCTGATGCATGTGGAGCTGCAGCCACATTTGAACAAACCACCAAGGGCCATTGACGCATGTTATCCTCTGGCTGGTGTACATTTGGGTAACAGTCTGATGAAGCATATGATATACACTGCCCAAGAAGAATTTTCCCAGAGGGAGGCGATTGCCACTAGCCAGATGAATCGCCATTGCGATATGGTTCAAAGTGGGCTCGTTGGCCTTGCCACAGAAGACGAATCTTCATAGCCACATGTTCGGAAAGGCAAGGGGGTTGTCTTTCATGTGCTTCAGGATATAATGCTTGTAGCCATTCCCTGGCTTTACCCCTGTCTGGCGTGAAGAATTTTTGAAGTCCCAGGGCTGGGCAGATCCGGTGATGTCAAGGCCAGTAATCATATATACATCGGCCAAAGTTGGAGACATTGGGCCATGCCCAAAAAGGAAGGCGTTGACTCCATTTGACCAGAAGTGGCATGCGGCTATCAGAAGATTTTCATTCTTGGGGGTCTCAGCCACGGATAACTCCAAGCATTGAGCGATACGGAGAGCATCCAGGTTGGTCAATCCACTCTTATCCGCAAGAATCCTCCGATACCAAGTCTTCCGGCCTCGCAATTGGGGGCAAAGGCCGGTTCTTGAATACATCTTGCCACCGAGGAGGTGGAGACAAAGCTGCCTTGAAGGGGATTCTGCGAGATTCGGCGGCAATAAGATCTCGAGGATCGGGATTCCCCACGGGACCAAGGTAATAAGGCGCGAATTGGCCTCGATAGGAATCAAAAGAGCGATAGAAGGTTCCTGGAAGAAAGCGGAAAAGGAAAATCTCGGGTAAAATTGAAAACCTAATGCCGAACAAGGTTTGCGGGGGACGATTTTACCCGAGCGACTTGGTTACGAGTTGCCATTAGAGGTTCGAGCTCGGAACGAAGGGATCTAGGGTTGGATGCGAACGAAGATTCCGGCGGATTGCGAAGAACGAGTCTTTGACGAGATTTGATTCAAGGATTCGTGGTGGAGTCAATTGTGGAACAAAATTACTTTTATCCCACAATTGAAGGGGCATGTGTTAACACCAAAATTTGGTAAGGAGTCGACTTGTGGGTCCGGTTCGAAAAAGAGTCCGTACGGGTGGAAGGAAAGATATTTCCGGAGATTTTCGGCAAAGAGATCACGCGGTCGGCTATCTGCTCCGGTTCGGCAAAGGAACAGTAGAGCTGATTTTGCGGGATTGGACGGTGACGTGGCTCAAATCAGGGGAGACGAATGGATGGACAGACGATCGAGTTTAGTTAGGCAATGAATCCATTCGCAGTTGTACTCAACAGGGTATAAATACGATCCCTGGATGTATGTAACGAACACGATCATTCTTCAATACACACCGGCCTTACGCCAAACCCTAGAGTCCTTGTCGTGTCGTCGAGTTCTTCGAGAGGGCCCATCGATCCGTCGACCTCCGTGAGTGCGGCAACCTTGTATCATGTCTAGTATCATGCGGTGGATTTAGATTTGATGCAAGTAGTCTTGTTACCATGCTTCGTGTCATGCGGTAGATTCAAGCTTGGTTCAAGAAGGTTTCTTGTTAGATCATGAGCCATGCGGTAGGCTAAGATACGGCTTGAAGCTAGTTATCGGCTCTATTGGGTTTTGGCAAGATCCAATGGATTCATTAACTTATCCCGTGTTATCTTGAGTTTTACTTTATGTTTTAATTCATGTAGCACACCTTTGCCCAATCTAGATGGGTTTGGATTGGCTATATCTCTTTTATGATCCTTGTTTGAGCGGACTTCTTGTTTTGACGCGTGGACCTTGTGCTCTCCGATAGCCGAAACCGAATCAATCTAGGTTGTCACGTGTTGCGGGTTCAAGCTTGCTATGTTCGTATAAATCTTGAAAGAACTGGGTATCATGCGGTAGATGCAGGTTTTTGGGTTGCTTTGGAACTAGTCATCGGTGGATTAGGTTCCCAAATCAGTCTGATAGATTTATTCACGTGGTAATGTTTGTTCCTTCTTCATGGACCCTGGATCGGTACATTCAGCCGTATTCGGTTATATTTTCACGAGTAGATCACGTGCATTATTTATGTTCTAAATGATGTATGCTTTTAGCTTTCCATATTTAGATTGTATCATGCGGTGGATAGATCTATTTGTGGAGAGTGGTACGTTTTTCATGCAAGTCGTATCATGCGGTGGATAGATTTGTTTGATATCGTGCTCGACGGATTTTAAAGTAACTAGACATGCGGTAGACTAGTGCTTTGGATCTATGCATGCTTATTTAATACACGTTTATGTCCGTGCTTTACTTCATTTATTTAATTTTAATCTCCATGGAGATCGGTCATAACTTTGCACGTACATCTTTGCTTGTACGAAGACCGGTTGTTGTCATGCTTACGTCATCCATTCGGCGGTGTTCTTTTTCCCTTTGCGGTTACCCGAATGGTCGTGGTTCTTTGACAGATAGCTTTACATAGCTATGTGTCATCCTGCTTGGCTTTTTAGCCGTAAATATGGAAGCCTGCGGTACCACCGGCAAGTTCCAAGCTTTGGTATTTAACTGCTTTATCTTTTGTTGATTTTCGGGAAAAATTGAGCGGCACGTCATTTGCCCTCTGCGCGTGCGAAGCCAGCTTTGTTCGGCTTGCTGTGTGATTGGCGTTGAGTGCACTTTTTGCGCCAACACTAGCACCCTTTGCATCGCGGGACCAGGTCTTGGGTGTCAGCTAGGGCGGTGAGCTAATAGAAGCCTGACCCTAAAGCTTTTCCCACTAGGTTCATAGAGGCTGTGTGGTTGCTGCATTCCCCACTGTGAATCTCCTATAGGAGCTGAAGACCTTCAGATCGTAAAATGCACTTCATCAACACACCATTGGAGGAGCACCTCCAGTATAGATCGGTGCCGATGATGACGTAGTTGGTGCTGCGCCTGAATATTTCTCGCGTTCGACCTTGTCTTCAAGGATGCGCTCCTCCAATATGTAGGCGATGAAGTTGCGGCTCCAGTCATGTGGACGTCGCGGATGCCTAGAGGAGGAATGTCACCCGACGATGTTTATGGGTCACTGAGGAGCCTGATCGACAGCTTACGTAGGTCTTGAACAAACATGTCGGCCGGGACCAGCATGCATTTGGACCCTAGCTTAGGAATGACGTCGACCACCACATTGTTGTCGCGGCAGACGTGATGAAACTCCAGGGCCTCGAAGTGGGCCTCAAGCTTGCATACCTCGGTGCAGTAAGCATTCATCGAATCCTTCTTGATGTCGCACGCCTTAATGAACTGGTCGATGACGACCTTGGAGTCGCCATAAGTGATGAGCCGCTTGATTCCCAAGGAAATAGTGATGTGCAGTCTCTGGATCCAGGCCTCGTACTGGGCGCCATTATTAAACACCTTGTAGTGGATCTGCGGGACGTATTTCAGGTGATCCCCCTAGGGTGAGATGAAGAGTACGCCTGCGCTAGCTCCTTCAAGGTTCGGGGAACCATCGAATTACATCTTCCAGTGCTCCGATTTCTCTGTCAGTTGGGGTTGCTGGGTCTCGGTCCACTCGAAGACGAATTCTGTGAGGATCTGGGACTTGATGGCCTGTCGTGGGAAGAACTCAAGCTTGAATTCGCCTAGCTTGATCGACCACTTGACGATGCACCCTCAGGTGTCATGACTATGTAGAATCTCTCCCAAGGGGAAGCTGGAGACGACCTTGATTTTGTGCGACTGTAAGTAGTGCCACAGCTTGTGTGAGGTGACAAGGAGAATGTACAGCATCTTCTGGGGTTGCGAGTACCTGATTTTGCTGTCAGATAGGACCTTGCTGACATAGTAGACGGGTCGCTGGACGGGATAGGGGTGACCTTCTTCAGGTTGCTCTGCCACCAGGACCACGCTGACGTGGAGATGTAAAGTAGCAAGGTCTCTTTAGGCGCTAGGGCACCATGACTGGAGGCGTGGTGAGGAAGGTCTTCAACTCTTCGATGGCTTGATCTGCCTCGTCTGTCCATTCGAACTTGTCGGACTTTTTAAGCATCTTGAAGAAGGGCAGGCCTTTCTCCCCCAAGCTTGCTAATAAAGCGACCTAGAGTCACCATCATGACGGTGAGCTTCATCACGTCTTTCTTCCCAGTAGGTCGCTTCATCTTGCGGATGGCACCGACCTTAGTGTGGTTCACCTCGATGCCACGGTGGCTCACCATAAAGCCTAGAAGCTTGCCGGACGGGACACTGAAGACGCACTTCTCCGGGTTAAGCTTCCAGCGATAGCGCCAGAGGTTGGCGAAGGTCTGGGCGAGGTCGGCGATGAGGTTGTCCTCAGCGGTGGTCTTGACGACCACATCATCGATGTATGCTTCAACGTTCTTGCCAATCTGGGATTCTAAGCACTTCTGGATGGCCTTCTCGTAGGTCGCTCCAGCATTCTTGAGGTCGAACACCATGGCCGTGTAGCAGTAGATGTCGTGCGGTGTTATGAACGCTATTTTATCCTGGTCAGAGACCTTCAATGCTATCTTGTGATAGCCTGAGTAGCAGTCGAGGAAGCAAAGCAGGACGCTTCCAGCTGTGGAGTCGACGACTTGGTCGATGCACAAAAGAGGGAAGGGGTCTTTAGGGCAGTGCCTGTTGAGATCGGTTGAGTCGATACACATTCTCCATTGACCGCTTTTGTTGGGTACAAGCTGAGGACCATGTGTGATTCGAGGACCGATGGATGGTCGCCTCCTTGTGTGATGAGTGATTGACAATGTTGTGTGGATTGATTCTTGGCTAAGTATTGCAGGTGCAGGTTGCGGCTTCACTCGTGTTGGTGCAGGTGAAGAACAATCGAGAAAGGTCGTCACCGGTGAGGCCTCCAAGTGTGGAGAAGACAAGTAGGCTTCGTTCGAGGGACCCGGTGGCCAGCGGGGTCAAGTGCGGGCCGCATGGTGGCATGAACAACAAGATGAAGTCGTGGACGATTTCTTGGTTGAGCCTAAAAACCAAGGTCGAGTCGGGACTACGTGGGAGCCAAGTCATGAGTGGAGATTGGCGGAGGCTACACCGAGTTCGCGGGGTTTTCGGTGGTTCACCGAGAAAACCACTTTGTTCCTTGGTTGATCCACAAAGCCAAGGCGAAGAACCGAAGACGGTGCTACGGTAGTGCCGGACCGGTCGACCGGTCTGACCGATGGGTACTGGTCTGACCGGTGAGGAGCACCGGTCTAACCGGTGTGCGACGACGCAGTCCAGAATCTTTGAAGCGAAGGACACGCGTCGGGATCGCAAGGCTTGCGTCGAGGCTACGCAGAGTGCGGTCGCCGGGCATCCGTCCGATGGAGAAAGCTTCAAGATTTCCAAAACCGCCCTTGAGGGGCTTGTATCCCTAGTTATTAGGAAAGGGTATTTTAGACTTTTGGTTGCCTCCATATAACCCATGAGGTGAGAGGATGGCAGCCACTCTCTTGGAACCCTAATTCATTTGCTTTCCTATTTTCCCTTCCAATTTTCTTAGGATTTCCATAGGACTAGCACGAGAGCTTCATGGTGAGATCTTGTTGAGAGGGTTGGATGATCGGGCGGCAAGCTAGACCTTGTATGAATCTTTGTGGCTTGTATAGATGATTCGGCGTGGTTGCTCAAGGCCTTGTTGTGTTGTTCCCGGTTGTTATTAGTGGTGATTTTCGTAGTCCTTTGTTGCTGTTTTTCTTGGGTTGTTTTCGGGACCTTTCTCATGGGGATTTGATGGGGGAAATTTGTGGGAACCCTTCGTGGTTCTTTGGGCTGTGATTCCCCTCCCAAATTCGTGAGTAATGGGGCTCGATTTTGGGGTTTTCCGAGTTCTAGGGTTACAGGTGTTCTTGGCTATGGACTCCTCATGAGGTGTTCCTAATATCCCAAAGTCTTGCTCAAGTCCGTGGAGCGATTCGGGAGATCGAAGTTTGGATTTGGGGGTGTTGACCCGCGGGTGTTGTTCATCCCGAGCTACCCAGGCTACACCGGTCTGACCGGTGCTCTTGACCGGTCTGACCGGTGCAACCCTTGGTGGGTTTTCGCTTGGGTGAACGTCTGGGTGTGTTTGCTGTTGTCCTGTGTTGCAGCTGTTTCGAGTTTGAGTCAGTTTGGAGGTCGGTTGGCTTGTCTGGTGCTTTGGGGGCTTTCAGTCTGTGACCGGTCTGACCGGTGCGTCTCACCGGTCTAACCGGTGTGGAGCCACTTAATTGAAGTTGCCCAGTTTCACCAGCAGGGACCGGTCTGACTGGTGGTGCTCACCGGTCTGACTGGTGTTGGTCAGTGGACTCGAGGTTTGGTGTTCCGCTGCGTTCTCGTGTCGGAAGGTTGTGTGTTGGTTCCTAGGTCCAGTGGCACTCCAGTGGCTACGTGGGCTTGGCCAACTTGTGTAGTGAGTCGGAGATGTGTGTTGGAAGCTATGTTCATCTTGTTGGAGTGTCCATCTCCTTCGAGAAGAATTTTTATCGGCTCCCATTCACTCCCCCCCTCTCTGGTTCGCCATATCGGTCCTTCACAAGCACCAGGTTGGCGAGCCAAACCGGGTTTTTACACTCACAGATAAACGCAGCAGCTAGGAGCTTTATTATCTCTACCCTTAGACCTCCTTGCGATCCTTCGCAAAGCAGCATAGCTTCTGCATGACAGGCTTGGCCGTCTTGCTTAAATGTAAGGAGTTCTCAGCCAGCTCCCTTGGAACATGTGGCATATCCGATGGGGTCCATGCGAATATGTTAGTGTTGTCCCGGAGGAAACTGGTGAGCGTGAGTTCCTATTTCTCCCCGACGTTGTCACCGATGACCACCGTCTTCGCCGGGTCGGCAAGGCCGAGATAGACCTTCTTCGTCACTGGCCTGGCATCCCGGGCGGTGTTGGTGCACTTTTATTCCGGGATGGTGTGGCCGGTCGAGGTGACCTTCTTGGCCTCGGCGACCATGACTGACGATGCAGGTGTTCGTCGTTGCGATCTCCAGGGCCTTGTTATTGCATTTGAACGAGGCGATCAAGTCGCTGTGGAAAGTGAGGACTCCGTGAGGAGCCGACATCTTCAACACTAGATAGGTGTAGTGTGTGATAGCCATGAACCTGGCCAGCATGGGCGGCCTAGGATGGCGTGATACAAAGATTTGAAGTCTGCAACCTCGAAGCTGAGGTACTCTGTGCGGAAGTTCTCCTCCGTGCTGAATGTCACCGGGAGAGAGACCCAACCCATGGGGTAGGTTGCCTTGCAGGGAATGATGCCGAAAAAGGGCTTGTCGCATTCCGTCAACCTCTTGAAGTCGAAGTCCATCTTTTTAGGGTGTCGATGAAGATAACGTTGAGCCCACATCCTCCGTCGATGAGGGTCTAAGGGAGCAGGGCGCCCTCAACTATGGGCTCGACGACGACAGGGTAAGACCTAGGATCTGGGATGTGAACCCAGTGGTCAGCCCTGGAGAACGTGATCGGCTGCTCCAACCAACACAGGGACTAAGATGGCTTCGTGTGGATGAGCTGGATCTCGCGTTTATCCTTGTGGTACCTCGTTTTGCTCATGTTGGACTTCAGGCCGCCCACGATCATTTTGATCGACCTCTTGTCCTGCTGGAATGGGCCGTTGGGGTTGCTTGTCTACGGTGGAGGAGGTAGGTCGCGCTCGTGGCGGCGGTCCTCCGGCTGTAGGTTATCACGTCGCCAGTCATCGCGGCGGTCGTTGTCGCGGCGACCACATCGATCATCACGGTGGTTGTTGTTGTAGCGACGTGAAGACGACCAATCACCGTCGCCTTTGGGTCGCTTTGGGTCGTCGGGCGTGCGGAACGCCCTCTTGAACTGTGTGCATCACGGATGGGGTGAGTGGCCCCCTCATGGAACGAACAGGGGCTGTGGAGCACCACGTTGTACTCGTTGACATTGAACATCAAAGGTCGGCGTCCGTCCGCTACGAGCACCTCTGAAGATCACATGCGGAGCTTGAAGCTCGGATCGACCACGGCGCCAGAGGTCCCTGTGTCGCACTTGGTGTCGGACTCAAACCGGTTGACTAGTGCCTCGTCGGTGTCGATGAGCTTGTTCACGACCTCCATGAGCGAAGACTGTGCGGTCCCTGACGCCTTTCTTGTAGCTGTCCACGACCTGGTCGTCTCGGACACCAACGCAGGTGCTGCGGTTCTCGAAGAACCGGTTGGTGTAGTCTCGAAGCCGCTCGCTGTTCTTCATGGTCACCCTCCCGAGGTTGAAGGCGTTTCTAGGGTGATTATAGGACGCCTGGAAGTTTGAAGTGAAGGCCTGGGATAGGTCAGCCCATGACTTGATGCTGGCTGTCGGGAGATTGTTGAGCCAGAGCGACAGTGCGTCGCCCATCACCAGTGGGAAGTAGGCCGCCATATGATCGAAGTTGCCGCCAGCCACCTTTATGGCGACGTAGTAGGTCAACGACCAGATGTTGGGGTTGGAGTGACCGTCGTACTTATGGATGTTCGGCTTGAAGTTGTCGGGGTAGGCGACCGATCGGAGACGAGAGGACAACGTAGGGAAGGTGGTGATGGCCATGTCGTCGCAGCACCCTCGTTCTGCATGGGGGCCACGACTTGGGATCTGGGCTGGCGATCCTGGTTAGGGACTGGAGCCTCAAGGTGGTCGTAGTGCACCTCGTACTGGGAACGTCGTCTGTTCTCGACGTCGTGGCGATCATGCTCTTCGCGCTCCATGATATGACAAACGGCGCGCGAGGGGCGTACTCACAATCGTAGTCCAGACGATGTTAGAGCTCCCGCTCTTCGCGCTCGCGATGGCACTGGTCGATGTAGTCGCGAGCGTTGCGGTCGCGCCTGTCTTGTCGAGGTTGGCGCGCATATCGCCGTCTTTCGCGGTGTTCGGGTGGGGTTGGTCGACTTCCTCCTAGATGGTGGGGAGTTTGCTATGCGCAGGTCGATTAGATTGACTGCACGAATGTCGCCTCGATGAAGATGTCATAGATTTGGACACTGCGCTCCTCTCTTCCACTAAGGTTGTGGCGACCCGGTGGTAAGCCATAGCCGCATCGGCCTCCGGCGAGGGATTAGCCTGCTGAAGACGTGCCACGGCCGCACCCAGATTGGCCTGAGGGCTGTTCCACGTCAGCAGCCCTGTCTCTTCGAACTCGAGGCGTAGGTCGCGGGCGCAAAGAGGTACCGCCTGGCGCTGCTCCTCTGCCCGTCTCTGGGCACGGTTAGCATTGCCCTGAATAAAAAAAAGTCTACTTCACCCCTAACCTATGAGGGTTGAAACACATAACCCCCGAACATATGAAACTGGATTTTTTACCCCCTGAACCTTCTAAAATAGGACAAATCACCCCTTGAAGCAGTTTTGAAAAATCATAGTAAATCGTAGAAAAATTATAAAATGGAAAATCCAATTGTGTTGGACTTCAAATTAGTAGTTCTACACAGTGAACATACAATATGGAATGCTTTAGTAAATATTTTTGTTGTAACCTTAGATCTATGCTTTTCTACATAGCTGTAAAAAATGTACTCAATATACCATATTATATGTTCGTTGTGTAGATGTACTCAATTAGAATCCAACACAATTGGACTTTCCATTTTATGATTTTTATGTGATTTACTATGATTTTTCAAAACTACTTCAGGGGGTGATTTGTCCTATTTCAGAAAGTTCAGGGGGTAAAAAATCCATTTTCATAGGTTAGGGGGTGAAGTAGACTTTTTCTGCCTTGAATCCGACGTGCCTCCTCAGAGTCTGACGCGTCAACCCGTGGTGGTTCGTTTGCCGAAACCACTAGGACTCGCCGCCAGATAGAACTTTTGTCATTGGGAGAGACGCAGACCTGAACCTTCTAGAACTCGCCGACGCCTGGAGACGTTGGAGTTCGAGTGCTACGAGAGGCATTGCGCTCTTGATCGATCTTCTGCTGTAGCCGGCAGCCGCGGAGGATGTGCCACGCACCCTTGTGATAGGTGCACGGTACATCGAGCAGATCGCATCAAGCGTGAGGCTCAATCTTGTGGTCACTAGATGGCTGCCACTGCCCAGATTGGATCTGGAAGGACTTAGCCACCTGATGCGCATGGGCGTCGCTAGATGGCCGCAGACCGAAGGAAGGTCTTGTGACGCGACGCGTCCTGTGTTGAGTGTTGGGCTCTCTCGCAGATCTGGAGGGTCTCCTCCATCATGTCGATGACGCGCTCCATTCCCTGAATGATGTCATAGGGTTTGGGTGGGTGGTTCTTCAACTTCAGATAGGAAGCAGAGACGACGATGAGTGTCGCCGGGATCTTCACAACGATCGCCGAGGAGGTCGCCGCCGCCAATGTAGTCATGGTCACCATGAAGGAGCCGAAACAGATCTCCACGGGGTTGGCGAGGATGTCCGCCATGCTCGCCGGAAAAACGACACCAGATTGGGCCACCATGCTGCACAGCGAGTTCCCAATCACCCCTACCTGGCGCGCCAACTGTCAGGGGGTGAGACCCGGACAGATCTGCTAGGGGGTGACCCAAGTGGTTGTAGGTTGTTTGAAGGGAATCAGGACCTAAGAGTGTAGGTGGTAGTTCGCAGGGAGAACTCGGTGTTGACGCAAAATGTGCACCTAGCGCCAAACACACGGCAAGCCGAACAAGGCGGCTTCACGCGTGCAAAGAATCACAAGACGTGCCGGTCAATTTTTCCCGAAAATTAACAAAAGACAAAGCGGTTAGATACCAAAGCTTGGAACTTGCGGGTGGTACCGGACGGTTCCATATTTACGGCTACAAAGCCGGATGGCATAGCTATAGAAAGCTATTCGCCAATAAACCGAAATCATTCGGGAGCTTGCAACAAGAAAAGTAACATAGCCGAATGGATGACGTAAGCATGACGGCGATCGGTCTTTGTTTGAGCAAAGATGCACATGCACGAAACCATGACCGATCCCCATGATGATTAACATTAAATAAATAAATAAAGTAAAGCGCGAGCATAAACATGTAGTAAACAAGCATGCATAGATCTAAAGCACTAGTCTACCGCATGTCTAGGTACTTTGAAACCCGTCGGGTACGATCTCAAACAAATCTATCCACCGCATGATACAACTTGCATGAAAATCGTACCACTTTCCACAAATAGATCTATCCACCGCATGATACAATCTAAATATGGAAAGCTAAAAGCATACATTATTTAAAGCATGAATCAAGCACGTGTTCTACTCGTGAAGAAACATAACCGAATACGGCTGAACAGCCGATTCGGGGTCCATGAAGAAGGAACGAACATTACTAAGCGGAATAAATCTATCAGATTGATTTGAAATCTAATCCACCGGATGACTAGCTCCAAAGCAGCCCAAAAACCTGCATCTACCGCATGATACTCAGTTCTTTCAAGATTTATACCAACGTTGGCAAGCTTGAACCCGCAACACGTAACAACCTAGATCGATTCGGTTTCGGCTATCGGGAAGCATAAGATCCACGTGTTAAAGCACGAATTCTGCTCGCATAAGGATCACAAAAGGGATAAAGCCGATCCAAACCCATCTAGATTGGGCAAAATATGTTACATGAATTTAAACATAAAGTAAAAACTCAAAGCAACACGGAGTAACTTAATGAATCTATTGGATCTTGCCAAAATCCAATAGAGACGATAACTAGCTTCGAGCTAGATCTTAGCCTACCGCATGGCTCATGACCTAACAATAAACCCTCTTGAACCAAGCTTGAATCTACCACATGACACGAAGCATGGTAACAAGACTACTTGCATCGAGACCTAAATCCACCACATGATACTAGATATGATACAAGGTTGCCGGTACTCACGGAGGTCGACGGATCGATGAACCCTCTCGAAGAACTCGACGACATGACAAATGGACTCTAGGGTTTGGCGTAAGGCCGGTTTGTATTGAAGAATGATTGTGTCTTTTACATACATTCGGGGCTCATATTTATACCCTGCCACGTACAACCTCGAATGGATTTGTTGCCTAACTTATCTCTAAGCTTGATCGCTTATCCATCCATTCGTCCTTCCTGCTTGAGCCACATCACCGTCCAATCCCGCAAAATCAGCTTCAACTATTCCCTTGCCGAACAGAAGCAGATAACCGACCGCGGACCTTTCTGCCGAATACATCTGAGAAAAACCTTCCTTCCACCGGACGGACTCCTCATCGAGCCGGACCCACAAGTCAGACTCCTTACCAAATTTTGGTGTTAACACATGCCCCTTCAATTGCGGGATAAAAGTGATTTTGTTCCGCAATTGACTCCAGCCACAAACATTTTCAAATCGAATCTGTCAACACCTGTTCTCTCTCTTTGCAATCCGCCGGAATCCTCGTCTAGATCCAAACCCTAGATCCCCTTGTTCTAAGCTCAAATCCCCAATGGTGGCTCAAAACCAAGCTGCCTAGGAAAATCCTCCTCCCGTAAGCATCATTCGGCATTTAGGTTTTCAATTTTACCTGAGATTTCTTTTCCGCTTTTCCTTCGGGAGCCTTCCACCGAGCTCTTGATTCGTACCGAGGCCAATTCAAGATCTTACTACCTTGGTCCCGTGGGAAACTCGATCCTCGAGATTTCATCGCGGCCGAATCTCAAAGGATCCCTTTCAAAGCGGCCCTGTCCCCACCTCCTCGGTGGCGGGATGCTTTCAAGAAGCGGCCCTTGCCTCCAATCGCGAGGCTGGAAAAATTGGTACCGAGAGGATTCTTGCGGACAAGAGTGTCAAGACCAAGAAGCGGGATACCCTTCGCATTGCTCGGTGCACGGAGCTATCTTTGGCCGAGACCCACAAGAATGAAGACCTCTTGATAGCAGCTTGCCATTTTTGGTCAAACGGCGTCAACGCCTTCCTCTTTGGCCACGGCCCGATGTCTCCAACTTTGGCCGATGTGTATATGATCACCGGCCTTGACATTACGGGATCCGTTCGGCCCCGGGATTTCGAAGTTCCTCACGACAAACGGGGGTGAAACCGGGGAGCGGATACAAGAACTATATCTTGAACCACATGAAAGACGGCCCCCTTGGTGAAATTGAATACAAGGCATTTACGAATATGTGGCTATGCGAGTTCATCTTCCGCGGTAAAGTCAATGAGCCTACCCCGAATCACATTGCGATGGCTTCTCAGGCGGTCGGTGGCAACCGCCTCCCCCTTGGGAAATTCCTCCTAGGCAAGTGTGTACCATATGTTTCATCAAATCGTCACCCGGATGTACACCGGCCGAGAGGATAGCATGTGTCAACGGTCCTTTGTGGTTTATTCAAATGTGGCCGCAACTACACATGCATCGGATCGTTGGTGTTGATTTGAACACCGGGCTCTTCCCTTCATCCAATCACCCCGAAGGGGAACCCCAAGCCACCGAGAGGGTGCCGGACTTATGGAGAAGTTTGCTTCAATTGTTCTTATTCGGCGAGATATCGGCCCAGCTTTTCGAGCTATTCTTCAAAGGTTTCCAAAACCCTCTCTGGCTCCCTTATCTGGACAATGACACTTTGATTTTCCCCTGTGAATTCTCTTTTGAAACCGAACGCCAAGATGGGAGATTCCTAGAGATCCTCAATATCATAATCCGCCCATGCATGCTGCCGGCTGAATTCAATGGAGGAAGGCTGACCTATAGCACTTATGAATATTATCAGCCCAATGTAATGGCTCGGCAACTTGGGTGTGGCCGGATGCCCCCAAGATTGTTTTTGCATGAATTCCTCAAGCCCGGAGAGGAAATCAAAGAACTCATGCACGAGCAGAGTCTTCCGTTATGTGTGTAGTCCCACTGTCTACACACTCGCCTTTTGTACCCACAACAATGGCTCACTCCACCTTCAACTCCCGGTGGCAAGAATTCCATGATCATATCTTCGGTGAGCCCGTACACTTGTTACGTGCGCGAGTTGATGCCGATTTTCAGCCAACTTCGAGAGGTAATATGATGAACCATTGAATCGGACACATCCTCTTTCAATCATGATTCGACCTTACTTCTCTTACCTCATAGAACACAATGCACTGCCCCTCGAGCCGGGAATATTGACTACAATGCCGTAGGCCCGATCTCAACGATCGGGATTCGGGTCCCCAACCCCGGCTCGGCTAATGGCTAGGTTTGCCACAACAGACCCAAGCCTTTCCGGCCTTTGCCGCCGATAGGAGGCAAGGTTTGTCTCTAATAGCTCCCCCAAATGCCAAGAGGAGAAGAAGCTGTCAAGAAAGTCTTTGTTGAGGTAAAAATCTTTTCCTTTCTCGATCACAAGATTACTCGTTTTCGATAAATCACATCTTGTGCATTCTCGGCCCCGAGCCCAACAATCTTCGGTTCCAGAACACCGCCAATGCCCCATCCACAGGTATGACTCCGCATTGTCCTCTTTCTCGAGGATGAACAACGGCATTTATTATTTTTTTTTTTGATTTGGCACTTGCGAAGAAACAATGGAAGAACAACTTGTGGACGTCCCAGTGTCTCAACAAACAAATCCACCCAGGGTTGAGTTACCTGTCCCAGTGGAAATCTCATCTTCATCAGGGAATCAATCACCCTCTGTTCAAACAGAAGCAATAAACTCTCCAGAGATGAGTTTCCCAGTCCAACCAGAACCATCAAGTCCTCCAAGGGCCCAATCACCTACTGGTCATGCAGAGACATCAACCCCAGCAGAGGTGAACCCATCTCCTCTTCAGCCAGAAGCCCCTGAGCTGCCAGCAACTGCATCAGCGCCTTCTCACATAGAAGCTTCAGCTCTGCCTGGAACACCTCCTTCGCCTGTGGCTGCTCCTGAACAAAGTCCTGTCCCAGCTCAAGAAATCAGACATGAGGTACTCATTTGCACTTAACTCTGCTACCTTTACTTTCAGCACTCCTAACTCGGCAATACTGCTTTCTTAGGATCAGGCCCCATCATCATCAAGTCTGTCAATGGGGAACAATCCAGTTGCCGAGGCGATGGAAGAAATGCATCAAACCCTGTCAGAGGAAGTGCTAGAAAAGCTCGGGGAGATCTTGGCACCGGGCGGGAAAAAGATGCACGAGATCGGTTCAAAGATCTCGATCACTTTGAAGAACTGCTCGAGTCTATTAGCCAAGAACTTCCCGAGGACATCGGTGCTTCTCTTGCATCTATTTGTAGCTTGGAAGTCCACTACGTGCCCATAAGGCAAGCTTTGAGGAAGGTGTGCTCCCGCCCGGCTATTGAAAAGAAGAGAGCCAGTGCTGAACAAGCCATGAACGGGGCACAATCTCAGACCGAGAGCCACAAAGATACATTGGCCAATCTGCAAGCTTCTTGTGATTTAAAAATTGCCAGGAAAGCCGCCCCGGAGGCGGAACCGAGAAGCCCGTCGAGTGAGATAGAGGCCGATAACAGGAAAATAGCCGAGCTTCCGGATTGATAGAGAAGACCCAAAAGGAAGCAAAATCGGCTATGGCCAAGATGAAACAATGCGATGCGAGCTTACCACTTTGTCTAGCGCCCGGAAAGATTGTCGGGAGCGGTTGGACAATTTCCGCCAAGCAACATCAAATGTCCTTAGTGTGATTGCGAAATACTTGAACATTTAGACGCTTCAATTGATGTATAACCGAATTGGTCGCTCTTGTAATATCTCGTTCTTGCAATTTTATTTCCTTTTTCTTTCGCGCATCTTCAAATGTAATGCTTTGAATGACCCATTCGGCAAAGAAATGCCAACACCCGAATGGCACTTTGACTCCTCTCGGCCGAGCCGATCCAACCGATTACGACTCGGCCCTAGAACTCCAAGCGACCCATTGGCGGTCCGGTCAAGGAAACCTTTCCACCTTCCGATTATTTTGGGATATGCGCCACGATCCAGAGCCACGACTTGAGGCCACGATCTGTCTTGCCAGGCCTATAAATGAAACCGTAGGTGCCCCTAGCTCTCCACCAAGCCTTTAGCTCTCGAATCTTTGCCAATCTCAACTCTTCTTCTTCCCAAACAGTGCACATCCCAGAGCAGCATGGTGCGCCGCCTCAACCGACGCCGCGCCTCTGATGAGGCGGAAGGGAGCAGCGCCAATGCGCGCAGGAGGCAATGATCGTCGATTCCTCTTCTTTGATTCATCTTTGATCTTCTTTTGTTTTGACGATCATCCCTTTTTCAGGCTGATTCAGTGGAATCCATCTCCTGTGCCGGCCAATCAGCCCCTTCCAGACGACTCCTCGGAGTCTGACGGCCACTCCCCCGTGCCCTACGGGGAACTCGACGCTCTCCGCTTCAAGGCGGAACTGGAGACGGCCCAGCGCGAGCTGGAGGATGTCTCCAAAAAGGCGGGCATAGCCGAGTTGGAGTGGGAGGACCAGCGCAAACAGCTGCTGGAAACCATCGACGGTACAGCTCTGAAATCAATTTTTGATCCAACCTGGCTTTTGATGCTAATCTCCTTTCTTCTTGCACCTTGCGGCCCGCGATGCCGTGCTCAACCGGTGAAGACGCCGGTGGAGCAGTCGGCCGACAAGGTGAACGCCCGCCGCGGTGACACGCCGGCGGAGCGCCTTGCTGCGGTGGAGCACCGCGTTGATGAGGTGGCCACCCATGGCGTTCGCTTGGGCACCACCCTGGGCCTGGCTGCCATGGCGACGCACAAGGACGTCGACTACTCCACCGAGGCCACGCGGCTTCCGGGCGGCGCGCCGAAGACATCGAGGAGATTGAGCTCATCTTGGAGCGCCTCGATGGCCACGGCGACACCATTGCCGAAATCACTCATCCCCAATCCGTGCCGAATAGGCTTTTTGACTATATTGTATTAGGGTTGTTTGAACATCGGCAATAAATAAAGAACTTTTGAATTCGTGCTTGCACCGCGATGATTTCTTTACATTTGCATCCGAGAATCTTATTTTTCCTTAAACGTATCCGGAACCTGTCTTGAGCCGAATACGCGAGAACGAGATGCCCCTTGGCGCAAAATCCACGAGAAGATCCCCGAATCAACAATCCGTAAGCACCGTTCAAGCAAAAACCCTCGCATTCGAGAAGAAAACCCCGCCGTTTGGTATTCCAACGAGTGTACGCCGGCCGGTCATCACTCCCAATGCACCCCTTCGGTCAATAAAATAGCCCGCCGAGATGCCCCGCAAATCCACTCGCACACTCATCCATCACTTCTCATTTCCTCCCTCGTCTCCAAAGGAAAAAACCCCAAGGCCATGGACAAGGGAAAGCAACCTCGGGAGAGCAGCCCTCCAAAGAACCGCACGATTCGAAGGTGAGTTTTCCCTTGATTTACCTCCTGTTTCCCACATGATCTTGCGCTTTACCTTCTCTTCTTTTCCCCTTTCAGCCTTGATTTGCTTCCTGAAGAAATCATCAGGACCGAAGATGTGCCCGAGTACATCTCCTCCGATTCCTCCCTCGAAGCAGAGGACGCCACGCCTGAACAGAGGACCAACCATCAACTGCGCCGCCGCGTTCGGCACCTGGAGCACGGCCTCAGGAACATCACCGCTCGTTGCCAAGCCGAGCGCGAGCGTCGCATGGCTCTGGAGGCACTAGTGGGGGGTAAATGCTTCTGACTTCTTCTTGACTTTGTGCCCACATCTGGATTTCTTGCCCCTAACACCCACTCCTCTGTTTCAGATGTCTCTGACAGGTACAACAACCTGAAAGCGGCTTGGGACAGCTTGGTGGAGGCCGCAAATCATGGTCACCCCCGTGCATTCCAAGTTGCCGTCACGGTGGTCCTGGAACAACTGAAGAGGGAGCAGTCGAAGAAGCAAAGAAAAGATTGAATCATACTTTCGCTTCTTCCTCCACGCCCTCGCTTCCCACCTCCTTGAGGTCCCGATCACCGGGGTTGTTGGATGTAAACCGCAAGAAGTAGTTGCAATGTAGTTTTGTGCTAAGGGCAATGCATCTAGGCACTGGCCATTTCTTCTGTTTGTGAATTTTGTTCTAAAGGCGGCCTCGTTCTTGAGCGCCGATCGTTTCGTGTCGATGCGTGTAATCCCACTGCTGGTGATCATCGATCAATTTCAATACTAGGATAATATTTCTTCAGATATCTTCCATTTATTGCGGCGGAAAATTCCTCTCCTAGTAAAGTTTTTAATATGTATGCGTTGCCAGGGACGCATCTGACCACATGAAAAGGCCCTTCCCAGTTAGGGGACCATTTGCCGAATTCGCTATATTTAGTTCCAATTGGCAATAGCGCTTTCCAAACCAAATCACCTTCGACAAATTGCCTGACCTTTACTTTCTTGTTATAGTACTTGGCAACCCGCAGCTTGTTCTTCTCGATGTTTTCCAGGGCTCTAAGACGGATCATGTGTAAATCCTCTAGTTCATCCATCATTAGGCCACTGTAATCCTTGGAGCTCAAATCTTTCTGTAACACAACCCTCCTTGAATGCGATTGCATCTCCCAAGGTAGAACCGCATGGTGTCCATTAACCAATTCATAAGGAGAGGTCTTTGTGGCTCCATAGGGGGCATTCGGTACGCCCACAGTGCCTCACTGAGTACCGAATGCCACCTTCTTGGCTTCTGGTCGATCTTCTTCTGTATCAGCTTGATCATGATCTTATTAGAAGCCTCCGCTTGACCATTAGCTTGGGCATAATAGGGAGAAGAGTTAAACAATTTGATCCCCATGCTTTCGGCAAACTCTCTGAACTCCAGGGACACGAATTGGGCCCCTTGATCAGTTGTGATTGTCTGAGGGATTCCAAACCGATAGATGATGTGCTCCTTGACAAATTCAACCATGTTTTCCGACGTCACCTTCTTCAATGGAATCGCCTCAACCCATTTAGTAAAATAATCCATAGCCAAAAGCACGAACTTATGCCCCTTACTAGATGGTGGATTAATCTGGCCAATCAAGTCTATACCCCAGCCCCTGAATGGCCATGGCTTGGTGATGGGATTCAATGCTGACGCGGGGACCCTTTGAATATTTCCAAACCTCTCGGCAATCTTGACATCCCTTGTAATACTCAAAGCAATCCTCTAATATCGTCGGCCGAAGCACCTAGCTTGCACGATGACCCATTTCATGCGGTAGGCCGATTGGTGTGCTCCACACATCCCATCGTGCACTTCGCTCATCATGTTCTTGGCTTCTTCCGGACCCGGGGCATCGTAACAATACCCCATCTAATGATTTATAGAACAAATTGTCATCTAGAAGAACGAATTTTATGGCTTTGTACCGAGCTTCCTAGAGACCTTTCGGGATGGATCCTTCAAGTAATCAACGATCTCTTTTCTCCAATCATCCTCCGCAAGATCCGTCCCCGGTGCACATACCTCTGCAACAAACGCTTCTTGACTCTCTTTGTAACCGAGAGGCGCTTTGAGCCACCGTTTGCTTCTTCATTGTGTTCTCTAGGAATATCTTTGTAGAGTTACCAACGGGAAGCTCTTCAAGATTTCCCTGCATTCTTCGTAGTAACTCCTCAGCGCTTCACTTTTGCATTCGTATTGGCCGTTCAATTGCTTGATTACCAACTCTGAGTCTCCATAAACTTCAACTGAAACGGCCCCAGCTTCTCTCAAATATTGAAGCCCTCGAAGCAGTGCCTCGTACTCGGCCTGATTGTTTGTAACAGTGGGCTGTATAGGGATGGCAAATTCAAACATCTCACCCCTAGGCGAAATTAGTAGGATCCCTACTCCCCCACCTTTACCACATGATGATCCATCAAAAAATAAAGCCCAAGGGGTAATTTCAAGCAAATCAATTGACGGATCGCGATGTTCAGTTATAAAATCGGCAATGATCTGTCCCTTGATAGCCTTTGCCGATTCGAACTTTAACTCAAACTCTGATAAGGCCAAGATCCATTTGCCAATCCTGCCATTCAAAATTGGCATAGATAACATATGTTTTATTACATCAAACTTGGAATACACAGTGCATTCGGCATTCAACAAGTAGTGCCGAAATTTTGTACACGAGTAGTATACGCACAAGCACGGCTTTTCCGTAGCCGAATACCCGGTCTCGGGATCAAGTAATTTTCGGCTAAGATACACTACTACCCGCTCCTTTCCTTCGAATTCTTGAATAAGGGCCGATCCAATGGTTTGGGTATCGGCCGCCACGTACAACTTCAAAGGCTTATCCAGGTCGAGGAGGGACCAACACCGGTGACTCCTTCATGTACCGCTTGATCTCATCGAAAGCCTTTTGTTGTTCGTCGCCCCATGTGAACTTCGATTTTTCTTTAGCTTCGAAGTGGAGAGAATGGCAAAACTTTCTGTGACAAATTTGAAATGAATCTTCTCACGAAATTAATTTTGCCGAGCAGTGATTGTAACTCCTTGAGATTAGTTGGAGGAACAACTTCATCGATGGCCTTCATGCTCTTCTTGCCAACTTCAATTCCCCCTTCGTGGACCAAAAATCCCAAGAACTCTCCAGCTGATACCCCAAAAGCGCACTTGTTTGGATTCATCTTTAAACCATGCTTTCGGGTGCACTCCAAGGTCCTTTTCACATCCTCCAAATGTGTGTCATGGCTTAGGGACTTGATCACAACATCATCATTGTAAATTTCCACAATTTTGCCGATCAACTCGTGAAAAATGTAATTCATGGCTCGCCGATAAGTTGCACCGGCATTCTTTAACCCAAATGTCATGACTATCCATTCAAACGGGCCTATAGGACCGGGATATCCGAAGGCCGTCTTTGATATATCCTCTATTGCCATGAATATTTGGTTGTATCCCGCATTGCCATCCATGAAACCGATCACTTTGTGTCCGGTGCGGCGTCAATCAACAAATCGGCAATAGGCATGGGGTAACCATCCATCGGAGTAGCTCTATTCAAGTCCCACGAAATCTATGAAGACCCTCATCTTTCCATTCTTCTTGTAAACGGGGACAATGTTAGAAATCCACTCCGCATATCTACGTGGCCGACCGAAGTTCGCATCAAGTAATCTTTCAACTTCTTTCTTCACATCGGCCAATACCTCATCCTTGTAGATTTTCCGGGGTGGTTGCTTGTATGGTTTGAAACCAGATTTGATTGGCAACCGATGCTCGACGATGGAACGATCCAGTCCAGGCATCTCCGAATAATCCCAGGCGAAGCAATCTTTGTATTCCTTGAGCAGCTTGATTAATTCCTCCCTGAAGTCTGGTGGCAAGTTTGCGCTGATGAACGTCGGCCTTGGCTTATCACCGCTTCCAATGTCAACTTCTTCTAATTTACCAGCCGACATAAATCCTCGCCCCAACTTGCCATCAGTGCCATCGACGGGGTTCTCCATTAAAAATTACTATAAGAGCCGATCGCTTGAATCGGCCGTTGATCACCGCCGACGGGTTCAACGGGACCTTCTCCCCGCTTTTTCCACGAGAAACGAGTCAATGCCTTGATACTCCCGAACGCGGTTCCATGTTTGCAACACTCACGGAGTCATCTGCTTGGACAACCTCGATATCATCATCCACCCATTGGATGAGCTGCTGATGCATGGTGGATGGGACGCAGCAATTGGCATGAATCCAGTCCCGTCCAAGCAGTAGGCTGTAGGCTCCTTTACCTTCGATAACAAAGAAGGTCGTGAGCAGTGTCTTGGACCCGATCATCAGATCCACGTGAGCGCATCCCTTGGTGTCTGAAGGATTCCCAGCGAAATCGTTCAGTATTATGCTTGTAGGCGTCAGATCGCTAGGGCCCATGCCAAGTTTCCTGAAGGTGGTGTACGGCATTACGTTGACCGCCGCTCCACCGTCGACAAACATCTTGGTCAATGGCTTGCCATTGACATATCCCTTCAAGTACAGCGGCCTCATGTGTCGATTTTTGGCCGTTTTGTCGAAGATTGCCTTGCTTGGCCAACACCATTGTGCCATCATCCCCTCGATACGGTCATCATCTAGGGACGCCTATTTCCGCACAACCCGATTAGCAGGAGCCATAAACTCATTCGGCGAGAAAATATACCATGCATGTTGGAGCCGAACGCCTTGACCCTTCAGGTTGATCCTTTGGACGCCACACCTGCTTCGTTTGGATCCCGGCCCCGCCTCGGTTCTCGGTTCCTCAAGCGTTGAACCCGTCTCTTCTAACTCTTCCGTAGGCCAGGCGGGCACCATTGCCCCTTCTGCCAGATGTACTCGTCCTCGTCCTCTTCTTGATCAGCCCACCTTAAATCAGCTTGCCTTTTCCTGGGATGATCAATGATTTTAATTTTTTGGCGCCGATCCTCGTTAGGGTGGATCCTTCCAATTCTCTCATGGACGGATCGGCGATTGGCAGTCTCCTGCCTGTACTCAAAATACCTGTCACTGCACTCAGGGCAGTTCCTCAGCGTGGGCAGCTTCAAACCCTCGTTCCAACAGTGCCTGAAGAACGCACATCCCCAGTGCGCGCGCTCCTGCTCGCGCGTGTATTGCTCCAGGTCCCTTCTGTGTGCCTCTTCTTCAGCTCTGCGCCTCTCCTCCTCGTATCTTCTCTTTTGGTAACGCTCTTTTTCCAACTGGCGCTGCCACTTGTTGAGGAGGATACGCGTGGTCACCCTGGGCTTGGTTCTGGATGATTCCCCGGCTTCGATGTGGCTTTTGAGAATGCGGGGGGCTTCACCATGCACCTGCTCCAAAGTTACTTGACGCTCCGAGTCCACTGCTCCATCCTGTCTAGCCCTGGCCGAGGTCAAGACTTTGACTTTGCCCTTCTCCTCAGCCGTCACCATGTTGACGGAAAAGCCCACCATGTTCTGAGGAAAGGGGTGGCCATCCAGCTTCATCTTGTTGTCAAATTTGAGGTGCCCTTCCTGGATGGCTTTCTGGATCCTCATCCTGAAGACCCGGCAGTCGTTGATGGAGTGCGAGTTCCTGTCGTGAAAGCCGCAGTAACGCTTCTCCTTTACCCCATCGGGCCGAAGCATGGAATGCCCTTCAGGCAATCTGATTCGGCCTTCCTTCACTAGGAGCTCAAACAGCTTGTCAGCCTTCGTGATGTTGAAATCGTAGGTGCCTTTGGTCTGTTTGACCCAGCGTTGATTCATCGTTAATGGCTCTTTCCCCCACATGATTTCGGCTGCGGCCACGTCCAGTTCATCATCAGAATCTTCGATCAGGTCGGCCTTGTCCAAGAAGCGGTTGTAGATGTCCGCCACGTCATGCTTTGTTTGCCAAACCTGGCATCCTTCTTGAAGCCATACGCTTGGTTGCTCATTAACGACAGCTTTTGAGACAGTTGGCCCGGGTTTTCAAACTCCATACCAAACGAGTTTCTCACGTACGGCCGGCGGCATCCGGCAACGGCCATGTCGGCCAAGCGGTCATCGGGCAAGTTGAGCGAGAAGCACATGCCCTTAACTTCCTTGAATCTCCCGAGAAATTCCAATGGCGTCTCGCCGTGCCCTCGCTTCGGGGTGGCAAGGTCGATCGGCTTCTTCTGCGAGGCCGCCGCTAAAGTAGTGGGCGTGGAATTTCCGTTCCGAGTCCTTCCATCCGCTGACCGACCTGGGAGGCAACGGACGAGAACCACCGGAATGTCGGGCCCGTCAGTGACGCGGGGAAGTATCTGACCCTGAACGCTTCCTCAGCTGAGCATTCTCCGAGCTGCATCAGGTAGCGAGCAATGTGCTCCACCGTGCTTGTGTCGTCTTGCCCGGAAAATTTCGTGAACTCCGTCGGAGGTTTCACCCTTGGCGGAAGGAGCACGTTGAAGTACCACTCTGGGAACGGCGGCTTGTAAGCAGGTCCCTGCATTTTCGGTTTCAGGCCGAACTGATTTTGCATCAACTCGGCCATCTTCCGCGCCAGGGCGTCGTCCTCCTGCGTGCCCGCAGCTAGTGCGTACCCTGGATGCGGGAAAGCGTCAGTGGCTCCGTAGTTTCCCACCTCGTGGTAGCCTCCGCCGTATAGGTTCCTCTGCAGCCAGTTGCTTGCCGGAGCAATCCTGTGGCCGGAGGCAAGCGGGGCCCCAGGCGAGCCGAACGCTATCTCCCCGTACGTGGGCTGGTACGGGTTCGGCTGTTGCACAGGTTGACCCGTGCTGCCCTGCGGTGGTGGCTGGATTGGTTGTCCTCCTGAGGCCTGTAGTGGGGGCTGAACTGGCTGACCCCCAGCGCCTTGCGGAGGAGGCTGGAAAGCTTGACTCCCAGTGCTCTGAGGAGGAGGCTGGATTGGTCGGCTCCGTAATGGTGGTTGAGAGCTTGACTCGCCCAACTCCACGGTGCCCGTTTGAACGGGTGTCTTGCTAAATGCCTCGCTCCATGCCGGGCCAAAGACGACCACCATCACTTGCTTGAACGCACCAAGGAAAGCCTTGTGGTGCCTGCTCAAGACGTGGTCCGCAGAATCCCGAATGCTTGCATGCACTCCTCTCTCTCTGCTGGGTCGTGGCGTCGCTCTCCCCCGGCAACAATACCCTGGGCATCTCATTCTTCAGGTACGGGACGCCACTTCTGTTCTTCTTGAAGGACAGCAGACACTTCTGCTGGAACTGATCCACGGCGTCCTGGAGCTGCTGCCGTTGTTCAGGAGAGAGGTCTTCAATGTTGACATCCATGATATCCGCGATTTCAGGCATCTTGATCTTTTCGGCTGTGGTCCCACCGGGCGTGCCAAAAAGTGTGTTGACGCAAAATGTGCACCTAGCGCCAAACACACAGCAAGCCGAACAAGCTGGCTTCACACGTGCAAAGAATCACAAGACGTGCCAGTCAATTTTTCCTGAAAATTAACAAAAGACAAAGCAGTTAGATACCAAAGCTTGGAACTTGTCGGGTGATACCAGACAGTTCCATATTTACGGCTACAAAGCCAGATGGGATGACACATAGCGATAGAAAGCTATCTGCCAATAAACTGAAACCATTCGGGAGCTTGCAACAAGAAAAGTAACATAGCCGAATGGATGACGTAAGCATGACGGTGATCGGTCTTTGTTTAGAGCAAAGATGCACATGCACGAAACCATGACCGATCCCCATGATGATTAACATTAAATAAATAAATAAAGTAAAGCGCGAGCATAAACATTTAATAAACAAGCATGCATAGATCTAAAGCACTAGTTTACCGCATGTCTAGGTACTTTGAAACCCGTCGGGTACGATGTCAAACAAATCTATCCACCGCATGATACAACTTGCATGTAAATCGTACCACTTTCCACAAATAGATCTATCCACCGCATGATACAATCTAAATATGGAAAGCTAAAAGCATACATTATTTAAAGCATGAATCACGCACGTGTTCTACTCGTGAAGAAACATAACCGAATACGGCCGAACAAACCGATTCGGGTCCATGAAGAAGGAACGAACATTACCAAGCGGAATAAATCTATCGATTGATTTGAAATCTAATCCACCGGATGACTAGCTCCAAAGCAACCCAAAAACCTGCATCTACCGCATGATACTCAGTTCTTTCAAGATTTATACCAACGTTGGCAAGCTTGAACCCGCAAGATGTAACAACCTAGATCGATTCGGTTTCGGCTATCGGGAAGCATAAGATCCATGTGTTAAAGCACGAATTCTGCTCGCATAAGGATCACAAAAGGGATAAAGCCGATCCAAACCCATCTAGATTGAGCAAAAGATGTTACATGAATTTAAACATAAAGTAAAAACTCAAAGCAACACGGGGTAACTTAATGAATCTATTGGATCTTGCCAAAATCCAATAGAGCCGATAACTAACTTCGAGCTAGATCTTAGCCTACCGCATGGCTCATGACCTAACAAGATACCCTCTTGAACCAAGCTTGAACTTACCGCATGACACGAAGCATGGTAACAAGACTACTTGCATCGGATCTAAATCCACCGCATGACACTAGATATGATACAAGGTTGCGGTACTCACGGAGGTCGACGGATCGATGAACCCTCTCGAAGAACTCGACGACACGACAAATGGACTCTAGGGTTTGGCGTAAGGCCGGTTTGTATTGAAGAATGATTATGTCTTTTACATACATTCGGGGCTCATATTTATACCCCGCCAAGTACAACCTCAAATGGATTTGTTTCCTAACTTATCTCTAAGCTTGATCGCTTATCCATCCATTCGTCCTTCCCCGCTTGAGCCACGTCACCATCCAATCCCGCAAAATCGCCTTCAACTGTTCCCTTGCCGAACGGAAGCAGATAACCGACCGCGGACCTTTCTGCCGAATACATCTGAGAAAAACCTTCCTTCCACCGGACGGACTCCTCATCGAGCCGGACCCACAAGTCAGACTCCTTACCAAATTTTGGTGTTAACACTCGAAACACGGCGAGAATGGTGAGAGACACAAGGGTTTAGACTGGTTTAGGCCTCTGGAGAGTAAAATCCTACGTCCAGTATGCGGTGGAATTAGGCGTGAATGGGGAAGTCCCCTTGAATGGAGCTCTAGGCCGCATTATATGGCCAGCGGGCTAGGGCTTCCATTAAAGGTCGGTGGACCCTCATCGGGGTCAATTATAGATTAGAATCATCTTCCGTTATTACAGGAGGTCATCTTCCGTTATTACAGGAGGTCATCATCCGTTATTACAGGGCGGACCCCGCGATCCGTGGACCTACTGACAGCGCGACACCGCGACCTAGGGGAGAGGCTTGCGCCACAAGCCCGGTGGGTCTTCTGTGATCTGGATAAGGTCACCCGAGGTCTTCCAAGGTCGCTGGGGTTGTGGATAAGGTCTTCGAGCCCACTTGCAAGTCGGTGGGGCTTCTGACAGGCCGGGTCCACTTGACAGGGACCTCCAGAACCCTAGTCAGTGGGGACCCATGGATACCCATGTCTCTCAACCAGTCTTCGTAGGCTTCGGTACTGTTGACATTTTCGGGTCCCACCTGGCGTGCAAAAAGTGTGTTGACGTGAAAAGAAAATAGGACGTCACCTCCACGTGCAGCACATGTGACTCTCCGGTCTGTAGCGAGGCGTGCCAGCCAATCTGACCTGTTGATTGACAATGAAAATATTAGGGATCGGCTAGAGAACCGATGCCTTCTAGCGACACGTGTACCCGCTGAAGGACCGACTAGGCGACCAGAGAGGGGGGGAGTGAATGAGAGCCGATAAAAATTCTTCTCGTGGGAGATTGAAACTCCGACAAGATGAACTCGCTCGGTCGGACCCCCAAAATCACACGCTCTGCACTTCTACCTTCCGTTTGCCAAACCCACGTAGCCACCGGACCGCTATCGGTCCTAGGAGCAAACTCTACCAAAGCAACCTCAACACACTCACCCACGACAACGGAAACAACTCGAGAGCCGGCTAACCGGAGAGGGGGCGGTTAGACCGGGTATGGGGGCGGTTAGACCGCTTCCACCGGTAACCAAGAAATCCTCCGAAACACCTCTTCCGAGCACCAAAACGCACCACGGTTTCACCAACAAAGATCTCCGGTCAAGGCCATGCTAGCTACCGGGAAAATCTTGGCGAAAACCAAAACTCCACCTAGGGGCCTAGGGGCGGTTAGACCGGCTACCGTGGGGCGGTCTAACCTCCCGTACCCAAGAACGAACTCCAACCAAGAACACCTAGCAAACGGCACGAGAACGACACGAAATTTCACCCGGACGCTCCCCCGATCAAGGCGAGCAAACTCACGAGAGGAAAATCCGGCGAAACAAAACTTTGACCAGGAAACCCCGGGCGGTTAGACCGCCCCCTCCGGCGGTTAGACCGCCTCCTCCGTAAAACGAACCCGCGGGTCAAACCCTAACTTCCTCGCGCCCGATCTCCCGAATCACTCCATGGATTGCGACGAAACTTCGGGATTAGCCGGGTTACCTCCCGGGCAACCTCTACCTCAAAGGAATCGACCCGAAATGCTCACAATCAAGAGGAATCGAAGAAATCGCTTCTCTAGGTCAAGAACTCGCCCAACTCGAAAAACCACCAAATCGAGTCCGATTCAAGAGAGATTTGGGGGCAAAGTCACCAGCCAAAGAGGCACAAGAACCTCATACGAGACACCCACCAAAAACCCCAAGAAATCATTCTCAAAACACCGCCAACAAAGAGCTCCAAAAATCAACACAAAAGAGGATGCGAAAACCACCTTGAGGAACAACGCCAAACCATCTATACATACCATGAAAGGTTCGTACAAGGTCTAGCTTGCCACCCAAACATCCATCCCTCTCTCTAGATCTCACATGAAGCTCTCAAGCTAGTCCTAGGAAAAACTAGGGAAAATGGAGAACGAAAATGGAAAAACAAATGAGCTAGGGTTCCCAGAGTTGGCTGCCAAAAGACTAAACTACCCTCACCTAATAACTAGGGATACAAGCCCCTCAAGGGCGGATTTGGAAGTCTTCGGAATTTCTTCATCAGACGGATGCTCGGCGACCGCAACCTGCTTAGCCTCGACGCAAGCCTTGTGATCCCGACGCGTGTCCTCCGCTTCGAAGCATCTCGGCGCCGGCGGACGAGGCGGTCGGACCGCCCCCCCCGGGCGGTTAGACCGGCCCGGGAGATCTGACCGGCCCCTGGCGGTCTGACCGCCCCTCCTGGGCGGTTGAACTGGCCTGGGGGGCCGCACCTCCTCGTCGAGTCTTCGGCCTCGGTTTTGTGGCTCAACCGAGTAACCCAGTGATTTTCTGGCGAACCACTGCAAACCCCGCGAACTCAGTGTAGCCTCCGCCAATCTCCACTCATGACTCGGCTCCACGTAGTCCCGGCTCGACCTTGGTTTTGAGGCTCTACCAAGAAACCGTCCACGACTTCATCTTGCTGTACATGCCACTATGCGGCCCGCACTTGACCCCACTGGCCACCGGGTCCCTCGAACGAAGCCTACTTGTCTTCTCCACACCCGGAGGCCTCACCGCAACGACCTTTCGCGCTTGTTCTTCACCCGCACCAACACGAGTCAAGCCGCAACCCGCACCCGCAATACTTAGCCAAGAATCGGTCCACACAACGTTGTCAATCACTCATCACACAAGGAAGCGACCATCCACCGGTCCTCGAACCACACATGGTCCTTGAAACGACCCGGATTTCCGCGTACGGAACCCCCGAATCTTAGCACCTCGGTGGTAGTCCCGGGAGGGCTACCACGTGCGCTCCCCGTCTCGCCGATGCCGAAATCCATACGTAAAGATAAAAACAAGAAAGTAGAGTACAACATTTATTTTATTACATTAATCGCAGTACATCTCTTTGGCACATGCCGGGTACAAGTCCATCGGGACCGAATCAAACATAAATAAAACGTCTAGCGACGGCTCCATGAAAGCGCGGGAAACTCCATATCCGCGGGCGGCTCAAGTGTAGGAAGAGCCCTAGTCCACCCAACCGTCGTTGTCGAAGTCGTAGTCCGGCTCGCGTCGAGGCACCGGGGGTCTACCCGATGAGCAAGGTGTAGGTCATGTCGGCTTCCCAACAAAGAGGCAAAAGCGGTGTATAATCTACTATGCATGAGATATCCCTAATCCGGTCGTAGAAAGCTTAAGCAAAGCAACGGTGCAACGTACAAGGTAAGCGAGAATACGGCTAGGAGGTCCAAACCTCGGGGAAGCTTCCGCTTCCGAGGTCCACACCTCGTGGGTCCACACCCCCGCTCAAGGAATTCCTCACCAAAACTTCGGATCTCAACCACGATCCGGAACTCCAACTCTCATCCGCGATGTGGGGCCCACCGCTCCTATCCCCACATCTCAACGGCCGAAGCCGGGCTCACACACTCGGGGAAGAGAAGAAGCACAAGAGAAGTGTAGCTAGTCGGGTGAGAGATCGAAAGACCGTCCATAACCGATGGACACGGACTATAGCTATAGGTTTAACACTCGCGAGAGGTTGTACAAGCGCTCCCCGCCCGAATAGGACCGGAACCGGCCGTCACCGTGTCCGACCCTACCATACGGCCGAAGCCCAAGTAAGTGGATAGTACCCTCCGCGTCTCCGAGCACGGCCCTGCCCTCCGCGGCAGCTCATACTACCCGCGAGAGGTCCCTCGAAGCTGTGGAACCCTTCCCCGGCCTCGCCGGGGCAAAGTCTACTAAGGAGGGAACGACCCCTCCCGACACGATCACACCGATCCTCCTACAGGAGGGGTGCTATCCACTACAAGTCTCACCCCCGCACCCCCGCCCAATACAAGGCGGGCGGTCTGTACGTAAATAGTCATTCGAAACAAGGTCAACTGACGATCGGTCCTTAAGGGGCCGAGAGCAAGCACTCATCAACTCCATCCCACACGACACGACCCTCGGGTAAGAGGCCAGATCGCATCTTCCCTCGGCAGCCGTTCACAAGTAACCAAGCGGCTCGCTCCCGCCAAAACACAAGCAGGGGAGGTACGCACCCGTAACGCACGCTAGAAACACACCGAGATACCCACATCTCGGTCAAGCCCAGAATACCATCCATAATCAAGCAACAAAAAGTATGGATAGTTGAGGTAAGGGACTAGCTAGGGGTCTGTAGCTAGTCCCGCAGGTAGTAGAACAAGGAAACAGGATATATCAAAACATCAAGGCATGGCTATTAAACGGGTTATGCAATTCATCAGATCAATGCATCAAAGTAAAGCACTAGCAGCTATTTAACAACATGGGATCTACATGGTTGGGAGTGACATGACACCTTCGTTGCCGTTGAAGCGGGCCGCTCGTCCGGAGCGGTGTACTCGGGGTCCTCCACGTCCTCCGGTCGAAGCTCGGGTCTGCGGCACGAGATTCGACGCAAAAATAAGAAAAAAACGGTGCACATCTAAGCAATAACTCCAAATAAGATCCAATTTAGAAGATCCAAAAGAACCCAAACTACCTACAATTAGCAAGGTTTCGAAATTACGGATTTATAGAAATTAGTTTTATAATTTTTCGAGCTTCCTACAAAAAGTTATGAATTTTTTAGAGGTTAAATCCATTTACGGAATTTAAAACGAGAATAGAAAGAGGGGTTTTTGAGAAAATAAGCCGCCGACGTCGCATGACGTCGGTGTGGTGTGGTTTAACGAGCTCAAAGGGCCGGATGCGATCTTCGGGCCGTGGGTGGCCCGGCGGGTTTGGTTCGGCTCGGAACCGGGTTTCGGCCCAACTTAGCCCGAGGCGTCGCGGCCCATCTAACGAACTTCCGAAGTTCGGAAAACACCCTCCTATTCTCACCTCGCGCCGGGACCGACGCGGCTCGCTAGGAAAAACAGTTGGGCTTTTGGCCCAAGTCCGATCGACGGCCCACCCTTCGGTAACAAGCGTTCGCAGCGGCCCGCACACCAAGTGTTCGACGAAAAGCCCCGGCGGCATCACGGCGGCGCGGCGCGTCGCCGGCGCCGGTCCCGCGGGCGGCAAACGCCCGGCCTTCATCGCCCTCGAGGTTGAAGCGCACGACACGGCTCGGCACGCGGGGTGTGCGGGCCGGACGGCGCTCGCATCCGTGGCCTCGCGCGCGGCGAGCGGCGCGTCGTCCCGCAGCCGGCACGATGCCTCCACCGCCGGCGCGTCACGGCGCGGCGGCCCCAATCCTCACCGCAATCGGTCACGGGACGAAGCCCGGCTCAACCACACATGCCTCGCGCATCCCCGCCGCTCACCGCCGCGCGCGGCCGGGGTAACCGGTGCGCGCCGCGCGCGACATGGCGGCGCACTCGCCCCTACACAACAAGCATGGCGCGAAGGCCGCACTCACACACGGTCCTCGCGGGCGTCGGCGGGCCGGGGGCATAAATGGCCCGAGAGCTCCGCGCGAGCGCGACGCGGCGCTCTGCGGCACGACGGCCGGCACCCCAACGCCGTCGGCGCAAAACGGAGAGGAGAGCTCAAGGAGGAACGAAAGAGATAAGGTGGCCGCGGTGTTGCTCACTTCGGGGCGGCGGTGGAGTCGTGGCCGGCTCGGTGGAGAGGTGTACGAAGGCGAGGTAGAGGTTCACGCCGGTGGTCGCCGCCTCGGCTCCTTGCTCCTTGTCCCCGGCCGGGTCACGGCTTCCCCCCTTCCGGCGCGGCGCGGCGTCTCCTCGGCGTGTCGACGGCGTCCCGGCGGTGAAGCGGTCCTTGTCCCCGTCCGGTCCTCGGCTCCTTCCTCGCCCGGCGCGACGCGGCGGCAGCCGCGCCCGCTCCTTCCCCCAACGGTGCAAGCGGGCGTGGCGGAAGAGGAAACCCCAAGAGGGGGGTGGATGGCTTTGCCTCCGTGCCACACCGGCCCGCTCCTTTTGAAACGACGTCGCGAGCGGCTCGAGGGGGAAAAGCCCTCTATGCCCTTGGCCCGCCGTCGGGCGGGGCGGGTGGCGCTCGCGGTGGCACCGGGATCCGCCTCGGATGCTCGGTGGGTTGGGGCGAGAAGCGTCAATCGCCTTTCCCCGCGGTCGCATCCGGTTCCGCGCACACGCGCCGGTCCTCGGCGTGCGTGCCGGCCGGGCGAGCCGGCCGCGCCCCCGCCTCGCGCAAGCCGGTGCGGCGAGACCGGCGGCGCCGGCCCGGCTCGGGTCGCCGGGCCGGGTAGGAGAGGATAAGGGAGAGGGCGCCTTGCGGGTCCACGCGCCGGAGACAGGAGGAGAGGGTAAGGAGGCCGCGCGGTTGCGGGCCGGAATGGAACACGGGTTGGGCCGGCGCCGGGGCAAGGGTAGGTGGATGCGGCCTGGTTCACTAGTTTGATAATTTGCAAAATAAAAGAATGAACTTTGAACTAAGGGATAAAACTAGAGTTTGAATTTGATTCCCACTCAAATTCAAACTTCACACATTTGAACTCCAAAAGATCCGAGAGAAAAACCAACTCACACATTTTACCATAATTTGAACATATGTTTTTATAAGTGGGCTAAATTGGTGGAGAATCCGAGGAAGGGCTAGCAATTTGGTTCAAAAATTGATAGCACTCAAATTCAAGCAAAAAGTTTTAATTTTTCGAAAAATTCACACACCTAAAATCCTCGGGTTGTTACATTCTCTCCCACCACCGAGAATCTCGTCCTCGAGATTTAGTCCTCGACCTCCTCCGTGAACAAGTGAGAATACTCTTTTCCGAGATCGCCTTCCTTCTCCCATGTTGCTTCTCGCTCCGTATGGTTGCTCCACAACACTCTACGAAGGGAATGGTTGTTCTCCGGTCTCCTTGACAGGCTCGGTCCAAGATTTTCTCGGGATATTCGTATACTCAAGGTTGTCTTGCAAGTCAAGCAACTCCATGGGCACTTGCTTAGCCTCCACCGCCTTCTCACTCTTTTTCGACCGTGACACGTGAAACACCGGGTGAACTCCCGCCATTGTCTCGGGTAGCGCAAGCCGGTAGGCCCAACTCCCAATCCTTCGGGTGAAAGGGTACGGTTCTACGTACCTTTGTGCCGCCTTTCCTTTCACCGGGAACCTCTTAGTCCCCTCCGAGCGGAGAGACTTTCAAGTACACTCGGTCGCCAACCGCAAAAGTCAACTCTCTCCTTCTCTTGTCGGCATAGCTCTTCGACGGCTTTGAGCGATCTTCGGGTTCTCACGAACTTTCTCAACTTTCTCCTCTCGCTTCCTCAATGATTGCTGGCCCAAACAGGGTCCGTTCTCCAACCTCTCGACCAAGCTAGCGGGGTCCGCACTTCCGCCCGTAAAGGGCCTCAAAGGGTGCCATCCGGAGACTTGCTTGAAAGCCGTTGTTGTACGAGAACTCGCAAACGGCAACCGCTCTCCGCCAATCGGTACCATAGGTGAGTGCACACGCTCGTAGCATATCCTCCAACACCTGGTTGACCCTCTCTGTCTGACCATCTGTCTGTGGGTGAAAAGCTGTGCTGTAGCTAAGAGTGGTGCCCATAAGCTTGTGGAAGCTCTGCCAAAACTTGGAGACAAACTGTGGCCCTCGATCAGATACAATACTTCTGGGTGCCCCGTGCAGCCTGAGTATGTGCTCTACGTACAGTTCTGCCAACTTCTCGGTTGCGTACCGGGTCTTCACCGGCACAAAGTGAGCCACTTTGGTCAGCCTGTCCACTATGACCCAAACCGAGTCATTTCCTTTTGGTGTTCGAGGAAGTCCCACCACAAAGTCCATGGAAATGTCATCCCACTTCCAACCGGAATAGCCAACGGCTTCAACAAACCAAAAGGTTTCGATGTTCAATCTTTACTCGCTACATGTGTCACAACGAGGCCACGTAGTGTGTGCTATATCCTTCTTCATGTCCTTCCACCCAGATCGGACCTTTAGATCTCTCGTACATCTTGGTGTTGCCTCGGGTGGATCGAGTACCTCGAGTCATGAGCTTCTCTCATGATCTCGCTCCCGAGTGCCCTGTCTTGTGGTACACAGATCCGTTCTTTCAACCACACGGTGCCTCGTTCATCAACCCGGTAGTCCTCTGCTTTACCCTGTTTCATCAGTTCTCGCAGAACTTTGATTTCTGCACACGACTTCTGGGCTGTACGGATTCGTTCCTCCAGGTCATAGGTCACTCGCAGCTTGTTGACTTGGCCTTGGTCTACAATTTCAATTCTTAGCTTTTCTAGCTCTTCATGCAAGGCAGGTTGCTCTTCTTGTACCATGAGGTTGTTGCAATAAGTTTTCCGGCTCAGTGCATCTGCCACGACGTTAGCTTTGCCTGGGTGGTAGTTGATCTCGACGTCGTAGTCCTTGATCAGCTCTAACCATCGCCTCCGCCTCATGTTCAACTCTCGTCCGTGTAAAGAAGTACTTCGGGCTCTTGTGATCGGAAAACGGTTCACACTTGTTCCCTAGCAGGTAGTGTCTCTAGATCTTGAGTGCATGCACCACAAACCGCCAACTCCAAGTCGTGTGTCGGGTAGTTTTCCTCGTGTTTCTTCGACTCGCCCGGAAGCATAAGCCACAACTTTCCCTTCCCCGCATCGCACACATCCGAGTCCTTGCCTTGAAGCGTCACAAGAGACCACAAAGTCTTTCTTGATATCCGGCAAGGTGAGTACCGGGGCCGTGGTGAGTCTCTTTTTCGGCTCTTGAAAGCTCTTCTCACACGCTTCGACCACTCGAACTTGGTGTTGTTCTTGAGCAACTCGTCATTGGCTTTGCGATCTTGGAGAAGTTCTCAATGAATCTTCGGTAGTAACCCCGCCAACCCAAGGAAGCTTCTGACATCTGTCACGTTTAACGGCTGCTCCCACTTGGTCACTGACTCCACCTTGGACGGATCCACGGCTATCCCCTCTGCTGACAACACGTGCCCCAAGAACGCGACCTTCTCCATCCAGAACTCGCACTTGCTGAACTTAGCATACGCTTCGCCGCTCAGCCTCTCTAGCACGACTCTCAGGTGCTCCTCGTGCTCCTCAGTGGTCTCAGAGTAGATCAAGATATCGTCGATAAACACCACTACAAACCTGTCCAACTCTTCCATGAAGACCTTGTTCATCAAGTTCATGAAGTAAGCAGGGGCGTTGGTCAGCCCGAAAGAAACCACCACAAACTCGTACAAGCCGTACCGTGTGCCGAAGGTTGTCTTGGGAATGTTCTCGCTCTCGGATCTTCATCCGGTGGTAACCTCGACCTCAAGTCGATCTTGGAGAAGAACTTTTCCCTTTTGAGCCTATCCAAAGAAATCCTCGATTCTCGGGTAGCGGGTACTTGTTCTTGATCGTCATCGAGTTGAGCGTGCGGTAGTCAATGCACATCCTCTTTGTGCCGTCTTTCTTCTCCACGAAGAGCACTCGGGGAACCCCACGGTGAGGCACTCGGCCGAACAAACCCTTGCTCGAGCGGCTTCTTGAGCCGTTTCTTCAACTCGTCCGCCTCATCGGACGACATCCCGTACGGACTCTTCGCAACAGCCCCACCCCTGGCATCAGCTCAATCACGAACTCCACGTCCCGGTCTGGGGGTAACTCCGTAAGCTCCTCTGGGAACACGTCCGGAAACTCACGAACCACTGGGATTTCTTCAATCTCTTTCCCGCTCATGTTGCACATCATCGCAGCAGCCTTCGGACTCTGTGGTTCGATCCGCACTATAGTTCCACTGGGGTGTTCTAACTGTATAACTCTGGGGTTGCAGGAGACTATCCCGTTGTGCTTTGCCAACCAGTCCATCCCTAGGATCACATCTATCCCGGTAGACTCCAAAACCGTCGGGTCCGCCGTGAACTATTGCCCCTCAAACACCATCCTCACTCCCCGCACTCTAACGTACTCCTCTTCTCTCCTAGCGAAGAGCTAGTCAAGATAGGCCTTGGTCGAGGCTTAGTTGGTAAAGACCTTTCTTTAGCAAACTTGGTAGAAATATACGAAAACCGAGCTCCGGATCGAACAAAACGGTTGCCAAACCGAGTCAACAAGGAACTCACCAAGTGTGACGTCGGGTGCGGCCGCCGCATCCTCGGCGGTGAGGTGGTTCGGACGGCCTCGTGTAGCCGGCGGCCGTGCGGTCCTCGCCGTGTACGGGGTGGGCTGTCCTCCGGTGGCCGGTGGCTTGGGCGGGGTCCGGAACCGAGAGCCGCGGTTCGACTCCCCGGTGGCGCCCGCTCGTGGACACTCGAACGACTTGTGCCCAACCCGACGGCGGTTGAAGCAAGTCACCTTGGATCCGTCTCCGCCGACTATGGTGGTGGTCTCGGTTTCCGGACCGTTCGTCCTCCACTCCCCGCCCGGGTTGGCTCGCTCCGGGGCCGAGACCGAGTGACGTGGTGCCTCTCGCTATGACCGGTGGCCCCGAGCGTAACCTCGTCCTCTCCGCCTCGTGGTGGACCCGAGCGTCCCTGCCCGGTCCGTGCGCTTGGACTTGCTTCCACGAACCTCCATGTACTCAAGCCTTGACCTCTCCACGATCGGTGCCTTGTCGATAATGGAGCGAAGTGTCGGGCGGTCGTGAGCGGACAAGTGGTGTGCCATCCCCTTGTGCGGCCCCTTCCCCGAACCAGAAGACTTTCTTCTTCTCTCGTGTCGGTGTCGTCCGGCACGTACCTCGTCGGCTCCCGGTAGCGGTTGGCATACTCGCACCGACATGTTTCCCATCTTGAGGTGCCCGAACTCGTCGGCCCTTCCCCCGTCCATCACGCCTGCGGGATGTGGTGGCTCCCCGAAGGCCTCCACAAACTCGTCCCACCCGATGTGCAACGGGTCCGGTGCGAGTCACGTAGCTGTCCCACCATGCACCGGCCGTGCCAACCCGCCGGTGCGCGGCCACGGTCACACACTCCTCCTCGGTGAGCTCGGTCGGCTCCGGCTTCTTCTCAATCTCACGTAGCCGGTTGTCCGCGTCCATCGGGTCCGTCGAGTGGTCGAAGGTAGGCGGTCGCGGCTTGTTGAAGTTCTCAACCTTCTTCCGGAAGCCCTGCGGCGCGTTGCGGTTCGACCCCCGTGGTTGTTGTTGTTGTTCCGAGCTAGCAACCGGGGTGATCGTCCGCATCGGCGAGTCCGCACCGCCATCACGTCGGCCAAGTTCGGGGGGAGGTGGCGGTGGTGGCACCTCGTGTCCCCGAGCCCGGCCCTCGCTCCTCCCTCGGGGCCGGGGTACTGCTCGTGCTCGAGCTCCTCGCTCCCCGAGCTCCCTCGTCGTCGTGCGCGGCTCCTCGACCGCCAACTTGGCCTCCTCGGCCTCCGCGGCTCGCCGGGGCCTCCGCGGAGCCCGCCTCGTGGCGCGTGACCTCCACGGCGTCCGCGGCCTCTCGCTCCCGCCCGGGTTAGGGGCATCCTCCCCTCCGTCGTCCCCGCCGACCTCCTCGAAGCGGGCCGGAGTCGCCGGACCTCCTTACTCCCCGACATCCGTTCCGGTTGCAAGAGTCGGTAGTGGTAGGGAGAATATATATATTAAGGTTATTAACTATAAAGGAGTAATCCCGCTAGCAATCATAGAATTCATACGGACATAAAGAAGCATGAACTCCGAGAAAATCCATGAAGATCCATGTCACTCAATCAATGCCACCATCCAAAAGGGGTGCACCTCGAGGTTTACTCCAACGACCTTCGAGGGTACACGGCAACACATCACGCTAACGCATGGTACATCATGAGGTAGCTACTACGAGCATGACAAGGATAAGCGACAAGATGACATTTAACTCATTACATCGACTCGGGAATCTACTACTAGATCTCTACTCTCGTCACCGAGTACTCTAAAGTGCCTCGGAGCTGGTGTCTGGTGGAACCGAGTAGAACGGCGGTGAGTGAGTCCCCCGGGTATCCCGGCACCCTGATCGCCGGTCCTCCGTAGTAGTCTCGGGTATCCTGAAGAGCACGGTCCATCTCTGCTGTGTCCTGAGAACCACTCGGGTACGGGCGCACACGTGGTAGGAGCGTCGGGGGTAGCTCGAAGGTCTCTGTCCTCAGTCGGGGCCTCTTCTTGGGCGGTAGCTGCGCGGAGAGCGCCTCCAACTCTCTCAGCCTCTGCTGGTCGGAACGCTCCCAGGCCGTGCGGGTCCTGGCTGCTCGGTCTCTCTCCTCGTAGACCAGTCCACCGAGGTAGCACAAGTGGTGGTAGTTGTGTCGACTCGCCTCCTGAAGATCCCACACCTTTACTTGATAGTCAGCTGCTGCAGCTCCAACCGACTCCAACTGGTCCCTCGCCTCTGCAAGCCTCACTCTGTCCTCACGCGTGGCCTCCACTGTAGCCCGGTGCAACTCCGCTCGCCCTCGGCCCGTGCCTCCGGTGTAGCGATCCTCCCGGCGTCCCTCTCGGTGCTGGATGTGGCCGCCGCCGGTCCAAGCCGCACCGGCTCCCCGTTCCTCTCGTGCGACTCCTCCAGGCGGTCAAGCGAATCCTCTCTCTCCATCTCCGGGTCCCGAACCCGCGGCGAGGCTATCATCCCACTTCCACCTAAGGTACGCGATCTCACTTTGTCCGCCGGAAAAGCGCCCGGTCCCGAGCCGGGATGCACCGTCCGGCCGCGAGCATCATCTTGTCCTCCTCCACCGAAGTCACCTCCGTGCATCGTGCTCGGTCGCTCGTGTCCCGGCGGCTCGGGTCGTAGACTCTGTCGGAAGCACGGCCGAACGGGGTATCCTTAAGCTTCTCCCCCACTGGGCACAAACCATCTTGAGTGCTCGGCGTGCGCTAGACTGGTGTGCCTCCATAGTCGAGCTCTCGTAGCAAGGCACCTTGACCTCCTTGAACTGCGGCACCCGTGGGTCCGCCGGTACCGTAACGGTCAGAAAAGTGGCAGGGCTTGCTCCATGTGCCCCACGGTCCTCCCCTTGTAGCCGACTCGGTCGGTCCCCACTCCGTGCCGCCTCCGAGCACTCCCTCGGCAAGCGGCGGGAAGCCTCCGTAGCTCTTGCCGTCCGACTCCAAAGGAACCCACGTCCTTTCCGCCATCTGCACAACGTTGTTAGAGCATAGTTAGTAAGGTAGTTAGTGAAAGTTAATCAAGGTAATGCATATATATAAGTATAGATATATACATACGGAAGCCAAGGGGTTTATATAAAGTTTCAAGGTTCAGAAACGGCTTCCTATGCTATCGACCATTCCTGGGGCTCGTCCTACAGTCAAGCATGGCTCTGGTACCAACTGAAACGACCCGGATTTCCGCGTACGGAACCCCGAATCTTAGCACCTCGGTGGAAGTCCCGGGAGGGCTACCACGTGCAATCCCCGTCTCGCCGATGCCAAAATCCATACGGAAAGATAAAAACGGTAAAGTAGAGTACGGCATTTATTTTATTACATTAATCGAGTACATCTCTTCGGCACATGCCGGGTACAAGTCCATCGGGACTGAATCAAACATAAATAAAACGTCTAGCAGCGGCTCCATGAAAGCGCGGGAAACTCCATATCCGCGAGCGGCTCAAGTGTAGGAAGAGCTCTAGTCCACCCAACCGTCGTTGTCGAAGTCGTAGTCCGGCTCTGCGTCAGAGGCACCAGGGTCTACCCGATAAGCGGGTAGGTCATGTCAGCTTCCCAACAAAGAGGCAAAAGCGGTGTATAATCTACTATGCATGCGATATCCCTAATCTGGCTGTAGAAAGCTTAAGCAAAGCAGCAGTGCAACGTACAAGGTAAGCAGAATACAGCTAGGAGGTCCACACCTCGGGGAAACTTCCGCTTCCGAGGTCCACACCTCAGGGGTCCACACCCCGCTCAAGGAAATCCACACCAAAAACTCCGGATCTCAACCACGATCCAGATCCCAACTCTCATCCGCGATGTGGGGCCCACACCGCTCCTATCCCCACATCTCAACGGCCGAGCCGGGCTCACACACTCGGGGAAGAGAAGAAGCACAAGAGAAGTGTAGCTAGTCGGGTGAGAGATCGAAAGACTCGTCCATAACCAGGTGGACACGGACTATAGCTATAGGTTTAACACTCGCGAGAGGTTGTACAAGCTGTCCCCGCCCGAATAGGACCGGAACCGGCCGTCACCGTGTCCGACCCTACCATACGGCCGAAGCCTAAGTAAGTGGATAGTACCCTCCCGCGTCTCCGAGCCCGGCCCGGCCCTCCGCGGCGAGCTCATACTACCCGCGAGAGGTCCCTCGAAGGCCGTGGAACCCTTCCCCGGCCTCGCCGGGGCAAAGTCTACTAAGGAGGGAACGACCCCTCCCGACACGATCACACCGATCCTCCTACGGGAGGGGTGCTATCCACTACAAGTCTCACCCCGCACCCCCCGCCCAATACAAGGCGGGGCGGTCTGTACGAAAATAGTCATTCGAAACAAGGTCAACTGACGATCGGTCCTTAAGGGGCCGAGAGCGAGCACTCATCAACTCCATCCCACACGACACGACCCTCGGGTAAGAGGCCAGATCGCATCTTCCCTCGGCAGCCGTTCACAAGTAACCAAGCGGCTCGCTCCCACCAAAACACAGCAGGGAGGTACGCACCCAGAACGCACGCTAGAAACACACCGAGATACCCACATCTCAGTCCAAGCCCAGAATACCATCCATAATCAAGCAACAAAAAGTATGGATAGTTGAGGTAAGGGACTAGCTAGGGGTCTGTAGCTAGTCCCGCAGGTTGTAGAACAAGGAAACAAGATATATCAAAACATCAAGGCATGGCTATGAAACGGGTTATGCAGTTCATCAGATCAATGCATTAAAGTAAAGCACTAGCAGCTATTTAACAACATGGGATCTACATGGTTGGGAGTGACATGACACCTTCGTTGCCGTTGAAGCAGTCGCTGTCTGGAGCAGTGTACTCGGGGTCCTCCACGTCCTCCTGGTCGAAGCTCGGGTCTGCGGCACGAGATTCGACGCAAAAATAAGAAAACGGTGCACATCTAAGCAATAACTCCAGATAAGATCCAATTTAGAAGATCCAAAAGAACCCAAACTACCTACAATCAGCAAGGTTTCGAAATTACGGATTTATAGAAATTAGTTTTATATTTTTCTGAGCTTCCTATAAAAAGTTATGAATTTTTAGAGGTTAAATCCATTTCTGGAATTTAAAACAGAATAGAAAAAGGGGTTTTTGAGAAAATAAGCCGCTGACGTCAGCATGACGTCAGCATGGTGTGGTTTAACAGGCTGAAAGGGCCAGATACGATCTTTGGGCCGTGGGTGGCCCAGTGGGTTTGGTTCAGCTCAGAACCGGGTTTCGGCCCAACTTAGCCCGGGCGTCGCGGCCCATCTAACGAACTTCGAAGTTCGGAAAACACCCTCCTATTCTCCCCGCGCCGGACCGACGGCACCGCTAGGAAAAACAAGTTGGGCTTTTGGCCCAAGTCCGATCGACGACCCACCCTTCGGTAACAAGCGTTCGCGGCGGCCCGCACACCAAGTGTTCGACGAAAAGCCCGGGGGCGGCATCACGGCCGCGCGGCGCGTCGCCGGCGCCGGTCCGCGGGCGGCAAACGCCCGGCCTTCATCGCCCTCGGGTTGAAGCGCACGACACGGCTCGGCAACGGGGTGTGCGGCCGGACGGGCGCTCGCATCCGTGGCCTCGCGCGCGGCGAGCGCGTCGCGTCGTCCCGTGGCCGGGCACGATGCCTCCCGCCGCCGGCGCGTCACGGCGCGACGGCCCCAATCCTCACCCGCAATCGGTCACGGGACGAAGCACGGCTCAACCACACATGCCTCGCGCATCCCCGCCGGCTCACCGGCGCGGCCGCCCGGTAACCGGTGCGCGCCGCGCGCGCGACATGGCGGCACACTCGCCCCCGCACAACAAGCATGAAGCGAAGGCCGGCACTCACACACACGGTCCTCGCGGGGCGTCGACGGGCCGGGGGCATAAGTGGCCCGAGAGCTCCGCGCGAGCGCGACGCGGCGGCCCCCGCGGCACGACGGCCGGCAACCGGGCATGGCGGCTCGACGGGCGCACCCCAACGCCGTCGGCGCAAAACGAGAGGAGAGCTCAAGGAGGAAGGAAAGAGATAAGGTGGTCGCGGTGTTGCTCACTTCGGGGCGGCGGTGGAGTCGTGGCCGGCTCGGTGGAGAGGTGTACGAAGGCGAGGTAGAGGTTCACGCCGGTGGTCGCCGCCTCGGCTCCTGCTCCTTGTCCCCGGGCCGGTTCACGGCTTCCCCCTTCCGGCGCGGCGCGGCGTCTCCTCGGCGTGTCGACGGCGTCCGGCGGTGAAGCGGTCCTTGTCCCCGGTCCGGTCCTCGGCTCCTTCCTCGCCGGCGCGACGCGGCGGCGGCGCGCCTCGCTCCTTCCCCCAACGGTGCAAGCGGGCGTGGTGGAAGAGGAAACCCCAAGAGGGGGGGTGGATGGCTTTGCCTCCGTGCCACACCGGCCCGCTCCTTTTGAAATGACGCCGCGAGCGGCTCGAGGGGAAAAGCCCTCTATGCCCTTGGCCCGCCACCGGGCGGGGCGAGGTGGCGCTCGCGGTGGCACCCGGATCCACCTCGGATGCTCGGTGGGTTGGGGCGGATGCGTCAATCGCCTTTCCCCGCGGTCGCATCCGGTTCCGCGCGCACGCGCCGGTCCTCGGCGTGCGTGCCGGCTAGGCGGAGCCGGCCGCGCCCCGCCTCGCGCGAGCCGGGTGCGGCGAGACCGGCGGCGCCGGCTCGGGTCGGCCGGGCCGGGTAGGAGAGGATAAGGGAGAGGCGCCTTGCGGGTCCACGTGCCAAAGACGAGGAGGAGAGGGTAAGGAGCCGCGCGGGTTCGGGGCCGGAATGGAACACGGGTTGGGCCGGCCGCCGGTGCAAGGGTAGGTGGATGCGGCCTGGTTCACTAGTTTAGCAATTTGCAAAATAAAAGAATGAACTTTGAACTAAGGGATAGAACTAGAGTTTGAATTTGATTCCCACTCAAATTCAAACTTCTCACATTTGAACTCCAAAAGATCCAGAGAAAAACCAACTCACACATTTTACCATAATTTGAACATATGTTTTTATAAATGGGCTAAATTGGTGGAGAATCCAGGGAAGGGCTAGCAATTTGGTTCAAAAATTGATAGCACTCAAATTCAAGCAAAAAGTTTTAATTTTTCGAAAAATTCACACACCTAAAATCCTGGGTTGTTACGGTCCTCACCCGCCAATCGGCCGATACAGGTAAAAGTGAGATCGGCCGTGTGACGCCCCAGGTTTTTAATTAGCCTTAATAGTCGGTCAAATAGTCAACAGTGGTCAAACCACGGTCAACTTGGGCCCTCACCTCGAAAACCTCACTAACCCACCCTAGTGATCCCATTTGACTAGTAAACACACTAGTAAACCCATGGTCAAAGGTTTGGTCAAACCCCTTGCCACCCTAGTGACCACAGGTGTCTGCCGGAACTTTTGCCGCGTTCTTCAAAATTCACCTAAACACTTAAAATTCTACCTTTATGAAAGTTGTCCATCTTGATGAGGGACAGAACTTTCATGTAGATTGGCATTTCAAATTTTGAGGGGAAAAGCTTGGAAAAGGAGTTGCAAGGATGATTTTACTGTTTGCCAAGGCAGACTGGCATTCAATATTGGCATTCGAATAGTTCCAATTTTGTGCAGAAAAACCCTATATAGCCTTTGTAGAATTTGTTAAGGGTAGCTAGATCTACAACTTTGGTGTTAATCACTTGGTCGACTTCTATACAAAAATCTAGAGCTTTTCCAGTTCAAAGTCAGCACCAGTGAAAGGTTTTGAGCCAGAGCGCCGCCGGCACCGGCTTCCGCGCCCACGCCTCCCGAGGCCGCGCCCGGCCCAAAGCGCGCGCCGCCCGAGCCGACCCGCACCCCCAACGCGCCTCCCCCGCTCTAGGTGCGCCGAGTCCGCGCCGGAGCGCCACCGTACGTGCGTGCGCCACGGACCGACGATCCGTCGGTGACGTCGTCGCCGTACGCGCGAGCCCCCGAGCCGCCGTAGCACGGCGGGCATCTCCGTCGTCATCCCCCGTCACCCACGGGCGTCCCAAGCCGCATATAAAAGCCGCTTGCTCCCCCTCCGCGCACCACCGCGTGCTTCCCCCGCCATTGCCGCCGTCGCTCGGTGCTAGAGCCCACCCCTCGTGCTCGCTGCCGACCATCTACTCCGGTAGCTCCTCTAGGCTCTAGTGTAGCTCGCGCGCTCACCAATTGCCCAGCAGCTAGCCCCCCTAGCCGTGTTTCTCCAAGCCGCCGCGGCCACCGCCGCCGGCCGCCGCCGAAACCCGTCGCCGGCCACTTCTCCACCCCAACTCCGGCACCCCACGGCCCCTAGGTGAGCATCCGGTCGGGCATGGCCGCTTGCCGGCAGGGCGGCGCCGCCAGTTCGCCGGCGTTGGCCGTGCCCGCGCCGCCCGGCCCGGCCAAGGGCCTGATTGCATTGATTGAAATCTTTCTAGGGTGCCTCTCGTAAATTTCAGGGCCTAGGTGTAAAGAACTCTATCTAGGTTTTCTTATAGTTCAGTCCAGCGCATTAGAAAATTTGTAGAAATTCGTACAAAAATCAGAAAAATACCAAACCAATTTTGTTCGGTTCAGGAAGATAAATCCCACCACTTTTGTTATTCTCACATGGCTTGATTCTAAATATTTTTAGCATGAAAAATACAAATGTGAAAATCTTAGATCTGTCATAACTTTAAATCCATAACTCCTCTGTATCCCAATTTTGGATATGTTGTGTGCTAGGACATGTCTAGCTCCTATGCCAAAAATTGCGCAAAGTTATGATGTAAATCTTTTAATAAAAGTGTTTTTCCATTTCTGCCAGATCTGCATAAATGATATTTCTTGCTAAATATATTTATGTTTTTGAGCTCAACTTGTGCACACTGTCTCGTGATATCAAAATACACATCTCGTGAATTAAGCATGATTTTTAGCCAACCAAAAATATTTATTCTTGATTCATGCATGTTTTCCTTTGTAAATTAATGAAGTAAGATCAGTAGAGATTCTAGGTGAACATGCTGGTTCTTTAGGCTTGTTTAGGACCAGAGAGCATGCATGAGAAAGTGTGGATCATTTTAAGGCTTATTTAGCTTTGTGTGCATTTAATTGTAATCACTAGCTAGCCTTTGTTATTTTCAATAGTATTTAATTTCCAAGCATCCAACACTTACATGTGGGTCCAATGGACCAGGATAGGTGCTAATATGCTTGAGAAACACTTCTTTAATTTTTGGTAATTTAATTGCTTAATGTCGTATGGACCTCCCTGGGCCCACTACCTCGGTGGGTACCAGGACCGACTACTCGGTGGGCCCCCGGGACTACCGGCTTGCGCTACACGGCACACGAAGGCGTGGAGCACGAGGACTACACAGGAGTAGTACTCGGTTAGGGAGCTGTACATGTTCCGCACTGTATAGAGGACTCCTAGACGTACTCGACTAGTACTCTCTCCCTACTCCAACTTGTAACCCTGCCTCCCGGACTATATAAGGCGAGGCAGGGACCGATCTCTAGCATCCAATCTCCTCTCATACAACTCACGGCGCACCATTGCACCATCTTGTAATCGTGCCCCATCAATCCAGAGCTACGCAGCATACAGGACGTAGGGTATTATGCACCTCGCGGCCCGAACCTGTCTAAATTGTGTGCCACGTGTCTCTTCCTTCGAGTTACCGATCTCGGCGAGTCACAATCATCTACTCCGGGAACTCCCCGTAGTAGGTTACTGTCTAAAACACCGACTACGGCGACGCGCCGGGTAGGGGCTCTCGCTCGAGATCACATGGCGAACTCGACGGCTTCCGTCCACTTCAAGCCAAGCTGTCGCCTTCAACCGCGGCGACACCTTCGTCTTCGGCGCACGGGTGCCGCGCACCGCCGATGGCGCGGGCTCCTTCCGGCGCCGCCTAACCATGCGGCCCGACCCGAGGACGGGCCTCGTGACGCTTCCCCGAAGGCTGCCACGGGCGAGCTCGCCGGCCGGTTCGGCGGAATTTCGCTCTTCGACCGTCACGGCGACTTCGAGCTCGAGTCCGTCTCCAACTCGACCCCGACGTCGCCATGGGCCATCACATGTGAGCGGGCCGCTCGGCCATCGCGAGCCGGCCCCCTCACCACGCGGGCACTCCGCGCGCGGCCCACGCATCCTCGGCGGGCCCGCACGAGCGCCTCCACTTCGCGCGCCGGGCGGCAAGGAGCCCGTACCCGAGTACAACTCGGACTCCGACGCCGTCCCCCGATCGCGTCTCGGACTCCGCCCCTCTCTCCGAGTTCTACTCTTACCGGACTACGAGTTCGACTTCGGGTCGGACCTTGAGGAGCCCGAGTCCGAAGACGACTCCGCCGAGCATCCCTTGTCGGGGGCCGGCCTCGGGGCTGGTCATAAAATCAACGCCGGCCGGGAGATACGTCTGCGGCCGGACCGCAAGCCCGCCGACCACGGCAAGGGGAGACTCATGCTACGTCGCCTACATCGACTCGCTACCGTTCCGGGAGGGAACGCCACTAGCCGGGGCCGACTCAAATACACCAAGCGAGGTGGCACCCTCCGAGTCCGGTCCGGGCACCCCCGATCGCCAAGTCTTCGTGGCGCCGGCGAAACCCCGGGACCTTCGAGGCACGGCCGAGGACAAGTACACGGAGGACATCTCCGCGGACGAGCGTGCGCTAATGCACCGCGACGAGACCGCCGCCAACAGGGACGCTCGACGCGAACGTAACGGGAAGCGCGGCGAACGACGCCGGCGGCTCGGGAGACAACCTCCCCATCCGCAACCTTGCGAGAAGCTCTCGAGGCGGTCGAGAGCAGAGTACACACCACCCACGAGCGAGTGCCTCATGTCGATCACAACGATCGCACGCCGAGGCTCGGGGGCATACGCGCTGGAGAGGTCATCGCCAAGCTCGCCGAAGAAGCCTATTTCATGCGGGTCGACAACGAGTCAACCAACCTCCTCCGGCTAAACCCCGCGACAACGAAGCTACTAGTCGCGGTGCCAATGCGGCCCCAACCGTACTCGAGCTGACCTTCCAGCCGACCCAAACCGCCGCCACTCCAACGCCGGCGGACCTTCACAGCAAGAACAAGGCAACCGAGAAGTTGTTCCCCACCGCGCTCCGGCCGGTGGTGGCGGCAACGACCCTGACGACGGCGGCAGCGACGGCGGCAGCTCCAACCATGGGGCCAACAGGAGAGCTGGAGGTGGCGGCAGTCGCGGCGGCCGAGGCCACGCGAACGCCACGCCTCCGGCGCCTCGGACGGCGGGTACGACGCTCGCCGAGAAGATTGAGGAGGCTGCGGCGGAAGAAGTCGACCCGCTGGCTGGCCGAGGGCGACGGCTTCCCCCGCCTTCTCACCTCGACTTCGCAACTTACTCCTCCCCGACAAGTTCAAGCCTTTGGGGATCACCAAGTACGACGCGAAGCGAGATCCTATCCCGTGGCTCCGATTCTACGCCCTCTCCATCGAGAACGGCGGCGGCAACGGCGACACCAAATGCCTCTACTTCCCCTTCGTCCGGACCAAGCACCACTCACATGGCTCGAGTCGCTCGACAAGCACTCGATCGACAAGTGGGACCGAGCCGAAGGAGCGAGTTCACGAGAAACTTCGCGGGCGCCATGGGCCGTTCGGGTATTCGCATGGACACGGCCATGATCAAGCGAGACAGGGCGAGACCCTCCGCAAGTACATGCGCCGCTTTTTCGACAAGCGCGCTACCGTCGTCGACGTCACCGACAAGGAGGTCATCGACCTCTTCCAGGACGGCCTCTACCATCGCCGCACCTTCGAGGACTTCGGTCGCCGCCGTCCCAGGTCCATCCCCCACCTCAAGTACATGATCACGTCCTGGGCGGATGAAGAGGACAAGGCCAACGCCAAATACGACGCCATCGCGGGAAGTCCAAGCAAAACCAGGGCGGCGGCGGCGCGGCCAACATAAACCAAGGCGGCCGCAACAACAACAACAACAGGCAACTACTCGGGTCCCAACCGCAAGCGCAAGCCGGACAACGGCGTCGCGGCTATCCGAGGCACCTGCGAAAGGGAACTCGAAGAACTGCGGCGGTTTCAATGACCTGTGAAGGAGAAGTGCCCGTGGCATCCAAACGGCAACCACACTACCGAGCAGTGCTACCAACTCAGGCATGCACTCAAGGACACGCCGGAGCCACCGCACCCTCACGACCAAAAGGGCAAGAAGAAGGACGGCGACAACAACGACTTCCAAGAACACGAGAAGACCGTCAACGTCCTCTTCGGCGGAGCGCCGGCGGGCGGGAGCGAGAAGGCTACCCGTCGTGAAGTGATGTCCATCGAGCCAGCGGTTCTGACCCCTCTCAGGTGGTCGGAGGTACCCATTACCTTCTCCCGCGCGGACCAATGGACCAGCTTCTCCAAACCAGGACGGTTCCCCCTCGTCCCGAAGCCAACGGTGGCGGGCTCCAAGCTCAACAAGGTGCTCATTGACGGTGGAAGCGGGCTCAATGTCCTCTTCCCCAAAACCTTGAAGAAAATGAAGCTCGACGTCACCCCCATGCTCACCAAGAGCAGCACGCCCTTCTACGGCATCGTCCCAGGCAACGCGGCTATCCCACCGGGCTCGGTGGTGCGCCGATTACCTTCGGGGCGTCTCGGGACAACTACCGCACCGAGTACATCAAGTTCGAGGTCGCGGATTTCGAGACCTCTTACCACGCCATCCTCGGCGGACCGGCTATCGCCAAGTTCATGGCGGTGCCCCACTACACCCACTTGGTACTCAAGATGCCAAGTCCGGCCGGTGTACTCTCCCTCCAAGGGGACTTGAAGATCTCCCACGGCCGCGATACGAAGCCGTGGCGATCGCTTCCACAAACCAAGTACCCAACGCGATGATGGAGGTCTACGCCACGTCGAAGAAGCTTGCTACAAGCGAACTCGACATCCCGAAGAAGTACGACGGTGCCAACAAGCCTCGGCCACCGAGGAGGTACTCGTCAAGACGGTCGACCTCGAACGAGCGACCCCGGCAAGACCACCACCATCGGGGCCGGCCTCGACCCCAAATAGGAAGACGCGCTCATCGGCTTTCTTTGGGCTAACCGCGACATCTTCGCGTGGAAGCCGACGGACATGCCGGGAGTGCCCGGGGAGCCGATTGAGCACCGCCTCAACGTCGATCCAAAGGCCACCCCCAAATGACAACACCTCCGACGTTTTGCCGACGACGGACGGGACGCCATCAAGAAGGAGCTCGCCAAGATACTCGCGGCGGGTTTCATCGAGAGAAGTCTTCCATCCTGAGTGGCTCGCCAACCCCGTCCTCGTCCGCAAGAAGAACTCGAACGAGTGGAGGATGTGCGTCGACTACACCGACCTCAACAAGCACTGCCCCAAGGACCCCTTCGGGTTGCCGCGAATTGATCAAGTCATCGACTCCACGGCGGGCTGCGACCTGCTCTGCTTCCTCGACTGCTACTCCGGGTACCACCAGATCGCAATCAAGGAGGAAGACCGGGGAAAAGACCGCGTTCATCACCCCGTTTGGCGCATGCGCTACACGACCATGTCATTCGGGTTGAAGAACGCCGGCACTACCTATCAACGGGCCATCCGGGCACCGCTTCAAGCGGCAACTCAACAAGTACGTCGAGGCTTATGTGGATGACGTGGTTGTCAAAACCCGGGGACTCCGGTACCCTCATCGACGACCTTGAAGTGACCTTCGCATCGCTACGCGAGTACCGCCGGAAGCTCAACCCGAACAAGTGCGTCTTCGGCGTCCCTTCGGGCAAACTACTCGGCTTCATCATCAGCCAGCGCGGAATTGAAGCCAACCCCGAGAAGATCTCCGCCATCACCGAGCATGAAAGCTCCCACGAGCATCAAAGACGTCCGAAGGCGACGGGGTGCATGGCGGTGTTGAAGCGATTCATCTCGAGGCTAGGAGAACGGGGCCTCCCCTTCTTCAAACTACTCAAGCATCACGAGAAGTTCGTGTGGACTTAAGAGGCGGATCAAGCCCTTGCCCGGCTCAAGGACTTCTGTCAAAGCCGCCAATCCTCACGGCTCCTCACAAGGGCGAGCGACTCTTGCTCTACCTAGGCTGCGACTACTCACGTGGTCGATCTTGCCATCGTTGTCGAGCGGCGGGGAAGACGGCCACGCCTACCGGTCCCGGCGCCCGGTCTACTTCGTCGGCGATGTTCTATCGAGTCCAAGGCTCGCTACTAGCCCGTGCGGAAGCTCCGTACGCTCTACTCATCACCTCGCGGAAGCTACGACACTACTTCCGGGGAGTACTCGGTTTCCGTCGTCACCGACTACCCGCTCGGCGACATCACGAGGAACCAAGACGCCACGGAAGAATCTCCAAGTGGGGCGTCGAGCTCGGCGCCCTCACCATCGACTTCAAGCCACGCACGGCCATCAAGTCGCAAGCATTAGTCGACTTCATGGCGAGTGGCGGGAGAATCGCTACCTACTCCCACCGAGCGACCGAGCATTGGGTGATGTACTCTGACGGCTCACTCAACCTCGAGGGCGCGGGCGCGGGGGTACTCCGATCTCTCCAACGGGCGAACAACTCAAGTACGTCCTGCGGATCTTCCGGAAGGTCTCAAACAACGAAGCCGAGTACGAAGCTCTCCTACACGGGCTCCACCTCGCGGCTTCACTCGGGCATCAAGCGGCTACTAGTCTACGGCGACTCCGCGGTGGTTATCAACCAAGTCAACAAGTCCCGGGACCGCAACAAGGAGAACATGGACGCCTACGCCTAGAAGTCCGCAAGCTCGAGAACAAATTCTATGGTCTCGAGTTCCATCACATCGTCCGCGACAACAACGTTGCGGCGGACGTCCTCTCGAAGCTCGGATCCACCCGCGCTCAAGTACCGGCGGGCGTCTTCGTCCATGAGCTTTACGCGCCATCCATCCCGGAGCCGGCGCCACCGACCCTTGTCCCAACCCATCCACCGGTGGGCGAGGAGGTCATGATGATCGACGTGGGTGGAGGCAACCCTTCATCGACTACCTCGGCGAGCGAGAAGGTCCCCTCCGACAAGAACGCAACCGAACAACTCGTCCGCCGCGCCAAGTCTTACGTCATCGTCGGAGACAAGCTTTACAAGCGGGGCGCATCTTCCGGGAGTACTCATGAAGTGCGTCCCTCGTGAAGAAGGCAACGACATCTTGGAGGAGATCCACAAGGGCGTCGCGGCAACCACACGTCTTCGCGCACGGCGGTCGGCCAAGGCCTTCCGGCGAGCTTTCTGCGGCCCCACGGCCACGGGCGATGCCGAAGAACTCATCGAGAAGGTGCTAAGGATGTCGGTACTTCGCCAAGCGGCAACATGTCCCGGCCTACAAGCTAGTCACCATGCGCCAACCGGCCCTTTGCCTGCCGGGGGCTCGACATGATTGGGCCACGCGCCAAGCCGCGCCGGGGAGGATTCAACGAGTGCGGGTGGCTATCGACAAGTTCACCAAGTGGATCGAGGTCAAGCCGGTCACATGCCCCAAGGCCGACGAGTACTCGACTTCTGCATGACCTCGTACACCGCTATGGGCTACCCCACCGCATCATCACGGACACGGGGTCCAACTTCAACAACCACCGGTTACGGGAATACCGCGAGAACGGCGGGATTGACGTCCGGTACGTCTCGGTCGCCCATCCACGGGCCAACGAACAAGTCGAGCGCGCCAATGGGATGGTGCTCGACGCCCTCAAGAAGCGGCTACACGACGCGCTAACTCCAAAGGGGGCAAGTGGATCAAGGAACTACCCAACGCACTGCGGAGGCTGCGGACTCAACCATCCAAGCCAACGGGGCAATCCCCCCTACTTCCTGGTCTACGGCTGCGAAGCCATCCTCCCCGCCGACGTCATATGGAACTCGCCGGCGGTGGAGCACTACGACGAAGGCGTCTCGGAAGACGACGAGACGAGTTGACATCGACGGCCTTGAAGAAGCTCGTTGCGTTGCCCTCGTCCAATCGGCAAGGTACACGGAGGGTATCCGACGCTACCATGATCGCAACGTCAAGGAACGCTCCTTCAACGTTGGAGATCTTGTCCTCCGCCGTATCCCGAACACGGAAGGACTTCACAAGCTCGGCTCCACGGGAAGGCCCTTTCACCGTCGCTAAGGTGACCGGGCCGGGCTCCTACCGCCTCCGGACACTTGAAGGCGAAGAAGTCAACAACTCGTGGAACGTCGACCAACTCTGTCGATTCTACGCCTAGTCTACACGACTACTCCGGGGTTCAAGTCTAATCGACTACACCAACGCCGTAGCGACCCTCCGGGTCCGGCCCCCGATCTCGGACTTCTCCTCTCCGGGATCCGGCCCGCGCGCCTACCTACGGACACGGGCCGCCACGAGCGTCAAGGACTCTAGCGCGGTCTACCAAGAGACCACATTCCAAGATCCGGCCCGCGCGGCTACTTACGGATCTACGATCCGGCCTACACGGCTACCTACGGATCGCCTGCGTAAGCGGCTACCCGCTCCGGCCTATACTTAGCGCAAGCGGCCTCCGGGTCCCGGCGACTACTTTGTAACTACGGCCCGGCCACCCGGTGTACTTCTTCGGTAATAAAGATTGATCGTTCATCAACTTATTTCTTGCCTACTCCCTACAACGGGACTACGAAGTCGAGTACCACTACTCGCACCCACTCCACGATGGGCGCTCCGCACTGCGAGATCGCGACTACGAGTACTCATTCTTTGGAAAATTTTCTTTCATTGATACTTGAACAATTCATTACAATTGTTTTCTGTACAACTATGGCTACTAGCTACCTATTACGGGGCTGCTGGAGGTTCAGCTTCTCGGCTACCTGCTCCGCGATGGGAGCCATCTGCTCCAGCCGGCTGCGCATCTTGCTCATCGGAGCGGTTGGCGGCTACCCCCGCCGGCGACCACCTCCTTTGGAGCCTTCGGGAAGTACGACTTCATGAAGGCCAAGACTTGTCTTGGGATCGACTTGGCCATATGCTTGACGTAGGCGGCCGGCCGGCTTGGAGCTTCACGAAGTCGATCCACCGGAGAAGCGATCTTGGGGCCGCCGGGTGCGGCGACGGGAGCCTCGCGATCGGGGAGAGCGGCTTCCTCCAACTCCCTCAGCCCGGGCCCGCAACGCCTCGCGGTCTTCGTTCAATTTACGCAAAGATTTGTAGCGATTGACGAGATCACCGTCGAAGCAATCCGCGGCTCCATGTGCTTCTCGCACTCGAAGGCGAGTTCCTTGTAGTCGAGCTCGAGTACCGGCGGGCTTCTTGCTCCCGGTAGAAGAGGTTCTTCATGCTCACCTCCGAGGCCTTCGGCTTCTCCACCGGCCCTCAAGCTCTACAACACGAAATACAACGGTGGGTCGGATGCTTCTCGACTTCCAACAAGTACTCGACAAGTCAAAGGACATACCTTTATTCTTGTTGCGGAGGCCTTTGTTCTTCCGCACCAACTCGTCGCCCTTCGCCTGCAACTCCCGGACGTCGTTGTGGTACTTGGCGAAGGCGACGTCGAGCCTTGATTGCATGGCGGCCGCGTGCTTCCGCGACTTCACGAGCTGCTCCTCCGGCGCCTCGCTCGGAGCACGGTGTTGCCGTAACCCTGCAGCGGAGTTCGACTTGTCGCGGGATTGCTCCGCGACGTCCCGCACAAGACAACTCAAGTCATGACGAGTACTCGGCGGCATAAGGATTGACTACTCGGAAGGCTACGGCTACTTACCTTCATCCATTGCTCGGCTCGACGGATTGCCTCCAGGTGCTTGGCTACCGTCGCCGGCTCGACGAGGTCGTCCGCAAGAAGTTCTATCCCGCCGCGGCTACTCGAGGTAGCCTCCGTCATCGGCGCAGAGCGGATGGGCTCTGCGTCTTGGATCTCAGGGGAGCGGATAGCCACCTCCAGAGCAATCTCTGGCGACGTGGTGACCGCCTCTCCCCCGGCGGCCTTCTCGACAACCTCCGCCATAGGCTCGGGGGCTCCTTCTGCTGCCTCCGGTGCCTCTAGAGCCAACTCGCATCGGCACCCCCGCAGGGATGTCACCACCTTCAGCGCCTGTCAACAAAACGACATGTGCATCAGTGCCTACGACTACTCATCCTGGAGCTGCGGCTTCACGAAGGGTACTCACCTTCGACTACACTAGCCTCCGGCAGCGGCGCTTCAGTAGCTGGGGGCTCGGTCGCGGCTCGGGCATCGGGAGCGGTCTCCTCGACGGGCGGCGCGACTTCTTCCGCCACCGCCGATGAGGGCTCATCCTCATCCCAGCTCAGATCCGTGGATTTTCTGCAGAAATTTTCACGGAGGATCGTCAGACAAGATCGACTACTGCGGCAAGTACTACTCGTGAGCATATGGTACTTACAAGTTCGACCGGGACAATAGTCACGGCCGGAGCACCGAGGATGCGGCAATATCAACCGGTCCACCCTCGGCGGGCGCCTCCTCCTCCGCCCCTGCGGCCCCGCCTCCTTCACGGCGGCGGCGGGCGGCGCGGACGTCTCTGCGCTCCCGAGGCCTCCATCTCTCCAACGGCGGCGGCCACGGTACCGTGCTCTCCTGCGGAGCAAGGGGCGGCGCTCCGGTTGCGCCGAAGTTCTTCAACGGTGGGGGCTGGACTACGACTTCCATCCGGTTCCCCCACCGTATCCCACACGCCCTCGTCGCCCTCTTCGACGGGCTCTGCTGGCGGCACCTCCTGCATACAAAGGAAGACTACTCGTCAGCAACGTACTCGAACAACGGGTACTCGACTACTCTACTCAAGACAACTTACCTCCTGAGGTGTGGTCTCCGAGACCTTTAGCTTTTTCGTCACCCGCTTCCTGGCGGGGTTGCGCGACCTCCGTGGCGGCGCAGAAAGGCTAGCCTCCAGGCTAGCCGGAGGGTCTTGCACCAGCGGAACGTGAGGCAAGCCCGGGCGGCTAAACCTCGACCGCAAGCGGAAGCGGTCTAGCAACGTCTCTTCGTCTTCGTCGTCGTCATCGGAGGTATCTTCCACGATGACGGTGTCGTCGCCTTCACCGACTTCGCGGCGCTCCTTCATCTTCCCCTCCACCGGGATCTCGATCCCGCTTGGTGGCGGCTGCGGCTCGGAGATGAACCGCTTCACATCATCCTGCGCAAAGACACGAGACGTTAGCAACTCTACTACAAGCACACACTACTCGACCAAGGGAGTACGACTACTCACCTCCTTGGGCGGGCGCGCAGCGGAGTACTCCTCGACAGGGCACGCCGTGTACGGCGGCATGTCCTTGAAGATCCGCGACAACCTCTCGACGATGTCGTTGTCGTCCGGCTCGCCCCCGCATCCGCGACGAGTCGTCGTCGGCCGGTGTACTCGAAGCCCAAGGTCTCCCGCGCCATCAGCGGGCTGGATCCTGCGCTTCATGAAACTGAAGGCCACGTGCTCGGCCCTCGGTTCCGCCTCCCCGCAGCACTTTGATGCGTGCTAGCAGCTCCAAGAGTTGGATTCCTTCCTGCATGGTGGGCTCTGTGTTCCACCAATCACGGTGCTCGGGGCTGCCGTCCGCTCGGCTTCGGCGGGCCGGGGTGGTGGTTCGTGATGTAGAACCACCGGCTTTCCAATCCGCGTTGGAATCGACAAGCTTGTAGGCCAAGTACGCTCCGCGGCATCCTCCCTCGGTGGATGCCGGCTCCTCCGACTACCCCCGGGATTGGTAGCACTTGGTTGCGGCTTGACGCGGAAGAACTTCGGAAAAGCACCTAGTGCGGCTTGATTCCGAGGAAGGCTTCGCGAAGTGGACGAAGACCGACGTGTGGAAGATGCCGTTGGGGTTCAGGTTCAGGTACTCGACGCCGTAGTACCCGAGCGGCCCCTCGAAGAAGTCGGCCGGCCGGGAGCGCCGGACCGCGCTCCACGAACCGTGAGAACATCGGGATCTCATCTTCGGCCTTCTCCATCGGATATGGATCTCCGGCGGCGGATCTCCACATATCGACTTCCTTCTCCCCGATGAACCCATTGTTCAACGGGGTCGGCGGAGTCCTCCGTCTTCACCTTGGATTTTTTCCACTCGCGGCTCGGATCAGCCCGCGGTGGAGACATGGGCGGCGCCGCTCCGGTGGCAGCCGCGGCGGCCTCTTCGCGGCCCCTCTTCTTCCCGGCGGTCTTGGACGTCTTGGACGGCAACGGCTTCATCCTCCAAGTACAAGGAGTCTTCACTCGCATCCGCTCGGGGGCTACCCTAAAGGCTTCGGGTGGCGGCGCGCTTGGATCTACTACGGCGGCAGCAGGCGCGGGAGTGGATTCACTTCAAGATTCAAACGGAATGGGCTGCGGCTCGAATGGGTGAAAACCCCTAAGGGTTTTGGCTTCTATTTATAAGCCAAATCGGCTCCTCAACGGGCGGCCGGATAAGTCCACGCGCGGCGACTCGGCGGCCGCGCGTGACTCTTCTTATTCTACTAGTCGACGCACCTCACCTCGGGGGCTCGGCTACTTCCACTCGACTACGGGAAGCGGCTAGTCTCAAGAGCATCTCAGGACACATTCTCCAAGAAGACCCTTCAATTCGAGAGGAAGGACTCGACTCAAGGCTCGGGGGCTCCGTGCCACGTGTCCTTCGGTTTTTCTCTCCGGATTTTTCGGGATTTTCTCGCCAAGATTTCAGATGGACCCTCAGCTAGAGCCCGCGGCTCAAGGCTCGGGGGCTACTCCATGTGGAGTGCGGTTTTGCAAATCGCACCTCCATACCAGCTTCGGCTTCAAGACAAGACAGGCAGTTTTTGAAGACCTTCGAAGGCAGTTTTCGAGGACGCTTGGGACTACTTGAGAAGACTTCAAGATTGCTCAAACATCAGCTGGAGTACATTCCAGCCTCGGGATGCTTCGACTACTCTTGAGGACTTTTGACTTGTAGCGCTCAGGGACGCTTGAGGACTACTCGTTAAGGCCGTCAAGACTACTTGAAGCTATCCTTCTCGACTACAAAGTACTCGGGGGCTTGTCGTATGGACCTCCCTGGGCCCACTACCTCGGTGGGTACCAGGACCGACTACTCGGTGGGCCCCCGGGACTACCGGCTTGCGCTACACGGCACCGAAGGCATGGAGCACGAGGACTACACGGGAGTAGTACTCGGTTAGGGGGCCGTACATGTTCCGCCTTTGTATAGAGGACTCCTAGACGTACTCGACTAGTACTCTCTCCCTACTCCGACTTGTAACCCCGCCTCCCGGACTATATAAGGCGAGACGAGGGACCGATCTCTAGCATCCAATCTCCTCTCATACAACTCACGGCGCACCATTGCACCATCTTGTAATCGTGCCCTATCAATCCAGAGCTACGCAGCATACAGGACGTAGGGTATTACGCACCTCGCGGCCCGAAACTGTTTAAATTGTTTGCCACGTGTCTCTTCCTTCGAGTTACCGATCTCGGCGAGTCACAATCATCTACTCGGGAACTCCCCGTAGTAGGTTGCCGGTCTAAAACACCGACACTTAATAAAAGCTTAAAAGCCCCTTTTAATATTAAAGAGAAATAAATAAAGGAAAGGCCCTAATTAATTCTTTTTCCTTTTGAAAGTATTATTTAATATAATTAAAAGATAATTAATTATCATTGCTGATAAGAAATTAATTCATGAATACAAATATTATTTATACCTTTGCTTGTGAAAGTAAAAGGACTACCCATTCACATGAAATGACAAGTACAATAAAAACCTTTATTCAAATGTGCAATAAAAGAATAACCCATGTACAACTAATAACCTTCCTAAAAGAGAAACACTATCTAGATGATTGTTAAGGTGAATAAGACCAACAAGAGTTGGATAAGACAACAAACTATCACATCACCTAAACTTGCATTGCATTCCGTGTAGATCTTCCGGATGGTGACTACTCGCTTGTCCCGGAAACCGAGGAAGGAGGAGCGGAAGCTTCGCTGCAGTACGTGGAAGTGCTCGACACCGAGGGTGCCCAGGCTAACCTAGGGGCGAAGGCAAGCTCGGTGCATCTAACCTAGTTTTAAAATTCTTTATTCAATTATCTATGAATGATTGTGCATTTACGTTCAGGAGTTGAATGAAACCCTAGATGCATGATCCCTAGGTACCTTTGTCCTTACTAGTATGATAGGTCGATAGCTGCTAAGCTATAGGACCGTTACAAGTCGAGTGATGACCTCACTCGCGAGAATAGGTTCCTAGTAGGAATCACAATATATCCTTAAATGGATTGCTCACGTCGTAAGAGCATGGGATCTGGGCTCCGGTCCAGTGGTTATGTGGGTTAAGTGTTTGAACGTACTAAGCACATGTCGGGTATGGGACCGGTAAGCCTAGTACCTTAATGAGGCGGCAAGGGATCCTACCGTTACTACTCTTGGGATTCGCTCTCACGGCTAGCTACCGGTGGTGTATGGTGAGTCGGGTATCTCGCGGGGTATTCCGGATAGCTTTGCACCAAAGCTCGTAAGATTCGATCCCGACCCGAGGATTTTTGGAAACGGCACGGGAAAGTTGTCCCTTCGGGGGCGGCCTAACGTGTGTTTGGGTTTACCTTGCAAGGTTTAAATCAATCGATTGTCGGCCTCTCACCGTTATTCGAGACTACTTACTACACTAGTCATGAGATCCCTAATGATGGAAGTTGATGAATATTATGTTTGATTAATTGTATTGTACAACTTTGTTTGTACTAGTTGGCTAATGTAGTAAAGATTAAACCTACTAGAACTTCTGCTAAAATCTTGAAAGTAAGGATCTACTCTTTGTTACTTTTTAGCAAAGACAACCCAGTAGCCAAAAAGCCTTTCATGGTCTAGATTTGGTGAAGTAGTTATCACCGACGGGTAAGTCTTGCTGAGTATTAGTATACTCAGCCTTGCTATAATGTGTTGATCCAGGTAATGCATTCAGTGATGTGTGGCTCGGAGAGATCCCGCCCGGCTTGGAGCTGGAGTGGGTGGAGGACGACTACTGAAAGCATCATGGATGGCCTCCCGTGGTGTCTTCGCTTCCATTAGTTTATTTCTGCTGTTTTCGAAAACTCTGAACTATTTCGTTATGACAAAAACTATGGGTTGTAATAATTAAACCCCTCGGGGTACGAATTTGGATATTAATGTTGTTGTATCTCTGGACTCGCCTTCGAGTGAGTTTTAATGCGTATATTCGATCCTTGTTGCTTTTCAAGTGATTTACTGGGCGTTAACCCGGCAACTAACGACAGGATGATACTTTATTATTGCTTAATGACCAAAGTGGATCGGTCTTAGGCGATAGTACAGTATTTTCCTGGGCGGGTTGTCACAGGCCAGCTCGAGAGCGACCGAAGCGCGGGCGTGCGAATAGATAGATCGGCTGGAATCGGCCCATCGTGATGTCAACACTCGAGTAGGTCGGAATAGGCTGTGGTGTTAGAAGCCTATAGGATCTAGATCGAGTGGGATAATAATGATAATAGCTAAAATGATAAGAATTGGTACGGAAACTTGCAGATCTAGCTAATATAGGTAAGGGATGAATAAAGAACTAGACGAAACCTCAGTGATGCGCCTGGAGCTTAAATCCTAGGGTTATTCGATAAAATGGTACTCACAACCTTGCCAGAGGTCAGTTGATGCAACCCGACGAACTCGAAGCACGATGTTGTAGAAAAGAGAAAAATCGCAATGGCAAAAGTAGCCGAAAAGTAGATGTTGTAAAGGTAGATGTTGTAAAGTACATGCTGTAAAGTAAAGGGTTTGCACGGAGGCGGTTTGTTAGATATTGGTGTCTACAGATTTTCCCAGCACGTAGGGTCACTATTTATGTCCTAAGGACAACCCTGACTCCTAGCTGATTACGGCATTGTTTACTTCATCTAAAGAAAGATAAAAGCTACTAAAAACAAAAAGGACTTTCGCAGGAGTCAAAGACCTTCTGAAAACTGACTCTTGACCCATCATCAATCGTAGATTGACCCGCCTCCACCACACTTTCCTTCTGGCTTATCTCCTTGATTATCGCCTTCTTCCTCTCCATCGGCCGATCCTCTGGTTAACTATGGGTCTATTGCTATGATCCGCTGGCTCACTATCAGAGTCAAATTCCTTTTTGATTACCAACGAACCCTTGTTGATTGCCCTCAATCGGCCGATTACACTTTGTTTTCCATCAACTGTTTCTGTTTCTCCTTTTTGACATGTTTTTTTAATAACGGTGTCTTTCTCCTTTTTGACCTGTTTTTTTTTCTAAAAAAAAGGGTGTCATCAAGAAGGTATCCGCGGAAGGAGGCGGCCACGGGGTGGAGAACCGGAGGAGTCACCGTGCGGCTAAGATGTTACAAAGGTGGGCCAAATTTTTTTGCCAATAAGGAAATAAGTAGTGTGTGGTGCGTTTTAAGTGCCGATCTAACCCAGAGATTCCATGGGATCAACAACTTTCTACAATGCCTCTAATTTTCAATGAACATATTAGCACTGCTACAGATTCTAGTTACTCGCTGTAATCAATTTTTTGCTAGCATATGTGCAGTGTATACCTATTTTCTATATCCCATTCAAAAAGCAGAGATAAAGGGAGAGCATGCTTGAGCGAGAAAACGGATATAGATCGATGAATGGATCTCAGGACGCGATATCATCTGGAGGTGAGCATGGAGGCTGCGGAGGAGCCGCCGCCGGACCGGTAGGGCAGCGCCGAGCGGCTGCCGTAGTGGCAGCCGAGCAGGAGCAGCGCCAGGCGCTTCTTGGCCCTCCGGAGCAGAAGCAGCTTGTCCTCCCCCCACTCCACCACGACCTCCACCACCTGCCTCTTCCACCCCCTTCCACCGCCGCAGCGCTCGTCGCCGCCGCCGTCCCCGACCACGGCAGCCTCGGTGGTGCCGGCCAGCGTGTGCTTCTCGTCCTCGTCGGGCGCCGGTGACCAGTCCCACTGCAGCGGGTAGCTCCGCAGGAACACCCGCCTGGTGCTGTAGTCCTCGTACCGGAAGCTCCTCGTCGGCTTCGCCGCCGCCACCTGGTCCTCCTTGGAGATCTTCCGGCCAATGTCGAAGTGATCCTCCATATCGTTGCTGCCGGTGGAGCTTGATCAGGAAATTTGATGACTCAGTTGCTATAGCCTGTTGTACTACTATCCCGGCGATGCCGATACTGGCTGAGCCACCAGTTATATGGGCTTATATAGGAACGCCAGACGGACCCGTCACCTTGGTGGCTTTTGATTTGTCATGCTCCAGAAAAACAAAAAACTTCTGCTTGTGCGATGGCTGATGGGCATAGCACGGAGATATATATGTTATGCATTAATATTAGTCTGGATTTGCTTTACCGGTAAGCTGATGGCTACCTGTGGGCCGTGGCGCATTATTTGGTTGCTGTGACCGTCTGGCTTTTGATACCCTCATGTGTGCCAAACTAAAGTGTGAGAGCAGGATTGGCGAACAAGTGGGCCCCACGTCAGCCAAGTACGAGCAGACCCCACTTGTTAGCCACGGACGACCGATGTGTTGGACTTGGACCATTATTCTCCCGTGGCGAATTACCCGACGCAACGGGTCCAACTAGGAGATTTCATTTCCGGCCAACGGTGTGACTCAACAGGTATATCTCGTTCGCGAATATCTTCCTTCTCCCAACTTAACGAATGCTATCCAAGAGTCTCTCTAAATATTACTAGCTAAATTACTGATTTGGCTAGTATGTAAAATGAAATAGCTAGTAAAAAGTTTATGAAATCTAACAGACTAGCTAAAATCAACTCTCCATACGTCCACCGCATTAGCGAGTCCCTTTTGCCATACTCATGTACAAGGGGATAGCTAGCGAGGAGTGGGTAGCGAAAGATGGCTAGCGAAGCCCCGGTTTAGTTAGTGGAAGATAGTAGAGACAGTTTAGTAGTCTGTTGGATTGAGTTTTTGGACAAATTTTCTATTTTTTAGCTAGTTAAGCCAAGATAGCTAGTCTTTTGGAGTTGCTCTAACAGTGGACTATGGATGCTAGTTCATCCATGGGCCGCTATGTGTATTCTAGGCTAGCTCCGATCCTCTTTTTCGCTTTGGCGAGCCAAATAAAGCTAGGTGGTGGAATCGAGTGGCTCTCCAGGTCGGCCGTTTTCTCGCCGGCCGGATAACGCAGATGCCGGTGCTCCAATGCAAGCAAAGAGAAACAAAGAGCGTTTGCCCCATCCTCATGCCCGTCACCCTTTTCACCTCGTGCGGTGGATACATCTGATCCTTGCTTGTTTCGGCTGTCTGCGTCCGTTCAATTATTAAAGGAAATTCTATGGTCAATTCTCAGACTTGTTTATTTCTGCGCTGCTGATCTGCCACGCTCGTTAACCTCGATGACACGGGCGGGGATCGGATGTTCGTGTTTGGGTTACGGAACGACCGACGGGGATATCACTCCAGCTCCAGGATATGCGACTATGCGAGCTGCGTGTGCATGTATGTCTACCTAGGTAGCTGATGAAGCACGGTGCATCCGCCATCCGGCCGGCGAGCTGATCTCCATGGGTCGGATATCGCAGCTAGACTACGTGACAGGTCGGCCATTCGCAGAGTTGCCTAGCTGGCTATGCGCCGGCTCTTCCATCTTGGTGCCTTTATGTGTGTATTTCTCTGGCCTAATATCTGCTGTTCTTTGTTAATATAATATTGTCTGTCTTGTGCACGGTGGTGTACCTAATTAACAACCCATATATGTATCTCATACGACGAAACAAGAGCGTATTAGTAACAAATATCTCTCTCTTAAATAGTACTCCCTCCATTTAAAATTAGTATTTATTTTAGCTTTTTCTAAAATATATTTTTTTGTTATATATCTAGATAGCATATATGCATGTCCATTTAAAAGTTGTATATCCAGAAAAGTCAACAAATAGTAGTTTAGGGTGGAAGGATCAATAGTTTTTATCGATAAGGGAAGATTTTATTAATCATGATCGTTACATCAAGGTGATACAAAGATCTTGAAGCACTTCCGACAAGGCACGGAGGTAGCCGGTGGGGCGGGGTGGGCTCCCCCCCCCCCCCCCCCCACAATCGTGCGCTCCATTGAAAAAAGGAAGGAGGTAGAAGAGAGGAAAAAAGGAAGGAGAAGAAGAAGAAGGATGGGCTGGGCGGAGGGGAATTGGATGAGCACTGTTGTGATGTAGCGAAGCTACCCCTCACCAACAATGAAAGAGAACAAAGGGCTCAAGAATGCAAACGGAATCAGATACCAAAGGAAGACCAAAAGCTATCTCTCAATAGTGAAATTCTGAAAAGCCGACCCCCTTTACAAGTGTCGGTCGACCTCCTTTTATAGAGAGACGAATGGACTTTTTACATACCGGGATTACCCTCGTGTAAAACGGATCAAACAAGAATGTACTATGCTAATTTTGGGGAATCTCCATCAGGTCTTCACGTAATCGACGCTCCTCGACGTCACACCGCAAATCAAGGCACTTTTCCTAGTGTCAGCACGTGCGCCTGTCGGGTGAAGACCTTCGACTTTTGGAGATATCGCTTTCGCCCCGTGCATTCTTGTTCCTGAAACACATTATGAGCCACAACATAAACAAGTTAGTTGTTAAGGGCGAACATCTTTCTGAGCTTTTGCCTTCGCTGCTTGACCGAAGCGTCGATGTTCAATTTGTGCTCAATGAAATTTCAATCCACACCTGTGAGATCCTTGGCAGACTAGGCAAACACATCTCTGTTCTTTTGGAGGAATTGGAATAACGCCACCTCTTCGCTTGACGAGAGATCTGACCCAACGACGACGGCCTGATCCCAAACCATCTCTTCCAACAGAACTTTCTTGGTGTCACAATCTGGCTGTACATTGATTCTTTCTTGGTCTGCTTTTGGCTGCTTCTCCACATTTTTGACCTTGAATGCCTCGTCGAGAGCTCTGACATTTCTCTGTCCAGGAGTTCTGCCTCTCTCTAGGTTTCGGCCGTCGTTTTGAGGACCCCAAATTGTGATGACCCCCTGTGTCGCTAGGATTTTGACGCACAAGTAGGCTTCATGAATGAAGGCTTCAAACATGTTGAGAAATCCTCTTCCAAGGATTCCATTGTATGGGTAATACATTTCCACCACATCAAAGGATAGATACTCTGTTCTGGCGTTTTGAACAGTGCCAAAGGATACTGGAAGCGAAGCCTTCCCTATTGCGTGGATGACACGTGTGACGCCCCAGGTTTTTGATCAGCGTTATTACCGCTGATGACCAAATCAGCCGAGTCAAACCGGCTAACACCGGTCCAACCGAGGTCAACCTGGGTCATCACCTTGAAAACCTCGCCAACAAATCCTATTGAACCCCTTGGGAAAGTCAACACACCCTGGTGGTCAACCCTTGGTCAAAGACACGGTCAAACCCCACTTAAATCATGACGTCGGTGAATGTCTTTCGGAACTTTTGCCGCATTCTCCAAAATTCACCTAAACACTTCAAAATCTACCAATATGAAAGTTGTCCAGTTTGTTGAGGGACACAACTTTCATGTAGATTGGCATTTCAAATTTTGGGTGGAAATTGGTGCAAAACGTGGTCAACCGCCAGCAGCTCCTGTTCACCGAGACAGGGTGACATTCAAAGTTTGGCAGTAGATTGTGCAAAATCCGTTAAGAGAAACACCCTAGAGCCTTTGTAAAAGTTGTAGAGGGTAGTGAGATCTACAACTTTCCTATTCACCACTTTGTGCACTTTTATTCAATTTTTGGAGTTTTTCCATTTCGAACAGTGCTAGTTGAATTAATTTGGGCCCTACGTCGTGGCGTCGCGCCGGCCAGAGCACTGGGCGTGCCCGCGCGTGCGCCGCGCCCACCTCGGCGTGTGGGCCCGCTCGCGCCTTCCTGAGGCCGCTCCTTCCCAAGGCTGGGAGCACTCCGAGGCCCTTGAAGTCCGCGCCCACGCCACGTGGAGTCCTCGCCCTCGCCAGCCGGCCACGCGTCGTGATACCCATCGGTCCATCGTGGTTCTTCCTTGTGCGGGCGCGCCGGCCAATGCCGCTCGCCGTACCGCGGAGTTAATTGCCGGGGTTCTCCTTCCACGAGTGTGTTGTCACCCCCTGCGTTCCCCGGGCTATAAAACGGCCGACGTGACCCTCGCGCATCCACACGAGTGTCGGCCTCCTGAGCCGCCGCACCACCATTGGCACTCCCGCGGCGAGCACGCCTTCCGTCTCCTCGCCAAGCTGGACAAACCTCCCTAGCCCTTCCCCACATGCTAGTACACTCTCCCTGGTCGGCAACAGCCGTGCCTTGCCGCCAAGCTCGCCGGTCAGGAAGCCGCCGCGGCCGAAGGCGCCCTGCGCCCTGGCGGCCAAGCCCGCCCGAGCCGTCCCGCCTCCTTCTCAGGCAACAAACCGAACCTTGGTGAGCCCCACACCCTCTCCCTCCACTTTCCCGGCCAAGGGCGTCGCCGGAGCCGCCCAATTCCGGCGAGCCGCGCCGCCCCTCACCCCCAAGGGCTACATTGCAAGCAGCCATCTCTTTCCAGGGTGATTTTTGTGAATCAGAGGCGTATCGGTGAAGTGTTGGAAATTCCAGGGACCCCGGTGCAAAACCTCATCTCAAATAGTATTTGTGCTTTGCTGAATCTTGTAAAATCCATAAAAAATCGTAGAAACATCAGAAAAATGCAAAACCAATTTTGTTGGATTCCTGGTGAAAAACTCTACAACTTTTGTCCTTCTTGCCTGAACTGTTTCCTAATATTTTTGGCATGAAAAATAGAAATGTGAAAAACATAGAACTGTTGTATCTCAAAAGCTGCAACTCCTCTGTAGCTAACTTTCGGATATGTTGTGTGTTATGTTATGAATAGCTCCTGTACCAAAAATTGAACAAAGTTATGTTGTAAATCATTTTATAAAAAATGTTATCCATTTCTGCAGAATCTGTCCAAATGATTTTTGTAGCTAAAAATAATTAGATTTTTGCCCAAATTCTGCATGTTGTCTTTTTATGCCAAAATGCACCTCTGGTGAATTAATCAAAATTTTATAATTGTCAGAAATATTTATTCTTGATTTATGCTTGTTTTTCTTGGTAATTGCATAAGTCTAGATTCATAATAGTTCTAGGTGTATGTGCTGCATTCCTAGGTTAGTTTTGGACCATATAACATGTGTGAGAAAGTTTAGATCATTTTGATGCTTCTTTGTTTTTGTGTGAATTTACCTTGCTTCTTTAGCTAGCTTTCCTAAGCATACATGTGTGTTCAGTGGCTTGTTATAGGTGATTAGTGCCTAATGCACACTCCCACTGAATTTTATTAAGTAAAGGAACAAAAGCCATGGAAGCAATTTAAGGCTTAATAGTCAACTAAATGGGAAAAATCACCAAACCACTTTTGATGACTTTGTGTGTGACGAAAATTGTTTTAAAAGGATAAATACCAACCCATTGCTGTTTGTGAAGTTAAATTAAATTATTTACATACATATGCACACAATCACTATCAAAAAGAATAATTAATAAAGAGTTGCACATTGTTCCTTTTTGGAAGAGTATGCTGAATGTATTCTTATCTAGGTGAATGTGGTCAACCATGCACCCCATGGTTTTCATTTGTTGATCGTAATTTATTAAATCGAAAATGGTTGAATAAATCTTGCATTTGCATCTTCGTGTAGATCTTCCTGACGGTAGATATACGCTCGTGTCGGAAGGAGGAGACGAAGGTGTTGACGAAGAGCTGCAGTACGTGGACGTAGCTCAAGACCTGGAACAAAGTCCAGAAGGGCCCAAGGCCAACCTTGACAGCGAAGGCAAGCCCCAGATCATTAACCCTATCTTTAAAAATTATGCCATTACCTTTGTTGTGATTGTGCATTTACGTTTTAGGAGTTGAATGGAAACCCTAGTTGCATGATCCCTAGGTACATATGCTCTATCACTAGTATGGTAGGTCGATAGCGGCTATGCTATAGAACCCGGTAGAAGTAGAGTGATGTTCGTCACTCGCGAGAATAGGTTCTTATGTTGGAATTATAATATCTTTATAAAAGGATTGCTCACGTGGTAAGAGCATGGGATTTGGGCTCTGGTCCAGTGGCTTTCGTGGGCTAAGCTTTTGAACGTACTAAGCACTTGTCGGGAATGGGATCGGTAAGCCTAGTACCTTAATGAGACGACGAGGGAACTCTCCCTTACTACTCCTAAGTAGTCGCCTACCCGGCTAGCTACCGGGAAGGCGGTGCATGCGTGAGACTAGGTGCCTCGCGGGGTATGGCAGTTAGCCTTGTACCTAGGACTGTAAGCATTGGTCCTAACCCGAGGATTTTTGGGAACTGCCTGGATGGTTGTCCTTGCGGGGGCACACTACCGTGTGCTTTGGTTTACCTTGCAAGGTTTAACTCAATCTATTGTCGGCCTCTCACCGTTATCCGAGACTGCTTAATCAACTGGGTATGATATCCCGTAACGATGGAACTTGGTGAATACTTTTGCTTGAATTAATTGTATTGTACAATCCTTGATTGAATTAATTGGCACACTTATAAATGATAATCAACTAGAACTTGTGCTAAAATAATGAAAGTAAGGACATACTCTCGTTGCTTTTTAGCAAAAGAACTCCACCGGCCAAAAAGCCTCTCATGTCTAGAGTTTGGTGATGTAGTTATCACCCGACGGTTAAGTCTTGCTGAGTATTAGCATACTCAGCCTTGCTTTAAAAATGTTGTTGTAGGTGTTGCTTGGCCTTGTCCCTCCAAAACCATACAATGGTGTATTAGGAGGTTGTAAAAGATTCCGGTTCAACCCCATTTTGTCATATGCGTCGGCGAAGATTATATCGGTTGACAACCCATTTTCAACTAAGAGTTTGCCCAGAGTCTATCTTGCTGTGTTGGCTTCGATTACTAAAGCATTGTTGTGGGGAAAACCTTGTAACCTTACATCTTCTTCTGAGAAAGTGATTGGAATATGAGACCATCTCGTTCTTTCCACTCTCCATCCACACAAATGTTCCGAACTTCACGAAAGTAATGCTTCCTGTCCTTCTTGCTATCAAACTCCGGAGCGGAGCCACTCGAAATGGGGAGGATGGTTCTGACAGATGGTAATGGATCGTTTTGGCCTTCGAGCTTCGCTGGCGCTGGCGGAGCGGTTGGGCCTTTGTATGGGGGAGGAGGAGGTGTGATGGGGTGGTGATCAACAGGCCTTCGCTCAACATTTTGAGCCTGGAAAACTTGGGATTGCCAAGGTGGTGGTTGAGTGTAAGTTGGAATGGGGGGTTGGAAATGAGGTGGCTGGAAAGGGCTGGCGAAAGGGTTCCTTCCAAAATTGGGATTTTGCCAAGTCGGAGCGGAATGGTTTACAAAATTGTTCCTCTCTTTCTCCTTATTTTCTTCTTCGAGGATAACCTCAAACCTTTTCTTGTCTGGGCAATAGTTTGAGGTGTGGTCATCATTCTCTTTGTGGAAAATGCAATACCACTTTCTTTTTCCTTGATGGCCTTGGCCCCTGCCTCGACCTCTGCCTCTGCCGCCTCCCCTTTAGCCTTTGTGACCGCCCCCTTGACTTTGGTGTGGTAGACTAGGCGGGCTAGGGGCTTGGTTTTGAGTGTCTCCCTGAGGACTAGGATTTTCCTGAGTGTTTTCACCGTCCAGGCCCAAAAACATTTCTGGGGTTGGCGTGCGAGGTGTTTCTGGGATTGGGCCACTCCCTTTCACTGGACTGATTGGCTTTAGCAGATTTCTTTTGATGAGACTGCTCTTCCATACACATTTTGAAGTCATTGTTCGAGAGGTAATACTTCTCGAATTCCTCGTATAGGCGTTGGATTGTTTTGGGCCTTTCGCGCATGAGATGCGAGCGAAACTGGCCTACCCTCAAACCCACGATTGCAGCATTAATGACGACGGCGTCCAACACATTTGGTGCATGAGCTCTGAGGTGAATGAATCTTCTGAAATAGTTTTGTAGAAGTTCTTTGTCTTTTTGCTTACAAGAGAAAGGATCACTCTTAGTAAGCTCTGGATGTTGGAAACCTTGAAAGTTCGAAAGGATCCTTTGTTTCAGATCCTCCCATTCATGAATCACTCCGGGACTTAGAAGAGAATACCACTGCACTATTGCTTCATCTACAGCGATGATGAAAGACTTTACTAGCACAGAGTCATCACCTTCGGCCAATAGGATAACAGCCTCATAACTCTTCAGGAATTGCCTAGGATCGACTGACCTGAGAATCTGGGAAGTGGCACTGGCTTGTAAGATTGTGGCCACGGAGTGACCTTAATTTCTTGAGACAAAGGCGATTTAGGATCCCAAGGTCTCGTGCGAATGGTGTGAACATCATGATTCGAAGGGCCTAAATCAAAAGGGTTGATGAAAGGATTACGACTGAAAGTGGTGAACGGAAGAGGTTGAGTAAAAGGGACGTTGCCCTCTGTGAATGTGGATTGGTTAGGAACGGAATATTCGGGCGAAGGCTGGTTGAAACTTAAAGATTGTTTGGATTTTATGGTATGCAGCTCCTCTTGCAATTTAGCGATTTCGGCTTTGTGCCTTTGGATTTCTTTGGCTGCTTCAGCCTCTTATTGGATCTCCAAGAGCTTCGTTTTGGTTTTCGCCAGCTCTTCAGCCTCTCCCGCAATTTGGCTAGCTCGGCCTCGTATGTTGCCTTGGCCGTGGTTGCAGTAGTATCTTGGTTTGGCCTAGGCTGAGCAGCATTGGGTTCCGGGAGCTCCCCTCCCTGGGTGAGCAAATGGGATGGATTCAACTCCTCGTCAAGGGATGACGAAGCCCCCCTGCTGGAGTTAGTGGTAGTTCTCTTCTTCCTTGTGGACATTTTGGGTTTCCTACTCGAGCCAAACACAAACGGTGGGTGCCAATTGTTGTGATGTAGCGAAGCTACCCCTCACAAACAATGAAAGAGAACAAAGGGCTCACGAAGGAAAACAGAATCAAATACCAAAGGAAGACCAAAATCTATCTCTCAACAGTGAATTTCTCAAAAGCCGATCCTCTTTACAAGTGTCGGTCGGCCTCCTTTTATAGGGAGAAGAATAGACTTTTTACATACCGAGATTACCCTCATGTAAAATGGATCAAACAATAATGTACTAGGCTAATTTTTGGAAATCCCCATCAGGTCTTCACGTAATCGACGCTCCGTGTACGATGTCACACCGCAAATCACGCCACTTTTCCCGGCGTCAGCACGTGCGCCTGTTGGGTGAAGACCTTTGACTTTTGGAGATATCCCTTTCACCCCATGCATTCTTGTTCCCGAAACACATTCTGGGCCAGAACGTAAACAAGTTAGTTGTTAAGGGCGACGAAAACCCCTGGTGATACCTAGGCTGATGCTCATTGAATAGGAAGGATTTGGCACCAGGGTTTCGTCTTGTTGAAAACTGAGCCACGAAACCCGAAACCTGGCCCCTTAAACCGCTTGCCTTGTTCAGGAACCTTTCAGCGATGAAAGGTACCAGACGAAAGCTGCAAAAAGAAATGTAAAAGGGAGCTGACTAGCTTCGGGGGTTTCGCTCCTAGTGTCCCGCACCGCTCCTGCCGGGCTACACCAATCCTATGATTTTGACTATGATGGGCTCGATGTTGAATCCCCCAACAAGCACACCCCCAACCCGACCATCCTAGCTCTGTCCCTGCTTCCAACCTCTGCATAACTAGATACACACAATCTAAAAGGCAAATAAAATACTAGCACACTAATGGCATTCAATGCGATGACTACATTTACCACCCATGTGTTTGGGTAAAAAACTTCTTGACCACCTACCCCAAATGTAGAGAAGCCATTGTAACCAAGTCCTGAGTGGGAAGCTTCTGAAGGACGATAGCCTAAGTATGGAGCCATTGTCTAACTAGGAAAATAACCTGCAAAGGAGATGATGAACTTTTCTTTTCAAATACCAAAGGCATGTTTGGAAGGGCTCCGGCTCCACCTAAAATGGCTCCGGCTCTGGCTCCTCTAGTGGAGCTGGAGCCGTTTTAGAAAACATTTGGCAAAATAGTTCCTTTTTTCTTTTTTCTTTTATCTTCTTCTTTACCTATTTTTCATATTTTTTGGCGTTATCTTCACCCACCGGAGCCCCCCGCCATCCACCTCCACCAACACCCTCCAAGAGCTCCCCGCCGGCAGCCTCCTCTGTGCTCTGGAGCCCGTCGCCGGCCACCTCCTCCATGATGCCACTCGCAAACTCCTCAATCTCCAGCTTTCCCTCACGGCGCTCCCGACCCCGCCGCCTCCTACCTGCCCCAAGCGGTGCTCCAGACCTCGCCTCCACTCCCTCTCAACGGCTCCCAATGGCCGCCACCTCCCACCTCCCCGCCAGCGCCATCCCCACCGGCTCCTTCTGCCGCCGCCCCTCTGTTGACGCAAAATCAGCACCCTACGCCAAGCACACAACAAGCCGAATAAAGTTGGCTTAACACGCGAACAGATTCCAAAGCGTGCCAGTCAATTTTTCCTGAAATTAACAAAGGATAACGCAGTTAAATACCAAAGCTTGGAACTTGCTGGGTGGTACCAGACAGTTCCATATTTGTGGCTAGAAAGCCATGTGAAGTGACATATAGCTATGAGAAGCTATCTGTCAACAGATTCGAAAATCATTCGGGACGTTAGAATATAAAACAGAGTATAGCCGAATGGATGACGTGAACATGACAAAAGATCGGTCTTTGTTTAATTAATGCTGCACATGCATGATCATGACCGATTTCTAATGATAAACAACAAATAAAAATAAATAAAGTAAAGCATACTCATAAATATGAAGTAAACAAGCATGCATAGGTCAAAAGCACTAGTCTACCGCATGTCTAGGTACTTTAAAACCCGTCAAGCATGAAATCAAACAAGTTAATCTACCGCATGATACAACTTGTTTGAAATCACACCACCAACCACGAAGAGATCAATCCACCGCATGATTCAATCTAAATATGGAAGGCTAAAAGCACATATTATTTAAAACAAGACTTATAAGCACGTTCTACTCATGGAAGCACAACCGAATACAGCTGTACAGCCGAATCGGGATCCGTGGAGGAGGAACAAACATTGCCAAGGATGATAAACCTATCAGATTGAATCGAAATCTAATCCACCGGATGATTAGCTCTGAAACAACCCAAAAACCTGCATCTACCGCATGATACCCGGTTCTGTCAAGATTTACACAAGATTAACAAGCTTGAACCTGCAACACGTGACAACTTAGATTGATTCGGTTTCGGCTATTAGAGAAAACGTGATCCACGTGTTGTATTGAGCCAAAGATATGAACATGTTGCATAAGGATCACCAAACAAGATAAAGCCGATTCAAACCAATCTATATTGGGCAAAAGAGTGTTACATGAATTTAAACATAAAGTAAAAACTCAAAGCAATACGTGGTAACTTAACGAATCTATTAGATCTTGCCAAATCTAATAGAGCCGATAACTAGCTCCAAGCTAGATCTTAACCTACCGCATGGCTCATGATCTAACAAGAAACCCTCTTGAACCAAGCCTAAATCCACCGCATGATACTAAGCATGGTAACAAGACTACTTGCATCACGATCTAAATCCACCACATGATACTAGACATGATACAAGGTTGCCGGTACTTACGGAGGTTGACGGATCGGTGAACCCTCTCGAAGAACTCGACGACACGACTAGAGGACTCGAAAGTTTGGCGTAAAGCCGGTTTGTTATGAGAATGTTCGATTGCAATTACATACACCCAGGGTTCATATTTATACCCTGTCCTAACACGACTCCTGGTGCACTACGAGCACAATATTTGATACCTAATTTAATGCCCAAGTGCAAATGCGTATCCATTCGTCCCTTCCTTCCGTTCGGGCCACGTCACCACGCGATCCCGCAGATCCAGCGCAAACAGTCCTCTTGCCGAACGAGAACATACTGCCGACCGCAGGTATTTCTGCCGAATCCTCTGAAGAAATCTTTCCATGCCGAACGGAATTTGTTACCAAGTTCGGCCCACAAATCAGCCTACTTCCTGTACCAATTTTTGGTGTTAACACCCTCCAAGGCAGCAGCGATGCCGCGCCACCACCTCTACCTCCCAGCGACCATCCCAGAGGACTCTGCTCCTACCCGACGACGGCACGGACGCCCCGCTCTCTTGCACGGTGAGGCATGCGTCGACGATCTGCCAGTGAGTGCACCACCACCGCTGGGTCGCTCCCACACTCTTCAGGCCTGAGGGTGATGGCATTTTCTCTATAATTCGCTGCAAAAATATCTTTTGATCCATGACGAAATTCTCATGATATTTTCAGATTTTGTCACAGATCACACTTCATCCATAACAAAGAGTCAGATTTCATCATAGATTTGCAGTGCTGGATATGAAGCCCGATATGAAGTCCAAACAGTATGACTCTGTGCCACTTTCGTCATAGATTTCATCATAGTTCACACTGCATCATGACAAACAGTCAAAATTCATCATAGATTCGCAACGTTGGATATGAAGTCCAAACACTATGACGTTGTGCTAACTTCGTCATAATCCGACCCACAATGCTTTTCATCATTTCGTCATGATCAATAAATTAAAAAAAATTCATATAGTGTGTGAGATCATCGGGATCAGTAAATTTGAAATCTAAATTTAAAAACTTTTATAAAGCATATAATATTATATATACAACATATTGATATACCTATATCTAAAGCCAAACAAAATTGGATTTCCATTTTAAAGCAAAAATCGCCCTTATACCAAAAAATGGCCCGTGAAGTGTTACATCGACCGTAGAATTATTTTGTAGACAACAAGCTTCACTAAAAAATAGGGGGGCATATGTTCGCACCCAAAATTGGCACAAAGCCGATCAGGTTGACCCCACCGGTCAGACTGGTGTCCCTGGACGGTCTGACCGATCGGGCATCCTGTAACTGATCTGCAACAGCCACACCGGTCTGACCAGTGGGCCTGCCCGATCTGACCAGTGGACCCCGAGTCTGAGTAGAATTGAGGAATCCTTGCGAATTTCAACTTGTAAAGGGTTTCCTTGCAGGCCAGGACCTCCCCACACTACAAATATAAAGGGCCACGGCTGGTTGAGGGTCTATGACCTAATCGATCATTACTATTTATAACTTTTATCTCTCAAACCCTAGCTTTTCCAACCTCGTGCTTTCCTTGTTTGTCTCGACGACAATCAGGGGCGTTCTGAGTGGCCTTGTCGATTTCAGAGCAACCCTTGGCGCGCCACCTCTGACGGGGTCCCTCCCGAAGCGGCGCTCTAAGCCTTTCACTGCGCCTCTGCAGCCACCGGTCAAACCGGTCTGGGCAGGAGCTCGGTGAGTTCAGCGTTTCGATGTTCCTTGTGATCTAGCGCTCGTGTGTGTTGACCAGAAAAGTGTCAACATGTTCCATATGAAGGCCTGGAACCTTGCTCACTATAAAGAACCTGCAGTAGCCAAGAATGCTAGCATACCAAGGTAGAGAGTACCACCAGAAGGCTTCTACAAAATAAATTGTGATGCAGCTTTCTTACAAGAGACGTGTAAAGGTGGATAGACATTTATTATCAAGGATTCTGCAGGCCAAGTGTTGACAGTGAATTTCCGTCAACCTAGCAATGAGTTTACCTCTAATGTTGGCATTGATTTATTATTCTAACCACTGGAACTAACCCCCCCCCGTATATAACAAGTTCACTGTTGCATCTCGATTTTGGAGTTTATTGTTTACGTAGGAAATCTACGCTAAAGAGGAGACTTTCATGATAAGTTCGTCAGGCACTTCGGAAGAAGATCATGAAGCCCGACAACACTCAAGACACGCGATGAACATGACTCCAAATGACCCAAGGACTGAAGCGTCAACATGCAAATCTTCAGGGACTCAACTAGAAAATAGCGAAGCTTGGATAGCAATGATTCAAGCCTTAACCGCAAAGGAAGTCAAAGGCCCACATGCAAGTGCACACAAATAAGGAATCACGCGAGAAGCAACCGGGGAGGAAACCAAGGCCGAAATGGGCCAGGGCCGACCGGCCTAGCCCACTCCGGGCCCGATTCGGCGCCCCCTTTGACCTAGCCCCTCTTCGGTCTATTTAAAGCCACAGTGCAAAGAGCCATGCAAAAAAATCATTCTTCATCCGCCATCGAGGAGCAGAGAAGGGAGGGACACCGTTTCGGAGAGGAGAGGGTCGAGATGGTTGACTAGGGTTCCCCTAAACGACGTGGGAACCTTGCATGGAAGACCAAGTCGGAGTTCCTGGAGCTAGGATCAAGGTCGAGATAGGATCCCGGTGGTGATCTTGTCCATGTACTATACTCTCATGTTGAATTTGTAAGTTTGAATCCGATTTCTAGCGATCAAGTGCTTTCACTATGAATTTGTCTTCGCTTGGGTTTTCTTCTTCTCCAATCTATTCCGGATAGATTGCATAGGATGTTCTTGTAGCCATGGTGCCTAGAGGTGCATACCTGACCTATCGAGCGTTTTCATCTTGTCCCTTGGACTCACCCTAGGCTAACCCGCACGAATAGGGGAACGTTGTGACCAAACGGTGGCTCCAAAAGGCGGCGTCTTCGGAGTTGGAACGGAAGACACGATTTAAAGAGGCTTTTTATGAGATTCGATTTGCTTTGTTCACCTATGCCTGGAACTTCAACAAGTGCTCGATCCAATCTCTCTAGACTGGTATTACATATCCTTCTTTATCTCTTGCTACCTCTGGTGTTTCTTAGATTAGATTGGTTTTCTTGGTGTTTCCATAGATTATATGCAAAACCCCTTTTGAAGATCAATGTGTTTTCTGCTTATTAGATTGGATCTTGCATATCACATTGTTCCACGGATTCGATACCTTGGATTCACAATTGAGGAAAGAAGGGTCCATTGACTACAACAGAGGACTTGTTCCCTTGCAAGTCCAAAAGAACTTTGATACAACTATTAACTGATTGCTTGTTGAATGTACAACATGCTGAAATTGTGGCGTGCTTCAGAGGAATTGAGCATTCAACAAGGATGGGTTTGGACAAGATTATTGTGGAAACAGTTCCTGCAATGGTGGTGGATGCTATCAAAAATTTAGGATGTTTAGGGAGATTAAAGCAAGATTGTTGTATGATTTTTCTTCTCATTTTGTCTCCCACTGCCCACGGGCTTGTAATTCAGTAGCGCATACATTAGCTGCCATTGGGTTAAATTTTGAGTCTAGCTCTTTGTTATGGCACGAATCTGTATCTGAGTATGTATCTGTCCTTGTATCCAAATAGTTACCTAGATAGTGATTAATGGAAGTCTATTTCCTCAAAAAAATCATCGATTGCTAGCATGTTGGAACAGGAGCGAGAGGAATGGACAAGGTAGAGCTTGCCTGTTGGTGTCATGGTTTGCAACTTAGCAATGAGAAAGTTCCCCACATCTGGACTGCAACCATCTAGAGGTGGATCCAGATGGACATGCACGAATCTGCGTCTCCATGAACAACCATGTTAGGAACGAACATCTTCAGTTTCGTCAGTAAAGGAAACAGATCAAGTGATAGGTTCATTGAAATTTCAGCCTCTGAAGCAATAGGGCAATTTCATTCTCTGAAACAAGTTTGTTCGGTAAATGATTGTGGAAAATGGAAGCCCTGGCCCGTTGACCATATAAGGTGGCGTAGAGCTCCATTCGAGGAGACTCCCCCATTCACGCATAATTCCACCGCATACTGGACGTAGGCTTTTACTCTCCCGAGGCCCGAACCGGTCTAAATCCTTGTGTCCTTAGCCATTATCGTCGTATTCCGAGTTCCTCCGGCGAACTACCACCTATGCTCTTAGGTCCCGATCCCTTCCAATCAACCTACAATCGCTTGGGTCACCCCTTGTGGATCTGTCTAGGTGTCACCCCTAACAGTTGGCGCGCCAGGTAGGGGTGATCAGGAACTCGCTGTGCAGCATGGTGGTCCGATCTGGTGTAGCATGGCAGACATCCTCGCCAACCCCGTGGAGATCTGCTTCGGCTCCTCCACAACGACCTCGACTGCATTGGCGGCAGCGACCTCCCCGACGACCACTGCGAAGATTTCGGCGATACCCATCGTCGTCTCTGTTTCCGATCTGGAGTTGTAGACCCACCCGCTCAAACCCTGTGATGTTGTTCAACGAATAGAGTGCATCATCGACATGATGGAGGAGACCCTCCAGATCTGTGAGAGAGCCCAACACTAAACGCAAACTGCGTCACACCGCAAGACCTTCACCTTCGGTCTGCGACCACCCAATGGCGTTTACATCCGTCAGGCGGCCAAGTCCTCCCAGATCCAATCTGGGTGGCAGGAGTCATCTGGTGACCTCAAGACCGAGCTTCGCGCCTGCCGCGATCCACTCGACATACCGTGCACCTATCACAAGGGTGCGCGACACATCCTCCACGGCTGCCGGCTGCGGAAGAAGATTGACCAGGAGCGTGGTGCGACTTCTCTAGATGGTGGAGAGTTCCAGAAGGTCCGGATCCATGTCTTCCCCAACGATCACGGTTTCATCCTGCAACAGGTCTTGGTGGTGTCGGAGACCGAACCGCCATGTCTCGACGTGACGGATTCCGAGGAAGCACGTCGGATCCAAGGCAAAGCCAACCGCTCCCTATGATGGGCAGAATAGCAATGCCAGGCAGTACCCCCTGCTCCCGAGACCTCCGTCTCGAGTTCGAGGAAGCGAGGCTACCGACGTTCAACAGCCCTCAGGCCAACCTGGGCGCTGCCATGGCACGTCTCTAACAAGCCACCCCTCACCCTAGGCCGAAGTAGCCATGGCCTACCTCCGGGTAGCTACAGCCCTGTTAGACGAGAAGAGCATGGTGTTGACATTGCTAACGTCATCGACTAAAAACGAATATAAGATCCATCTCTATCGACAGCACCAGAAATGCAAAGGTATATCTTAACATGATGCTAAATGTATATCAAATGTTGCTTTCAGATTAAACTAAAAGGTGAACTCCGATACGATTCATAGCACAACTCGATATAGGTTGTCAGCCCTGACAGGTGTCCCAAAAAACGCATGGATATGGTACTCTTACATATGCCTTGGATCTCTAGAAAAGAAGAAGTATATAAACAAGGAATCTGCAAGCGCACAGCTATGAATATACCATTGTAGCATTTTAACCAGGAGTAAAACCAGGTATCATATTTATATTCTACCACAGGGAAAGAAGTCTTCTAATCCATAATAGCAAATACATGCTTATCTCTCAGTTTTATAATGTAGAGTGGCCAAAATATATCAATTGCTATAAATAGGGGTAAGTCACATAAAGATAAAAATATTGATAGCATTGTTCAAGTCATAACATCACGAGCAGCTAGAAAGTGTCATTATAGCAAGAGAAACATAGCAAAGTCTAGTTAGAGAGGATACTCCTCGGTAACTCTAAACTATATGTCAATGCGAACTATGATTAGTGCAAACATTTAATAGTCATGGAAGAAGAACTATTATAATAATGCATGGGGAGACTACCCAGGAGGATCAAGGCCAAAAATTAAAACAACCAAAACAATATAAGGCTCCACTAGTCCTATACACAGGGGGTGGACTGCAAAGGACTCAATAGTGTTGTCACCACCACGATCGACCACACGACTCGGCATATAGGGTGCAATCACAGATAAATACAATATAAGCACCACGCTTACACTGTCTTTACCGTTCACCCATGTTAACAAATGATGTAGGTGAGGGCTATACGAATCCATACATGAATATAAAGGAAAATCAACTATGCTAAACATGTAATCATAATAAACACCAAGGCATATAATGTCGAATATAGTCATTGATAAGAACATATGTTTGTATAACAAATGTAAGGAACTAGATAAGAACTTACAAGAGCGAAGCTAGCTCAGTATCTCGATCAGCCTCTAGACGATCAGGAGCCAAGTAGATGCCTTGCCTCCTCCTAGATATAGACTAGCTAGCTACTCTGCTATATGGTGTTTCTAGGGCGTAGTATCTCTGACTTCATGACGTGATCTGGTGTGTGCAAACTCAGGTTTCCAGATGCCTCTGCCAGGGGGTAGGGGTGCTGCTTATATAGCCCTGAGGGGTAGACATGCGCCGTTTGATCAAACTGACCTAACGAGTGGTTTAGATTCATCCTCATAGGCGATGGAAGAACCTTCTGGAAGTAGGGCTGAGGTGGCACCCGGGGGAGGCCGACTGGCCCCACCACCAGGCCGATCAGGCTGGGGTGGGCCCCCTCAGGGCCCACTTTGGCCAGGTGGTCCGTCGCTTCTTGTAGATGCTTCTGTCTTGGGTGCCAACTGCCAAGTCACGTTGAGTTCCGGAGCCTTCTGGAGTCTTCTAAATTTGATTCTTTTAGCACTTTTCCCGAATGGTTCCTAGATTTATATAATTTACCAAATCTCCAGAAAAACTGTTAGTGGCACCCTACTCTAAGTTTATATTAACATTTATGCCCTTTTCTCATATTTAGTTGACTTATAAATATATAGGATAAGATGCGTGAACACGTGGCGTCCAAGTCTGCGGCATCCTCATGAAGCCGACATTCGCGCAATCGATCTAATCGACTCGCGCACAGCAAACTCCCCACCATTCAGGAGGAGGTCGACCAGAACAACCCCGACCAGCCTCGGGCGAACGGCGTGAGGGACGGCGACCTCCGCGCCAACTTTGACAAGAACATAAGTGCACACGACGCCTGTGGCTACATCGACTAGTGCCACCGTGAGCGCGAGGAGCGGGAGCTGTGGCATCACGCGGAGTATGACCGCGAGTATAGCCCTCCCTGTGCTGTCCATCGCATCATGGAGCGCGAGGAGCACGACCGCCACAACGTCGAGAACAGGCGATGTGCCTAGTACGAGGCAGACTACGACCACCCAGAGGGCCCCGTCCCAAATCCGGACCGCCAACCCACATCCCAGGTCGTCACCCCACGGAGCCGAGGTGGCGCCCAAGCTGGGGACGGTGGCGACGACATGGCCATCATCGCTTTCCCCGCGTTGGCCCCTCGCCTCAGATTGGTCACCTACCCCGACAACTTAAAGCCAAACATCAAGAAGTACGACAAGTGCTCTGACCCCTACATCTGGCTATTGACCTACTACGTCGCTGTCAAGGCGGCAGGCGGCAACTTCGACCACATGGCGGCCTATTTCCCGCTGGTGATGGGTGATGCACCATCACTTTGTATCAACAACATCCCGGCAGGCAGCATCACATCGTGGGCCGACCTACAATCGACCTGGAAATGCCTTCAACCTCGGGAGGGTGACCATGAAGACCAACGAGCGGCTTCGAGAACTGCAACACCTGTGTTGGCGTCTGGGACAACCAGGTCTTCGACAGCTACAAGAAGGGCATCAAAGATCGCAAGATCTTTGAGAAGATCCATGAGTCAGGGGCCACCATAGTTGCGACCCTCATGGAGGTCGTGAACAAGCTCATCTACGCCAACGAGGAGTTAGTCAACCAGTTTGACTCTGATGCTAAGCGCGACGCAAGGACCTCTAGCGTCGCGACCAACCCAAGGTCCAAGCTGCGCAAGCGGACCTCAGAGGTGCTCGCAATGGAGGGACGTCGACCCTCGACTTCAATGTCGATGAGTTCAATGCAGTGCTAGATAGCCCCTACACATTCCACAAGGGAGCCACACATACCGTCTGCGAGTGCTCGCAATTCAAGAGGGCATTCCGCACCCTAGAAGACCCGAAGTGACCTAGAGGTGACGACTATCGGTTGTCCTCACGTCGTTACAACAACAACCGAAACAACGATAGACGTGGCTGTGGAGATGACGGTCACCGTGATGACCGGCGACATGATGAGCAGCAGCCGGAGGACAGCCGCGATGAGCGCATCCTACCTCCTCCACCAGCGGCAGGCAACCCCAACGGCCCGTTCCAACAGGCTAAGAGGACGATCAACATGATTGTTGGCGGCCTGAAGTCTAGCACAAGTAAGAGGCTGTATCGCAAGGACAAGCGTGAGATCCAGCTCATCCACACCAAGCCGTCGCAGCCCCTGCATTGGTCAGAGTAGCCAATCATGTTCTCCAGGGCTGACCACTGGGTCCATATTCCAGATCTTGGGTCCTACCCCCTCGTCGTCGAGCCAATAGTCAAGGGAGCCCTGCTCCCTCAGACCCTCATCGACGGTGGAGTGGACTCAACATCATCTTCGCCGAGACCTTGAAGAAAATGGACTTCGACTTCAAGAGGTTGGCAGCATGCGACGATCCTTTCTTCGGCATCGTCCCCGGCAAGGCGGCCTACCCCATGGGTCGGGTCTCCTTCCTGGTGACCTTTGGCACTAAGGAGAACTTCCGCACGGAGTACCTCAGCTTCGAGGCCACTGACTTCAAGTCTTCGTACCATTCCATCCTAGGTCGTCCTATGCTGGCCAGGTTCATGGCCATCACGCATTACACCTACTTGGGGTTGAAGATGTCGGTTCCCAACGAGGTCCTCACTGTCTACGGTGACCACATTGTAGTGTTCTAATGTGACAACGAGGTCATAGACATCACTACGACGAATGCCTGCATCGACGCCTCGGTAGTCATGGTCACCGAAGCTGCGAAGATCACCCGGACCGACCTCACCATCCCAGAGTAGGAGCACACTGACACCGCCACGTCGGTGACAAAGAAGGTCTGCCTCGGCCTTGCCGACCCAGAGAAGACGGTATTCATTGGTGACAACCTCGGGGAGAAATAGGAACTCGCGCTCACAAGTTTCCTCCGGGACAACACCGACATATTCGCATGGACCCCATCGGATATGTCGGGTGTTCCAAGGGAGTTGGCTGAGCACTCCTTGGATGTAAGCAAGAACCAAGCCTGTCAAGCAGAAGCTGCGCCGCTTTGCGAAGGATCGCAAGGAGGTCAATAGGGTAGAGATAATAAAGCTCCTAGCTGTCGGATTCATCCGTGAGTGTAAAAATCCGGTTTGGCTCGCCAACCCGGTGCTTGTACCCAAGAACACCGGTCAATGGAGAATGTGTATCAACTGCACCGATCTCAACAGGCACTGCCCTAAAGACCCCTTCCCTCTACCTTGCATCGACCAGGTTGTTGACTCCACGACTGGAAGCGTCCTGCTATGCTTCCTCGACTGCTACTCAGGGTATCACCAGATAGCCCTGAAGGTCTCTGACCAAGACAAAATGACGTTCATAATGCCCCACGACATCTAGAGCTACATGGCCATGACGTTTGGCCTCAAGAATGCTGGAGTGACCTACCAGAAGGCCATCCAGAAGTGCTTGGAGTCCCAGATCGGAGACAACATCGAAGCATACGTCGACGACATTGTTGTCAAGGCCACGGTGGAGGACAATCTCATCGCCGATCTCACCTAGACCTTCGCCAACCTCCGACGCTACCGCTAGAAGCTCAACCCGGAGAAGTGTGTCTTTGGCATTCCATCTGGGAAGCTCCTGGGATTCATGGTCAGCCACCAGGGCATTGAGACAAACCCACCAGGGTTGACTCCATTTGCAGGATGAAGAGACCTACCGGGAAGAAAGACGTTATGAAGCTCACTGGCATGATGGTTGCTTTAGGTCGCTTTATCGGCAATTTTGAGTGGACAAGTTTGAGTGGACAGACGAGGCAGACCAGGCGCTGGAAGAATTGAAGACCTTCCTCACGACGCCTCCGGTCATGGTGCCCCGGCACCCAAAGAGGCCTTGCTACTTTACATCTTCGCGTCCACACAGGTGGTCAGCACAGTGAAGGACCGATACGGCGAACCAAAGGGGGGGAGTGAATGGGAGCCGATAAAAATTCTTCTCGAAGGAGATGGAGGCTCCAACAAGACGAACACAGCTTCCGACACACGTCTCCGACTCACTACCAATGTTGGCCAAGCCCATGCAGCTACTGAAGTGCTACTGGACCTAGGAACCAACTTCCAACCTTACAGACCCGAGAATGCAGTGGAACACAACACTCGAGCCTCGCTGACCTACACCGGTCAAGTCGGTGAGTACCACCGGTCAGACCGGTCCCTGCTGGTGAAACCTGGCGACTTCCACAGAACAGCTCCACACCGGTCAGGCCGGTGAGACACACCGGTCAGACCAGTCCAAGCCAGAAAGCCCCAAAACACCAAACAGTCCTACCGAGCTCCAAACAACCCCAAACTCGAAACAGCAGCCACACGGGACAACACAAAACTCACCCAAACGTTCACCCGAGCAAAAACCCAATAGGGTCTGCACCGGTCAGACCGGTGAGAGGCACCGGTAACACCAGTGTGACCTGAGCTCGTTGGGATGAACAGCACCCGCGGGTCAACTCCCCCAAATCCAAACTCCGATCTCCCGAATCGCTCCACGGACTCGTGCAAGACTTTGGGGATAGTAGGAACACCTCATGGGGAGTCCATAGCCAAGATTTTGTCCACCAAAACTTGCCAAATCAAAAGGAATCGAAGAAATCTCACCAAGAACTCCACTATCCCTAGGACACTGAAAACCCCAAAATCGAGCCCCTTAACTCACCGATTTGGGAGGGAAATCAAAGCCCAAAGAATCACGAAGTGTTCACACACATTTCCCCCATCAAATCCCCAAGATTAAGGTCCCAAAAACACACCGAGAAAAATACCAAGAGAGGGCTCCAAAAATCACCACCAAGAACAATCGGGAACAACACAACAAAGCCATGATGAACCACGCCGAATCATCTATACATACCAAGGGGTTCATACAAGGTCTAGCTTGTCGCCCGATCATCCAACCCTCTCACAAGATCTCACCATGAAGCTCTCAACCTAGTCCCATGGAAATCCTAGGAAAATAGGAAGGGTAAATAGGAAAGCAAATGAACTAGGGTTCCAAGAGATGGCTGCTATCCTCTCACCTCTTGGGTTATATAGGAGGCAACCAAAAGTCTAAAATACCCTTACTAGCTAATTAGAGATACATGCCCCTCGAGGATGAAATCGGAAATCTTTGTCATCGCTCCATCGGACGGATGCCCGGCGACCGCAACTTGCTTAGCCTCGACGCAAGCCTTGCGATCCCGACATGTGTCCTCCACTTCGATGTCTCTGGACTGCATCGTCGCACACCGGTTAGACCGGTGCTCCCCACCGGTCAGACCGATCTGGAGCTGCTGCATCTCCGTCTTCGGTTCTTCGGTCTTGCTTTGTGGATCAACCAAGAGCCCAGTGATTTTCTGGTGAACCACTGGAAACCCCGCGAACACGGTGTAGCCTCCGCCAATCGCCACTCATGACTCGGCTCCCACGTAGTCCCGGCTCGACCTTGGTTTTGAGGCTCAACCAAGAAACCGTCCATGACTTCATCTTGCTGTTCATGCCACCATGCGGCCCGCACTTGACTCTGCTGGCCACCGGGTCCCTCGAACCAAGCCTACTTGTCTTCTCCACACCTGGAGGCCTTACCGGCGACGACCTTTCACGCTTGTTCTTCACCTGCACCAACACCAGTCAAGCCGCAACCTGCGCCTGCAATACTTAGCCAAGAATCAGTCCACACAACGTTGTCAATCACTCATCACACAAGGAAGCGACCATCCACCGGTCCTCGAACCACACATGGTCCTCAATCTCCCCCTTGATGACTGCATTGACAACAGCCACAAATAGTAACAAGAGAGAAAAGAAAAGGAAAAAGAAACAAATAAAAAGAAACTCCAACAAGCGATCGAAAGCCAAACAAAGACAAAGAGAAAGAGAAAGATCACCTGAAGAAGACAAGTCTCGGACCCCTTAGGCAATGGCAACGGCTCGACAAAACAGATCTCCAAATCTAGATATCCCCAACCCTAGTAAGATAGGGGAAAATATAGCGACACAAACCAGAGGACCAACCTCGTCTTGCTGTCTCATCCTCTTGTTGCTGAGATGTGGTGGCGCAACCATCTTCCACTCAATGCTAGGATCCGTCATTCCTACCACGAAGTATCCCATATCTGCGTAGCGGAAGTCAAAAGTCTTTGCGAAGTGTGAGTGAAGTGTCTCGCCAGCCATTCGATAAGTAATTATAGACTCAACTGAAACTTACATGTGGGACCTGGCACAGTAAAGAATTCGCAAGAACTATTAGTAGATTTTCCCATATTCTTATCACAAGCAACGACTGGTGCAGTGGTAAATAGCACAACCTTGTTCCTTCAGGTCCCTGGTTCGAACCCTTGCCATGGCAAATTATTTTTGAAACATTTCGTGACCTATGCTTACACGTGGGACCCTAGAACTATTTGTGACGACTAGGATCATTCAATTTTAAAATAATGCTTACATGTGGGACCAAAGTTGGTTTATGACGCCGCTGACATGGCAAAAATGCTTACATGTGGGACCCTCGAAAATTTTATGGTGATTTGGAACACTCTATTTTCGAAAAAAATGCTTACATGTGGGACCCTACTGAATTTTATGATGACTTGGAACAATCTGTTTTTAAAATAATGCTTAAATGTGGGACCGATGTTGGTTTATAACGTTTTTTTCAGAGCATATGGTGTCACAAAATAGCATGGAACAAGGAATGCCCAGCTACAGTGTCAACCGTAATGACGAAAGTTTTTTTGTCACTAAATTTGCTCGGAAGTGAAATATTATGACGAGATAAGCCAGGAACGTCATAAATCAATGACGCTAAAATGTGGTTACGTCACTAGTCAACGATTTTTGTGTAATGACATTTCACAATACAGTTAATTAAGATTTTGACATTTCACAATACAGTTAATTCAGATTTCACGAATCGGACAAATCCTATCTCGATTAATATTCTCCTGCCTTTTATGTAGATGTTGCATTAAAGTCATTCCAAGCCTACATCCCACCATTCCCATCGTTCGACTTTTAGACATATTTTTAGATATATAGATAGTGAATCCATCTCTTTAGAAAATTCACAATAATTTACATTTTGAAACAGATGGAGTAGTAAATTGCTGCTTGGCAAGATCTTAAATCTATATATTTTGCTCCAATAGTCCTTTTCATGAAAATTGCACAATTCTTAAACAGTCAAGTAATTGAATTAAATTAATTTAATCTTGGGTCTTTCTTGGGCCCAAAACATGTGCCCAAACCGAGCCCGGACTGTGCCCATGTGGGTCTTGTCCATCATCTGGTACTTCACATGCATCTGGGAGGGCTGCGGCGACGACGTTGACGCCAAAGAGAGGGAGAGAGCGTGCGCTTCGGACGGCCATCATCGCTGAGGATGACTTCGATCCATTGCAGTGACGAGTGGGATCATGCAGTGGCCAATGTGAGCCAAAACAGCAACAGCGCGTCCGTCGCTCTTAGACGTGCAAGGAGGCGGTGGAGTGTGGACCGAGGGTCGCTCTACACCGCTGGGGAGCCGATCCATGTATGTTCGTTGCGAGAACTTCGTCTTCTCTCATTGATTGTCAAGGGTACGGTTCATCAACATGCATGTCTTCAGATTTCTACCTTCCAGGTGTTCGACGGTTTGGATGAACACACACACTGCAATGAGCAGCATCTGCTACCGAGGGTACTAGTGCCACAATGTGAATTCGACAAGAAATTTGTTATAAGGCCCCAAAGAGTGTGCTCCCCTATAATAGGACTCTAAACATGGACTTCACTAAAATGACATTCGAAACATTTGCACTTTGCTATTCTAGGACTTTGGATCCTTTTAATCACTTTTATCAACTAAATATATGTATTTTGGAGTATACAAACCGTTTTGTCCTTGTGGTGTTTTCATGTCACGGAGCAGAAACGCCACGCCGCCGCCGTCATGGAGCAATCCATCGAACCACCTGTGCCGCACATCCATCCGCCGGTGAAGCCCATCATCCCCCGACCGCGACCGACAGGATCTATGCGGTCAAGATCCTCTGTGCCCACCACGTCTAGTCCTTGCCCGTCCGCGAGGAGGCCAGCACAAGAGATGAGACTACCATTTAACTCTGTAGAATGTGAATGCCAACTATGTCAACCAAACTCCCTGTACAGCACCCGCCGGGCACCATGAATTGCATAAGCCTGAACTGTCAGGGCTGTGGGCGGCCCGAGACAGTTCAAGAAATCCGCCACTTGGTGGATGAGGTGAAGCCCATGGTGGTATTCTTGATGGAGACCAGGTTGGATCGTGATCGTGCTCTTCGACTTAAGGGGAGGCTTGGTTTTATGGATGGGGAAGCTGTGAGTTCGGATGGGTTTAGTGGTGGTCTTGCGTTACTTTGGAGGGGGGACGTCACGATCGCAATTCAATCCCTCTCTATGTTTCACATTGATGCACTACCATCCTGCCCGGACCTGGGGATACATCAATTGCGGCTAACTGGCTTCTATGGGGAGCTAAAGAGGGAGCTCCGGAAGAACAGTTGGTTCCTTCTGCGGTTTTTGAGAGCCCAACATGATGCTCCTTGGTTGTGCCTGGGGGATTTCAATGAGGTGCTTTCAACTGATGAATATTTTGGAGCTAATTCTAGGGAATGGTGGCAGATAGAGGCGTTCTAGCAGATAGTGGAGGATTGCCGGTTTGTTGATCTTGGTTTCAATGGCCTGCCCTACACATGGGATAATAGACAAGAAGGAGATCGGAATGTAAAGGTCTGGTTGGACATGGCCCTTGGTGACAACAATTCATGGATGCTTTAGCGGACACTGAGGTGCAACATGTCCCGTTTGCCGAGTCAGGCCACTACGCTTTTGCGCTAAAGGTCCAAAGACGCCAACAGTTTGGAACGCAGATGTAACAACCCCACCCGAGATAATTCCGTACTATCGCCTAAACCACTCCCTTTGGTCATTAAGCGATAATAAAGAAGTATCCCGTTGAGTGTTGCCGGGTTAACACCCGGTAAATCACCTGACATCACAGAGAGGATCGAACGTATGCATTAAAACTCCCACGAAGGAGAGTCCAGAGTGCCTTACAAATTAACCATCACATCCCCGTAGGGTTCATTATTACAAAGATAGTTCTTTGACATGAAAGTAAACGGTTCAGAGTTTATTGAAAACAGCGGAAGGTAACTAAATGGTACGATCACATCATAGGAGGCCTGTCCATGATGCAATCACTCTTCATCCACCCATTCCAGCTCCCAGCCGAGTGGAAGTTCTCCAGGCCACACATCGCATGCATTACCTGGAAACATCATTTATAAGGCAAGGCTAATTATACTAATACTCAGCAAGACTTACCCGTCTAAAAGAAAGACTTTACCTCTAAACATGCATGGCTTTTGGCTAGTGGGTTTGTTTGCCAAAAAGCTACTAAGTAGTGAATCCTTACTTTCACATTTTAGCTCATGTTCTAGTAGGAGTAGTCATTACTACATAAGCAACTATTGCAATTATAATTGTACAAACAATTAATCAAAGTAGTAATCTTCACAAAGTTCCATCCTAAAGGGATATCATGGCCAGTAGGGTAAGTAGTCTCAGATGACGGTGAGAGGCCGACAATCGATTGATTCATAACCTTGCAAGGTAGACCTAGACACACGGAAGGTTCCCTCACCAAGAGTTCACCAACCAGGCGGTTCCCGTCACTAGTAGGGATGTTGTCATCAATGACGTTACATTAACGTCATTGAAAACGCCAGAATGGTCACAATTAGTCTTTTGTGACGATTTTGTTTTGGTCACTATGGTGGCGTCACATTTGTTCATCGGTGACGAAATTGTTTTTTCCGTCATAGATGTGTCTCCAATCTGTGACGAATTTTGTGTCGTCATGGATTTAAATTCATTCTATGACAAATGTTTTTGGTCATAGATTATACCCTGTTTTCGTCATAATTTCACGTCCGCCTGGCTAACTGACGTCGCCGTTAACGCCGTTAGTGATTTTGTGACGATCCGGTTTGGTCACAGTTGTTTTGTTTCTGTCATAGTCTGTTGTACGCCACGCTGGCAGCTGACGTGGCTGCTAACATGGTAGCTGACGTGGCAGGCCCTTTATTCGTCACAAATTGTTCCTCATTTTGGTCACAGTTTTTCCATCATTTTGGTCAAAGTTTTTCCATCATTTTGGTTACAGATTGTCCTTTATTGAGCCACGTGGCTTGATCTAATCAATTTATATCGTCACAAAAGTGCAAAGGGTAATTTTCAATACAATTTACAAATAGTACTAAAATAACAAAAACCTTACATAAATTAACAGATCTAGTATTCCAATGACCATACAACTCCATAACTCAACTCATTTCACATTATTACTCACATTACAACAGATTCGAACTACAAATTACAGCAGATTCTAACTACAAGTTACATCTTATTTCACATCAAAGGCTCCATAATTTATGAGGAAAAGCAGAACCACACTTCACTAAAGATCACCATGGCACTCTATAACCCAGCAATGAGCTGTAAAAAATAAATAGTGCATTGTTAAAGAGCTTTACAATAAAGATCAATTATGTTAAAAAAAATTGAAATCACAATACTAAAAACAGTACCTTGCATTGTTGCCACATAGATTTATACTTCACATTGTTGCCACATAGATAAAATCACTTAAACAGCATTACAAGTCCTTGCAGGACCATTGAAGCAAATTTGTTGTTTGCCGACTGGCTCAGTTCCAGCAGCTTCATCCTGCATGTTGGAAACATCACAACTAAAATTTGGATCAAATAAACACTAGCTCAAACCACAGGTCATCTTGCAATTTAAGTTTCACAACACTAAGTTTAGGGCAGTAATTGTAAGGTAAAAGACTGTTGAATTGTAAGGTAGACACCAAACAGTATAATGATTGTACATCATAAATAAATGTGACAATGGAATGCACACATAAAGCATGAAGATAAAGTGATCTTCACAACTAAGAAGAGGATATCTACCTTAGCTGAATGAGATAAGTACCGTATGTTCTGCGAAGCCAAGTTGCATGTGAACTCACTTGCTACTTCAAGTTGCTCTCACAACTGCATGTCTCTCAAACCTACAAGAACAGGGGAGAAAGTGGACAGTAATACCTGTTATAGACTTATGCTCACATTTATTAGTAACAACAAATTATGATCCAGTTTAATTCACAGTTTGAATTTTCACAGTACTTGTTTACACATCCAGTTCCGCAGTGAAAATGTGAGCAAAGCACATGCTTAAGACAGTTCATCAGGCAGCAGTGAAATGGAAGCATTTGAACATGATTACACAAACTTACAAGCTGAGGGATTGCACCCAAGTTGTTTGAGTTTGCAACGAAAACAAAGTGATGTATTATTCATATTCGTTTCTTAAAAACTGGGAAGCAAGAACAAAATATAAATCACCATGTTCCAGTTTTAAAAGAACTTCATAGTGCTTGTGCAAGCAATACCTTGAACTTGCTTTGATGAGAAATACATTTGCTTTAATGAGAAATTCATTGTTGATTCAGACCACCACTTGCTTTGATGAGAAATACATTTGCTTTAATGAGAAATTTATTGTTGACTCAGACCACCATTTGTTTTGATCATGAGATAGCCATTTGAGTGCAGAAACTTCAAAGATCGTAGTGAAGTCAATAAATAGCAGTCCACCTTAAAGCTATCCAAGCAACTGTGTATACAAAGAGAGAGAACAGGATGCATAAATAAAAAAAATCAAAAGTCAATTTTCAGTGTAATGGATCTTCCTCTCCCCTCTCATGTAGTTTTAAGAACAAATATATTATTCTCCATCTAATGATTTTAGTAAAATAAGCAAACCAAATAGACATGAATGACAGTACGAAACCTTTGCATGCTCCTAGGAATCTAGGATCAATCTAAATAAGGTTGCTTCCTCTTGAGAATTTTGGGCCATGTAAGCGTGACCAAGGCACTTGGTCACAAGATAGTACAAGCAACTCAAGCAATCTGGTGATCAAATACTCTGACTGTTCACTTCCTTTTAACAAAAGATCACCCCAAAGATGGATATAGCCAACACCGTGCTTGATCATCTGCAACCTCTAAATACCAAATTGGCAGGAGACAGAGAAGAGAAGTACGGGATACCTGTGCAACTGAGGAGCCTTGATTCTTGAAAATTCTACAGACCAGATTGATTCCTTCCTTGATGGAGTGCCGAGAGGTGAGGGAAGGCTACTGGAGTAAAGGGAGGAGGGGGTCACACCCAGTAGGCGACGAATTTGACCCCCAAATTCTGGCAACGGCTAGGGTTACCCCAATCCCCCGTCGTACCATACCGAAGGGCGGGGCATAGTCATCATCCACTGCCGTCACGGGCCGACGCATCTGAGAGTCGACCGGGTGAGTAGCGTCTTTGTCACCGGGGACGGGGACTTGGCGGATGACATCCTCGATCGCGCATCTAACCCGGCAGGGCACAGGACCGGCAGCGTGGAGTCCAGTCGTGGGCATGGGGCCGATGGCGCGGAATCCTGGCGGGGTGCGGAACCACAGCGCAATGGGGCCGGAAGCCTGGAGGTGGCTTAGAGCGGCGGAGCCGCCGCGGAGGTGGGCAAAGGAGGGGAGAGGATTGGATTGAGGGGATGAAGGGTGCAGGTGTGCGGCGTTGAAGGGATGCAGAGGAGGACTAGGGCTTCAAAGAGGTAGCAACCATCGGATCGGAAACATCAACGGTTACAAAGAACTGGGCCAACATGTTACATGGGTGGGCCGAAAATGGCCTATTTGTGTCATGTTTAGTATTTTTTCATCATTTTCCCAAATTAAGGCACTCTTATGAAATAACATATAAAATAAATTATCTTAATTATGCAAATAGAGTTTCTAAATTTAGTAAACAACATTTAAGTTGGCATTAATGATTTTCAAATTTCCTGAACATATTTGGTATTTTTTAAAATTCAAATGAAGTTATGAGTAGTTATTGGAAGCAATTCCAAGATGAACTATAAGTATCTCTAATAAGGTTAGAACAATTACGTAAAAAAATATATTTAGTTTCATTCACTCCAATTTACTCGTACCCTAAAAATAGAGGTTCTTATAGCTCAAGTCAAAATAGGGGCGCGGGGCCAGCGGCGCGAAGGCCCCTCAGGGGCGCAGGGCCGGCAGTGTGGAGGCCCTACGGGGGTGCAAGACCAGCGGTGCGGCCGGTCGCTGGGAGGCGGCTTGGATCGACGGAGGTGGGCAAGGAAGGGGAGAGGATGGGATGGAGGCAGGAGGCGAGCGGCTATGCTGAGTTGGTAGGTGCAGGCATGTGAAGGAGGACTAGGGTTTCAAAGCGCCAGCAACCGTCAGATCATATGAATTGACTGATAGAAATACTTTGGCCAAGATGTGAGATGTGTACTATCAGTTGCTCGAAATCATTTGAAACTTTTTTGGGATTCTTATGGATCCAAACTATGATGTGGTGTGAAGTTTTGTAATTTTCAGACCACTTTTGCATATTATTGTAATTATTGTTGATTTAATAAAGAATAATTGTTAAAATCATCTAATCTTGTCAAAAAATTCTGAAATTTTGCGTGAGCTCTACCTTTTGGTGTATTATGTTGTCAAAAACAATTCTAGTGATTCTGAGAAAGTGGTGATGCACGTCGCCACTAAAGCATACTTGTCACACACACGTCATTGTCACTTAGCGACAGACCTTCATCCCTATGTGAGATGTGTAGTACCAGTTGCTCGAAATCATATCAAATTTTTTTGGATTCTTATGGATCCAAACTATGATGTGGTGTGAATTTTTGTAATTTTCTGACCAAGTTTGCCTATTATTGTAAATATTTGTTGATTTAATAATGAATAAATGTAAAAAACATGTAACCTTACTTAAAAAATCTGAAATTTTGCTGGAGCTCCTCCTTTTGGTACGGTATGTTGTCAAAAAAGTTTCAAGTGATTCTGAGAAAGTGATGATGCACTTCCCCACTGAAGCATGCATGTCTCACACATGTCAATGTGAGTCACCAAGAGATGTACATCCCTATGTGGGACGTGTAGTACAAGTTGCTTGAAATCGTGTGAAACTTTTTTTGGATGCTAATGGATGCAATCTAAGATGTGGTGTGATGTTTCGGAATTTTCTGACCAAGTTTGCCTATTATTGTAAATATTTGTTGATTTAATAAGGAATAAATGTAAAAAACTTGTAACCTTGCTTAAAAAATCTGAAATTTCGCTGGAGCTCCTCCTTTTGGTACGGTATGTTGTCAAAAAAGTTTCAAGTGATTCTGAGAAAGTGATGATGCACTTCCCCACTGAAGCATATATGTCTCACACATGTCACTGCGAGTCACCAAGAGATATTCATCCCTATGTGGGATGTGTAGTACAAGTTGCTTGAAATCGTGTGAAACTTTTTTTGGATGCTAATGGATGCAATCTAAGATGTGGTGTGAAGTTTCGGAATTTTCTGACCAAGTTTGCTTATTATTGTAAATATTTGTTTATTTAATAAGGAATAAATGTAAAAAACATGTAACCTTGCTTAAAAAATCTGAAATTTTCTTTGGAGCTCCTCCTTTTGGTACGGTATGTTGCAAAAAAGTTTCATGTGATTACGAGAAAGTGATAATGCACTTCCCCACCGAAGCATACATGTCTCACACATGTCACTATGAGTCACCAAGAGATGTAAATCCCTATGTGGGACATGGAGTACAAGTTTCTTGAAATCGTGTGAAACTTTTTTTGGATGCTAATGGATGCAATCTAAGATGTTGGGTGATGTTTCGGAATTTTCGACCAAGTTTGCCTATTATTGTAAATATTTCTTGATTTAATAAGGAATAGATGTAAAAAACTTGTAACCTTGCTTAAAAAATCTGAAATTTTGCTGGAGCTCCTCCTTTTGGTACGGTATGTTGTCAAAAAAGTTTCAAGTGATTCGAGAAAGTGATGATGCACTTCCCCCATTGAAGCATACATGTCTCACACATGTCACCGTGAGTCACCAAGAGATGTTCATCCCGATGTGGGACGTGTAGTACAAGTTGCTTGAAATCGTGTGAAACTTTTTTTGGATGCTAATGGATGCAATCTAAGATGTTGGGTGAAGTTTCGGAATTTTTCGACCAAGTTTGCCTATTATTGTAAATATTTCTTGATTTAATAAGGAATAGATGTAAAAAACTTGTAACCTTGCTTAAAAAATCTGAAATTTTGCTGGAGCTCCTCCTTTTGGTACGGTATGTTGTCAAAAAAGTTTCAAGTGATTTTGAGAAAGTGATGATGCACTTCCCCACTGAAGCATACATGTCTCACACATGTCACCGTGAGTCACCAAGAGATGTTCATCCCGATGTGGGACGTGTAGTACAAGTTGCTTGAAATCGTGTGAAACTTTTTTTGGATGCTAATGGATGCAATCTAAGATGTTGGGTGAAGTTTCGGAATTTTCTGACCAAGTTTGCCTATTATTGTAAATATTTGTTGATTTAATAAGGAATAGATGTAAAAAACTTGTAACCTTGCTTAAAAAATCTGAAATTTTGCTGGAGCTCCTCCTTTTGGTACGGTATGTTGTCAAAAAAGTTTCAAGTGATTCTGAGAAAGTGATGATGCACTTCCCCACTGAAGCATACATGTCTCACACATGTCACTGTGAGTCACCAAGAGATGTTCATCCCTATGTGGGACGTGTAGTACAAGTTGCTTGAAATCATGTGAAACTTTTTTTGGATGCTAAGGGAGGCAATCTAAGATGTTGGGTGAAGTTTCGGAATTTTCTGACCAAGTATGCCTATTATTGTAAATATTTGTTGATTTAATAAGGAATAGATGTAAAAAACTTGTAACCTTGCTTAAAAAATTTGAAATTTTGCTGGAGCTACTCCTTTTGGTACGGTATGCTGTCAAAAAAGTTTCAAGTGATTCTGAAAAAGTGATGATGCACTTCCCCACTGAAGCATACATGTCTCACACATGTCACTGTGAGTCACCAAGATAACCTACCCTGGATAACCTGGAGGCCTGCTGCCACCAGAGACGATCTGGAGGTGACGATCACAATCACAACACAATAGAAACTTGGACGTGACGACCTGGGCGTGATCGCTACGAAGGGCAACGCGATCAACGTTCTTAGCCCAACTTCTGATCCATGCAGGTAAAGGCCCATTATTCATTAATAAAGTGACAAATAAAAAAACAGCATACTTACAACACGAACGACCACATAGCGCAGTGGTAGAGCTCCTTCCTTTGTATCACAAGGTCCCTGGTTCGATACTCCGGGACAGCCTTTTGTTTTTGTTTAACAAAATTAAAAAATGGGCCGACACATTAAACAAGATGATGGGCCAGACGATCATGGGCCTTGTGGCAGACACATCCCACGTCGTTAGTGCACTACTAATTTGTGACCAATTTGAGTCTTCATTAGTTGTGCCAAATGATTCTAATAAATTATGACGATATCCAATCTAATCTGTGACCACTAGGTTTCATCATTACTATACGTCATACCAAAACATAATCTATGACGATCTCCTCAATCTGTTTTGTGACGTAAATTATATTTTCGTCATTATTCTTTCACCTATTTCATCGTCACATGCAACTTATGACGAAAATGGAGATTTCGTCATGGAATACATACCATTCTGTGACCAAAGTTTGCAGCGTCACGAGCAAATCGTCACTGATAAACACTTCTCTAGTAGTGCGTCATTCTTCGGTTTGGGGATAATAGCTCGCAGTCTTAAGTACAAGGTTTATCTAGGCTACGCCACTAAGGTCACCCAGCCTCACGCATGCACTCGGGTGGCGAGCCCGGGGCCGCAACCCTAAGAGTAGTGATAGTAAAACCCCGTACCGCCTCATTTAGGTACTAGCTTATCGTACCCATTTCCAACAAGTGTTTAGTACTTTCAAACACTTAACCAACAAAGCCATTGGACTAGAGCCCAAATCCCATGCTCTTACCACATGAGCTATCCATTTAACAAATAAGATGATTCCATCAAGGAGACCCTACTCTCGCAAGTGACGAACATCACTCGACTTGTACCGGATCCTTAGAGCATAGCAACTAGCGACCTAACATGCTAGTAAAGATCGTAGGTACTTATGGGTAATGCATCTAGGGTTTCATTTCAAACTCCTGAACGTAAATGCACATACAATAACAATAAGTAAATTCAGAAGTATAAAGAAACACATAGGTTAATGAATAAACTGGGGCTTGCCTTCGTCAGCACAAACAGACCACCAACTTCTGGACTTTGGCTCGGTCTTGCTCTGTGGTCACGTAGTGCACGTCTCCTCCTGCTCCCTCGTCCTCGTCAGCCGACACGAGCGTATAGCTACCGTCGGGGACTTCTACACGGAGAATGCAAATGCAAAACTTAATTGGCAGATTGAGTTAATTCATCACAAAACCACTTTTGGCAACCATGGGGTGCATGGTTGACCACATTCAACATACTCTTCCTAAAAAGGAGCATTGTGTGATGCTTTATTAGCTAGACTTTTTGACGGTGGTTGTGTACATATATATACAAATGAATTAATTTAATTCACATAATAAAACAGTAGCAACAGCTACAGGTTGTTTAGTGTTAGTCATATTCACTTTAAGAAGCATGTAAACATTTACTCATTTAAAGTAAGCACAAAAGACTATACAACACTTTCAAGATGGTGATTGTGTACACATCTATAAAGAATATTTTATTTAAATACAAACAGCAAGGAAACCTTACTTTTTATGCTACAAATTTACCTTCCTATCTCATTTCTTTATCTTATGCACAAGAGGAGGTATTTTCCTATTTTTCCTTTACAAGATCAATTTAGTTTGCACTCTTTTAATCAACCAATCATGCTCCAAACTTGTCCAATAGTGCCCACTGGTCCTAATGACAAGGAGACACACCTCTGGACAGCAAGCAACTGGTTTTGCACCAAAGAATTTCAATGCACATGAAAGATAGCTTTTCTAGCTAGCAAATAGAGGATTAAAGCATATTAAAATAAATATAGCAGAAATGAACCCAAACTTTCTCCTACACATGCTTTGGTCCAAAACAAGCCTAAATAATCAACAAACACTCCTAGACCTATTCTAGATCTTGATCTATGCATTTATGAATAAAAACAAGCATAAGTTAGGAAATAATATTTTTAACAGAGATAAAATCATGGTAAATTCACCAAGGATGCCTTTTGGTATAACATGACAACAGCCAGAAGTTGGGCTCAAGGATAATTATATTTTAAGCTACAAAAATCATCAAAGCAGATTTATCAATATCACAAAATAATTTATATAAAAAGACCCCTTCAGTAACTTTGTGCAAATTTTGGCACAGAACCTAAGCATGCTAGTTCCCATAACATATCCACAATCTAGCTCTAGATCATGTGTGGATTTTGCAAAAACACAGATCTAGTTATTTTACTTTTCAATTCTTTAAGCAAAAACTATAGCTGAAAAGTATATACATATTTGGGGAAAGTTGTAGTTCTTGTTACACAGAGCACCACAAAATTGGGTTTGCAATTTTTGGATTCTTTTGTGATTTGTTATGGGTTTTACAAGTTGCAGCTAAAAGCACTTAAAGGGTAAGAAACCTTTTTGCGCAGGCCCCTGGACAGTTTCCCACCTTCACAGATCTACCCTCAGATTACACAAAACACCCTGGAAGTTTCGGGGGCTTCGCAATGTGGTCCTCGGGCCAAGGGGCGGCGTGGCCGACCGGATTCCGGCGACCTCGCCGGCGGTCTTTGTCGGGGAAACTGCTAGGGAGGGTCTAGGGTCCACGTGTGCTTGATTTGGGTGCTTACTTGCGGCGGGGAGAAGACCGGTGGGGGCGGGCACGGCGTAAGCCAGCGGCGGCGGCCGCGGGGATCGTTACTCCGGCGAGCCTACGGTCAAGCCTAAGCAACAAGCGAGTGTGTAAGCTCCAACGGGTCCTAGGGGAGGTTGTAGCAGCTTTGGTTGGCAATGACAAGGACTGGAAGATGGAGCTCGCCGTGCTGGTTAGCCATGGCGCGGCGGCAGCGGCCCGGCTGTGGCGCAGTGCGCACGGGCTTAGGCCGGCCGACATTTAAAGGTGAGCAAGGCAGTGGTGGGGGTGTTTCCTTGCGCGCCACAGCTAAGTGGTCGCAGTATGGGCAAGACGTGGCCACGGTACGGCGGCGACGCCGAGAGGTCGGGCGGCGCGGTCGGCGCATCCCGGCCCATGCGCGCGGCGCACGTGGCACGAGAGGAGAGGGCGGAAGGTCGGTTGGCGCGAGAGGGTCTCACGGCGCGCGGACCGACGGACAAAGGCCGGCCTCGGCGTGCGGGCCCGAGCGAACCGCGGGGCGGCGACGCGCGACGCCGGCGCCGGCGCGCGCTCTGGAGCGCAAGGAGCCAAAAACAGCTTAGACTGGCACACTTCGACTGAGTTTTTCTCCAAAAAATTGAACTATAGTGGACAAACATTTGAATACCAAAGTTGTAGATCTCTTGATCCTGTACAACTTCTACAAAGGGTGTATGGCCTTTTTCTCAAATAATTGTGCACAAATTGCATGCCAAGTTGGCAGTTTTCTGGGCGCCGATGAATAGTAACCCTGGGCGTTGACTTGAGTTTTTCACCTATTTAGGCTTCAAATCTCAAATGCCACTCAACATGAAAGTTGTGTCCCTCGACAAAACACACAACTTTTACATTGGGAGATTTTGAAGTGTTTAGGTGAAATTTGGAGAACGCGGCAAACGTTCCGACTGACACTAGAGGGCAATGGGGTGTTCAAGGGGTTTGACCAGGGTTTTGACCAAACCTTGACCATGGGTTGACCAAGGGGTGTTATTAGGGGTTGTCGGTGATGTTTTTGCGGTGATGGCCCAGGTTGACCATTGTTTGACCAAAGTCAATGCGATTGACCGGTTCATTAGGGTTAAATAAACCCGGCCGAAAACCTGGGGCGTCATAGTCTACCCCCCTTAAACAGAATCTCGTCTCGAGATTCGACAACAAGTAAAGAGCAACACCTACTAATGAGGAAAAGGTTACAAAGGTGGAAGATATACTCGCTTACACTTCTCGACAGTGAGAATTCAGATGGAGCAAAAGATACATAGTTCTCTCCTCACTGCCTCAACGCAGTTCATGAGGAAGCGGACGATGAATGTGTACATGGAAAACTAAAAGAAGACAAATTCCACCGACGATGCGGAGGTACATCGCTACAAGCGTCCAGCGGAGGGACTCGAGCGTCTCCACGAACTGAGGCATGGTCGACGATGTAGGCTAGGGTTCTTCTCTCGGTCTTCTTCCGAGCTTCTTCTGGAGGTTGTCGACGAAGACGGTGAAGCAGCTTGCTCGGCGAGTGGGCAAAGCAACGACAGAGGTGAGCTAGTGGCGGGTTGGCCAAAAACTAGCTGAAGGGGAAAACAAGTGCGGCGGCACTGTCGAGCTCGAAATTTTGCGAGACTTGGCAATAGCAACACCGCGGGAGGGTTTCCCTTTTTCAACCCCAACTGAAACGCAACGGTCATCCCAACCGACTGAGGTAGGGACTAGCGGAGCGATCCGGCAGTGGCCACATGGGGCTCGATAATGGTCGGCCCGTGAGGTCTCGGCGACGTGATCGTAACCGTGGGAAAAGAGATGGCAGGGCGATGCTACGACGTCGTACCATCGTGGCACTGAAAAGAATGGGGTCCAACGGTCTAAAGATCTGACCGTGGTTTCTCAGGAAAACTCTAATCCTACTACTTCAACTTAGTCGGCCAATTGATGTGAATCTAGGAGAGCTTTGAGATGGACAGAAAGAGACCAAGTTGACAAAGGTGATTACCGAAAGAGATCTCTACGAAGAAAGGGAAGGCTAGTAAACAAATATTTGCAAAATTTGTTTACTAAGATTTCTGAATTTATTTTCGAAAGGCAACAAAGGTGTAAGGATGGATCAAAGGTTCCACCCTTAGGAGTCCAAGGTTAGTTGTCCATAGCAATAATAAAGGAAGGTAAAGCCATAAGGAGTGGTTAGACGGAGTTGTTTATGGAAAGCAATGAGAATGACTTGAGGAGATGGGTAGATACCACAATTCAGAAGATATTTTCTCACATGAACAATTTTTAAATTGAACGAGCTATGCACCAATGAGACCTATGATTGAACGTCGATGAAGAGGGGATACTTTGTGTAATAGTGGGGTGATGCACATTTTAATGCTCATGTTGTGGTGCATAGAGTGTGATGCACATGTAGATGAGCACATGATGCTTGTGCATATCAGCATATGATGCACTTGCCATGATGCATAGTGAAAAATGCACATGTTCATGGGATATGATGCCCGTAATGCTTGTTAGCATGACTTGTTTACCCATGCAGTTAGTTGGCAACAAAGGGATAACATAGAATGATGAAAATGGATTTGCGGTGAGTTGCATGCTCCCCAACCAAGATACCTAGCGCGCCCCTAGTGGTAATCACATGGCTGCAACACACATGATGCACTGGGTTCCATCGCGGCACCTTTGGTCATGAAACAACAATCTCATCGGCCTTAAGGAGGATGGAGGAGGAAGGTTAAACACTTCAATACGTATACATGTTAGTCCATCCAAGGTTTCCAATGCACATGCTATGTAATGCATTTCCATGCCCATGAATTATTAAATTAAGAGTGCAACCCATGCATGACATGATGATGCTCAAAGTCTGCCATCAAAATTTAACCCTTTCTATTCATGTTTTATGCGTTCATAAAGTTGTGAGCAAGATCAAGATGAAGACGTTCCAGTTTGCAAGGTCAAACACGATTGAGATAAGGATGTCACTAGCAAGGTTAGCTTAGGGCCTCGAGAAGCATAAATATTACCAACAAAAGTCCACAGGGGGTTGTTCACGAACAACAATTGACAGCAAGCAATAAAGACAGATGTTCTCAAATAGAAACAATACCCATGAAGTTACACCGATCTTGCTTCCCTTGAATACTTGGCTTCTTGTTCTGATGACTCTTACTTGCTTTGGAGCCTCGCCTCTGCGGACGGGGCTTGTCCAACCTAGGATTCGGGCATGTATTGGTGCAATGCCCGGGTTGTCTACAATTGTAGCAAATGCGGGGCGGGAGTTCTTTAGGCTTGGAAGCTTGTTGACGTGGCTTCTTGCCACTATTGTCACTTTGTTTGCCCCTACGAGGACAAAATTCCTTGCAGGTAATTCCCCACTCACTCAATTCCATTTCGGGGAATGCTCTCTTGTGGCTCCAGCTTTTCCCTTCTTCCTTGGTAAGGTCCATTGGTAGCTTTGATGGTGGTGGTAGAGAATCAGAGGTGTTGAGTTGACTCTTCTTCATATGATCCACCAACAAATTGCATAAGCGGGCCTGCTCAACCACAAACGTAAATAACGCCTGGAAGAGACCGTCCGTTAAACTAGTTTGAGGTAACCCTTTATAACGATCCTGGAGGATATTGTCCACGATATGGCTTAACACTGAATTTTGTTCTTCCAACATCTCGATTACACCAGCAATGGTGTCTATATCACCCTGAGTAGGTACTCGGGGTGAGCAGGACTCAGAGGGTTGAGGTTTCTCCAGATCTTTTCCGTTGGAGTTCATGGTCTGCGCGACCAATTTGGGCCCATCTGGATTGGCTCCAAGGGAAGGTTGCTACTGCAGCATCTGGATGAGCTGCTGCTGCGTCTGAAGGATTTGGCACAACATTCCCTTTTGAGTAGCCATGAATGCCTCTACCATCGTCCTGGGTGGTAGTGGTGGTACGTCATTACCACTACTCGACACACCAAAACCATCCGGGGAACTGCATGTCGGTCCCATCATCTGAAAGTATTGAGTTTTCATTAAATACACATCCAAAAGCTTATTCTCACAAGCAGAACATGTATGACGAAAACTCAACAGGATCAAAAGTTTGACTCAGGCAACCGCAACATTCTAGAACTAAGAATTTCATGCGCTCAGCTCAAAATTATGAGGATTCATGACTCAAAATTTCAAACCAATGCCAAGGTTTGGAGCAATTTGATATCCAACTTGGAAGCAATAGCTAAGGTTATCATGTATGGGAGAATTTGGTAGGGGGGGTCTTATCCTGGCGGTGGGGAACAAAAATTCCCAACTCAAAACCAGGGTTCCAAAATTTCCCAAATTTCACCAGAAACTCAGTGGCATAATTACGCACACTTTTTGTATTCAACGATAGATCTAGATTGGTTTGGATCACGCTCGAAAAATTACATTTGCAAACGGATGCTGCGCTGAAAAACAGCAGAACAGAGACTCACTAAACTTAGCATAACTCTCTGTAAAAAATTCTTAAAATCCTGAGAAATGTACAGTAGATGCTCACTTTGATAAGAAACAACTTTCTAAAGAATGTCTAGTCAGATTCCTTACAGATTTGGCTATAAAAATTGAGAAATGACAGATACAAAATCTGCCAGAAATTTCCTAAGATCAAAAGAAAGGAAAACCTTATCTAAGATCAAGAAATCACCCTAGGAAGATTACTCAACAAGCAAGGACAATTTCTAGGTTCAACAAGATTTTAATCATGAATGCACACGCCTTAAACGACCTTACTCAACTAGATCCAAAAGACGTAGTTAGTGTCGGTGGCAAGCTTATAATCGGCTCTCCTTATAATAACTAGTCGGAGCTACTCGATTCGCACTTAACGACTTACGAACGTTGTTAGTGTACCTGCAGAAAATGAACCTTTCGTGCCAGCACGTCATGAAAGCGTCCACATACATTACCGTGCACTTATAGAAACGGTATCCATGCGTCAAGCCGCTGCATGGACAGCGTCCAACCTCGGACACCCTCCGTTTGAATGGAGTGTATCCTTGCCTCGCATGATCGACATGCGGAATGCACACGTATGAGACACGTGACGACACCACAACTCATATCTAGACGTAAAGATGGGACCCGTGGAATTGATCACTCCATCAACCCTTGCAATCCCCGTGATGCGGAACAGCACACGTATGAAACACGTGGCTCATATAGTTTGATTGTACAAGAAAGTAAGTCTGACATAAAGTAAAATGCCGGAAGTTATCAAAATAAACCATAGATTCTTATGCCACCTAAAAGAACCCAAAATATCCCTCTAGGGGCTCTCGATCTAGATCATTCCTTAACGATCCAACGGATTTTCACAATCCAATCAATCTTGGCAAGTTTTATTGTAAATCATGTGATTAGTATTAATCTAATCACTCCGGTGCATACAAATGCTCTGATACCAGCTGTGACAACCCCACCCGAGATAATTCCGTACTATTGCCTAAACCACTCCCTTTGGTCATTAAACGATAATAAAGAAGTATCCCGTTGAGTGTTGCCGGGTTAACGCCCAGTAAATCACTGGACATCACAGAGAGGATCGAACGTATGCATTAAAACTCCCACGAAGGAGAGTCCAGAGTGCCTTACAAATTAACCATCACATCCCCGTAGGGTTCATTATTACAAACATGGTTCTTTGACATGAAAGTAAACGGTTCAGAGTTTATTGAAAACAGCGGAAGGTAACTAAATGGTACGATCACATCATAGGAGGCCTGTCCATGATGCAATCACTCTTCATCCACCCATTCCAGCTCCCAGCCGGGTGAAAGTTCTCCGGGCCACACATCGCATGCATTACCTAGAAACATCATTTATAAAGCAAGGCTGAGTATAATAATACTCAGCAAGACTTACCCGTCTAAAAGAAAGACTTTACCTCTAAACATGCATGGCTTTTGGCTAGTGGGTTTGCTTGCCAAAAATCTACGAAGTAGTGAATCCTTACTTTCACATTTTAGCTCATGTTCTAGTAGGAGTAGTCATTAATACATAAGCAACTATTGCAATCAGAGTTGTACAAACAATTAATCAAAGTAGTACTCTTCACAAAGTTCCATCATAAAGGGGTATCATGGCCATTCGGGTAAGTAGTCTCAGATGACGGTGAGAGGCCGACAATCGATTGATTCATAACCTTGCAAGGTGGACCTAAACACACGGTAGGTGCCCTCGCCAAGAGTTCACCAACCAGGCGGTTCCTGTCATTCTTCGGTTTAGGGATAATAGCTCACAGTCTTAAGTACAAGGTTTATCTAGGCTACGCCACTAAGGTCACCCAGCCTCACGCATGCACTCGGGTGGCGAGCCCGGGGCCGCAACCCTAAGAGTTGTGATGGTAAAACCCCGTACTGCCTCATTTAGGTACTAGGCTTATCGTACCCATTTCCGACAAGTGTTTAGTACTTTCAAACACTTAACCAACAAAGCCATTGGACCGGAGCCAAAATCCCATGCTCTTACCACATGAGCTATCCATTTAACCAATAAGGTGATTCCATCAAGGAGATCCTACTCTCGCAAGTGACGAACATCACTCGACTTGTACCGGATCCTTAGAGCATAGCAACTAGCGACCTAACATGCTAGTAAAGATCGTAGGTACTTATGGATCATGCAACTAGGGTTTCATTTCAACTCCTGAACGTAAATGCACATACAATAACAATAAGTAAATTCAGAAGTGTAAAGAAACACATAGATTAATGAATAAACTAGGGCTTGCCTTCGTCAGCACAAACAGACACACCAACTTCTGGACTTTATCTCGGGTCTTGCTCTATGGTCACGTAGTGCACGTCTCCTCCTGCTCCCTCGTCCTCGTCAGCCGGCACGAGCGTATAGCTACCGTCGGGGACTTCTACACGGAGAATGCAAATGCAAAACTTAATTGGCAGATTGAGTTAATTCATCACAAAACCGCTTTTGGCAACCATGGGGTGCATGGTTGACCACATTCACCTAGATAAAGATACATTCAGCATACTCTTCCTAAAAAGGAGCATTGTGTGATGCTTTATTAGCTAGACTTTTTAACGGTGGTTGTGTACATATATATACAAATGAATTAATTTAATTGACATAATAAAACAATAGCAACAGCTATAGGTTGTTTAGTGTTAGTCATATTCACTTTAAGAAGCATGTAAACATTTACTCATTTAAAGTAAGCACAAAAGACTATACAACACTTTCATGATGGTGATTGTGTACACATCTATAAAGAATATTTTATTTAATTACAAACAGCAAGAAAACCTTACTTTTTATGCTACAAATTTACTTTCCTATCTCAGTTCTTTAACTTATGCACTAGAGGAGGTATTTTCTTTTTTCTCCTTTACTAGATTAATCTAGTTTGCACTCTTTTAATCAACCAATCATGCTCCAAACTTGTCCAACAGTGCCCACTGGTCCTAATGACTAGGAGACACACCTCTGGACAGCAAGCAACTAGTTTTTCACCAAAGAATTTCAATGCACATAAAAGATAGCTTATCTAGCTAGCAAATAGAGGATTAAAGCATATTAAAATAAATATAACAGAAATGAACCCAAACTTTCTCCTACACATTTTTTGGTCCAAAACCAACCTAAATAACCAACAAACACTCCTGGACCTATTCTAGATCTTGATCTATGCATTTATGGATAAAAACAAGCATAAATTAGGCAATAATATTTCTAACATAGATAAAATCATGGTAAATTCACCAAGGATGCATTTTGGTATAACATGACAATAGCCAGAAGTTGGGCTCAAGAATAATTATATTTTAAGCTACAAAAATCATCTAAGCAGATTTATCAATATCACAAGATAATTTATATAAAAAGATCTCTTTAGTAACTTTGTGCAAATTTTGGCACAGAATCTAAACATGCTAGTTCCCACAGCATATCCAAAATCTAGCTCTAGATCATGTGTGGATTTTACAGAAACACAGATCTAGGTATTTTACTTTTCAATTCTTCAAGCTAAAACTATAGATGAAAAGTATATACATATTTGGGGAAAGTTGTAGTTCTTGTTACACAAAGCACCACATAATTGGGTTTGCAATTTTTGGAATTTTCTGTGATTTGTTATGGATTTTATAAGTTGCAGCTAAAAGCAATCAAAGGGTAAGAAACCTTTTTGCGTGCAGGCCCCTGGACAGTTTCCCACCTTCACAAATCTACCCTCGGATTGCACAAAACACCCTGGAAGTTTCGGGGGCTTCGCAATGTGGTCCTCGGGCCAAGGGGCGGCGCGGCCGACCGGATTCCGGCGACCTCGCCGACAGTCTTGGCTGGGGAAGCTGCTGGGGAGGGTCTAGGGTCCACGGGTGCTTGATTTGGGTGCTTACTTGCGGTGGGGAGAAGACCGATGGGCAGGCATGGCGTAAGCCAGCGGCGGCGGCCGCGGGGATGGTTACTCCGGTGAGCCTGCGGTCAAGACTAAGCAACAAGCGAGTGTGTAAGCTCCAACGGGTCCTAGGGGAGGTAGTAGCAGCTTTGGTTGGCAACGATAAGGACCGGAAGATGGAGCTCGCCGTTCGGGTTAGCCATGGCGCGGCGGCAGCGGCCAGGCTATGGCGCAGTGCGCGCGGGCGTAGGCCGGCCGACATTTATAGGTGAGCAAGGCGGTGGTGGGGGTGTTTCCTTGCGCACCACGACTAAGGGGTCGCAGTATGGGCAAGACGTGGCAACGGTATGGCAGCGACGCCAGAGGTCGGGCGGTGCGGTCGGCTCCCGGCCCGTGCACGCGCCGCACGCGGCACGAGAGGAGAGGGCCGGAAGGTCGGTTGGCGCGAGAGGGTCCCACGGCGTGCGGACCGACGGACCAAGGCCGGCCTCGACGTGCGGGCCCGGCGGCAGAACCGCGGGGGCGGCGACGCGCGCCGCCGGCGCGGACGCGCGCTTTGGAGCGCCAGGAGCCAAAAACAACTTAGACTGGCACACTTTGACTGAGCTTTTCTCCAAAAAATTGAACTGTAGTGGACAAACATTTGAATACCAAAGTTGTAGATCTCTTGATACTCTACAACTTTTACAAAGGGTGTATGGCTTTTTTCTCAACCAATTGTGCACAAATTGCATGCCAAGTTGGCAGTTTTCTGGGCGCTGATGAATAGTAACCCTGGGCGTTGACTTGAGGTTTTCACCTATTTAGGCTTCAAATCTCAAATGCCACTCAACATGAAACTTGTGTCCCTCGACAAAACACACAACTTTTGCATTGGGAGATTTTGAAGTGTTTAGGTGAAATTTGGAGAACGCGACAAAAGTTCCGGCTGACACTAGAGGGCAATGGGTTGTTCAAGGGGTTTGACCAGGGTTTTGACCAAACCTTGACCATAGGTTGACCAAGGGGTGTCATTGGGGGTTGTCGGTGATGTTTTCGAGGTGATGGCCCAGGTTGACCGTCGTTTGACCAAAGTCAATGCGGTTGACCAGTTCATTAGGGTTAAATAAACCCGGCCGAAAACCTGGGGCGTCACAGCGGAGAAGGCGTAGAAGACGTCGTGTGTTCAAATATGAGAATATGTGGCAACGTCATGATGCATATATGGATTTTGTCCAGCAATCTTGGGACCCTGGTCCTGAACGTGTAAGCCTGAATTTCATGGCTGAGACGCTGTCGTCTTTGAAAGTTTCCTTAACTGAGTGGAACAAGAATATTTTTGGGTCAGTGAAGAGAAAGATATAGCAGCTCAAGGGAACTGGAGCGGGAGCGCTCAGATACCTTGTATCGAGGCCCTACTGCTCGCGAAAAGGAGCTGATGGTGCAACTGTTAGAAGCGTTGGCGAGAGAGGAGATTATGGAGAGAAAAGATCTAGGGTGGAGTGCTTGTGGGATGGTGATCGCAACACTGGTTTTTTTCAGGCAAAGGCAAGAGCGTAGGCTAGAAGTAATAAAATTCTTTGCTTGAAAAATGAGGCTAGGAATTGATTAGCGACTAGGAGCAGCTAGAAACGATGGCGAGTCGGTTTTACCAAGGGTTGTTCACGGCCTAGGAGGACCTCGCCCTGGAGCTAGCCTGCAATTATGTGCGGAGGAAGATTTCAGACCCAATGGGGGAGATTTTGGATCGGCCATTCACAACTGAGGAGGTGGAACAGGCCCTTTTTCAGATGAGCCCGCATAAAGCACCTGGGCCCGAGAGTTTTAAAGCGGGCTTTTTTCAGAAACACTGGGCTTTGGTGAAACATTCAGGGATAAATGCCATGCTCGGTTTTCTAAATGGAGGCGACATGATTGTAGTAGTGAATCAGACGGTCTTGGAGTTGATTCCTAAAGTGCCAAACCCTCGAGAGTTGATACAGTTCGGTTCTATATCTTTGTGCATATGCTTTACAAGATTTGGTCCAAAACTTTGGCAAACCGTTTGCGGTTGGTTCTTGATGATGTTATCCCGGAGAAGCAAAGTGCCTTTGTGCTGGGGAGATTGATAACTGATATCATGCTGATTGTGTACGAGTGCATTCACTATCTGAGTAAAAAGAAGGGCAAGAGTGGAGCATGTGCGGTGAAGTTGGACATGGCGAAGATGTATGACCGGGTCAAATGGAACTACCTTCGTGTTGTAATGGAGGCTTTGGGCTTCTTTGAACGTTGGTGTTCCCTGGTCATGAGGTGCATTACCAGTGTTTCTTTCACTGTTCGTATTAATGGGAATTTTTCTCCAGTGTTTTCCCCCACAAGGGGGGTTCGATAGGGAGATCTGATGTCCCCGTACCTCTTCCTTCTTTATGCAGAAGGTCTCTCTTCACTACTGAAGGCAAGGGGACCTGGTTTTCTGTGTTGAGGCATTAGGGTGGGAATTCATGCGCACTGGATATCACATCTCTTGTTTGCGGATGATAGTATGATTTTTATTCAGGCAAATCAAAGGAGTGCTGATATATTGGCTGAGATTCTGGACATTTATCACAGAGGGTTAGGGCAACTGATTAATCGACAGAAGTTGGCTATTTTCTTCAGTACTAATTGTGACCAAAAAATGAAGGATGATGTCAAAGCCTCTCTCCATATTAATACTAAAGCTTTGGGGGAGAGTGTCACACCTGACTTTCCGAAGAAAACCAAGTGCATAACTATATGCATGCCAGGATCAAGTTTCATGCATATAGTGACATATAAGTGTATACAGAAATAGTATCACGTAAGAAAAAGAAAGATTATCAGAGATTTACGCTTAATCCTGGAAACGAAGGCTCCAAACATCACAGGCAGTTGACTGGGGTTGCGTACGCCTAGCACTCCATAACATCTTCACGTCATCTTCATGTAGCTTCCTCCTTCTGAGCAACATTGTTTATAGCAAGGGTTAGCACTTGTAGTACTCAGCAAGTGTGGGGAAAAGAATGAATGCAAAGGCTTTATAGTGGACTGGGCTATAAGCATTTAAGCAATTTTAGTTGGTCAAGTTTTATTAGCACCTGATTACTAATGAAGAATAAGTATATACCAACCCACATTAAGCATAAGGTAAGAAATACACCATGAGCACATGGCAAACATAACCAGAGAGAGAGAGATTTAAGTTCATCTTCAAGTTCAATTATCATGTGAGGGTCCAGGCCGCTCTTGACCGTGAGCACGACTAATCGATTAGTTTTACACTCTGCAGAGGTTGTACATCTTTACCCACAAGTCGCGTAAAAGTCCCGAAGAACTTTAAACCCAACCATGCGATGCCAGCCTAGCATCATACCACACTACCGAGGTGTGATTGCATAGGGACGCTACGAGGCCTTTACAAAGAGTCCTCCTGTGCGTATTAGTCCATAGTAGTATGTCATAGAGGCTATCTTTCGTACCTCACTTCTATTCACGGACGGTCAGCCATAGAGTCTTCCGTTCCAATACCACTCCGGAATAGAAGAGCCATAAAAGCATTCCTCCGTCCCCAACCTACTATGCGAGTAATAACCACACAAAGACTTCCCTAATTACTCGGCCAAGACCAGAGCCATATAGTCCTTGTGGTTGCACTGTTGTCCTGGGTGGTTCTCCATGTTCCGATTAAACATATGGTCTTGTATTAAGCATCCAAAGATATAACATAAAGGTATAACATGATTCATCATTATTGTTCATTAAAACCACTATAACCCAGGCATAGCAACTAAGCATAGCTACCCAACATAAACGTAAACCCAGGTATAACAAGGATTGACAATCAAAGTCTAGAATAAACCTTAATAGGAACCCATCAAAATTAATGCAAGCAATGCAAAGTGATTAATCATAGTTATTGGGACAAAAGATCAAGGACACACTTGCCTTTAACCAAAGTATTGTCGTTTCTCAGAATATCTTCAACTTCAAGCTCTTCAAGCTTCTCGAACGGCGTTCACTCTAAGCGCGTCAATTAACGGGCACAAACATACACAAAGCAAACAAACATGCATACTAAGAACAAAACATCAATCAAAAGAAAACTTTAAAAGAATGCACTAAAGGATAGGCTTGATTAGATGGATCATTAAAGAACACAAAGTGTGCTTGGAAGGTGTCACACCGGATTTAAGGACAAACCCGAATGCGGGGAATACATGTGCGCCGGGATCAAGTTACACACATGCATCGACGCGGTGAATACCAAAACACAGTGTAAAGCGTAAAGAGAGTATTAAACAGTTATTACATGACCGAATGTCTCAACTAAACAATCGTTCGAGTAGCTAACAGCGGAAAAGAAACACACGTAGAAGTCCTCCACGGGCGGTGGCCCCGGAGAACGGACGCCTAGAACCCATCAAACTCATCATAGTAGTCTTCAAAACGCCCATCCGAGCAAACAACCGGGTAGTGTAGATGCAATAGATAAACAACAAGCGTGAGCACATGCCGTACTCGGCAAGGAAAAAGTTCTATAACAACATGCAAGGCTTTATGGTGGAAGGCTGTTGGCTCATAAGCAAGTCGGCATTTTAGTTGATCAAGTTTTATTAAGCAAGCTGTTACTAGCAAATGTAAGTATATACCAAACCCGGATAATAAAATGCAACGAGATCCATAAAATGTAATGCACAAGTTTAAAAGTTCCATCTTCCATAGAATTAATCATGTGAGGGTCCGGGCCACTCTTGACCGTGAGCACGGCTAACTAGTTAGTTTTACACTGGGCAGAGGTTGTACATCTTTACCCACAAGTCGCGTAAAAACCCAAAAGAGTTTTAGACCCAACCATGCGGTGTTTGCAAGGCACCATACCACACTTCGGAGGTGTGATTGCATAGGGACGCTACGAGGCCGTTACAAAGATCCCCGGAGATGAAGGCTGCCCCGCTAGGTTACCTGGTCAGTGCAACGTATAAAGCTCCCGGACGAGTACCGTGTCTTAGCTAAGCCCACACTGCGCCCGAGCAGGTCCATACGCCACTACCCGCCAGCCCCCAACCCTTATCAGGTAAAGCATACCTAACATCTAGTTCACTAATTAATAAGCCAAGACAGAGCCATATGTCTTGTGGTAGTACTGTTTTCCTGGGTGGTTCTCCATGTTCCGATTAACAAAGTAAAGTGTTCTTGCATTACATGGAATGATAGCATAAATAAAGCCATATTAACAAGTGTTCATTAAACCATCCCAAAACCACATAAAGCGCTAGCAATTGCTACCCAACATAAAGTAAACCCCGGTTGATCAAGGCATAGGATAACAAAGCTAGTCGAACCTTAGCAATAGGACCCATCAATTTAATGCATAGCAATAATAAACAACGGTGTAATTAAAATGCATGTTGTAATAGGAATTTAACGGGAATGCGGCAAGGACTTGCCTTCTACCAGCACCGGAAAGCGCTCGGGGTCTTGATACTCTTCAACGAGCGGCGAAGTGCCCGAATTGCTCGTACGCTACGCTCCACACATCACATACAAGCAAGCAATGGAAATAAATAAGAAACAGTACACCAATCATCTCAAACAGTAACAAAAGCAACAGAAAACTATTCTACTCGTCGAGACGATCGCGTGGATATAAAGAACGCTAAAAACGGAGCTAAAACGACAAAGTTACGATTAAAACAAGTTTTAGGATTCATTTGTAAAGAATTTTAGGGCTTCGGGTTAAAACAGAAGAAAACAGGACTAAAACGTAAGGGTTTTATAAGGTGGGAGGACCGGGTTGCAATTCCAGGAAAACTCGGGGGTTTATTTGCGAAAACGCGCGGCGCGGGCGAGGGATTGGATCGGATCCGTTGGATCACGATCGGGCGGCTCGAGATCTAACCATAACGGTTTGACCGGGGCTCGGTTTGACCGGGCGGCTAGGGCAAGCGGTGGCCGTCGGATGGGAATCCGGCGGCGCCCCCGGGCTGCGCGGCGGCGGGGGCGGCGCACGGCCGGCGGCGGGCGGGGACGCGGCGGCGGCGCGACGGCGGCGGCGGCGCACGGCGGAACAGGGGCCGGGGTGCGCCTTTCTCGCGGGGACCGGCACCGGGCGTCGAGCGCGCGCGGGTGAACTTGAGCCGGGGCCTCTCGGGGCGGCGACGGCGAGGGACGGCGGCGCCGGCGAGCCACGGCGGCGGAACAAGACCGGCGACGGCGAGCGCGTCGGCGCGGAGCTCGGAGGAGACCTTGAACCGCACCGGTGGGTTCCTTACCACACGGCGGATCCAAGGAGCGACGGAGGGGCGGGCGAACGACGACGGCGGCACGAACCGAGGGCGGCGCACGGCGGACGCGCGGCGGCGGCGGCGGCGGCTAGGGTTCGTGCGGCGGCGGGCTCGGGCGATTAGGGTTGGGGGCGGCGGCGCGGGCCGGGATTGGGCGGCGCGGGGCGGCTCCTTAAATAGGGGCGCGCTCCGCTTGGCGTGCGGGCCGGGGCGGCGCGGCGGCGACGCCGAGACGGACTCGGGTGCGGTCCCGAGTCGGAGGCGAGGCGGCGGCGCAAGGAAGGTGGCCGACGCGCGGGCCCCGCGCGTCGGGGCGGCGGCGGGCGGCGGGGAGCCGCGGTGGGCGGTGGGCCGCGCTCGGCGGGGCTGGCCGGGGCGCGGTTTGTTCTTTTTTTTTCTTTTTCTTTTACATTTCCAAATCCTTTCTCCAAACCAATTAAACATCAAACAAACCTCGAATTCAAACCAAGATTTGAATCCAACAACCAAAAACAATGCACCGGCATGCATGCAACAAGAGAAACTCCTATATTTCATTAATTAATTAACAAAAATGATTAAATGCCTATAAAAGCTCAACAACCTTATATTCCTTAAGCGAGATCGAAATGTTGCTAAGCAAATTTTAATGAAATTCGGGAATTGGAATTTAGGGTGTTACAAATCCTACCCCCCTTAAGATGAATCTCGTCCTCGAGATTCGGATGGATCAAAGAGATGTGGATATTCCGCTTTCAACTCCTCTTCTCTTTCCCAAGTTGCCTCATCCTCTCGTATGATTACTCCACTGCACCTTGCACATTATGAAAGTCCGGTTTCTTGTAACCCGTGTCAACCTGTCCAGAATCTTGATAGGCCGTTCAGTAATGGTGAGATCCTCCTTCACATCCAATCCATCCATAGGCAACGGTTCCTTATCATGAGGCTTGAGACCTCTCTTTAACTGAGAGATATGGAACACATCATGCACATCTGCAAGCTGCGCTGGCAACTCAAGTCGGTACGCTACCTCTCCCACTCGTTGCAAGATCTGGAAAGGTCCAATGTAGCGAGGAGACAACTTGCCCTTCACCTTAAACCTGCGCAAACCTCTGATAGGTGACACCTTCAGGTACACATAGTCGCCCTCTTGGAAAGATACATCTCTCCTCTTCCCGTCTGCATAACTTTTCTGTCTGGACTGAGCAACTCTCAAGTTCTCTCTGATGATCTGAACCTGCCTCTCTGCCTCCTTGATGATGTCTGTCCCAAACAACTGACTCTCACCTGTCTGACTCCAGTACAACGGTGTTCTGCACTTTCTCCCATACAATGCCTCAAAGGGTGCCATCTTCAGACTGGCTTGATAGCTGTTGTTGTAAGAAAACTCAGCATACGGCAAACTCTTGTCCCGCTCTCTCACCATGCTTAAGGGCGCAAGCTCTTAGCATGTCCTCCGAAATACGATTTGTCCTTTCCGTCTGTCCGTCTGTCTGTGGATGATAGGCTGAGCTGAAGTTCAACTTCGTATCCATAGACTCATGCAGTTTCTCCCAGAAGCGTGACGTGAACTGAGTTCCTCTGTCAGAAACTATCTTCTTAGGAACACCGTGCAAGCATACGATCCTGGTCATGTACAACTCAGCTAGCTTTGCCCCCGTATAAGTAGTACGCACTGGTATGAAGTGAGCAACCTTTGTCAAACGATCCACAATAACCCGATTGAATCATATCCATCACGAGTACGGGGCAACCCAACGATGAAATCCATGCCTATCTCTTCCCACTTCCACTCCGGCACCTTCAATGGCCGCACAGCAATCCCGCGGGTCTACGATGTTCAACCTTGACCTTGTGGCACGTGTCACACAACGCAACGTGAGCGGCTACATCCCTCTTCATCCCATACCACCAATACCTCTCGCTTTAGATCCCGATACATCTTTGTCCGCCCGGATGAATGGAATAAGCCGAGTCATGGGCCTCTCTCAAGATCGTCTTCGGAGATCTCCCACATCGAGCACACGGATCCGGTTCTTGAACCATATCGTACCCCGATCATCCTCGGTGAAATCCGGGGCCTTGCCCCTCTCCATGGTGTCCCCGATCTCCTTGATCTCCTCATCCTTGCGGGCGTCCTTCACGAATCCGCTGCTCCGGAGTAGACTCTACCTCCAAAGTGACTCCCTCGGTGTGAGAAGCTATCCCCGCATTGAGGCCCTCAAACTCCCTCATCGGCTCATCGGGCGGCGGTGTCGGTGCGGAATATGGTCCCGACACTAACCGGTAGATAGCGCCTAGGTCTATCCCTCAATGGTCGATGCCAAGCAACAAATGACACAAGGTTTTATCCTGGTTCCGGCCGCGGGGCCGTACGTCCCACGGGGGCGTGCTCGTGGCACTATATTGCTCGGCACGGGGTGCTTGTAGTGGGGCAAGTACAAGCAAGGCGGGAGAGGAAGCGTGTCTTCCAAGTCCCTGGGAGAGTGGCTGAAGATGTTGTGGGAGAATAAGAGAGTGAGTGCACGGTGTGTTGTGTTGATCCGAACCCGTCTCCTCCGTCCTCCCCCCCGCGGCTGGGGGCTCGCCTCCCCTTTTATAGGCCAAGGGGGCGGCGAGTTACATGCACGCCGCGCTATCCAGCTACGTGGGGGTGCACGTCGTGCTACGCTGTAGAGTGGGCGGCCGTCCGGACGATCTTCGCTACGATCCGGCCATGATGGCCTACCCCGTACCCGAACAGTGGCGGTTCGAGGGTAGGAGGGCGGCAGATGGTGGTGGCGTCCTCTGATAGGCTTCGAGGGAGGTGTTGATGATGGCTGGTACGGGGCACAGGGGCAGGCAGAACGGCGTTCCTTCCCAATGCGCTCCGCGGTAGCGGAGTGGTTGGTGCAGCGCCGGGCGTGCGCCTGCACGCGTGGGTACGGCGGCCGCGCGCGTTACGGTGGACCGGGATGGCCATCCACCGGCCTAGCGCTCCTCACCTAACTCCGTAGGGTCACGGGAAAGTGAAATCGAGGGTGCGCCGGCCCCCCTTCGAGGGTCGGGCGCGTTCGCCGTCTTCGTAGTGGGCGTGCGGTGTCACGGGACTAACACCGGCCGTACGCACGGTCCATCCCTGCGGTGGCGGGGATGGGCTCCTCCACGGGGAGTTGGTGCGGCGGCACGGGGCGCGAGCCCCGGCGCATGATGGCGCCGTCCGCGGCGTCGGGGCGTTAAATGCCCGTGTACGGGGCCGGCGCACGCGCGCGGGGCGCCCGTGAGCGTGGCGGGCCCCGGCCGAGGGCGGAACGGACCCTCGAGCGGGACGAGACCGGCTCGAGGGGGGAGTGAGCCCTCGAGCGGGGCGGGACCACTCGTGGGGGGAGTTGCCCCTCGAACGGGGCGGAACCCACCCGAGGGGGAGCGCGCCCTCGAGCGAGGCGGGGGCCGCTCGAGGGGACTTCTAAGAGGGTCGTCTCGGTGGGCCGTCGGGGTCCCGGCGTGGGCCGTGCCCCCTGCATGGTTAGTCACCGCATGGTTAGTCTTAGTGTGTTTCGATGTAGTTGCGAGATTTAAGTGAGGGTTTCCCCGTTGTTTAAGGGGACCCCTAGGGGCGGTCCCCGACAGGGTGGCCCCGAGCATCCGCGGGTTCGCCATTGAGGCACCGCGGATGCCGGAACCTACCGATAGGACGTTCTTCCCTCCTTGTTTGCGAACGCTTACCGTGGGGCCGCGTCAGCGGACCCGCGGTCTAGCCCCCCGAAGCCTGCGGGGAGTGTGGGTTCTCCTGCAGGGGTTAACCGCGAGAACTTTGGTCAGAAAGGCGTGGCACATATGCCAACCGGCATCGGCGGTATTTCAGCCGGCTTCGGGGGTGCACGCTCCCTACCCTTTGTCTCCGCGGGTGCAATTTCAAGGAGGTGTAGCCGTGCGTCAAGCCCCCGAGCCTTGGCCCGTTCGAGGCGATCGGGTCGAGCCGACGACTTGTTTTTTAACGCGCCCTCGCCGTCCCTCCGCGGGACGGAGGGTGAGGTTTCCGCGACTCCCATCGAGCGGGTCGCGAATCGCGGATTCCTCGTCGAGTCGCTAGCGGGTGGTTCAAGTGGACGCCCATGCCCCGTTCGATAAGGGTAGGGCTGCGCGGTCCGGAGACTCGTCCATGGAAGCGCTTGCGTGGGTTTGCTAGGTGGGGGCTCGGTCCCGTTCGCTAGGGACCGAGGGCACGGAAGCTCTCCCTCGGTGGGATCCCCCGCTAGGCGCCCTCGGCTGGCTCTTGAACACGACATGTGGGGCACCCTCGAGCCGACGGGCTCGAGGAACGGCTCGAATGCGCGTGCCCTCGTCGTCCCTGACTCTGCGATCTATGGCGCCTGTTCGAACCCGTCGAGGGTCAGGCTTCGAACCTCTGATCAGTAGGGCCGTGCGGGGTGGCGCCTGGGCGGCCCCGTCTTTTCACGTTTTGCGGCCGTCGAGGGGTCTGGGCGAGCCAGCCCTCGAGGTGCTGGTTGGTAGCACAGCGTATGTGCCTTCTTTTAGAGGGTTGACATTGTCTCGGCGGGGGGGCTCGCTCCGCTCGAGGGTTTTGCGTGGCATGGGTGCCCGCGGTCGCCTGCTCTACATCGAGCGAGGTCCCGGCGACCTTCTCACGTCGATATCCCATCGAGGGTCGCTTTTGCTTGGAGCCGAGGGTCGTGCCGCTCGAGGGGTTTACGTGGTATGGGTGCCCGCGGTTGCCTACTCTACATCGAGCGAGGTCCCGGCGACCTTCTCACGCCGATATCCCATCGAGGGTCGCCTCGCTCGAGCCGGGGGGGTTCGCCCCGCTCGAGGGTGCTCCTTGCTTGGCAAGGGACCGGGCATTTAAGTGCCTTGCGGTCGTGGCCGCGGTTTTGCGGCGCGGGGCGCGCCTTTTAGGCGGCGCGGCGCGCGCGCGCGCGTAGTGGGCGGCGCGGCGAGGGGCGGACGTGACGGTTTTGCCTCGGTTGTCGCCGGTCTTTGCTGTAATGATGACCCGCCCGCAGGTGTTATAGCCGCCGCGGTCGTGGTGGGGCCCGCCCGTCGACGTGATGGGAAGATTCCTGCCGGTTAATGCTAGTCGGGGCGTCCGCTCCGGAGAGCTCGCCCGTCGGCCTATAAAGCGCGGGGGGAGGAAGGGACGGCGGTTTTTTACCTTAGCTTCTCACCGTTTTCGTCCCCCGCCCCTACGCCTTCGTCTTGCTCTTGCCACGCGCGGGCTCGCCGTTAAAGCTTTTTCCTCCGCTCCTTGTCCTCCGCCTCTCGCTCGCTTTCGTCCTCTTCATGGTGCCGCCTCGGCCTCCCCTTAGGATCTTGGAGCCGTACGTACGGGAGAGGTCGACGGTGACCCGGCTCTCCCCGGGCGAGCGGTCGCCGCCGCCCGCCGGCGGCCAACGAAGACGGGCGCCCGGCCGAGTGGATCGTGCCACCGGCTCGCGGACCACGAGCCCAACCCACCGGGAGGGCTACGTGGTGAGCTTCATCCGCTACCACGAGCGGGGCTTCACGCGCGCCGGCAAGCACCTTCATGCGGGCGATGTGCTACCACTACGGGGGTGGAGCCGCACAATTTCGCCCCCAACGCGATCTCGCGGGCGGCCACATTCGTGGGCGTACGCGAAGGGTACCCGGGGGATCCCGATCAATTGGGAGCTGCGGGTACACCTTTTCCGCGCGGAGCTCATCACGCGGCCCACGACGGAGCCAAGGACCCGTCGCGCGATGCGCGGCGGCGGGATGTCGCTTGCCCCTGCGGGGGCAATTCAAGGACGTCTACATCCCCCGTACCATGACGACGAACAACGGCCGGGCCGGGACCGGGATGGTTTTATCGCGCAACGCCGAGCCCGGCCTTCCCCCCTACACCGCGGGTGTTCAAGGAGAGGCCTGTCTCCTGGGGCTACGGGGGTGTCCACACCCCAGCATCGGAGGCGGCAGGAGTCGGTCCGGCCGCGCGGCCAGCCGCCGGCGAAGATGGGGCTGAACGCGATGGGCGTCCTCGCCTTCCTTCATCACCGGCGGATCGTGCCGTTGATGGAGAGGCCGCTCTGCATCTTCGAGATGACGGAGACGGCCAACCCCGTCGACCTGGCGAGGTCGCGGATGCTCCCGACGCCCCTCGAGCGGCCGTACGCGCTCACCCGGGCGCGGAGCGCCGTCGACACCCGGTGCCGTGCGGGCGGGGGGGCGGACCCCGTGGGACATCGAGATGCTCCCCACCGGCCCGTTGGTGAGTGTGGTTCTTGGTTTCGTTTTGGTTTTTAGTGTTGCCTTTGCCTCCTGACACACCTTTGTTGCTTCCGTGTACAGCTGGTGGCCTTCACCATCGCCAAGTCCGTCCCGCCTACCCCCCCGACTTCCGCGCGCCGGGCGGGCGGCGCGCGGCGGCGGCGGCGGGGAGCGGGCGGCGCGCAAGAGGGAGCACGCGAGGCGACGTCAAGCATGCGCGCGCCAGGCGGGGCCGCGGAGCACGGCGGCGCGAGGAGCCGGGGCTCTCCTCCCGGATATTGAGGAGCCCTCGTCTTCGGAGGAGGACGAGGAGGAAGAGGATGAGGGGGAGGGCCCCTCCGACGAGGTGGCGCCTCGCGCCCCCGTCGCGGAACCCGCGCGGCGTCGGGGCGGCTTCGCCGGGGGCGGGCGCCGGCGCCCGCCGCCGGGCAATCGTCATCGGGGGCGGCACGCGCCGCGGGGAGGTGCCGGCGCGCGCCACCGAGGCACGCGCGGCGGACGCGCGTGCGCGCGTCGAGCGTGCTCGCGCGGGGGGGGAGCGTGCGCGCGCGCGCGCGGCGTCATCGTCAAGGGGCGTGACGGCGGGCGTGCTGCGCGCGGGGGCGAGCGTGCCCCCGCGCGCGGTGTCTCCTTCGGGAGGTGCGGCGTCGGGCGCGCCCGCGCATGGGGGCGGGCGTGCCCGTGCGCGCGGCGGCGCCATCGGGAGGCGCTTCGGCCGGCGCGGCCGGCTGCCCGGCTTCGTCTGCGAGAGGCCTCGAGGAAAAGGAAGCGGGCCTTTTCCTCTCGCGAGGTAAGGAGCCTGTCCTCCTTCGTTTGGTTTGGTTCGTTGATGATCGGGTGATTTAACCCTTCGTTCGTGCACGCGCGGTGTGGTGCCAACCGTTCCTCCGCTTGCACCGGCCAAGGTGTCGAGGACGGACGCATCGATCCCCACCGGCGGCGCTCGTCGAGGGGGTCGCGCCGGGGGCAAGCACGACGGCGGGCGCGAGCTCGCAAGGCACGGGCGGGGCCTCGAGGCCCCGGCCGGCGGACCCGGCCCCCGCCGTGGCGCGGCCGAGAGGTCGCCGGGGGCGGCGGCGCGGTCGCCGCGCGGAGACACGGGCCGCGGCGGCGGCCATGGTGGAGGTGCGCCCGCGGTGGCGGCCGGCGCGGAGGAGGTGGAGCGGGCGCAACCCGGCGGGTGCGCCGTGGATGCGGCGGTGCGGCCGGAGGTGGTGGCCACGGCGCCACGTCGGCGCGCCGTGGCCGCGGAGGCGCGCGGGTGGAGGTGCGGCGGAGGGCGGCGCAAGCGGGCGCGCCCGCCGGCGATCTTCGGGCGGAGGTGGTGGAGCTCTCGGATGACTCCCCGCCGCACGGGTGGAATCGGTGGGCCGGGCGGCCCACGAACTCCCCCGAGCCCCGGGGAGGGGGCCCTCGTGAGGCGGCACGAGGGTCACATGGTGGTGGGGGGCCGAGGACGCGATGCCGAGGCCTCGTCCTCCCGCGCCGGCCGCCCCGCTCGGGGTGGAGGGGGCCGTCGAGGGATCCTCTGCGTTCGCCGACGCCGGGGGGGGAGCGAGGAGCTCTAGGGCGAGCTCGGAGCCACGCCGCCACGCTCAACCGCGCGCCGAACGAGGCGGCGCGGGTCCATGGCGGCCGGCCCGGCTCGTCTTCCGGGTGAGTCGTGGTCGCTCGTCCCTTTCCCCTTTCGTTTTGGTATCTCGCATTCAAGTCTTGGCGCTTACGGGATTTGGTGTGTGGATGCCGGGAGCTCGAGCGCCGTGCCCATGACAAGTACGACGCCTTCGGCCAGGGTGAACGCCGAGGCCCACCGGCTCCGGGAGCGGTGCGGCGCTTTCGACGCACTCGCGGACGCTCTTGGGACGCCGGACGGTGGGTGGCATACCGGGCCCCGGCTCGGCCCCGACGAGCTCCCCGAGAGCTCGAGGCGCGGCGCGGCGCATCGCTCGAGCCTCGGCGGGTTCGCGCGGCCCTCTTCGACCGCGACGAGGCGGCGTGGAACGCGCGCGCGGATCTTGAGAAGGCGCGGACGCGGGCGCCAAGCGGAAGGTGGAGGTGGCCACCGCTCGCGCCGAAGCCCGGGAGCTCCGCACGTCGCTCGAGGGAGCGCGGGCGCGGGCGCCGGGCCGAGGAGCGGGCGCATGGGTTGGACCGGCGCGCCAAGGAGGCGGACGACCCGAAGGCCGCCCTCGACGCCAAGGCCGCGGCCCTCGTCGTCGGCCGAAGAGCGGCTCTCGCAAGAGAGCGCCGCCGCCAAGGGGCCGAGGAGCGAGCGGCCGCGGCGGGGGCGAGGCCGCCCTCGTCGATGCCCGTGCGGCGTTGGAGCGGGGAGCGCGCCGCCCACGAGGCGACTCGGAAGTCGTTGGAGGAGCGGAGCACCGCGCTCTCCAAAGTCGAGGACGAGGCGCTCGTGCTCGGCATCGGCAACGCCAACCGGGAGCGGCCCTCCGCGAGCGGGGGCGAAACCGTCCGGCGCCTCGAGGGGCGTCGGTCGAGGCCGTGCGCGGGGACTTCGAGATGGAGAGGAAGCAAGTCGAAGGTGAGCCTTTGTTTGACTCTTGCTTGTTGGTTTTTTGTTTGGGAACTCGTATTCCCTTTTTTCGATTTCTTCTCGTCTTGTCGATTCCGGGCTTGCGCACCGCCTTGGGGCACGCGGGCCGAGCGAGCCGAGGCGGCGCGAAGCTTCCTACGACTCCTCCGAGCGGGAGTTGCGGGAATTGCGCGATGCGGCCCTCGAGACCGCCTCGTCGTCGAGGAGGGTGATGCCCGAGCCGGCGCCTCCACGGCCGGTCGTGCGTGCCCTCGGTGGCCATGTCCACCGGGCGGATGCGCGGGCATTGCGGGCGGGTGTCCGAGAAGGCCCTCGGAGTGGTGCGATCCCACTACGAGGTGAACTTCGAGGCGGCGCGGAAGGCTACGTCGTGCCGAGGGCGTCGAGGACGAGGTGGCCATGGAGCGCGCGGATGCGCTCGCTGCTGACGCCGCCGGGTCGCTCGCCGAGGCCTTCGAAGAATTCCTCTTCCCGGACGCCGCCGATGCTGCTGCTCCTCCCGCCTGAAAGCAGTTGGGCGCTAGGCCCATTTTTTGTTTGCGTGTATCAGAATTCTGGCCTCGTGGCCTTTTGTAAATAAACAAGTTGTCTTGTGAACATGAGCAGTTGCTGTAAATGAAGATGTTTGTTTATCACGCTTTTTGTTTCTCCTTCTTCCTGAGTAGATTCTAGTTAGGGGAGTTCGATTTTCGTAGGGGGCCCGCTGGGTTGGAGGCGAGAGAGAAGGGCCATAGCCACGCGGCGTAGGCTATCTCTGGCTCGCACGCTCCTTCCGCTGTGCCGCCTGCGCCCTGTTCGAATCGTGGCTCGAAGTTGAAGTAGGAAACAAACTTAGCGCGTGTTGTTTTGTTTTTTGCGCGAAAAAATGGGACCATTTTGGGGGGATGCCCCCCGCAGTAGCCCCCGAGGGTAACTTGGGTTTCAGGGGAAAGCCGAGTTATCCTTTTCATTAGACTTGTCGTATTTACATGGTCCTTGCCAAGCGGGGCGTTGGCGATGTGATTTATACAACAAAAATACTTGGAAAATCCTAGCTAAGGGTAGAAGTGACGTAGGCGTTGGATGTTCCAAGCGTTGGTGAGCTCTTCACCGTCCTCGTTAGCCGACCTTGTATGTGCCGGCTTGAGCACCTTCACCACGACGTAGGGTCCTTCCCATGGGGGCGACAACTTGTGGCGCCCTCGGTTATCTTGGCGCGGCCTTAGGACCGCATCCCCCTCGGCGGAAGTCCCGCCGACGTATCTTGCGTTCTTGGTAGCGTCTTAGGGACCTGCCGATACCTCGCGGAGTGCATTAAGGCTACGAGGCGTGCCTTGTCCACCTGGTCCGGTGAGTCCTCGCGGGCTCGGCCGGTTAGCATCCTCGTCGTAGCCTCGAACCTTGGGCGACCCGTATTCTAAATCCGTGGGGAGGACGGCCTCGCGCCATGGACTAGAAAAAATGGGGTGAATCCGGTGGCTCGCTGGGGGTTGTCCTTAGGCTCCACCGACCGCCTGGTAGTTCTTGGAGCCATTTTCGCCCAGATTTGTTGAGCTGGTCAAAAATTCGGGGCTTGAGGCCCTGTAGGATCATGTCGTTGGCACGCTCTACTTGGCCGTTGGTCTGTGGGTGTGCCACAGCCGCCCAATCCACGCGGATGTGGAACTTATCACAGAACTCCAAGAACTTCCGGCCGGTGAACTGGGACCCATTGTCTGTGATGATGGAGTTTGGCACTCCAAAGCGGTATACGATGTCGGTGAAGAACGTGACCGCCTGCTCAGCCCTTAAATTCGTGATGGGGCGCACCTCCACCCACTTGGAGAATTTGTCGATCGCGACAAGCAGATGGGTGAAGCCCCGGGCGCCTTCCGCGGGGGCCCGACGATGTCCAACCCCCACACGGCGAACGGCCATGTCACGGGGATCGTTTGCAGGGCATGAGCGGGCAAGTTGGTCTTGCGGGCGTAGAGCGGCACCCTTCGCGGGTGCGTACGATTTCGGCGGCGTCCGCGACCGCGGTAGGCCAAGAAAAGCCCCGGCGGAACGCGTTACCGACGAGGGTGCGGGGTGCGGCGTGGTGGCCGCAGATCCCCGCGTGGATGTCCCGTAGGAGCTCCCGCCCCTCGGGAATGGGTATACACCGGCGGGAGGATGCCGAGGGCGGCGCGCTTGTACAGCTCGCCGTCGACGAGGGTAAATGACTTGGCCATCCTGGCGATGCGCCTAGCCGCGGCCGGTCTTCGGGGAGTTCCCCTCGAGCGATCCGGGCAATATACTTCTCCCGCCGGTCCGCACGGGACGGGAGCCGGCTCGATATCCATCGCGACGGCCTCGTGGGAGCCGTACCCCTCGAGGAGGGAGAGTACGTACTTCTCGTTCGAGGGGTCCTCGTCCATGGGCTCCGCACCCGCTGGGTTTGAGGGAGCCCCCGAGGGTTCGTTGTGATTCGAGGGATAGGGCACGAAGACGACCGAGGGTTGAGCGATGTCACGCGCGAAAACGTTCTCGGGGGACGGTGATCCGCCCGGACGCGATCTTGGCAAGTTCGTCCGCCTCTTCGTTGTATCTTCGGGGTACGTGGTTGAGCTCGATGCCGTAGAACTTGTCCTCGAGGGCCCGCACGGCCTTGCAGTAGGCCTCCATCTTGTCATCATGGCAGCTCGCGTTCTTCATGACTTGGTCGATCACGAGCTGCGAGTCCCCGCGCACGTCGAGGCGCTTGACGCCCAACTCGATGGCGATTTTGAGGCCGCAGAGGAGGGCCTCGTACTCGGCCATATTGTTGGACGCGGGGAAGTGGAGGCGCCTTGCGTAGCGCATGTGCTCCCCGAGGGGTGACACGAAGAGCGAGGCCCGCGCCCGCTCTGTCTTCATCACCGAGCCGTCGAAGAACGAGTCCGGCCTCTGCTTGAATGCGAGGGGGCGGCGGTGCGTGTCCGTCCACTCGGCGACGAAATCGGCTAGGATTTGCGATTTGATGGCCTTGCGCGGGGCGTAGGCTGGCGTCTCGCCCATCGGCTCCACGGACCATTTGGTAATCCTGCTGCCGCGTCGGGGTTGCGAATGATCTCTCCTAGCGGGAAGGAGGAGACCACGCGCGGACCGGGTGGGCCTCGAAGTAGTGGCGGAGCTTGCGCCGCGCAAGAACTACCGCGTACGGCGGCTCTCGGACACGGGGGGTAGCGCGCCTTCGTGTCCCGACGAGGACTTCGGCGATGTAGTAGACCGGCCTCCGCACGGGCAAGGCGTGCCCCTTCCTCCGTGCGCTCCACGACGATCACGGCGGCGACCACTGGGTGGTTGCGGCCACGTAGAGCTGCGGGGGTTCGCCGTCTCGCGGCGGTGTGAGGAGTGGAGCGTGCGTCGAGAGCGCCTTCGGCTTGTCGAGCGCGTCTGGGCCTCGGCGGTCCAACGAAGCGCTCGTGCTTCTTGAGCGGCCGGTAGAGGGGCGGGCCCTTCTCACCGAGCCTCGAGATGAAGCGGCTTAAGGCGGCGAGGCACCCCAACACCTTCGTACCCCTTTGAGGTCCCGAAGTGGACCCATTCGTTCGAGGGCCGCAACCTTTTCGGGGGTTGGCCTCGATTCCCCGGCCCGGGAGACGATGTATCCTAGGAGCATGCCCCGCGGCACTCCAAAGACACATTTTTCGGGGTTTAGCTTGACCCCGTTGGCCGTAGGCGGTGAACGCGGCGCGCAAGGTCGTTAACCGGGTCGTCCGCCTTCCCTGGTCTTGACGACGATGTCGTCCACGTAGGCTTCGGCCGTCCGCCCGATGTGATCCCCAAAAACGTGCGCATGCGGCGGCGATATGTTGCGCCGCGTTTCGAGGCCAAAAGGCATCGTGACGTAGCGAACGTCCCGAACGGTGTGATGAACGAAGTCGCGAGCTGGTCGGACTCCTTCATTTTTATTTGGTGATATCCCGAATAGGCATCAAGGAAACGAGTAGTTCGCACCCGGCCGTTGAATCAACGATTTGATCTATGCGTGGCAAAGGAAAAGGAACTTTGGGACATGCTTTATTAAGACTCGTATAGTCTACACACATCCGCCACTTCCCATTTTTCTTCTTTACAAGCACGGGATTGGCTAGCCACGTAGGGTGGAATACTTCCTTGATGAATCCGGCCTCGAGGAGCTTCCGCGGCTCCGCTCCGAGTGCCGTCGCCGCTCCTCGTCGAAGCGGCGCGGCCGTTGTTGCACGGCGCGGGCGTTTGGCGAGGATGTCAAGGGAGTGCTCGGCGACTTCCTCGGGATGCCTGGCATGTCCGAGGGGCTCCACGCGAAGACGTCGGCGTTGGCGCGGAGGAAGTCGACGAGCACGCTTCCTATTTGGGGTCGAGGGTCGGCGACCCTCAACGCCTTGCCCTCGGGGGCCGACGGGTCGAGGGGGACCCCTTTGGTCCGGTCGGCGGCCTCGAAGGTGCCGACGTGCTTGGCGGCGGAGCTGAGGTCGTCGTTGACCATCTTCTCCCGGCGTGTTCACCGGCGCTTCATCCCGGCGCCGGTGCCTGCGCATGTTCCACGCACTCGACGTCGCGGTCGAATGCGTGCTCGATAAACGACCCGACGGTGATGACGCCGTTGGGACCGGCATCTTCATCTTCGGGTACGTGTAGTTGGGGACCGCCATGAATTCGGCATAGCAAGGTCGCCCAAGTATGGCATGGTAGGCCCCTTTGAACCCCACCACCTCGAAGGTGAGGGTTTCCTTACGGAAGTTCTTGGGGGGTACCAAACCGGACCGGCGGTCGATGCGCCGAGGGGTTGAACTTGCTTGCAGGGCGCGATGCCGTGAAACGGCTTCGTCTTGGGCCGCGACGCGATCCGGCCCAATGCCCCCATCGGGCGCAATGTATGCGCGAAGAGGATATTGAGGCTGCGCCTCCGTCCATAAGGACCTTCGAAAACCGGGCGTTCCCAATGATGGGATCGACCACCGGCGGAAATCTTGGCCGGGTTCGGGATACGGTTTGGGTGGTCGTCCCGGCTAAAGGTGATGGCATCCTTCGACCGGTTGAGGAAGGCCGGAGGGCGCCCTCTCTGCGGCGAGGACTTCGTGCCGCTCCTTCTTGCGGCTAGCGGGGTCGACATGTCGACGTGGGTCCCCCCAAAGATGAGGAACACATTTTCGCCTTGCTCAAGAGTGTGGTTCACGGGGGTCTTGTGGTAGGGACATGGCTTCTTCGGCATGTCGTCGAAAACCCCCCGGGCCTCGAGGAGCGGTCGAGGGCCCCGTCGAGCGGGGGTCGGCGGCGAGGGCCTCGGCGTTGCCGCCGTTGCGCCCTCGCTCGCGCGCCTCGCGCGCGGCTTCTTCCCCTTCTTGCCCCGCTTGTCGTTGCGGTGCGGCTCCTTGGACCCGCCGCCCTCCGCGGGCGTGTCCTCGGAGCGCTTGCCCTTTTTGCCGTCGAAGATCGCCCCCACGGCCTCCTCTCCCGGAGGCGGGGCGGGTGGCGATGTCGAGACGGCTCGTTTGAGTCCGCGGGCGGGGCCGCGTCCCGGCTCCCGCACGAGGTCCGGCACGTGGTGCCCTCGAGGAACGCGTGCACGATCTCGGGCCGTGCCACGGCGGGGGAGCTCCGTGCGGCGCTTGGAGAAGCGTCGTATGAAGTCCCGCAACGATTCGCGGGCTTCGCGTGCGGGGGTGCGGATCCCACGAATTCCCGGGGCGCACGTATGTGCCACGGAAGTTGCCCACGAACGTGTGGACTAGATCGTCCCGGGTATGGATCCGGGCCGGCGGGCAAGTGCTCGAGCCATGTCCGGGCCGCGTCGCCCAGATGCAGGGGCAAGTTGCGGATGATCACTTCGTCGGCGGTGGCTCCGCCCGGTGGCGGGGCTAGGCGGTAATCGTTGAGCCAGACGCGGGGGTCCGTCTCCCCGTTGTATTTGACGATCGTCGAGGGCTGACGGAAGCGCTGGGGGAACGCTGCCGTGCGGATCTCCCGGCTGAACACGCGGGTGCCGGGGGCTCGGCGTCGGGGAGCGATCCTCACCCCTTGTCGTAGCGTCCACCCCTTCGAGGGTGGTAGCCCCTGGCCGCTCGTGCGTCTTCCTTGCTCGTGCGTCTGGCGTTGATGATGTTGCGGGCGTCGCCATCCAGCGCCCTGCGCGTGTCGAGGAGTCGTTCCTTGGCTGGCGTGCGTCCTTGGTCGGTGGGATGCCCCGCTGGTCCCCCCGCGTGCACCGAGGGTTCGCCCGTGGTGCGCCTTCATCGCCCCGCGCATCCCCCTGTTGACGGATGCGTGAGGCCGAGCTTTCGGCCTGCTGGACGGCCGCTTGCTCGATGAGAGTTTGCACCTCGCGGTGCATATCTCGAGCCTCGGGGGTCGAGGGTGCTGGCATAGCCCGTAGCAGCGTCGCGGCGGCGACGAGCCACGGCTCGCTCGTGGGGGCACGTCCGTGTTTCCGACGTTGGTGGCGGTGTTGAGGCGGTCGCGGACCTGTCGGCCCAGCTCCCGCGCGCGTTCGCCACGCGCAGAGGCCTCCCCTGCCATTGAGGCGCGGAGCAACCGCACCGTTCGGTACTCTTCCGCCAGCTTGGCCTCGAGCTCGCGGGCTTGGGCCGGTTCGTGCGTCGACGTCGGCCCCGGCGGGAGCGCTTGGCCCCGCGGCCGGGCGCGTGGCGATCCCCGGGGCGGGCGTGACTTCCCCGTCTCCCGGCGCTCGCCGCACCGGCGGCGTTGGCCGGGTCGTTGGTGATGACGACGCAACACTCCCGCATGGGGTCGTAGCTCCCGGTGCGGAGTCGTCGGAGCGACCAAACCCGGTGGTCCGTAGCGTCGAGGAAAGGCGCACGAACGCGGCCCGGGTCGGCACGCCGGAGAAGTCCCCACTCCGCGTACCCGTGGCGGTTGGCGGGTGGCATCGTGTCGACGGAGCCCGGGGATGACTCATCCGCTGGCCGAGGTGCGGGGTCCCCGGCGACGAAGACGTGATGGCCGGGCGGAACCCCGCGCATCGTCGTGTTGACGTTGGCGTTGTAGGCCGTCGTGGCACCACGCGGCCCCGATGGGAATGCGCGGTCGGAGACCGCGCGCGGTCCCGGCCGGGGCGGTGGCGGCCGTCGTGACGGTGGGCGTACCGCGTTGGGAGGCGGCACGCTCGGCCCGCCGCCGCTCGGACCGCGCCGGCGCGAGCGTAGCCCGGAGCGACGGCGGCGTCGCGGCGTCGACGGACCCGCGGCATCCGTGCTGCGGGCGTCCGCGCCGGTGTCGTGCGCGCGGCGGGGGGGTACGGCGGGCCCCGCTCCGACGCCGCGCGCGGAGTTCCTCACGGTTAGTGAGGCGCATGAGATGGCCATTCCCTGTGGCACGAAAGTTCGGATCCCCGAAGCGGATCTCGAACCCGGCCGGGAGGGGGTCCGAGCTACCCATGCAGTAGCGTGCAGCACGGTATTTAGTGCGGATCACCATGGAGGGAGTTGGCGGAATGACCTTAGGCGCTTGTTTGCCCCACGGTGGGCGCCAGCGTCGGTGCGGAATATGGTCCCGACACTAACCGGTAGATAGCGCCTAGGTCTATCCCTCAATGGTCGATGCCAAGCAACAAATGACACAAGGTTTTATCCTGGTTCCGGCCGCGGGGCCGTACGTCCACGAGGGGCGTGCTCGTGGCACTATATTGCTCGGCACGGGGTGCTTGTAGTGGGGCAAGTACAAGCAAGGCGGTAGAGGAAGCGTGGCTTCCAAGTCCCCGGGAGAGTGGTGAAGATGTTGTGGGAGAATAAGAGAGTGAGTGCACGGTGTGTTGTGTTGATCTGAACCCGTCTCCTCCCTGTCCTCCCCCCGCGGCTGGGGGCTCGCCTCCCCTTTTATAGGCCAAGGGGGTGGCGAGTTACATGCACGCCGCGCTATCCAGCTACGTGGGGGTGCACGTCGTGCTACGCTGTAGAGTGGGCGGCCGTCGGACGATCTTCGCTACGATCCGGCCATGATGGCCTACCCCGTGCCGAACGGTGGCGGTTCGAGGGTAGGGAGGGCGGCGGATGGTGGTGGCGTCCTCGATAGGCTTCGAGGGGAGGTGCGATGATGGGCGGTACGGGGCACGGGGGGGGGGCGGGGCGAACGGCGTTCCTTCCCAATGCGCTCCGCGGTAGCGAGTGGTTGGTGCGGCGCGGGCGTGCGCCCGCACGCGTGGGTACGGCGGCCGCGCCGTTACGGTGGACCGGGATGGCCATCCACCGGCCTAGCGCTCCTCACCTAACTCTGTAGGGTCACGGGAAAGTGAAATTGAGGGGTGCGCCGGCCCCCCTTCGAGGGTCGGGCGCGTTAGCCGTCTTGTAGTGGGCGTGCGGTGTCACGGGACTAACACCGGCCGTGCCGCACGGTCCATCCCCTACGGTGGCGGGGATGGGCTCCTCCCCGGGGAGTTGGTGCGGCGGCACGGGCGCGAGCCCCGGGCGCATGATGGCGCCGTCTGCGCGGCGTCGGGCGTTAAATGCCCGTGTACGGGGCCGGCGCACGCGCGCGGGCGCCCGTGAGCGTGGCGGGCCCCGGCCGAGGGCGGAACGGACCCTCGAGCGGGACGAGACCCGCTCGAGGGGGGAGTGAGCCCTCGGCGGGGCGGGACCACTCGTGGGGGGGAGTTGCCCCTCGAACGGGGCGGAACCTACCCGAGGGGGGAGCGCGCCCTCGAGCGAGGGCGGGGGCCGCTCGAGGGGACTTCTAAGAGGGGGGCCGTCTCGGTGGGCCGTCGGGGTCCGGCGTAGGCCGTGCCCCGCATGGTTAGTCACCTGCATGGTTAGTCTTAGTGTGTTTCGATGTAGTTGCGAGATTTAAGTGAGGGTTTACCCGTTGTTTAAGGGGACCCCTAGGGCGGTCCCCGACAACCGAACACCAAAGGCGTATTGGCTTGTCCCTTCCGACTCAAAGCATACGCAACCGCATTAGCCTTCCCGGGATGATACTGTATGTCCAGATCGTAATCCTTGATCAGCTCCAACCATCGGCATTGCCTCAGATTAAGATCCTTCTGAGTAAAGATGTACTTTAAGCTCTTGTGGTCTGTGTAGATCTGACACTTGGTCCCCATGATGTAATGTCTCCAAATCTTTAAAGCATGAACCACAGCTGCCAGTTCCAGATCATGCGTAGGATAGTTCTGCTCATGCTTCCTCAACTGCCTTGATGCATAAGCTATGACGTGTCCCTCCTGCATAAGAACACAACCCAAACCTTGTCTTGATGCATCGCAGTAGATATCAAAGCCCTTCTGCAAATCTGGCATCACAAGCACTGGAGCGGTCGTCAACCTCTGCTTCAACTCCTCAAAACTCGCCGACGGGCATCGGTCCACTTGAACTCTCTATCCTTATCCGGTAAGGTGGTGAGAGGCTTCACAATCTTAGAGAACCCCTCGATGAACCGTCGATAGTACCGCAAGTCCAAGGAAACTCCCGATCTCCTTAACCGTCCTCGGCGGTTCCCACTTCAACACATCTTCTACCTTAGCCGGATCGATCGCGATACCTCCATCCGTGATGATATGCCCCGCGAAAAGAGACTTCCTTCGGCCCGGAAATCACACTTGCCGAACTTGGCATACAACTGCTCGCTCTCTCAACTTCGTAAAACAAGCCTCAAATGCTCGCATGATCCTCCTCGATCTTAGAGTAAACCGGGATATCATCAATAAACACCACAACGAACTTATCCAAGTACTCCATAAACACCTTGTTCATCGGATACATAAAGTAGGCGAGTGCATTTGTCAACCCAAAGGACATAACCGTATACTCATACAAATCCGTACACGGTAGTGAATGCAGTTTTAGGAATATCCGACCATCTGATCTTCATCTGATGATAACCATAACGCAAATCAATCTTAGAGAACACCTTAGCACCTTTCATCTGATCAAACAAGTCTTCAATGCGAGGCAATGGATACTTATTCTTGATAGTGACCTCATTAAGCAATCGATAATCCACACACATCCTCTGAGTACCATCCTTCTTCTCAACAAAGATAACCGGTGCTCCCCAAGGTGATGAACTAGGACGGATAAACCCCTTTTCCAACAATTCATTAATTGTTTCTTAAGTTCTATCAATTGTGTACTAGACATTCTATATGGTCGTTTAGAAATAGGAGCGGTACCGGGTAATAGATCAATAACAAATTCAACATCTCGGTCGGGTGGCATACCCGGCAACTCCTCCGGAAACACGTCCGGGTACTCATTAACCACCCCGATATCCTCCAAAGCCTAGCCATCCATGCTTGCCGTACGTAACCTCCCGCATCCGACGGTGGATCGGCCACAAGTTCAATCTTTTCCCCGCTAGGACCGGTGAGAAGAACGATCCGCTAGCACACCGTATTGTCGCATCATGAGTGCCCAACCAATCCATACCCGGTATAACATCAAGGTCCTTCGATTCCAAGCACTATCAAGTTTGCCCAAAAGTCCGCTCCCATGATCTTTAGTCTAACATTAGGACACATATATAAAGACCTCATATCCCCCCCGGTGATCTAACTAGCATGGTTTGTTTCATGGGACACATGGGTATGCTATGCTTGGCCACAAAGCGAGCAGATATAAACGAATGGGAAGCTCCGGAATCAAATAATACCGATGCGGGGATAGAGTTGACAAAGAACATACCAAGCACCACGTGTGGATTCTCCGAGCGGTCTCGGTACTCACGTGATTCACCCCCGCCACCGCCTCGACTCTGCTTGCCCCTTGTTGCTCGCGGGGTCCGGTTCCCGCTCCTCAACCGCCGCATCCGCCGGTTCCGCACGGGGGTACACGGGGGGTGTCTCTTAGGACAGCATTAGCATAATGCCCAACCTCTCCACACTTGAAGCAAATGTTGCCCGCGGGGGTGCGTGGTGCACACGGCCTCACGGGCGTACCAAGAGGAGTCATCGGACGGTGCCGCGGGTAGCGGGGCGTGGAGTCCGCGGTCCGGGCGCGGAAACCGCCGAGGTGTGCGCCGGAACCGCCGGAACTGCCGCGGCCGATACCGCTATCGCTCGCCGCCGGCCATAACCTCCCCGACGGGCCTCCCGGACGGAACGGGGCTCCCGGCGGTGAAGTAAAACGGGGACGAGTATGGCTCCCGGACGCCCGGAGTAGCAGCCTTCCTCTTCAACTCCCCCAACTCTCTCGCGCATGGATTCCAAAACAATAGCCTTGTCGAGCGGTACCGCTGGAAGGACCGGAAGGTATGTGACGTCACTGGTAACGAAGCGGTCCGGGCCAAACCCTCCAAGAAGCGCTCCCGCTTCTTAGGATCATCCGCTACCTCCTCCGGTGCATAGCGAGACAGCTCAATGAACTTCGTCCCGATATTCTCGCCACTGACATCCCTCCCTGCTTGAGAGAGAGGAACTCCTTCTTCTTAAGCCTCATCACCCCAAAGCGAGAATATGATGGTTCCGGAAGCTCTCTGTAAACTCCTGCCAAGTGATGGTGTTGGGTGCAGCATGGGCGGTCGTGTAAGCATCCCACCAAGCTCCTGCAGATCCTTGGAGTCGACCGGCAGCAAACAGGACCTTCTCTCTGTCATCGCACTGAGCCGTGGTGAGCATCTTGCTCACAGTCTTCAGCCAATCATCAGCGTCAAGTGGATGCAGCATGGGTGAAGACCGGTGGACGATGACTCATGAACTCCCGGTGCTGTTCATAGGCGCCGGCCGCCGTGGCGGTGGTGGTGGCGGATTATTAGCTTGAGCTCCGGGTTGGCCACGGTGTCCGTCGAGTTCTGCCCTGGCCGCATCCGGTTCGGGAAGAAGCCGCCGCATAGGATCCATGGGTGGCGGTGGTGGTGGAGGTGCACTTGCTCGAACTGTTGCCTCGACCTTGACGAACCACCGGAGGCTGATCAACCCCTGATCCGGACCTGGTGTTTACCATCCGAGCGTTAGAAACACCGATTTAGATGATGATAACAATTGAAAAGCTGAAAAGATAATAATGCTGAATTCCAGAATAAGACAGATTCTGATAGCTGTAAAGAAACCAAGATATCTCTCTGTTCCAGTAACCAAAAACCACGAATTTTTCTGGAGATATGGTGTATGAAATTTCTGAACTAACCCAACTGGTTTTGCCTCAATCGGAGGTCTACAACTCGAGATATAAAATAATGAAGTCAGGTATGTCAGCAGGAATTGACAGATTTCTGTTAGCTCAATGTTTCATCCATAACTCCCAGATTATAAATTGGATATAGCTGAATTTTTGACAGAAAATCAGGTATGAAATTTGTGAACTAACCCCACTGGTTTTACTTAATTTGGAGTTCTGTAGCTCGAGATAAAATTAAAACAGTACTGCTGTGTCAGGAAGTAACGCGAACAGATTCAGCACTACAATACTCCTTAAGATAGATAGAATATGATAGATAAAGAATTACGAATTTATAGGATAAAAGATAGGTGGAACAGAACTTAAACCCACTAATCAAACTCTATTACTAAACCAATGTCATTGTGGCATTAATCCACAACACATTGCAATCAAACAAAAATCCAAATCACGGATGTTCACAAACCAAGCATTCAAGCACACCACTATCTAACTCATCGATCCAACGTGTCGTTCTAACGTTTACGGACTCGATAACGAGAAAGATAAAGACTTCTAACACCTAACTCCTATGGCCGGATGATCCTAGTGCGGGATCCAAGTGACCCATAGCTTGTCCTTGCGGGTCTTGGTGACATGGCGAGCCGGTCCTCTCCATCATCCCGCACCTCATCCGCATCTTGGCCCGCGATCACCGCTTTGAGCCTCTTGATCTCTCGCGGTCTTCATCTTGCTGGTCACGGAGACCTTGAAGTTCCATGAGAGTGTCATCCAAGTTGGTATTGAGAGCGGCTACGTGACCCACTTGCATGGCATAGCGTGCTCCCAAAGTTTCATTGGCCATTGGAATTTCACCGCCCACGGCTCCGGAGCGACGGCGGGGTAGATCTCCCCACACGAGTTGGTGAGGTGATGAGCTTCCTCGTAGAACCACGCGGATAGAGCCCTCCTAGCCGCATCATCTCTTCCGCTGCGAAGGTAGCTGCGGTAGCTAGAGCTTGATGGACAACAACCTCGTACGACCCTCCATCCGGCGGGTTATCCTCCAAGATGCGCACAGACACATCCCACTGGGTTGGATGGCGAGGGTGAGTCCTCTTCAGTCCCACGTAGTCGATCGTCACGTTCACTGAAGGCGCCGGAAGAGCCTCCTCAACTTGGATGGAAAGCGTGCATGCCCTCCATCGTGGTGACAAATGACCACCTTCCACTTCTCTGGCGCAGGGTGATCCTCGGCATCTCCATCTTCTCGGGTCGAGTCCTCGAGATCCGAGGGGTCTTCCGATCACCTTCTTGCTCCGGCTCTTCCACCGGCTCCTCCTCGGGCTCTTGCTCTTCCTCCGGCTCTTCGGGCTCATCATCCGATAGCTCAATGACGGCGGGCGGTGGAGCTTGCTCGGCGCAGCTCGCTTCACTTCCCTCTCCGAAGCTTCCCGATGCTCCTCACCGTCGGTGGAGTAGCGAGAGAAGTCCCGGTCCTCCAGTACACGGGAAAGCGGTAGGCACCTGAACGTGTGGTCTTCAGTCGGCGAACCATCTAAGATAGATGAGACAAGTGCAGATTACTAAAAGAGACAAGACCAAGCTTAGATAACAAAAGCAAACAAGGATAAGATTAAACCAAGATTAGATATAATAAAATAGAATAAAGCAAGCTAAGCTATGTGTGGCTTCTAATGTTATAAAATCCTTAATTTTCGACCGAGTTCTAACTAGGCTAACGTCCTACGATCAACACGGCTCGATACCACTTTGTCACACCCGAATTTAAGGACAAACCCGAATGCGAGGAATACATGTGCGCCGGGATCAAGTTACACACATGCATCGACGCAGGTGAATACCAAAACACGGTGTAAAGCGTAAAGAGAGTATTAAAAGGTTATTACATGACCGAATGTCTCAACTAAACAATCGTTCGAGTAGCTAACGGCGGAAAAGAAACACACGTAGAAGTCCTCCACGGGCGGTACCGACCGGAGAACGGACGCCTAGAACCCATCAAACTCATCATAGTAGTCTTCAAAACGCCCATCCGAGCAGCCGAGCGGGTAGTGTAGATGCAATAGATAAACAACAAGCGTGAGCACATGCCGTACTCAAAGCAAGGAAAAAGTTCTATAACAACATGCAAGGCTTTATGGTGGAAGTCGTTGGCTCATAAGCAAGTCAGCATTTTAGTTGATCAAGTTTTATTAAGCAACCGTTACTAGCAAATGTAAGTATATACCAAACCCGGATAATAAAATGCAACGAGATCCATAAAATGTAATGCACAAGTTTAAAAGTTCCATCTTCCATAGAATTAATCATGTGAGGGTCCAGGCCGCTCTTGACCGTGAGCACGGCTAACTAGTTAGTTTTACACTCGCCGAGAGGTTGTACATCTTTACCCACAAGTCGCGTAAAAACCCAAAAGAGTTTTAGACCCAACCATGCGGTGTTTGCAAGGCACCATACCACACTTCCGAGGTGTGATTGCATAGGGACGCTACGAGGCCGTTACAAAGATCCCCGGATGAAGGTCGCCCGCTAGGTTACCCGGTCGGTGCAACGTATAAAGCTCCCGGACGAGTACCGTGTCTTAGCTAAGCCCACACCCGCGCCCGAGCAGTCCATACGCCACTACCCGCCACCCCCCAACCCTTATCGGGTAAAGCATACCTAACATCTAGTTCACTAATTAATAAGCCAAGACAGAGCCATATGTCTTGTGGTAGTCTTGTTTTCCGGGTGGTTCTCCATGTTCCGATTAACAAGCTTAAAGTGTTCTTGCATTACATGAATGACAGCAGAAATAAAGCCATATTAACAAGTGTTCATTAAACCATTCCAAAACCACATAAAGCGCTAGCAATGCTACCCAACATAAAGTAAACCCAGGTTGATCAAGGCATAGGATAACAAAGCTAGTCGAACCTTAGCAATAGGACCCATCAATTTAATGCATAGCAATAATAAACAACGGTGTACTTGAAATGCATGTTGTAATAGGAATTTAACGGGAATGCAGCAAGGACTTGCCTTCTACCGAAGACCGGAAAGCCGCTCGGGGTCTTGATACTCTTCAACAAGGCGAAGTCCCCGAATTGCTCGTACGCTACGCTCCACACATCACATACAAGCAAGCAAAGGAAATAAATAAGAAACAGTACACCAATCATCTCAAACAGTAACAAAAACAACAGAAAACTATTCTACTCGTCGAGACGATCGCGTGGACATAAAGAACGCTAAAAACGGAGCTAAAACGACAAAGTTATGATTAAAACAAGTTTTAGGATTCATTTGTAAAGAATTTTAGGGCTTCGGGTTAAAATAGAAGAAAACGAGGACTAAAACGTAAGGGTTTTATAAGGTGGGAGGACCGGGTTGCAAAACCAGGAAAACTCGGGGTTTTATTTGCGAAAACGCGCGGCGCGGCCGAGGGATTGGATCGGATCCGTTGGATCACGATCGGGCGGCTCGGATCTAACCATAACGGTTTGACCGGGGCTCGGTTTTGGACCGGGCGGCTAGGGCAAGCGGTGGCCGTCGGATGGGAATCCGGCGGCGGCGGTGCCGCGCGAGCGGCGGGGGCGGCGCACGGCCGGCGGCGGGCCGGGACGCGGCGGCGGCGCGACGGCGAGCGGCGGCGCACGGCGGAACGAGCGCCGGGGTGCGCCTTTCTCGCGGGGGAAGGCACCGGGCGTCGAGCGCGCGCGGGTGAACTTGACCGGGGCCTCTCGGGGCGGCGACGGCGAGGGACGGCGGCGCCGGCGAGCCACGGCGGCGGAACAAGACCGGCGACGGCGAGCCGTCGGCGCGGAGCTCGGAGGAGACCTTGAACCGCACCGGCGGGTTCCTTACCACACGGCGGATCCAAGGAGCGACGGAGGGGCGGGCGAACGACGGCGGCGGCACGAACCGAGGGCGGCGCACGGCGGACGGCGGCGGCGGCGCCGACGGCTAGGGTTCGTGCGGCGGCGGGGCTCGGGCGATTAGGGTTAGGGCGGCGGCGCGGGCCGGGATTGGGCGACGCGGGGCGGCTCCTTAAATAGGGGCGCGCTCCGCCCGGCGTGCGGGCCCGGGCGGCGCGGCGGCGATGCCGAGACGGACTCGGGTGCGGTCCCGAGTCGGAGGCGGGGCGGCGGCGCAAGGAAGGTGCCGACGCGCGGGCCCCGCGCGTCGAGGGCGGCGGGCGGCGGGGAGCCGCGGTGGGCGGTGGGCCGCGCTCGGCCGGGCCGCCGGGCCGTGGTTTGTTCTTTTTTTTCCTTTTTCTTTTACATTTCCAAATCCTTTCTCCAAACCAATTAAACATCAAACAAACCTCGAATTCAAACCAAGATTTGAATCCAACAACCAAAAACAATGCACCAAGGCATGCAAGCAACAATAAACTCCTATATTTCATTAATTAATTAACAAAAATGATTAAATGCCTATAAAAGCACAACAACCTTATATTCCTTAAGCGAGATCGAAATGTTGCTAAGCAAATTTTAATTAAATTCGGGAATTGGAATTTAGGGTGTTACGAAGGGAAAGGCTTCGTTAACTTTAAAGAGATGGTTGCAGAAGATTGAGCTAGGACCGGAAAGATTACACTTAGATTGAGCTGAGAAAAGAACTTCTAACGAACGTTTTGCATAAATGAGAGAACAAGGCTATGAGCTAGGTTCATTTTAGTTAACAAAACATATATAAAAGATATTTCAGAAATAAAATACCCTATGTTGACATTAATGCAATATTAAACTTTATTTACAAAACCGGTGTAAAGAACTAGTCAAGTTTTATTAATAAAGATTCATATATGAATTTAACAGATTAAACATTTAATTTTGTAAAACTAAACTATATGAACAATCTAAACGAAACTTTGTAATTCGAGTAGATCATATTATTATTAAAAACATTATGGTATTGACATTAATAATATTAATATCTATTATAAAAGCCAATGTAAAAGCCTAATCAAATTTTAATTAGAAAATATTAATTAACTATTAAACAAATTAACATTTGGTTTAAGAAAAACCGAGATAAAGATCTAATTAACTTTTATGTACAAAAACATGTGATAAAAACATTAATCAAATTAAATTTGCTCATGAAAAACGATGTATAGATCTATTTTGCTTTTATTTATAAAAGGCATGTATAACTAGATATTAATCAAAATTAATATTAATTTTATTTTCAGAAACAAAACATGGTGAAAACACACCACTAACGTGTGCTTTACATTATTATGAATCTAACGCAACTTGAACGGATGAAATCGGAGCTAAAACGAAGATTTGATGAGCAAAACAAGGTTACAGGGACTTAATTGCGATTAACCGTAGATTTCAGGGAGTAGCTGAAAAGATTCCCGAGACACAGGAAACAGTGCTCGTGAAAAGGCTAAAACTCGGGGTTAGATCTGTAAAAGTTCTTGGGATGTATTGGATCTAAGGAATCTAAAAGATCTAGGGGGTCACGTGCAAGATCTGCAAGACACAAGAATTAAGCCACTAATTACAAAGTCTATAGGGGCCTAAGTGCAAATTACCACGTCGTCCCCTACCTCTCTGTTCGAATCAACAGCAGGGGCGGCGGCGGTCCTAGTGGCCGGGGCTCAAGTGGCTACAGCCACGATTAGGGGACGCCCAAGACGGATAAGATGGAGGGGAATCCGGAGAGCAGCTCACCTGCGGCAGAGAGACCCTGGGTTGGCCGGTCTTTGGTGAACGGCGGCGGGCGCCAGAGCGGCCGGCGGCAGCGAGGCGTACGAGGGCGGCGGCGTGGCCGTGCGGGCGCGGGCGGCGTGCGCGAGGAGGGCGCCGGCCTCCTATTTATGGGGCGCGCGCGCAAAGGGAGCGCGCACCGTCCCGGTCTCCCCGGCTCGGCACGCCATAGCCATGGCGCGGGCCCGAAACGGGCTTTGGCGCGGGCCGGAGCGGACCGGGTTGGGCGGCTGGAACGGGCCAAGAAGTGGGCCGGCTGGATGGCTTTGATGGGCTGAGGAAAAAGCTCGGGGGGTAGTAGACTTTGGTAGCTGGGCCGCGGAATAGAGAGTATGGGCTCGAGTGGGTTGAAAGGATGAGATGCAGAATAGTCCAGGGAGACTTTCCAGACTTCGGAAGCGGGGTGAAAGGTTGGCTGGGCCAAAAAGGAAGAAATAAAAAGATAAAGGAAAAGGGATTTTTCAGAATTTATTTTCGGGAAAAGAATAATCTAAAAGTAGCTAGATAATTCATAAAAGCCACGAAAAATATTCCAAAAATTCCAGGAAAATTCCCAGAGCTAGATTGAGACACGAACAATCCAAATAAAGCCTTTGGAGCTCATGAAAAAGATTTTAGAGCCTTCTAATAAATAGAAATAGCTCGGGGAAAATGAGAATAGATTCCAGAAAAATCCGGAAAATTCTCGGAAAGATTTGAACAGCTCCTAAACGCATTTTTGAAACCTTTTGCACTCAAGAACCACTGGATACATCGGCATGAATGCAACACACATAACTTTTATTTAATTTAGAAAATCAAACAAAGGATTTTTCCTATACTATATTCCCTGTAAAGAAAAATAAATGTGGGAAAAAATTTAAAATTATGAGAAAATCGTTATTTAATTATTCTCTCTATTCACATACTGAAATTGGAAATTTCAGGGTGTGACAGAGAGGTATCTGGGTCTGCCGACTGCGGTAGGCAAGGTTGCTGATGGAACTTTTGACTACTGTGCAGATAGGATCAGGAGTTTTGTTCAGGGCTAGGGTGTTAATCACATGAGCTGTGACGACCGTGAAGTACTCCTAAAGGCTAATGCCCAAGCGGTTTCGACATATCCCATGAGTTGTTTCAAACTGCCTGCACCCGTCTGCAAGAAGATGAAAAACTTTATCTCGAATTACTGGTGGGGGAGCTCGGTGGATAGCACCAAGATCCACTGGCAGCGGTGGTTGAAACTGACTGGTCCAAAAGGAAAAGGAGGCATGGGGTTCAGAGACTTACTGCTGTTTAATAAAGCACTGTTAGGGAAGCAGGGCTAGCGTCTGATGGTGAATCCAGACTCGCTATGTGCAAGAGTGTTAAAGGGGAATTATTACTCGCATGGGGATTTTCTTTCAGCATCCAGGAAGAAGAAGGCATCAGAGACATGGAGAGCAATTTTGTGTGGCCGAGAAGTGCTTCTGAAGGGAGCTATTAAACGTGTCGGCTCGGGTACTACTGTGAATATCTGGAAGGACAATTGGCTGCCTGGAGGGGTGGCTTTGAAACCCCTGGTGCGCTTGGACGGGGTTGATCTTGAACAATTTAGTGAGCTCTTCATACCGGACACAAGATCGTGAAATGAGGATCTTATCAGGGCATCCTTTGTGTCCTGTGATGCTGATGAGATTCTTAAATTACGACCGGGCTTCAGGATGGAAGGGGATCTAATTGCATGGAATTTTGAAAGGAATGGTTTGTCTACAGTCAGGTCGGCGTATCGCTTGCTAAAGGCAGAGCAAAGTCAGGTAGAGGCGGGCAGGCTAAACGAAACCAGTTCGTCGACTGACAGTCTCATCTGGAAGCGGCTCTGGAAGCTGCATGTACCACCCAAAATACGTATCTTCTGGTGGAGGGCGGTGAATAATTTCTTGCCGACAAAAGCAAAATTGAATCGGAGACATGTGGAGCTGGAGTCGTTTTGCCCGACATGCGAAGCTGAAGCTGAAACTTTACATCATGTGGCCTTTGTGTGCCCACTGGCGAAACGGTTCTGGCAGTCAGTGGAGCGGCTGATGGGTTTCAAAGTGCCAGACCTCCATCCAATCTCATGGGTGAAAGATGCACTTGTGAGGGGACGATGCATTGAGAAGGAGGCAACAATTCTAGCGTGCGGAGTTTGGTCCCTGTTGACGGGTCGTAATGCTCGCAAACATGGGAAGTCCCATTGGGATCACACCGCTGCAGTACATCATATCTCATCTATGCTGGAGGACATTATCTGTAGCACGAGTGAACGGTCGGTTGTTGCTGCTTTGCCAGCCGGAAGGAGGGCGAAGTGGCAGAAACTGGATCAAGGTTGGGTGAAGGTGAACACGGATGCTACGTTCGATGCAGCAACCGGAAATGGAGCGAGTGGAGCAGTCCTGCGGAGTGATTGGGGCGAATTTGTGGCAGCGTCGGCGAGAGCCTTTTCAAGAACTCCGGATGTGCTAATGGCTGAAGCATTGGCAGCGCGGGATGGCATGAAGTTGGCGCTGGAAAATGGTGGCGGTCGGGTGTGTCTAGAGCTGGACAATACTACGGTTGCAAGCCTTCTTCAGTCGAGTGATGGCAACCGGAGCATAATAGCTGCAGTTTGGCATGATATAAGAGAGTTATCTTCTTCCTTTGTAAACTTTCGTGTGTCCGTAGTTCATAGGGAGGGGAAGGAGGTGGCTCATGCTTGTGCCAAGATGGCCTCAATCCACTCTGATCGGTCGCATTCCTGGTCAGGGTACATGCCTTAGTAGCTAAGTGAGGCTGTACTTTGGGATTGTAACGTTTTGTGTAATGAATAAAAGCTCTATTGCTTGTTCTAAAAAAAAAGTCCCTGTACAGTTAAAAAAACGGCACTGCTAGCGCCCGGACGTCCGATCCGGGCGCTAGCGTCGGACAGGTCCGTGGCCGTTAGATATTAGAATCTCCAATCGTCAGCCGTTAGATCTAAAGGCTACCAGGTAAATGTTGCGAGCGTGTTGACGAATGTGTTACGAAAATGTTGCGAACGCGGTTGCTTGCAACATCCAACACCAGGAGTCTTTCTTCTCTCCTCCCCATGTTGTGACCATATTGCGACTATATTACGGTCATGTTGCGACCCCGTGTTGCGTGCAACATCCAACATCAGGAGCCTCTTCTCCCTTCTCCTCAACATAACACCCAACACCACATGTCTGCGACATCGAAACTCAACATCCGCAACATTAAAATTTAATGTTTGCAACACCCAATAACACGACACTTTTTTTTAAACATTCGCACGGGGCACTTGCAAACATCTCAAGAACACAGATGCAACATGTGTACAACGATTTGCAAACATAAATGAGAAACGGTTACATCCTGAAGACGAACGATTGGAACATGTCAAGAATAACATCCGCAACATTCGAAAAAAAAACATCCGCAACGTTCGAAAATAACATCTGCAACATCGAGATCTACTTTTGTAACATTGCAACAACGAGATCTACTTTTGCAACATCAAAAATAAAACACTTTCGACATTTCTTCGTAACCTCTGGAACATCCAAAAGGTACTCTTGCAACATACACCAATACCGGTGTCTTGCTCGCTTTGCGCGCCGCCGGGAGCTCCTCATACTTGCTACAATCGATTGGAGCCTAAGGTATCAGAACCGAAGCGAAACTCTCGATTCCCGAACTACTCGAAGCTAAGAACGTAAGTGGACACAAAAATGTGGGAGGCAATCGACGGATCGGGTGCTTACGAGGCAACGAGCATGGCGGAGACGCCGAGGAGCCGCAGGCTCTGCCTGTTGAAATAGTTAACAACTTGTTGCAGCATTAGAACGAGGCTGCTGCAACATCAAATTGATGTAGCTGCAACATGACAAAAAGAGTGTTGCCTTTACAAAATCAGTGGCGCGAGCCGAACATGCCCCATTGCAAAATGAATCCGCACCTCAACATCTCAAATTAACCTTTGCAACATGCAAAATCAAACATTGAAACATCCAAAAAACTTGTAGAGAGAGGCAAACAAAAATCAAAGGAAGAGGAGGAGGTCCAAGCCGTAGATCTAGCTGGGTGTCGGCCGCCCAGAGCTCCTCTGTACACCGAGGAGGAAGCAGCAGGTGGCGCGGTCGCCGGAGCGCGCGGTCGCGAGGAAGCACGCCTCCACCCGCGGTGGCGCAGCCCTCCCCGACGTCGAGCCCGCCCCGGCCGGCACGACGCGACTCGCCCCTAGTACGGGGGGAGCGGCGGTCGCGCGGGAGCAAGCACCTCCTTCCGTGGCTCGCCGACGGGAGAGAGTTGTGTCGCCGTCGGGCAACGGAGAGCCCCCTCCTCCGGCTGCTCGTCGGCCTCGAGCCGGCGCGGCCCTCGCACTAGCCGCGGGGGAGCAGCGGCCGGCAGAGCGGCGGCCGCATGCGGGAAGCAGGCCCTCTGCTGCGTGGTTGTGGAGGAGATGCGGATGCTGTGTAGTTGGAGAAGAAATGACGAACGGATAAGTGTGTGGTGGAGCCCGCTCACGTGGAGAATGAAATAAAAATGCTCACCGTATAGCACTAGCACATGGGTGTGGACGCAGGCATGCGACGGTAAAGGTGTCCGATTTTTACACTGTCCGTCCGGACGACCGGCTTGAAGCATTACCGTTAAAAAAAACTACTTCTGGTTGGGGGCAAACAATCGAACACCTGCTGGGAGCCGCAGGGTGCCAACGAACACTTTTAACGATGAAAATTTTTTCGTGACCAAAGATGCGAACGGAGGTGGATGGGTTTGCTGTGCGTATAGACATCAGGGGCTAGTTGACAACATGGACGTATTCATCACCGTTGCTGCTCCTGCAACTGCAAGCCAGGGAGGCTGCTATGGGCCTATGTCGACGAAACTGATGGGGTATTCGGGTTGGAATCGAAATTGATGAGGACATGACACTCATGCATACGACCATGATTGATGCATGGAATGGAGTAGAAGAAGTCAAACAAGGGTAGTCAACAAGGAGGTCCAAGGTTGATCCGGCTCGAGTCCCCGAGGTGGAGGCCAAAAGCAATTCAAGTTCGAGTCCAGTTCGGAGTCGGGAGCGATCTGTGCAATAAAACGGACGCCGGGGTCGCATACGGAGTCGGTTTTGGACGTTCTATATATGGTTGGAAGCAGAATTTCATAGAGTTTCCAATGGCACCGGTCTCATGCCAAAATTCGTTCCGAATTAACAGGAATCGTCGAAACAAGTTGACGTCCAGAATCTGCCAAAGTGCTGCGTCGAGTTTGGTTGGGCTTTAGGCCCAAGTTGAGGGCGCCCCTCCTAGGTCGCCCCAAACCCTAGGAAGCCCCCTCCTCTTATACTCAGTAGCCGCCACCTTAGAAACTCGGGTTTTGCTTAAGTCATTCGTCGAGAACAGTTCGCCGCTCGATCGGTTTGTGAGACCCCAACTTGTGAGCTTAATCATTCATCTAAAATTTTCCAGATCGTGTTTCTTTCTTGTTTTTGCTTGTGTCTTTCGATTCTTAGGCAAGGATTAGCCCTCGTGGCGAGGTCAATCGTGCAGTAAATGGTTGATAACCAGAGGAGAAGTGGTGCTGCGATTGCGGGGTTCTAGTCGTGTTGATTGGAAGCCGGATCGTTTGTGTGACATCTCCACCAAATCGATAGCTATCTCCACCTGACGGAAGATCGGGAACCCACGTCCCCATTAGAAATGGTGATGCAGATGGAGGGAGTTGCAAGCAGCCACAGCTCTTGACCCCCCGCATGGATGTTGATGTGCCGCCGCCGCCGTGGCTTGGTTCAATATCGCACGCAGAATGATCTGAGCCGCCGGGGATAATGCGTTCCTGGAAATGTATTAGGGGTGGGCAAGAGCGGGCTTGAACTGAGAGTGGGCAGGGCCGGGCCGGGCCAGTTCAGACCGTGGACAAAATTAACTAAATTAATTGATTGATTGCTTTTAGAATCATGCAAATTTTTGGAAGGGTTCACCGGAGCAAAATCCTCAATGGATACTTTGCTTCTGATTTTTTTTTTGCGAGCCTTGCGTGTGAACCCTGTACATGGTATTTGCATAATCTTAGGTTGGATGGTATGAGACTGATCCCTTTCGTCGGGGATTGTTTGGAGACAAATTCTGGCCTAATGGAGTCGTGGAGAAGCAACGGATGGAATGGAAAGCTTCCATGACCAAGGGCAAGAAGCAAACTTTGCACATATCCCCGTCACCGTCCAAGTCGTTGCCGGGTATACACATCGTCGTCGGCCGGCACAATTGGGTCCTCATGATCGCGCACCGTCGGTTCGGAGCCCCCCCCCCCCCCCCTTTTGTTATTTGCATTTTCTTTTGTATTCTCGCAACAACGTTCTTCCACCATTCAACGGTCCAGCGCTTGGCACATCGGTATCGCCGGTTTCTCTGTTTCGAGTTGGGAGAGAGGAAAACAGGGAGCCACGAAGTGAAGCTGAATTTCCTGAGCTTCTTTCTTGGTCTGTGCAAGTGCAAGGGATTGCACAGGTTTCTAGAGAGATTTGGGATCGTATGGCTTCATTATTCAAATGAATCAAAAGGTATTGCAGAGATGATTACCCTGGCCCATTAAGATTTGTGCGTGCAAGTTCCCCACCGAGGTACTAATAATCACAAAGTTACACATTTTTTTCATTTGTTGTTGGATTTATCTACATACGGCCCACCTTCTGTTTCCCGAACATACAAAAGTGAACTATCAAGTCCAACCTCCGAAAACATTTCTCACTTACAATTGGTAAACTTTTTTAAATAAAATTTATGGTTAAAATGTGGAAGTAAAAACACGAAAATGATTACATGGCAACATTCATTTGTAAACAACTTTATGTATAAAAGTATGTTATTTTGTCGAGAGTGAACTATTCTAAAAATGATTGATCCTACATATATTTCAAATGTGGGAATTTTGTGGTGTGCTACTCACACATACATGCTATTAGTCAAAAAAAATTGGTTGAAGAGATAAATAGATGGTCTGGTGGATGATGACATGACGTATAGTGGTTATTGACATGACGTATAGTAGGTTATGATGTAAAATACTTGCATGTTGAGAGAAATAGTTAATATGTTACATTTGTATAGTTGTATATGGTTCCAACTTTCAAAAAATGCCACTAGTGAACTGAGAATTCTATACTAGCGTCCATTTATGAAGGACTACCCATTTTGCTACCCAAAATATGAGCTTTGTGTATTACAAGCTTGAGTGATGCACAATATTACCTTCTTACTATTGGTCGAAAAGAACTTGTATGCAATTATCTCTAGGTCCCATGTGAGTAGAATCACCTAAACTAGCCTATAGATTGCTTGTCAGAGAAGCAACGTTGCTGCAATGGAGAAACCTAGTGCCAGAGAGAAGATGTGCCCGAGAGGAACTGCCGCGTCCACGAGCGGGCGGCCTTGCAGCCGGTGGCCCTCGCCGGAGCCATCTTGGAGGACGCACATCTCTGGGCTAGAGCGGGCTTCGTGTCAGTAGCCGCCCTGTTGGGCTTACGTTGACGGGTTGTGGCGCCTTAGCTTGTCGTTTCTTTGCTGTTTTGTGTTTGCTCGGGCCCTGGGCTTAGACTCATCTTCTGTAACTTGTTCCAAACTTCTTTCTTCTTAATAAAAAATGTGTTATGCACGTTGGAGTTGGAGTTGCCTCAGCACGAAGCAGTGCTGGAAATCTTTGGGAAACTCAAAATGGAATGTGAGGATAGACCAAAACACTCGATTGAGTGAACTTTTATCAAATCTTTAGACGTTTTTGAGGCATAAGAGACGGTTTCGAACATCGAGCAAAGGACTCAATCTGCAACAGGTAAGATGTAGCTGCCTACAGGTCGAGTACCTGCATTGAGTAATGTTTGAAATCCCACCAGATGACATTGTTTGGGATAAGATCGATATATGCCCTGACAGCACCAAATCAACGGTCGACCGATAGCATGCAAGTAGGATCAGAAGGAAGGTGAGTCAGACAGCGCTTTCATGACTTGATCAAACAAAACATTGCTTATTCTCAAAAAAAAAAAACAAAACATTACCTGACAATACCAGAGTTTATAGATTTATAATCTCCGTGTGATGCTCAGTGATGGGTGTTCAATTAATTTTTCATTCTACAGTTTTGTCCCCATTTAAATAAACATGGCCGCAAACATATAAATTTGATCAACAACTCTAATAAACAAGGTAAGAGCATCAAGAGTTTGCCAAATTTTTACTTTGCAAATCTTGTGTTTTAACAACTTCCTGTTAACGCCAAAAATTTGTACAGGAAAGAGACTGACTTGTGGGCCGAGTTTGGTAAAGAAACACCATTCGGCAGGAAATTTTCCTCAAAGCATTCTGTAAAGGTGCTTGCGGTCGGTAGCACGCCATCATTCGGCAGAAGGGCTGTTTTGTGCTTGGAAAAGGAAACATTCGGGAATACGTGATGACGTGGCCTGAATATAAGGAAGGGACGAATTGATGACGGGTGCAAGACGGATATCGACGCCGGGGCATTAATTTAGACAATAAATGTTGTACTTGTGGTCGACTAGGAGTCATGTTAGGACAAGGGTATAAATATAAACCCTTAGTGTTTGTAATTGGGATCGAACAATTTCACAACAAACTGGCCCCGTACCAACCTTTGAGTCCTATAGTCGAGTTGTCGAGTTCTTCGAAAGGAATCATCGATCCGTCAACCTCCGTAAGTATCGGCAACCTTGTATCATGTCTAGTATCATGCGGTGGATTTAGATTGTGATGCAAGTAGTCTTGTTACCATGCTTAGTATCATGCAGTGGATTTAAGCTTGGTTCAAGAGGGTTTCTTGTCAGATCATGAGCCATGCGGTGGGCTAAGATCTAGCTCGGAGCTAGTTATCGGGTCTATTAAATTTGGCAAGATCTAATAGATTCATTAAGTTACCACGTGTTGCTTTGGATTTTGCTTCATGTTTAATTCATGTAACACTCTTTTGCCCAATTTAGATTGATTAGATTCGGTTCTATCTTGTTTATGATCCATATGGTGAATGTTCAAATCTCCAACTCCATGTGGTGCATGGATCACGTGCTTTTAAATAACCGAACTCGAATCAATCTAGATTGACACGTGTTGTGGGTTCAAGCGTGTTGATCTAGCATAGTTTGTTCCTTCTCCATGGAACCCGAATCGGCTATACAGCTGTATTCGGCAGTCTTGCCACGAGTGAAACGTGCTCATAAGTTTGTTTTAAATAATATATGTTTTTAGCCTTCCATGTTTGGATTGTATCATGCGGTGGATAGATCTACGCTTGGTTGGTGGCATGGTTTCAAACAAGTTGTATCATGCGGTGGATTAACTTGTTTGGTGTCAGGCTCGACGGGTTTGAAAGTACCTAGACATGCGGTAGACTAGTACTTTTGGCCTATGCATGCATGTTTACTTTATAAGCATGCTTTACTTTTTATTTATTTTATTGTAATTTATTCTTAAAAATTGGTCATGATCACGTACTGTAATGTTGTTTAGACAAAGACCGATCTTTTGTCATGCTTACATCATGCATTCGGCTATATCTTTTATACATGTTTTAGAGCTCCCGAATGATATTCAAATTGCTGACAGATAGCTTTTTGTAGCTATATGTCGTTTGGATTGGATTTGTAGCCGTAAATACGGAACTGTCTGGTACCACCCGGCAAGTTCTAGGTTTTATCTAACTGTTTTCATCCTTTGTTAGTTTCAGGAAAAATTGACTGGCACGCTTCGGACTCGGCACGTGTGTTAAGCCAGCTTTGTTCGGCTTGCTGTGTGCTTGGCGTGAGGTGCTGATTTTACGTCAACACTTCCAAAAAGATATGTAAAGTAAAAAAAGAACTCTCCAACCATTTGGCATAAGTCAATCCAGATCTATTTTTTACATCAAGAACCTGAGAGAGAAACAAATTATATTTATACTCTTCACCTCTTGAAAACTTGCATCATGAACCCTTCTTTGTTATTTATTTCTTTTTACACTCTCCCCCTGTCTAGAAATGAAGATGCAACCACGAGTCGTGTGCGTATATTGCGTGCTAGACTGATTTTTTCGAAGTTGCCGGAAATTGTTTAGTCTTTTGCCAAACTATTGGAGGATTATTTTAACCTTTTTGCCAAAAATTAAAGATGACAATTTGATTTTTTTTTGCGGGTAGATGACAATTTGGTTTGGGAAACTGTTGGAGATCCTCAAACATCTTTAGGCCCTGGTTTGGTAGTTTTTTTTTTCAAAGTTTGAGGAGAATATGGTTTGAAAATACTTTGCAGTTTTGAAAACCATCAAATTTAATGGCTTAATACTTTTAGGAGTTTTGAGTTTTACCCATGATTTTGCATGCCTCTAATCTCTGCAGTTTTCTTGAAATCATGGTCTTTCAAAACCACGGCACCCAAACAGGCTTTTAATTGTGTTATGACTGAAACCCAATAGTCTTTACTCGACCACCATATATTAATCCATGCGCCCAATGTAAGTTTAGATAAACTCGCATTAGGAATCAAACTCAGTATTAGCTAGCTAGATAAATTGTTCGAAATCGTCTGGTATGAACTACCACTCCACCAGATAATGCCCTGGCATGCAGTCTGGTTGGCACAAACTGAAATATTCTCCCATGATTCATGAACATCAATTAAGATAAGAAAGCTGCACCCTTGACAAATTATGTGACACTCACATGTTGCATCAATCGGCAACCTCTTCTCATAGAACATCATCATTTTCTCACTCTTTTAAAAAATTTCTCACTAAGAAATCTGACTAAAAACACACAAAACTGTTCCAGGAGAAATTTGAAAAGGCAAAAAGTAACCAGGATTCCAACGAAGAACGAGGACAAAACATCCAACAATGAAACCCGGCGGCGCATGCGTATCTACAATCTGATGGGTTCATCTGCAAGCACGACCTGGTAATTAAAAACTCGCTTCGTCGCCTTCTCAGCACCTTCTGCCGCGCCGCGGCGTGCCATTCGGCGCCACCGGCGGCGGCGAGGCCGGCGGGACGTTGCTGCCCTTGATGAACTCGAGGCACTCGGCGACGGCGCGCGCGTAGAACGAGTTGGAACGCATGCACGGCGGTCGCCGCGCCGTCTTGCAGCCGCTGTCGTTGCCATTTCCGGCGGCCTGTTGAGCTCCCTTTGCGGCGCCGACGACGTTTCCTTTCTGGCCGCCAACCAGAAACCTCCTGCTGCCTGTGCCGGCGGCAGCGGCAGTGGGCGAGCTGCTGCCGGCCGCGACGCGCCCCCTCGTGAGCAGCCGCAGGTTGCGCACGTAGCGGCCCAGGACCCCCAGCAGCGCCGAGAGCCTGGCACGCAGCCGGCGAACGGACATGCGCGCCGGGCTGAGCCGGAACCCCCGCGCCGGCCGCGGCCACCGCCGCAGGCCCAGCCTCGTGTACGACGAACTCTTCATCTGCTGATGATCATCCATGACTAACCCGGCGAGTAGCTAACGGCACACCTGTCACAATCTAACCCGGCTATGATTAGCGCGCGACACCTCTTTCTGTGAGCTCAATTGCGTTGCGTGTGGTCGTCGGGTCAAGTGGCTGGATTTATAGGGGGCAGTAGGAGGAGGTGGAAGAAGACGGCAGGAAGGTTGGTGTTGGTGCCCCTGCTTTGACGATCGGAGTGTGACGGCAGATTCGGGGACAGTGCGAGATTGATTAATCGGCTTAATGGAGCCTATGATCATCGAGTATTGACAAAAGCGAAAAGCATCACTAGGCCAGTGCGTGCTAATGATCGTGCAGGTTAATCTTTTCTTTAAATTATGTTTGTTTAAGATAGTCGTGTAAAATGTGAAAGGGGCGCACCATCTTTTGCGCGTAATTTGGTCTCTTGGACTGTCTCTACTCTGTCAGCTAGCACAGCTCTTGGTGTTCTTGCAGTGTAGATTCCAAATGCGAACTACTCGTCCGGTTCCATTTCAGAAATTGATTAGGACAGTGACACGGTCACTAAAGCATAACTTTGACCTCTCTTTTCTATAAAAATCTTTATTCAAAAGTTATATATGTATATTTTTTATGAAAATAATTTTTAAGACAAATCTATTTATATGATTTTCACATTTTTAAACTCAACGACTTAAAAGTTATTCATGATTTATATTCCCAATGTTTGAGTCAAACCTTGTCCAAAACGACTTCTAATACGGAAGTGGAGGAAGTACGACTGTACAAGCATAACCTCTACGATCAGCTGACACAATTTTTCTACGATTTTGTTTTTGAAGACATGGACCATATACACCTTTTCAGTTTTTTGCTTTACTTTACCACAACCCCCTCTATACCAACGGATGTTAGTCATTATAAGTAGGATAATACCGAGCAAAGCAACCATTCGTCGGTATAGCTTATTAATGGATTGTCAGTCGGTATATCAAGTTATAACAATCAACTATAAGTTGGTATATTAATTTCGATGTGCCTTCGAACCATTCGTCGGCACAAAACTCAATATATACTTCGAACCGTCCGTCGGTATACATATACCCTCTCGGCCCACCTCGTGCGAAAAATCCGGACCCTATCTTTTTCGTTCACCGTCGTTTTATCCTCTTCACGTCCGCCTTCCCCCTCTCCCGTGTAATTCTCCCACCTTATCTCTTCTTCGACCTCCCTCCCAGATCTATTCCTCCCACCCCCATAGTAGGGTGTGGCGACATCGTCTCCGCGGCGCAAGGGCGGCCGACTCCTCGACACGGGGGGCGCTGGCCCCCTCGACACAAGGGTTGCGGGCTCCTCAGTGCGAGGGATGCCAGCTCCACAACGTAAAGGTGGCGGACTCCTCGACGCGGAGGACGCCAGCCTCCTCGGCGCAAGGGCGGTGGGGTCCTGTGCGCGGGGGACAACGACCTCCTCATCGCAAAGGCGGCGTGCTCCTCACGCTGGCCTCTTTGGTGCTACAACAGTGGGTGAAGGGATACAGGGTGGCTACGCTAGCGCAAAACAAAATTTTATCTACCCCATAAACCATGAACTACTGCCGTTATAGATCACGGGACTACCAATAGACGTGCAGATGCAGTGGAACCGTCTCGATGTAGGCAAACGCGTCAAGGGTAGTAGGTAGTGCAGTCGCTCACATCCACCTGGTCCTTCACGTGCGGTTCGTCCTTGTGCTCCAAACGTAGCACCTCCAAAGTATCCACACGTACGGGGAAGGAACACCGATCGTGGATGTACTAGAACCTCACGAACGATCACGAACCAGAGGATACAGATGGAGGATGGGCTCCAGGAATTACTTTTCACCACGGTATTGTTCATGTGTTTACTGTAGCACATGACCGTTTAGGGTTTTCCCCTCTCTCCACCTTTGTATATATAGAAGTCACTAATGGGACTTTCAACTTTTGCGGCCCGTTAAGACTCTAGTACCCTAATGGATCAAATCCATCAAGCCAATTAGTGGATCCAATCTAATTGGTTCTAGGGCATATATCCAACAGTCCCCTACTTGCACTAGAGACAATAACATATGCAAGCTTTCTAATATTCCAAACACCTTAAGTGTGTGACCTTATGAGTTCACGCATACATAGACATGGCCCGAGTACTCTTACTCGACAAATAGTTGATAGCGGCCTCTAGCAAGACGTGTCAACTCCTATGCATACGTAAAGATCTTATCAGACGAACCACACATCATTTCATACATGCTATTCCGTTTGCCTCACGATATTTGGTATAGCTCCAAGCTAACCTCTCTTTTTCAATATCGTGATTCGGATCCTTTAAAAGGGGTTAACTCTTAACCCAACACAACCATGCATTTCTTGATCCAATCACTCGAGGGGCCCAGATATATCTCTCTAAAGTAGAGAGGGGCAAATTCCATCTTGATTGACCTTGCCTCACAGCATGCTTCTTAACAAACCTGAAAGCCACCTTTATAACCACCCAGCTACGGAGTAGTGGTTGATAGCCCCTAAGTAGGTCAATTCACATCTTGAGTACATGTGACAATCTCAAGTCTAAGGACATAGCGTTTACGTTGTGTAAATAGAGAACTACATAACAAAGTCTCAAATTGGGTCAGTCCAGCCCCATGTCATACATGGGCCCACATTATTAGTTATACATCTCCATGTTCATGACTTGTAAAACATAGTCATCAACTAATACATGTGCTAGTCATTAACTCATACTAGGGAAAACTTTTGAATAGCCATACAAGTAAAAGAGTTTCACAAACAATTCACATAATTGCCAATCAAATACAAGTTGTCTTTCATGGATATTTAATAAAAGAACAAAGTGACATGGATACAATGAAATATAATCATCTCTATGATTCCTTATAAGACATATTTCTAACATTCTTCCATTTGCACTTGAGCTAATCTAGAATGTATTTAATACCAGTAGCTCTCATGTGCGCCTCATGCTTAGACTGTGGAAAGAGTTTTGTCAAAGGATATACAACATTCAAATCTGTGTGTACTTTGCATATCTTGATATCACCTCGTTTAACGATCTCTCGTATCAGATGAAATTTCCGTAGTACATGTTTATTCTTTTGGTGGTTCCTTGGCTCCTTTGCTTGCGCAATAGCCCCATTGTTGTCACAGTAAAGATACAATGGGCTAGAGACACTCAGAAACACACCAAGTTTAGAAAGGAACTTCCTTATCCAAACACCCTCCTTTGCCGCTTCCGAAGCCGCGATGTACTCGGCTTCTGTTGTAGAATCAACCACTGTCTCCTGCTTGGAACTCTTCCATCTCATAGCACCACCATTTATCATAAATATGTATCCTGATTGCGACTTTGAATCGTCTTGGTCAGTTTGGAAACTAGCATCGGTGTAACCCGTTACAACGAGCTCCTTCTCACCACCATAGACTAGGAACATGCCTTTAGTACTTCTTAAGTACTTAAAAAACATTTTTAACCGCTGTCGAGTGACCCTCACCTAGATCAGATTTGTATCTGTTTGTAACACTGTGCGCATACAGAGTATCTGGACGTGTACATATCATTGCATACATAAGTAGTCGAAGGACACTAAGTCTTGCTAAGATGTATGCCATGTGACATAGGCAAGAACCCTTTCTTCACTTCTTCCATGTTGAACCTTTTCAACACTTTATCAATGTAAGTGTCTTGGCTTAATCCTATAAGCCTTTTTATCTATTTTTATAGATTTTGATGCCCAAAATGTATTCTTCCTCACCTAAGTCCTTCGTCGAAAAACTATTTTTCAATGAGGTCTTAGCGGCCTCAAGCATAGGAATGTCATTTCCAATCAGCAATATGTCATCCGCATACAAGATTAGAAATACTACCGAGCTCCCATTTGCCTTCTTGCAAACACAAGGCTCTTCTTCAGTCTGAATGAAGCCAAACCCTTTGACTACTTCACCAAAGCGAAGGTTCCAACTCCAAGATGCCTGCTTCAATCCATAAATGGACTTTTGAAGTTTGCGCACCTTTCTAGCATTGGTTGGATCAACAAATCCCTTAGGTTGTGTCATATACACATCCTCAGTCAGATTCCCATTTACGAAACTGTTTTGACATCCATCTGCCATATCTCATAATCGAAATATGCAGTTATAGCTAGAATGATTTGAATTGATTTAAGCATCGCTAAGGGCGAGAATGTCTCGTTGTAGTCAACTCCTTGAACTTGTCGAAAACCTTTTGCAACAAGTCGAGCATTATAGATGTGAACATTTCCATCCATGTCTCTCTTCTTCTTATAGATCCATTTACACTCTATGGGTTTAACACTATCTGGCGGGTGTGACGCCCCAGGTTTTTAATTACCGTCATTAACGCTAATGACTAGATCAGCCGAGTCAAACCGGTCAAACACCGGTCAAACCTAGGTCAACCTGGGTCATCACCCCGAAAACCTCGCCAATGAACCCTAATGAACCCCTTGACCAAGTCTACACCCACCTGTAATGGACCCTTGGCCAAAGTCACGGTCAAAACCGGCTTAACCGTTGACGTCAGCGAATGTCGTCCGGAACTTTTGCCGCGTTCTCCAAAATTCATCTAAACACTTCAAAATCTACCTTTATGAAAGTTGTCCATCTTGTTGAGGGACACAACTTTCATGTAGATTGGCATTTAAAATTTTGAGTGAAAATTGGTGAAAAACTTGATCGACTGACAGTACCTCCTGTTTTCCAGAATAGGCTGGCATTCAATGTTGGCACGACGTTCCTGCAAAATCCGTTGAGAAAAACACCATATGACCTTTTTGAAAGTTGTAGAGGGTGACTAGATCTACAACTTTCGTATTCAAAGCTTAGTCAACCTTTATTCAAAATTTTGGAGAAAATCGAGTTCGAACAGGGGCACACCGAATAGAAATCGGCCGCGGACGCGCTCCCGCGCGCGCCCGCGCCGCGCGCGCCGCACCCGCCCGCCTCGGCGTCCGAGCCCCCTCGCGCCTTCCCGAGGCTCGTTCCCCGAAGCCACGCGCATCCCAAGACGGTCTCGAAGTCCTCCCCCCTTCCTCCTCGCGCCGCGCGTCGTCCGGCCGGGAACGCCCGGCGGACCATCGGCCCGTTCCAAGCCCCCCTGCCACTCGCTCCTCCCAAGGCCAGCGCGCACCCCCATGGATGCCGCAGAGGGTCTGATAGTCACTGACGAGCTCCCTGGTTGCCCATATAAAGGGGCGCCGCCCTCCTGTCCCGGCCGAGCCGCGATCGAGCCGCCGCCGGCGCCATTGCGGCCGCCGCGGCGAGCTCCGTGCCGGGCCGGCTAGGCACTAGACCAAGTTCTTCCCCACCGTCCTTGGCATCTACCACAACTCACGGACGTGCCGCCACTCCCGCAGCCACCCACCGCGCCGGACCCGCCCGCTCCAGCGGCGGCCGCCGCCGGCGACCGCTACACACCCCACCGCCGGCCACCTTTACTCCCAAATCCAAACCAAACCAGTCCCTAGCCACCCTAGCACCCTTCCCCCGCCCTTCCCTGGCCAAGCCCAGCGGCGGCTAGCTGGAATTTGGCCTCCCCGCGCCGGCCAGCCGCGCCCAGGACCACATTGCAAACGGAACTTCTTTCCAGGGTCCCTGCTGCAAAAGGTGAACTCCAATAGTAAAAGTGATTTCCTGATTCTTGAAAATTGCGTAGAAAATCACAGAAAAATCAGAAAAATATAAAACCAATTTTGTTGGATTTGTGGTGAAATATCCCACAGCTAATTCCTGATAGTTTGTGCATGAAAAATACAAATGTGAAAACCCTAGATCTGCAATATCTCAAAAACCATAAATCCTATGTAGCTATTTTTTGGATATGTTGTGTGTTAGGTCATGACTAGCTCCTATACCAAAAATTTCACAAAGTTATGATGTAAATCTTTTTATAAAAATGTTTTTCCATTTCTGCCAGATCTGCATAAATGATTTTTCTTGCTAAATATATTTAAGTTTTTGAGTTCAACTTGTGCACACTGTCTTGTAATGTCAAAATACACATCTTGTGAATTAATCATGATTTTTGGCAAAACATTAATATTTATCCTCAATTTATCCATGATTTCCTTTGTAAATTAATGGGGGAAGATCAGTAGAGATTCCATGTGGACATGCTAGTTCTTTAGGCTTGTTTAGGACCAGAGAGCATGCACGAGAAAGTTTGGATCATTTTGAGGCTTATTTGTTTTTGTATGCAGTTAAATTGAATCACTAGCTAGCCCTTTGCTATTTTCCATAATATTTAATTTCCTAGCATCCAACACTTACATGTGGGTCCAATGGACCAGGATAGGTGCTAATATGCATATGAAACACTTCTTTAATTTTTGGTAATTTAATTGCTTAATAAAAAGCTTAAAAGCCCTTTTAATAATAAAGAGCAATTAAATAAGAAAAACCCCTAATTAATTTTTTTCCTTTTTTGAAAGTATTATCTAATTTAATTAAAAGATAATTCATTATCCTTGCTGATAAGAAATTAATTCATGGATAAAAATATTATTTATACCTTTGCCTGTGAAAAGAAAAGGAACTAAAGTCTTCACATGAAATGACAAGTACAATAGAAACCTTTATTCAAATGTGCAGTAAAAGAATAACTTATGTACACCCAATAACCTTCCTAAAAGAGAAACATTAGCTAGATGCTTGTTAAGGTGAATATGACCAACCCAGAGTTGGATAAGACAACAACCTATCACATCACCTAAACTTGCATTGCATTCCGTGTAGATCTTCCGGACGGAGATTGCTCCCTTATCCCGGAAAACGAGGAAGGAGGAGCGGAAGCTTCACTGCAGTACGTGGAAGTGCTCGACACCGAGGGTGCCCAGGCTAACTTAGCTGACGAAGGCAAGCTCCGGTGCATCTAACCCAGTTTTCAAATTCTGTATTCGATTATCTATGAATGATTGTGCATTTACGTTCAGGAGTTGAATGAAACCCTAGATGCATGATCCATAGGTACCTTTGTCCTTACTAGTATGATAGGTTGATAGCTGCTAAGCTATAGGACCGTTACAAGTCGGGTGATGACCTCACTCGGGGGAATAGGTCCTAGATAGGAATCATAATATATATCCTAAATGGATTGCTCACGTGGTAAGAGCATGGGATCTAGGCTCCAGTCCAGTGGTTATGTGGGTTAAGTTTTTGAACGTACTAAGCACATGTCGGGTATGGGACCGGTAAGCCTAGTACCTTAATGAGACGGCTAGGGATGGGACTGTCACTACTCTTGGGATTCGCTCTCACGGCTAGCTACCGGTGGTGTATGGTGATTCCGGGTATCTCGCGGGGTATTCCGGATAGCCTGCACCAAAGACTGTGGCCTTTCATCCCGACCCGGGGATTTTTGGGGACGGCCTGGGAAAGTTGTCCTTTCGGGGGCAGCCTACCGTGTGTTTGGGTTTACCTTGCAAGGTTTAAATCAATCGATTGTCGGCCTCTCACCGTTATCTGAGACTACTTACTCCACTAGTCATAAGATCCCTAATGATGGAAGTTGATGAACTTTATGCTTGATTAATTGTATTGTACAACTATGTTTGTACTAGTTGGCTAATGTAGTAAAGATTAAACCTACTAGAACTTGTGCTAAAATCTTGAAAGTAAGGACCTACTCTTTGTTACTTTTTAGCAAAGCAACCCAGTAGCCAAAAAGCCTTTCATGGTCTAGTTTTGGTGAAGTAGTTATCACCGACGGGTAAGACTTGCTGAGTATTAGTATACTCAGTCTTGCTATAATGTGTTGATCTAGGTAATGCCTTCAGTGATGTGTGGCCCGGAGAGATCCCGCCCGGCTGGGAGCTGGAGTGGGTGGAGGACGACTACTGAAAGCATCATGGATGGCCTCCCCTGGTGTCTTCGCTTCTGTTAGTTTATTTCCGCTGCTTTCGAAAACTCTGAACTATTTCGTCATGGCAAAAACTATGGTTTGTAATAATTAAACCCTTTGGGGTATGAATTTGGATATCAATGATGTTGTATCTCTGGACTCGCCTTCGAGTGAGTTTTAATGCATATATTCGATCCTTGTTGCTTTTCAAGTGACATGCCGGGCGTTAACCCAACAACTAACGACAGGATGATACTTTATCATTGCTTAATGACCAAAGTGGATCGGTCTTAGGCGATAGTACGGTATTTTCCTGGACGGGTTGTCACAGTGGGTCAACCAAGTTCCAAATTTGATTGTCACCCATGGAATCTATTTCGAATCTCATGGCATTTTGCCATTTATTGGAATCTGGGTCCATCATTGCTTCCACATATGTCATAGGTGCATTATTGTCTAACAACAATATATCGCGCTCTCCTGTGATCATGAGATTGAGCTTATCAGTTGTGCGACGCGCCCTTTCAGACATTCGTGGTAGTGGTGGTGCTTCTCTTGGCACAGGCATCTCTACTCGTTTAGCTACATTAGCATCACTTGTGAAATCTTGCCCATGCAGCTCATCTTGAACTTCTTCAAGATACACCTGTTGTCTACATTTTTCTCTTTTAAGAAACTCTTTCTCTAAGAAAACACTATTCCGGGCGACAAACACTTTGCCTTCCGACCAATTGTAGAAATAATATTGCAAGGTTTTCTTTGGGTATCCCACAAATATGCACTTGTCTGATTTGGGTGTTAATTTATATGATTGCAGATTCTTGACATAAACCTCGCAATCCCAAAATTTTTAGAAAAGACAAAGTGGGAGTCTTACCAGTCCACAACTCATATGGTGTCTTAACTACAGACTTAGAAGGTACCCTATTTACAGTGAAAGCTGCGGTTTCTAGAGCATAACCCCAAAATGATAATGGTAGGTCGGACTAGCTCATCATTGATCAGACCATGTCCAACAAGGTTCGATTACATCGCTCAGATACACCGTTTCTCTGAGGTGTTCCAGGTGGCGTAAGTTTCGGAACAATTCCGCAACTCTTTAGATGACTGCTAAACTCGTGGCTCAAATACGCATCTCCACGATCAGATCGCAAGGTCTTGATTTTCTTCTTATATACTTAAATCATCAGTGAACATTTTGAAGTATTAGTATCCACCTCTAGCTGTCGTACTCATTTGTCCGCACACATCCGTATGTACGAGTTCCAGTAAGTCTGAGGCTGTCTCAAGAAAACCTGAGAAAGGCATCTTGGTCATCTTTCCTAGCAAACAAGCTTCACATGTCTCGTAGGATTCAAAATCAAACGAAGTTAAAAGTCCATCGTTATGGAGCTTCTTCATGCGCTTTTCACTAATGTGACCCAAATGACAATTTCATATGTAGGTAGGACTCAAATCATTAGGTCAAGACCTTTTAGAACTTATGTTACATATAGGTGAATCATCAAGATTTAAAACAAGTAAGTCATTCACAATGGATGCATAAGCCACAAACATATTATGCTTAGAGATCACACAACCATTGTTTTCACTAGCAAATGAATAACCATCCTTCATCAAACATTAAGGGGATAAAATGTTTCGACTCAAACTATGAACAAAATAACAACTACTCAACTCCATAATATATCTTGATATGAGGTGGAGTTGCATCATCCCAACGGTCAACGTAGCAACTCTTGCATTATTGCCCACACGGAAAATCAACTTCTCTTCTTTCAATGCTTCTACTCCTCACCATTCCCTGTATCAAATTGCAAACTGTTGACGGTGAATTTCCGTGAACCTAGCCATGAGTTTACCTTCGGTGTTGCCATGAATTTTATATCTTATCCATTGGTACTAACACCCTTGGTATAACAAGTTCGTTTGTGCATGCCGTTTTTGGAGTTTAGTGTTTATGTAGGAATTTAGCTTTGAAAGCAAGACTTCTGGGTAAAGTTCATTAAGCACCTCATGACAAGTCCTCAAATCCCGATACAAGTCAAGCAATGAAGTGAACATGACTCCAAGAAGCCCAAGGAACAAACCCATGAAGATGGAAAACTCCAAGGACCCGAACAGAAAAGGACAAATCTTGCGGGACAAGGAGCTTCATCTAAACCGTGGAGAAACTAATGTCAAGGGCCCACATGCAGTTGGGGGAATACTCTAGAAGACTCAGAAAGCAACACCAAGCGAAGGAGGCCGCAGGCTAGGCCGAAGTGGGCGCAGGCCAGCCGGCCCAGCCCACTTCGAGGCCCAATCGACCCCCCCCTTTGACCTAGTCTCCATTCGGGCTATTTATAACCCCGAGGCTAGGCGCCACACATCAATTCATTCGCTATCTGCCGCCGAGGTGCAGAGAAGAGAGGCACACCATCTCGGTGAGGAGAGGGTCGAGCTAGTTGACTAGGACTTTTCCATTTTGATATGTTCTGCTCATGTTTAGGACTTTGCTCATGAGAGGTTAAATTTTCGCAAAATTGCTCAATCCTATCTTAGCTTCGTCCAATGGTTGTGAAACTTTGTAATCATGAAGTTGATGTCATTACAAAGCTGTAGAGTATCTAACTTGCTCATTTGGACATGTGTAGCATCTTTGATGCATTTTGGTACTTGAGAAGCTCTAGGTTGCATGTTTTCAAATTTGAGCCTTGATTCATGCATTGGCAACAAGAGGGAGAAAGAAAGGTGGAGAAAAGTTGTATTGCATCCCTAGAACCTATGCCAAGAGTCAAGGGGGACCTTGTGCATTTCTTTTGCATTTTGGCTTTTGGGGGGTGTGGTCTGCTGTACCAAATCGGTTTGACCGCTTTTGGTAACCGGCCTGACCGGTTTTGGTGGAACCGGTCTGACCGGTTTTGGGAACCGGCCTGACCGGTTTGTGCCCAGGGTTGGCACTTGTTCAGGGGGAGTATGCATTTGTGCAGGGGGAGCTCTTGTAGGCCTTGGTGGTTTGTGCTCTTTGCTTGAGCATAGTTTTGTCTCGGATGTGTCGAGTCGTTGCCCTTGCCTAAGGGGTCTGAGACTTGTCTTCTTCAAGTGATCTTACTCTTTGCCTTTCTTTGGCTTTCGATCGCTTGTTGGAGTTTCTTTTTATTTGTTTCTTTTCTTTTTTCTTTTCTCTTTGATTACCAAATGTGTGTGTTGTCAATGCACTCATCAAGGGGGAGATTGAGGACCATGTGTGGTTCGAGGACTGGTGGATGGTCGCTTCCTAGTGTGATGAGTGATTGACAATGTTGTGCGGACTAATTCTTGGCCAAGTACTGCAGGTGCAGGTTGTAGCTTAACTCGTGTTGGTGCAGGTGAAGGACAAGCGCGAAAGGTCATTGCCGGTGAGGCCTCCAGGTGTGGAGAAGACAAGTAGGCTTGGTTCGAGGGACCCGGTGGCCAGCAGGGTCAAGTACGGGCCGCATGGTGGCAAGAAGGGCAAGATGAAGTCGAGGACGGTTTCTTGGTTGAGCCACAAAACCAAGGTCGAGCCAGGACTTCGTGGGAGCCAAGTCATGAGTGGTGATTGGCAGAGGCTACATCAAGTACTCAGGGTTTGCGGTGGTTCACCAGAAAACCACCGGGTTACTCGGATGAGCCAAAAAGCCGAGGCCGAAGATCGGGCGTGGCTGTCAGGCCAAAGCAGGTCTAACCAGTTTGGAGAACTGGTCTTACCGGTTTGGGGTCTCAGGGCGCCAGAAGCTTCGAGGCGGAGGACATGCGTCAAGATCGCAAGACTTGCGTCGAGGCTACGCGAAGTGCGGTCACCGGGCATCTGTCCGATGGTGCTACAAAAACAAATTCCCAAAGTGCCCTTGATGGGCATGTATCCTAGTTTAGGCTTTAGGGGTATTTCAGTCTTTTGGCTTGCCTCCATATAACCCAAGGAGTGAGAGGATGGCAGCCATCTCTGGGAACTCTAGCCCATTTTGTTTTGCTATTTTCCTCTTCCATTTCCCTTGGAATTTCTAGGACTTGCTTGAGAGCTTCATGGTGAGATCTTGTGAGAGGGAAGGATGATCAGGCGGAAGGTAGACATTGTATGAACCTTTCATGGTATGTGTAGATGATTCGGCGTGGTTCCTCAAGGCTTGATTGTGTTCCTCCTGTTTTTCCTTTTTGGTGATTTTAGGAGCCTTTTCTTGGATTTTTCGTGGAGAAGTTTTGGAGCGTTTCTTTGAGGGATTCTTGTTGGATGTCACGTATGAGGACCTTGCGCCTCTTTGCTTGGTGATCTTGATCCAACAAACCCTCCGAAACGGCTTCGATTTGAGTGTTTTCAGTGGTTTCCATGGGAAGGTGTTCTTGAGGGTTGATTTCCAATTCCTCTTGATTGAGTGAGTTTTGGGGACCGAGCTTTTTGCCAAAGGTAGCCCACGAGGTACCCCAACTATTCCCAAAGTCTCACTTTGATCTGTGGAACGAATTAGGAGATCGATCGTTTGGTGTGTTGGGTTTTTCCCGCGGGCTATGTTCTTCCCGACTGTCCAGGCAAAACTGGCCTGACCGGTTTCCCAAACCGGTCTAACCGGTTTAGCCCTGTGGGCTGTCGTGAAGAGTTTTAGAGCAAGAGAGTCTCTATCACGCTATGGCTTCTTTTGTTCAAAGGAGGAAAGGCCCTTGAGGTGTTTTGGGTCTCAGAGGTGTTTTGACCGATTTGCCAAATCGGTCTGAACGGTTTCCCCTGCCTGTGTGAGGCTAAGTCCAACAAAAACGGTCTGACCAGTTTCAGAAACCGGCCTGACCGGTTTGAGGTGCCAGCAGCCTTGTCGTGTGTGTTTCCGCTGCGTGTGTAGAGTGGTTGTTGGTTGGGTCTTGCTCCTAGGTCTAGTAGCACTCCAGTGGCAGTGTGGGCTTGGCAAGAGAAGCTTGTGGAGGTGCACGAGTGAAATTGGGTTCATAGGCTGAATTCTTGAATAGAATTTTTATCGGCTCCCACTCACTCCCCCCCTCTGGTTCAATGCTTCAGTCCTTGACCTAGCCAGCATGGGAATCTTGCAAGAAAGACCACGTCGGAGTTCCCGAAATTAGAAGCAAGATCAAGGTAGGATCCCGGTGTTGATCTTGATTCATGTATGATGTATTATTTTGAATTATCAAGTTGCAATCCGATTCCTAGAGATCGAGTGTTTCTCCTACGATTTTGATTTCAATCGGCTTTTCGTATCTTAAGATCTATTCTCGAGTTAGATCATTGAGGGTGTTCTTGTAGCCGTGGTGGTTAGAGGTGCATGCACGACCTTTCATGAGATTTCAACTTGTTTTTTGGACTTGCCCTAACACGCACGAATAGGGGTGCATTGTGACAAAACGGTGGCTCCAAAAGGCGGGTGTTTTTGGAGTCGGATGGGAAACCGTGATTTATTGATGCTTTTTATGAGATTGAACTTGGTTACTTCTTCTTTGCTCGGAACTTCAACAAAGGCATGATCCAATCTCACTAGATTGGTTTATCCCTCTCGACCTTTTGCTACCTCCGGTTTTCATAGATTAGATTCATTTTCATGATGTTCTGTAGATTAGATGCATAAGATTCTCCTTTGAGGATCTAAGTGTTCTCGTCTTTAATAGAAAGGAATTTGCATCACACATTTGTTCCACGGATTCGATACCTTAGTTTGATACTGTTGACACCCAAAATTGGCAAGACTAGGTAGGCCGGTCTAACCGAAAGGCCCTCCCGGTCAGACCGCCCTGGTCAAGTTTCTCAAATGGAAATTTGGACTTCGCCATTGGATAGGTCTCGTCGAGTACATCAAGATCCATATATAGAACGTCCAATTCGGAGTCCGGAAGAAGGAGATATGACTTTTGGAAGATCTGCACGTTGCAGAGGCGGTTAGACCGCCCCCCGTAGGTGGTTAGACCGCCCCATCCTACCAAAACCTATTAGGAGTTGTATTTCGACACGATTTGGTTAGAGTTTTGACTCCTAATGGGGCAAGACCTCCCCTCCCTATAAATATAAAGGGCCACGGCCGATTAAGCATCATCCAATCGATCAAACACAATTTACTATTTATCGTTTTGCCTTTACTTTTATCTCTTTGCCCAAGCTCTTCCAACCTCGATCTGCTGTTCTTCCTTCATCTCCGTGACGACTGAAGGCGTTCTAGGTGGCCTACCGATCCTAGAGCAACCCTACGTGCATCAACTCCGATGGGGTCCCTCCCGAGTCGACGTTCGTAGGTCTATCTCCGGTTGATGCCCGCAACCAGGTCTAACCACCCCATATAGGCGGTTTGACCGCCCTACCCGGTCTAACCGCCCTCCGCAGGCGGTCTGACCGCCCCGTGCTTGTTGATCCTATAAAAAGGTGTCAATCGGCTGCCATGGCCGATAAACTACCTGTTCCTTCTGAGGTTGACCCCCAAAACATTGCAATGCCGAATGTTGAACAAACCTCGGCTGAAGAGCACAAAGCACTTGCTGAAGTCAGGAGGAAGATTCGTGAACAAAAGGAGAAGGAGATCCTGGAGTTGGAAGAAGAAGCCATGACGCAATACATCTCGCACTTCTCCGTGGATCGACAAGGGAACGTCAAGAAGGACAAGGATGTCGTCATCAATATTCCCATGCTCAAGGTACAATCAGATGCTCCTCCTAAAGCTAATTCAGATATTGCAAATATGATTGATGGGGCTGTTAGTGCTAGCTTAAATAACAAATTTATTGCCATGAGTGAAACATTTGAATCTACGATTACTTCTCATTTAGATTGTATAGAGGCTAAATTTGGTAAACAATTTTCTGGTAATGATATTAATGCATCTACTTCTAATACCGAAAATTCTAAAGATAGCACACTAGATGATTTTTCAAATTTGCATATACCTAAAGTCCTCATTGGTGTACCTCCAATCCACCACATACATAGTCGTACCACTATTGGTGCTTCGGCTGGTGGAGGGAGTACAATGGCCGCTACTAATGCAATGACACCACATATAGTTGTATATAGCGAGCCAAGTGCATATGTTCCTAATAGTTTGTTGCAGCATGTTCCCAACACATTGCCGAACCAAACATCAACATATGGCACACCATAACCTACTGTAAATCGAGCATCACATCCTGCATCGGCTAGACCTAGAACTGGGGATGGAGGGATTTAGAGAAGAGCTGCTTGAGATATTTAGACAAACTTTTGGTATAGAGCCTAAAACTAAGAATCGTTCGTACCAAAGACCATATCCTGATAATTATGAGTACATCCCGTACCCACAGGGATTTAAAATACCAGAGTTTACTAAATTTAGTGGGGATGATGGTAGAAGTACATTAGAGCATATAGGCCAATTTACTATACAATGTGGTGCAGCTACTTCTAATGATATTTGTAAAATGAGATTGTTTCCTTTTTCTCTATCGGGTGCTGCATTTACCTGGTTTATTTCTTTGCCACCCAATTCAGTTTACACTTTTTCTGATATAGAAAATAAATTTCATGATTATTTCTTGACTGGTGAACCTGAGTTGAAATTGTCACATCTTGTATCGGTTAATAAAAAGTCTAATGAATCTGTGACTGAATATATTAGAAGATTTAGAGAGACTAGAAACCGATGCTATAGTTTGACAATTTCTGATAGAGATCTAGCTGATCTTGCATGTTCTGGTTTGCTTGATATTCATAAAGAGAAGCTAGATGGTCAAGAATTCTTAGATGTTAGTCGGTTGTTGCAAACAGCTTTAGCTAATGAAAACTGACTTAAGGAATCTAAGAATTCACAAAAAACCAATGAAAAGTCTAATCATCCTATATGCCGCTGAATTTACATGGTCATTTGATGATAAACCAAATACTTGTGCTTCTCTCAAGCTGGCCCATAAGAGTCGGCAAGATGAGATAAAATTCACTTTTAACATGGCTAAGTGTGATAGGATCTTTGATGAGTTACTAAAATTGGGTAAGATTAAAATATCTCACACTTTGCCACCACTTAGTGAAATAAAGAAGCGTGCCTATTGTAAATTTCATCATTCTTATTCTCATGCAACTAATGATTGTAATAGTTTTCGTCGGCAAATACAATCGGCTATTAACAAAGGCCATTTAGTACCTCGTAATATGCAAGTCGACCAAAATCCTTTCCCTGTTAATGCTTTCTTGAGTTGCTAAATCCCAACGTACTCATTCGGCCGGATCACGCTGATGAAGCTAAGGGGAATAATATAATCATTGGAGAGCAAAGTCCTGACGAGAAGCTGTCACTAGAGAAGGCTTCAACGCTCGGGGGGTAAGACACTGTAGAAAAAGCCGATGGTGCATCGACTGGTCGGGCCACTGCCCAGCTCGGTCTAACCGGGTCCGGGGGCGGTATAACCGCGTCCCAGGGCGGTCTGACCGCTACCTCAAGAAAAAATGGAGAAGCTCCCAAGAAAAAGGTAAGGCCGAGTTTTGAAGGACTCCTGGCCAAATATAAGAGCAACGGAGCTGCAAGAAAGTGAAGAAATCAGCTAATAGGTGCTAACGTGAAAAAGCACCACCAAGACATGAGAAACGAGAAAGTGCGCAACACCAACAAGGTAATTTTGTTTATCCTTTTTGTTGGATCAGTTACACCATGTTCTTGGTATTATCCTTGCTATTACTCACCTATCGATTATAGTAGTATGTACATGAAATCATATATGATTCAATATCCTATTGCACATCCAAATTATGGTAAATTGCAAAGACCGATTGCTTACAACAACAATCTGGTCAAAAATAATGTATGTGCTACTATCAAGCAAGGTGGGGGTAGAAATGAGCAAAATTCTAAGGGTATGCAGCCGAGGTGGTGTCCCTCAGGCTTATCGCGCACTCAAAAAAGGAGATTACAGCGGATGCAGAAGCAAGGATCAATGGAGCAATCTACAACGATCACATCAGCAAGGTTAGCAACTAAGAAGGTATGGAGACCAAAACAAGTTGTTCCATGAGTTCATAACAAGTTCGTGGCCGATTAAGCAATTATCGCCCTTAGGAGTAAAAATATGAACGATGTATTTAATCATCGTTTTCTTCCAATTTTAATCATTACATATGTTTTTTGGCACACAAGCTTTGCCATAAAATAGGGGGCATATGTTGACACCAAAAATTGGCAAGACTAGGTAGGCCGGTCTAACTGGAGAGCCCACCCGGTCAGACCGCCCTGGTCAAAGTACTCAAAAGGCAATTTGGACTTCACCATTGGATAGGTCTCGTCGAGTACATCAAGATCCATATATAGAACGTCCAATTCGGAGTCCGGATGAAGGAGATATGACATATGGAAGATCTGCACGTTGCAGAGGCGGTTAGACCGCCCCCCATAGGCGGTTAGACCGCCCCGTCCTACCAAAACCGGTTAGGAGTTGTATTTCGACACGATTTTGTAAGGGTTTTAACTCCTAATTGTTGACGTAAAATCAGCACCTCACGCCAAGCACACCGCAAGCCGAACAAAGCTGGCTTAACACACGTGCCCAATCCGAAGCGTGCCAGTCAATTTTCCTGAAGCTGACAAAGGATTAAAGCAGTTAGATAAAACCTGGAACTTTACGGGTGGTACCAGACAGTTCCGTATTTACTGCTATAAAGCCAATTAAAATGACATATAGCTACAACAAGCTATCTGTCGGCAATTTGAATATCATTCGGGAACTCTAAAAATGAAACCAGGATATAGCCGAATGAATGATGTAAGCATGACGAAAGATCGGTCCTTATCTAAACAACATTACAGCACGTGATCATGACCGATTTTCGAGGATAAATTACAATAAAATAAATAAAGGTGAAGCATGTTTATAAATTTGCAGTAAACATGCATGCATAGGCCAAAAGCACTAGTCTACCGCATGTTTAGGTACTTTCAAACCCGTCGAGCGTGACACCAAACAAATTAATCCACCGCATGATACAACTTGTTTGAAACCATGCCACCAACCAAGTGTATATCTATCCACCGCATGATACAATCTAAGCATAGAAGGCTAAAAGAATACATTATTTAAAACAAACTTATGAGCACGTTTCACTCGTGTCAGGACTGCCGAATACAACTGTACAGCCGATTCGGGTTCCGTGGAGAAGGAACAAACTATGCTAGATCAACACGCTTGAACCCACAACACGTGGCAATCTAGATTGACTCGAGTTCGGCTATTTAAAAGCACGTGATCCATGCACCATATGGAGTTGGAGATTTGAACGTTCATCTTATGGATCATAAACAAGATAGAACCAAATCTAATCAATCTAAATTGGGCAAAAGAGTGTTACATGAATTAAACATGAAGCAAAATCCAAAGCAACACGTGATAACTTAATGAATCTATTAGATCTTGCCAAATCTAATAGAGTCGATAACTTAGCTCCAAGCTAGATCTTAGCCCACCGCATGGCTCATGACCTAACAGGAAACCCTCTTGAACCAAGCTTAAATCCACCGCATGATACTAAGCATAGTAACAAGAATACTTGCATCACATGCTAAATCCACTGCATGATACTAGACATGATACAAGGTTGCCGGTACTTACGGAGGTCGACGGATCGATGGCTCCTCTCGAAGAACTCGACGACTCGACTAAAGGACTCAAAGGTTGGCACGGGGCCGGTTTGTTGTGAAATTGTCCGATCCCTATTACAAACACTAAGGGTTTATATTTATACCATTGCCCTAATACGACTCCTAGTCGACCACGAGTACAACATTTATTGCTTAAATTAATGCATCGACTCCAATGTCCGTCTCGCACCCGTCATCAATTCGTCCCTTCCTTATATTCAGGCCACGTCATCACGTATTCCTGAATGCTTCCTTTTTCAAGCTCAAAACAACCCTTTTGCCGAATGATGGCGCGCTACCGACCACAGGCATCTTTACCGAACCCTTTGAGGAAAATTTCCCGCCGAATGGTGTTTCTTTACCAACCTCAGCCAACAAGTCAGTCTCTTTCCTGTACCAATTTTTGGTGTTAACATATGCCCCTTCAATCACGGGATAAAAGTGATTTTATTCCGGAATTGATTATAAATGCTCAGCGTCTCCGAGCCGAATCCGTTCAACACCCGTTCTTTCCTCCTCAAACCTTTGGAATCTTCGCTCAGATCCAAACCCTAGTTCATCAATCTTTCGAGCTCAAATCTTCAAATGGCGGACCAAGACCGGCTTTTCGGGTAAATCTCATCCTCCCAAGGCTCATTCAGTATTATATTTTTCGAATTCCATCTTAGATTTTTCCTTTTGCCTTTTCTTGTTCTTGATATGCTCTAGCCGCCGAAATTTTGATTCCCGTTGAAGACCAATCACCATCCTATTTCCTCGGGCCCATGGGAACCTCCGACCCTTTTGAGTTCATTGAAGCAGAATCTCAGAGGATCCCTTTCAAAGCAACTTTGTCTAAACCCCAAGAATGGCAAGATGCTTTCAAAGACTGGCCCCTGCCCCCAATTGCAGGTTGGAGAAACTGGTACAAGAGGATGCTTGACGATGTCAGCGCTAAAACAAGCAATTGGGACAGCCTTCGCATTTCCCATTGTTTGGAATTATCCTTGGCTGAAACACCAAAAAATGAGAATCTTCTGATTGCAACCTGTCATTTTTGGTCGAATGGTGCCAATGCTTTTCTTTTTGGCCATGGGCCAATGTCTCCCACTTTGGCTGATGTATATATGATAACCAGCCTTGATGTTACAGGATTCGTGTACCCACACAAGTACAAAGGCTCCTCCAGGCTGACAAGACTAAAAACAGGGGTTGGATATAAGAGATATATCCAAAAATATATGTCTAATGGCCCATTGTCTGAAGTTGAATACATGGCCTTTCTGAATATGTGGCTATGCAGATTCATCTTCTGTGGTAAAGCCAATGAGCTAACCTTAAACCACATTGTAATGGCTGAGGACTTGGCTGTTGGTAACCTTGTTTCTCTTGGAAAGTACCTCCTAGGAAGTGTATACCATATGCTTCACCAGACCACCTACTTGATGCACACCAGTCAAAAGATCTCCTATGTTAATGGTCCCTGGTGGTTTGTTCAAATGTGGCTGCAGCTATATATGCACCAGATTGTGGGTATTGACCTCAACAACTGGCTTTTTCCTTCAGCCAACTACAAGGAAGGAGAAACTCAAAGCAGCAAAGGTTGCCAGACTTATGGAGAAGCTGCTTCAACCATATCCATCAGCCAAAACATTAGCCAACTTTTTGAGCTCTTCTTCAAAGGTTTTGCCAATCCCCTTTGGCTTCCATACCTGAACAATGATAACTTGACTCTCCCTTGTGAGTTCAGTTTTGAGGCTGGATGTAATGATGTAAAATCTATAGCAATTTTCAACACCTTCATTCATCCATGCATCCTGCCAGCAGAATTCAGTGGAGGAAGGCAAAATCAAAGCACCTTTGAATACTACCAGCCAAATATGATGGCCAGACAACTAGGATGCGGCCTAGTGCCTCCAAGGCTATTCATTCATGAATTCCTCAAGCCCAGAGAGGATTAAGGAATCCCTACAAGCAAAAAGGGTATTCGAGTATCAGTGCAGCCCAACTGTTTATGCACCTAGCCCTTTTGTGCCAATAACAATAGCTCATCCCTCCTTTACTTCTTGGTGGCAAGAATTCCATGATCACACCTTCAATGTGCCAGTACATTCTCTTTGTCTTGAGATAATGCCTGATTTCTAGCCAATTTCAGAGGTAATATACTCATTTCCCCCTTTTTTTAAATCATGCTTCTCTTTACTGAGGGATCTTTCTATTCTCTGTAGAATACAATACCTGCCCCTCTTGCCAGGACAATCTCCTACAACATTGCAGGACCAATCTCTGCCTTGGGATTTCATTCTCCCACCTTGGCTCAACTGATGTCCAGATACGCCACATCAGACCCAACCCTCATCGGTTCAGCCTCTGACAAAAGAAAAGCTCCATCCCTGGTTGCTCCTCCAGCCGCCAAGAAGAAAAGAACATCTAAAAGAGTTCTTATTGAGGTTAACATCTTTTCCTTCTTGAACATAAAACCACTCTTCATCCTGATCATCTTTATCTTATGTAATTTCAGACCAGAACTCAACAACCAATAACCATTACAGAACCTGCCAACGCTCCATCTGCTGGTAAAATTTTCACCATCTTATTATATATTTTTTAGCCATTTTTCTCCATTGGCATTTACCCTCTACTTATTATTTGCAGAGGAAACATTGATGAGACAAACTGTGGGGAGTTCATCTCCTCAACCTGTTTCAAACCCAGCCTCACCAAGGATCCAGCCATCTTCTCCCCAAGCAGAAGCTCCAGCTTCACCTATGATCCATCCATCCTCTTCTCAAGCAGAAACTCCAGTTTCACCAAGGATGGATCCACCTTTTCCTCAGCCAGAAGCTTCAGTCTTACCAAGGACTCCACCAGCTTCTCCTCGGACAGAAGCTTCAGCTTTACCAGGGACTCCTCAAGCTTCTCCTCAACTGAACATCCAAGAGCCCCTCCTTGAGCCTGAAAAACTTCCTTCTCCAACTCAGGAGGCCAGAAATGAGGTAAGCATGAATATTTATCTCTTTTATCTCTATCTAATAAATCATCCTTAATTTAGTAAGCTTTTCTTTTCAGGATCAGGCTGTGTCACCACCAAGCTTTTCTTTTACCGTCGATGACTTATCTGCCGAAAAAAGAGATGAAGCATCTTCAGGCCAAGCTTTATTAGAGGAAAATCAAGATCAAGTCAGGGACGTTGATCTTCTAGAAGAAGTGCTTGAATCCATCAACCAAGAGCTTCCTGACAATATGAAAGCCTCCTTGGAGCCTATCTCACAATTGGACAATCACTTTGCAGCAGTGAGGCGAGCTTTGAAGAATCAATCCTCCCGACCAACCCTGGAACAAAAGATAGCCAAAGCAAAACAATTCGTGAAAGACTCACAGGCTCAGATCCAAAACAATAAAGAATTGCTGGCCGAACTGCAGCCTGCACTTGAGTTGAAAATCATCAGGAAAGCTGCACTAGAAGCCGAATTGAAGAACTTGACAGCCGTAATCGAGGCTGACAAGAAGAAGATCGCCGAACTTCCTGAATCAACAGAGAAAATTCAAAAGGAAGCTACAACAACCTTGATTGAATCAAATCAGCTCAAGACAAAGCTCTCCGCTCTGTCTAACACCCAGGAAGCTGATCAAAAATTGCTGGAAAACATCAGCAAGATGATATCAGATGCTTCCAGTGTAATCTCAAAATACTTGGGTATATGATTGTATCAAACAGTTTGTAGCCAAATGGTTCATCGTCCTTGTAATTTTGCTCACCATAAGCTTTTACTTTCCAATATTTGTCCTGCCTTACTTTAGCGAGCAACTCTTAGACGATTCTTTCGCCAACTCTGGCCAAACAGTGTCAGACCCGAAAAACAACCCGACCGCAACTCAGCTGAATTTTAACTAGTCAAACCAAATATGACCTAGATTGAATCCCAAACGACCCGACAACGGTTCGGTTAAGGAAGTCTCTCCACTTCCCAAATTTCTTGGGATATGCACCATGATCTCCGGCCACGATCTCTTTGCGAGTCCCATAAATTTGAACCTCGGGTGCCCGTAGCCTTTCACCAAGTCCTCTGCTTTCAAGCCTTTGCCAATCTAAACTTCTCCTCTCTAGTACTAGTACTCCAAAAAGCTCCATGGCGAGCGTGCAAGCAAGAATGTGCACCGGCTAGCGACGAGGCCGAAGGGAGCCGTGCTGGCGCTCGCCGGAGGTGGTGATCGTCGGTTTCTTTACAGCTCTTTCTATATATTTTTTCGTTTCTGACGATCCTCTTCGTGTTTCCAGACTCATCCAATGGAACCCTACTCCTGCACCGGCCACGATTCCGGCCATGGTGGGCGACTCATCGGGATTGTCCGGACGTTCCCACTCCTCCAGCTCGCGCTACAGCGATCGCGACGCCCGCAGGTTCAAGGCGGAGCGTGATGAAACCCGGCGCGAGTTGGAGGTTGTCTCCAAAAAGGCAGGAATCGCTGAGCTCGAGTGGGAGCGGAAGCAGCTGCTGGAGGCCATCGACGGTGAATCTTGTGATTTGTTTAATCTCATCCCAGCTTTGAACTAACCGCCATTGCTCCGTAATTGCTGCAGACTATGACGCCGAGCTCAACTAGGTGAAGACGCTGGTGAAGAAGCTGGCGGATAAGGTGAATGCTCCCAGAGACACACCGGAAGCCCGCCTTGGCGCGGTGGAAGACCGCGTCGACGAAGTGGCCCTCCACGGCGTCCGCCTGGGCACCACTCTGGGCCTGGCTGCCATGGCGACGCACACCGGCGTCGACTACTCCACGCGGCCACGCGGTTTCCGTGGTGGCGCGCCGGAGGGCATCGACGACATCGAGGTCATCCTGGAGCGCCTCGACGGCCACAACGACGCCAATGCCGATTCCATTCATCCCCAGTTTGTTCTGAACTTGCTTTTTGATTAGTTTGTACTAGGGATGTTGGAATTTCGGTAATAAATATGAAATTTTATCTTCTGTATTTGTCTTGTGACAATTTCCTTTGATCTGTGCATGCGAACTTTCACTGCTTTGAATGCATTCAGGAACTTTTACTTTAGCCGAATACGCACAAACTCTTGTCCCTTATTCGGGAGCCATGAACACTGTTCAATGAAAAACCCCCTCGCATTCGGAGAGAAACCCTGCCGTTTGGTATTCCCATTAATGTACGCCATCCAGTCATCACTCCCGATGCGTTCTCACGGCTCATAAAATAGCCCCCTTGGTGCTCTGCAAATCCACTCGCATACACTTCCATCATTTCACGTCCTCTCATCCCACTTCTCCAGAGGAGAAACCCCCAAGGCCATGGCGGACAAGGGGAAACAGCCAGTCGAGGAGAGCAGCGCCCCACCAAAGAAGCGAACCATTCGAGAGTAAGCTTTCCTTCTCAATCCTTTCTCTTGCTCTTGATTGCAATCTCATGATTCACCTTCCTTTGTTTTCAGCCTTGACTTTCTCCCAGAGGTAATCTTTGTAACTGAAGAGGTTCCTGAGTACATCCTCTCTGATTCCTCTGCTGAAGAAGAATACGCCACGCCGGAACAAAAGACCAACCACCAACTGCGTCGTCGCATCCGGCATCTAGAACACAACCTGCGGGACGTCAACGCCGCTGCAGTGCCGAACGCGAACGCCGCATGAGTTTGGAGGAGTTGGTCGGGGGTAAGATCTTCATCCTTATTTGATTTTCATGTTTAAGTTTCAGATCCCACATTCAACGAGAATCTATTCCCTTTCTTCAGATGTTTCTGACAGGTACAACAACTTGAAGGCTTCCTGGGATAGCCTGATGGAAGCTGCAAGTCACGGCAATCCCCGAAGCTTCTACGTTGCCGTCACGGTGGTCCTGGAACAGCTGAAGAGGGAAGAGCTGAAGAGGAAAAACGCGGAATCAAAGAAATGAAGCATACATTTGCTTCTTCCTCCAGGCCTTCTGCTTCCCACAGGCTCCCTTTTGTAATCTTAGGTGGCTGGGTTGCCAAATAAAGAACCTGCAAGAAACGTTTGTAATGTAGAACATTTTTTGTGCTAAGGGCAATACACTTTAGTATTGGCCATCTCCTTTGTTAGGACTTTTGCTCTGAAGGCGGCTCCTCTCCCGAACGCCAGCTGTTTCTATATTTCTGATGCTTGTAATCCTGATGCTTGCAATCAACGATCAACTTCAATACTAGGATGATATTTCTTCAAGTATCTCCCATTTATAGCAGCAGTAAACTCTTCTCCTAGTAAAGTTTTCGAGATATATGCATTTCTAGGCGTACACCTGACTACCCGAAAAGGACCTTCCCAATTCGGGGACCATTTGCCGAACGTACTGTACTTAGTCCCAATCGGTAGTAATGCTTTCCAAACCAAATCCCCTTCTGCAAATTGCTTGACTTTTACTTTCTTGTTGTAATACTTAGCAACTCGCATCTTGTTCTTCTCAATGTTTTCCAAGGCCCTAAGACGAATCATATGCAAATCCTCTAACTCGTCCATCATTAAGCCACTGTAATCTTTGGAACTTAAATCCTTTTGTAAAACCACTCTCCTCGAATCTGATTGCATTTCCCATGGCAAAACAGCATGATGCCCGTAAACCAACTCATAAGAAGATGATTTTGTAGTTCCATGAGGGGCCATTCGGTAAGCCCACAAGGCTTCATTGAGTACCGAATGCCACCTTTTTGGCTTCTGACCAATCTTCTTTTGTATAATCTTGATCATGATCTTGTTAGAAGCCTCTGCCTGACCATTAGCTTGGGCATAATGAGGAGTAGAATTTAACAATTTGATACCCATGCTTTCAGCAAATTCCCTGAACTCTGAAGATGTAAATTGAGTTCCTTGATCAGTTGTAATTGTTTGAGGAATTCCAAATCTGTAGATGTGCTCCTTGACAAACTCAACCATGTTTTCTGATGTTACTTTCTTCAATGGGATTGCCTCAACCCATTTGGTGAAATAATCTGTTGCCAAAAGTACAAACTTATGCCCCTTGCTAGATGGAGGATTTATTTGGCCAATCAAATCTATACCCCATCCTCTGAATGGCCATGGCTTGATAATAGGATTCAAAGCTGATGCTGGAACTCTCTGAATATTTCCAAACTTTTGACAATCTTGAGACCCTTTGTAATACTCAAAGCAATCTTCCAAAGATCGTCGGCCAATAACACCCAAAGGTGCTCGATAACCCATTTCATTCAAGAGCCGATTGATGTGCTCCACATGCCCCATCGTGCACTTCACTCATCATTTTCTTTGCTTCTTCTTGACCCAGGTATTGTAGCAACACCCCATCTAATGATTTGTAAAACAAACGTCCATCAAGAAGAACAAACTTTATAGCTTTGTACCTGAGCTTCCTAGAGACCTTTCGGGATGGATTTTCCAGATAATCAACAATTTCTTTTGTCCAATCATCTTCTACTAGATCACTCCTGAAAGCACACACATTGTTGGCAAACACTTCTTGATTTTCTCTATAACCTGAAGCACTTTGAGCCAACCTATTTGCTTCTTCATTGTGTTCCCTAGGAATATGTTGCAGAATCACTAACTGAAAACTTTTTAAGATTTCCCTGCATTCCTCGTAGTAATTCCTCAGGACATCATTTCTACATTCATATTGGCCATTCAATTGTTTTATAACTAACTCTGAATCTCCATAAATTTCAACTGAAATAGCCTTTGCTTCTTTCAAATGCTGAAGCCCTCTAAGTAATGCCTCATATTCAACTTGATTATTCGTGACAGTAGGTTGAATAGGGATAGCAAATTCAAACATCTCACCTCTGGGTGAAATCAATAAAATTCCTACTCCACCACCTTTGCCACCTGAGCATCCATCAAAGAACAAAGCCCAAGGAGTAATTTCAAGCAAATTAATTGATGGATCGCGATGTTCAGCAATGAAATCAGCAATAATCTGACCTTTAACAACTTTTGCCGATTCGAACTTCAACTCAAACTCAGACAAAGCTAAAATCCACTTGCCAATCCTTCCATTCAGAATTGGCATAGACAACATGTGTTTAAATACATCAAATTTTGAATGTACAACACATTCGGCAATCAACAAATAGTGCCGAAACTTTGTACATGAGTAATAAACACACAGGCAAAGCTTCTCCGCAGCCGAATATCTTGTTTCGGAATCAAGCAATTTTCGCCTAAGGTACGCAACTACTCGTTCGTTTCCCTCAAATTCTTGTATGAGGGCCCATCCAATGGTTTGGGTATCGGCCGCCACGTACAACTTAAAAGGCTTGTTCAATTGTGGAGGCACCAACACTGGTGGTTCCTTCATGTACTCCTTGATTTCATCGAAAGTCTTTTGTTCTTTGTTACCCCATACAAACTTCTGATTCTTCTTGATCCTCAACAATGGAGAGAAAGGCAACACCTTTTGTGACAAATTTGAAATAAATCTTCTCACAAAATTGATCTTGCCGAGCAATGATTGCAATTCTTTGAGATTGGTTGGAGGAACAACTTCATCAATAGCTTTCATGCTTTTCTTGCCAACTTCTATTCCTCCTTCATGTACCAAAAATCCCAGGAACTCTCCAGCTGAAACCCCAAAGGCACACTTGTTCGGGTTCATCTTAAGCCCATGTTTTCGGGTGCACTCTAGAGTTTTCTTCACATCATCCAAGTGTGATGCGTGATCCAAAGACTTGATCACGACATCATCAATGTATATCTCAACAATTTTGCCGATCAACTCGTGAAAAATATAATTCATGGCTCTTTGATAAGTTGCACCGGCATTTTTCAACCCAAGTGTCATGAAAATCCACTCAAAAGGCCTATATGTCCAGGACATTTGAAGGCTGTCTTTGATATATCTTCTATTGCCATAAAAATTTGATTGTACCCTGCATTGCCATCAATAAAACTAATAACCTCATGTCCAGCAGCGGCATCAACCAAGAAGTCAGCAACAGGCATTGGATATCCATCCATGGGTGTAGCTCTGTTTAGATCTCTAAAGTCTATGCAAACCCTAATTTTCCCGTTTTTCTTGTAAACAGGGACAATATTAGAGATCCACTCTGCATATCTACATGGCCGAATGAAATTTGCTTCTATTAATCTCTCAACTTCTTTTTTCACGTCGGCCAATACTTCATCCTTGTAGATCTTTCGGGGAGGTTGCTTGTAAGGCCTAAAACCAGGCTTGATTCGGAACCGATGCTCAACAATGGAACGATCCAAACCAGGCATATCCAAATAATCCCAAGCGAAGCAATCTTTGTATTCTTTTAGTAAGTTGATCAACTCTTTTCTGAAACTTGAATCCAAGTTAGCACTGATAAATATCGGCCTTGGCTTATCACCATCTCCAATGTCTATTTCTTCCAATTTGTCAGTCGACATAAATCCACGCCCTAACTTTCCATTAGTTCATCAATTGGATTCTCCATTAAAAATTGCTACAAGAGCCGACTACTTGAATCGGTTGTTGATCACTGCTGACTAGTTCAACAGGACCTTCACCCCAGTCCTTGCTTGAGAAGCAATCTATACCTTGATACTCCCAAAAGGCTGGTTCCACGTTAGCCACGCTTACTGAATCATCTCCCTGGACCACTTCTATATCATCATCCACCCATTGAACAAGCTGGTGATGCATGGTAGATGGGATGCAGCAATTTGCATGGATCCAGTCCCGTGCAAGCAGCAAGCTATATGCCCCTTTGCCCTCAATGACAAAGAAGGTCGTGAGCAAGTTCTTAGACCCGATCATCAGATCCACATGTACACAGCCCTTGGTGTCTGAAGGATTCCCAGCAAAATCATTCAGAACTATGCTTGTTGGCGTCAAATCCCCAGGGCCCATGCCAAGTTTCCTGAATGTAGTGTACGACATCACATTAACCGCTGCTCCACCATCAACGAACATCTTGGTCAATGGCTTCCCATTAACATATCCCCTCAAGTACAGCAGTCTCATGTGCCGATTTTTGGCTGGCTTGTAAAAGGTATCTTTCTTGGTCAACACTAGCTGTGCCATCAGCCCAAATTGCTCAGCCTCATCGACGCCTGGCGACGTCTCTTCCTGCACAACCTGATTAGCTGGAGCCATGAATTCATTCGGCAAGAAGCATACCATGCACGTAGGAGCCGAACGACTAGATCCATCAGGTTTATCTTTTGGACGCCACACCTGTTTCCTCTTGATCCCTGCCTTCTTCAACTCCTGATTTCTCAAGCGTTGAACTCTTCTCTTTTGGCTTCTCCTCAAGCCAGGTGGGCACCACTGTCCTTTCTGCCAGACATATTCACACTCTTCTTCTTCTTCTTCATGATCAACCCATCTGTGATCAGCATATCTTTTCCTTGGTTGATCATTAACTTCATTTATTTTTGTGCGCCGACCATCACTAGGATGCATCCTTCCAATTCTTTCATGGACGGATCGGCGATTGACAGTATCCTGCCTATAGTCAGTATATTTGTCACTGCATTCAGGACAATTGTTCAGCATGGGGAGCTTTAAACCTTCATTCCAGCAGTGCTGAAGAACGCACATCCCTAATGCGCACGCTCTTGTTCTCGTGCATGCTCTTCTCATTCTTTCCTGTGCACCTCCTCTTCGTATCTTCGCTTCTCCTCCTCGTACCCTATTTCTGGTAGCGCTCCCTTTCTTGCTGACACTACCACTTATTAAGGAGAATGCGCGAAGTCACCCTAGGTTTAGAAGATTCCCCAACATCAACTTGACCTTTTAGGATGCGGGGCACTTCCTTGTGGACTTGTTCAACTGTTACTTGTTGAGCAGGGTCAACTGACCCATCTTGTTTTGCCCTCGCTGAATTCAAAACCTTCACTTTTCCTTTTTCCTCAGCAGTCACCATGTTGACTGAAAATCCAATTATGTTCTGGGGGAAAGGATTACCATCCAACTTCATCTTATTGTCAAATTTCAAATGACCTTCTTAGATAGCCTTTTGAATTCTCATCCTGAAAACCCTGCACTCATTGATGGAGTGAGAATTCCTGTCATGAAACCCACAGTATCTCTTTTCTTTCACTCCATCAGGCCGAAGCATAGAATGCCCTTCTGGCAACTTGATTCGTCCTTCCTTTACAAGGAACTCAAAGAGCTTATCAGCCTTGGTCACATCAAAATCATAGGTGCCCTTGGCTTGCTTGACCCATTTATGGTTCACTGTTAACGGCTCTTTGCCCCACACTATTTTAGCTGCAGCTATTTCCTCTTCATCATCAAATTCCTCTCCCTGATCTGCTCTTTCGAGGAATTGGTTGTAGATGTCAGCTATATCACTGTGTTTGGCGAACCTGGAGTCTTTCTTGAAGCCATAAGCTTGGTTGCTCATTAATGACAGTCTGTGTGACAATTGGCTAAGATTATCGAACTCCATGCCGAATAGCTTTTCCCGAATAGCTGGCAACATACTTGCTACAGCCATACCAGCCAATTGATCATCTGGTAGGTTCAAAGAGAAGCACATGCTTTTGGTCTCTCTGAACCTCCTGAGGAACTCCATTGGTGTTTCATTGTTCCTCTATCTCAGGGTTGTCAGATCAATTAGCTTCTTCTCATTGCTACCAATGAAATAATGAGCATGAAACTTCTGCTCCAAATCGTTCCAAGAGCAGATTGAGTGAGCAGGCAAAGAACTAAACCATGTAAAGGCCGGGCCTGTCAGCGACAGAGGGAAATATCTGATTCTGAATGCTTCATCAGCTGAAGCTTCCCCAAGCTGCATCCAGTATCGAGCTATCTGTTCCACAGTGCTAGTATCATCTTGCCCAGAAAACTTCGTGAAATCTGCAGGCTCTTTCACCCTGTGCGGTAAGGCCACCCTGTTATACAATTCTGGGAAAGGAGGTGTATACACATGCCCTTGGTTCTTAGGCTTCAGATCGAATTGATTTTGAAGCACACCGGTCATCCTCTGCATCAGAAGATCAATATTGACGTCTTGATTACCCGTTCCTCCAACAGGCATCCCTGCAGCGCCACCATATCCAGGATTCGGAAGAGCATCAATGGCACTGTAATCCATGAACTCCGAATACCCGGTGACGTACATGTTCTTCTGCAACCTGTTGTTTGCTGGGGCTATCCTGTATGTAGAATCAGGTTGAACTCCAGGAATGCCAAACACTATTTCTCCATATGTACGTGGATTAGGTATCACTTGACGAGGATTTGGCCGGACTGGTTGGCTATCCACGTGTTGAGTTGGCTGGCCATTTACGCTCTGTGGAGGCGGTTGAACACTTGTATCTTGACGAACTGGTTGGCTATTGACAGCGGCACTTGATTCTCCTTCAAAATGCTTGTTCACTCATGGGCCAAAGATGCCAACCATCATGTATTGAAAGATATTCAGAAATGCAGTATTGTGCCTGGCCACTATATCTTCCAAAGTTCTCTGTACCACGCGAAAAACCTCATGTTTCTCTTCAGCAAATGTGGAATCAGGTTCTCCTTGCAATAGAACCATTGGCATATCAGACTTGACGTATGATACACCACTTCTATTTTTGGAAAACGACATTAGGCACTTCTGTAGAAATTGATCAATAGCTTCCTTTAATTGCAATTGTTGTTCTGGAGATAGCTCCTCTATGGTGAAATCCATGACATCATGAATATCAGCATCTTGATCAACTAGATTGTCCCACCAGGCGTGCCAAAAAGTGTGTTGACGTAAAATTAGCACCTCACGCCAAGCACACAACAAGCCGAACAAAGCTGGCTTAACACACGTGCCGAATCCAAAGCGTGCCAGTCAATTTTCCTGAAACTGACAAATGATGAAAGCAGTTAGATAAAACCTGGAACTTGCTGGGTGGTACCAGACAGTTCCGTATTTACGGCTATAAAGCCAATTAAAATGACATATAGCTACAACAAGCTATCTGTCGGCAATTTGAATATCATTCGGGAACTCTAAAAATGAAACCAGGATATAGCCGAATGCATGACGTAAGCATGACAAAAGATCGGTATTTATCTAAACAACATTACAGCATGTGATCATGACCGATTTTTGAGGATAAATTACAATAAAATAAATAAAAGTGAAGCATGATTATAAATTTGTAGTAAACATGCATGCATAGGCCAAAAGTACTAGTCTACAGCATGTCTAGGTACTTTCAAACCCGTTGAGCGTGACACCAAAAAAATTAATCCACCGCATGATACAACTTGTTTGAAACATGCCACCAACCAAGCGTAGATCTATCCATCGCATGATACAATCTAAGCATGGAAGGCTAAAAGCATACATTATTTAAAACAAACTAATGAGCACGTTTCACTCGTCGCAGGACTGCCGGATACAGCTCTACATCCGATTCGGGTTCCGTGGAGAAGGAACAAACTATGCTAGATCAACACGCTTGAACCCACAACACGTGGAAATCTAGATTGATTCGAGTTCGGCTATTTAAAACCACGTGATCCATGCACCATATGCAGTTGGAGATTTGAACGTTCATCATATGGATCATAAACAAGATAGAACCAAATCTAATTAATCTAAATTGGGCAAAAGAGTGTTACATGAATTAAACATGAAGCAAAATCAAAGCAACACGTGGTAACTTAATGAATCTATTAGATCTTGCCAAATCTAATAAACCCGATAACTTAGCTCCAAGCTAGATCTTACCCCACCGCATGGCTCATGACCTAACAGGAAACCCTCTTGAACCAAGCTTAAATCCACCGCATGATACTAAGCATAGTAACAAGAATACTTGCATCACATGCTAAATCCACCGCATGATACTAGACATGATATAAGGTTGCCGGTACTTACGGAGGTCGACGGATCGATGGCTCCTCTCGAAGAACTCGACGACTCGACTAAAGGACTCGAAGGTTGGCACGGAGCCGGTTTGTTGTGAAATTGTTCGATTCCTATTACAAACACTAAGGGTTTATATTTATACCCTTGTCCTAATACGACTCCTAGTCGACACGAGTACAACATTTATTGCTTAAATTAATGCCCCGGTGCCAATGTCCGTCTCACTCCCGTCATCAATTCGTCCCCTCCTTATATTCAGGCCACGTCATCACGTATTCCCGAATGCTTCCTTATCCAAGCACAAAACAACCCTTCTGCCGAATGATGGCGCGCTACCGACCGCAGGCATCTTTACCGAACCCTTTGAGGAAAATTTCCTGCCGAATGGTGTTCCTTTACCAAACTCGGCCCACAAGTCAGTCTCTTTCCTGTACCAATTTTTGGTGTTAACACTAATGGGGAAAGACCTCCCATCCCTATAAATATAAAGGGCCAGGCCGATTGAGCATCATCCAATCGATCAAACACAATTTACTATTTATCATTTTGCCTTTACTTTTATCTCTTTGCCCATGGTCTTCCAACCTCAATCTGCTGTTCTTCCTTCGTCTCCACGACGACCGAAGGCATTCTAAGTGGCTTGCCGATCCTAGAGCAACCCTACGTGCATCAACTCCGACAGGGTCCCTCCCGAGTCGATGTTCGTAGGTCTACCGCCGGTTGATCCCGGCAACCAGGTCTAATCGCCCCATACAGGCGGTCTGACCGTCCTACCCGGTCTAACCGCCCTCCACAGGCGATCGGACTGCCCCGTGCTTGTTGATCCTATAAAAGGTGTCAACAGATATGAATATACACCGTCAACAAGCCCCTTCTTCTGGCGTCATTGCCGGGGAACAAGTGATCAAGATTTGATCTTTTATTGCTTTTTGTAAATAATTTTCAATTCTTTTTTGGTTTTTTTGCATATACTAACTTTTGAAAATCCTCAAAATCAATCTAATCTAGTTTGTCTAACCCTAGTTTTCTTAGATTTGTTTTTATTTTTCATTTTGTATATATTTTGTTTATTGCTAACCCTAACAGGAGATGGACGGCTACCTCTCCAACATACCTGATAATTTTGTGGATGATCCAGAAAAACTTTACAGGCTAAGGAGACGTGAAGCAAAAGCTAAAAAGCTAGAATTTGCAGATCCAAAAGCGGAGGCCGAGAGATCGTCGGAGTCTTCAAAGGAATCACCACATCAAAGCCCCAGGGAGAATCGACTTCCACCAATGGGAGAACAATCACAGCCGGAGCGCAAGATTGGGGAGCTATGCACCCGGACATCGTCGACCTACCAATCTTGAACCTCGCAGAGATTGGAAGGCCGTTCGAGATCAAGACCTCAACAATCCGCATGGTGCAACATTCACCCTTCACTAGTAAAGAGGATCCAAACCTTCACCTCCAAGCATTTATCCAACTTTGTCAAACATTCAACATGGATGGGGTGATTCTAGATCAAATGAGGTGTGACAACCCGCCCAGGAAAATACCGTACTATCGCCTAAGACCGATCCACTTTGTCCATTAAGCAATAGTAAAGTATCATCCTGTCGTTAGTTGCCGGGTTAACGCCCGGTAAATCACTTGGAATTCAAACAGAGGATCGACATATGCATTAAAACCCACGCGAAGGTGAGTCCAGAGTACAACACGAGTTAACATAATTTATTACAAACCATTGTTCATGACATGGAGTAAAGGTTCAGAGCTTGAAAACAGCGGAAATAAAATAAACTAGCGCAACGGTAAACATCACAGGAGGCCATCCGTGATGTCATCACTTGTCGTCACCCTTCTGGTCAACAACACCTGCAACCACAGTTTTAAAGCAAGGTTGAGTATACTAATACTCAAAAAGACTTAATCGTCGGGTGATAACTACATCACCAAACTCTAGACATGAGAGGCTTTTGGCCAGTGGAGTTTCCTTTTGCTGAACAGCTACTAAGGGTAGATCCTTACTTTCAATATTTTTGCACAAGTTCTAGTTGTTTATCCTTTCTAAGTGTGCCATCTAATTCAATCAAGAATTGGACAAGCAATTAATGCATCCAACAATATTCCTCGAGTTTCATCATTATGGGATATCATGGCCAGTTGATTAAGCAGTCTCGGATAACGGTGAGAGGCCAACAATCGATTGATTTAAACCTTGCAAGGTAAACCCAAACACACGGTAGGCTGCCCCCGAAAGGACAACTTTCCCAGTGCCGTTCCGTCGATCTTCCGCTCGGGAGCGGAACCTACATTCCTTGGTACAAGGATTACTGGATCGCTCCGATACGAACGTCCGGACTCACGCAGTACCACATCGTTGCAAGCGAGGGGGACACAAGTGCCCCGGGTTTAGTAGGGAAAGGTTCCCTTACCGCGTCAATCGGGTACTAGTCTTACCGGTCCCATTCCCGCATATGTTTAGTACGTTCAAAAGCTTAACCCACGAAAGCCACCGGACCGAGCCCAAATCCAATGCTCTTACCACATGAGCAATCCATTTATAAAGATCTTATGATTCCAACATAAGAACCTATTCTCGCGAGTGACGAACATCACTCGACTTCTAGCGGTCCTATAGCATAGCAGCCTATCGACCTAGCATACTAGTGATAGAGCATAGGTACCTAGGGATCATGCATCTAGGGTTTCAAATCAACTCCCGGAACGTAAATGCACAATCGTAGCAAATATAATTGCATAATTTTAAAAGCCGGGGTTAATGATCCGGGGCTTGCCTTCGATGGCAAGGTTGGCCTTGGGCCCTTCTCGGGACTTTGGTCCAGGTCTTGCTCTACAACGACGTGGTGCACGTCTCCGTCACCTCCTCCGTCTCCTCCGTCCGGCACACGCGTACAGCTACCGTTCGGGAGATCTACACGAGGATGCAAATGCAAGATTTATTTGACGATTTTAATTTAATTAATCACAAACAATAAAAGACAACCATAGGGTGCATTAGTTGGACACATTCACCTAGATGAGAATACATTTAGCATACTATTCCAAAAAGGAACAATATGCAATTCTTTATTAAATATTCTTTTTGATAGTGACTGTGTACATATATATGTAAATAATTTAATTCAACTTCGAAACAGTAGTGGGTGGGTGCATTTAGATTTTGAAATCAATTTACAACCACACACAAGTTACCAAGGATGGGTTTGGTGATTTTTCCCATTTAATGACTATTAAGCCCTTAATGACTTACATAGATTTTATTCATGGAATTAATTAATAAAATTTTTTGGAAGGGTGTGTTACGCACTAAACACATATGCATGCTTTGGACAACTAGAAATTAATTCTTTTTGAAAATAACAAAAGCTAACTAGAAGGACAAGGTAAATGCACACAAAAATAAATACTCATCAAAATGATCCAAACTTTCTCACACATGTTATATGGTTTAAAACTAGCCTAGTGGTGCAGCACATACACCTAGAACTATTATGGAACTTGAGTTATGTATTTTCAAAGAAAAACAAGCATAATTCAATAATAAATATTTTTGGAAATTATAAAATTGTTATTAATTCACCAGATGTGTGTTTAGGAATAAAAAGACAGTGTGCACAAGTTGGTTGCAAAAACCTAATTATTTTTAGCTAAACAAATCATTTATGCAGATCTGGCAGAAATGGAAAAACATTTTTAGAAAAGGATTTGCATCATAACTTTGTGCAATTGTTGGCTCAGGCGCTAGTCATGACCTAACACACAACATATCCAAATATTAGCTACAGAGGATTTATATATTTTGAGATATTGCAGATCTAGGGTTTTCACATTTCTATTTTTCATGCAAAAACTGTCAGGAATTAGCTCAGGCCCAAATAACAAAAGTTGTAGTATAATTCATCACGAATCCAACAAAATTGGTTTTGCATTTTTCCGGTTTTTGTATGATTTTCTACGCAATTTACAAGTATTAGGAAATCCCTTTTACTATTGGAGTTCACCTTTTGCAGTAGGGACCCTGGAAAGAATGTTGGCTTTGCAATGTGGTCCTAGGCGCGGCTGGCCGGCGCGGGGAGGCCAAATTCCGGCGAGCCGCCACCGGGCTTGGCCGGGGAAGGGCGTGAGGAGGTTGAGGGGCTCACTAGGGTTCGGTTTGTGGCCTCGAAGGGTGGTGGAGCACTGGTGCGCGGTGCGCCGGCGGCGCAGGCAGGCCGGCCACGGCGGCCTTCGGCCCGGCGGTGCTCCCGCCCGGGAGGGGGGTGCGCCGGGTGCGGGGAAGTTGGGAGAGACCGTGGAGGACCGTTAGGAGGCTTGAACCGCGACCACGGGCGCTAGAGGAGGGGGTGCTCGGGGAGTGCCCGCACGGGCGAACGCCGGCGTGCGGGACCGTGCGCGGCCGGTCGGGCGCGGCCATTTAAGGTGGGCGCGGCGGCGAGAGATGGCTTCGGGGTGTGGGCCGGCTCCCACGAAATGCGCCCGCGAACCTCGGCCGGCGCGCCCGGGGAGAGGACGAGCGACGGACCGCCGGTCCCTAGCGTGCACGCACGGCGGCTCGGTGTGCGAGGCCTTCCCGGCGTCCAAGGCCTCGGGAGTCGCGTAGCGGCCTTGGGGAAGCGCGCGGGCTACCTCGGGAACACGCGCCGGCGGGACCGGACGTCGAGGCGGCGGCGGCCGCGGGCGCGGCGCGCCCCGCGTGCTCGCCGGCGCGACATCGCGGCGCGGCCGGTTCCGCGCCGCATTGTTCAAACCGAGCCACTTCAAGTGCGTTTTTCTCCTAAAAATTGAATACAAGTGAACAAAATAATGAATAGGAAAGTTGTAGATCTAACTACCCTCTACAACTTTTGTAAAGGCCGTCTAGTGTTTTTCTCGATAGATTTTGCAGGAACGTCGTGCCAACATTGAATGCTGGCCTGTCCTGGAAAACAGGAGGTACTATCAGTCGATCAAGTTTTTCACCAATTTCTACTGAAAAATTGAAATGCCAATCTACATGAAAGTTGCGTCCCTCAACAATATGGACAACTTTCAGAAAGGTAGATTTTGAAGTGTTTAGGTGAATTTTGGAGAGCGTGGAAAAAGTTCCGGACGACATTCGCTGACGTCAACGGTTGAGCCAGTTTTGACCGTGTCTTTTGCCAAGGGTCCATTACGGGTGTGCGTTGGCTTGGTCAAGGGGTTCATTGGGGTTCCTTGGCGAGATTTTCGAGGTGATGACCCAGGTTGACCTAGGTTTGACCGGTGTTTGACTGGTTTGACTCGGCTGATCCGGTCATTAGCGTTAATGACGGTAATTAAAAACCTAGGGCGTCACAGTCTACCCCCCTTAAGAAGAATCTCGTCCCGAGATTCGAAATTCCAAGGACAAGATAGAGAAATAGAGAAGTGGTCCTCTCGGATTCTCTGGAATTACTCTGAGGGAGCAACCCGATGGGATTATGGGGCAAGAGCATAACCACCATCGGTTCAAGATTAGCCCATAGGAGTAGTCAAAGACGACAAGAAATGGAAAGATTTCGCACCGAGCTTACTTGCGGATGCAAGCGGAAAGTATGGAAGGATAAATGGGTACAGGATCTTCCGAACGATCTTGCTCACGCGTTATTTTGTTTGCAACCTTATGTGGTATGGTCGTGCCACTACGATGCAATGCTTTTCAAAAAAAATGATGTGATGCACATGTTTATGGAGACACGATGCATGTGCTCATGTAGTAGGTTCCTATGATGCATGTCAGCATGACTCGGTTACCCACCAAACGAGTTAGTGATTGAGAGGACAATCACAGGGTAAGAAGGGGTGTGTGGGGCGAGTCGCAATTCTCACAACCAAGATACCTAGTGCGCTCCTAGTGGCAATCACATGGCTGCGGCAGACATGACGCCCTAGGTTCCGTCACGGCACCTTTAGTTATGGGATAACAACGTCACCAAATACCAGGGATAGAGTGCGTATGCATGTTAGTTCACCCAAGGTTCCCAAATGCACATGCTATGCAAATGCATGCTCAAGGAGGGACATAATTATTTATTTATGTTTCAAAAGGTTGTGAGAAAGGCCAAGGGGAATAAGCTCATGATTGTACGTTCGAAGTAACCAGGACAAGGATATCAATACGAAGAATACCCTAGTGCTTCATCATGTCGGAGGACAAGTGTTGAAGGGAAAGTACAAGTCGACGGAAATGACTTGATGATAGGAGAATCACTATTGAAGATTGAATTCTAAGATCAAGACGTTCCCACGGTCTGGTAGAATGGCAAAAGTTCTCTTTTCTCCTGTTGGGTAATATTGGGTAGTCATGTGCACAAAGGCACAGTTGTATCCTAGAACTCGAAGCGAGCACACATACATAATGATATGAAGTTCGCGCGATCATGAACAAAATTCATAACAAAAAATCCGAAACCTCAAAACTTCCCAAGTTTTCCGGTTACTACAAAAGTTCTTTAACACCTATTTAATTTTCAAGGTTGAGCTCAAACAAGGAAAACAATGTGGGCGATACAAGATCTAGATGTGCCTAGGAAGTGTAACCTAAACCGAGAGAAACAAGATCGGAACTTGCGGCTACCGCCTAGGCTAACTAAGGAGCAACTCGTTTTTAACAATTTGGTTTAATTAAACCTAGCACAAGGTAAACAAACTTTTCAAAATTTCGGCAAAGATGACAGCTAGGTATGAGAGGTACTCCAGTTTATAAAAAGCACACACTAGCATAATCTTCCTTAGAGAGCATATAGAGTTCAGTTTTGGGTCCATCTTATTTGTTTCAATTTTTAGTATGCATGCAAGACGTCCTATCCGACCTCACATGGCAATCATGCCGAAATCGAAGTTAGTGCCGGTGGCAAGGCTTGTATTCGTCTCTCCCTATAATATCTAGTCGAGAGCTATACGGTACTCGCTTAACGACTAAAGAAGCGATGTTATGTACCTGCAAAAAACGAACCTTTCGTGCCAGCACGTCACGAAAGCGTCCACATACATTACCGTTCACTATAGAAACGACATCCATGCGTTAAGCCGCTGCATGGACAGCGTCCAACCTCGGACACCCTCCGTTTGAATGGAGTGTATCCTTGCCTCGCATGAGCGACATGCGGAATGCACACGTATGAAACACGTGGCGACACACAACTCATAAACAGACGTGAAGATGGGATCCGTGGAATGGATCACTCCATCAACCCTCGCAATTCCCGTGATGCGGAACAACACACGTATAAAACACGTGGCTCCTAGTTTGGTTGTGCAATAAAGTAAGTCTGACAGAAAGTAATGTGCTGGAAGTTAGCAAAATAAACCATAAGTTAATTAAGCCACCTGAAAGAACCCAAAATTCCCTCTAGGGCCTCTCGGTCTAGTTTATCCTTCGCGGACCAACGTATTTTGGAAAATCAAACAATCTTGGCATATTTTATTCAAAAATCGGTGATTAAGTTTTATTAATTAATCTCTCGGTGCATATAAGCTCGATACCAACTGTGACAACCCGCCCAGAAAATACCATACTATCGCCTAAGACCGATCCACTTTGGCCATTAAGCAATAGTAAAGTAGCATCCTGTCGTTAGTTGCCGGTTAACGCCCCGTAAATCACTTGGAATTCAAATAGAGGAACGACATATGCATTAAAACCCACGCGAAGGCGAGTCCAGAGTACAACACGAGTTAACATAATTTATTACAAACCATTGTTCATGACATGGAGTAAAGGTTCGTAGTTTGAAAACAACTGAAATAAAATAAACTAGCGCAACGGTAAACATCACGGGAGGCCATCCGTGATGTCATCACTTGTCGTCACCCATCCGGTCAACAACACCCGCAACCACAGCTTTAAAGCAAGGCCGAGTATACTAATACTCAAGCAAGACTTAACCGTCGGGTGATAACTACATCACCAAACTCTAGACATGAGAGGCTTTTGGCCGGTGGAGTTTCCTTTTTTGCCGAACAAAGACTAAGGGTAGATCCTTACTTCCAATATTTTAGCACAAGTTCTAGTTGTTTATCCTTTCTAAGTGTGCCATCTAATTCAATCAAGAATTGGACAAGCAATTAATGCATCCAACAATATTCCTCGAGTTTCATCATTATGGGATATCATGGCCAGTTGATTAAGCAGTCTCGGATAACGGTGAGAGGCCAACAATCGATTGATTTAAACCTTGCAAAGTAAACCCAAACACATGGTAGGCTGCCCCCGAAAGGACAACTTTCCCCGTGCCGTTCCCGTCGATCTTCGGCTCGGGAGCGGAACCTACATTCCTTGGTACAAGGATTACTGGATCGCTCCCACACGAACGTCCAGACTCATGCAGGTACCACCTTCGTTGCAAGCGAGGGGGGACACAAGTGCCCCAGGTTTAGTAGGGAAAGGTTCCCTTACCGCATCAATCGGGTACTAGGCTTACCGGTCCCATTCCCGCATATGTTTAGTACGTTCAAAAGCTTAGCCCACGAAAGCCACTGGACCAGAGCCCAAATCCCATGCTCTTACCACATGAGCAATCCATTTATAAAGATATTATGATTCCAACATAAGAACCTATTCTCGCGAGTGACGAACATCACTCGACTTCTAGCGGTCCTATAGCATAGCAGCTATCGACCTAGCATACTAGTGATAGAGCATAGGTACCTAGGTATCATGCATCTAGGGTTTCAAATCAATTCATGGAACGTAAATGCACAATCGTAGCAAATATAATTGCATAATTTTAAAAGACGGGGTTAATGATCCGGGGCTTGCCTTCGATGGCAAGGTTGGCCTTGGGCCCTTCTGGACTTTGGTCCAGGTCTTGCTCTACAACGACGTGGTGCACGTCTCCGTCCCCTCCTCCGTCTCCTCCGTCCGCACACGCGCGTACGGCCTACCGTTCGGGAGATCTACACGAGGATGCAAATGCAAGATTTATTTGACGATTTTAATTTCATTAATCACAAACAATAAAAGACAACCATAGGGTGCATTAGTTGGACACATTCACCTAGATGAGAATACATTTAGCATACTATTCCAAAAAGGAACAATATGCAATTCTTTATTAAATATTCTTTTTGATAGTGACTGTGTACATATATATGTAAATAATTTAATTCAACTTCACAAACAGTAGTGGGTTGGTGCATTTAGCTTTTTAAATCAATTTACAACCACACACAAGTTACCAAGGATGGGTTTGGTGATTTTTCCCATTTAATGACTATTAAGCCCTTAATGACTTACATAGATTTTATTCATGGAATTAATTAATAAAATTTTTTGGAAGGGTGTGTTACGCACTAAACACATATGCATGCTTTGGACAACTAGAAATTAATTCTTTTTGAAAATAACAAAAGCTAACTAGAAGGACAAGGTAAATGCACACAAAAATAAATACTCATCAAAATGATCCAAACTTTCTCACACATGTTATATGGTTTAAAACTAGCCTAGTGGTGCAGCACATACACCTAGAACTATTATGGAACTTGAGTTATGTATTTTCAAAGAAAAACAAGCATAATTCAATAATAAATATTTTTGGAAATTATAAAATTGTTATTAATTCACCAGATGTGTGTTTAGGAATAAAAAGACAGTGTGCACAAGTTGGTTGCAAAAACCTAATTATTTTTAGCTAAACAAATCATTTATGCAGATCTTGCGAAATGGAAAAACATTTTTAGAAAAGGATTTGCATCATAACTTTGTGCAATTGTTGGCTCAGAGCGCTAGTCATGACCTAACACACAACATATCCAAATATTAGCTACAGAGGATTTATATATTTTGAGATATTGCAGATCTAGGGTTTTCACATTTCTATTTTTCATGCAAAAACTGTCAGGAATTAGCTCAGGCCCAAATAACAAAAGTTGTAGTATAATTCATCACGAATCCAACAAAATTGGTTTTGCATTTTTCCGGTTTTTGTATGATTTTCTACGCAATTTACAAGTATTAGGAAATCCCTTTTACTATTGGAGTTCACCTTTTGCAGTAGGGACCCTGGAAAGAATGTTGGCTTTGCAATGTGGTCCTAGGCGCGGCTGGCCGGCGCGGGGAGGCCAAATTCCGGCGAGCCGCCGCCGGGCTTGGCCAGGGAAGGGCGTGAGGAGGTTGAGGGGCTCACTAGGGTTCGGTTTGTGGCCTCAGAAGGGTGGTGGAGCACTGGTGCGCGGTGCGCGGCGGCGCTTAGGCGGGCCGGCCACGGCGGCCTTCGGCCGGCGGTGCTCCGGCCCGGGAGGGGGTGCGCCGGTGCGGGGAAGTTGGGAGAGACCGTGGAGGACCGTTAGGAGGCTTGAACCGCGACCACGGGCGCTAGAGGAGGGGGGTGCTCGGGGAGTGCCCGCACGGGGCGAACGCCGGCGTGCGGGGACCGTGCGCGCGCCGGTCGGGCGCGGCCATTTAAGGTGGGCGCGGCGGCGAGAGATGGCTTCGGGGTGTGGGCCGGCTCCCACGAAATGCGCCCGCGAACCTCGGCGGCGCGCCGGGCAGAGGACGGGCGACGGACCGCCGGTCCCTAGCGTGCACGCACGGCGGCTCGGTGTGCGAGGCGTTCCCGGCGTCCAAGGCCTCGGGAGTCGCGTAGCGGCCTTGGGGAAGCGCGGGCTACCTCGGGAACACGCGCCGGCGGGACCGGACGTCGAGGCGGCGGCGGCCCGCGGCGCGGCGCGCGCCGGCGTGCTCGCCGGCGCGACGTCGCGGCGCGGCCGGGTTCCGGCGCTGCATTTTTCAAACTAAGCCACTTGGAGTGCGTTTTTCTCCTAAAAATTGAATACAAGTGAACAAAATAATGAATAGGAAAGTTGTAGATCTAACTACCCTCTACAACTTTTGTAAAGGCCGTCTAGTGTTTTTCTCGATAGATTTTGCAGGAACGTCGTGCCAACATTGAATGCCGGCTCCGTCCCGGAAAACAGGAGGTACTATCAGTCGATCAAGTTTTTCACCAATTTCTACTGAAAAATTGAAATGCCAATCTACATGAAAGTTGCGTCCCTCAACAATATGGACAACTTTCAGAAAGGTAGATTTTGAAGTGTTTAGGTGAATTTTGGAGAGCGTGGAAAAAGTTCCGGACGACATTCGCTGACGTCAACGGTTGAGCCAGTTTTGACCGTGTCTTTTGCCAAGGGTCCATTACGGGTGTGCGTTGGCTTGGTCAAGGGGTTCATTGGGGTTCCTTGGCGAGATTTTCGAGGTGATGACCCAGGTTGACCTAGGTTTGACCGGTGTTTGACTGGTTTGACTCGGCTGATCCGGTCATTAGCGTTAATGACGGTAATTAAAAACCTAGGGCGTCACATGAGGTCAAGGCACTTTCCGTTCTCATTACTCGTGAAGGATTTGCTGGTTCTACTCTCAACCGGCGGAGATGGTACAAAATTGGGACACATTGATGAGGGCCTTCATGAAGGAATACTACTCACCGGGTAAAACTCAAAGCTTGCGCAATAAGATTGCTACTTTTGCTCAATATCCTATGGAGACTATACCAGAGGCATTCGAGCACTTCAATGAGTACACTCGGGCGGTTCCACATCACAATTTCCCGAAGGAGCTTCTCGTTCAAAAGTTCTACCAAGGACTTACCATGACGTCAAGAACAATCATCGATGCATCAGCAGGAGGATCCATCATCAAGCTTACGCTAACCCAAGCTTTCAATCTATTCAAGAAGGTCGCGGACAATGACACATAGGCGTCATCCGGACGCTTACTTCCGGTTCAACCCACGGGGAACGTCAAAGGATTCTTGCAAGTACAGAAGGAAGACATACTCAAAGACAAGATTGATTCGCTTATGCAGAGGTTGGAGAAGATGGAGATAGAGAAGAAAGAAGCTCAAGATTTAAAGGCTATTGAAGCAAGATCCACATGTGAAGAGTGCTGAGAATATGGCCATGTCCACAAGGATTGCCCGGAGGAAGCCAAAGTGCTCGACTACATGAGGAAGTGGGATTTGCCGAACTTCCGCTACGGGCAAGGTAGACCTCAATTTCATGCAAGCTCATCCATTTCGACTTTGGTTCCGCTTCATATACAATTGAAGGACTTCATGGATGAGCAAGCGAAGATCAACAACGACACCATCACCAAGTTCAAAACCATAGACAAGGTATTGGAGAACATCGATAGAAAGGTGACGGAGGTCAGAAGCTCCAATCATCAAGTTCTCAACATGATGAAGATGCTGGAGACGCAAGTGGGACAACTTGTCGGGCACCTATCCGCTAATGAAGAGAAGCTTCCAGGAGAACCTCAAGGTCACGAAATGGTGAAGGCCATTCAACTCGATCGGGGAAGGAAATCGAAGATCGGAACGTTCCGCGAGAGCAAGGAAGCCTAAACCATCCACCGAGGCGGAGGAATTTGCTAAGGAGGAGGTTATCGAGATTGTCACCGAAGAGCCCGAGTTTGAGATGTCAGGAGAAGACACGAAGATACCGCAACTCAAGACACATTACTTCCGAGATAAACTTGATAATCATTTTGAGAAGTTTGTGGAGGTTGTGAGTAGGTTAAGCATCAACATGTCGCTATTAGACGCCCTTCAAGTTCCTACATATTCTCGCTACTTCAAACATATTCTTGCAAACAAGTATGTGATAGCAACACTCAGGGTAGATCGTGTGAAGATGTCCGACAAATGTAGTGCCGCTATTGCAAATGGACTAGAGAAGCAAAAAGACCCCGGATGCTCGAATATTCCATGTTTCGCTGGTTCATTCAAGTTTGAGAAGGCATTATGTGACCTTGGAACAAGTCTGAGCCTCATGCCAAGAGATGTGTTCGAGAAGCTACACCTACCATTGGAGCCTACGGGCATGTGCTTGGAGTTGGGTGACGACTCCATTTGCTACGCCTTGGGCATCGCCAAAGATGTGCCCGTGATGGTCGGACACCACTTCATCCACGTCGACTTTGTGGTACTCGAGATGGGAGAGAGGGAGAAGCCACCATTCATCCTTGGGAGGCCTTTCCTCAAGGCCGTGGGAGCTACCATTGACGTCGGCAAGGGGAAGATCAAGTTCGACATTAACGGCGAGAGGTGCAACATGATCAAAGTTAAATATATTCCGCCTCATCATCGCATCGTTAAGGAAGAACAAAGGAAGGAGGAAGAGCCAGAGAAGAAGGAAGTGAAGGAAATCAAAGAAGTAGTTGCATCCGTCAAGATAAAGGAACAAAAGCCGCTTGTGAAGACCAAAAAGATGACTAAGCCGAAGAATAAGCCCGCACCCAAGATGGTGTGGAAGTGGGTACCTAAGATTGCAACGCACGCAAAGAGCGTTGATCCGAAGTAATCAAGTGAAGAAGTCTAGCCATGGACTATAAACGAAGCGCTAGGCAGGAGGCAACCCGTTTCGTCGAGTCAAGAATAAGCTACTGGGAGGAAAACCCGATTCAAGATTTTTCGAGTCTTTTCAAGTAAGTTAGTTTTGAAATTTTCTATGCAAGACATTAGAAATAGAGTGGTTCAACAATATTAGGGACATAATGCTTGGTTGGATATTTTGTTTGGATCATAAACCCTTTGCATGAGCCATCCTATGTGTTATTTGCTTCTTTTTGAGAAACCCAAAGCTAAAAAAAATTCAGAACCTATCTCAACCTTTCATCCTCTTCATGATGTTATGGTTGACTTGTTTTACATGCTAAAAATACACGAGTAGAGCCACGCCTTGTACCTAGATGTTATCTAAATTTCAGCACGTGGTAGGACTCACGTGAACCTAGAAACTTGACCTTTTGGTTTAAAAGTCTGTACCCTTAGTTTCATTCAAAATCTCTCTTATTTAGCAAAAATTAGAACCTAAACCCATGCCCCCATGATCGAGCCGGGAAAAGTTTGCTCTCAACTAATGAAGGCAAACAATACTGGTGAGACCAACATAAAAGTAGTCGGAAAATATTTTTGACTCACATTTGTATTTAATGCTTTAAAAACTTCTCTAAATTTATATTTAAGCTCATTTATAGCTTTGAGTTTATTTTTAATTTTCGAAATTAGAGGAGTGCTTAGCTTTAAGACATGCTTAGAGGGAGGCAATTTGATTAAACAAACCATGCATGCACCATGATGCATCTTGGGATGTTGTTCCAACATCTTTCATCAAAGCCACATGCAAAGGACAAGCATGGGTGGCAACAAGGCCTTGTTTTCTAGGAAAATCATGGAGGCATGTGAGGCAAAGGAGCATGGACATGTCTCAAAACAAAGACATCAAGTGGAAGGAACAATAATGCAAGCAAAGGAGTGGATGAGAGAGTTTGGTTGGTGCAACCCGTGGAGCACGCGGTCACAAAGTCACAAAGCAAAGATGAGTGTGCTGGAAGAAAACCGGAGCCGGCGTGCCCTCTGTTTAAGCACCCTGGTGCTCCCCTTCGGCTGGTAAGTCTTCCATCTAGCTCTTTGTTCGTGTGCTCAAGTTTGTAGTCCAGAACCACCTTAGACTTAGCCATCCATCCCGAGTTTGTTTCATCCAACAAAACACATCCTAATTCCACTCAAAGTCCATACTTCAAAATCAATTTTATGCACCTTGTTACCGGTTGAAAACCCCGTGATTATGTTAGAGAGGAGAGTGCAACAAACATTTGGAAGAAAATTACAAGCCTTTTTACCAAGAAGAAGGGATCGTCATCATCCAAGCCATCATCGAGAACATCTTTGAGGAGGCACTCGGTTTCCGAGTCTCCTCGGAGTATGGAGGAGGGCACGGCACCGCCGAGGAGGAATGACATTCCTCTCCTCAGTGGCATGAGGGCCACAAGAAGCTCGCCTATGAGGTTCACTGAACCTCAAGGATGTATGGAGGAGCCACTCGTCCCACCTCGTCATTCAACATGATCATCCGCTCCACCTCCATACGCTCCGCGGTACTCCGAATATGGATTTATCATCATGACGGAGGAGGAGGAGAAGAAGCTCGCTCGCCTTGAGAAGAGGCTTGTAGCGAATGTTGACTTCGACGAACAAGCTCTCAACATATTGGGTTTCGGCACGGATATTTACTACATGTTGGGACACCACCTAGGATTGGTGTAATTATCCAACGGGGTGTCGGCAAACACCCACAACGAATTTGCCTTGGAAATTCTCATGACCATGGCGCCTATCCTTGATGAAGGGGGTGCTGAGTCTCTCATTCCGTTTGGAGGAAATTCAACAAGTGGTTCCCTATGAATATATTAGGGAACTACTTGGTTGTCAAAAGGGAGCCCCAGAACAAGTGGACGTGCCGGAAGGCATGTTGGTCGCGGGAGGAGCCCACCAACAAAGAAATACTATCCAGAACCCCATCATCCAAGTGTTTCACTAATGGATGTGCAAAATGATTTTCAGGAGAATGAGAGAAACAAAGGTAATTGACACGGAGTTGAATTGGCTTTACTCGGCTTTGATTGCCAGGCAGCCAATAGACCCCTCTCACCTCATAATCAACCGGTGGTGTTGTTAAGCAAAATCGGGTTCGAGAGATATTGGTCCGGGGTGCTACCTCTCCGTGTTTGTTATCTCTTTAAGACTGGGTATTATAAGGAACCCCGAGCATCTCCTACCCAGGACTTCCCTTGGATTTGAATATATGAAGCAAGGCAAGTATATAAGTGGAGATGAGAGAGGAGGCTTCAAAGTGGCCAAAGTAAATTTGCCCCTTCCAGATGCAAGATTAAGACTATTTATTCAAGGGAAGGAAGATTGGTTAGAGGAAGGACTTCTTATGCCGGCAAGGAAAATAAAAGTGGAAGGATTATAGAAGAAAGTTCTTCCACAACACAAGAAGAATGTGCACAACAAAATTATGTGCCACGATATGGAGGAATTCCGACGACGTGGTGCACCAATGCAAGCATGGGGGAGTGGTGTAGCCATGCCCCCACCAAATTTCGCGGTGCCCAACATAGCCTTTGCGGAGCCTTATGCACATTTTTCTAAACCACAGCAAAGTGTGGCCATTATTGGAGGATACACTGCAAGGAACATGCACAATATTGCAGCCATCCAAACCAATGCAGCCGAATTGGGTGAAGGAAATGCAAACATTGCTTATGAGCTTGGACGCCTTCACATAGCACCGCAGGAACAATTCACAGGAGGGACTGTTCAATCCTATTATGAGCAAGGGTACAACTATCAAGATTATCAATACCAACCACCGGCAGAAGATTAGAGATAGGAGGAGCTTTAGTTATCTTTCCTTTCCCTTTTTCTTTAATTTTCAGCTTGTATACGCCTATGTATGCGAAGTATTTTCAGTTTTTATTTTAATTTTCAGCATGTGTGTTAGTTTTTATTTTCATCATGAATAAAGTCACCACCTTGTTTTTACCTTTGGTAAAGTTACAAAGTTTATGCCATGATGATATATGATTGTAATTTCCACTTTGTTTATCTTTGTACTTGTTTTGTGCACGATTAAGCTGATGCTCTCTTAAGATGCAAATCTCAAATTATCTAAAAGGTATCTTAATCTTTAGCGGAGGTTATGATAAAAATAGTGTTTTATGTGCTCTTAAGTTTTAAATGGATTAAAGATGATTTATTCTTGTTCTTAAAAGTAATTCTAACCTTGTCATAAATACCACTTGCGTGTTGATCTACCTATCTAGAGCCATTTATATATTTGAGTGCAAAAACATAGTACACAAGATTTATTTTTGGGTGAATTATTACAGTCCATGATTTCTCTGGCTCGAGACTAAGAAGTTGGTCATTCTGTTTTTGCGTATCTATCTTATTTCTAGCCTTTTTATCTGTGCACTATGTATCCCCACATCAGAGATTTCACAAATGTCGCTGGATATCCACCCTTAAAACCAAATATTATCTTTTGTGTTTTCCTCCTTGACCACAACCTATCATTGAGTATGGGTCATCAATTCATGGAAGAATTCAAGATGGTGCCAAGATTGAAGATTTCAAGTATCTCTCCAAAGGAAAAATATTTCTAGTACCTACCTTATCTCTATCACCTCTTTACCCGAGGACGAGCAAACTTCTAAGCATGCGGGAAAAGGTAGGTACAATGCAATTTAGAGTTCAAGGGGAGAAAATAAATAAAAAAGGGGAAAATAAAAAAAGAAGAAAGAAAGGAAAACATAATATATATATATATATATGTATAAGAAAAGAAAAAAATATATGAGTATGTACAATATAAATAAAGTAAACTCCCCGGTTCTCTAAAGTGCATTAGGAATTTCAAGGTTTGAAGACTGAAAGATCAATACTCATTTTTCCAACCATGTGCAATCCGATAACGAGGACTTCCTTTGTGCCTCGGGATCACTCTTTGCCATTTTCACATCTCCACCTAGGGATGAAAACGGATCAGATACAGATGGATACTGCGGATACATATACAAAAAGTTTTCCTTTCTCGGACTGAATTCTCAGATCGAATACGGATACAGACAATATATTTTGTGTCAAATAGTGATATTCATCATATTTGGATCATAAAAGTTCAACATTGAATTTCCGGATACTAATGCGGTACGGATAGTTACGGATATTAAATGTCCGGATTCGGATACGGTCTTACCATTTGAGTGTCTGACCCTTTCGGTCGGTAAGTGGGTCGGACGGATAATATCCGTACCACTTTCATCCCTATGTCCACCTATCTCAAGTGTGTGTATTTTTTCTCTCCCCTCCTTGATATAATATTACTTTCCAATGACCTTTTTCACGTGTCTCGGTAAGACTATGAGAAGCTGTCTTGTTTTGACAACACCTCATTTATAGAATATTGGTAGGAATAAACTTCCCCAAGAAGCTCCATATAAAGCCTACCACATATATGAATGTTATGAGAGGGAAAGGAGTAGAATAAATAGGCTTGAGAGACAAGATGATATAAGAGTTCATGAGCAAGATGCAATGTGGTTTAAATTTGTGAACTTGGTTTAGCTGTTTTTCATCTCATTCTTTATTTCAAAATTTCTGAGATCCATTTGAATTTTGGGGGCATACTATTACTTGTGGGATAAGCTTAATTAATAATCTAACCTCTGTAGGGATGAAGGCTAGTACATTATGGAACTTTAACAAACTAAACTTTTGAGAGCATTTTTGTTTTCTCGTGTATGATCAAGTGCAAGGTTTAAACAATGAAGGGCAACGATGATATCCATCGAAGGTTTACTCAAGGACGAGGAAGGTTTAAGCATGGGGGAGATGTTAACGGTGAATTTCTGTCAACCTAGCCATGAGTTTACCTTCGGTGTTGGCATGAATTTTATATCTCATCCATTGGTACAAACCCCCTTGTTACAACAAGTTCGTTTGTGCATGTCAATTTTGGAGTTTAGTGTTTATGCAGAAATTTAGCTTTGAAAGCATGACTTCCGAGTAAAGTTCATTAAGCACCTCGTGACAAGACCTCAAAGCCCGATACAAGTCAAGCAATGAAGTGAACATGACTCCAAGAAGCCCAAGGACCAAACCCGTGAAGATGGAAAACTCCGAGGACCCGGACAGAAAATGCCGAATCTTGCGGGGCATGGAGCTTCATCTAAACCGTGGAGAAACTTAAGTCAAGGGCCCACATGCAGTTGGGGGAATACTCTAAAAGACTTGGGAAGCAACACAAAGTGAAGGAGGCCGCGGGCTGGGTCGAAGTGGGCCCAGGCCGGCCAGCCCAGGATGGCTGGCCCAGCCTACTTCGAGGCCCAGTCGACCTCCCTTTGACCTAGCCGCCATTGGGGCTATTTATAGCCTCGAGGTCATGCGCCACGCGTCAATTCATTCGCCATCCACCGCCGAGGAGCAGAGAAGAGAAGAGAGGCTATAGACGTTGTGGGAACCTTGCAAGGAAGACCACATCGGAGTTCCTGGAGTTAGAAGCAAGATCATGGTAGGATGCCGGTGGTGATCTTGATTCATGTATCATGTATTATGTTGAATTATCAAGTTGCAATCTGATTCCTAGCGATTGAGTGTTTCTCCAACGATTTTGATTTCAATCAACTTTTTGTATCTTAAGATCTATTCTCAAGACAGATCATTGAGGGTGTTCTTGTAGTCGTGGTGGCTAGAGGTGTATGCCTGACCTTCCGTGAGATTTCAACTTGTCATTTGGTCTCGCCCAAATCCGCAGGAATAGGGGTGCGCTGTGACAGAATGGTGGCTCCAAAAGGCGGGCGTTTTCGAAGTCGAACGGGAAACCGTGATTTAAAGATGCTTTTTGTGAGATTGAATTTGGTTACTTCTTCTTTGCACGGAACTTCAGCGAAGGCTTGATCCAATCTCTCTAGATTGGTTTATCTATCCCTCTCTACCTCTTGCTACCTTGGGTTTTCATAGATTAGATTCATGTTCATGATGTTCTTTGGATTAGATGCATAAGATTCTCCTTTGAAGATCTATGTGTTCCCGACTTTAATAGATAGGATTTTGCATCACACATTTGGTCCATAGATTCGATACCTTGGTTTGATATGAATATACACCGAGCAACCGATTCGGTATAAAATACCGAAGAAATAATAATAGTATTAGCGAGGAAAATATGATCTGTAACGTAAACATGAAGTGTACCTGAAGTGGAAGTACCCTTACTTCCATTGTTCTTCAAAGAAGCTAGGTACAACTTGTAGTTTCTTTTCCAAGGACCAATTTCCTTACAATGAAAACATTCAGCCTTGGCAGTTGGACTAGCCTTGGGTGCCTAGTTTGGCATGGGGATCTTATCATTGGCCTTGCCTTTCTTCTTCCAAGAGTCGCCCTTCCTTTGAATGGTCGACCACTTGTTTTGGATTGCCATCACATGACTGCTGCCTGCACCTTTCTTGATGTCACTCTCTGCTGTCTTTAGCATACCACATAGTTCATTCAAGCCCTTCACCTCCCCATGCATATGGTAGTTCAAAATGAAGTTCCCATAGCTAGGCGGAAGAGACGTGAGAATGGAGTCAGTGGACAACTCCTTGCCCAGTGGGAAGCCTAGCTTCTCCAACCTCTAAACGTAACCAACCATTTTGATTACATGTGGTCCTACTGGCGCGCCTTTTGCCAACTTGCACTCCACAAAGGCTTTAGAGACATTGAACATTTCAGTCCTAGCCTATGTGGCGAACATATCTTTGAGTGCCATGACCATATCATGCACATGGAATGACTCAAACTTCATTTGCAAGTCAGGTTCCATACACGCAAGCATAAGGCAGCCCATTTCAAGATCGACATCCACTACAAGAAAAATGCCGACTAGTGACGCAAAAAGGCCGTTTCTCGTCATAAACCACGATTATTGATGCTGGTTGTTACGAAAACGCTCTGTCATTAATCGAGCATCACAAACTGCTATTAATAACGAGACCATATTTTGCGGCATCATGAGTTTAATGACGCGTATAAATTCATAACACTAAGCCGTCATAAGCTACCTGCCACGTCGGACCGAGATCCATCGTGGCTCCGAGGTGGAAGGGGGTTATGACGATTTCAGTTCGTCACAAATTGAGGCCCGGTTCATGTAAGAGTCTTTGTGCGCCTAATATTGTTGGGCCAATTCTAGCCCATTTCAGGTTTTCGTGTTATTTTTTTGCCACTCCCAAAATGTTTGTTGCATAGTATCTTAGGCTACTTTATTTTGAGCCTTAGCAATCTAATAAACTTGGCCCATATTGCATTATGCTTGGACATTTGATTTTGGGAATTATCCACATGGCCTTTCCTGGGCCTCAACCCATATTGCTTTTTTAGATGAGCCCATATTGCATTTCTCAGGGCTCTGTATAACTCTTCTGGCTGCTGCTGATCGCTAGCACATAATTAGACAACAAACCAAAACATTTCTGTTGATGGTGAATTTCCATCAACCTAGCCATGAGTTTACCTTCATTATTGACATGAATTTTATATCTTATCCATTGGTACTAAGCCCCTTGGTATAACAAGTTCGTTCGTGCATGTAGGTTTCAGAGTTTGATGTTTATGCAGGAATTTAGCATCAAAAGCAAGACTTCCGGGTAAAGTTCACCAAGCACCTCGTGACAAGACCTTGAAGCCCGACACAAGTCAAGCAATGAAGTAAACATGACTCCAAGAAGCCCAAGGACCAACCTGTGAAAATGGAAAACTCCGAGGACCTGAACAGAAAATGATGAATCTTGCAGGATAAGGAGCTTCATCTAAACCACGGAGAAACTGACGTCAAGGTCCCACATGCAGAAGGGAGAACGTTCTAGAAGGCATTGGAAGCATCATCGAGGAATGCAGCCACGAGATGGGCCACAATGGGCCCAAGCCGGTCGGCCCAGCCCAATTCTGGGTCCATTCGTGCCCCCCTTTGACCTAGCCGCCTCTCGAACTATTTGTAGCCCCCTGGCCAAGAGCCATGCATCAAGTCATTTGTCAATCGCTGCCGAGGAGTAGAGAAGATAGGGACACCATTCTGGAGAGGAGAGGGTCGAGCTAGTTGTCTAGGGTTTCCCTAGCCGACGTGGGAACCTTGCAAGGAAGACCACATCAGAGTTCCAGGAGCTAGGAGCAAGATCAAGGTAGGATCCCGGTGGTGATCTTGTTCATGTATCATGTACTATGTTGAATTATCAAGTTGCAATCCGATTTCTAGTGATCAAGTGCTTCTTCTACGACTTTGATTTCAATTGGCTTTTCTTACTTTAAGATCTATTCCCGAGATAGATCATAGAGGATGTTCTTATAACCGTGGTGGCTAGATGTGCATGCCTGACCTTCCAAGAGATTTCAACTTGTCCATTGGACTCACCCTAGGCTAACCTGCACGAATAGGAGTGCGTTGTGACAGAACGATGGCTCCAAAAGGTGGACGTCTTCGAAGTTGGATGGGAAGCCGCGATTTAAAGAAGATTTTTATGATATTCGACATGGCTATTTCTTCTTTGCTTGGAACTTCAACAAAAGCTTGATCCAATCTCTCTAGATTGGTTTTACCTATCCCTCTCTATCTCTTTCTACCTCCGGTTTTCATAGATTAGATTCGTTTTTATGATGTTCTTTAGGTTAGATGCAAAAGCACTCCTTTTGAAGGTCTAATTGTTCTCGGCTTTAATAGAATAGGTTCTTGCATCACGCATTTGTTCCATGGATTCGATACCTTGGGTTCACACTCGAGGGAAGAAGGGTCCCTTGGCTACGACAGAGGACTTGTCCGCTTGCAAGTCAAAACGAAATTGATACGCATATACACCATCAACAAGCAACTTTTGGTGTTACCGTTGCCGGGGAACAAGTGAGCAAGATTCGATCTTTTATTGCTTTCTGTGAATATTTTCAGTTTTCTTTTGGTTTTTCTTTTTGCATCTACTAACATTTTATCATCCTCAAAAATCAATCTAATCTATTTTTTGACTAACCCTAGTTTTCTTAGATTTGTTTTTGTTTTGTATATATTTTGTTTATTGGTAACCCTAACAGGAGATGGACGGCTACCTCTCCAACAAACCCACAAATTTTGTGGATGACCCAGAAAAACTTTACAGGCTAAGGAGACATGAAGCACAAGCTAAAAAGCAGGAACTTGCATATGCGGACCATGTGTGGTTCGAGGAACAGTGGATGGTTGCTTCCTGGTGTGATGAGTGATTGACAATATTGTGTGGACTGACTCTTGGCTAAGTATTGTAGGTGCAGGTTGCGGCTTGACTGGTGTTGGTGCAGGTGAAGAACAAGCACGAAAGGTCGTCGCGGTGAGGCCTCTAGGTGTGGAGAAGACAAGTAGGCTTAATTCGAGGGACCCGGTGGCCAACGAAGTCAAGTGCGGGCCGCATGATGGCAAGAACAGCGGGATGAAGTCGTTGACGATTTCTTGGTTGAGCCTCAAAAACAAGGTCGAGCCCGGACTACGTGGGAGCCGAGTCATGAGTGGTGATTGACGGAGGCTACACCGAGTTCGCGGGGTTTGCAGTGGATCACCAGAAACCATTGGCTTACTCAGTTGAGCCACAAAAGTGAGGCCGAAGACTCGACGAGGAGGTGCAGCCACCCAGGCCGGTTCAACTGCCCAGGAGGGGCGGTCAGACTGCCTGGGCCGGTCTAACCACCAAGGGGGGTGGTCTGACCGCCCGGGTCGCTGCCGCCGAGAAGCTTCGAAGCGGAGGACATGCGTCAGGATCGTAAGGCTTGCGTCAAGGCTAAGCAAGGTTGTTTTCACTGGGCATCCATCCGATGGAGAAAATCTGAAGACTTCCAAATTCGCCCTTGTGGGGCATGTATCCCTAGTTATTAAGTAAGGGTAGTTTGGTCTTTTGGGTGCCTCCATATATACTCTTGAGGGCATGGATGGCAGCCACCTCTTGGAACCCTAGCTCATTTGATTTCCCATTTTCGTTCTTATTTTCCTCTAGTTTTTTTCCTTGGACTAGCTTGAGTGATTCATGTGAGATCTAGAGAGAGGGATGGAAGTATTGGTGGCAAGCTAGACCTTGTATGAACTTTCATGGTATGTATAGATGATTCGGTGTGGTTCCTCAAAGATTTGTGTTGCCTTTCATGTCCTTCTTTTTGGTGATTTTCGGAGCCGTTCATTGTGATTTTTGTGGTGGAGTTTTGAGGACGATTTCTTGCGGGATTCTTGTTGGGTGTCACATATGAGGACCTTGTGCCTCTTTGGCTAGTGACCTTGCCCCAGGAACCACCTTGAATCGGTCTCGATTTTGTTATTTATTCGAGTTGCTCGAGTTCTTGTCCTAGAGGGCCTCAATCCGCGATTCCCTTTGATTGTGAGTGTTTCGGGTCGATTCCTTTGAGGAAGTGGTGGCCCAGGAGGTAACCCAGCCATCCCCGAAGTTTCACTGCAATCCATGGAGTGATTCGGGAGATCGGGCGATGATAAGTTGAGGGTTGACCTGCGGCCAGGTTTTCTGGGTGGGGCGGTCTAACTGCCTAAGGGGGGCAGTCTAACCGCCCTGGGTCATCCAGGTGAAGGTTTTGATTTTACCGGATTTTCCTCTGTGAGTTTGCTCGCCTTGATCAGAGGAGCGTTCAGGTGAAATCTCGATTCGTTTCGGCGCTGTTTGCTAGGAGTTCTTTGCTGCATACAGGAGGTTAGACCACCCCTGGTAGCCGGTCTAACCGCCCTAGGCCCTAGGGTGAAGTTTTGGTTTTCACCAAGATTTCCTGATAGCCAGCTTGGCCATGATCAGAGATTTTTGCTGGTGAAACCGTGAGGCGTTTTGGTGCTCGGAAGAGGAGTTTCGGAGGAATTCACGATCACCAGGTGGAGGCGGTCCAACCACCCCCCATACCCGGCCTGACCACCCCCTTCAGACAGTTGGCTCCTGAGTTGTTTCCGCTGCTGTGTGCGTGTCGGAGTTGAGGCTGCTGGTAGTGTTTGTTCCTAGGACCAATAGCACTTCAGTGGCTACGTGGTTTTGGCAAACGGAAGGTTGAATGCAGAGCATGAGATTTTGGGTGTCCGACCGAGTTTGTCTTATTGGAGTTGCGATCTCCTTCGAGAAGAATTTTTATCAGTTCCGATTCACTCTCCTCCTCTCTAGTCGCCTAATTGGTCCTTCAGCATATCCAAAAGCGGAGGCCAAAAAATCGTTGGAGTCTCCAAAGGAATCACCACCTCCAAGCCCTAGGGAGAATCAAATTCCACCGCTATCGATGGGAGAACAACCGCAGCCGGAGCGCAAGATCGGGGAGCTATGCACCTCGGATATCATATACCTACCAATCTTGAACCTCGCGAAGATTGGAAGGCCATTTGAGATCAAGACCTCAACGATCCGCATGGTGCAATATTCACCCTTCACCGGTAAATATGATCCAAACCTTCACCTCCAAGTGTTCGTTTAACTTTGTCAAACATTCAACATGGACGGTGTGACTCAAGATCAAATGAGGGCAAGGCTCTTTCCGTTCTCGTTACTCAGGAAGGCTTCGCAATGGTTCTACTGTCAACCAGTAGAGACGGTGCATAATTGGGACACCTTGATGAGAGCCTTCATGAAGGAATACTACTCACCGGGTGTTGGCGTTTCTTACGTCGTTACTAAATTTGCAACGATGCCAGAAAGCCTGTTGGTATACTATATGATCACAGATAAATCCGCAAGTGCACGGATACCATTGTAGTTTTCACCCAGGAGTATTCCAAGGTATCGATTTCCTCGGGGAATGAGAAGTGTAGAGAAGTGTAGAGAACCTGAACTAATTCATCCGGGGGGTATGGTGATGAAGGATAGCAAGGAAAGGGTAGATTTCAGGTAGAGAGGGGCTAACTAATGAAGTTTGGGATTCGTGAGGGTCACAGATAGAATCAAGACACAACTTCTCGCTCGTCGGGGCCAGAGGGAAAAGGGCCACAGAAAGGGATGAGAAGGGGGCCCTGATATCGTAAATCCTACCTGTCGGAACTAACATGGTGGACTACAGAGCCCGTCCGGAGCTGTCACCTCCCTAGGGTACCATAACTATTCCGTTGAACCGAGAAGCATTCCAAGGTACTGGAAAATCTAGACACCACGTCTACACTAACCAAGCACTACTTTACTCGAGCTCAAAGCAAAGCAATCACGATAAGTAGAAACTACTTAAACCACAATCGACGAACCTAAGAGCGAATAATGAAATGACTTGAGACTTAGTTACTCATGAATCCGAAGGTACAAGAAGAAGACCGATTCCGGCTTTTACTCCAACACTCAACTCGCTCTCCCTACTCTCTGAATGCTAACTTTTGGAGGGCTCCGCCACTTGCTTCTAATCACTTGTGACCTTCTACGAGGTGTCTAGCTCAATTTATAGCCCCAGTGGGTCGGTGGCTGCAGGAGGGGGTACTTGTAGGTGAGAGGGAGCTGCAGTGCCGAGCAAGGAGGTGCGGCCTTATTTCTAGGTGCGGCCGACCCTTTGGTCCACTGCCTATGGACTTGGATGACCCTGATCACTGCTCTTGAGGCTGTTGTAGGTCGTCTCCTTGGGTCGGTTTCGCCCGGCACGCAAGTTGATAGGTGCGACCAGTCCTATAGGTGCGGGCACACTTACCCAGTTACCGTGTGATGCACCAACGGTGTTGAGGGACGTCCAGGATCACTCCTTGATGGCGGTTGTGGCGGTTAAGTGTGGGTCCATTGATCCAAGTGCTTCCAATCTTAGCCTTTTGATCCAACCGACATAGAATCAATGTTTCTCGTCCATCCAAGACTTGTTCATGGGATTTTTGGTGCCATGGACCCGAGACGTCGCATTTGGTAGGTGCGGGCGCACCTAGAAGTGCGACCGGGCCTAGCCCTGGCCAAGTGTGGCCGGCTGTGGCTAGCTGCGGTCGGCTCTGGCCTGGCTGCGATCGGCCGTGGTGCGGCCGAGCCTGGCTAACCTGCGGCCGGACCTGGCCAGGAGACTTAGTTACTCACAAATCTGAACTTAAAAAGTATCCCGGGTGCAGATGACCGAATTTGTACCGCACCCGTCGAGGTACAAGAAGAAGACCGACTGCGGCTTCTACTCCAACACTCAACTCTCTCTCCCTAGTCTCTGAATGCCAACTTCTGGTGGGCTCCACCACTTGCTTCTAATCACTTGTGTTCTTCCCCGAGGTGCCCGGCTCAATTTATAGCCCTAGTAGGTCGGTGGCTGCAGGAGGGGGTAGTTGTAGGCGAGAGGGAGCTGCATTGCCCAGCAAGGAGGTGTGGCCGTATCTCCAGGTGTGGCCAGCCCTATGATTTTCACCTCCTTTGATCATGCGTCTATGATTTGGTCCCTGTGTTGGTTTGAAGACGGTTGTGGGACGGTTTCCTGAGGGAAGGAGGTGCAGCCGATCCTCCTGGTGTGGCCTGCCCTGGGCCCTCGTGTCATACACTCCAGAGCATGCTCTTATATATAGATGAAGTGTTGGTTGTTGCCTGTTGTTGGTTGCTCACTGGTTTTTGGGTCCATGGATCAATGTGAGGCTAATCTCAACCTCTGGATTGATGCGACTTTATTCCTTCAATCAGGATCATTCGCAGCAGTGTTCCTTCGAGTGATTGAGACCTGGGGGCTTGTTTGGGCAAGTTTGGCAGGTGCGGCCAGCCTAGGTTGTGCGACCGCACCTGGAGGTTCGGCCGGCCCAGGTGATGTGGCCGGCTCTGCCTCCTGGTCCTGGTCCGGTGCTCTTGTGATGTATTCTCTTGATCCAACACGATCGTGACATGTTTAGTCGTTTGGGAGCCGGTGCATGGATCTTCACTCAGTGTGAACCTGCGTAGGGGGGCAAGGTAGGGCCAGTCGTACCAATAGGTGCGGCTGTGCCTATCATATGTGGCATGGTGCTCCGGAATTGCCCCCTAATCTTGGTCCTACAGATAAAAACTCAACACAACTCGTGGAACCTAAAACATGCATGAAATTCATTATAAAGTGCTACCTTAGCCGAGATGTTGATAGTCAAATGTTTGTCGTAAGGACCGTCAACAAACTCCCCACGCTAGACTTTTGCTCATCCTCGAGCAAAGCCTAGTTTTGAGGCGGATCGGACATTGCTTCATGTTACTCCTCTGCAAGTATTAGTGCACAATTCCATGCTCTATGGCTATTTTGAAAGTATTAGTACCCAAAAAACTTTTGCCTTGCTCACCTGTGGGGCTTGTAACTTTTCACCTTGCCTTTGGAGGTTGAAGAGTTGTGGACCAGAGCGTCCCGGTGGTCGATGGATGACCGCTCCTCGGTGATGAGTGATTGACAACGGGTGTTGGACCGACTCTTGGCTTAGTGCGCAGGTGTAGGCCGCGGCCTAGTTCGTGTTGTTGCGGGGTGAAGAACGGGCGCGAAAGGTCTTCGCCCTTGAGGGGCCTCCGGGAGATGGAGAGACAAGTAGGCTCGGTTCGAGGGACCCGGTGGACGACGGGATCGGGGTGCGGGCCACATGGTGGCGACACAAGCAAGACGAAGTCATGGACAAGTGAGCCGGTGCACGGTGGCGGTCAAGTCAAGTGGTTTGGCGGGAGGCCGGACCGGCACGCGAGGGTTTGGTGGTTTGCCCACAAAACCATCGGCGGACGGTTTCTTGGTTTGGGCCTCAAAACCAAGTCCGAGGGCCCAACACGACGGAGACGGGATCCGGGCGTGTCGGGAAGCTTCGAGGCGGAGGACACGCGGCGGGATCGCATGGCTTGCGTCGGGAGGACGCGGGGTGCGGCAAAGGCGTGGCCGTCCGATGGGAAGACCCACAAACATTACCAAAATGCCCCTACGTGGGTTGTATCGCCAGTAGTGTAGTTAGGGGTAGTCGAGTCATTTACCACTCCGGCGGGACCTGATATATAAGCCATGAGTGTGTGTTGATGGCTCTCTCTCTCCGCAACTTAGGGTTTCATTTGCCCCCTCCTCTTTCTCATTTTCGTAGCTATTTTCCTTCCTATTTTCTCTAGGCTAGCATGAGAGCTTCATGAGAGATTTGTTGAGAGGGATGGATGCTAGGGCGGCATGCTAGACCTTGTGAATCTTTCCTGGTTTGTATAGAAGATTCGGGGTTGTTTTTCGCGCTTTTTGTGCTTGTTTTCGTGCCTTTGTTCCCGGTGTGATTCCGCGGATTTGAGTGGGTTTCTCCCCGGATTTCTTTGAGGGAAACATGGATAGATGTCTTGTGCATCTTTGTGCTTGATCTTGTGCCCTCAAACGCCGGGAAACCACTTCGATTCGTGAGTTTTCATTCGGTGCTCTAGCTTTTGGTGGTGCTCAAAGGATTCGCGATTCCCGGTGATTTAGGGAGTTAGGAGGCAAGATTTTTGGGCTATAGCATCCTTGTGTGACGCTTTTTCAAGTGCCCAAACCCTTGTCTCCACAAACGCCTTCAACCGTTTGGGAAATCCGATGATGATTTGGGGGAGTTGACTTTCGGGGTCGGGCTGTTTTCAGCTCTGTCCGCACCTGGCGGACGGTCCGCGAGGACCGGGCGGACGGTCCGCGCGGCTAGGGTTCGTCCCGTGTTCTTCGTGTTCTTGCTCGTCCTTCGTTTCGATCCGTCGCGATTTTGATTTTTGGTTGGACGAAGTTTCGGACGGTCCGCGGTGTCGAGCGGACGGTTCGCGGGTGCTTGGCGGACGGTCCGCGTGCTCCCCGCGGACGGTCCGTGGCACCGGGGGGTGGCTTTGGGTCGTTCCGTGTGATTTAACGGACGGTCCGCGGCTCGGGTGCGGACGGTCCGCGATACCCGGCCGGACGGTCCGCGCGGCTCTTTGCGGACGGTCCGCCCCTCCCCGCGCGGACGGTCCGCCGCAGCCCGTGTGCTTTGCTTTTTGGTTCGATTCCTTCCCTCCCTTTCTAGCGCTTCCGCGTGTGCTTCTAGGAATCGTTCCTAAGGCTAGAGGTTGATCCATAACCTCGTGGTCTTGGCGATTGGTGCGTGATTCGATCCATCGCTTGTGTGTGACCGGGATTTGAGTAGGACATAGGCGGGTTCTTTGGGAAGAATTTTTACCGGCTCCTATTCACTCCCCCCCTCTCTAGTCGCCATCTGATCCTTCAATTGGTATCAGAGCTTGGTGCCGGATTCTTTGCGACTTTGACATGTCTCGAATCCTAAGATGGCGTACGTTGAGCGGGGCGGTCCGCCGCACTTCGATGGCAAGGGTTACCACAAGTGGGCGGCTCGTATGATGATTTTTATTCGAGGGAAGTCGTTGGATTTTATTGTGCTTGACAAGACCTATGCTATTCCGGTCAACATCCATACTCTTATGGTGACCGATGCCGATGCCAAGGCCAAGTATGAGGCTAATGCAAAAGCCGTTGATCACTTGTGCCGGAGCTTGTGTGATCCGAGTTTGAGCGTGTTCGCCATTTGAATCTTGCTTGGCAAATTTGGGATAAGTTGTTGGTTGCTCACGGTGGTGATAACCATGTGAAGGCTCGCCTCTTTGTCTCTTGCCGGATACAATATGAGAATTTCACTCCACTTCCCGGTGAGGACATTGATGCGATGTTTCGGAGGTTCACCGCCATCGTGAACAACATGAAGGCAAATGTTGAGGATTTTCCGTATTCCGAGCATGATCGAGCTTTGAAGCTCTTGCATGTCTTGGATCCAAATGTTTGGGGTGCTAAGGTTGAGGCCATCAAGGAGTCCGGGGAATTATTTGACTATTGAGTTGGATGACCTCTTTTCTAAGCTCAAGTCGGCTGAGGTTGACAGGAAGTTGCTATATAAGCATGAGGGCTCGACTGACCATAGTCTTGCTCTTGTGGGAGGATCAAAGGGCAAATCTAACCCTTCATGTCAACAGTTTTCTTTGTCCTCTCTTATGTCCATTCCAGATGAGGAGTTTGATGTGCTGGGCGAGGAGGAGCTGGCCTTGCTCTCAAGAAGGTTTGAACGACTACACGAGAGTCGGAGGAATGCAAGGCGGAGCTCAGGGACATGCTACAAGTGTGGCAAGCGTGGCCACTTCATCGCCGAGTGCCGGAAGCGAGGAGAACAAGTACAAGGTGAACGAGTACAAGGCGCACCCGAGGCGTGAAGACAAGTACCCCTCCAAGGGCAAGCACTTCAGCAAGTCCAAGAGCAAGGACAAGGACAAGCGGCGACCGAGCAAGAGCGCCTACAAGAAGAACAAGGCAAGAGCGATGGTGGCCGGTGCGAGCGACGTCGACTCAAGCTCAAGCGAGGAGCGATCAAGCTCAAGCGGTGAAGATGAAGACGCCGGGAGGCGCAAGGGGCAAGAAGAGTGCAAGCCGGAACCTCGGCGGGCCGAGCGTGTGGCGCTCGAAGGCTTTTGTGGCATGGCCCATAGCTCGAGCGAAGAAGAAGAGTGTGAAGGAAGACGGCGACTCCGACTCGGAGGATGAGGTAAACCGTGACCCCGACTCTTTGCTTGCCGAGATTGCTAGGTTGAATGGTTTGCTTGATAACCGTGATAGTGTGCCGAGAGATGCCAAAAAGATGAGGAAAGATCTTAGGGCTCGGCTTGAGAATGCTAGTGAGAAAGTAGGAGAGTTAGAGTCAAAATTGCTTGAATTGAAACTTGAGAATGACTCTTTGAAACTTGCTCCTACTCCTCCCGATGATGTTGAATGTGTTGAATGTGATGCTTGGTTGAATGAGATCAAACTCGCTTAATGAGAAGAATGCTTCTATTTTGGCTCAACTAGATGCTCTTAGGACTGAACATGATGAGCTTAAGGCTAGACCTACTTTGCTTGGTGCTTGCAAATCATGTCCTACTATGCATGCTAAGCTTGTCGATGCTCGTTCTACCATTAGTTCTTTGGAAGCATCTTTGAAATCTTCGTTGCAAATGCATGTTCTAGCCGTGATGAAGTCACTTTGCGTAATCTTGAGCTTACTTCCCGGTTGGATGTCATCTATGAGGAGAGTGACTATTTGAGGAAAGTGTTGGGTTGGTTGTCCGGGCGAGAACCTCAATTGAAAATCATGATTGAGGAATTCAAGAGAGCCGATGGTCGTGGTTTGGGTTTTGAGAAGTTGGGTGAGAAAGTGGGAGAGAACAAAGTGGGGAGAGTGTGTATGAGAAGTGTGTTGAGTCTAACCCCGAGTTTGAGGTGATCGGAGAGATCCAAGTCCCACTCCCAAAAGCACCCAAGAACTCTTTCACACCAAAGCCCAACCACCTTTGCAACAAGCTTGACACAACCCAAGATCCACCCAAATTCCCACCTAAGACAAATGATTTCCGGAAACCAAGTGAAGTTTGTGGGTGAGAAGGGTGAGAAGCCTAGAGAGAAGCCGAGCCAAAACCAAAACCCATCCCCTTCGGGTGTGAGTATTGTGGCAAGGAGAGGCATCTTGCGCAGTTTTGCTACAAGAGGAAGAGGAATGAGAGGCTTGCTAGGGAGCAAGCAAACCGAGACGAGTATCGCCGGCCTCGCGGTATTCCCGAGCCTAGAGTGCCACTTCCACGGGGTGTGGGAAGTGTGAGGAGTGTTGGCGAGGTTCCCATAGAGAGGTGGTGGTGAGAGGTTTGTCAGGAGAGATGATGGTGTGCGTCTTTGGGTGAGAGGTTTGGTCGGGCTCGTGGTGGTTTTGCCGGACGTCCTCCTACTCGTCCTCGGCACGGGTTTAGGGGAGATGATCGCAGCTTTGGGTTCCGGAGGAACTACGGACCACGTTTTCCCCCTCGTGGTGCTCGTACTCCTCCCATGGGACATGGGAAGTTTGGTGGCAAGGGAGTGATGTTTGCTAACCCCTCTTTTGAGCGAGATGGCTCGACACCGGTTTAACTTCCTCCGTGCTAACCCCGGTGTCGAGTCGCTAGCTCACTCTCGTTCTTGTTTCCGACCGCAGCGGGGAGGCTTGGAGAACATTTGGTTGATCGACTCCGGTGTTCTCGACACATGACCGGGAGATAAGAAGTGGTTCTCCGACCTCACCCCAATGAAGGAAAAGATGTACATCACATTTGGGGACAATGGACGAGGTAGGGTGCTTTCGGAGGGTGTTGTGCATGTGAGTGACAAGGTAACGTTGAAGAGAGTGGCTCCTGTGAAGTCTTTGGGTTTTAATTTGCTTTCGGTTTCTCAGTTGCTTGATGAGGGTTTTGAGGTGCGTTTCAAGTCTGGCGAGTCTCGTTTGCTTGATTCTCGAGGTGATCTTGTCCGTATTATCATCCCCGAGGGTCGGATTTTCGTGGCCGATTTCTCTCGTTCTTTGGGTCCTCGCTCGCCGTTTGATGGCCGGTCCTTCTTCGATTTGTGGAAATGGCATAGGCGGTTGGGACACTTGAGCTTTGATTTGGTTTCCCGCTTGAGTGGTCTTGACCTTGTCCGAGGATTGCCGAAGTTGAAGTTTGAGAAGGATTTGGTTTGTGCTCCTTGTAGGCATGGTAAGATGGTAGCCACTCCCCATCCACCCCTGACCGATGTCATGACCGAGCGTCCGACGTAACCGTTGCATATGGACCTTGTTGGGCCGGCTCGAGTTCGCTCGGTGGGTGGGAAGTGGTATGTCCTTGTTGTGGTGGACGATTACTCTCGCTATGCCCGGGTGTTCTTCTTGGAGGATAAGAGTGAGACTTTTGGCTTTGTTCGAGATCCGATCGTGAGGTTGAAAAACGAGAGGCATGGGAATGCTATTCGAGCTATCCGCGGTGATAATGGCTCGAGTTTAAGAACTCTCGTTTTGATGCCTTTTGTCGTGATCTAGGTCCCGAACATCGGTATTCGACTCCTTATGTGCCCCCTCAAAATGGAGTCGTGGAAAGGAAAAATCGAACTCTTTGTGAGATGGCTAGGATGATGCTCGATGAGCACGAGACTCCTAGGAGGTTTTGGGCCGAGGCGGTCAATACAACTTGTCATGTTTCCAACCGCATTTTATTGAGAGCTTTCAAGAAGAAGACCCGTTATGAGCTTATGCATGGTCGGGCACCTAAAGTGAGTCATTTCCGAGTTTTTGGCCGCAAATGCTTTATTCTCGAAAAGGGAAAACTCGACAAGTTTGAGGCTAGGTCTAGTGATGGTATTTTCTTTGGATATGCTAACCATTCTAGAGCCTATAGGGTGCTTAACCTTGAGACTAACAAAATCATGGAGACTTGCGAGGTGACCTTCGACGAGACAATGCCATGTACCTCTCTTGGCTTTGAATGTGCGGGTGATGAAGAGATGGCCGAGGGCCTCTTTGAAGAGGAGAAAGATGAAGTCGGAGATGATGATGGGGAGAACCATGCGCCCGAAGCCGAGCATGTACCCACTACTTCCCCTACGACTACTTTGGAGCATGGACCGTCTACTTCATGGACAACGACGGTGCAATAAGAGGACCGGACGAGAGAAGCTGAAGTTGAGGGGGAGGTAGTCTCGAGGCGTGAGGCTCCCCGGCGGATTCAAGAAGTGCATCCCCGTCGAAGATCATTGGAGACATCAATGAACGCACTACACGGTCGAGGTCCAGGAATTCCTCTCATTTTGCTCATGCTGCTTTTGTTGCTACTTTTGAGCCCAAGGACATTGGACATGCCTTATCCGATGCAAACCGGGTCAATTCTATGCATGAGGAGTTGGAAAACTTTGAGAGGAACCGTGTGTGGGAATTAGTTGAACCACCTCCAAATTGCCATCCCATAGGAACCAAGTGGGTTTGGAAGAACAAAGAGGGAGAGAATGGGATGGTTGTGAGGAACAAGTCCGGACTTGTTGCTCGGGGGTTTAGTCGAAGGAGGGGATCGACTATGAGGAGACCTTTGCTCCCGTGGCCCGTCTTGAGGCAATTCGAATCCTTCTAGCCTTTGCCGTGGCTAAAGGGTTCAAGTTGTTTCGGATGGACGTGAAGAGTGCTTTTCCGAATGGGGTCATAGAGGAGGAGGTATATGTGAAGCAGACCACCGGGTTTGAGAGCGAGTTGTACCCCACACGGGGTATACGGGTTGAAAAGGGCTCGTATGGGTTGAAACAGGGCGCCCGTGCTTGGTATGGGAGATTGAGAGGTTTTCTTTTGAGCGAGAGGGTTTGTGATGGGTACCGTGGATAGAACCTTGTTTCTCCTAAAGCATAGGAATGACTTGCGATTGTGCGGATATACGTGGATGATATTGTCTTTGGTGGCTCGTCACATAACCTTGTTGCCAAGTTTGCGGATGAGATGAGCGGGGAGTTCGAGATGAGCATGATGGGCGAGTTGCGGTATTTTCTCGGGCCAGATCAAGCAAGTGAAGGACGGTACATTTGTGCACCAAACCAAGTACACGAAAGACATGCTGAGGAAGTTCCAGATGCAAGATGTGAAGCCGATGTCAACTCCCATGGGGAGTACGGCAACTTTGGATGCGGATGAGGACGGAGAACCAGTGGACCAGCGGGAGTACAGGAGCATGATCGGCTCCCTCCTCTACTTGACGGCGACGAGGCCAGACATACAGTTCAGCGTGTGTCTGTGCGCTCGTTTTCAGGCTTCGCCAAGGACATCACATCGACGGGCCGTCAAGAGAATTTTCGGGTATCTACGGTCCGCCCCTCGGTCTTGGCCTTTGGTATTCTTCCTCCTCGACTCTGTCTCTTCATGGTTTTTCCGATGCGGATTTTGCCTGGTTGTCGAGTCGAGAGGAAGTCTACTTCGGTACTTGTCGGTTTCTTGGTTCTTCGTTGGTCTCATGGTCTTCCCGCATGCGATCTAGTGTAGCTCGGTCTACCACGGAGGCGGAGTATGTTGTTGCCGCTAGTTGTTGCTCCCGTTGTTGTGGATTTCATACACTTTGAGAGCCTTTGGTGAGGAGTGCACCCGGATCCCACTTCTTTGTGATAGCACCGGTGCCATAAGCGTAGCCAAAAACCCGGTGCTTCACTCCAGAACCAAACACATAGAGGTGAGGTATCATTTCCCGAGGGACAATGTGGAGAAAGGAACCATTGTTTTGAGCCATGTCCCTACCCAAGATCGGCTAGCCGACATCTTTACAAAGCCTCTCGACCAAGCTACATTTGTGCGCTTGCGGGGGAACTTGGGGGTTTGTTGCCCTTTCTAGTTGATTCTTGGGGGATTTCCTTTTGTAGCATATGTATCATACCATGTTTTACTTTGATGTATATACATGCTTTGCTTGATGTATAAACCATGGTAGGATAGCCATCTTGTCATATATCATGTTGCATTTGTGTCATATTGCATTTTAGGATGATGAGCTTCTTTCATATGCCATATTTGAGTCTCTTTGGCTATTTGTGAGATATTGATTATATGTGTGGAGAAATGGTGATGTGAGGCTCTGCTCTTGGAATATTTGAGATATATGTGTGGTGAGATAGCCCCTTTTTGAAATAAATGCTTATCTTGACTAATTTTTGATGAAATTTGCTCCACTCGTGTGTAGTTGTGTATCCATGTCACAGTTTGGTCTAAATGTGCTTTTCATGCTTAGATTGTGCTTGGATGCCTTGTTCTTGCATTTGGGCCAAAGGCCGAATATCATTGTGAATGTTTAGCCTATGTTGCATTCATGGGGGAGCATAAGCTTCTTTTTGCCACAAAGGCACTTCATGTACCATGAAATGAATTAATCTTGAAAAGAAGTGCATAATGCCCGAAAAATGCTCCATCCATCATGTCTATGCTTAAAATGTCTTATCTTTCACATATGGGTGCAAAACATGTTGCATGATGTTCACCGGTGGAGAAGTCTCCCGAAGTGGACACATGGCTCATGAGCTTTAACATGACATGCTTTGCTTTATGGGTGTTTGCCATGATCTTTTGCGAGAATTTGATATCCTTGTATGATCTTTAAATGGTATGCATGTTTGTGGCACAAGTGTGACATGGATAGGCTTTTACATGTGAAGCGAGCCTTCTTTTGGTAAAAGCCGCTTAAATCTGAAAATTTTGCTTTGTCACATGCTTGTATTTTCATATATTACTTGTGGCAATGCTTTGACTATGCTATGATTCATGTGTGTGATCTTTGTCTCATTTTTAACCTTTGACACTAGATTTGGCCTATTTGAGAAGCTCATGTAGTTGTTTATATGCTTTGCTTTGCATTTCTGCATTTTCACCTTGATTCATACATTGTCAACAAGGGGGAGAAAAGGTGAGCTTAATGAAAATTCAAAAGAGGTAAGCTGAAATTTGGGAGTTTGCATGAGTTTGCATCCACATGTTCGGGGGGGAGCTTGCATTTGTTCAAGGGGGGAGCTTGTCGTTTTCGATGTGGATTTTATGCTTTGCTTGTCTTGTGACCTTTCTTTGCCTTTCTTCGGTTTTGGTCATGAGTTGAGCTTCTTTGTTTTTCTTTCTTCTTTCTTTCTCTTTTTCTCCGAATTTCATTTCGCTTTGTGTGTTGTCAATGCACTCATCAAGGGGGAGATTGTGGACCGGGGGCGTCCCGGTGGTCGATGGATGACCGCTCCTCGGTGATGAGTGATTGACAACGGGTGTTGGACCGACTCTTGGCTTAGTGCGCGGGTGTAGGCCGCGGCCTAGTTCGTGTTGTTGCGGGTGAAGAACGGGCGCGAAAGGTCTTCAGCCTTGAGGGGCCTCCGGGAGATGGAGAGACAAGTAGGCTCGGTTCGAGGGACCCGGTGGACGGCGGGGCCCGGGTGCGGGCCACATGGTGGCGACACAAGCAAGACGAAGTCATGGACAAGTGAGCCGGTGCACGGTGGCGGTCAAGTCAAGTGGTTTGGCGGGAGGCCGGACCGGGCACGTGGGGTTTGGTGGTTTGCCCACAAAACCATCGGCGGACGGTTTCTTGGTTTGGGCCTCAAAACCAAGTCCGAGGGCCCAACACGACGGAGACGGGATCCGGCGTGTCGGGAAGCTTCGAGGCGGATGACACGCGGCGGGATCGCATGGCTTGCGTCGGGAGGACGCGGGGGTGCGGCAAAGGCGTGGCCGTCCGATGGGAAGACCCACAAACTTTACCAAAATGCCCCTACGTGGGTTGTATCGCCAGTAGTGTAGTTAGGGGTAGTCGAGTCATTTACCACTCCGGCGGGACCTGATATATAAGCCATGAGTGTGTGTTGATGGCTCTCACTCTCCGCGACTTAGGGTTTCATTTGCCCCCTCCTCTTTCTCATTTTCGTAGCTATTTTCCTTCCTATTTTCTCTAGGCTAGCATGAGAGCTTCATGAGAGATTTGTTGAGAGGGATGGATGCTAGGGCGGCATGCTAGACCTTGTGAATCTTTCCTGGTTTGTATAGAAGATTCGGGGTTGTTTTTTGCGGCTTTTTGTGCTTGTTTTCGTGGCTTTGTTCCCGGTGTGATTCCGCGGATTTGAGTGGGTTTCTCCCCGGATTTCTTTGAGGGAAAGATGGATAGATGTCTTGTGCATCTTTGTGCTTGATCTTGTGCCCTCAAACGCCGGGAAACCACTTCGATTCGTGAGTTTTCATTCGGTGCTCTAGCTTTTGGTGGTGCTCAAAGGATTCGCGATTCCCGGTGATTTAGGGAGTTAGGAGGCAAGATTTTTGGGCTATAGCATCCTTGTGTGACGCTTTTTCAAGTACCCAAACCCTTGTCTCCACGGCTTCAACCGTTTGGGAAATCCGATGATGATTTGGGGGAGTTGACTTTCGGGGTCGGGCTGTTTTCGGCTCCGTCCGCACCGGCGGACGGTCCGCGAGGACCGGGCGGACGGTCCGCGCGGCTAGGGTTCGTCCCGTGTTCTTCGTGTTCTTGCTCGTCCTTTGTTTCGATCCGTCGCGATTTTGATTTTTGGTTGGACGAAGTTTCGGACGGTCCGCGGTGTCGAGCGGACGGTCCGCCGGTGCTGGCGGACGGTCCGCGTGCTCCCCGCGGACGGTCCGTGGCACGGGGGTGGCTTTGGGTCGTTCGTGTGATTTAACGGACGGTCCGCGGCTCGGCCGGACGGTCCGCGGCTCGGGTGCGGACGGTCCGCGATACCCGGCCGGACGGTCCGCGCGGCTCTTTGCGGACGGTCCGCCCCTCCGCGCGGACGGTCCGCCGAGCCCGTGTGCTTTGCTTCTTGGTTGGATTCCTTCCCTCCCTTTCTAGTGCTTCGCGTGTGCTTCTAGGAATCGTTCCTAAGGCTAGAGGTTGATCCATAACCTCGTGGTCTTGGCGATTGGTGCGTGATTCGATCCATCGCTTGTGTGTGACCGGGATTTGAGTAGGACATAGGCCGGGTTCTTTGGGAAGAATTTTTACCGGCTCCTATTCACTCCCCCCCCTCTCTAGTCGCCATCCGATCCTTCAAGAGTTGAACAGTTTTGACTTTGTAAAACTCACCCTTCTCTTTTTCTGGCTTCTTTCTCAGAGGCAAAGTTCCTTGGACGGTTCTCTCAATCGCTCAAGTGGTGTTTGTTACCTCACCAAAGGCTTTTGAACGAGTCTCAACATCCTATTCTATGGCTTGTATGTGGGGCTTTGGGTAGGACAAGCATGAGACTCACTTGTGCCACATAATGTTGTTGAGCCAAAGACCGGATTGAGGACCATGTGTGGTCCGAGGACTGGTGGATGGTCGCTTCCTTGTGTGATGAGTGATTGACAACGTTGTGTGGACTGATTCTTGGCTGAGTGTTGCAGGTGCAGGTTGCGGCTTGACTCGTGTTGGTGCAGGTGAAGAACAAGCGCGAAAGGTCGTCGCCGGTGAGGCCTCCAGGTGTGGAGAAGACTAGTAGGCTTCGTTCGAGGGACCCGGTGGCCAGCGGGGTCAAGGTTGGGCCGCGTGGTGGCATGAACAGCAAGATGAAGTCGTGGACGGTTTCTTGGTTGAGCCTCAAAACCAAGGTCGAGCCGGGACTATGTGGGAGCCGAGTCATGAGTGGAGATTGGCGGAGGCTACACCGAGTTCGCGGGGTTTCCAAGTGGTTCACCGAAAACCACCGGGTTCCTTGGTTGATCCACAAAGCCAAGACCGAAGAACCGAAGACGGGGCCGCAAAGAAGGTCGACCGGTCTGACCGGTGAGGAGCACCGGTCTGACCGGTGTGTGACGACGCAGTCCAGAATCTTCGCAGCAGAGGACACACGTCGGGATCGCAAGGCTTGCGTCGAGGCTAAGCAGGTTGTGCTCGCCGGGCATTCGTCCGATGGAGAAAGCTTAAAGATTTCCAAAACCTCCCTTGAGGGGCTTGTATCCCTAGTTATTAGGAAAGGGTATTTTAGACTTTCGGTTGCCTCCATATAACCCATGAGCTGAGAGGATGGCAGCCAATCTCAATGAACCCTATTTCATTTGCTTACCTATTTTCCCTTCCTATTTTTCTTAGGATTTCCATAGGACTAGCTTGAGAGCTTCATGGTGAGATCTTGTGAGAGGGCTGGATGATCGGGCGGCAAGCTAGACCTTGTATGAACCTTTGTGGCATGTATAGATGATTCGGCGTGGTTCCTCAAGGCCTTGTTGTGTTGTTCCCGGTTGTTCTTGGTGGTGATTTTCGGAGCCCTTTCTTGGTGTTTTTCTTAGGTTGTTTTCGGCACCTTTCTCTTGGGGATTTGATGGGGGAAATTTGTGGGAACCCTTCGTGGTTTTTTGGGCTGTGATTCCCTTCCCAAATCCGTGAGTAAAGGGGCTCGATTTTGGGGTTTTTCGAGTTCTAGGGTTAGAGGCGTTCTTGGCGGGATTTCTTCGATTCTTCCTTTCTAGACATGTTTTGGTGGGATTAAACTTGGATATGGACTCCTCATGAGGTGTTCCTATTATCGCCAAAGTCTTGTTCAAGTCCGTAGAGCGATTCAGGAGATCGAGGTTTGGATTTGGGGTAGTTGACCCGCGGGTGCTGTTCATCCCGAGCTGCCCAGGCTACACCGGTCTGACCGGTGCTCTTGACCGGTCTGACCAGTGCAACCCTTGGTGAGTTTTTGCTCGGGTGAATGTCTGGGTGTGTTTGTTCTTGTCCTGTGTTGGGGTTGTTTTGAGTTTGGGTCAGTTTGGAGGTTGGTTGGCCTGTTTGGTGATTTGGGGGCTTTTAGGCTTGGACCGGTCTGACCGGTGTGTTGCACCGGCCTGACCGGTGTGAAGCCACTTAGTGGAAGTCTCCAACTTTCACCAGCAGGGACCGGTCTGACCGGTGGTGCTCACCGGTCTGACCGGTGTTGGTCAGTGGACTCGAGGTTTGGTGTTCCGCTGCGTTCTCAGGTTGGAAGGTTGTGTGTTGGTTCATAAGTCCAGTGGCACTTCAGTGACTACGTGGGCTTGGCCAATTTGGGTAGTGAGTCGGAGATGTGTGTTGGAAACTGTGTTCATCTTGTTGGAGTTTCCATCTCCTTCGAGAAGAATTTTTATCGGCTCCCATTCACCCCCTCTCTCTGGTTCGCCATATCGGTCCTTCAAGTGGTATCAGAGCCGGTTCGGGTCTTTATTGACTCTAACCAGTCTAAGATCCAAGGATGGCGTACCAGGAACGGGGTTAGGGTCCTCCACACTTCGATGGCAAGAACTACCAGATGTGGAGTAAGCGGATGGCGGCGTTCCTCCGTGGGAAAGGTCAGATCCTTTGGGATGTCACGGTGGACACAGGCTATGTCCAACCGATGAACTTCCTTGCTCCAGGATCGAGGGACATGTTCAACGCCAACAATAAGGCGGTAGACTACTTGTTTCGTGCTCTGTGTCAGCCTGAGTTCTATCGGGTGCACACCGAGCACTTGGCTTGTAGAATTTGGACAGTGCTGAAGGAGGCTCATGTTGGGAATGCCCAGGTTCAGGCACGGATGTATGCGACCTATCGGAGAGAGTACGAGAACTTCACTCATCTCCCCGGTGAGTCCTGTCGTATGGACCTCCCTGGGCCCACTACCTCGGTGGGTACCAGGACCGACTACTCGGTGGGCCCCTGGGACTACCCGGCTTGCGCTGCACGGCACCTGATGGCGTGGAGCACAAGGACTACGGAGGATAAGTACTCGGTTAGGAAGCTGTACATGTCATGCACTGTATGGAAGACTCCTAGATGTACCGACTAGTACTCTCTCCCTACTCTGACTTGTAACCCTGCCTCCCGGACTATATAAGGCGGGGCAGGGACCTCTCTCTAGCATCTCATCCAATCCACGGCGCACTATTACACCATCTTGTAATCGTGCCCAATCAATCCAGAGCTACGCGGCATACGGGATGTAGGGTATTACGCACCTCGCGGCCCGAACCTATCTAAATTGTGTGCCACGTGTCTCTTCCTTCGAGTTACCGATCTCGGCGAGGCCACATTCATCTACTTCGGGTACTCCCTTTAGTAGGTTGTCGGTCTAAAACACCGACAGCTGGCGCTCCAGGTAGGGGCTCTCGCCCGAGATCACATGGCGAACTCGACGGCTCCAGTCTACTTCAGGCCAACTGTCGCCTTCAACCGCGGCGACACCTTCGTGTTCGGCGCCTGGGTCTGCACTGCAGACGGCGCGGGTTCTTTCCAGCGCCGCCTCGCCATGCCGCCCAACCCGAAGACCGGCTTCGTGACGCTTCCTGAAGTTGTCACAGGCGAACTCGCCGGCAAGTTCGGCGAAATTTCGCTCTTCAACCACCACGCTGACTTCGAGCTCGAGTCCGCTTCCAACTCGAACTCGACGTCTCCATGGGCCATCGCATGCGAGCCGGCTGCTCAGCCATCGCAGGCGGTCCCCTCACCTCGTGAGCGCTCCGCGCGTGGTCCCCGCATCCTCAGCCGGGCCCGCACAGAGGCTCCCTCTTCACGCCGGGCCGGCAAGGAGCCCATACCCGAGTACAACTCGGACTCCGACACCGTACCCAGCCACGCTTCGGACTCAAACCCTCTCTCCGAGTTCTACTCGAACCCCGCATACGAGTTCGACTTCGGGTCGGACCCTGAGGAGCCCGAGTCCGAGGACAACTCCACTGAGCATCCCTTGTCAGGGCCGGCCTCTGGGCTAGTTATAACATCCACACCCGCCGGCGGATTCTTCTGCGGCCAGACCGCAAGCCTGCAGACCTGATAAGTGGAGACTCATGCTACGTCGCCTACATCGACTCGCTACCGTTCCAGGAGGGAACACCCCTAGCCCGGGCTGACTCGAGCACACCAACTGAGGTGGCGCCTTCTGAGTCCAGCCTTGGCACCCTTGATCGCCAAGTCTTCATGGCTGCTGGCGACGCCCCAGGGCCTTCAGGGACGGCCCAAGATAGGTACCTGGAAGACATCTCCTCCGACGAGCTCTTTGCTGATGCTCCAGCAAACGAGAACCCTGCAGACAGAGACGCTCGACGTGAGCATAACCGGAAGCGTAGCGAACGTCGCCGACGCCTCCGCGACAACTTCCCCGTCCGCAACCTTGCGGAGGCTCTCGAGGCAGTCGAGAGCAGAGTACACACTACCCCTGAGCAATGCCTCATGTCGATCACAGCGATCGCACGCCAAGCTCAGGGCATACGCGCTGGAGAGGTCATCACCAAGCTCGCTGAAGACGCCTACTTCATGCGGGTCGACAACAGAGTCAACCAACCTCCTCCCACCAGGCACCGCGACAACAAAGCCACAAGTCGCAGCGCCAACAACGGTCCCAACTGTACTCGAGCTGAGCTCCCAGCCGAGCCGAACCGTCCTCGCTCCAACGCCGGCAGACCTCCACAGCGTGACAACAGCAACCGCGAGGTCGTCCCTCACCGCGCTCCGGCCGGCGGCGGCGGCCACGACCCCGACGGCGGTGGCAGCGACGGCGGAAGCTCCAACCATGGAGCCAACGGGGAGGGCCGGCGGCGGCGGCAGTCGCGGCGGCCGAGGCCACGCGAATAGCCACGCCTCGGTGCCTCACGGGGGCGGCTACGACGCCGCTAGAAGATTGAGAAGGCGCGGCGGAAGAAGTCGACCACCGCAGCGACGGCGACGGCTTCCCCGCCTTCTCACCTCGACTTCGCAACTTGCTCCTCCCCGACAAGTTCAAGCCTTTGGGGATCACCAAGTACGACGCGAAGCAGGACCCCATCCAGTGGCTCAGGTGCTACGCCCTCTCCATCGAGAACGGCGGCGGCAACAACGACACCAAGTGCCTCTACTTTCCCTTCGCCTGGACCAAGCTCCACTCCCATGGCTCGAGTCACTTGACAAGCACTCGATCGACAAGTGGGACCAGCTGAAGGAGCAGTTCACCAGCAACTTCGCGGGCGCCATGGGCCGATCGGGTACTCGCATGGACCTGGCCATGGTCAAGCAGGAACAAGGCGAGACCCTCCGGAAGTACATGCACCGCTTCTTCGACAAGCGCGCCACCGTCGTCGACGTCACCGACAAGGAGGTCATCGACCTCTTCCAAGACGACCTCTACCACCGCCGCACCTTCGAAGACTTCGGTCGTCGCCGCCCCAAGTCCATCCCCCACTTCAAGGACATGATCACGTCCTGGGCGGATGAAGAGGACATGGCCAATGCCAAGTACGACGCCATCCGTGGCAACACCAAGCGGAACCCGGGCGGCGGCAGCGGCAACAATGCGAACCAAGGCGGCCGCAACAACAACAACAACTACTACTACTCGGGTCCCAACCGCAAGCGCAAGCCAGACAACACTGTCGCGGCTATCCAGCGCCCTGCGAAGGAGAACTCGAAGAAGAACTCCGGCGGCTTCAAAGACCTGCTAAAGGAGAGGTGCCCGTGGCATCCAAATGGCAACCACAACACCGAGCAGTGCTACCAACTTAGGCACGCACTCAAGGATACGCCGGAGCCACCGCACCCTCACGAAAAAAGGGCAAGAAGAAGGACGGCGACAACAACGACTTCCAGGAGCCTGACAAGACCGTCAACGTCCTCTTCGGCGAAGCGCCGGCAGAGGCGGGAGCGAAGGCTACCCGTCGAGAAGTCATGAGCATCGAACCGGCGGTCCCGACCCCTCTCAAGTGGTCGGAGGTCCTCATTACCTTCTCCCGCGCGGATCAATGGACCGGCTTCTCCGAACCGGGACGGTTCCCTCTCGTCCTGAAGCCGGTGGTCGCGGGCTCCAAGCTCAACAAGGTCCTCATCGACGGTGGAAGCGGGCTCAACGTCCTTTTCACCAAGACCTTGAAGAAGATGAAGCTCGACATCACCCACATGCTCAACAACAGCAACACGCCCTTCTACGGCATCGTCCCCGGCAACGAGGCTATCCCACTGGGCTCAGTGGTCCTGCCAGTTACCTTCGGGGAATCTCGGGACAACTACCGTACCGAGTACATCAAGTTCGAGGTCGCGGACTTCGAGACTTCCTACCATGCCATCCTCGGCAGACCGGCCATCGCTAAGTTCATGGCGGTACCCCACTACACCTACTTGGTACTCAAGATGCCAAGCCCAGCGGGTGTACTCTCTCTTCAAGGGGACTTGAAGATCTCCCACGACTGCGACACAGAAGCCGTGGAGATCACTTCTACGAATCAAGTACCAAACGCGATGATGGAGGTCTACGCTGCGTCGAAGAAGCTTGCTACAAGTGAACTCGACATCCCAGAGAAGTCTGACAGCGTTAACAAGCCTCAGCCACCTGAGGAGGTACTCGTCAAGATGATCGACCTCGGAACAGGCGACCCCAGCAAGACCATGACCATCGGGGCTGGCCTCGACCCCAAATAGGAAGACGCGCTCATCAGCTTCCTTCGGGCTAACCGCGACATTTTCGCGTGGAAGCCAGCGGACATGCCAGGAGTGCCCAAGGAGCTGATTAAGCACTGCCTCAACGTCGATCCTAAGGCCACCCCCAAGCGACAACACCTCCAACGTTTTGCCGACGACAGACGGGACGCCATCAAGAAGGAACTCGCCAAACTACTCGTGGCTGGCTTCATCAGAGAAGTCTTCCATCGTGAGTGGCTCGCCAACCCTGTCCTCGTCCACAAAAAGAACTCAAACGAGTGGAGGATGTGCGTCGACTACACGGACCTCAACAAGCACTGCCCCAAGGACCCCTTCGGGTTGCCGCGGATTGATCAAGTCATCGTCTCCACGGCGGGATACGACCTGCTCTGCTTCCTCGACCGCTACTCCGGTACCACCAGATCGCGATCAAGGAAGAAGACCAGGAGAAGACCGTGTTCATCACCCAGTTTGGCGTGTACTGCTACACGACCATGTCCTTCGGATTGAAGAACGCCGGCACCACCTACCAACGAGCTATCCAGGCCTGCTTCAAGAGGCAACTCAACAAGAATGTCGAGGCCTACGTGGATGACGTGGTCGTCAAGACCAGAGACTCCAATACCCTCATCGACGACCTTGAAGAGACTTTCGCATCACTGCGCGAGTACCGCTGGAAGCTCAACCCGAACAAGTGCGTCTTCGGCGTACCTTCGGGTAGACTACTCGGCTTCATCATCAGCCAGCGCGGCATCGAAGCCAACCCCGAGAAGATCTCCGCCATCACCAGCATGAAAGCTCTCACGAGCATCAAAGACGTCCGAAGGCCGACGGGGTGCATGGCGGCACCGAACGATTTATCTCGAAGCTTGGAGAATGGGGGCTCCCCTTCTTCAAACTACTCAAGCACCAAGAGAAGTTCGTGTGGACTCCAGAGGCGGATCAAGCCCTTGCCCGGCTCAAGCTCTTCCTATCGAAGCCGCCGGTCCTCACGGCTCCCCACAAGGGTGAGCAACCTTGCTCTACCTCGCCGCGACTACTCATGTGGTCGGCATCGCCATCGTCGTCGAGCGGCAGGAAGGCGGCCACGCCTACCCAGTCCAGCGCCCAGTCTACTTCGTCAGCGAGGTCCTATCAGAGTCCAAGGCACGCTATCAGCCTGTGCAGAAGCTCCTGTATGCAGTACTCATCACCTCGCGGAAGCTATGACACTACTTCCAGCAGTACTCGATCTCCATCGTTACCGACTACCCGCTCGGCGACATCCTGCGGAACCAAGATGCTACTAGAAGAATCTCCAAGTGCGCAGTCGAGCTCGGCGCCCTCACTATCGACTTCAAGCCACGCACAGCCATCAAGTCGCAGGCGCTAGTCGACTTCATGGCGGAGTGGCGCGAGAACCAGTTACCTACTCCAACCGTGCGACCAGAGCATTGGGTGATGTACTTCGATGGCTCACTCAACCTCGAGGGCGCAGGTGCAGGGGTACTGCTGATCTCTCCAACGGGCGAACAACTCAAGTACATCCTTCAGATCTTCTAGAAGGTCTCAAACAACGAAGCCGAGTACGAAACTCTCCTACACGGGCTCCGCCTCGCGGCTTCACTGGGCATCAAGCGGCTACTAGTCTACGGCGACTCCGCAGTGGTCATCAACCAAGTCAACAAGTCATGGGACCGCAACAAGGAGAACATGGACGCCTACTGCCTAGAAGTCCGCAAGCTCGAGAACAAGTTCTACGGTCTCGAGTTCCACCACATCGTCCGCGACAACAACGTTGCAGCGGACGTCCTCTCGAAGCTTGAATCTACCCGCGCTCAAGTACCAGCGGGTGTCTTCGCTCACGAGCTTCACGTGCCATCCATCCCGGAGCCGGCGCCACCGACCACTGTCCCAGCTCACCCACCACTGGACGAGGAGGTCATGATGATCGACGTGGACTGGAGGCAACCCTTCATCGACTACCTCAGCGAGCAGAAGGTCCCCTCGGACAAGAACTCGGCCGAGCAGCTCATCCGCCGAGCCAAGTCCTACGTCCTCGTCAGAGACAAGCTTTACAAGTGAGGCGCATCTTCTGGAGTACTCATGAAGTGCATCCCTCGGCAAGAAGGCAGGGACATCTTGGAGGAGATCCACAAGGGCATCTGCGGCAACCACGTGTCCTCCCGCACGCTGGTCAGCAAGGCCTTCCGGCGAGCTTTCTACTGGCCCTCTGCTCTGGGCGACGCCGAAGAACTCGTCGAAGGTGCCGGGATGTCGGCACTTCTCCAAGCAACAACACGTCCCGGCCTACAAGCTAGTCACCATACCGCCAAGCCGTCCCTTCGCCCGCCGGGGGCTCGACATGATTGGGCCACTTCCAACCGTGCCGGGGAGGATTCAACGGGGTATTGGTGGCCATCGACAAGTTCACCAAGTGGATCGAGGTCAAGCCAGTCACATGCCCCAAGGCTGACAGAGTACTCGACTTCCTGGATGAACTCGTGCATCGCTATGGACTACCCCACTGCATCATCACAGATCTCGGCTCCAACTTCAACAGCCACCAGTTCTGCGAGTACTGCGAGAACAGCGGGATCGACGTCCGATACGTCTTAGTTGCCCATCCTCGGGCCAACGGACAAGTCGAGTGCGCCAATAGGATGGTGCTCGACACTCTCAAGAAGCGGCTACACGATGCCGCTAACTCCAAAGGAGGCAAGTGGATCAAGGAACTACCCAACGCACTGCGGGGCTCCAAGCCCTCCAAGCCAACGGGGCAATCCCCTTACTTCTGGTCTACGGCTCCGAAGCTATCCTCCCAGCCGACATCATATGGAACTCGCCAGCAGTGGAGCACTACGACGAAGGCGTCTCAGAAGACAGCAGACGAGTAGACATCGACAATCTCGAAGAAGCTCGCTGCGCTGCCCTCGTCCAATCAGCAAGGTACCTGGAGGGTATCCAACGCTACCACGATCGCAACGTCAAGGAACGCTCCTTCAACGTTGGTGATCTTGTCCTCCGTTGTATCCAAAACACGGAAGGACTACACAAGCTCAGTTCCCCATGGGAAGGTCCCTTCACCATGGCAAAGGTGACCGGGCCGGGCTCCTACCGCCTCCAGACACTTGAAGGCGAAGACATCAACAACTCGTGGAACGTCGACCAGCTCTGTCGATTCTACGCCTAGTCTACACGACTACTCCGGGGTTCAAGTCTACACGACTACATCAACACCCCCTCTCGCCGTAAGCGGCCTCCGGTCCCGGCCCTAGTCTCGGACTACTCCTCTCCAGGATCCAGCCCGCGCGGCTACCTACGGATCTGGGCTGCGACGAGCGACAAGGACTCTAGCGACGGTCTACTAAGAGACCATGTACTCCAAGATCCGGCCTACACGGTTACTTACGGATCTACCGCCGTAAGCGGCTACTCGACCTAGCACCACTTAGGCGTAAGCGGCCTCCGGTCCCGGGCGACTACTCAGAATCGCGGCCCCGGCCATCCGGTGTACTTCTTCGGTAATAAAGTCGATCGTTCATCAACTTCTTTCTCGTCTACTTCCCTCAACGGGACTATCTGTCGAGTACGACTACTCGCATCCACTCCACGATGGGGCTCCGCACTCTGAGATCGCGACTACGAGTACTCATTGCTGGAATTTTCCTTTCATTAATACTTAAGCAATTCCATTACAATTGTTTTTGTACAACTTTGGCTACTAGCTAACTGTTACAGGGCTACTGGAGATTGAGCTTATCAGCTACTTGCTCCACGATGGGAGCCATCTGCTCCAGCAGCTCCGCGTACTGCTCATCGGTGCAGTTGGTGGCTACCCGGCCAGCGACTACTTCCACCGGGGCCTTCGGGAAGTAGGACTTCATGAAGGCCAAGATCTACTTTGGGATCAACCTCGCCATGTGCTTCACATAAGCTGCCAGGCGGCTGGGGGCTTCCCTGAGGCGATCCACGAGCGGAGCGATCTTGGGGCCGCCCGGATGAGGCACCAAGAGCCTCGCGATCGGCAGCGCAGCTTCTTCAAGATCCTTCAGCTGGGCCCGCAGTGCCTCGCATTCTTCATTCAACTTCTGCAATGATTTGTAGCAGTTGACGAGGTCACGGTCAGACGCAATCCGAAGCTCCATGTGCTTCTCACACTCGAAGGCAAGTTCATTATAGTCGAGCTCGAGTAACTGGCGGGCCTCCTGCTCCCGGTAGAAGAGGTTCTTCATAATTGTCTCCGAGGACTTCTACTGCTCCACCTGGCCCACAAGCTCTGCAAATACAACAAAGTGCAGCGGGGTCAGACTACCTCTCGACCTCCAACAACTACCCAACAAGTCCAGCGGCATACCTTTGTTCTTGTTGCGGAGGCCCTTGTTCTTCCGCACCAAGTCATCGCCCTTCGCCTGCAACTCTTGGATGTCATTGTGATACTTGGCAAAAGCGGCGTCGAGCTTGGACTGCATGGCAGCCGCGTGCTTCCGCGACTTCGAAGCGCGATCTTCTAGTGCTTCGGCCGGAGCACCATGTCACCAAAGCCTTGCAGCATGTTGGACTTCTCGCGGGACCTCTCCACGACGTCCTGCACAGACAACACATGTAAATGAGTACTCAACAATAGAGGATTGACTACTCAGAAGTTAAGAGTACTTACCTTCATCCACTACTCAGCCTAGCGGACCGCCTCCAGGTGCCTGGCCACCGTCGCCGGGTCAACCAGATCGTCAGCAAGCAGCTCCACCCCGCCGCGACTACTCGCGGTGGCCCCTGTCATCGGCGCAGAGCGGATGGGCTCTGCGTCCTGGATCTCCGGGGAACGTACAGCCACCTCCAGAGTAACCTCTGGTGTCACGGTGGCCTCCTCTCTTCCGGTCGCCGTGGCGGCTTCCTCGGTGACCTCCTCCATTGGCTCAGGGGCTCCCTCAGCAGCCTCTGGCGCCTGTGGTGTCGACTTTTCCATGGGCACCGCAGAAGGGATGTCGCTCCCTTCGGCCTCAACGCCTGACAAGAAGACATCAAGTTCATCAGTAACTACGACTACTCTATGGGGAAGACTAAAGCCTCAGTAGAGTACTCACCCTCGACCACGCTGGCCTCGGGCAATACAGCTCTAGCAGCTGGCGCTTCTGACTCCGCCTGGGGGGCAGGAGTTGACTCCTTGACGGGTGGCGTGACTTCTTCCTCCGCCACCGTCGTGGAGGGCTCATCTCCCTCCCAGGACAAGTCTGTTGATTTCCTGCAGAAGTACACAAAATTGGTCGTCATTCAAGCTCGACTACTACACCAAGTACTACTCGGGAAGGCTAACTACTTACAGGCTCGATCGGACTATCGTCACGGCCGGAGCACCGAGGATGCTGGCAATGTCTACCAATCCACCCTCGGCGGGCTCCTCCTCCAGCGCCTCTGCAGCCGCTGCCTCTTCTACAGCGACGGTAGCTGGTGCAGCGCCCTCCTGCGCTCCTGTGGCCACCACCTCTTGGACGGCGGGGGCTACGGGTTCTGTGCCCCCTTGGTGAGCAGGGGGCTGGCGCTCCAACTGCGCTATGAGTTCTTCAACAGTGGGGGCTGGGCTGCGACTCCCAGCTGGCTCCCCCACTGTGTCCCACTCGCCTTCGTCGCCCTCCTCGACGGGCTCCGTCGGCGGCACCTCCTGCATACAAGGAAGACTAGTAAATAAGCAAGTGTACTCATTCAACGGGTACTCGACTACACTAGTCAAGACATCTTACCTCTTGAGGCATGGTCTCTGAGACCCTCAGCTTCTTCGCCACCCGCTTGCGGGCGGGGTTGCGCGGCTTTTGTGGCGGCGCAGCCAGACTAGCCTCCAGGCTAGTCGGCGGATCTTGCACAAGGGGCACATGAGGCAAGCCGGGACGGCTGAACCTCGACTGCAGCTGGAAGTGGTCCTGTAGCGTCACGTCGTCGTTGTCGTCGTCGTCGGACGTGTCTTCCACGATGACGGTGTCATCGCCTTCGCCGACTTCCCGCCGCTCTTTGGCCTTGGTCTTTCCTCCCCCCCGGAATCTCGATTCTCTGAGGGGGCGGCTGCGGCTCGGAGACGAACATCTTCAAGTCGTCCTGCAAGACACAAGACGTCAGCGCGACTACTCACAAGCAATGACTACTCAAATAGGGGTACGACTACTTACCTCCTTAGGCGGGCGTGCGGCGAGTACTCTGGACGGGGGCACGCCCGTATGGCGGCATGTCCTTGAAGATGCACGTTAGCCTATCAACGATGTCGTCGTCGTCGACTTCACCTCCTGGCATCCGCGACGAGTCGTCGTCGCCAGTGTACTCGAAGCCGATAGTGTCACAGGCCATCAACGGCTGCACCCTCCTCTTCATGAAGCTGAAGGCCACGTGCTCGGCCCTCTTCCCAGCTTCTCTGAGCTCCTTGATGCGCGCCAACAGTTCAGGGAGCTGGATCCCCTCCTGCATTGTGGGCTCCGTGTTCCACCAGTCCCGGTGCCTGGGTTGCCTTCCGCTCGGCTTCGGCAGGCCAGGGTGGTGGTTCGTGACGTAGAACCACCTCACCTTCCAATCGGCGTTGGAGTCAATGAGCTTGTACGCGAGGTACTGCTCAGCGGCGTCTTCTCTCATCTGGATGCCGGCTCCGCCTACTACTCAAGGATTGCTGGCGCTCGGCTGCGGCTTCACCCGGAAGAATTTCCGAAACAGGATCCAGTGCGGCCTTATCCCCAGGAATGCTTCACAAAAATGGACAAAGACCGTGGTATGGAAAATGCCGTTTGGGTTGAGATTGAGGTACTCAACTCTGTAGTACCCGAGGAGGCTTTTGAAGAAATCGTTGGCCGGAAGCGCGAGTCCGCGCTCCGCGAAGCGCACAAACATCGGGATCTCATCTTCGGCTTTCTCCATTGGGTACGGATGTCCGGCGGCGGCTCTCCACATATCCACTTCCTTCTCCCGGATAAACCCGCTGTTGAGAAGGGCCAACAAATCCTCGGTCTTCACTTTTGACTTCTTCCACTCGCGGCTTGGATCTGGTCGCGGTGGAGACATCGGCGGCGCTGCCCCAGTGGCAGCTGCGGCGGCCTCCTCACGGCCCCTCTTCTTCCCGACGACCTTCGCAGACTTGGACGGTGAAGGCTTCATTCTCCAAATACAAGGCGCCTTCACGCGCATCCGCTCGGGGGCTACTCTGGAAGCTCTGGGTGGCGGCGCGCTTGGATCTACTACGGCGGCGACGTGCGCTGGAAGTGGATCTGCCTCAGATCAATTCGAAATGGCTACAGCAGCGATGGGTGAAAAACCCTAAGGGTTTTGGCTTCTATTTATAAGTCAAACCGGCCCTCCAACGGCCAGATGGATAAGTCCGCGCTCGGCTGACTCAGCGGCCGCGCGTGACCCTTCGCATTCTACTAGTCGACGCGCCTCACCTCGGGGGCTCGGCTACTTCTACTCGACTACCTAGGAAGCGACAAGACTCAGGAGCATCTCAGGACACATTCTTCAAGATGACCCTTCAATTCGAGAGGAAGTACTCGACTCAAGGCTTGGGTGCTCCGTGCCACGTGTCCTTTTGTTTTTTCTCTCCGGATTTTTCGGGATTTTCTTTCCAAGACATCAGAAGGACCCTCAGCTAGAGCCTGCGGCTCAACCTAAGGCTCGGGGGATACTCCATATGGAGTGCGATTTTGCAATCGCACTTCCATATCAGCTTCGGCTTCAAGACAAGACGGGCATTTTTTGAAGACCTTCAAAGGCAGCACTCGAGGACGCTTGGGACTACTTGAGAAGACTTCAAGATTGCTCAAACATCAGCTGGAGTACATTCCAGCCTCGGGATGCTTCGACTACTCTTGAGGACTTTTGACTTATAGTACTCGGGGACGCTTGAGGACTACTCGTTAAGGCCGTCAAGACTACTTGAAGCTATCCTTCTCGACTACAAAGTACTCGAGGGCTTGTCGTATGGACCTCCCTGGGCCCACTACCTCGGTGGGTACAAGGACCGACTACTCGGTGGGCCCCTGGGACTACCCGGCTTGCGCTGCACGGCACCTGATGGCGTGGAGCACAAGGACTACGGAGGAGAAGTACTCGGTTAGGAAGCTGTACATGTCCTGCACTTTATGGAAGACTCCTAGATGTACCCGACTAGTACTCTCTCCCTACTCCGACTTGTAACCCTGCCTCCCGGACTATATAAGGCGGGGTAGGGACCTCTCTCTAGCATCTCATCCAATGCACAGCGCACTATTACACCATCTTGTAATCGTGCCCAATCAATCCAGAGCTACGCAACATACACGACGTAGGTTATTACGCACCTCGCGGCCCGAACCTATCTAAATTGTGTGCCACGTGTCTCTTCCTTCGAGTTACCGATCTCGGCAAGGCCACATTCATCTACTTCGGGTACTCCCCTTAGTAGGTTGCCAGTCTAAAACACCGACAAGTCCATCGATGCCTTGTTTCAGAGGTGCACGGTGGTTGTGAACAACATGACGGCCAATGTGGACGTGCTCCCGTACGATGATCATGATAGAGCCGTCAAGCTCTTACACTCTTTGGATCGTACAATATGGGGCAGAAAGTTCGAGGCCATTGCGGAGTCAGAGAAGTATGAAACTCTGACGGTGAACGAGCTGTTCTCGAAGCTCATGTCAGCTGAGGTGGACAGGGGCATGACTGCCAAGCTCGAGGGTCCGACTGACTCCCATAGTCTTGCCCTCGTTGGTGATTCGAAAGGAAAGGCTAACACTAACACATCCACCAAGATGTTCTCTTTGACCTCCTTGATGTCTATGCCAGATGAGGAGTTCGACGTGCTTGGAGAGGACGAGCTGGCACTCCTGATGAGGCGGTTCGAGAGGCTGCACGAGAACCGGGTGAACATGAGGAGGAACACGAGGACATGCTTCCAGTGCGGCAAGCCGGGACACTTCATCACTGATTGCCCAGAGAAGGTCGAGAACAAGGATGGCTACAAGCACAAGTCGAGGATGGATGGCAAGTACCGGTCGAGGCGTGACCACAAGAGCAAGTACAAGAACAAGCACAAGGACGAGCGACGATCGAGGAAGAAGGAGAGCCGAGGAAAGGCCCGAGCGATGGTGGGAGCAAGCGACGTCGACTTGAGTTCCGCGTACTCCACCTCGAGCTCGAACAGTAGTGAAGGCGAAGGTGATCGTCGCAAGAGCAGGAAGTCATCCAAGAACCTGAGCGGGCTGAGCTGCTTCGCTAGCGACGGCTTCTACACCATGGCTTTGAGCTCCGGCAGCAAGAAGAGCCACCAGAGCGACTCGGACACCGACTCCGACGACGAGGTGCGTGATGAGCTTCCCTTCTTGCGCCAGGAGAATGAACGGCTTGGTACTTTGCTTGATAATCGTGATGACATGCTTAGAGAGGCAAAGAAAATGAGAAAAGAGCTTAGGGCTTCACTCGAGGATGCTAGGACTAGAGTGGCTGAGCTAGAAACACAGGTTCTTGATAGGAAGTTTGAGATTGATTCCCTTAAGGCTAGTCCTCGTTGTTTCGGATGAGGTTGATTGTCTTCGATTGCTCCATTTTCCTTGCTGATCTTGCTTTGTTCAAGGAAAAGCATGCCTCCAAGTGTGAGGAACTAGATGTGCTTAGGGTTGAAGTGGCTGAGCTTAAATCTAGATCTGCTTTTCTAGGTGCTTGCACTTCTTGCCCTGTTTTACATGCCAAAATTGATGAGATGCATGCTTACACTAGTTCTCTTGAGGCTAAGTTGAAAGAACCCATTCCTACATCATGGTTGTCTGGTCATGAGCCTCAGTTGAGGATGATGATCGAGGCATTTAAGAGGCAGGATGGTGAGGGTCTTGGGGCAAACAGGGTTGGTGAGGGAAGTGGAGAGAATATCCCAGAGCCACTAAAACCCACCACAAAAATGATTTCCCCCCAAAATCTAACCATCTTAGGAACCGACTAGACATAACCCCAGCTCCACCCGTGTTTCCTACACCTACAAATGATCTCCAAAAGCCTATCAAGTTTGTGAGCACTTCCGGGAAAGTGTTCTTTGGGAAAGAAAGTGAGAAGGCTAGTGAGGAGAAACGGATGGAGAAGTTGAGTGGAGAGAAACCAAGTGAGCAGCGACAGCCCAAGCCTAAGCCTAAGCTTGTGAGGTTCCATTGTGGCTATTGTGGGGGAGATGGCGATAAGGATGAGTTTTGCTTCAAGAGGAAGCGAGAGGAGAGAATGGCAAAGGAGTGGGCTAACAAGGACAAGTACCACCCTTCCGATGGTGTACTTGAGCCTCGTGTGCAGATGCCCAGGGCCAAGGTGAGTGTGAGGACAGTTCAGGCTTGGGGAGAGCGGAAGGCTGTTGGAGGTGCTGGTGCCCAGGCTACACCGGTCAGACCGGTGTGGGGCACCGGTCAGACCGGTGCAGGCCTGGACAGGCAGCAGTTTGGATTTCGTGCTCGTACAGGTGCGAGGGTTGTTTCTGGAGGTCATTGTTCTGGTGGTTGGGCTGGTGAGTTTGCAGGTGGTCAGGTTGCTAGGCATTCTCCCCCTCGAGTTCACTACGGGGATGGGAGGAGTCGTAGCTTTGAGAAGGAGAGGAGGGACGGTCCACGGGCTTTCTTTCGTGGTTTTGGTCCTCCTCCAGGCAGAGAAGGTTGGTTTCCTCGGAGTGGTTACCGAGGTGGTGTTCGTGGTGGTAGCAATGGTAGGAGAGATGGTTTGGCTTGTGCAAACCCCACTTTCGAGAAAATGTCTCGGCACTGGTTTTACTCTTTTGGTACTAACCCCAGTGCTGAGTCGTTTGTTCGCTCACGTGCTCGTTTTTGAATTTCAGGTGGGAGACTTGAAGAACATTTGGTTGATTGACTCCGGTTGCTCGAGGCATATGACCGGAGACAAGGGGTGGTTCTCAAGTCTCGTCCCGGTGGTGACAAGGAGGTACATCACTTTTGGGGACAATGGGCGTGGGCGTGTGCTTTCAGAAGGTGAGATTAAGGTGAGTGGCAAGATCACTCTAAGGCATGTTGCTCTTGTTCAACCGCTGGGGTACAATATGCTTTCTGTGTCCCAACTGTTGGATGAGGGTTTTGAGGTGTTGTTTCGTCCAGGTGGTTCTCAGATTTTGGACTCTCGAGAGGACCTTGTCTATATGGTCGTTCCCGAGGGTCAGGTGTTTCATGCTGATTGTTCTCAGTCTTCGGGTGTGGAGCGTTGTTTCTTGGCTAGTTCTTCGAGTGAGTTGTGGAAGTGGCATAGGAAGTTGGGTCACTTGAGCTTTGACCTTTTGTCTCGCTTGAGTAAACTCAATTTGGTCCGAGGATTGCCACGGTTTAGGCTTGAGAAAGAGTTGGTTTGTGTGCCGTGTAGGCATGCCAAGATGGTAGCCTCTTCTCACCCGCCTCTCACCGATGTGATGACTGAGTGTCCATGCGAGCTGCTCCATATGGACCTTGTTGGCCCAGCTCGTGTGCAATCTACGGGTGGGAAGTGGTATGTCCTTGTTGTGGTGGACGACTACTCTCGGTATGCGTGGGTGTTCTTTCTCGAGGATAAGGGGGAGACGTTTGGTTTTGTTCGAGATCTACTCTTAAGGATGAGGAACGAGAGGCTCGGAGATGCCATACGAGCAATCCGTAGTGATAACGGCTCAGAATTCAGAAACTCTCGTTTTGAAACCTTTTGCCATGACTTGGGTCTTGAGCACCAATTTTCGAGTCCGTATACGCCTCCCCATATTGGTGTTGTGGAAAGGAAGAACAAGACCTTGTGCGAGATGGCTCGGACGATGCTTGATGAGCATAGGACTATGAGAAGGTATTGGGCTGAGGCAGTGAATACCGCATGCTATGTGTCGAACAGGATCTACCTCAGGGTGCATAAGAAGAAAACTTGCTACGAGTTGATGCACGGTCGCACACCCAAGGTGAGTCACTTCCATGTCTTTGGTTGCAAATGCTTTATTCTGAAGAAAGGGAAGAAGTTTGATAAGTTTGAGGCTAGGTCTGTTGATGGCATTTTCTTTGGTTATGCGTCTCATTCTAGAGCATATCGTGTGCTCAATCTTGAAACTAACCAAATCGTGAAGACTTGCGAGGTAACCTTCGACGAGACACAGCCACGTAGTCAGCTTGTCTTTGAGTGTGCAGGTGATGATGAGCTTGGCGAGGAGATATTTCAGGAGGAGGAGCATGAACATGGAGATGATGAAGATGGCGGTGTGGTGCCTCCGGCTGAACATGTACCCACTACTTCGACTATCGTTGACGGATAAAAGACGTATCCCTCTACGATCCGCAAGCGTACGGACCCCACGCCTATTTCACCACGGGATTCCCAAGGTTCTTGTCAATCCGCGGAGCAAGGGGATTACAAGCGTTCGATCAACAACGACACACTAGCTACTAAAACCCTAACTACTATTATACTAGAAAACAACTAAACTACACTAGAGAGAATGATAAACGATCAAGATAGAAGACACTCGCCCACGGGTCTACGATACTAGAGCATGCAATCGCTTAAAGACATGAAAACCAATCTAATCTATCGGGGTTGTGACCACGGTTTCGCCCTTTCCCTCCTCTCGAACTCGTCACTACGCGAAGGTATTCATGACTAGACCTTTGATGGACACGGCGTATTGAATGGATCCAAGGAAGCATTGAGGCCTTACTCCCTTTACGGCATGGTTGCAAACCTTAAGCATTAAAGTATATTCAACACAAGATGATAGATAGATAATCCGACAAAGTGCGATTACATCTCAATATCGATTACAACCCATGGACGAATGAGAAGATTACCCCATCAAGGTGCCGATCATGGCACCGTTGATCATGGTTTCCCTTCCGCCGGTGTCTTCCTTCTTCTCCACGAGAGGGTGCTTCCTTCGAGGTGGTTGATCTCCCGCCGGAGATCCTCCTCCTCTCTCTCTAGCTTGTGGATGGCCTTCTGGTGCGAATGACTCCTCCTCCCGGTGTTGGCGGCGCCTCGGGGGTTTTAGGGTTGAAGATCCTTCAAGGGCAAGGAAAACGGGACCGAACCGGTGCCGGAAGTGGGCCGGGCCGGCTCTGGGCCGGCCGGCCCAGGCCCAATTCGGCCCGGTTCGGTCGCCCCTTTTGCTCCGTGGGTCCTCGTGCACTTATGTACTTTGCCCCCTCCACTTGCACGATTTTGATGTTGTTATCCTCGCGTCCAAGATGGAGGCTCTCTTTGCATGAAGTTTGATCTTTTACGCTTCAATCCCCGGGGCTGTTCCTCGTAGCACTTCGGTCCTCGCCACCATTGGAAGTGATTTCAGCAAGCTCATGAACACGAACAAGACTCCATGAATGCTCCTTTGAACTTGTTGCGAATCCGTCCTTTATGTCCATGTTTTCCTACATAAACACAACACTTCCAAATGCATGCACAAAGATGAACTTGTTATATGATTAGTGTGCCTAGTGGTGGGTTAGTTCCATAATCAAATCCAAACCAAAGTGTAATGAACATGCTAGGTGCACCAAAATACACCGTCAACAACTACGGTCATGGACGGACGCTCTCCTACACCTACGACGACAAATCAAGATCAAGAAGAAGCTGTTGTTGAGGGGGAGGTAGCATCGAGGTGAGAACCTCCCCGGCGAGTACAAGTGGATCACCCAGCTTCGAGGATCATCGGCGACATGAATGAACGCACTACACGGTCGAGGGTTCGGAACAACTCTCATTTCGCTCATGCTGCATTTGTTGCTACTTTTGAGCCCAAAGACATTGGACACGCACTATCTGATCACAATTGGGTTAATTTGATGCATGAGGAGTTGGAGAACTTTGAGAGGAATCAGGTTTGGGAGTTGGTTGACCCTCCCCCAGGGTGTAAGCCGATTGGTACAAAGTGGGTGTGGAAAAACAGAGAGGTAGAGAAAGGTGAGGTTGTGAGAAACAAGTCGAGGCTTGTTGCTCAGGGGTTCAGTCAGAAAGAGGGGATCAACTACGAGGAGAACTTTGCTCCCGTAGCCCGTTTGGAGGCGATTAGCATCCTTCTAGCCTTTTCCGTGTCTAAAGGGTTCAAGTTGCACCAAATGGATGTGAAGAGTGCTTTCCTGAATGGTTTATTGGAGGAAGAAGTGTATGTGAGGCAACCTCCGGGGTTTGAGAGTGAGATGTACCCCTACCGGGTGTACAACTTGAGGAAGGCGCTGTATGGGTTGAAGCAAGTGCCTAGAGCTTGGTATGGTAGGTTGAGGGGGTTCTTGTTTGAGAGAGGTTTTGAGATGGGGAAGGTCGATCAGACCTTTGTTTCTACTGAGGCAGGTGTACGTGGATGATATTGTCTTTGGTGGCTTGTCTAACTCTCTTGTTGCAAGGTTTGCAGAGGATATGAGCAGGGAATTTGAGATGAGCATGATGGGTGAGTTGCAGTTCTTCCTCGGGCTACAAATCAAACAATCAAAGGAAGGAACATTTGTGCACCAAGCTAAGTACACCAAGGACATTGTGCGGAAGTTCAAGATGGAGGATTCCAAGGCTATGACGACGCCGATGAGTACGACTGCGGCTCTTGATGCGGACGAGGAAGGTGAACACGTGGACCAGAAGGAGTACCGGAGCATGATCGGGTCACTCCTCTACTTGACGGCGACGAGGCCGGACATCCGGTTCTCGATATGTCTGTGCCCTCGTTTTCAAGCATCTCCGAGGACTTCGCATCGGCAAGTGGTGAAGCGAATTTTCAGGTACTTGCGTCACACTCCCGACTTCGGCCTTTGGTACTCCGCGTCTTCTTCTTCGGCGCTTCATGGTTTTTCAGACGCGGATTTTGCCTGGTGTCAGTTGGATAGGAAGTCCACTTCTGGGACTTGCCAGTTTTTGGGTTCTTATTTGGTGTCTTGGTCTTCCCGCAAACAGTCGAGTGTTGCTCAATCCACTACCGAGGCAGAGTACGTTGCCGCTGCTAGTTGTTGCTCTCATCTCCTTTGGATTTCATACACCATGAGTGACTTTGGTGAGGAGTATACCCATGTTCCACTTCAATGTGATAGCACCAGTGCCATAAGCGTTGCAAAGAACCCAGTGCTCCATTCCAAAACCAAGCACATAGAAGTGAGATATCATTTTCTGAGAGACAATGTAGAGAAAGGAAAGACAGCTTTGATCCATGTACCCACACATGGCCAACTAGCTGATATTTTCACCAAACACCTAGATCAAGCAACTTTCACTCGTTTGCGGGGAGAACTTGGTGTGTGTTTGATTTTTTGAATTGGGTGTGTGAGAGCTCCTTTGTAGCATATGTATAGATTTCCTTTGTGCATTTCTTGCATTTGGCATGGCATATGTAACATGATGTATAGGCATCCTTGTATCTTAGATTGCATGCATTTTGTATCATATGCATTGGTTAGGAAAAGCTTCTCTCATATACATTGTTCACCATGGAATGCTATTTATGTCTTTGTGAGCTTGTTTGGTATGCTATGGTTAGTTTGGCTTAGCTCTTGATGATCTTGATGAATAATCCATGGTTGATGGCTATGTTTTTGAAAAATGTCACATATATGCTCTCTCATGTGTAAATGCCTCTATATGATCTTGACATGTTTTAGTGGCTTGGCTATGCTTAATTTGTGGTTGGATAGCTAGTTTATTGATCATATGGGGCCAAAGGCTCATTTGCCATCATGAATGTTTAGCCCTCTTGCTTCATCTTTTGGAGGGGCATAAGTTCCTTTTTGTCGCAAAGACATTTCATGTACCAGTTATGAATCTGAAAATGAAAGGTAAAATGCTTGGAAAATGTGCTCCCATGTCATATGTGCTGAATTTATTTTGCTTTGGGTGCTGAAGGATCAGATGGCGACTAGAGAGGGGGGGGGGAGTGAATAGGAGCCGGTAAAAATTCTTCCCAAAGAACCCGGCCTATGCCCTAGTCAAACCCCGGTCACACACAAGCGATAGATCGAATCACACACCAATCGCCAAGACAACAAGGTTATGGATCAACCTCTAGCCTTAGGAACGATTCCTTGAAGCACACACGGAAGCACGAGAAAGGAAGGGAGGAACCAAACCAAGAAGGAAAGCTCACAGGCTCTGGCGGACCGTCCGTCCAGGAGGGGCGGACCGTCCGCGCGGCCTCGCGGACCGTCCGCCCGAAGCCGCGGACCATCCGCGCCAACCGTGCGGACCGCCCGGCCCTACGCCGTGGACCGTCCGGCCCCTACACCGCGGACCGTCCTATAAAGCACACGGAGAACCAACGGGAGACGCACCGAATAACGGACCGTCCGCGGGGAGCACGCGGACCGTCCGCCGGAGCACTCGCGGACCGTCCGCCCTCTCTGCGGACCGTCCGAAACTCCGTCCAACCAAAACTCAAAATCGCGACGGATCGAAACGAAAGGCGAGCAAGAACACGAAGAACACGGGACGAACACGAGCGGCGCGGACCGTCCGCGAGGCTCGGACAGAGCAGAAAAACGCCCGACCTCGAAAGTCAACTCCCCCAAATCATCATCGGATTTCCCAAACGGTTGAAGCTGTGGAGACAAGGGTTTGGGGACTTGAAAAGCGTCACACAAGGATGCTATAGCCCAAAAATCTTGCCTCCTAACTCCCTAAATCACCGGGAATCGCGAATCCTTTGAGCACCACCAAAAGCTAGAGCACCGAACAAAAACTCTCGAATCGAAGTGGTTTCCCGGCGTTTGAGGGCACAAGATCAATCACAAAGATGCACGAGACATCCATCCATGTTTCCCTCAAAGAAATCCGGAGAGAAACCCACTCAATTCCGCGAGAATCGCACCGAGAACAAAGGCATGAAAACAAGCACAAAAAGACCATGAAAAACACAACTCCGAATCTTCTATACAAACCAGGAAAGATTCACAAGGTCTAGCATGCCGCCCTAGCATCCATCCCTCTCAACAAATCTCTCATGAAGCTCTCATGCTAGCCTAGAGAAAATGGAAGAAAAATAGCTACGAAAATGAGAAATGGGAGGGAGGAAATGAAACCCTAAGTCGCGGAGCGAGAGAGCCATCCACACACACTCATGGCTTATATATCGAGTCCCGCCGGAGTGGTAAATGACTCGACTACCCCTAACTTATCTGCGGCGATACAACCCACGCAGGGGCATTTAGGTAATGTTTGTGGGTCTTGCCATCGGACGGCCACGCCTTTGTCGCACCCCGCGTCCTCCGGACGCAAGCCATGCGATCCCGCTGCGTGTCCTCCGCCTCGAAGCTTCCCGACACGGCCGGATCCTGTCTCGGTCGTGTTGGGTCCTCGGACTTGGTTTTCAGTCCCAAACCAAGAAACCGGCCTCTGGTGGTTTTGTGGGCAAACCACCAAACCCCGCGTGCTCGGTCCGGCCTCCCGCCAAACCACTTGACTCGACCGCAACCGTGCACCGGCTCGCTTGTCCATGACTTCGTCTTGCTTGTGTCGCCACCATGTGGCCCGCACCCAGTCCCGCTGTCCATCGGGTCCCTCGAACCGAGCCTACTTGTCTCTCCATCTCCCGGAGGCCCCTCAAGGCTGAAGACCTTTCGCGCCCGTTCTTCACCGCAACAACACGAACTAGGCGCAGCCTAGACCCGCGCACTAAGACAAGAGTCGGTCCAACACCCGTTGTCAATCACTCATCACCGAGGAGCGGTCATCCATCGACCACCGGGACGCTCCCTGGTCCTCAATCTCCCCCTTGATGAGTGCATTGACAACACTCAACGCGAAATGAAATTCAGAGAAAGAAAGAAAGGAAGAAGAAAGAAAAACAAAGAAGCTCAACTCATGACCAAAACCAAAGAAAGGCAAAGAAAGGTCACAAGCCAAGCAAAGCACAAACTACACACTAAAAACAGCAAGAAAGCTCCCCCTGAACAAATGCAAGCTCCCCCTCAACATGTGGATGCAAACTTCCAAATTTTTTGCTCACCTCTTCTGAATTTTCATTAAGCTCACCTCTTCTCCCCCTGTTGACAATGTATGAATCAAGGTGAAAATGCAGAAATGCAAAACAAAGCATATAAACATCTACATGAGCTTCTCAAATAGGCCAAATCTAGTGTCAAAGGCTAAAAGTGAGACAAAGATCACACATATGAATCATAGCATAGTCAAAGCATTGCCACAAGTAATATATGAAAATACAAGCATGTGACAAAGCAAAAATTTCAGATTTAAGCAGTTTTACCAAAAGAAGGCTCGCTTCACATGTAAAAGCCTATCCATGTCACACTTGAGCCACAAACATGCATACCATTCAAAGATCATACAAGGATATCAAATTCTCAGCAAAAGATCATGGCAAACACCCATAAAGCAAAGCATGTCATGTCAAAGCTCATGAGCCATGTGTCCACTTCGGGGAGACTGATCCACTGGTGAACATCATGCAACATGTTTTGCACCCATATGTGAAAGATAAGACATTTTAAGCATAGACATGATGGATGGAGCATTTTTCAAGCAATATACACTTCTTTTCAAGATTAAATCATTTCATGGTACATGAAGTGCCTTTGCGGAAAAAAGAAGCTTATGCTCCCCCCATGAATGCAACATAGGCTAAACATTCACAATGATATTCGGCCTTTGGCCCAAATGCAAGAACAAGGCATCCAAGCACAATCTAAGCATGAAAAGCACATTTAGACCAAACTGTGACATGGATACACTACTACACACGAGTGGAGCACATTTCACCAAAAGTTGATCAAGATTAGCATTTATTTCAAAAAGGGCTATCTCACCACACATATATCTCAAAAATTCCAAGAGCATAGCCTCACATCACCATTTCTCCACACATATGACCAATATCTCACAAATAGCCAAAGAGACTCAAATAAGGCATATGAAAGAAGCTCGTCATCCTAAAATGCAATATGATACAAATGCAACATGATATATGACAAGATGGCTATCCTACCATGGTTTATACATCATGCAAAGCATGTATATACATCAGAGTAAACATGGTATGATACATATGGTACAAAAAGCAATCCCCAAGAATCAACTAGAAAGGGCAACAAACCCCAAGTTCCCCCCGCAAGCGCACAAAAGTAGCTTGGTCGAGAGGCTTTGTAAAGATGCCGGCTAGCTGATCTTGGGTAGGGACATGGCTCAACACAATGGTCCCTTTCTCCACATTGTCCCTCAAGAAATGATACCTCACTTCTATGTGTTTGGTTCCGGAATGAAGCACCGGGTTTTTAGCTACGCTTATGGCACCGGTGCTATCACAAAGAAGTGGGATGCGGGTGCACTCCTCACCAAAGTCTCTCAAAGTGTATGAAATCCACAACCGCTGGGAACAACAACTCGCGGCAAAGCAACATACTCGCGTCGGTGGTAGACTGAGCTACACTAGACTGCTTGCGGGAAGACCATGAGACCAACGAAGAACCAAGAAACTGGCAAGTACCAGAAGTAGACTTCCTCTCGACTCGACAACCAGCAAAATCCGCATCGGAAAAACCATGAAGAGAAAGAGTCGAGGAGGACGAATACCAAAGGCCAAGACCGGGGGCGGATCGTAGGTACCGAAAATCCTCTTGACGGCCGTCGATGTGATGTCCTCGGCGAAGCCTGAAAACGAGCGCACAGACACACGCTGAACTGTATGTCTGGCCTCGTCGCCGTCAAGTAGAGGAGGGAGCCGATCATGCTCCTGTACTCCCGCTGGTCCACTGGTTCTCCGTCCTCGTCCGCATCCAAAGTGGCCGTACTCCCCATGGGAGTCGACATCGGCTTCACATCTTGCATCTGGAACTTCTTCAGCATGTCTTTCGTGTACTTGGTCTGGTGCACGAATGTTCCATCCTTCACTTGCTTGATCTGCAGCCCGAGAAAATACTGCAACTCGCCCATCATGCTCATCTCGAACTCCCTGCTCATCTCATCCGCAAACTTGGCAACAAGGTTATGTGATGAGCCACCAAAGACAATATCATCCACATATATCCGAACAATTAACAAGTCATTTCCATGCTTGAGGAGAAACAAGGTCCTGTCCACGGTACCCATCACAAACCCTCTCGCTCAACGAGAAAACCTCTCAATCTCCCATACCAAGCACGGGGCGCCCGTTTCAACCCATACGAGCCCTTTTCAACCCGTACACCCCGTGTGGGTACGGCTCGCTCTCAAACCAAGGTGGTCGCTTCACATACACCTCCTCCTCTATGACCCCATTCGAAAAGCACTCTTCACGTCCATCCGAAACAACTTGAACCCTTTAGCCATGGCAAAGGCTAGAAGGATCCGAATTGCCTCAAGACGGGCCACGGGAGCAAAGGTCTCCTCACAGCCGATCCTCTCCTTCTGACTAAACCCCTGAGCAACAAGTCTGGACTTGTTCCTCACAACTATCCCATTCTCTCCCTCTTTGTTCTTCCAAACCCACTTGGTTCCTATGGGATGGCAATTTGGAGGTGGTTCAACTAACTCCCACACCTGGTTCCTCTCAAAGTTTTCCAACTCCTCATGCATAGAATTGACCCAGTTTGCATCAGATAAAGCATGTCCAATGTCCTTGGGCTCAAAAGTGGCAACAAAAGCAAGCATGAGCAAAATGAGAGGAATTCCCGGACCTTGACCGTGTAGTGCGTTCATCGATGTTCCCAATGATCTTCGACAAGGGATGCACTTCTTGAATCCGCCGGGGAGCCTCACGCCTCGAGACTACCTCTACCTCAACTTCGGCTTCTCTCGCCGGTCCTCTTGTTGCACCGTTGTTGTCCATGAAGTAGACGGTCCACGTTCCGTAGTGGTCGTAGGGGAAGTAGTGGGTACACACTCGGCTTCGGGCGCATGGTTTTCTCCATCATCATTTCTAGCTTCATCCTTCTCCTCTTCAAAGAGGTCCTCGGCCATCTCTTCATCACCTGCACATTCAAAGCCAAGAGAGGTACATGGCATTGTCTCGTCGAAGGTTACCTCGCAAGTCTCAAGGTTAAGCACCCTATAGGCTCTAGAGTGGTTAGCATATCCAAAGAAAATACCATCACTAGACCTAGCCTCAAACTTGTCGAGTTTTCCCTTCTTGAGAATAAAGCACTGCGCAGCCAAAGACTCGGAAATGACTCACCTTGGGTGCCCGACCATGCATAAGCTCATAACAAGTCTTCTTCTTGAAAGCTCGCAATAAAATCCTATTGGAAACATGACAAGCCGTATTGACCGCCTCAGCCCAATACCTCCTAGGAGTCCTGTGCTCATCGAGCATCGTCCTAGCCATCTCACAAAGAGTCCGTTTTTTCCTTTCCACGACTCCATTTTTAGGGGGCACATAAGGGGTCGAATACTGATGTTCAAGACCTAGATCACGACAAAAGGCATCAAAACGAGAGTTCTTGAACTCTGAGCCATTATCACTGCGGATGGCTCGAATAGCATTCCCATGCCTCTCGTTTTCAACCTCATGATCAGATCTCGTACAAAACCAAATGTCTCACTCTTGTCTTCCAAGAAAAACACCCAGGTATAGCGAGAGTAATCGTCCACCACAACAAGGACATACCACTTCCCACCCACCGAGCGAACTCGAGCTGGCCCAACAAGGTCCATATGCAACAGCTCTGTCGGACGCTCGGTCATGACATCGGTCAGGGGTGGATGGGGAGTGGCTACCATCTTGCCATGCCTACAAGGAGCACAAACCAAATCCTTCTCAAGCTTCAACCTCTCGCAATCCTCGGACAAGGTCAAGACCACTCAAGCGGGAAACCAAATCAAAGCTCAAGTGTCCCAACCGCCTATGCCATTTCCACAAATCGAAGAAGGACCGGCCATCAAACGGCGAGCGAGGACCCAAAGAACGAGAGAAATCGGCCCCGAAAATCGACCCTCGGGGATGATCATACGGACAAGATCACCTCGAGAATCAAGCAAACAAGACTCGCCGGACTTGAAACGCACCTCAAAATCCTCATCAAGCAACCGAGAAACCGAAAGCAACCGAAACCCAAAGACTTCACAAGAGCCACTCTCTTCAACGTTACCTTGTCACTCACATGCACAACACCCTCGGACATCACCCTTCCTCGTCCATTGTCCCCAAATGTGATGTACATCTTTTCCTTCACGGGGGTGAGGCCGGAGAACCACTTCTTATCTCCGGTCATGTGTCGAGAACACCGGAGTCGATCAACCAAATGTCCTCCAAGCCTCCCCGCCCGCAGTCAGAAACAAGAATGAGAATGAGATAGCGACTCGACACTGGGGTTAGCACACAGAAAGTTAAACCAGTGTCGAGCCATCTGCTCAAAAGAGGGGTTAGCAAACATCATTCCCTTGCCACCAAACTTCCCATGTCCCATGGGAGGAGTACAAGCACCACGAGGGGGAAAACGTGGTCCGTAGTTCCTCTGGAACCCAAAGCTGCGATCATCTCCCCTAAACCCGTATTGAGGACGAGTAGGAGGACGTCCAGCAAAACCACCACGAGCCCGACCAAACCTCTCACCAAAGACGCACACCATCATCTCTCCTAACAAACCTCTCTCCACTACCTCTTTGTGGGAACCTACCACCCTGAGCTCCAACTCTACCAACACTCTTCACACTTCCCACACCCCGTGGAAGTGGCACTCTAGGCTCAGGAATACCATGAGACTGGCGATACTTGTCCTGGTTTGCTTGCTCCCTAGCAAGCCTCTCATCCCTCTTCCTCTTGTAGCAAAACTCTGCTAGATGCCTCTCCTTGCCACAATACTCACACCGAAGGGGATGGGTTTTGGTTTTGGCTCGGCTTCTCTCTAGGCTTCTCACCCTTCTCACGCACAAACCACACCGGTTTCTGGAAGTCATTTGTCTTGGGTGGGAATTTGGGTGGATCTTGGGTTGTGTCAAGCTTGTTGCAAAGGTGGTTGGGCTTTGGTGTGAAAGTGTTCTTGGGTGCCTTTAGAAGTGGGACTTGGATGTCTCCAATCACCTCACACTCGGGGTTAGACTCAACACACTTCTCATACACGCTCTCCCCACTGTTCTCTCCCACTTTCTCACCCAACTTCTCAAACCCCAAACCACGACCATCAGCTCTCTTGAACTCCTCAATCATGATTTTCAATTGAGGTTCCCGCCGTACAACCAACCCAACACCTTCCTCAAATAGTCATTCTCCTCATAGATGACATCCAAACGGGAAGTAAGTTCAAGATTGCGCAAAGTAACTTCATCACGGCTAGTGCATGCACCGACAACAGGAGATTTCAAAGAAGCTTCCAAAGAGCTAATAGTAGAACGAGCATCAACAAGCTTAGCATGCATAGTAGGACATGATTTACAAGCACCAAGCAAAGTGGGTCTAGCCTTAAGCTCATCATACTCGGTCCTAAGAGCATCTAGTTTAGCCAAAGTGGAAGCATTCTTCTCATTAAGCAACTTGATCTCATTCAACCATGCATCATACTCAAGACATTCAACATCATCAGGAGTAGTAGGAGCAAGTTTCAAAGAGTCATTCTCAAGTTTCAATTCAAGCAATTTGGACTCTAACTCTCCTACTTTCTCACTAGCATTCTCAAGTTGAGCCCTAAGATCTTTCCTCATCTTTTTGGCATCTCTTAGCACACTATCACGGTTGTCAATCAAGCCATTCAACCTAGTGATCTCAGCAAGCAAAGAGTCGGGGTCACGATTTACCTCATCCTCCGAGTCGGAGTCGCTGTCTTCCTTGTCGCTCTTCTTGCTGCTCGAGCTATGGGCCATGCCACAAAAGCCTTCAAGCGCCATACAGCTCAACCCACTGAGGTTCCGACTTGCACTCTTCTTGCCCTTGCGCCTTCCGGCGCCTTCATCTTCGCTGCTTGAGCTTGACTGCTCGTCACTTGAGCTTGAGTCGATGTCGCTCGCACCGGCCACCATCGCTCTTGCCTTGTTCTTCTTGTAGCCGCTCTTGCTCGTCGCCCGTTGTCCTTGTCCTTGCTCTTGGACTTGTTGAAGTGCTTGCCCTTGGAGGAGTACTTGTCTTCACGCCTCGAGTGCGCCTTGTACTCGTTCATCTTGTACTTGTTCTCCTCCGCTTCCGGCACTCGGCCGATGAAGTGGCCACGCTTGCCACACTTGTAGCACGTACCCGAGCTCCGCCTTGCATTCCTCCGACTCTCGTGTAGTCGATCAAACCTCCTTGAGAGCAAGGACAACTCCTCCTCGCCCAAGCACATCAAACTCCTCATCCGGAATGGACATAAGAGAAGACAAGGAAAAGCGTCGACGGGAAGGGTTAGATTTGCCCTTTGATCCGCCCACAAGAGCAAGACTATGGTCGGTCGAGCCCTCATGCTTGGACCGCAACTTCCCGTCAACCTCGGCCGACTTGAGCTTAGAAAAGAGGTCATCCAACTCAATAGTCAAATACTGCCCAGACTCCTTTATGGCCTCAACCTTAGCACCCCAAACATTTGGGTCCAAGACATGCAAGAGCTTCAAAGCCTGATCATGCTTGGTGTAAGGAAAATCCTCAACATTAGCCTTCATGTTGTTCACGATGGCGGTGAACCTCTGAAACATCGCATCGATGTCCTCACCGGGAAGTGGAGTGAAGTTCTCATATTGCATCCGGTAAGAGACAAAGAGGCGAGCCTTCACATGGTTATCACCACCGTGAGCAACCAACAACTTCTCCCAAATTTGCCAAGCAAGATTCAAATGGCGAACACGCTCAAACTCAGGACCACACAAGCTCCGGACCAAGTGATCAACGGCTTTTGCATTAGGCTCATACTTGGCCTTAGCACCGGCATCGGTCACCATAAGAGTATGGATGTTGACCGGAATAGCATAGGTCTTGTCAAGCACAATGAAATCCAACAACTTGCCACGAAGAAAGATCATCATACGAGCCGCCCACTTGTGGTAACCCTTCCCATCGAGGTGTGGCGGACCGCCCCGCTCAACGTACGCCATCTTAGGATTCGAGACTTGTCAAAGTCACAAAGAATCCGGCACCAAGCTTTGATACTAATTGAAGGATCAGATGGCGACTAGAGAGGGGGGTAGTGAATAGGAGCCGGTAAAAATTCTTCCCAAAGAACCCGGCCTATGCCCTAGTCAAACCCCGGTCACACACAAGCGATGGATCGAATCACACACCAATCGCCAAGACAACGAGGTTATGGATCAACCTCTAGCCTTAGGAACAATTCCTTGAAGCACACGCGGAAGCACGAGAAAGGAAGGGAGGAACCGAACCAAGAAGGAAAGCTCACGGGCTGCGGCGGACCGTCCCGGCCCAGAGGGGCGGACCGTCCGCACCGGTCGCGCGGACCGGCCCGGCCCGAAGCCGCGGACCGTCCGCACCAACCTCGCGAACCGTCCGCCCTACGCCACGGACCGTCCGATAAAGCACACGGAACCAACAGAGACACACTCGAATAACGGACCGTCCGCGGGGAGCACGCGGACTGTCCGCCAGGCACCCGCGGACCGTCCGCCCGCTGATGCGGACCGTCCGAAACTCCGTCCAACCAAAACTCAAAATCGCGACGGATCAAAACGAAAGGCGAGCAAGAACACGAAGAACACGGGATGAACACGAGCGGCGTGGACCGTCCGCGAGGCTCGGACAGAGCAGAAAAACGCCCGACCTCGAAAGTCAACTCCCCCAAATCATCATCGGATTTCCCAAACGGTTGAAGCTGCGGAGACAAGGGTTTGGGACTTGAAAAGCGTCACACAAGGATGCTATAGCCCAAAAATCTTGCCTCCTAACTCCTAAATCACCGGGAATCGCGAATCCTTTGAGCACCACCAAAAGCTAGAGCACCGAACGAAAACTCTCGAATCGAAGTGGTTTCCGGCGTTTGAGGGCACAAGATCAATCACAAAGATGCACGAGACATCTATCCATGTTTCCCTCAAAGAAATCCGGGGAGAAACCCACTCAAATCCGCAGAATCGCACCGAGAACAAAGGCACGAAAACAAGCACAAAAAGACCACGAAAAACACAACTCCGAATCTTCTATACAAACCAGGAAAGATTCACAAGGTCTAGCATGCCGCCCTAGCATCCATCCCTCTCAACAAATCTCTCATGAAGCTCTCATGCTAGCCTATAGAAAATGGAAGAAAAATAGCTACGAAAATGAGAAATGGGAGGGAGGAAATGAAACCCTAAGTCGCGGAGCGAGAGAGCCATCCACACACACTCATGGCTTATATATCAGGTCCCGCCGGAGTGGTAAATGACTCGACTACCCCTAACTTAACTACTGGCAATACAACCCACGCAGGGGCATTTAGGTAATGTTTGTGGGTCTTGCCATCGGACGGCCACGCCTTTGCCGCACCCCGCGTCCTCCCGACGCAAGCCATGCGATCCCGCCGCGTGTCCTCCGCCTCGAAGCTTCTCGACACGCCCGGATCCCATCTCCGTCGTGTTGGGCCCTCGGACTTGGTTTTCAGGCCCAAACCAAGAAACCGTCCTCCGATGGTTTTGTGGGCAAACCACCAAACCCCGCGTGCTCGGTCCGGCCTCCCGCCAAACCACTTGACTCGACCGCCACCGTGCACCGGCTCTCTTGTCCATGACTTCGTCTTGCTTGTGTCGCCACCATGTCGCCCGCACCCAGTCCCGCTGTCCACCGGGTCCCTCCAACCGAGCCTACTTGTCTCTCCATCTCCCGGAGGCCCCTCAAGGCTGAAGACCTTTCGCGCCCGTTCTTCACCTGCAACAACACGAACTAGGCTGCAGCCTACACCTGCGCACTAAGCCAAGAGTCAGGCCAACACCCGTTGTCAATCACTCATCACTGAGGAGCGGTCATCCATCGACCACTGGGACGCTCCTGGTCCTCAGGTGCTAAACCGTTGCATGATGCCTACCAATGAGAAGTCTCATACATAGAAGTAGGCACATGGCTCGGTGGCTTTGACATGACATGAGGTGCTTGTGGGTGTTTGTGATGGTCTTATGATTAGAACGGTTGTCCTAGCATGAAGTTTGTGTGGCTGCGTCGGTGTTTTAGACCGGCAACCTACTAAGGGGAGTACCCGAAGTAGATGAATGTGGCCTCGCCGAGATCGGTAACTCGAAGGAAGAGACACGTGGCACACAATTTAGACAGGTTCGGGCCGCGAGGTGCGTAATACCCTACGTCCGTATGCCGCGTAGCTCGGGATTGATTGGGCACGATTACAAGATGGTGCAATAGTGCGCCGTGGGTTGTATGAGATGAGATGATCCTAGAGATCGGTCCCCGCCTCGCCCTATATAGTCCGGGAGGCGGGGGTTACAAGTCGGAGTAGGGAGAGAGTACTAGTCGAGTACGTCTAGGAGTCTTCCATACGGTGCGGGACATGTACGGCTTCCTAATCGAGTACTACTCCTCTGCAGTCCTTATGCTCCATGCCTTCGGGTGCCGTGTACCACAAGCCGGTAGTCCCGTGGGCCCACCGAGTAGTCGGTCCCGTTACCCACCGAGGTAGTGGGCCCGGGGAGGTCCATACGACAAGCCCCCGAGTACTTTGTAGTCAAGAAGGATAGCTTCAAGTAGTCTTGACGGCCTTAATGAGTAGTCCTCAAGCGTCCCCGAGTACTACAAGTAAAAAGTCCTCAAGAGTAGTCGAAGCATCCCGAGGCCGGGAATGTACTCCACCGATGTTTGAGCAATCTTGAAGTCTTCTCGAGTAGTCCCAAGCGTCCTCGAGCACCGCCTTCGAAGGTCTTCAAAAAATGCCCGTCTTTTTCTTGAAGCCGGAATCGGTATGGAGGTGCGATTGCAAAATCGCACTCCATATGGAGTAGCCCCCGAGCCTTAGGTTGAGCCGCGGGCTCTGGCTGAGGGTCCATCTGAAGTCTTGGCAAGAAAATCCCGAAAAATCCGGAGAGAAAAAACCGAAGGACACGTGGCAAGGAGCCCCCGAGCCTTGAGTCGAGTACTTCCTCTCGAATTGAAGGGTCATCTTGAAGAATGTGTCATGGGATGCTCTTGAAACTAGCCGCTTCCCAGGTAGTCGAGTAGAGGTAGCCGAGCCCCCGAGGTGAGGCGCATCGACTAGTAGAATACGAAGGGTCACACACAGCCGCTGAGTCAGCCGCGCGTGAACTTATCCAGCCGCCCGTTGCGGAGCCGGTTTGACTTATAAATAGAAGCCAAAACCCTTAGGGGTTTTCACCCATCCGAGCTGCAGTCATTTTGATTCCATCTGAAGTAGATCCACTCCCAACGCACGCTGCCGCCGTAGTAGATCCGAGTGCGCCGCCACCCAAAGCTTTTAGGGTAGCCCCCGAGCGGATGCGCGTGAAGACGCCCTGTACTTGGAGAATGAAGCCGTCACCGTCCAAGTCCACGAAGGCCGCCGGGAAGAAGAGGGGCCGCGAAGAGGCCGCCGCGGCCGCCACCGGAGTAGCGCCGCCAATGTCTCCACCGCGGGCTGATCCAAGCCGCGAGTGGAAAAAATCCAAGGTGAAGACGGAGGATCTGTTGGCCCTCCTGAACAGCGGGTTCATCCGGGAGAAGGAGGTCGACATGTGGAGGGCCGCTTCTGGAGATCCATATCTAATGGAGAAGGCCGAAGACGAGATTCCAATGTTTGCGCGGTTCGTGGAGCGCAGGCTCGCGCTCCTGGCCAGCGATTTCTTCAAGGGTCTCCTCGGGTACTATGGAGTCGAGTACCTGAATCTAAACCCCAACGGCATCTTCCATGCCGCGGTCTTCGTGCACTTCTGCGAGGCGTTCCTTGGGATCAAGCCGCACTGGATCCTTTTCCGGAAGTTTTTCTGGGTGAAGCCGCAACCAAGCGCCACCAACCCAAGAGTAGTTGGAGGAGCCGGCATCCAGTTGAGAGAAGACACCGCGGAGCAGTACCTGGCGTACAAGCTTATTGACTCTAACACTGACTGGAAGACGAGGTGGTTCTACATCACGAACCACCACCCCGGCCTGCCAAAGCCGAGCGGACGGCAGCCCAGGCACCGCGAGTGGTGGAACACGGAGCACACCATGCAGGAAGGAATCCAGCTCCCCGAGCTGCTGGCACGCATCAAGGTGCTCAGGGAAGCGGGACTGAGGGCCGAGCACGTGGCCTTTAGTTTCATGAAGCGGAGGGTGCAGCCATTGATGGCTCGAGACACCTTGGGCTTCGAGTACACCGGCGACGACGACACGTCGCGGATGCCCGGAGGCGAGCTGGACGACAGCGACATCATCGAGAGGTTGTCGCGGATCTTCAAGGATATGCCGCCGTACACGGCGTGCCCTGTCCAGGAGTACTCCGCCGCGCGCCCTCCAAAGGAGGTGAGTAGTCGTACTCCCCTAGTCGAGTAGTCCTTGTTTGGTGTAGACGTGCTGATGTCTTCGTGTCTTGCAGGATGACTTGAAAAAGTTCGTCTCCGAGCCGCGCCCGCCGCCCGAGCAGATCGAGATTCCGAAGGAAGGGAAGGCAAAAGAGCGGTGAGAAGTCGGCGAAGGCGATGACACCGTCATCGTGGAGGACACCACCGACGACGACGACGACGAGACGTTGCAGGACCGCTTACCTCATGTGCCTCTAGTGCAAGACCCCCCGACCAGCTCCGGAGGCTAGCTCGGCCGCGCCGCCACGGAAGCCGCGCAACCCCGCCGCAAGCGGGTGACAAAGAAGCTCAAGGTCTTGGAGGCCACGCCTCAGGAGGTAAGTTGTCTTGAACAGAGTAGTCGAGTACCCGTCGTACGAGTACGCTTGCTGATGAGTAGCCTTCCTTGTATGCAGGAGGTCCCGCCAGCGGAGCCCGTCGAGGAGGGCGACGAAGGCGGATGGGACACAGTGGGGGAGCCGGCCGGAAGTCGTAGTCCAGCCCCCACTGTCGAGGAGCTCTTGGCGCAGTTGGAGCGCCAGCCCCCTGCTCCACAGGGGAGCACGGAGCCCGTAGCCGCCGCCGTTGAAGAGGTGGTGACTACAGGAGCGCAGGAGGGCACTGCGCCGGCCGCCGTTGCTGCAGAGGAGGCGGTAGCCGCAGGGGCGCAGGAGGAGGCGCCCGCCGAGGGTGGACTGGTAGACATTGCCAGCATCCTCGGTGCCCCGGCCGTGACAATAGTCCGGTCGAACTTGTAAGTACTGCATCTTCCCGAGTAGTACTTGTTGTAGTAGTCGAGGTTGACTGACGACCAATTGTGTGTGCTTCTACAGAAAATCGATGGATCTGTCCTGGGAGGGAGATGAACCCTCTTCAGCAGTGGCGGAAGAAGTCGCGCCGCCCGCCGAGGAGTCCGCTCCCGCTTCCCAGGCGGTGCCCGAGCCGCCGGCTACCGAAAAGCCATTGCCGAAGGCCCGCGTAGTCGAAGGTGAGTACTCTTCTGAAGCTATGGAGCTCCTCGAGGAGTAGTCGTAGTCGCTGATGCACTTGTCTTCTCTTTGACAGGTGCTGAGGCTGAAAGTAGTGACATCCCTGCGGGGGTGCCAATGCAGAAGTCGACACCAGAGGTCCCGGAGGCTACGGGAGGAGCCCCCGAGCCCATGGAAGAAATCGTCGAGGAGGCCGCCGTGGCGGCCGGGGGAGAGGGGGTCACCACGTCACCAGAGGTTGCTCTGGAGGTGGCTATCCGCTCCCCGAAGATCCAGGACGCAGAGCCCATCCGCTCTGCGCTGATGACGGAGGCCACCGCGAGTAGTCGCGGCGGGATAGAGCTACTCGCGGACGATCTTGTCGAGCCGACGACGGTGGCTAAGCACTTAGAGGCGATCCGCCAGGCCGAGCAGTGGATGAAGGTAAGTAGTTGTAGCTTCTGAGTAGTCAATCCTCTGTTGTTGAGTACTCGTGTGACTTGAGTTGTCTATGCAAGACGTTGCGGAGAGGTCCCGCGATAAGTCCAACATGCTGCAAGGCTATGGTGACGCGGTGCTCCGGGCTGAGGCGCTGGAAGAGCAGCTTGTGAAGTCGCGGAAGCACGTGGCTGCCATGCAGTCGAAGCTCGACGCCGCCTTCGCCAAGTATCACAATGATATCCAAGAGCTGCAGGCGAAGGGCGACGACTTGGTGCGGAAGAATAAGGGCCTCCGCAACAAGAACAAAGGTACGCCGCCGGGACTTGTTGGGTAGTTGTTGGAGGTCAAGAAGTAGTCCGACCCGATGTACTCGTTGCTTTGTTGCGAGCTTGAGGGCGGTGTGGAGCAGCTGAAGTCCTCGGAGACGAGCATGAAGAACCTCTTCTACCGGGAGCAAGAAGCCAGCCAGGTACTCGAGCTCGACTACAAAGAACTTGCCTTCGAGTGCGAGAAGCACATGGAGCTCCAGATTGCATCTGACCGCGATCTCGTCAACTGCTACAAATCCTTGCAGAAGTTGAATGAAGACTGCGAGGCGTTGCGGGCCCAACTGAAGGAGCTTGAGGGAGCCGCGCTGCCAATCGCAAGGCTTTTGGTGCCGCACCCGGGCGGCCCCAAGATTGCTCCACTGGTGGATCGCCTGAAGGAAGCCCCAAGCCGGCTGGCGCCTTATGTGAAGCACATGGTGAGGTCAATCCCGAAGCAGATCTTGGCCTTCATGAAGTCGTACTTCCCGAAGGCCCCAGTGGAAGTAGTCGCCGGCGGGGTAGCCGCCAACCGCACCGACGAGCGTATGCGGATCTGTCGGAATAGATGGCTCCCATCGCGGAGCAAGTAGCCGAGAAGCTTAATCTCCGTAGCCCTGTAATAGGTAGCTAGTAGCCAAGGTTGTACAAAAAACAATTGTAATGAATTGCTTAAGTATCAATGAAAGAAAATTTCCGGCAATGAGTACTCGTAGTCGCGATCACGAGTGCGAGCCCCCATCGTGGAGTGGATGCGAGTAGTCGTACTCGGCGTAGTGGTCCCGTTGTAGGGAGTAGACAGGAAAGAAGTTGATGAACGATCAAACTTTATTACCGAAGAAGTACACCGGATGGCCGGGGCCGTAGTTACGAGTAGTCGCCGGACCGGAGGCCGCTTACACCGAGTAGCGCCGGAGCGGGTGGCCGCTTGCGCGAGTAGATCCATAAGTAGCCGTGTAGGCCGGATCGTAGATCCATAGGTAGCCGTGTAGGCCGGATGTTGGAGTGTGGTCTCTCGGTAGACCGCCGCTAGAGTCCTTGACGCTCGTCGCGGCCCGGGGGTCCGTAGGTAGCCGCACGGGCTGGATCCTGGCGAGGAGAAGTCCGGAGACTGGAGCCAGGACCCGGAGGCCGCTTACGAGGGGGGTGTTGATGTAGTCGTGTAGACTTGAACCCCGGAGTAGTCGTGTAGACTAGGCGTAGAATCGATAGAGCTGGTCGACGTTCCACGAGTTGTTGATGTCTTCGCCTTCAAGTGTCTGGAGGCGGTAGGAGCCCGGCCCGGTCACCTTTGCCACGGTGAAGGGACCTTCCCAGGGGGAGCTGAGCTTGTGTAGTCCTTCCGTGTTCTGGATACGACGGAGGACAAGATCTCCAATGTTGAAGGAGCGTTCCTTGACGTTGCGATCGTGGTAGCATCGGATACCCTCTAGGTACCTTGCTGATTGGACGAGGGCAGCGCAGCGAGCTTCTTCGAGGCTATCGATGTCAACTCGTCTGCTGTCTTCTGAGACGCCTTCGTCGTAGTGCTCCACCGTTGGCGAGTTCCATATGACGTCGGCGGGGAGGATTGCTTCGGAGCTGTAGACCAGGAAGTAAGGGGATTGCCCCGTTGGCTTGGATGGCTGAGTCCGTAGCCCCCACAGTGCGTTGGGTAGTTCCTTGATCCACTTGCCCCCTTTGGAGTTAGCAGCGTCGTGCAGCCGCTTTTTGAGAGTGTCGAGCACCATCCCGTTGGCGCGCTCGACTTGTCCTTTGGCCCGAGGGTGGGCAACTGAGACGTATCGTACGTCGATCCCACTGTTCTCGCAGTACTCCTAGAACTGGTGATTGTTGAAGTTGGAGCTCAGGTCTGTGATGATGTGGTGGGTGTCGGTGCGGAATGTGGTCCCGACACTAACCGTAGTAAGCGCCGCGGTCTATCCCTCAATGGTCGATGCTAAGTAACAAGTGACACGAGTTTTTATCCGGTTCCGGCCGAGGGGGCCGTACGTCCGGCGGCGGCGTGCTCGAGGCACTATATTACTTAGCACCGGGGGTGCTCGTAGTGGGGCCGCTACAAGCAAGGCGGGAGAGGAAGCCCGGCTTCCAAGTCCCCGGTGTGGTGGCCGAAGATGTTGTGGGAAAATTGGAGAACAAGTGCGTGGTGCGGCTTTGTCTCCAATTGTGTCGTGTCCGTGTTCCTCTCGTTGTTGTCCTCTCTGTCTCTTTTTTCTCCCCCCGCGGCGGGGGGGTTCGTCCCCCCTTTATAGATCAAGGGGGGAGCGAATCACATGCATGCCGCGCTACCTAGCTACGTGAAGGGGCGTGGCGTGCTATCTTGTAGAGTGGGTGGCCGTCCGGACGATCCTTGCGGCCGATTCGGCCATCATGGCCTATCTTGTACCCGAATAGTGGTGGTTCGAGGGTAGGAGAGCAGCGGATGGCGGTGATGTCGTCCGATGGGCTCGAGGGAGCCGGCGACGCCGGCCCGCACGGAGTACGGGGGTAGGCAAAATGGCGTCCCGTTCCTATACGCTTCATCGTACCGCAGTTGTTGCTACGGCGCCGGGCGTGCGCCCGCATGCACGGGGGCGGCCGCCATGCCGTAACGGTGGCGGGGATGGCGTTCCTCCCGCCTAGCGCCTTCACCTAACCCCCGTAGGGTCACAAGAAAGAGGATCGAGGGTGAAGCCGGCCCCCTTCGAGGGCTCGGCACGTTAGTCGCATCGGGAGCGGGCGCACGGTGTCACGGGACCGACACCGGTCGTGGCCGCACGTCCCTTCCCCACAGTGATGGGGATGGGCTCCCCTCTGGGGAGTTGGTGCGGCGGCACCGGGGCACGAGCCCCGGGCGCATGATGGCACTGTCCCGCCGGTGTCAGGGCGTTAAATGCCTAGTGTACGGGGGCGGGCGCACGCGAGCGGGGCGCCCTCGAGCGAGGCGGAGCCTCGCTCGAGGGGGGGGGGGCGGACCATCGAGCGGGGCGGAGCCCGCTCGAGGGGGAGCGCACCCCCTCGAATGGGGACGGAGCCCCCTCGAGGGAGGCGTGTACCCTCGAGCGAGGCGAAGCCGGCTCGAGGGGATCTTCGAGAGGGCCACCTTGATGGGTCGTTGAAGTCCTTTGCGGCGTGGGCCGTATCCCGCATGGTTAGGCAAAGTGTGTTTTGGCTTTGTTGCGGGTTTTAAGTGGGGATTTCCCGGTTATTAAAGGGGACCCCTAGGGCTGTCCCCGACGCAGCCCCCGAGCATCCGTGGGTTTGCCATTGAGGCTCCCGCATGCCGGAACCCACCGATAGGACGTTCTTCCCTCCTTGTCTTGCGAACGCTTTCCGTGGGGCCGCATCGGCGGACCCGCGCGGTCTAGCCGGCGAAGCCTGCGCAGAGCGTGGATGCTTCGCGCAGGGGTTGACCATGAGAACCGGTCGAGGGCGTGGCACATGTTTCAACCGGCGTCGGCAATATCTCAGCCGGCTTCGGTGGCGCACGCGCTGCTGGCACTGTCTCCGGCGGGTGCAATTCAAGGAGGTGTAGCCGTGCGTCAAGCCCCCGAGCCTGGGCCCGTTCGAGGCGATCGGGTAGAGCTTTACGACTTGTTTCTTAACGCGCCCTCGCCGTCCCTCCGCGGGACGGAGGGTGAGGTTTCCGCAACCCCCATCGAGCGGGTCGCGAATTGCGGATTCCTCGTCGAGGTGCTAGCGGGTGGTTCGAGTGGAAGCCCATGCCCCGTTCGATAAGGGTAGGCCGCGTGCTCCGGAGACACGTCCATTGAAGCGCTTGCGTGGGTTTGCTAGGTGGGGCTCGGTCCCGTTCGATAGGGACCGAGGGCGCGGATGCTCTCCCTCGATGGGATCCCCCGCTAGCCGCCCTCGCCGGCTCTCGAACACGACATGTGGGGCACCCTCGAGCCGATGGGCTCGTGGAACGGCTCGAATGCGCGTGCCCTCGTCGTCCCCGAACCGCGATCCGGGCGCCTGTTCGAACCGGCCGAGGGTCGGGCTTCGAACCTCGATCGCAGGGCCGTGCGGGGCGGCGCTCGGGCAGCCCCGTCTTTGCGTTGCGGCCGTCGAGGGGTCTGGGCGTGCCGGCCCTCGAGGCGTTGGCCGGCGGCACGGCGTGGCATGGGTGCTCGTGGTACCGCCTTGTTCCAAGCGGGCCTCGGGGCGACCTTCTCACGCTTGTGCCCCTTTAGAGGATTGACATCATCCGGAGCCGGGGGCTCACACCGCTCGAGGGTTTTGCGTGGCATGGGTGCTCGCGGTGCCTCGCCTTGTTTCAAGCGGGCCCCGTGGCGACCTTCTCACGCCAATGTCCCTTAGAGGGTTGACGTTGTCTAGAGCCGGGGGCTCGTGCCGCTCGAGGGTGCTACGTGGCATGGGTGCTCGCGAGGCTCACTTTGTTTCGTGCTAGCCTCGGGCGACCTTCTCACGCTTGCACCGCTCGAGGGCTAAATTTATCCCGAGCCGAGACTCCGTGCCGCTCGAGGGTTCTCCTTGTTTCACAAGGGACCGGGGCATAAATGCTCCACGGGAGAGGCCGCGGTTTTCGCATCGCGGCGCGCCTTTTTAGGCGTTGCGGCCGCGCGCGCGCGTAGTGGGCGGCGTGGTCAGGCGGACGTGACCGCCTGCCACGGCCCCGGCCAGTCTTCACCGTGATGATGGCCCTTTTGCGGTGACGTGGCCGCCGCGGTCGTGGTGGGGTCCGCTTGCCAGCGAGAAGAAAAAGATTCCCTGCAGTTAACGCGCGCGAGACATCCGCTTCGGAGAGCTCGCCCGCGGCTTATAAATCTGAGGAGAAGGGGAAACGGCGGTTTTTTACCTTAGCACTCCGCCATTTTAGCCCCCCGTGCTTTCTTCCCTACTTTGCCTTTGCCTCCGTGCGGCTTCGCCATTAGAGCTTTTCCTCCTCTTCCTGTCCTCCGTTCTCCTCATCCTTTGCCCTTCCCCATGGCGCTGCCTCAGCCTCTCACGATCCTTGAGCCGTACGCCTGGGAGCGGTCGACGGTGACCCCACCGGCCCCCGGGCGAGCGGGTCACCGCCGCCGCCTGGCGGCCAATGAGGATGGCCGCCCGCGGAGTGGATAGTGCCACCGGCGGGGGACCGCGCACCCAACCCGCCGGAAGGCTATGTAGTGAGCTTCGTGCGCTTCCACGAGCGAGGCTTCAACGCGCCGGCGAGCCGCTTCATGCGAGCGCTGTGCCACTACTACGGCGTGGAGTTGCACAACTTCGCGCCCAACGCGATCTCGCAGGCGGCCACGTTCGTGGGCGTCCGCGAGGGGTACCCGGGGGATCCCCGGCCAACCGGGAGCTGCGGGTGCACCTCTTCCGCGCGGAGCTCTTCACGCAGCCCCCACGTCGGAAAGCCGAGGACCCGCCGCGCGGTGCGCGCCGGCGGGATGTCACTCGCCCGGCGGCGAAGTTCAAGGACGTCTACGTCCCCCGCACCATGACGACGAACAACGCCGGGCCGGGAACGGGGATGGTTTTACCCGCGCAACACCGAGCACGGCCTCCCCCCCTACACCGGTCGGGTGTTCAAGGAGAAGCCCAGCTCCTGGGGCTACGGGGTGTCCACACCATAGCATCGGAGGCGGCAGGAGTCGGTTTTGGCCGCCCTGAGGAGCCTGACAGCGCGGGGGCTTACCGCGGCGAGCGTCCTCGCCTTCCTCCATCACCGGCGGGTCGTGCCTCTGATGGAGAGGCCGCTCTGCATCTTTGAGATGACAGAGGAGGCGGACCCCGTCGCGCTGGCGAGGTCGCGGATGCTCCCGACCCCCCTTGGGCGGCCGTACGCGCTCACCCGGCGCGGAGCGCCGTCGATACCCGGATGTCGGCGGACCGGGCCGGACCCCGTGGGACATCGAGATGCTCCCTACCGGCCCGCTGGTGAGTTCGATTCTTGATTCCGTTTGAGTTCTTGGCGTTGCCTCTGTCTCCTGACGCGTCTTTGTCGTTCCTGTATGCAGCTGGTGAGCTTCACCGCCGCGAAGTCCGTTCCGCCCACCCCTGACTCCCACGCGCTCGGTCGGGCGGCGCAGCAACGGGAGTAGGAGCGGGCGGCGCGCAAGAGGGAGCGCGCGAGGCGGCACCAAGAGCGCCGCGAGCGTCGGAACGCGGAGTACGCGGCGGCGCGAAGAGCCGGGGCTCTCCTCCCCGTGGACCGAGGGAGTACTCGTCCTCGGAGGAGGACGAAGAGGAAGAGGCCGAGGGGGAGGGCCCCTCTCGACGGGGTGGGAGCTCGTGCCCCCGTCGCCGGAGCCGGCGCCGGCGGCAAGGGCGGCATCGCCGCGGGCGGGCGCAACGGCGCCCGCCGCCGGCAATCGACAACAAGGGCGCCGCGCGCCGCGGAGGAGCCGCGCGTCCGGGAGGCGCGGCGGCGGGCGTGCCGGCCGCGCCGGCCTCGTCCGCTGAGGCCTCGAGGAAAAGGAAACACGCCTTTTCCTCTTCGAGGTAAGGAACTCGCTTTTTCGCTTGGTTTGGTTCTGTGACGATCAGGCATCTTAACTTTTTTGTTTGTGCTTGCGCAGGGTGGTGCCAACTGTGCCTCCCCTCGCACCGGCCAAGGTGATGAGGGCGGACGCATCCATCCCCACCCGGCGGCGCACGTCGAGGGCGTCGCGGGCGGGGGCAAGCGCGGTGGCGGGCGAGAGCTCGCAAAGCCCGGCCGAGGCTTCGAGGCCTCGGCCGGCAGATCGACCCGCCGTGGCGCGGCCCGGCGGTCATCGAGGAGGGCCGGCGCCGGCCATGGTGGGGCGCAGGCCGCGGCGGCGGCCGTAGCGGAGGCGCGGCCCGCGGAGGCCGCCGCTACGAGGCGCGGCCCGTGGCGCCGGGGCCGCAGAGGAGGCGGAGCGGCCGCAACCCGCGGCGGCGCCCGTGGTCGCGGTGGCACACCGGGAGGTGGTGGCCGCGGCATCGCGTCGGGCGCCCGCGGCCACGGAGGCGCAAGTGGAGGCGCCCGCGGAGGCGGCGCGAGGGGCGGCGCCCGCCGGCGGTTCCCGGCGGAGGTGGTGGAGGACCCGGATGACGACTCCCCACCGCCCGGTGGGATCGGTGGACTAGCTTCCCCACACGCTCCCCCGAGCCCCGGGGGAGGGGGCCCTCGTGAGGCGGCACGAGGGTTACATGGTGGCGGGGGACCGAGGACACGGCGCCAAGGCCTCGTCCTCCCGCGCCGGCCACTCCGCCCGGTGGAGGGGGTCGCCGGAGATCCCCCCCGCGTTTGCCGACGCCCGGGGGAGCAGGAGCTGCGGGGGAGAGCTCCGAGCCACGGCGCCACGCTCAACCACGCGCCGAACGAGGCGCCGCGGGTCCATGGTGGCCCCGCATGGCGCGTCTTCCGGGTAGGGGCGTGGTTGCTCGTTTTCTTCTATCTCTCGTTTTTGTGTGCCGCCTCCGTGTCGTAGCGCTTGCGGGTTTTGATTTGTGGGTGCCGGGAGCTCGAGCGCCGCGCTCACAACAAGTACGACGCCTTCGACCGGGTGAACGCCGAGGTTCACCGGCCTCCGGGAGCGGTGCGGCGCTTTCGACGCGCTTGCCGACGCCCTCGGGACCCGGACACCGGGCCGGCGTGCACGGGCAATGGCTCGGCGCGACGAACTCCCCGAGAGTTCGGGGCGAGATCCGCGCGCCGCTCCGGCCCTCGAGCGGGTCCGCGCAGCCCTCATCGACCGTGATGAGGCGCCGCGGCGGCGCGCGCTCGCATCCGGAGAAGATGCGGATGCGGCAACCAATTGGGAGGCGGAGGTGGTCAACGTCCGCGGCGAGAACCGGGGGCTCCGCTCGTCGCTCGAGGGGGCGCAAGCGCGGCGGCGCCAAGCCGAGGAGCGGGCGCGCGCGGCCGGGAGCAAGCATGCCAAGGAGTCCGACGATTTGAAGGCTGCCCTCGACGCCAAGGTTGCGGCGCTCGCCGTCGCCTAGGAGCGCCTTCGGCCAGAGCGCACCGCCCGCCAAGGGGCTGAGGGGCGGCTCCAGCAGGAGCAAGCCGCCCTCGTCGACGCCCGGTCGGCGCTGGAGCAGGAGCGCGTCGCTCGCGAGGCGGCGCAGAAGTCGCTGGAGGAGCGGAACACCGCGTTCTCCAAGGCCGAGGGCGAGCTGATCGTGCTCAGCATCACAAATGCAAACAATGAGCTGGCGGTCGAGGCCATGCGCCGCGACTTCGAGGCGGAGAGGAAGCAAGTCGAAGGTGAGCCGCCGCTTGGCTTTTGTTTGGTTGGTTTTTCGTTTGGGAATTCGCGCTCCCTTTTCGATTTCTCTCTTGTCTTGGTGACTCCTGTGCTTGCGCACCGCTCCGGGGCACGCACCGAGCGGGCCGAGGCGCGCCGCAGCTTCCTATAACTCCTCCGAGCGAGAGCCGCAGGAGCTGCGTGGTGCGGCTCTCGAGACCTGCCAAGCCGTGGAGGAGGGCGAAGCACGAGCCGGCGCTCGGCCGGCCGCCCGCCTGCGCGCCCTTGGCGGCCACGTCACCGAGCGGATGCGCCGAGCACTACGTCTGGGCGTCCAGATGGCCCTCGGAGTGGTACGATCCCACTACGAGGTCAACTTCGAGGTGCCGGCGGAGGGCTATGTCGTCCCCGAGGGTGTCGAGGACGAGGTGGCGATGGAGCGTGTGGACGCGCTCGCCGCCGACGCCGCCGGTCGCTCGCCGAAGCCTTCGAAGAATTCCTCTTCCCGACGCCGTTACCGCCGCCGCTCCTCCCCGCTCGAAGACACCGGGCACTTGGCCCATTTTTATGTGTATCGCATTCGGCCTCGTAGCCGAAGTAGAAACAAACTTAGCGCGCATGAGTTGTTTCGTTTTTGCGCGAAAAATGGGACCATTTTGGGGGGGGTGCCCCCCCCCCCCCGCGATAGCCCCCGAGGGTAACTTGGGTTTCGGGGAAAGCCGAGTTGCCCTTTTTATAAGACTTGCGGCCTTTACATAGTTGTTACCAACCGGGGCATTGGTCATATGGTTTTTACAATAAAAGGTACTTGGAAATCCTAGCTAGGGGTAGAAGCGACGTAGCTGTTGGATGTTCCAAGCGTTGGTGAGCTCTTCACCGTCCTCGTTGGCCAGCTTGTACGTGCCGGGCTTGAGTACCTTCACCACGACGTAGGGTCCCTCCCATGGGGGCGATAGCTTGTGGCGCCCTCGGTTGTCTTGGCGTAGCCTTAGGACCAAATCCCCTTCACTGAAGTCCCGTCGACGTATCTTGCGTGCTTGGTAGCATCTTAGGGACGTTGATACCTTGCGGAATGCATTAAGGCCACGAGGCGTGCCTCGTCCGGGGCCCGATCCGGCCGAGTCCTCGCGGGCTCGCCGGTTGGCATCCTCGTCGTAGCCTCGAACCCCGGGCGATCCTTATTCTAGGTCCGTGGGGAGGACGGCCTCCGCGCCATGGACTAGGAAAACGGGGTGAACCCAGGTGGCTCGCTCGGGGGTGGTCCTTAGGCTCCACACAACTCCCGGTAGCTCTTGGAGCCATTTTCGCCCGCATTTGTTGAGCTGGTCGAAAATTTCGGGCTTGAGGCCCCGTAGGATCATGCCATTGGCACGCTCTACTTGGCCGTTGGTCCGTGGGTGTGCCACGGCCGCCCAATCCACACGGATGTGGAGTTTGTCGCAAAACTCTAAGAACTTCTTGCCCGTGAACTCGGGACCCATTGTCGGTGATGATGGAGCTCGGCACTCCAAAGCGGTAGACGATGTCGGTGAAGAATGTTACCGCCCGCTCCGCCCCGAGATTCGTGATGGGGCGCACCTCGACCCACTTGGAGAACTTGTCGATTGTGACCAACAAGTGGGTTGTTGACGGTTAATAATTGTATCAAAGTTCGTTCGTGACTCGCAAGCGTACAAGTCTCCCGTCGTAGTCAAGGGACCCTTCCCTCAAGTGGTGAACCCAAGGTATCGAATCCGTGGAACAAATGTGTGACGCAAGACTTAATCTATTAAAGCCAAGTAATCTTCAATCTTCGATAAAAACCTAATGCATCTAAGTAAAAGACACAAAACAGATCTAATCTACTAAAAACCGGAGAAAACAAAGTAAGATTGGGTAGATAAACCGATCTAGAGGGATCGGGGTAAGCCTTTTGTTGAAGTTCCAAGCAAGAGAAGAAGTAGCAAATCGAATCTTAATAAAAGCCTCTTTAAATCGTGGTTTCCCGTCCAAATCCGAAAACATCCGCCTTTCGAGACCCCCCGTTCGTCACAACGTATCCCTATTCATGCGGGGAGCTTAGGGCGAGTCAAAAGACAAGTCGAGATTCTCTCGGAAGATCCGGCGTGTACCTCTAGCCACCGCGGCTACAAGAACACCCAATGTAATCTATCGTACGAATAGAATTGGAATAAGCAAAGCCGATCGAAAAACGAAATCTTCGAGGAAACACTTGATCGCTGGGAAAAGATTCAACTTGATAATTCAACTATAACAATGATACATACACAAGATCACCACCGGGATCCTTCCTTGATCTTGCTTCTAGCTCGGGAACTCCGACGTGGTCTTCCTTGCAAGGTTCCCACGTCGGCTAGGGAAACCCTAGTCAACTAGCTCGACCCTCTCCTCTCCGAGATGGTGTCCCTCTCTTCTCTCGCTTCTCGGCGGCCGAAGACGAAATCTTCTCTCGCGTGGCTCTCGGTCGGGGGACTATAAATAGCCCGATTGGCGGCTAGGGCAAAGGACGACGGATTTGGGCCCAAAATGGGCCCGGGCCGACCGGGCCGGCCGGCCCGGGCCCATTTAGGCCCGGCCCGTGGGCTCCTTTGCCCGACGTCGGTTCCCTTGCTTCCCGGATGTTTCCCCCTTCGCATGTGGGTCCATGTCGTCGGTTTCTCTCCGAATTGGACTCAACTCCTTGTCTTGCAAGATTCAAGACTTTTCCGGTCGTGTCCCCGGAGTCCGTCGTCTTCTCGGATCAAGTCCCCGGCTTCTTGGAGTTAAGTTTGCTTCATTGCATGACTTGTTCGGGGCTTCAAGGTCTTGTCATGAGGTGCTTGATGAACTTATCCCGAAAGTCTTGCATTCAACACTAAATCCCCGCATAAACATTTAACTCCAAAAACGACATGCACACGTGAACTTGTTATACCACGGGGGTTAGTACCAATGGATAAGGTATAAAACTCATGCCAACACCGAAGGTAAACTCATGGCTAGGTTGACGGAGTTTCACCGTCAACATCTCCCCCATGCTTAAACCTTGCTCGTCCTCGAGTAAGCCTTCGATGGATATCATCATTGCTAAACAATGTTTAAACTTTGCACTTGATTACACATGAGAAAACATAATGCTCTCAAAATTTTAATTCATTAAAGTTCCATAATGTACTAGCCTTCATCTCTACGGAGGGTAGATTCTTATTAAGCTTATCCCACAAGTATTAACATGCTCACAAAGTTTTAAATAGATCTCAGAATTTTTGAAACGAAGAACGAGATAAAGAAAAGCTAAACCAAATTCACAAATTTAAATCATCTCATGTATTGCTCAAGAACTCTCATCTCACTTGTCTCTCAAGCCTATATATTCTACTCCTTTCCCTCTCATATATATGTGGTAGGCTTTATATGGAGCTTTGGGAAAGTTTAGTCCTAACAAGATTTTATAAATGAGGTGTTGTCAAAACAAGACAAGCTTCTCATGGTCTTACCGAGACTCGTCAAAAAGGTCATTAGAAAATAATGTTAAATCAAGGAGGGGAAAGAGAAAAATACACACACTTTAGATGAGTGGACATGTGCAAATGGCAAAGAGTGATCCCGAGGCACAAAAGAAGTCCTCGTTATCGGATTGCACATGGTTGGAAAATGAGAATAGATCTTTTTATCTTGAAGCCTTGAATGCACTCTTAGAGGACCGGGGAGTTCACTCTACGCACAAATATATTTTGTTTCTCTTTCTCATATTTCTCATTCTTTTCTTTCTTTCTTTCTTTCTTTCTTATATATATATTTTTTACCTTGAAAGTCATGAATACCGCCGGATTTTTTTTTTCTTTCATCATTATATATATTTTTTAAAATACTCCCTTTTGAACTCTAAAACCGCACCGTACCTACCTCCTCCCCCATGCTTAGACGTTGCTCGTCCTCGAGCAAAGAGGCGAAAAATAAGGTAGGTACCGGATATATTTTTCCTTAGAGAGATACTTGAAATCTTCAACGTTGGCACCGTCTTGCGATCTTCCTTGAATTGATGATCCATTCTCAACGATAGGCTGTGGTCAAGGAGGTAATCACAAAAAGATGATATTTGGTTTAAGGGTGGATATCCGGCGAAGTTTGTGAGATCACCGATGCGGGGATACACAAATGCACGGATAAAAGGCTAGCAAAAAGATAGATACGCAAAAACGGAATGACCAGCTTCTTAGTCTCGGGCCAGAGAAATCATGGCCTGCAATAACTCACTCAAAAATAAATCTTGTACACTAAGGTTTATGCACTCAAATATATATAAGGCTTTGGATAGGTTGAGCAACACACAAGTGATATTTGTGACAAGGTTAGCAATATTTTTGAGCATAAAAGACATCTTTAATCTATTCATAACTTGAGAGCACATAAAACACTATGGGTCTTTATTTTAATCATAACCTCCGCTGCAAATTAAGCTAGTATTTAAATAAATTCAGATCTGTATTTTTAAGAGAGCACTAGCTTAAACATGCATAAATCAATTACAAAGATGAACAAAGCTGCAATTTTAATCATATATCATCATGGCACGAATTTTGTAACTTTTCCAATGATATAATCAAGGTGGTGTCTTTATTAATGGTGACATCAAGTTGAAATACACACTGAAAATAAACAATCATGCTTGCTGAAATTTAAATAAAAACAGGAAATACTACGCAAACACTCATAAGCAAAAGCTGAAAATTTCGGAGAGAAAAAGAAAAGAAAACTAAAGTTCCTAAATCTTCTAGTCCTCCGCCGGTGGTTGATGTTGATAGTCTTGATAATAATACCCTTGGTTGATGTTGATAGTCTTGATAATAATACCCTTGCTCATAATATGGTTGGACGCTTCCTCCGACGAATTGATTTGGCTCCACAAGGTGAAGGCGTCCAAGTTCAAAGGCAATATTTGTGTTGCCTTCACCGAGTTGAGCTGCGTTAGCTTGGATGGCTGCGATGTTTTGAGCATTTCTTGCAGCATACCCTCCAATAATGGCCATGCTTTGTTGTGGTTGGGGATGATGAGCGTAGGATTCCGCGAAGTTAGCGTTAGGCACAACATAATTGTGTGGGGGTACCGGTGCACCACCCCCCCATGCTTGTTGTTGAGACCCTCCGTAATAACTTGGCGGAGGAGGGACTCCGCCGAATGGTTGCACATTGGGTTGTGCTTCACTCGCTTGTGCGGAGGATGTTCCCTCCTCTACGATCCTTCCTCTTTTGTTCTTCCTTGCAGGGACAAGTAGTCCCTCTTCCAACCAATCTTCCCTTCCTTCGGTGAAAAGCCTAAGCCTCTCATTTGGAAGGGGTAGGTTCACTATGGCCAACCGATAACCTCCTCTCTCATCTCCACTAATGTACTTGCCTTGCCGCAAATACTCAAAACCGAGAGAGGTACCATGCAAAAGGTGAGCGGGGTTTCTTGCGATCCCCGGTCGCAAGGAAAAGGCCAACATGGAGAGGTAACACCCCGAACCAATATTACCCGCCCCCGATGTTGCTTCACAACACCAACGGTTGATCATGAGGTAAGAGGGGTCAATTGGCTGCCTGGCAATTAAAGCCGAGTATAGCCAATTCAACTCCGTGTCGGTCACCTTTGTTTCCTTCATCCTCCCCAATACCCTCTTGCACATCCAAGAGTGAAATATCCGGATAATGGGGTTGCGGATGCAATTGCGTTGTTGATGGGCTTCTCCGGAGATCATGTTCCAAAATCCCGCCAACATGCCGGGTGGCACGTCAACTTTCTCCGGAGCTCCCTTGTGGAATCCAAGCAGCTCCCTTATGTGCTCGTAGGGAACCACTTGCTCGATTCCCTCCAAACGGAATGACAAGCTTTGCACCCCATCATCATCAACGATGGGTGCAATAGTCATTAAAATTTCCAAGGCGTAACCCAAATGGGTGTCCACCGATATTCCGTTGGAGAACCGCACCCATCCGAGGTGCCCCAACATGTAGTATATGTCGGTGCAAAAACCCAAGGTGTAGAGTGCTTGGTCGTCGAACTCGACGTTCGGCACAAGCCTCTTCTCAAGATTGGCGAGCCTCTCCTCCTCCTCCGCCGACAAGATGATGAAGCCGTACGAAGATTGTGTCGGGTGTAAGGAGGTGGTGCGGTTGAGCGAGTCGATCGTCGTGGTGGCGCGGGTTGCTCCTCCGTGTGCCCACGAGGTTCGGTGAACCTCATGGAAGTGCTTCTCACAGCCCTCATACCACCAAGGAGGAGAGCGTCGTTCCTCCTCGGTGGTGCCGTGTCCGTCTCCATGCCCCGGGAGACTCGGAAACCGAGTGCCTCCTTGAAGACGTGGTTGATGACGGCTTGGACGACGACGAACTCTTCTTCTTAGAGAAGAGACTTGTGGTCTTCTTCCACATGGTTGCTGCACTCTTTCTTCAACTAAAATTCCGGGTTGCAACCGGTAAACTAGGCACTTAAACTCTTTGCTTCGGATGTGGACTTTGAGTGGATTAAGGATGTGGATTTTTCTTGAGCTATCAAACTTGGGATGGTTGGCTAAGTCTACGGAGGTTCGAGCACACAAACTTGAACACACAAACAAGGGAAGGAGAGGGAAGCTTGCCTCGCGTAAAACGGGCGCCGGGGGGCTCCTTATATAGGGCGGGCGGGCCGGCTCGGGCCGGCCGGCCCGGGGCTCCTCCGGCTCCTCCTCGGCGCGTCTTTCTCCCAAAGACGATCATTTCGCCTCCGCAACTTTCCCCGCCCGCGTGCTCCACGAGTTGCACCGCCCAAACGCTCTCGTCCACTCCTTTTCTTGAATTATTGGTCTTCCCACTTGATGCTCCATGCTTTGGGTCATGTCCATGCTCCCTAGCTCCACTTGCTTCACATGCCACCATGAAAATCCTGCAAAGTTGATGCTTGCTGCCCACCATGCTTGTCCTTTGCATGTGGAATTGGTGAAAGTTGATAAAAGGGGATCCAATGGTGCATGCATGCTTAATTCAAACTAGTTGCCTCCATTTAGGTGTGTTTAAGGTTAAGCACTCCTCTAATTCGAAATTTAAAATATTTTTCAGAGCCATGCAAGAGCTCAAGCATAATTTTAGAGAAGTTTTTAAACCATTAAAAACAAATGTAAGTCGAAAATATTTTTCGACTACGTCGATTTTGGTCTTACCGGTATAGTTTGCTTTCATCGGTTGAGAGCGAACGTTTTCCCGGCTTGATCATGGGGGCATAGGTTTAGGTTCTAATTTTGGCTAAATAAGAAAGATTTTGAATGAAACAAAATTAGAATAGGCTTAGAAAAATTCTAATCCTAGAGAAACCAAGGATAAAGATTTTTAAAACCAACCAAAAGCTTCGATTTCTAGGTTCACGCGAGTCTTACCACGTGCTGAATTTTATTAACACTTGAACATAAATCGTGGCTCTACTCGTGTGGTTTTAGCATGAAAAATAAGTCAACCTCAGCACCATAATGAGGGTGAAAGGTTGAGTTAAGGTTCTGAAATTATTTGGTTGGGGGGTTTCTCGAAAAGAAAAGAATCAAACAAGCACATAGGAGGGTTCATGCAAAGGGTTTATGATAAACCAAACATTCAATCAAGAATTATGTCTCTAATATTGTTCAACCACTTCTAAGTCTAATGTCTTTGCGTAGTAAAACTCAAAAACTAAATTATTAAAAATACTCGAAAAACCCGGAATCGGGTTGTCCTCCCGTAGCTTATTCTTGACTCGACGAAACGGGTTGCCTCCCCGCCTAGCGCTTCGTTTATAGTCTATAGCTAGACTTCTTCACTTGATTACTCCGGATCAACGCTCTTTACGGGCGTTGCAATCTTGGGTACCCACTTCCGCACCATCTTGGGCGCGGGCTTGTCTTTTGGCTTGGCCGGCTTAGTCATTTTTTTGGTCTTCACGGAGCGGCTTCTCTTCCTTTGTCTTGACGGATGCAACACCTTCTTTAATTTTCGTTACGTTCACTTTTTTCGGCTCCTTCTTCTTTTTCAGCCCCTCCGTTTGTTTTGGTTCTCCCTTCACTCCAATCATGTTGCATGCCTCAATCCTTGGACGGAACTTGAAGGAACTCCTTTCTCCGTTGATATCGAACATGATCTCCCCCTTGCCAACATCAATAGTAGCTCCCACGGTCTTGAGGAACGGCCTCCCTAGGATGAGCGGCGGCTTCTCCCTCTCTCCCATCTCGAGCACAACGAAGTCGACGGGGATGAAGTGGTGTCCAATCTTCACGGGTACATCTTCAGCAATGCCCAAGGGATAGCGAATGGAGTTGTCACCCAACTCCAAACATATTCCCGTAGGCTCCATTGGTAGGCGTAGCTTCTCGAACACATCCCTCGGCATGACACTCACACTAGCTCCAAGGTCGCATAACGCCTTCTCGAAGTTGAAAGAACCAATTGAACATGGAATTGTAGGGCACCCGGGGTCTTTTTGCTTCTCTAGCCCATAAGCAATAGATGCACTACACTCCTCGGACATCTTGACATGATCTACCCCGAGTGTTGCTATCTCATATTTATTTGCAAGTATGTCTTTAAAGTAACAAGAATATGTAGGTACTTGTAGGGCATCTAGTAATGGCATGTTGATGCTAAGTCTACGCACAACTTCCACAAACTTCTCAAAGTGGTTGTCAAGTTTACCTCGGAAGTAGCGTGGCTTGAGTTGCGGTATCCTCGTGTCTTCCTCCGGCATCTCGAATTCGGGTTCCTCGGTGACGATCCCCGTAACCTTCTCTTTAGCAACTCCTTCCACCTCGGTGGACGGTTTAAGCTTCCTTGCTCCCGCGGAACGTTCCGGATCTTCGGTCTCCTTCCCCGAACGCATTTGAATGGCCTTCGCTGATTCGGGACATTTGGGTTGTCCCGGAAGCTTCCCTTCATCATTAGTGAGGCGCCCCGCAAGTTGTCCAACTTGCGTCTCGAGCATCTTCATCATGTTGAGCACTTGATGATTGGAACTTCCGACCTCCGTCACTTTGCTATCGATGTTCTCCAACACCTTGTCTATGGTCTTGAACTTGGTGACGGCGTCCTTGTTGATCTTAGCTTGCTCATCCATGAACTCCTTCTCGTTGTATACGAAGCGGAACCGCGTTAGGAATAGATGAGCTTGCATTGAATTGAGGCCTACCTTGCCCGTAGCGGAAGTTCGGCAATTCTCCCTTCCTCATGTAGTCGAGCGCTTTGGCTTCCTCCGACAATCTTTGCGGACATGGCCATACTCTCCACATTCTTCGCATGTGGACCTTGCTTCGGCGGCCTTCAAGTCTTGAGCCTCTTTCTTTTCTATCTCCATCTTCTCCAACCTCCTCATGAGCGAGTCGATCTTGCCTTCAAGTATGTTCTCCTTCTCCACTTGCAAGACTCCTTTGACGTTCCCCATGGGTTGAGCCGGGTGTAGGCGCCCGGATGACGCCCACGTGTCATTATCCGCGACCTTCTTGAATAGCGTGAAAGCTTCCGTCGGTGTAAGCTCAATGATAGATCCTCCCGCTGATGCATCGATGATCGTCCTTGACGCCATGGTGAGTCCTTGATAGAACTTTTGCACGAGGTCTTCTTTCGGGAACTTGTGATGTGGAACCGCCCGGGTGTACTCGTTGAAGCGCTCGAATGCCTCCGAGATAGTTTCTGTAGGATATTGAACAAATGTGGCAATCTTATTACGCAAGCTTTGAGTTTTACCCGGTGAGTAGTATTCCTTCATGAAAGCCTTCATCAACGTGTTCCAATTTTGCACCGTCTCCGCCGGTTGAGAGTGGAACCATTGCAAAGCCTTCCCGAGTAGTGAGAACAGGAAAAGCCTTGCCCTCATTTGATCTTGAGTCACCCCATCCATGTTGAAAGTCTGACATAGTTGAATGAATGCTTGGAGGTGAAGGTTCGGATCCTCTTTGCCGGTGAAGGGTGAATGTTGCACCATGCGGATTGTTGAGGTCTTGATCTCGAACGGTCTTCCGATCTCCTCGAGGTTCAAGATTGGTAGGTCGATGATGTCTGGGGTGCATAGCTCCCCGATCTTGCGTTCTTCCGGTGGTTGGTCACCCATTGGTGGAGGTCGATTCTCCCGCGGACTTTGAGGTGGTGAATTCTTCGGAGATTCCTCGCGACCCTTTGTCTTCCGACTCCGAATCTACAAAATCCAAAGTTTTTAACTTGATGTGCTTCGCGTCTCCTTAGCCTCGTAAAGTTTTTCTCGGATCATCCACAAAATTATTGGGTTTGTTGGAGAGGTAGCCGTCCATCTCCCGTTAGGGTTAGCAATAAACAAAGTATGCAAAAAAAACTAGAAAACAAAACAAATCTATAAAGACTAGAGTTAGACAAACTAGATTAGATGTATTTTGAGGATGATGAAAATTTAGTAGATGCAAAAATAAAACAAAATCAGTACTGAAAATTACAAAAAAAAGCAATAAAAAATCAAATCTTGATCACTTGTTCCCCGGCAACGGCGCCTTGGAAAAAGGGGCTTGTTGACGGTTAATAATTGTATCAAAGTTCGTTCGTGACTCGCAAGCGTACAAGTCTCCCGTCGTAGTCAAGGGACCCTTCTTCCCTCGAGTGGTGAACCCAAGGTATCGAATCCGTGGAACAAATGTGTGACGCAAGACTTAATCGATTAAAGCCAAGTAATCTTCAATCTTCGATAAAAACCTAATGCATCTAAGTAAAAAATACAAAACAGATCTAATCTACTAAAAATCGGAGAAAACAAAGTAAGATTGGGTAGATAAACCGATCTAGAGGGATCGGGGTAAGCCTTTTGTTGAAGTTCCAAGCAAGAGAAGAAGTAGCAAATCGAATCTTAATAAAAGCCTCTTTAAATCGTGGTTTCCCGTCCAAATCCGAAAACATCCGCCTTTCGAGACCCCCGTTCTGTCACAACGTATCCCTATTCATGCGGGGAGCTTAGGGCGAGTCAAAAGACAAGTCGAGATTCTCTCGGAAGATCCGGCGTGTACCTCTAGCCACCGCGGCTACAAGAACACCCTATGTAATCTATCGTACGAATAGAATTGGAATAAGCAAAGCCGATCGAAAAACGAAATCTTCGAGGAAACACTTGATCGCTGGGAAAAGATTCAACTTGATAATTCAACTATAACAATGATACATACACAAGATCACCACCGGGATCCTTCCTTGATCTTGCTTCTAGCTCCGGGAACTCCGACGTGGTCTTCCTTGCAAGGTTCCCACGTCGGCTAGGGAAACCCTAGTCAACTAGCTCGACCCTCTCCTCTCCGAGATGGTGTCCCTCTCTTCTCTCGCTTCTCGGCGGCCGAAGACGAAATCTCTCTCTCGCGTGGCTCTCGGTCGGGGGACTATAAATAGCCCGATTGGCGGCTAGGGAAAAGGACGACGGATTTGGGCCCAAAATGGGCCCGGGGCCGAACGGATCGGGCCGGCCGGCCCGGGCCCATTTAGGCCCGGCCCGTGGGCTCCTTTGCCCGACGTCGGTTCCCTTGCTTCCCGGATGTTTCCCCCCTTCGCATGTGGGTCCATGTCGTCGGTTTCTCTCCGAATTGGACTCAACTCCTTGTCTTGCAAGATTCAAGACTTTTCCGGTCGGTCCCCGGAGTCCGTCGTCTTCTCGGATCAAGTCCCCGCTTCTTGGAGTTAAGTTTGCTTCATTGCATGACTTGTTCGGGGCTTCAAGGTCTTGTCATGAGGTGCTTGATGAACTTATCCCGAAAGTCTTGCATTCAACACTAAATTCCCGCATAAACATTAAACTCCAAAAACGACATGCACACGTGAACTTGTTATACCACGGGGGTTAGTACCAATGGATAAGGTATAAAACTCATGCCAACACCGAAGGTAAACTCATGGCTAGGTTGACGGATTTTCACCGTCAACATGGGTGAAGCCCCCGGCGCCTTCCGCAGGGGCCCAACGATGTCCGGCCCCCACACGGCAAATGGTCATGTTACGAGGATGGTCCGCAGTGGCATGGGCGGGTAGGTTGGACTTGCGGGCGTAGAACCGGCACCCTTCGCGGTGCGTACGATTCCACCGGCGTCCGCAACCGCGGTAGGCCAATAAAAGCCTTGGCGGAATGCATTGCCGACGAGGGTACGAGGCGCTGCATGGTGGCCGCAGATCCCGGCGTGGATGTCCCGCAGGAGTTCGCGCCCTTCGGGGGATGGGCACGCACCGCTGCAGGATGCCAGAGGCGGCGCGCTTGTACAGCTCGCCGTCAACGAGGGCAAAAGACTTGGCCATCCTGGCAATGCGCCTGGCCGCGGCCCAGTCCGTGGGGAGTTCCCCTCGCGCCATCCAGGCAATGTATTTGTTACGCCAGTCCGTTTTGACAGGAGCTGGCTTGATGTCCATCACGTCCGCCCCGTAAGCGCCATACCCCTCGAGGAGGGAGAGCACGTACGCCTCGTTCGAGGGGTCCTCGTCCATGGGTTCCGCACCCGTTGGGTTCGAGGGAGCCCCCGAGGGTTCAGCGTGACTCGAGGGGTGGGGCTCGAAGATGACCGAGGGTTGAGCGATGTCGCGCGCGAAAACGTTCGGGGGAACGGTGATCCGCCCGGACGCAATCTTGGCCAGTTCATCCGCCTCCTCGTTGTACCGGCGGGGCACATGGTTGAGCTCGATGCCGTAGAACTTGTCCTCGAGGGCTCGCACGGCTTTGCAGTAGGCCTCCATCTTGTCGTCATGGCAGCTCGCGTTCTTCATGACTTGATCGATTACGAGCTGCGAGTCCCCCCGCACGTCGAGGCGCTTGACGCCTAACTCAATGGCGATTTTGAGGCCACAGAGGAGGGCCTCGTATTCGGCCATATTGTTAGACGCGGGGAAGTGGAGGCGCACTGCATAGCGCATGTGCTCCCCAAGGGGTGACACGAAGAGCAGGCCCGCGCCTGCCCCTGTTTTCATCACCGAGCCGTCGAAGAACGCAGTCCAAGACTCGCTTGGATCCGCGGGGGCGTAGCCGCGTATCCGTCCACTCGGCCGACGAAATCCGCCAAGATTTGCGACTTGATGGCCTTGCGCGGGGCGTAGGCAAGCGTCTCGCCCATCGGCTCCACGGACCATTTGGCAATCCCCGCCCGTGGCGTCGGGGTTGCGGATGATCTCCCCCAGCGGGAAAGAGGAGACCACCGTGACGGGGTGGGCCTCGAAGTAGTGGCGGAGCTTGCGCCGTGCAAGGACTACTGCATACAGCAACTTCTGGACCTGGGGGTAGCGCGTCTTGGTGTCTGACAGGACCTCGCTGATGTAATAGACAGGCCGCTGCACAGGTAAAGCATGCCCTTCCTCCGTGCGCTCCACGACGATCACGGCGCTGACCACCTGGGTGGTTGCGGCGACGTGAGAATGGGGGCGTGTGCTAAGGACGCCTTTAGCTTGTCGAGCGCGTCCTGGGCCTCGGCGGTCCAGGAGAAGCGTTCGTGTTTCTTGAGGAGGCGATAAAGGGGCAGACCCTTCTCGCCGAGCCTCGAGATGAAGCGGCTCAAGGCGGCAAGGCACCCTAGCACTTTTTGCATCCCTTTGAGGTCCCGGATTGGACCCATTCGTTCGAGGGCCGCAACCTTTTCGGGGTTGGCCTCGATCCCCCGTTGGGAGACAATGTATCCCGGGAGCATGCCTCGCGGCACTCCAAAGACACATTTTTCGGGGTGTAACTTGACCCCATTGGCCCGTAGGCGGTACCGAACGCGACGCCAAGGTCGCTAACCCGGTCGTCCGCCTTCCCCGGTCTTTACGACGATGTCGTCCACATACGCCTCGACCGTCCGCCCGATATGGTCTCCGAAAACGTGCTGCATGCAGCGCTGGTATGTTGCACCCGCGTTTCGGAGGCCAAATGGCATCGTGACGTAGCAGAACATCCCGAACGGTGTGATGAACGAAGTCACGAGCTGGTCGGACTCCTTCATCTTTATTTGATGGTATCCGGAGTAAGCATCAAGGAAGCAAAGCAATTCACACCCAGCCGTTGAATCAACGATTTGATCAATACGTGGCAAAGGAAAAGGAACTTTAGGACATGCTTTATTAAGACTGGTGTAGTCTATACACATCCGCCATTTCCCATTCTTTTTCTTTACAAGCACGGGGTTTGCTAGCCACGTCGGGTGGAACACCTCCTTGATGAACCCGGCCTCGAGAAGCTTCCGCAGCTCCGCTCCGATTGCCCGTCGTCGTTCCTCATCGAAGCGGCGGAGCCGTTCTTGCACGGTGCGGGCGTGAGGCGAGGATGTCAAGGGAGTGCTCGGCGACCTCCCTCGGGATGCCCGGCATATCCGTGGGGCTCCACGCGAAGATGTCGGCGTTGGCGCGGAGGAAGTCGACGAGCACCACTTCCTATTTGGGGTCGAGGGTGGAGCCGACCCTCAACGCCTTGCCCTCGGGGGCGAAGGATCGAGGGGGACCTCCTTGGTGCCGCTCCGCGGCCTCGAACGTGCCGGTGTGCTTGGCGGCGGAGTCGAGGTCGTCGTTGACCATCTTCTCCAAAGTGGTCACCGCCGCTTCGTCCGGCGCTAGCGCCTCTGCGTGTTCTACGCACTCGACATCACGGTCGAATGCGTGCTCGATGGACGAGCCGACGGTCGTTCGGTCCCGGCATCTTCATCTTCGGGTAGGTATAGTTGGGGACCGCCATGAATTTGGCGTAACAGGGGTCGCCCAAGTATGGCGTGGTAGGCTCCCTTGAACCCCACTACCTCGAAGGTGAGGATCTCCTTGCGGAAATTCTTCGCGGTGCCAAACCAAATTCTTCGAGGGCCCCGTCGAGCCGGTCAACAAGCAAGGGCCTCGGCATTACCGCCGCCGCGCCCCGCTCGCGCGCCTCGCGGTGCGGCTTCTTTCCCTTCTTGCCCCACTTGTCGTTGCGGTGGGCTCCCCGGACTTGCCTGCCCTCCGCGGGCGCGTCCCCCCGGCGCTTGCCCTTCTTGTCGTCGAAGATCGCCCCCACGGCCTCTTCTCCCGAGGCGAAGCCGGTGGCGATGTCGAACGCCTCGTTGGAGTCCGCGGGCGGGCTGCGTCCCGGCTCCCGCACGAGGTCCCGCACGTGGTGCCCTCGAGGAAGGCGTGCACGATCTCGGATCGCGCCACGCCGGGGAGCTCCGTGCGGCCGCTTGGAGAAGCGCCGTATGAAGTCCCGCGGCCGACTCGGCCGGGCTTCGTGTGCGGGGAGCGCAGTCCCGGGAATTCCCCGGGCGCACATACGTGCCCCGGAAGTTTCCTACGAACGTGCGGACTCGCATCATCCCAATTGTGGATTTGGCCGGCGGGGCGGTGCTCGAGCCATGTCCGGCCGCATCGCCGAGGTGCGAGGGGCAAGTTGCGGATGATGACCTCGTCGCGGTTGCCCCGCCCGGTCGGCAAGCCAAGCGGTAGTCGTTGAGCCACACGCGGGGATCCGTCTCCCCGTTGTAGTTGACAATGGTCGAGGGCCGGCGGAAGCGTTGGGGGAAGGCTACCGTGCGGATCTCCCCGCCGAACACCGAAGGATCGGATGGCGACTAGAGAGGGGGGGGGGGGGAGTGAATAGGAGCCGGTAAAAATTCTTCCCAAAGAACCCGGCCTATGTCCTACTCAAAACCCGGTCACACACAAGCGATGAATCGAATCACGCACCAATCGCCAAGACCACGAGGTTATGGATCAACCTCTAGCCTTAGGAACGATTCCTCGCAGCACACGCGGAAGCACTAGAAAGGGAGGAAGGAATCGAACCAAGAAGCAAAGCACACGAGCTCGGCGGACCGTCCACACGGAGAGGGGCGGACGGTCCGCAAGAGCCGCGCGGACCGTCCGGCCGGGTATCGCGGACCGTCCGCACCCGAGCCGCGGACCGTCCGCCTTAGCCGCGACCGTCCGTTAATTTACACAGAACGACCCAAAGACACCCCCGTGCCACGGACCGTCCGCGGGGAGCACGCGGACCGTCCGCCAAGCACCCGCGGACCGTCCGCCCGACACCGCGGACCGTCCGAAACTTCGTCCAACCAAAAACCAAAATCACAACAAGATCGAAACAAAGGACGAGCAAGAACACGAAGAACTCGGGATGAACTCGAGCGGCGCGGACCGTCCGCCGGGAGGTCGCGGACCGTCCGCGAGGCTCGGACGCACGAAAAATGCCCGACCTCGAAAGTCAACTCCCCCAAATCATCATCGGATTTCCCAAACGGTTGAAGCTGTGGAGACAAGGGTTTGGGTACTTGAAAAGCGTCACACAAGGATGCTATAGCCCAAAAATCTTGCCTCCTAACTCCCTAAATCACCGGGAATCGCGAATCCTTTGAGCACCACCAAAAACTAGAGCACCGAACGAAAACTCACGAATCGAAGTAGTTTCCGGCGTTTGAGGGCACAAGATCAAGCACAAAGATGCACAAGACATCTATCCATGTTTCCCTCAAAGAAATCCGGGAAGAAACTCACTCAAATCCGCGGAATCACTCCGGGAACAAAGGCACGAAAATAAGCACAAAAAGCCACGAAAAACAACCCCGAATCTTCTATACAAACCAGGAAAGATTCACAAGGTCTAGCATGCCGCCCTAGCATCCATCCCTCTCAACAAATCTCTCATGAAGCTCTCATGCTAGCCTAGAGAAAATAGGAAGGAAAATAGCTACGAAAATGAGAAAGAGGAAGGGGGAAATGAAACCCTAAGTCGCGGAGAGAGAGAGCCATCAACACACACTCCAGGCTTATATATCGAGTCCCGCCGGAGTGGTAAATGACTCGACTACCCCTAACTACACTACTGGCGATACAACCCACGTAGGGGCATTTTGGTAATGTTTGTGGGTCTTGCCATCGGACGGCCACGCCTTTGCCGCACCCCCGCGTCCTTCCGACGCAAGCCATGCGATCCCGCCGCGTGTCCTCCGCTTCGAAGCTTCCCGACACGCCGGATCCCGTCTCCGTCGTGTTGGGCCCTCGGACTTGGTTTTGAGGCCCAAACCAAGAAACCGTCCGCCGATGGTTTTGTGGGCAAACCACCAAACCCCGCGTGCCGGTCCGGCCTCCCGCCAAACCACTTGACTTGACCGCCACCGTGCACCGGCTCACTTGTCCATGACTTCGTCTTGCTTGTGTCGCCACCATGTGGCCCGCACCCGGTCCCGCCGTCCATCGGGTCCCTCGAACCGAGCCTACTTGTCTCTCCATCTCCCGGAGGCCCCTCAAGGCCGAAGACCTTTCGCGCCCGTTCTTCACCTGCAACAACACGAACTAGGCCGCAGCCTACACCTGCGCACTAAGCCAAGAGTCAGTCCAACACCCGTTGTCAATCACTCATCACTAAGGAGCGGTCATCCACCGACCACTGGGACGCTCCTGGTCCTCAATCTCCCCCTTGATGAGTGCATTGACAACACACAACGCGAGATGAAATTCAGAGTAAAAGAGAAAGAAAGAAGAAAGAAAAAACGAAGAAGCTCAACTCATGACCAAAACCGAAGAAAGGCAACGAAAGGTCACAAGCCAAGCAAAGCACAAAATCCACACCGAAAACAAGCAAGAGAGCTCCCCCCGAACAAATGCAAGCTCCCCCCGAACATGTGAATGCAAATTTCCAAATTTCAGCTCACCTCTTCCGAATTTTCATTAAGCTCACCTTTTCTCCCCCTTGTTGGCAATGTATGAATCAAGGTGAAAATGCGTAAATACAAAAGCAAAGCATATGAACAACTACATGAGCTTCTCAAATAGGCCAAATCTAGTGTCAAAGGCTAAAAATGAGACAAAGATCACACACATGAATCATAGCATAGTCAAAGCATTGCCACAAGTAATATATGAAAATACAAGCATGTGACAAAGCAAAATTTTCAGATTTAAGCGCTTTTACCAAAAGAAGGCTCGCTTCACATGTAAAAGCCTATCCATGTCACACTTGAGCCACAAACATGCATACCATTCAAAGATCATACAAGGATATCAAATTCTCAAAGCAAAAGATCATGGCAAACACCCATAAAGCAAAGCATGTCATGTCAAAGCTCATGAGCCATGTGTCCGCTTCGGGGAGACTTCTCCACTGGTGAACATCATGCAACATGTTTTGCACCCATATGTGAAAGATAAGACATTTTAAACATAGACATGATGGATGGAGCATTTTTCAAGCATTATGCACTTCTTTTCAAGATTAATTCATTACATGGTACATGAAGTGCCTTTGCGGCAAAAAGAAGCTTATGCTCCCCCATGAATGCAACATAGGCTAAACATTCACAATGATATCCGGCCTTTGGCCCAAATGCAAGAACAGGCATCCAAGCACAATCTAAGCATGAAAAGCACATTTAGACCAAACTCGTGACATGGATACACAACTACACACGAGTGGAGCAAATTTCATCGAAAATTAGTCAAGTTTAGCCTTTATTTCAAAAGGGGCTATCTCACCACACATATATCTCAAATATTCCAAGAGCATAGCCTCACATCACCATTTCTCCACACATATAACCAATATCTCACAAATAGCCAAAGAGACTCAAATATGGCATATGAAAGAAGCTCATCATCCTAAAATGCAATATGATACAAATGCAACATGATATATGACAAGATGGCTATCCTACCATGGTTTATACATCAAGCGAAGCATGTATGTACATCAAAGTAAAACATGGTATGATACATATGGTACAAAAAGGAAATCCCCCAAGAATCAACTAGAAAGGGCAACAAACCCCAAGTTCCCCCCGCAAGCGCACAAATGTAGCTTGGTCGAGAGGTTTTGTAAAGATGTCGGCTAGCCGATCTTGGGTAGGGACATGGCTCAAAACAATGGTTCCTTTCTCCACATTGTCCCTCAGAAATGATACCTCACTTCTATATGTTTGGTTCCGGAGTGAAGCACCGGATTTTTGGCTACGCTTATGGCACCGGTGCTATCACAAAGAAGTGGGATCTCGGGGTGCACTCCTCACCAAAGTCTCTCAAAGTGTATGAAATCCACAACAATCGGGAGCAACAACTAGCGGCAAGCAACATACTCCGCCTCCGTGGTAGACCGAGCTACACTAGATCGCTTGCGGGAAGACCATGAGACCAACGAAGAACCAAGAAACCGACAAGTACCGAAGTAGACTTCCTCTCGACTCGACAACCAAGAAATCCGCATCGGAAAAACCATGAAGAGACAGAGTCGAGGAGGAAGAATACCAAAGGCCAAGACCAAAGGGACCGTAGGTACCGAAAATCCTCTTAACGGCCCGTCGATGTGATGTCCTCGGCGAAGCTCGAAAACGAGCGCACGGACACACGCTGAACTGTATGTCTGGCCTCGTCGCCGTCAAGTAGAGGAGGGAGCCGATCATGCTCTTGTACTCCCGCCGGTCCACCGGTTCTCCGTCCTCATCCGCATCCAAAGTGGCCGTACTCCCCATGGGAGTCGACATCGCTTCACATCTTGCATCTGGAACTTCCTCAGCATGTCTTTCGTGTACTTGGTTTGGTGCACAAATGTACCATCCTTCACTTGCTTGATCTACGGCCCCGAGAAAATACCGCAACTCGCCCATCATGCTCATCTCGAACTCCCTGCTCATCTCATCTGCAAACTTGGCAACAAGGTTATGTGACGAGCCACCAAAGACAATATCATCCACGTAAATCTGAACAATCAGCAAGTCATTTCCATGCTTGAGGAGAAACAAGGTTCTATCCACGGTACCCATCACAAACCCTCTCGCTCAAAAGAAAACCTCTCAATCTCCCATACCAAGCACGGGGCGCCTGTTTCAACCCATACAGAGCCCTTTTCAACCCGTATGCCCCGTGTGGGTACAGCTCGCTCTCGACCCCTGTGTGGCTACTTCACATACACCTCCTCCTCTATGACCCCATTCGAAAAGCACTCTTCACGTCCATCCGAAACAACTTGAACCATTTAGCCACGGCAAAGGCTAGAAGGATCCGAATTGCCTCAAGACGGGCCACGGGAGCAAAGGTCTCCTCATAGTCGATCCCCTCCTTCGACTAAACCCCCGAGCAACAAGTCCGGACTTGTTCCTCACAACCATCCCATTCTCTCCCTCTTTGTTCTTCCGGACCCACTTGGTTCCTATGGGATGGCAATTTGGAGGTGGTTCAACTAACTCCCACACCCGGTTCCTCTCAAAGTTTTCCAACTCCTCATGCATAGAATTGACCCAGTTTGCATCGTATAAAGCATGTCCAATGTCCTTGGGCTCAAAAGTAGCAACAAAAGCAAGATGAGCAAAATGAGAGGAATTCCCGGACCTCGACCGTGTAGTGCGTTCATTGATGTCTCCAATGATCTTCGACGGGGGATGCACTTCTTGAATCCGCCGGGGAGCCTCACGCCTCGAGACTACCTCCCCCTCAACTTCTGCCTTCTCTCGTCCGGTCCTCTTGTTGCACCGTCGTTGTCCATGAAGTAGACGGTCCATGTTCCAAAGTGGTCGTAGGGGAAGTAGTGGGTACATGCTCAGCTTCAGGCGCATGGTTCTCCCCATCATCATCTCCATCTTCATCTTTCTCCTCTTCAAAGAGGTCCTCGGCCATCTCTTCATCACCTGCACATTCAAAGCCAGGAGAGGTACATGGCATTGTCTCGTCGAAGGTCACCTCGCAAGTCTCCATGATTTTGTTAGTCTCAAGGTTAAGCACCCTATAGGCTCTAGAGTGGTTAGCATATCCAAAGAAAATACCATCACTAGACCTAGCCTCAAACTTGTCGAGTTTTCCCTTTTTCAAAATAAAGCACTTGCAGCCAAAAACTCGGAAATGACTCACTTTGGGTGCCCGACCATGCATAAGCTCATAACAGTCTTCTTCTTGAAAGCTCTCAATAAAATCCGATTGGAAACATGACAAGTCCGTATTGACCGCCTCACCCCAAAACCTCCTAGGAGTCCCGTGCTCATCGAGCATCGTCCTAGCCATCTCACAAAGAGTCCGATTTTTCCTTTCCACGACTCCATTTTGAGGGGGCACATAAGGGGTCGAATACCGATGTTCAAGACCTAGATCACGACAAAAGGCATCAAAACGAGAGTTCTTGAACTCGAGCCATTATCCGCGGATAGCTCGAATAGCATTCCCATGCCTCTCGTTTTTCAACCTCACGATCGCATCTCGAACAAAACCAAAAGTCTCACTCTTATCCTCCAAGAAGAACACCCAGGCATAGCGAGAGTAATCGTCCACCACAACGAGGACATACCACTTCCCACCCACCGAGCGAACTCGAGCTGGCCCAACAAGGTCCATGTGCAACAGCTCTGTTGGATGCTCGGTCATGACATCTGTCAGGGTGGATGGGGAGTGGCTACCATCTTACCATGCCTACAAGGAGCACAAACCAAATCCTTCTCAAGCTTCAACTTCGGCAATCCTCGGACAAGGTCAAGACCACTCAAGCGGGAAACCAAATCAAAGCTCAAGTGTCCCAACCGCCTATGCCATTTCCACAAATCAAAAGATGGACCAGCCATCAAACAAACGAGCGGGACCCAAAGAACGAGAGAAATCAGCCCTGAAAATCTGACCCTCGGGGATGATCATACGTACAAGATCACCTCGAGAATCAAGCAAACGAGACTCGCCGTACTTGAAACGCACCTCAAAACCCTCATCAAGCAACTGAGAAACCGAAAGCAAATTAAATCCCAAAGACTTCACAAGAGCCACTCTCTTCAACGTTACCTTGTCACTCACATGCACAACACCCTCTCGAAAGCACCCTACCTCGTCCATTGTCCCCAAATGTAATGTACATCTTTTCCTTCACCGGGGTGAGGGCCGGAGAACCACTTCTTATCTCCGGTCATGTGTCGAGAACACCCGGAGTCGATCAACCAAATGTTCTCCAAGCCTCCCGCCCGCCGGCCGAAACAAGAACGAGAATGAGCTAGCGACTCGACACCGGGGTTAGCACAGAGAAAGTTAAACCGGTGTCGAGCCATCCGCTCAAAAGAGGGGTTAGCAAACATCACTCCCTTGCCACCAAACTTCCCATGTCCCATGGGAGGAGTACGAGCACCACGAGGGGGAAAACGTGGTCCGTAGTTCCTCCGGGAACCCAAAGCCGCGATCATCTCCCCTAAACCCATACCGAGGACGAGTAGGAGGACGTCCGACGAAACCACCACGAGCCCGACTAAACCTCTCACCAAAGACGCACACCATCATCTCTCCCGACAAACCTCTCACCACCACCTCTCCGTGGGAACCTCGCCAACACTCTTCACACTTCCCACACCCCGTGGAAGTGGCACTCTAGGCTCGTGAATACCGCGAGGGCCGGCGATACCGTCTTGGTTTGCTTGCTCCCTAGCAAGCCTCTCATCCCTCTTCCTCTTGTAGCAAAACTCGCAAGATGCCTCTCCTTGCCACAATACTCACACCGAAGGGGATGGGTTTTGGTTTTGGCTCGGCTTTTCTTTAGGCTTCTCACCCTTCTCACCCACAAACTTCACTCGGTTTCGGGAAATCATTTGTCTTAGGTGGGAATTTGGGTGGATCTTGGGTTGTGTCAAGCTTGTTGCAAAGGTGGTTGGGCTTTGGTGTGAAAGAGTTCTTGGGTGCTTTTGGGAGTGGGACTTGGATCTCTCCGATCACCTCAAACCCGGGTTAGACTCAACACACTTCTCGTACACACTCTCCCCACCGTTCTCTCCCACTTTCTCACCCAACTTCTCAAACCCCAAACCACGACCATCGCCCCTCTTGAACTCCTCAATCATGATTTTCAATTGAGGTTCCCGCCCGTACAACCAACCCAACACGTTCCTCGGATAGTCATTCTCCTCATAGATGACATCCAAACGGGAAGTAAGTTCAAGGTTACGCAAAGTGACTTCATCACAGCCTAGAACATGCATTTGCAACGGAGATTTCAAAGATGCTTCCAAAGAACTAATGGTAGAACGAGCATCGACAAGCTTAGCATGCATAGTAGGACATGATTTGCAAGCACCAAGCAAAGTAGGTCTAGCCTTAAGCTCATCATGTTCGGTCCTAAGAGCATCTAGTTGAGCCAAAATAGAAGCATTCTTCTCATTAAGCAGTTTGATCTCATTCAACCAAGCATCACATTCAACACATTCAACATCATCAGGAGGAGTAGGAGCAAGTTTCAAAGAGTCATTCTCAAGTTTCAATTCAAGCAATTTTGACTCTAACTCTCCTACTTTCTCACTAGCATTCTCAAGCTGAGCCCTAAGATCTTTCCTCATCTTTTTGGCATCTCTCAAGACACTATCACGGTTATCAAGCAAACCATTCAACCTAGCAATCTCAGCAAGCAAAGAGTCGGGATCACGGTTTACCTCATCCTCCGAGTCGGAGTCGCCGTCCTCCTTCACACTCTTCTTGCCGCTCGAGCTATGGGCCATGCCACAAAAGCCCTCGAGCGCCACACGGCTCCCCCCGCCGAGGTTCCGGCTTGCACTCTTCTTGCCACCGCGCCTCCCGGCGTCTTCATCTTCGCCGCTCGAGCTTGATCGCTCCTCGCTTGAGCTTGAGTCGACGTCGCTCGCACCGGCCACCATCGCTCTTGCCTTGTTCTTCTTGTAGGTGCTCTTGCTCGGTCGCCGCTTGTCCTTGTCCTTGCTCTTGGACTTGTTGAAGTGCTTGCCCTTGGAGGAGTACTTGTCTTCACGCCTCGGGTGCGCCTTGTACTCGTTCACCTTGTACTTGTTCTCCTCCGCTTCCGGCACTCGGCGATGAAGTGGCCACGCTTGCCACACTTGTAGCACGTCCCCGAGCTCCGCCTTGCGTTCCTCCGACTCTCGTGTAGTCCTTCAAATCTTCTTGAGAGCAAGGCCGCCTCCTCCTCGCCCAAAGACATCAAACTCCTCATCCGGAATGGACATAAGAGAGGACAAAGAAAACCGTCGACAGGAAGGGTTAGATTTGCCCTTTGATCCTCCCACAAGAGCAAGACTATGGTCGGCCGAGCCCTCATGCTTGGATAGCATCTTCCCGTCAACCTCACCGACTTGAGCTTAGAAAAGAGGTCATCCAACTCAATAGTCAAATAATTTCCGGACTCCTTGATGGCCTCAACCTTAGCACCCCAAACACTTGGGTCCAAGACATGCAAGAGCTTCAAAGCCCGATCATGCTCGGAGTACGGAAAATCCTCAACATTAGCCTTCATGTTGTTCCGAGATGGCGGTGAACCTCGAAACATCGCATCAATGTCCTCACCGGGAAGTGGAGTGAAATTCTCATATTGCATCCGGTAAGAGACAAAGAGGCGAGCCTTCACATGGTTATCACCACCGTGAGCAACCAACAATTTATCCCAAATTTGCCAAGCAAGATTCAAATGGCGAACACGCTCAAACTCGGATCACACAAGCTCCGCACAAGTGATCAACGGCTTTTGCATTAGCCTCATACTTGGCCTTGGCATCGGCATCGGCCACCATAAGAGTATGGATGTTGACCGAATAGCATATGTCTTGTCAAGCACAATAAACTCCAACAAGCTTTCCTCGAAGAAAAATCATCATACGAGCCGCCCACTTGTGGTAACCCTTGCCATCGAAGTGCGGCGGACCGCCCCGCTCAACGTACGCCATCTTAGGATTCGAGACTTGTCAAAGTCGCAAAGAATCCAAGCACCAAGCTCGATACCAATTGAAGGATCGATGGCGACTAGAGAGGGGGGGGGGGGGAGTGAATAGGAGCCGGTAAAAATTCTTCCCAAAGAACCCGGCCTATGTCCTACTCAAAACCCGGTCACACACAAGCGATGAATCGAATCACGCACCAATCGCCAAGACCACGAGGTTATGGATCAACCTCTAGCCTTAGGAACGATTCCTCGCAGCACACGCGGAAGCACTAGAAAGGGAGGAAGGAATCGAACCAAGAAGCAAAGCACACAGTGCTCGGCGGACCGTCCGCACAGAGGGGCGGACCGTCCGCAAGAGCCGCGCGACCGTCCGGCGCCGGTATCGCGGACTATCCGCACCCGAGCCGCGGACCGTCCGGCCTTAGCCGCGACCGTCCGTTAATTTACACGAACGACCCAAAGACACCCCCGTGCCACGGACCGTCCGCGGGGAGCACGCGGACCGTCCGCCAAGCACCCGCGGACCGTCCGCCCGACACCGCGGACCGTCCAAAACTTCGTCCAACCAAAAACCAAAATCACAACGGATCGAAACAAAGGACGAGCAAGAACACGAAGAACTCGGGATGAACTCGAGCGGCGCGACCGTCCGCCAAGAGGTCGCGGACCGTCCGTGAGGCTCGGACGAACGAGTAAAAATGCCCGACCTCGAAAGTCAACTCCCCCAAATCATCATCGGATTTCCCAAACGGTTGAAGCCGTGGAGACAAGGGTTTGGGTACTTGAAAAGCGTCACACAAGGATGCTATAGCCCAAAAATCTTGCCTCCTAACTCCCTAAATCACCGGGAATCGCGAATCCTTTGAGCACCACCAAAAACTAGAGCACCGAACGAAAACTCACGAATCGAAGTAGTTTCCGGCGTTTGAGGGCACAAGATCAAGCACAAAGATGCACAAGACATCTATCCATGTTTCCCTCAAAGAAATCCGGAAGAAACTCACTCAAATCCACGGAATCACTCCGGAACAAAGGCACGAAAATAAGCACAAAAAGCCACGAAAAACAACCCCGAATCTTCTATACAAACCAGGAAAGATTCACAAGGTCTAGCATGCCGCCCTAGCATCCATCCCTCTCAACAAATCTCTCATGAAGCTCTCATGCTAGCCTAGAGAAAATAGGAAGGAAAATAGCTACGAAAATGAGAAAGAGGAAGGGGGAAATGAAACCCTAAGTCGCGGAGAGAGAGAGCCATCAACACACACTCCAGGCTTATATATCGAGTCCCGCCGGAGTGGTAAATGACTCGACTACCCCTAACTACACTACCGGCGATACAATCCACGTAGGGGCATTTTGGTAATGTTTGTGGGTCTTGCCATCGGACGGCCACGCCTTTGCCGCACCCCGCGTCCTTCCGACGCAAGCCATGTGATCCCGCCGCGTGTCCTCCGCTTCGAAGCTTCCCGACACGCCCGGATCCCGTCTCCGTCGTGTTGGGCCCTCGGACTTGGTTTTGAGGCCCAAACCAAGAAACCGTCCGCCGATGGTTTTGTGGGCAAACCACCAAACCCCCGCGTGCCCGGGTCCGACCTCCCGCCAAACCACTTGACTTGACCGCCACCGTGCACCGGCTCACTTGTCCATGACTTCGTCTTGCTTGTGTCGCCACCATGTGGCCCGCACCCGCCCCGCCGTCCACCGGTCCCTCGAACCGAGCCTACTTGTCTCTCCATCTCCCGAGGCCCCTCAAGGCCGAAGACCTTTCGCGCCCGTTCTTCACCCGCAACAACACGAACCAGGCCGCGGCCTCACACCCGCGCACTAAGCCAAGAGTCGGTCCAACACCCGTTGTCAATCACTCATCACTAAGGAGCGGTCATCCACCGACCACCGGGACGCTCCCGGTCCTCAAACACACGGGTCCCCGGGCTCCGAGATCGGGGAGCGGTCCTCACCGCCGTTGTAGCGCCCGCCCCGTCGAGGGTGGTAGCCCACCGCCGCCGCGCGTCCGCCTTGCTCGTGCGGCGGGCGTTGATGACGTTGCGGGCGTCACCGGGCCCGCAGCTCGCGCGTGTCAAGGAGCCGTTCCTTGGCCGTGCGCGTCCTGAGTTGGCGGGACGCTCCGCCGCCCCTCCTGCGTGGACCGAGGGTTCGCCCCCTTGTGCGGCCCCGTCGCCCCGCGCATCCCCTTGTTGGCGGATGCGCGAGGCCGAGCTCTCGGCCCGCCGGACCCGCCGCTTGCTCGATGAGAGTCCGCACCTCGCGATGCGGATCTCGTGCCTCGAGAGTCGAGGGCGCCGGCATGGCCGTAGCGGCGTTGCGGCGGCAACGAGCTTCGACTTGCCCGCGGCGACATGTCGGGGGTTGTCGGCGTTGATGCGGTCGCGGGCCCGTCCGCCCAACTCCCGCACGCGTTCGCCGCGAGCGGAGGCTTCTCCGCCCATCGAGGCGCGGGAGCGCCCGCACCGTCCGCACTCCTCCGCCGGCCTTGGCCTCGAGCTCGCGGGCTTGGGCCACCGTGCGTCGGCGTCGGCCCCGGCGAGAGTGCTTGGCCCCGCAGCCTAGGCGCGCGGCGATCCCCGGGGCGGGCGTGATTTCCCCGTCTCCGCGCCCACCGCGCCGCCGGCATTGGCCGGGTTGTTGGTGATGACCGCGTAGCACTCCCGCGCGGGGTCGTAGCTCCCGTGTCGGGAATCGTCGGAGCAGCCAAACCCGCAGTCCGTAGCGTCAAGGAAGCGCCCGAACATGACCGGGTCCCGCACGCCGAGAAGTCCCATTCCGCATAGCCGTGGCGGTTGGCGGGCGGCAACGCGTCGAGGGAGCCTAGAGACGACTCGTCGCCCACCGAGGCGCCGGGATCCCCGGCGACGAGGACGTGGCGGCCGGGCGGACCCCGCGCATCGTGGTGCCGACGTTGTTGTTGTAGGCCGACGTGGCACCTCGCAACCCAATGGGGATGCACGGTCCGAGACCGCGCGCCGTCCCGCCGGGGCGGTGGCGGTCGTCGTGGCGGTGGACGCGCCGTGTTGGGAGGCGGCGCGCTCGCCCGCCGTCGCTCCGACCGTGCCCGGCGCGAACGTAGCCCGGAGCGGCGGCGGCGTCGTGGCGCCGACGGGCCCGCGGCATCCGCGCGCCGCGCGGCGTCCGCGCCGTGATGGGGCGTGCGGCGGGGACCGGAGTGGGCCCGGCCCGGCGCCGCGCGCGGAGCTCCTCACGGTTGGTGAGGCGCATGAGGTAGCCATTCCCCCGTGGCCCGAAAGTTCGTGCCCCCAAACCGGATTTCGAACCCGGCGGGGAGGGGGTCCGAGCCGCCCATGCAAGAGCGTGTACCGCGGTACTCGGTGCGGATCACCATGGAGGGAGTTGACGGATTGACCTTAGGCGCTCGATTGCCCCACGGTGGGCGCCAACCGTCGGTGCGGAATGTGGTCCCGACACTAACCGCAGTAAGCGCCGCGGTCTATCCCTCAATGGTCGATGCTAAGTAACAAGTGACACAGAAGTTTTTATTCCGGTTCCCGCCGAGGGGGCCGTACGTCCGAAGAATGGCGTGCTCGAGGCACTATATTACTTAGCACCGGGGGTGCTCGTAGTGGGGCCGCTACAAGCAAGGCGGGAGAGGAAGCCTGGCTTCCAAGTCCCCGGTGTGGTGGTCGAAGATGTTGTGGGAGAATTGGAGAACAAGTGCGTGGTGCAACTCGTCTCCAATTGTGTCGTGTCCGTGTTCCTCTCGTTGTTGTCCTATCCGTATCTTTTTTCTCCCCCTGCGGCAGGGGGGTTCGTCCCCCTTTTATAGACCAAGGGGGGGAGCGAATTACATGCATGCCGCGCTACCTAGCTACGTGAAGGGGCGTGGCGTGCTATGCTGTAGAATGGGCGGCCGTCCGGACGATCCTTGCAGCGATTCGGCCATCATGGCCTATCTTGTACCCGAACGAGGGCGGTTCGAGGGTAGGAGCGCGCCGGATGGCGGTGATGTCTTCCGATGGGCTCGAGGGAGCCGCCGACGCCGCCCGCACGGAGTACAAGGGTAGGCAAAACGGCGTCCCGTTCCTATAAGCTTCATCGTACCGAGTTGTTGCTGCGCGCGCCGGCGTGCGCCCGCACGCACGGGGGCGGCCGCCATGCCGTAACAAAGGCGGGGATGGCGTTCCTCCCGCCTAGCGCCTTCACCTAACCTTGTAGGGTCACAAGAAAGCGGATCGAGGGTGAAGCCGGCCCCTTGAGGGCTCGGCACGTTAGCCGCATCGGAGCAGCGCACGGTGTCACGGGACCGACACCGGCCGTGCCGCACGCTCCCTTCCCACGCTCATGGGGATGGGCTCCCCTCCCCGGGGAGTTGGTGCGGCGGCACCGGGCGCGAGCCCCGGCGCATGATGGCACCGTCCCGCCGGTGTCGGGGCGTTAAATGCCTAGTGTACGGGGCGGGCGCACGCGAGCGGGCGCCCTCGAGCGAGGCGGAGCCTCGCTCGAGGGGGGGCGGACCCTCGAGCGGGGCGGAGCCCGCTCGAGGGGGAGCGCACCCCCTCGAACAGACGGAGCCCCCTCGAGGGAGGCGTGTACCCTCGAGCGAGGCGAAGCCTCGCTCGAGGGGATCTTCGAGAGGGCCACCTTGATGGGCCGTTGAAGTCCTTGCGGCGTGGGCCGTATCCTGCATGGTTAGGCAAAGTGTGTTTTGGCTTTGTTGCAGGTTTTAAGTGGGGATTTCCCGCTTATTAAAGGGGACCCCTAGGGCCGTCCCCGACAAAGGGGGGTAGTCCGTAGCGATGTACGAGTTCATCCAGAAGTCGAGTACTCGTCGTGCTTGGGGCATGTGACCGGCTTGACCTCGATCCACTTGGTGAACTTGTCGATGGCCACCAATACCCCGTTGAAACATCCTAGCGCAGCTTGGCGTGGCCCAATCATGTCGAGCCCCCGCAGGGCAAAGGGCCGTGTTGGCGGTATGGTGACTAGCTTGTAGGCCGGGACGTGTTGTCGCTTGGCGAGCACCGGCATCCTTGGCACCTTCGACGAGTTCTTCGGCATCGCCCGCAGCCGTGGGCCGCAGAAAGCTCGCCGGAAGGCCTTGCTGACCAGCATGCGTGAGGACGCGTGGTTGCCGCAGACACCCTTGTGGATCTCCTCCAAGATGTCCTTGCCTTCTTTGCGAGGGACGCACTTCATGAGTACTCTAGAAGATGCGCACCGCTTGTAAAGCTTGTCTCCGACGAGGACGTAGAACTTGGCGCGGCGGACGAGTTGCTCAGCCGAGTTCTTGTCGGAGGGGACCTTCTGCTCGCTGAGGTAGTCGATGAAGGGTTGCCTCCAGTCCACGTCGATCATCATGACCTCCCGCCCGACCGGTGGATGGCCGGGACAAAGGGTCGGTGGCGCCGGCTCCGGATGGATGGCGCGTGAAGCTCGTGAACGAAGACACCCGCCGGTACTTGGAGCGTGGGTGGATCCAAGCTTTGAGAGGACGTCCGCCGCAACGTTGTTATCGCGGACGATTTGATGGAACTCGAGACCATAGAACTTGTACTCGAGCTTGCGGACTTATAGTGCGTAGGCGTCCATGTTCTCCTTGTTGCGGTCCCAGGACTTGTTGACTTGGTTGATGACCACTGCGGAGTCGCCGTAGACTAGTAGCTGCTTGATGCCCAATGAAGCCGCGAGTCGGAGCCCGTGTAGGAGAGCTTTGTACTCGGCTTTGTTGTTTGAGACCTTCCAGAAGATCTGCAGGACGTACTTGAGTTGTTCGCCCATTGGAGAGATCAGGAGTACCCCTGCACCTGCGCCCTCGAGGTTGAGTGAGCCGTCGAAGTACATCACCCGGTGCTCGGTCGCACGGTGGGAGCAGTACCGATTCTCCCGCCATTCGCCATGAAGTCGACTAGTGCCTACGACTTGATGGCCGTGCGTGGCTTGAAGTCGATGGTGAGGGCGCCGAGCTCGACCGCCCACTTGGAGATTCTTCTAGTAGCATCTTGGTTCCGCAGATGTCGCCGAGCGGGTAGCTCTGGTGACGACGGATATTGAGTACCGCCGGGAAGTAGTGTCATAGCTTCCGCGAGGTGATGAGTACCGCATACGAGAGCTTTTGCACGGGCCGGTAGTGTGCCTTGGACTCGACAAAACCTTGCCGACGAAGTAGCCCGGGCGCCGGACCGGATAGGCGTGGCCGTCTTCTTGCCGCTCGACGACGATGGCAAGATCGACCACGTGGGTAGTCGCAGCGAGGTAGAGCAAGCAGCCTTCTCGCCCTTGTGAGGGGCCGTGAGGATCGGGGGCTTCGATAGGAAGTCCTTGAGCTGGGCAAGGGCTTGATCCGCCTCTGGAGTCCACACGAACTTCTCTTGATGCTTGAGTAGTTTGAAGAAGGGGGAGCCCCCGTTCTCCTAGCCTCGAGATAAATCTGCTCGGTGCCGCCATGCACCCCCGTCGCCTCGGACATCCTTGATGCTCGTGGGAGCTTGCATGCCGGTGATGGCGGAGATCTTCTCGGGGGTTGGCTTCGATGCCGTGCCGGCTAATGATGAAGCCGAGTAGTTTTCCCCGAAGGTACGCCGAAGACGCACTTGTTCGTGTTGAGCTTCCAGCGGTACTCGTGGCAAAGGATGCGAAAGTCTCATCAAGGTCGTCAATGAGGGTACCGGATTTTCTCGGGTCTTGACGACCACGTCATCCACGTAGGCCTCGACGTTATTGTTGAGTTGCCTCTTGAAGTAGGCCCGGATAGCTCGTTGGTAGGTAGCGCCGACGTTCTTCAACCCGAAGGACATGGTCGTGTAGCAAAGACGCGCCAAACGGGGTGATGAACGCGGTCTTCTCCTAGTCTTCTTCCTTGATCACGATGTGGTGGTACCGGAGTAGCGCCGAGGAAGCAGAGCAGTCGCAGCCCCCGCCGTGGAGTCGAAGACTTGATCAATCCACGGCAACACGAAGGGGTCCTTGGGGGCGTGCTTGTTGAGGTCGGTGTAGTCGACGCACATCCTCGACTCGTTCGAGTTCTTCTTGCGGACGAGGACGGGGTTGGCGAGCCACTCGAGATGGAAGAATTCTCTCGATGAAGCCAACCGCGAGTAGTTTGGTGAGTTCCTTCTTGATGGCGTCCTGTCTGTCGTCGGCAAAGCGTCGGACGTGTTGTTGCTTGGGGGTGGCCTTAGGATCGACGTTGAGGCAGTGCTCAATCAGCCTCCCCGGGCACTCCTGGCATGTCCGCTGGCTTCCACGCGAAGATGTCGCGGTTAGCCCGAAGGAAGCTGATGAGCGCGTCTTCCTATTTGGGGTTGAGGCTGGCCCCGATGGTTTGGTCTTGCTGGGATCGCCTGTTCCGAGGTCGATCGTCTTGACGAGTACCTCCTCAGGTGGCTGAGGCTTGTTGGCGCTGTCAAACTTCTCTGGGATGTCGAGTTCACTTGTAGCAAGCTTCTTCGACGCGGCGTAGACCTCCATCATCGCGTTCGGTACTTGGTTCGTATAGGCAATCTCCACGGCTTCGGTGTCGCAAGCCGTGAGAGATCTTCAAGTCCCCTTGAAGGCGGAGTACACCACTCGGGCTTGGCATTTTGAGTACCAAGTAGGTGTAGTGGGGCACCGCCATGAACTTGGCGATTGCCGGTCTGCCGAGGATGGCGTGGTAGGAAGTCTCGAAGTCCGCGACCTCGAACTTGATGTACTCGGTACGGTAGTTGTCCCGAGATGCCCCAAAGGTAACTGGCAGGACCACTGAGCCCAGTGGAATAGCCGCGTTGCCGGGGACGATGCCGTAGAAGGGCGTGTTGCTCTTGGTGAGCATGTGAGTGATGTCGAGCTTCATTTTCTTCAAGGTCTTGGTGAAAAGGACGTTGAGCCCGCTTCCACCGTCGATGAGCACCTTGTTGAGTTTGGAGCCCGCGACCACCGGCTTCAGGACGAGGGGGAACCGTCCTGGTTCGGAGAAGCTGGTCCATTGATCCGCGCGGGAGAAGGTGATGGGTACCTCCGACCACCTGAGAGGGGTCGGGACCGCTGGCTCAATGGACATGACTTCACGACGGGTAGCCTTCTGCTCCCGCCTGTTGGGCAATCCGCCGAAGAGGACGTTGACGGTCTTGCCGGGCTCCCCGGAAGTCGTTGTTGTCACCGTCCTTCTTCTTGCACTTTTGGTCGTGAGGTTGCGGTGGCTCGGCGCATCCTTGAGTGCGTGCTCGAGCTGGTAGCGCCGGCCGGTGGTGTGGTTGCCGTTTGGATGCCACGGGCACTTCTCCTTCGGCCGGGTCTTTGAAACCGCCGGAGTTCTTCTTCGAGTTCCCTTTCGCAGGCGCCGGATAGCCGCGACAAGGTGTTGTCCGGCTTGCGCTTGCGGTTGGGACCCGAGTAGTTGTTGTTGTTGTTGTTGTTGTTGCGGCCGCATTGGTTTGCGTTGCCGGCGCCGCCGCCGCCCGGTTCTCGCTTGGTCTTGCCACGGATGGCGTCGTACTTGGCGTTGGCCTTGTCTTCTTCATCCGCCCAAGACGTGATCATGTCCTTGAGGTGGGGGATGGACTCGGGGTGGCGACGACCGAAGTCTTCGAAGGTGCGGCGGTGATAGAGACCATCTTGGAAGAGGTCGATGACCTCCTTGTCGGTGACGTCGACGACGGTAGCGCGCTTGTCGAAAAAGCGGCGCATGTACTTGCGGAGGGTCTCGCCTTGTTCCTCGCTTGATCAAGGCCGGTGTCCATGCGAGTACCCGACCGGCCCATGGCGCCCGCGAAGTTGCTTGTGAACCGCTCCTTCGCCGGTCCGGTGATCGAGTGCTTGTCCGGCCGACTCGAGCCATGTGAGTGGTGCTTGGTCCGTGCGTAAGGGGAAGTAGAGGCACTTGGTGTCGCCGTTGCCGCCGCCGTTCTCGATGGAGAGGGCGTAGCACCTGAGCCACTGGATGGGATCCTGCTTCGCATCGTACTTGGTGATCCCCAACGACTTGAATTTGTCGGGGAGGAGCAAGTTGCGAAGTCGAGGCGAGAAGGCGGGGAAGCCGTCGCCCTCAGCTGCGGTGGTCGACTTCTTCTGCCGTAGCTCCTCAATCTCCTCGGCCGCCGCGACCGCCGCCGCCGCCCGCCCTCCCGTTGGCTCCATGGATGGAGCTTCCGCCATCGCCGCCGCCGCCGTCGGGGTCGTTGGCCGCCCCCGCCGGCCGAGCGTGGTGGGGGACGACTTCTCGGTTGTCGTGGTTGCGCCGTGAAGGTTCGCCGGCGTTGGAGCGACGACGGCTTGGCTCGGCCGGGAGGTCGGCTCGAGTACGGTTAGGACCGTTGTTGGCCCCGTGACTTGTGGTTTTGTTGTCGCGGGGTCCGGGCCGGGAGGAGGCCGGTTGACTCCGTTGTCGACCCGCATGAAGTAGGCGTCTTCGCCGAGCTTGGCGATGACCTCTCCGCCGCGTATGCCCCGAGCCCGACGTGCGATCGCTATGATCGACATGAGGCATTGCTCGTGGGTGGTGTGTACTCGCTCTCGACCGCCTCGAGAGCTTCCGCAAGGTTGCGGACGGGGAAGTTGTCGCGGAGGCGCCGGCGACGTTCGCCGCGCTCTCGGTTACGCCGACGTCGAGCGTCTCTCGTCCGCAGGCTCTCGTTGGGTGGAGCATCGCGAGAGAGCTCGTCGGAGGAGATGTCTTCCGGATATCCGTCTTGGGCCGTCCCCGAAGGCCCCGGGGTGTCGCCAGCCCATGAAAACTTGGCGATCGGGGGTGCCAAGGCCGGACTCGGAGGGTGCCACCCTCGCTGGTGTGCTTGAGTCAGCCCGGGCTAGGGGTGTTCCCTCCTGGAACGGTAGCGAGTCGATGTAGGCGACGTAGCGTGAGTCCCCACTTATCAGGTCAGCGGGCTTGCGTCCGGCCGCAGACGAATCGCCCGACCGGCGTGGACATTATAACCAGCCCAGAGGCCGGCCCTGACAAGGGAAGCTCGGTGGAGTTGTCCCGGGACTCGGGCTCCTCGTGTCCGACCCGAAGTCGAACTCGTAATCCAAGTTCGAGTAGAACTCGGAGAGAGGGCCGGAGTCGAAGCGCGAACGGGGGCGGTGTCGCAGTCCGAGTTGCACTTGGGTATGGGCTCCTTGCCCGCCTCGGCGCGAAGTGGGAGCCCCCGTGCGGGCCCGGCCGAGGATGCGAGAGCCACGCACCGGAGCGCTCGCGAGGTGAGGGGACCGCTCGCGATGGCCGAGCGGCCCGGCTCGCATGCGATGGTCCATGGCGACGTCGAGTTCGAGTTGGAAACGGACTCGGGCTCGAAGTCGCCGTGGTGGTTGAAGAGCGAAATTTCGCCGAATTTGTCGGCGAGTTCGCCCGTGACGACTTCCGGGAAGCGTCACGAGGCCGACCTCGGGTTGGGCGGCATGGTGAGGCGCGCCGGAAAGAGCCCGCACCGTCCGCGGTGCGGCACCCGTGCGCCGAACACGAAGGTGTCGCCGTGGTTGAAGGCGACGGTCGGCTTGAAGTAGACGGGAGCCGTCGAGTTCGCCATGTGATCTCGGGCGAGATCCCCCTACCCGGCGCGGCACTGTCGGTGTTTTAGACCGGCAACCTACTAAGGGGAGTACCGTAAGTAGATGAATGTGGCCTCGCCGAGATCGGTAACTCGAAGGAAGAGACACGTGGCACACAATTTAGATAGGTTCGGGCCGCGAGGTGCGTAATACCCTACGTCCCGTATGCCACGTAGCTCGGGATTGATTGGGCACGATTACAAGATGGTGCAATAGTGCGCCATGGGTTGTATGAGAAGAGATTGGATGAGGAGATCGGTCCCTCGCCTCGCCTTATATAGTCCGGGAGGCGGGGTTACAAGTTGGAGTAGGGAGAGAGTACTAGTCGAGTACGTCTAGGAGTCTTCCATACGGTGCGGCAGACATGTACGGCTTCCTAACCGAGTACTACTCCTCTCGTGAGTCCTTGTGCTCCACGCCTTCAGGTGCCGTGTAGCGCAAGCCAGGTAGTCCCAGGGGCCCACCGAGTAGTCGGTCCTGGTACCCACCGAGGTAGTGGGCCCAGGGAGGTCCATACGACAGGCTGTCCTAGCATGAAGTTTAGGACTTTGCTCATGAGAGGCAAGTTTTTCGCAAAATTGCTCAAATCCATCTTAGCTTCGTCCAATGGTTGTGAAACTTGGTGATCTTGTAGTTGATGTCGATACGAAGCTATAGAGTGTCTAACTTGCTTATTTGGACATGTGTAGCATCCCTTGTTGAATTTTGTCTATTTGAGAAGCTCTAGGTTGAAAGTATTGCATTTTTGGCTTGATTCATGCATTGCCAACAAGGGGGGGAAGTTTGAGCTTGAAATGGCTTGTTGGATGCATTTAGAAGGTTTTCAGGTGGTTTCGAGCCATTTCTGGGCTCTGGTGTGCACCGGTCTGACCGGTTGAGGTCACCGGTCTGACCGGTCAGCGTGCTGGTCCTGTGCAAATGTTGGACACCGGTCTGACCGGTGGTGGTGACCGGTCTGACCGGTGTAAGCTGAAGTTGCTGCAACTGCCCTGTTTTCAAGTGGTTTCCATGCATTCGTCCAGGGGGAGTTGCATTGGTTCAGGAGGAGCTTGCATGTGTGCAGGGGGAGCTCTTTGTGGTTGTTCGAGCTTTTGTTTCGGTGGTTTGCGCTCTTTGCTTGAGCTTTGTTTTGTCTCGGATGTGTCGAGTCATTGCCCTTGCCGAAGGGGTCCGAGACTTGTCTTCTTCAAGTGATCTTGCTCTTTGCCTTTGCTTGGTTTTCGATCGCTTGTTGGAGTTTCTTTTTGTTTGTTCCTTTTCTTTTTCTTTTCTCTCTTGTTACTTTCGTGTGGGTGTTGTCAATGCACTCATCAAGGGGGAGATTGAGGACCATGTGTGGTTCGAGTACTGGTGGATGGTCACTTCCTTGTGTGATGAGTGATTGACAACGTTGTGTGGACTGATTCTTGGCTGAGTATTGCAGGTGCAGGTTGCGGTTTGACTCGTGTTGGCGCAGGTGAAGAACAAGCGCGAAAGGTCGTCGACGGTGAGGCATCCAAGTGTGGAGAAGACAAGTAGGCTTCGTTCTAGGGACCCGGTGGCCAGCGGGGTCAAGTGCGGGCCGCATGGTGGCATGAACAGCAAGATGAAGTCGTGGACGGTTTCTTGGTTGAGCCTCAAAACCAAGGTCGAGCCGGGACTACGTGGGAGCCGAGTCATGAGTGGAGATTGGCGGAGGCTACACCGAGTTCGCGGGGGTTTCCGGTGGTTCAACAAAAAATACCGGGTTCCGTGGTTGATCCACAAAGCCAAGACCGAAGAACCGAAAACGGTGCCGGCAAGGTGCTAGACCGCCCGACCGGTGGGTCCGACCGTCCGACCGTAGGTCCGACCGGTCCGACCGGGTGAGGAGCATCGATCCGACCGGTGTGCGATGACGCGAGTCCGGAATCTTCGAAGCGGAGGACACGCGTCGGGATCGCAAGGCTTGCGTCGAGGCTAAGCAGGTTGCGGTCGCCGGGCATCCGTCCAATGGAGAAAGCTTGAAGATTTCCAAAACCGCCCTTGAGGGGCTTGTATCCCTAGTTACTAGGAAAGGGTATTTTAGAGTTTCGGTTGCCTCCATATAACCCATGAGGTGAGAGGATGGCAGCTAATCTCTTGGAACCCTAGTTCATTTTCTTACCTATTTTCCCTTCCTATTTTCTTAGGATTTCCATAGGACTAGCTTGAGAGCTTCATGGTGAAATCTTGTGAGAGGGTTGGATGATCGGACGGCAAGCTAGACCTTGTATGTACCTTTGTGGCATGTATAGATGATTCGGCGTGGTTCCTCAAGGCCTTGTTGTGTTGTTCCCAGTTGTTGTTGGTGGTGTTTTTCGGAGCCCTTTCTTGGTGTTTTTCTTGCGTTGTTTTCGGGACCTTTTTCTTGGGGATTTGATGGGGGAAATTTGTGGGAACTCATCATGGTTCTTTGGGCTGTGATTCCCCTCCCAAATCCGTGAGTAAAGGGGCTCGATTTTGGGGTTTTCCGAGTTCTAGGGTTAGAGGTGTTCTTGGCGGGATTTCTTCGATTCCTCCTTTTTGGAAAAGTTTTGGTGGGATTAAACTTGGCTATGGACTCTTCATGAGGTGTTCCTATTATCCCCAAAGTCTTGTTCAAGTCCGTGGAGCAATTCGGGAGATCGAGGTTTGGATTTGGGGGAGTTGACCCGTGGGTGCTGTTCATCCCGAGATGCCCAGGCTACACCGGTCTGACCGGTGCTCAACCCTTTGTGGGTTTCTTGCTCGGGTGAACGTCTGGGTGTGTTTGCTGTTGTCTTGTGCTGGGGCTGTTTCGAGTTTGGGTCAGTTTGGAGGTCGGTTGGCCTGTTTGGTGATTTGGGGGCTTTCAGGCTTGGACCGGTCTGACCGGTGTGTTGCACCGGGCTAACCGGTGTGAAGCCACTTAGTGGAAGTCGCCAAGTTTCACCAGCAGGGACCGGTCGGACCGGTGGTGCTCACCCGTCTGACCGGTGTTGGTCAGTGGACTCGAGGTTTCGTGTTCCACTGTGTTCTCGGGTCGGAAGGTTGTGTGTTGGTTCCTAGGTCGAGTGGCACTCCAGTGACTACGTGGGCTTGGCCAATTTGGGTAGTGAGTCGGAGACATGCGTTGGAAGCTGTGTTCATCTTGTTGGAGTTTCCATCTCCTTCGAGAAGAATTTTTATCGGCTCCCATTCACTCCCCCCTCTCTGGTTCGCCGTATCGGTCCTTCACGGATCCAAGTAGATGTGCAAGTGTGTGGAATATTTTTGTTTGGCTTTCTAGATACTCCTTGTTTGAGATTCTCCTCTTGCTTTTTGGAGGGGGGTCATGCTTCGTACATATTTTTTTCCTATGCTCTTTGATTGGAGCACATTTTCTATGTTTCTTTGAGCATTTATTTTTCCTCTTTCTCTTTTTTCAATGACCCCTTTGCAAGAAGAGGAATCTCTTTGGAACTTGGAGTACTTATTTTTGGTGGATGGATGGTAGGTTTTTCGTAACTCCTGGTGTAGGAGTTAGCATGTATATGTGAAGGATCAGATGGCAACTAGAGAGGGGGGGAGTGAATAGGAGCCGGTAAAAATTCTTCTCAAAGAACCCGACCTATACCCTAGTCGAATCCCGGTCACACACAAGCGATGGATCGAATCACACACCAATCGCCAAGACAACGAGGTTATGGATCAACCTCTAGTCCTAGGAACGATTCCTTGAAGCACACGCGGAAGCACAAGAAGGGAAGGGAGGAATCGAACCAAGAAGCAAATCACTCAGCCTCTAGCGGACCGTCCGCGATGGGCTGCACGGACTGTCCGGTAGGGTACCGCAGACTGTCCGCACCCTTGCCGCGGACTGTCCGGCCTGAGCCGCGGACCGTCCGTTAAAGCGAACAGAACCTCCAGTAGCGAACCCCGAAAAACGGACCATCCGCGGGGAGCACGCGGACTGTCCGCCAGGCACCCGCGGACCGTCCGCCCGCTGCTGCGGACTGTCCGAAACCACTTCCAACGAAACTCAAAATCAAAACGGATCGAAAGCGAAGCCGAGCAAGAACACGAAGAACACACGAAGAACACTGTTCACGCGGACCGTCCGCCAGGCACAGACAGAACTGAAAACAGCCCGACCCCGAAAGTCAACTCCCCCAAATCATCATCGGATTTCCCAAACGGTAGAAGCTGTAGATACAAGGGTTTGGGGACTTGAAAAGCGTCACAGAAGGATGCTATAGCCCAAAAATCTTGCCTCCTAACTCCCTAAATCACCGGGAATCGGGAATCCTTTGAACACCACCAAGAGCTAGAGCACCGAACGAAAATCCTTGAATCGAAGTGGTTTCCCGGCGTTTGAGGGCACAAGATCAATCACAAAGATGCACAAGACATCAATCCATGTTTCCCTCAAAGAAATCCGGGGAGAAACCCACTCAAATCCGCGGAATTACACCGAGAACGAAGGCACGAAAAACAAGCACAAAAAGACCACGAAAAACACAACTCCAAATCTTCTATACAAACCAGGAAAGATTCACAAGGTCTAGCATGCCGCCCTAGCATCCATCCCTCTCAACAAATCTCACATGAAGCTCTCATGCTAGCCTAGAGAAAATGGAGAAGAAAATAGCTACGAAAATGATAAATGGGAAGGGGGAAATGAAACCCTAAGTCGCGGAGAGACAGTACCATCCACACACACTCATGGCTTATATATCAGGTCCCATCGGAGTGGTAAATGACTCGACTACCCCTAACTTAACTACTGGCGATACAACCCACGTAGGGGCATTTAGGTAATGTTTGTGGGTCTTGCCATCGGACGGCCACGCCTTTGCCGCACCCCAAGTCCTCCCGACGCAAGCCATGCGATCCTGCCGCGTGTCCTCCGCTTCGAAGCTTCCCGACACGCCTGGATCCCGTCTCCGTCGTGTTGGGTCTTCGGACTTGGTTTTGAGGCCCAAGTCAAGAAACCGTCCTCCGATGGTTTTGTTGGCAAACCACAATACCCCGCGTGCTCGGTCCGGCCTCCCGCCAAACCACTTGACTCGACCACCACCGTGCACCAGCTCGATCGTCCATGACTTCGTCTTGCTCGTCTCGCCACCATGTGGCCCACACCTAGTCCCGCCGTCCACCGGGCCCCTCGAACCGAGCCTTCTTGTCTCTCCATCTCTCGGAGGCCCCTCAAGGCTGAAGACCTTTCGCGCCCGTTCTTCACCTGCAACAACAAGAACTAGGCCGCAGCCTACACCTGCGCACTAAGCCAAGAGTCAGTCCAACACCCGTTGTCAATCACTCATCACTGAGGAGCGGTCATCCATCGACCACCGGGACGCTCCTGGTCCTCAATCTCCCCCTTGATGAGTGCATTGACAACACACAACGCGAAATGAAATTCAGAGAAAGAAAGAAAGAAAGAAGAAAGAAAAACAAAGAAGCGCAACTCATGACCAAAACCAAAGAAAGGCAAAGAAAGGTCACAAGCCGAGCAAAGCACAAACTCCACACTGAAAACAGCAAGAAAGCTCCCCCTGAACAAATGCAAGATCCCCCTAAACATGTGGATGCAAACTTCCAAATTTTAGTTCACCTCTTCTGAATTTTCATTAAGCTCACCTCTTCTCCCCCTTGTTGACAATGTATGAATCAAGGTGAAAATGCAGAAATGCAAAACAAAGCATATAACCATCTACATGAGCTTCTCAAATATGCCAAATCTAGTGTCAAAGGCTAGAAATGAGACAAAGATCACACATATGAATCATAGCATAGTCAAAGCATTGCCACAAGTAATATATGAAAATACAAGCATGTGACAAAGCAAAAATTTCAGATTTAAGCAGTTTTACCAAAAGAAGGCTCGCTTCACATGTAAAAGTCTATCCATGTCACACTTGAGCCACAAACATGCATACCGTTCAGAGATCATACAAGGATATCAAATTCTCAGCAAAAGATCATTGTAAACACCCATAAAGCAAAGCATGTCATGTCAAAGCTCTTGAGCCATGTGTCCACTTCGGGGAGACATCTCCACCGGTGAACATCATGCAACATGTTTTGCACCCATATGTGAAAGATAAGACATTTTAAGTATAGACATGATGGATGGAGCATTTTTCAAGCATACACACTTCTTTTCAAGATTAATTCATTTCATGGTACATGAAGTGCCTTTGCGGCAAAAAGAAGCTTATGCTCCCCCATGAATGCAACATAGGCTAAACATTCACAATGATATCGGCCTTTGGCCCAATTGCAAGCAAAAGACATCCAAGCACAATCTAAGCTTGAAAAGCACTTTTGGACCAAAACGTGACATGGATACACTACTACACATGAGTGGAGCACATTTCACCAAAAATTAGTCAAGATTAGCATTTATTTCAGAAGGGGCTATCTCACCACACATATATCTCAAATATTTCAAGAGCATAGTGTTGTGGCGATAGCCGAAGCTATCGAGCACAAACAATGAGAGGAAACTAAAGCTCAAGAACCAAAACCAAAACACAGGACAAAAGACAACAAAAAGCTCTTTGCTCAACAGTTGATTTCTCAAAAGTCGATCCCCTTTACATGCGCCGGTCCGTCTCCTTTTATAGGGAGGTGGACGGACTTTTTACATTCCGAGAACACCCTTGTGTAAAACGAATCAAAACAGAATGTGCTAGGCTATCTTCGGGTAATCTCCAATTAGGTCTCCACGTAATCGGCGCTCCATGACGTCACACCGCAAATCGCGGCGTCTTTCCAGCTCCCATCACGTGCGCCTGTCGGAGAGAAAGCCCTTGAGCCTTTTTGGAGATCCCCCCTTTCGCCCAGCATTCTTCATCACCTGAAACAAAAACCATACTCGAGTTTGGATTCGTTAAGTGTTAAGAGCGACGAAACCCCCTGTTCGAATCCCAGGTCGAAGCTTTCTGGGTGAATAGCATTCGCCCCAGGGGTTTCGTCGCGGAATGTGTTGACAAGCGCTACTTTGCCGCCCTGTGTTGAGTTGGATTTGTGCTGATGGCTTTGGCGGCGACGAAGGGTATTTGCCAAAACGTAATGCCTGGAAGGTGGAAGTGCAATTTACTGCCTTTGTGGTTTTGCCGCCGGCGTCCTTCGCATAGCTGCTCTCCACTCTTTGGGTATGCGAAGGCTCGATTCCGAATCCCCCCAACACATAGCCTCACATCACCATTTCTCCACACATATGACCAATATCTCACAAATAGCCAAAGAAACTCAAATAAGGCATATGAAAGAAGCTTATCATCCTAAAATGCAATATGATACAAATGCAACATGATATATGACAAGATGGCTATCCTACCATGGTTTGTACATCAAGCAAAACATGTATATACATCAAAGTAAAACATGGTATGATACATATGATACAAGAAAAACCCCCAAGAATGAACTAGAAAGGGCAACAAACCCCAAGTTCCCCCCGCAAGCGCACAAATGTAGCTTGGTCGAGAGGCTTTGTAAAGATGTCGGCTAGCTGATCTTGGGTAGGGACATGACTCAACACAATGGTTCCTTTTTCCACATTTTCCCTCAAGAAATGATACCTCACTTCTATGTGTTTGGTTCTGGAGTGAAGCACTGGGTTTTTAGCTATGCTTATGGCACTGGTGCTATCACAAAGAAGTGGGATCTGGGTGCACTCCTCACCAAAGTCTCTCAAAGTGTATGAAATCCACAACGGCTTGGGAGCAACAACTCGCGGCCGCAACATACTCGCCTCCGTGGTAGACCGAGCTACACTAGACTATTTGCGGGAAGTCCACGAAACCAACGAAGACCCAAGAAACCGGCAAGTACCGAAGTAGACTTCCTCTCGACTCCACAACCAAAGCAAAATCCGCATCGGAAAAACCATGAAGAGAAAGAGTCGAGGATGAAGAATACCAAAGGCCCGGACCGGGGGCGGATCGTAGGTACCGAAAATCCCGTTGACGGCCGTCTATATGATGTCCTCGGCGAAGCCCGAAAACGAGCACACGGACACACACCGAACCGTATGTCCGGCCTCGTCGCCGTAAGGTAGAGGAGGGAGCCGATCATGCTCCCGTACTCCCCGCCGGTCCACCGGTTCTCCGTCCTCGTCCGCATCCAAAGTGGCCGTACTCCCCATGGGAGTCGACATCGGCTTCACATCTTGCATCCGGAACTTCCTCGCATGTCTTTCGTGTACTTGGTCCGGTGCACAAAAGTTCCGTCCTTCACTTGCTTGATCGCGCCCCGAGAAAGTACCGCAACTCGCCAATCATGCTAATCTCGAACTCCCCGCTCATCTCATCCGCAAACTTGGCAACAAGGTTATGTGACGAGCCACCAAAGACAATATCATCCACGTATATCCGAACAATCAACAAGTCATTTCCATGCTTGAGGAGAAACAAGGTCCTATCCACGGTACCCATCACAAACCATCGCTCACCGAAAACCTCTCAATCTCCCATACCAAGCCCGGGCGCCCGTTTCAACCCATACGAGCCCTTTTCAACTTGTACACCTTGTGTGGATACTTCTCACTCTCAAACCCCGGTGGTCGCTTCACATACACCTCCTCCTCTATGACCCCATTCAGAAAAACACTTTTCACATCCATTTGAAACAACTTGAACCCTTTAGCCACGGCAAAAGGCTAGAAGGATTCGAATTGCCTCAAGAAGGGCCACAGGAGCAAAGGTCTCCTCATAGTCGATCCCCTCCTTCTGACTATAACCCTAGGCAACAAGTCTAGACTTGTTCCTCACAACCATCCCATTCTCTCCCTCCTTGTTCTTCCAAACCCATTCGGTTCCTATAGGATGACAATTTGGAGGTGGTTCAACTAACTCCCACACTTGGTTCCTCTCAAAGTTTTCCAACTCCTCATGCATAGAATTGACCCAGTTTGCATCAGATAAAGCGTGTCCAATGTCCTTGGGCTCAAAGGTGGCAACAAAAGCAGCATGAGCAAAATGAGAGGAATTCCTGGACCTTGACCGTGTAGTACGTTCGTCGATGTCCCCAATGATCTTCGACAGGGGATGCACTTCTTGAATCCACCGGGGAGCCTCACGCCTCGAGACTACCTCCCCCTCAACTTCAGCTTCTCACGCCTGGTCCTCTTGTCGCACCGTCGTTGTCCATGAAGTAGACGGTCCACGCTCCGTAGTGGTCGTAGGGGAAATAGTGGGTACACACTCAGCTTCAGGCACATGGTTCTCCCCATCATCATCTCCAGCTTCATCCTTCTCTTCAAAGAGGTCCTCGGCCATCTCCTCATCACCTGCACATTCAAAGCCAAGAGAGGTACATGGCATTGTCTCGTCGAAGGTTACCTCGCAAGTCTCCATGATTTTGTTAGTCTCAAGGTGAAGCGACCTATAGGCTCTAGAGTGGTTAGCATATCCAAAGAAAATACCATCACTAGACCTATCCTCGGACTTGTCGAGTTTTCCCATTTTAAGAATAAAGCACTTGCAGCCAAAAACTCGGAAATGACTCACCTTGGGTGCCCGACCATGCATAAGCTCATAACGGGTCTTCTTCTTGAAAGTTCGCAATAAAATCCGTTGGAAACATGACAAGCTGTATTGACCGCCTCAGCCCAATACCTCCTAGGAGTCCTGTGTTCATCGAGCATCGTCCTAGCCATCTCACAAAGAGTCCGATTTTTCCTTTCCACAACTCAATTTTGAGGGGGCACATAAGGGGTCGAATACTGATGTTCAAGACCTAGATCACGACAAAAGGCATCAAAACGAGAGTTCTTGAACTCTAAGCCATTATCACGTGGATAGCTCGAATGACATTCTCATGCCTCTCGTTTTCAACCTCACGATCGGATCTCGAACAAAACCAAATGTCTCACTCTTATCCTCCAAGAAAAACACCCGGGCATAGCGAGAGTAATCGTCCACCACAACAAGGACATACCACTTCCCACCCACCGAGCGTACTCGAACCGGCCCAACAAGGTCCATGTGCAACGGCTACGTCGGACGCTCGGTCATGACATCGGTCAGGGGTGGATGGGGAGTGGCTACCATCTTGCCATGCCTACACAGAGCACAAACCAAATCCTTCTCAAACTTCAACCTCGGCAATCCTCGGACAAGGTCAAGACCACTCAAGCGGGAAACCAAATCAAAGCTCAAGTGTCCGAACCTTCTATGCCATTTCTACAAATCGAAGGACCGGCCATCAAATAGCGAGCGAGGACCCAAAGAACGAGAGAAATCGGCTACGAAAATCGACCCTCGGGGATGATAATACAAACAAGATCACCTCGAGAATCCAAAGACACGAGACTCACCAGACTTGAAACGCACCTCAAAACCCTCATCAAGCAACTGAGAAACCGAAAGCAAATTGAAACCCAAAGACTTCACAAGAGCAACTCTCTTCAACGTTACCTTGTCACTCACATGCACAACACCCTCAGAAATCACCCTTCCTCGTCCATTGTCCCCAAATGTGATGTACATCTTTTCCTTCACTGGGGTGAGGCTGGAGAACCACTTCTTATCTCCGGTCATGTGTCGGGAACATCCGGAGTCAATCAACCAAATGTTCTCCAAGCCTCCCCGCCCGTAGTCGAAACAAGAACGAGAGTGAGCTAGCGACTCGACACTGGGGTTAGCACAAAGAAAGTTAAAACGGGTGTCGAGCCATCCGCTCAAAAGAGGGGTTAGCAAACATTATTCCCTTGCCACCAAACTTCCCATGTCCCATGGGAGGAGTGCGAGCCCCACGAGGGGGAAAACGTGGTCCGTAGTTCCTGCGGAACCCAAAGCCGTGATCATCTCCCCTAAACCCGCATTGAGGACGAGTAGGGGGACGTCCAGACAAAACCACCACGAGCCCGACCAAACCTCTCACCAAGCACGCACACCATCATCTCTCCTAACAAACCTACCACCCCGAGCTCCAACTTTACCAACACTCTTCACACTTCCCACACCCCGTGCAAGTGGCACTCTAGGCTCGGGAATACCATGAGATCGGCGATTCCGGTCTTGGTTTGCTTGCTCCCTAGCAAGCCTCTCATCCCTCTTCCTCTTATAGCAAAACTCGCTAGGTGTCTCTCATTGCCACAATACTCACACCGAAGGGGATGGGTTTTGGTTTTGGCCACGGCTTCTCTCTAGGCTTCTCACCCTTCTCACTCACAAACTTCACCGGTTTCGGAAGTTATTTGTTTTGGGTGGAAATTTGGGTGGATCTTGGGTTGTGTCAAGCTTGTTGCAAAGGTAGTTGGGTTTTGGTGTGAAAGTGCTCTTGGGTGCTTTTGGAAGTGGGACTTGGATGTCTCCGATCACCTCAAACTCGGGGTTAGACTCAACACACTTCTCATACACACTCTCCCCACTTGTTCTCTCCCACTTTCTCACCCAACTTCTCAAAACCCAAACCACAACCATCGGCTCTCTTGAACTCCTCAATCATGATTTTCAATTGAGGTTCCCGCCTAGACAACCAACCCAACACCTTCCTCAAATAGTCATTCTCCTCATAGATGACATCCAAACGGGAAGTAAGTTCAATATTGCACAAAGTAACTTCATCACAACTAGAGCATGCATTGACAACGGGAGATTTCAAAGATGCTTCCAAAGAACTAATGGTAGAACGAGCATCAACAAGATTAGCATGCATAGTAGGACATGATTTACAAGCACCAAGAAAAGTGGGTCTAGCCTTAAGCTCATCATACTCAGTCCTAAGAGCATCTAGTTTAGCCAAAGTGGAAGCATTCTTCTCATTAAGCAACTTGATCTCATTCAACCATGCATCACACTCAAGACACTCAACATCATCAGGAGTAGTAGGAGAAAGTTTCAAAGAGTCATTCTCAAGTTTCAATTCAAGCAATTTGGACTCTAACTCTCCTACTTCCTCACTAGCATTCTCAAGTTGAGCCCTAAGATCTTTCCTCATCTTTTTAGCATCTCTCAACACACTATCACGGTTGTCAATCAAGCCATTCAACCTAGTGATCGCAGCAAGCAAAGAGTCAGGGTCACGATTTACCTCATCCTCCGAGTCGGAGTCGCTGTCTTCCTTGTCGCTCTTCTTGCTGCTCGAGCTATGGGCCATGCCACAAAAGCCTTCAAGCGCCACACGGCTCAATCAACCGAGGTTCCGGCTTGCACTCTTCTTGCCCTTGCGCCTCCCGGCGTCTTCATCTTCACGCTTGAGGTTGATCGCGCGTCGCTTGAGCTTGAGTCGACGTCGCTTGCACCGGCCACAATGGCTCTTGCCTTGTCCTTCTTGTAGCCTCCCTTGCTCGGTCGCCGCTTGTCCTTGTCCTTGCTCTTGGACTTGCTGAAGTGCTTGCCCTTGGAGGAGTACTTGTCTTCACGCCTTGGGTGCGCCTTGTACTCACTCATCTTGTACTTGCTCTCCTCCGCTTCGGGCACTCGGCGATGAAGTGGCCACGCTTGCCACACTTGTAGCATGTCCCCGAGCTCCACCTTGCATTCCTCCGACTCTCGTGTAGTCGATCAAACCTTCTTGAGAGCAAGGCCGGCTCCTCCTCGCCCGGCACATCAAACTCATCATCCGGAATAGACATAAGAGAAGACAAGGAAAACTATCGACGGGAAGGGTTAGATTTGCCCTTTGATCCGCCCACAAGAGCAAGACTATGGTCGGTCGAGCCCTCATGCTTGGATTGCAACTTCCGTCAACCTCGGCCGACTTGAGCTTAGAAAAGAGGTCATCCAACTCAATAGTCAAATATTGCCCAGACTCCTTGATGGCCTCAACCTTAGCACCCCAAACATTTGGATCCAAGACATGCAAGAGCTTCAAAGCCTGATCATGCTCGGTGTAAGGAAAATCCTCAACATTAGCCTTCATGTTGTTCACGATGGCGGTGAACCTCTGAAACATCGCATCAATGTCCTCACCGGGAAGTTGAGTGAAGTTCTCATATTGCATTCGGTAAGAGACAAAGAGGCAAGCCTTCACATGGTTATCACCACCGTGAGCAACCAACAACTTCTCCCAAATTTGCCAAGCAAGATTCAAATGGCGAACACGCTCAAACTCAGGATCACACAAGCTCCGGACCAAGTGATCAACGGCTTTTGCATTTGCCTCATACTTGGCCTTAGCACCAGCATCGGTCACCATAAAAGTATGGATGTTGACCCGAATAGCATAGGTCTTGTCAAGCACGGTGAAATCGAACAACTTGCCATGAAGAAAGATCATCATATGAGCCGCCCACTTGTGGTAACCCTTACCATCGAAGTGCGGCGGACCGCCGCGCTCAACGTACGCCATCTTAGGATTCAAGACTTGTCAAAGTCGCAAAGAATCCGACACCAAGATCTGATACTAATTGAAGGATCGGATGGCGACTAGAGAGGGGGAAGTGAATAGGAGCCGGTAAAAATTCTTCTCAAAGAACCCGGCCTATACCCTAGTCGAATACCGGTCACACACAAGCGATGGATCGAATCAGGCACCAATCGCCAAGACAACGAGGTTATGGATCAACCTCTAGTCCTAGGAACGATTCCTTGAAGCACACACGGAAGCACAAGAAGGGAAGGGAGGAATCGAACCAAGAAGCAAATCACTCGGCCTGCGGCGGGACCGTCCGGCCGGGCGGTGCGGACCATCCGCGATGGGGCCGCGCGGACCGTCCGGCAGGGTACCGCGGACTGTCCGCACCCTTGCCGCGGACCGTCCGGCCCGAGCCGCGGATCGTCCGTTAACGCGAACGGAACCTCCGGAGCGAACCCTGAAAAACGGACCGTCCGCGGGGAGCACGCGGACTGTTCGCCAGGCACCCGCGGACCGTCCGCCCGCTGTTGCGGACTGTCCGAAACCACTTCCAACCAAAACTCAAAACCAAAACGGATCGAAAGCGAAGCCGAGCAAGAACATGAAGAACACGCGAAGAACACAGTTCACGCGGACCGTCCGCCAGACCCTCGCGGACCGTCCGCCGAGCACGAACGGGCGAAAACGGCCCGACCCCGAAAGTCAACTCCCCCAAATCATCATCGGATTTCCCAAACGGTAGAAGTTGTAGATACAAGGGTTTGGGGACCCGAAAAGCGTCACACATGGATGCTATAGCCCAAAAATCTTGCCTCCTAACTCCCTAAATCACCGGGAATCGGGAATCCTTTGAACACCACCAAGAGCTAGAGCACCGAACGAAAATCCTTGAATCGAAGTGGTTTCCCGGCGTTTGAGGGCACAAGATCAATCACAAAGATGCACAAGACATCCATCCATGTTTCCCTCAAAGAAATCCGGGGAGAAACCCACTCAAATCCGCGGAATCACACTGAGAACAAAGGCACGAAAAACAAGCACAAAAAGACCACGAAAAACACAACTCCAAATCTTCTATACAAACCAGGAAAGATTCACAAGGTCTAGCATGCCGCCCTAGCATCCATCCCTCTCAACAAATCTCACATGAAGCTCTCATGCTAGCCTAGAGAAAATGGAGAAGAAAATAGCTACGAAAATGAGAAATGGGAAGGGGAAATGAAACCCTAAGTCGCGGAGAGAGAGCCATCCACACACACTCATGGCTTATATATCGAGTCCCGCCGGAGTGGTAAATGACTCGACTACCCCTAACTTAACTACTGGCGATACAACCCACGTAGGGGCATTTAAGTAATGTTTGTGGGTCTTGCCATCGGACGGCCACGCCTTTGCCGCACCCCGCGTCCTCCCGACGCAAGCCATGCGATCCCGCCGCGTGTCCTCCGCTTCGAAGCTTCCCGACACGCCCGGATCCCTTCTCCGTCGTGTTGGGTCTTCGGACTTGGTTTTGAGGCCCAAAGCAAGAAACCGTCCTCCGATGGTTTTGTGGGCAAAACACCAAACCCCGCGTGCTCGGTCCGGCATCCCGCCAAACCACTTGACTCGACCACCACCGTGCACCGGCTCGATTGTCCATGACTTCGTCTTGCTCGTCTCGCCACCATGTGGCCCACACCTAGTCCGCCGTCCACCGGGTCCCTCGAACCGAGCCTACTCGTCTCTCCATCTCCGGAGGCCCCTCAATGCCGAAGACCTTTCGCGCCCGTTCTTCACCTCGCAACAACACGAACTAGGCGCGGCCTACACACTCGCGCACTAAGCCAAGAGTCGGTCCAACACCCGTTGTCAATCACTCATCACCGAGGAGCGGTCATCTCGACCACCGGGACGCTCTCGGTCCTCAATATGTGGGTGTATGTGAACTCGATCACGAAGGCATGAAAAGTTTCCACCAAGGGTCACAACAATTTGACAAAACTCAATGGGTCACAAGAAAGCATATCAACAAGGTTTATACTTTGATATCGACATATGGCTTTGGTAGGTGATAAGACCATCGAGGAACTTGTCTTGTTTTATTTTCAAAAGAAATCATCCGAGATTTGACCATACTATGAGATAGAACAAGATTAACATTGTCTAACCATATCATACTAGTCAACATCACGGGGTTGGTCATAAGCATTTGCATCCCACAAAGTTTTTATTCAAGCTCATGTTTCAAAGAGGTCCAAAAGATTCATCCAGCCTGTAGAGTATAAAATTGTATACTAGGTTCTTGCAAGGGTTTAACATAGCAATTAGTCCTCATTTCCGAAGCGAGGACGGGTAGGCCACATTTTCAAAAGCATGATATGCAGTTTTTGATATTAAGAAAGATAAATAGGATAACTATAAGATAACATCACGATTTGAGTTAGGGAATCAAACTAGCGTGACTTGGCATGAAGATGTTCGATTCATGAACAAATGGTCGGTGCGGCCGGCCCATCCAAACTTTGTGTCGTGCTTCGTGAGTTGTCTCCGGTGCACCCGGTTACATACATGTCGTTGGTTTGCATTTGTGGCCCTCTAGGTGCGGCCAGCCCTACCTCCTTCCATTTTTCCTACACACTCATAAACCGAGTGAAGTAACATCCTCTAGCTTATCTCCCGGTTCAAAAGATTCTTCTTGATCCTCTTTTGTGCCATCTCTTGGTTTTCTCCTTGTACCTCTTTGCATTGTGGTATGCTTTCTACCTCCATTCCTTGAGTTCACCCAATTGCATTTGCCTTTTGATTCTGGCAGTAGGAAGATCCATATGCCACATCTTGACAGCCCAGTGTGATTTGTATTCCAATTCTACGGGTAGATGGCATGTCTTCCCATATACCAATTGGTATGGTGTCATACCGATGGGAGTTTCATAGGTCGTACGATATGCCCATAATGCTTCGGGAAGTTTCTATTTCCACCCTCTTCCCATCTCGTGGACGGTCTTTTGAAGGATGTCCTTGATTCGCTTGTTTGATGTTTCAACTTGACCACTTGTCCGGGGGTGATATGGAGAAGCGATTCGGTGCTCCACTCCTTGAGCTTTTAAGTATATTCGAAGTTTCGATCAATGAAATGTGGTCCCCCATCGTTGATGACTACCTTCGGTACTCGAATCTAGGGAATATTATGTCCCGAAACATTTTCTTTGTGCTTTTGAGCAAATTTCGCCGTATGATATGGTATTGCTTCTACCCATTTTGACACATAATCCACCGCCACTAGTATGTACTCACAATTCCCCGAGGTCAAAAACGGTCCCATGTAGTTGATCCCCCGGACATCGAAGATTTCAACTTGAAGGTTGGTGGTGAGGGGCATGGCATCTCTTGAACCGATGTTACCATGCTTCGACATCTTGGGCACCTTCTCACAAAATCCTTGGCAACTTGGTACATAGTGGGCCAAATGAAACCACACCGCCAAACTTTTGCATTGGTACGAAACGCTTCATAATTTCCTCCATATTCGAAGAGTGACACCTTTCTAAGATGTCGTTCACTTCCCATGATGGTACGCAATGTCATAGTAGACCGTCTGCGCATATGTTGAATAGATTGGGCTCGTCCCACACATGGAGTCTACTCTCGTATATCAGCTTTCTCTTATCTCCCCCAAGTGGCACATATTATGATGCCATAAATTCACAATGTCTGCATACCAAGGAGCACCACGGTCTACCCTGAGGAGTGTATTATCCCTCAAGAAATCATTGATTTGCAATGATGAATCATGCTCTAGATGAAGCCTTGATAAGTGATCTGCTATGGTATTTTCTACTCTTGGTTTATCTTTTATTTCTATGTCAAAGTCTTGGAGTAGTAGAATCCATGAGATCAATCTTGGCTTTGCATCTTTCCTGGTGAGGAGGAACTTGAGGGTGGTGTGATCTATACAGAAAATCACCTTGGCCCCCACTAGGTAGGAAGCATAATTTAGGCGAGCGTCATTGAGTCTTGCTAGCGTAGGCTATAGCATGGTATTTCTTTTCCTTAGTCTATCATCGGACCGCCCCCAATCGCATAATCGCTAGCATCGCGCATGATCTCAAAAGGTAAACTCCAATCGGGAGGTTGGATAATTGGGGCTAAGATCAAGGCCTTCTTGATGGTATGGAATGCAATGAGGCAATCTTCATTAAAAACAAAATGCACGTCCTTGGCTAAGAGTTCGGTCAAAGGACGGGCAATTTCTAAGAAGTTTTTGATGAATCTACGATACAATCATGCATGGCCTAGGAAACTACGGATACCCTTCACTTCGTGAAAACCTCAAATTGGTCACTCAACATTTGTAACGGGCCCTTAACGCTCGTTACATCCACCCACATCCGTAACGATTGTTGTTTGGCGACCATTATCTATAAGCGCACTAGGACGACCCAGGGGTTGCCTCCACAACACCCATTACCAATGTGGATCTGCTGGTAACGGGCTTCTTAAACGCCCGTTACATAAATTCTTTGTGACGGATGTTAAAGAGAGCCCGTTTATTACCACCTATATTGACTATAATACCCATGAAATTCCAATTGCTACACGAGCCGTCAAGGGCACCGCAAGTAGTTTCATTAAACGTTACGCGCGCCGTTCATATTTGGCTCCTTGCTAGACGGATCCACAACACCCGCATTCTCCACACCGCCGCCGCCACTCACCCCACTCGCCTTCGCCGCTCTCTCCTCGCCGTAGCCTTGCTCTTCTCCCGCCCCCACCGCTCCTTGTGTGACGACGGTGACGAGGACGCGATTCTCGGCGTGAGGACGTACGTCTTCCCTGCCAACCTAAAGATGGTTGACGTGGATCCGTCGATGTCCTCGTTGGCCACGATGACGAGCCGGCGGCCTCGAGGCCACGAGCCGACGTGGATCCGGCCCCTCCGACCATCACTAGAACAACTACTTCATTCGCGACATAGGTTAGTCCTGCTTGAACCCCCAATGCCCTCTCTCTCCTCGGCCACCAAAATCTGCTATTGTTGACGTAAAATCCGCACCTCACGCCAAGCACACGGCCAGCCGAACAAGCTAGCTTCACACGCGCAAAGATTCCAAGACGTGCCGGTCAATTTTTTCCGAAAATTAACAAAAGACAAAGTAGTTAAATTCCAAAGATTGGAACTTGCCGGGTGGTACCGAGACGGTTCCATATTTACGGCTAAAGAGCCAAGTGAGATGACATATAGCTATAGAGAGCTATCTACCGGCAAACTAGAAACCATTCGGGAACTTCAAAGCGCAAGTAACATAGCCGAATAGATGATGTAAGCATGACGATAGATCGATCTTTATTTGGATAAAGATGCACGTGCGCAAAGCCATGACCGATCCTCGTGATAAATAACATTAAACAATAAATGAAGTAAAGCATGATCATAAATGTGCAATAAACAAGCATGCATAGATCCAAAGCACTAGTCTACCGCATGTCTAGATACTTTAAAACCCGTCAAGCATGATACCAAACAAATCTATCCACCGCATGATACAACTTGCTTGAAATCATACCACCGTCCACAAAGAGATCTATCCACCGCATGATACAATCTAAATATGGAAAGCTAAAAGCATACAATATTCAAAGCATAACTTATGAACACGTGTCACTCGTGAAAGCATAACCGAATACGGCCGAACGACCAAATCGGGGTCCATGAAGAAGGAACGAGCATTACGAAATCGGATAAATCTATCGATTGAATCGAAATCTAATCCACCGATGACTAGCTTCAAGACAACCCAAAAACTCGCATCTACCGCATGATACCTAGTTCTTTCAAGATTTATACAAGATTTGGCAAGCTTGAACCCGCAACACGTAACAACCTAGATCGATTCGGTTTCGGCTATCAAGGAACATGTGATCCACGTGCCATTAAAACCAAAGATGCGAACTCGATTCATACAAGGATCATCAAAGGGGATAAAGCCGATCCAAACCCATCTAGATTGGGCAAAGAGGTGTTACATGAATTTAAACATAATGTAAAACTCAAAGCAACACGGGGTAACTTAATGAATCTATGGGATCTTGCCAAAAACCAATAGAGCCGATAACTAGCTTGAAGCTAGATCTTAGCCTATCGCATGACTCGTGATCTAACAAGAAACCCTCTTGAACTAAGCTTGAATCTACCGCATGACACTAAGCATGGTAACAAGACTACTTGCATCGGATCTAAATCCACCGCATGATACTAGACATGATACAAGGTTGCCGGTACTTACGGAGGTCAACGGATTGATGAACCCTCTCGAAGAACTCGACGACACAACAAAGGACTCAAGGTTTTGGCGTAAAGCCGGTTTGTATTGAGAATGTTTCGAATGAAAATACATACATTCGGGGTCTATATTTATACCGCCACAAAGATGACTTCGAATGGATTTGATACCTAATTTATCTCTAAATGCGATCGCCTATCCATCCATTCGCCCCTTCCGCTCGGGCCACGTCACCATGCAATCCCGCAAAATCAGCATAACGGTTCCCTGCCGAACGAAGCGAATTGCCGACCGCGGACTCTTTTGCCGAATCCTTCTGAAGAAACCTTCCTTCTACTGGACGGATTCTTCACCGTGTCGGACCCACAGGTCAGACTCCTTACCAAATTTTGGTGTTAACATATGCCCCTTCAATTACAGGATAAAAGTGATTTTATTCCAAAATTGACTCCAATTGCCAACATCTTCAAATTGAATCTGTTCAACACCTATTCTCTCTCCCCACAATCCATCGGAGCCTCCGTCCAGATCCAAACCCTAGGTCACCTTTTCCTGAGCTAAAATCTTCAATGGCGGGCCAAAATCAAGCTGCTCATGTAAATTTCTCCCCCATAAGCTTCATTCGGCACTTAACTTTTCGATTTTTACCTGAGATTTCTTCTCCGCCTTCTCTCAACAGGAGCTTTCCACTGAGCTTTTGATTCGCACTGAGGCCAATTCAACGTCTTATTTCCTTGGTCCTGTGGGAGTTTCTGATCCCCACGAATTCATCACAGCCAAATCCCAAAGAATCCCCTTCAAAGCGGCTTTATCTAAGCCTTCTCTGTGGCAGGATGCCTTGAGGAACTGGCCTTTGCCCCCAATTGCGGGCTGGAGGAATTGGTACAAGAGGGTCCTTGCGGACAACAGTGTTAAGACCCAAACTTGGGACACCCTCGGATTGCTCAATGCTTGGAGCTCTCTTTGGCCGAGTGTCGTATGGACCTCCCCGGGCCCACTACCTCGGTGGGTACCGGGACCGACTACTCGGTGGGCCCCCGGGATTACCGGCTTGCGCTACACGGCACCCGAAGGCGTGGAGCACAAGGACTACACAGGAGTAGTACTCGGTTAGGGAGCTGTACATGTTCCGCACTGTATGGAGGACTCCTAGACGTACTCGACTAGTACTCTCTCCCTACTCCGACTTGTAACCCTGCCTCCCGGACTATATAAGGCGAGGCAGGGACCGATCACCTCATCCAATCTCCTCTCATACAACCCACGGCGCACTATTGCACCATCTTGTAATCGTGCCCTATCAATCCGTAGCTACGCAACATACGGGACGTAGGGTATTACGCACTTCGCGGCCCGAACTGTCTAAATTGTGTGCCACGTGTCTCTTCCTTCGAGTTACCGATCTCGGCGAGTCACAATCATCTACTTCGGGTACTCCCCGTAGTAGGTTGCCGGTCTAAAACACCGACACCGGCGCGCCGGGTAGGGGCTCTCGCTCGAGATCACATGGCGAACTCGACGGCTTCCGTCCACATCAAGCCAACCGTCGCCTTCAACCGCGGCGACACCTTCGTCTTCGGCGCCGGGTATGCACCGCCGACGGCGCGGGCTCCTTCCGCCGCCGCGACCATGCGGCCCAACCCGAGGGACGGACCTCGTGACGCTTCCCGAAGTCGTCACGGTGCGAACTCGCCGGCAAGTTCGGCGAAATTTCGCTCTTCAACCACCACGGCCGACTTCGAGCTCGAGTCCGTCTCCAACTCGAACCCGACGTCGCCATGGGCCATCGCATGCGAGCCGGGCTGCTCGGCCATTGCGGGCGGCCCCTTCACCACGCCGGCGCTCCGCGCGTGGCCCCCGCGTCCTCGGCCCGGGCCCGCACGGGGGCTTCTACTCCACGCCGGGCCGGCAAGGAGCTCGTAACCGAGTACAACTCGGACTCCGACGCCATCCCCGATCACGTCTCGGACTCCAACCCTCTCTCGAGTTCTACTCGAACCCGGACTACGAGTTCGACTTCGGGTCGGACCCTGAGGAGCCCGAGTCCGAAGACGACTCCACTGAGCTTCCCTTGTCAGGGCCAGCCTCTGGGCTGGTTATAAAATCAACACCGACCGGCAGATACGTCTACTGGCCGGACCGCAAGCCCGCTGACCTGGCAAAGGGAGACTCACGCTACGTCGCCTACATCGACTCACTACCGTTCCAGGAGGGAACACCACTGGCCCAGGCTGACTCCAACACACCAACTGAGGTGGCACCCTCTGAGTCCAGCCTTGGCACCCCTGATCGCCAAGTCTTCATGGCTGCTGGCGACACCCCAGGACCCTCAGGCACGGCCGAAGACAAGTACCTGGAGGACATCTCCGCAGACGAGCTGTCTGCTGATGCACCTGCAGGCGAGACCGCCGCCAACAGGGACGCTCGACGCGAACGTAACAGGAAGCGCAGCGAACGACGCCGGCGGCTCAGAGACAACCTCCCCATCCGCAACCTTGCGGAAGCTCTCGGGCGCCGAGAGCGAGTCCACACCACTCCCGATCAATGCCTCATGTCGATCACGACGATCGCACGCCGGGCTCGGGGCATACGCGCCGGGAGAGGTCATTGCCAAGCTCGCCGAAGAAGCCTACTTCATGCGGGTCGACAACGTAGTCGCCCAACCTCCTCCGCCTAAACCTCGCGACAACGAAGCCACTAGTCGCGGCGCCAACGCCGGCCCCAACCATACTCGAGGCGACATCCCCCGAGCCAAACCGCCGCCGCTCCCACGCCGGCGGACCTTCACAAGCGAGACCAAGGCAACCGAGAGGTTGTCCCCCACCGCGCTCCGCCGGTGGTGGCGGCAACGACCCCACGACGGTGGCGGCGGCCGACGGCGGCAGCCTCCAACCACGGGGCCAACAGAGAGCCGGAGGCGGCGGCGGGCCGCGGCGGCCGAGGCCACGCGAACGCCCACGCCTCCGGCGCCTCGCACGGCGGGTACGACGCTCGCCGAAGATTGAGGAGTTGCGGCGGAAGAAGTCGACCACCGCCGCCGAAGGCAACGGCTTCCCCGCCTTCTCACCCGGCTTCGCAATCCGCTCCTCCCCGACAAGTTCAAACCTTTGGGGATCACCAAGTACGATGCAAAGCAGATCCCATCCGGTGGCTCCGATGCTACGCCCTCTCCATCGAGAACGCTGGCGGCAACAGCGACACCAAATGCCTCTACTTCCCCTTCTGTCTGGACCAAGCACCACTCACATGGCTCGAGTCGCTCGACAAGCACTCGATCAACAAGTGGGACCAGCTGAAGGAGCAGTTCACGAGCAACTTCGCGGGCGCCATGGGCCGTTCGGGTACTCGCATGGACCTTGCCATGATCAAGCAGGAACAAGGCGAGACCCTCCGCAAGTACATGCGCCGCTTTTTCGACAAGCGCGCTACCGTCGTCGACGTCACCGACAAGGAGGTCATCGACCTCTTCCGGGACGGCCTCTACCATCACCGCACCTTCGAGGACTTCGGTCGTCGCCGCCCCCAGTCCATCCCCCACCTCAAGGACATGATCACGTCTGGGCGGATGAAGAGGACAAGGCCAACGCCAAGTACGACGCCATCCGCGGCAAGTCCAAGCAGAACCAGGGCGGCGGCAGCGGCAGCAATACAAACCAAGGCGGCCGCAACAACAACAACAACAACAACTACTACTACTACTCGGGTCCCAACCGCAAGCGCAAGCCAGACAACACCGTCGCGGCTATCCAGCGCCCTGCGAAAGGGAACTCGAAGAAGAACTCTGGCGGGTTCAAGGACCTGCTAAAGGAGAAGTGCCCGTGGCATCCAAACGGCAACCACACTACCGAGCAGTGCTACCAGCTCGGGCATGCACTCAAGGATACGCCGAGCCACCGCACCCTCAAGATCAAAAGGGCAAGAAGAAGGACGGCGACGACAACGACTTCCAAGAACCCGAGAAGACCGTCAACGTCCTCTTCGGCGGATCGCCGGCAGGCGGGAGCGAGAAGGCTACCCGTCGTGAAGTAATGTCCATCGAGCCGGCGGTCCCGACCCCTCTCGGGTGGTCGGAGGTACCCATCACCTTCTCCCCGCGCGGACCAATGGACCGGCTTCTCCGAACCAGGACGGTTCCCCCTCGTTCGAAGCAAACGGTGGCGGGTTCCAAGCTCAACAAGGTGCTCATCGACGGTGGAAGCGGGCTCAACGTCCTCTTCACCAAAACCTTGAAGAAGATGAACCTCGACGTCACCCCCATGCTCACCAAGAGCAGCATGCCTTTCTACGGCATCCTCCCGTGCAACGCGGCTATCCCACCGGGCTCGGTGGTACCGCCGCTACCTTCGGGGCGTCTCGAGACAACTACCGCACCGAGTACATCAAGTTCGAGGTCGCAGACTTCGAGACCTCTTACCACGCCATCCTCGGCAGACCGGCCATCGCCAAGTTCATGGCGGTGCCCCACTACACCTACTTGGTACTCAAGATGCCAAGTCCAGCCGGTGTACTCTCCCTCCAGGGGGACTTGAAGATCTCCCACGACTGCGATACAGAGGCCGTGGCGATCGCTTCAACAAACCAAGTACCCAACCCAATGATGGAGGTCTACGCCGCGTCGAAGAAGCTCGCCACGAGCGAACTCGACATCCCAGAGAAGTCCGACATCGCCAACAAGCCTCGCCCACCCCGAGGAGGTACTCGTCGGGACGGTCGACCTCGGAATGGGCGACCCCAAAGCAAGACCACCACCATCGGGGCCGGCCTCGACCCCAAATAGGAAGACGCGCTCATCAGCTTTCTTCGGGCTAACCGCGACATCTTCGCGTGGAAGCCGACGGACATGCCGGGAGTGCCCGGGGGAGCCGATTGAGCACCGCCTTAACGTCGACCCAATAGCCACCCCCAAGCGACAACACCTCCGACGTTTTGCCGACGACAGACGGGACGCCATCAAGAAGGAGCTCGCCAAGCTACTAGCAGCTGGCTTCATCGAGAAGTGTTCCATCCTGAGTGGCTCGCCAACCCCGTCCTCGTCCGCAAGAAGAACTCGAACGAGTGGAGGATGTGCGTCGACTACACCGACTTCAACAAGCACGCGCCCAAGGACCCCTTCGGGTTGCCGCGGATTGATCAAGTCATCGACTCCACGGCGGGCCGCGACCGCTCGCTTCCTCGATCGCTACTCCGGTACCACCGGATCGCAATCAAGGAGGAAGACCGGGGAAAAGACCGCGTTCATCACCCCGTTTGGCGCGATCGCTACACGACCATGTCATTCGGGTTGAAGAACGCCGCGCTACCTATCAACGGGCCATCCCGGGCGCTTCAAGCGGCAACTCAACAAGAACGTCGAGTCCTACGTGGATGACGTGGTTGTCAAAACCAGGGACTCCGGTACCCTCATCGACGACCTTGAAGAGACCTTCGCATCGCTACGCGAGTACCGCCGGAAGCTCAACCCGAACAAGTGCGTCTTCGGCGTCCCTTCGGGCAAACTACTCGGCTTCATCATCGCCCGGCCGCGGCATTGAAGCCAACCCCGAGAAGATCTCCGCCATCACCAGCATGAAAGCTCCCGGGAGCATCAAGGACGTCCGTGGCCGACGGGGTGTATGGCGGCGCCGACCGCATTCATCTCGAGGCTAGGAGAACGGGGCCTCCCCTTCTTCAAACTACTCAAGCATCACGAGAAGTTCGTATGGACTCCGGAGGCGGATCAAGCCCTTGCCCGGCTCAAGGACTTCCCGTCGAAGCCGCCAATCTCCACGGCTTCTCACAAGGGCGAGCAGCCATCGCTCTACCTAGCCGCGACTACTCACGTGGTCGCATCGCCATCGTTGTCGAGCGGCAGGAAGACGGCCACGCCTACCCGGTCCGGGGCGCCCGGCCTACTTCGTCGGCCGAGGTTCTATCGTAGTCCAAGGCTCGCTACCGGCCGTGCGAAGCTCCCCGTACGCTCTACTCATCACCTCGCGGAAGCTACGACACTACTTCCGTGAGTACTCGGTCTCCGTCGTCACCAACTACCCGCTCGGCGACATCCCGAGGAACCCGGACGCCACCGGAAGAATCTCCAAGTGGGCGGTCGAGCTCGGCGCCCCTAACCATCGACTTCGGCCCACGCACGACCATCCGGTCGCGAGGCACTAGTCGACTTCATGGAAGAGTGGCGGGAGAACCGCCTACCTACTCACACCGTGCGACCGAGCATTGGGTGATGTACTTTGACGGCTCACTCAACCTCGAGGGCGCGGCGCAGGGGTACTCCCCGATCTCTCCAACGGGTGAACAACTCAAGTACGTCCCGCATCTTCCGGAAGGTCTCAAACAACGAAGCCGAGTACGAAGCTCTCCTACACGGGCTCCGCCTCGCGCTTCACCGGGCATCAAGCGGCTACTAGTCTACGGCGACTCCGCAAAGTGGTCATCAACCAAGTCAACAAATCCCGGGACCGCAACAAGGAGAACATGGACGCCATCGCCTAGAAGTTCGCAAGCTCGAGAACAAATTCTATGGTCTCGAGTTCCATCACATCGTTCGCGACAACAACGTTGCAGCGGACGTCCTCTCGAAGCTTGGATCCACCCGCGCTCAAGTACCAGCGGGCGTCTTCGTCCACGAGCTTCACGCGCCATCCATCCCGGAGCCGGCGCCACCGACCACCGTGCCCGGCCCCATCCACCAGCCGGGCAGGAGGTCATGATGATCGGCGTGGACCGGAGGCAACCCTTCATCGACTACCTCGGCCGAGCGGGAAGGTACCCTCCGACAAGAACGCAGCCGAACAACTCGTCCGCCGCGCCAAGTCTTACGTCCTCGTCGGAGACAAGCTTTACAAGCGGGGCGCATCTTCTGGAGTACTCATGAAGTGCGTCCCTCGCGAAGAAGGCAAGGACATTTTGGAGGAGATCCACAAGGGCGTCTGTGGCAACCACGCGTCCTCACACACGCTGGTCAGCAAGGCCTTCCGGCGAGCTTTCTACTGGCCCACAGCCCTGGGCGACACCGAAGAACTCGTCAGAAGGTGCCAAGGATGCCGTTCTTCGCCAAGCAAAGAACACGTCCCGGCCTACAAGCTAGTCACCATACCGCCAACCCGGCCCTTTGCCCGTTGGGGGCTCGACATGATTGGGCCACCGCCAACCGCGCCGGGAGGATTCAACAGGTACCGGTGGCTATCGACAAGTTCACCAAGTGGATCGAGGTCAAGCCGGTCACATGCCCCAAGGTCGACAGAGTACTCGACTTCCCCGGATGAACTCGTACACCGCTATGGGCTACCCCACCGCATCATCACGGACACGGGGTCCAACTTCAACAACCACCGCCCGGGGAGTACCGCGAGAACGGCGGGATTGACGTTCGATACGTCTCGGCTTGCCCATCCACGGCCAACGGACAAGTCGAGCGCGCCAATGGGATGGTGCTCGACGCCTTCAAGAAGCGGCTACACGACGCCGCTAACTCCAAAGGGGGCAAGTGGATCAAGGAACTACCCAATGCACTCGGGGGCCGCGACTCAACCATCCAAGCCAACGGGGCAATCCCCCTACTTCCCGGTCTACGGCTCCGAAGCCATCCTCCCCGCCGACGTCATATGGAACTCGCCGGCGGTGGAGCACTACGACGAAGGCGTCTCGAAGACGACGAGACGAGTTGACATCGACAACCTCGAAGAAGCTCGCCGCGCCGCCCTCGTCCAATCGGCAAGGTACCTAGAGGGTATCCGACGCTACCATGATCGCAACGTCAAGGAACGCTCCTTCAACGTTGGAGATCTTGTCCTCCGCCGTATCCGAACACGGAAGGACTCCACAAGCTCGGCCCTCCCCCCGGGAAGGCCCCTTCACCGTGGCCAAGGTGACCGGGCCGGGATCATACCGCCTCCAAACACTTGAAGGCGAAGACGTCAACAACTCGTGGAACGTCGACCAACTCGTCGATTCTACGCCTAGTCTACACGACTACTCCGGGGTTCAAGTCTACACGACTACATCAGCACCCCTCGCCGCAAGCGACCCACCGGGTCCTGGCTCCAGTCTCCGGACTACTCCTCTCCAGGGTCCAGCCCGTGCCGGCTACCTACGGACCCTGGGCTGCGACGAGCGTCAAGGACTCTAGCAGCGGTCTACCAAGAGACCACACTCCAAGATCCGGCCCCGCGCGGCTACCTACGGATCCGCGATCCGGCCCTATACGGCTACCTACGGATCACCCGCCGCAAGCGGCTACCCGCTCCGGTGCCACTTAGCCGTAAGCGGCCTCCGGTCCAGGCGACTACCTTGTAACTACGGCCCCGGCCACCTGTGTGTACATCTTCGTAATAAAGTTTGATTGTTCATCAACTTATTTACCGTCTACTCCCTACGACGGGACTACTAAAGCCGAGTACTACTACTCGCATTCACTCCACGATGGGCGCTCCGCACTCGAGATCGCGGTTACGAGTACTCATTGCCGGAAAAACTTCTTTCATTGATACTTGATACAATTCTTTACAATTGTTTCCCGTACAACCATGGCTACTAGCTACTTATTACGGGGCTACCGGAGGTTCGGCTTCTCGGCTACTCGCTCCGCGATGGGAGCCATCTCGCTCCGGCCGGCTCCGCATATCGCTCATCGGAGCGGCTGGCGGCTACTCCGCCGGCGACCACCTCCACCGGAGCCTTCGGGAAGTACGACTTCATGAAGGCCAAGACTTGTCTTGGGATCGACTTGGCCATATGCTTGACGTAGGCGGCCACCCGGTTTGGTGCTTCACGAAGTCGATCCACCGGGGGAGCGATCTTGGGGCCGCCCGGTGCGGCACCGGGAGCCTCGCGATCGGGAGAGCGGCTTCCTCCAACTCCCTCAATCGGGCCCTCAACGCCTCGCGGTCCTCGTTCAATTTCTCGCAAAGATTTGCGGCGGTTGACGAGATCCCCGTCGAAGCAATCCGCAGCTCCATGTGCTTCTCGCACTCGAAGGCGAGTTCCTTGTAGTTGAGCTCGAGTACCGGCGGGCTTCCTCGCTCCCGTAGAAGAGGTTCTTCATGCTCACCTCCGAGGCCTTCACTGCTCCACCCGGCCTTCGAGCTCGCAACACAAAGCAACGCAACAGGCGGGTCGGATGCTTCACGACCTCCAACAAGTACTCGACAAGTCGAAGGACATACCTTTATTCTTGTTGCGGAGTCCTTTGTTCTTCCGCACCAACTCGACGCCCTTCGCCTGCAACTCCATGACGTCGTTGTGGTACTTGGCGAAGGCGGCGTCGAGCTTCGACTGCATAGCAGCCGCGTGCTTCCGCGACTTCACGAGCGCTCCTCCGGGGCCTCGGCTCGGAGCACGGTGTCGCCGTACACCCGCAGCGCAGTTCGACTTCTCGCGGGATCGCTCCGCGACGTCCTGCACAAGACAACTCAAGTCACGAAGAGTACTCAACGACAAAAAGGATTGACTACTCTAAGGCTACGGTCACGTACCTTCATCCATTGTTCGGCTTGACGGATCGCCTCCATGTGCTTGGCTACCGTCGCCAGCTCGACGAGATCGTCCGCCAGAAGTTCTATCCCGCCGCGGCTACCCGAGGTAGCCTCCGTCATCGGCGCAGAGCGGATGGGCTCCGCGTCTTGGATCTCAGGGGATCGGATAGCCACCTCCAGGGCAATCCCGGCGACGCGGTGCCCGCCTCCTCCCCGGCGGACTTCTCGACGACCTCTCCCACGGGCTCGGGGGCTCCTCCCTGCAGCCCTGCGGGGCTTCGGTGTCAACTCCCCGCATCGGCACCCCCGCGGGGATGTCACCACCTTCAAGCACTGTCAACAACACGACATAGGCGTCGGTGCCTACGACTACTCATCCCGGAGCTCTACGGCTTCAAAGAAGGGTACTCACCTTCGACTATACTCGCCTCCGGCGGCCGGCGCTTCGGTAGCCGGGGGCTCGGCCGCGGCTTGGGCATCGGGAGCGGCCTCCTCGACGGGCGGCGCGATTTCTTCCGCCACCGTCGATGAGGGCTCCTCCCCGTCCCGCTCGGATCCGTGGATTTTCCGCGAAGTATTCGCGAGAGGGTCGTCGGACAAAGATCGACTACCGCAGCAAGTACTACTCGTGAGGACATGGTACTTACAAGCTCGACCGGATGATGGTCACGGCCAGAGCACCGAGGATGCTGGCAATATCAACCAGTCCACCCTCGGCGGGCGCCTCCTCCTCCGCCCGTGCGGCCACCGCCTCCCCCACGGCGGCGGCGGCCGGCGCTCCTTCACCTTCCGCTCCAGAGGTCACCACCTTTTCAACGGTGGCGGCCACGGGTCTTCTGCTCTCTGCTGGAGCAGGGGGCCGGCGCTCCGGAGCCGCGCCGGAGAGCTCTTCAACGGGGTGGGGGGCCGGACTTCGGCTTCCGGCCGGTTCCCCCACCGGTCCCACACGCCCTCGTCGCCCTCCTTGACGGGCTCCCGCCGGCGGCACCTCCTGCACACAAAGGAAGACTTCTCGTCGGCAATGTACTCGAATAACGTGTACTCGACTATAACTTACCTCCGCAGGCGTGGTCTCTCGAGACCTTCATCTTCTTCGCCACCCGCTTCTTGGCGGGGTTGCGCGGCTTCCGTGGCGGCGCGGCAAGGCTAGCCTCCGGAGCTAGGCCGGAGGGTCTTGAACAAGTGGAACATGAGGCAAGCCCGGGCGGCTAAACCTCGACCGCGGTACCGGAAGCGGTCTTGAAGCGTCTCTTCGTCTTCTTCGTCGTCATCGGAGGAATCCTCCACGATGACGGGATCATCACCTTCATTGACTTCGCGGCGCTCCTTCGGCTTCCCCTCCGCCGGGATCTCGATCCCGCTCGGTGGCGGCCGCGGCTCGGAGACGAACCGCTTCACGTCATCCTACGCAAAGATACAAGATTTCAAGCAACTCCACTACAAGTACTCGCTACTCGACGAGGGGAGTACGACTACTCACCTCCTTGGGCGGGCGCGCGGCGAAGTACTCCTCGACCGGCACTCCGTGTACGGCGGCATATCCTTGAAGATGCGCGACAACCTTTCGACGATGTCGTTGTCGTCCGACTCGCCTCCCGCATCCGCGACGAGTCGTCGTCGCCAGTGTACTCGAAGCCCAGCGTATCCCGCGCCATCGGCGGGCCGGATCCTCGCGCTTCATGAAACTGAAGGCCACATGCTCGGCCCTCAGTCCAGCCTCTCCGAGCACCTTGACGCGTGCTAGCGCCCTCCGGGAGCTGGATCCCCTCTTGCATGGTGGGTTCTGTGTTCCACCACTCACGATGCCTGGGCTGCCGTCCGCTTGGCTTCGGCAGGCCAGGGTGGTGGTTCGTGATGTAGAACCACCTCGTCTTCCAGTCCGTGTTGGAGTCGACGAGCTTGTACGCCGAGTGCATCGTTCCGCGGCATCCTCCCTGGGGCCGGATGCCGGCCCCTCCGACTACTGCGGGGTTGGACGCGCTGGGCTGCGGCTTGACGCGGAAGAACTTCCGGAAGAGCACCCAGTGCGGCTTGATTCTCGAGGAAGGCTTCGCAGAAGTGGACGAAGACCGACGTGTGGAAGATGCCGTTGGGGTTCAAGTTGAGGTACTCGATGCCGTAGTACCCGAGCAGTCCTTTGAAAAAGTCGCTGGCTGGGAGCGCCAGACCGCGCTCCACGAACCGCGAGAACATCGGGATCTCGTCCTCGGCCTTCTCCATTGGATATGGATCTCCAGCGGCGGATCTCCACATGTCCACTTCCTTCTCCCTGATGAACCCACTGTTCAGCAGGGTCAGCAGGTCTTCCGTCTTCACCTTGGATCTCTTCCACTCGCGGCTCGGGTCGGCACGCGGTGGAGACACGAGCGGCGCCGCTCCGGTGGCGGCCGCGGCGGCCTCTCGCGCGGCCCCTCTTCTTCCCGCCGGCCTTGGATGTCTTGGACGGCGACGGCTTCATTCTCCAAGTGCAAGGAGTTTTCGCTCGCATCCGCTCGGGGGCTACCTTAAAGGCTTCGGGTGGCGGCGCGCTCGGATCTACTACGGCGGCAGCAGGCGCTGGGAGTGGATTTGCTTCAAGATTCAAATGGAACCGCTTGTGGCACGAATGGGTGAAAAACCCTAAGGGTTTTGGCTTCTATTTATAAGCCAAATCGCCTCCGTAACGGGCGGCCGGATAAGTCCACACGCGGCCGACTCGGTGGTCGCGCGTGACTCTTCGAATTCTACTAGTCGACGCGCCTCACCTCGGGGGCTCGGCTACTTCTACTCGACTACCTGGGAGGCGGCTGGTCTCAATAGCATCTCAGGACACATTCTCCAAAGAAGACCCTTCAATTCGAGAGGAAGTACTCGACTCAAGGCTCGGGGGCTCCGTGCCACGTGTCCTTCGGTTTTTTCTCTCCGGATTCTTCGGGATTTTCTTGCCAAGATTTCAGATGAACCCTCAGCCAGAGCCCGCGGCTCGAGGCTCGGGGGCTACTCCATGCGGAGTGCGGTTCTGCAAATCGCACCTCCATGACGGCTCCGGCTTCAAGACAAGACGAGCATTTCTTGAGGACCTTCGAAGGCGGATTTCAAGGACGCTTGGGACTACTCGAGAAGACTTCAAGATTGCTCAAACATCGACTCGGAGTACATTCCGGCCTCGGGATGCTTCGACTACTCTTGAGGACTTTTGACTTGTAGCACTCAGGGACGCTTGAGGACTACTCGTTAAGGCCGTCAAGACTACTTGAAGCTATCCTTCTCGACTACAAAGTACTCGGGGGCTTGTCGTATGGACCTCCCTGGGCCCACTACCTCGGTGGGTACCAGGACCGACTACTCGGTGGGCCCATGGGACTACCCGGCTTGCGCTACACGGCACCTGAAGGCGTGGAGCACAAGGACTACACAGGAGTAGTACTCGGTTAGGGAGCTGTACATGTTCCGCACTGTATAGAGGACTCCTAGACGTACTCGACTAGTACTCTCTCCCTACTCCGACTTGTAACCCCGCCTCCCGACTATATAAGGCGAGGCAGGGACCGATCTCCTCATCCAATCTCCTCTCATACAACCCACGGCGCACTATTGCACCATCTAGTAATCGTGCCCTATCAATCCGGATCTACGCAACATACGGGACGTAGGGTATTACGCACCTCGCGGCCCGAACCCGTCTAAATTGTGTGCCACGTGTCTCTTCCCTTGAGTTATCGATCTCGGCGAGTCACAATCATCTACTTCGGGTACTCCCCGTAGTAGGTTGCCGGTCTAAAACACCGACACCGAGACCCCGAAAACGAAGACCTCCCGATAGCCGCCCGTCATTTTTGGTCAAATGGTGTCAACGCCTTCCTTTTTGGTCACGGCCCAATGTCCCCAACTCGGCCGATGTATACATGATCACTGGCCTTGATATTTCGGGATCCGTGCATCCCCGGGACTTCGAGGTTCCACAAGACAAACGGGAGTGAAGCCGGGGAGCGGATATAAATTTTATATCCGAACCACATGAAAGATGGCCCTCTTGGTGAAGTTGAATATAGGGCCTTCTTGAACATGTGGTCGTGCGGTGTTCATCTTCTCGCGGTAAAGCCAATGAGCCCACTCGAATCATATCATAATGGCTACACAATTGGCCGGTGGCAAACGCATCCCCCTTGGAAAATACCTCCGGGCCGTGTATACCACATGCTTCATCAAACTCGTCACCCAAATGTACACCGACGGGAGGATAGCATGTGTCAACGGCCCCCGGTGGTTTGTACGGATGTGGCCGCAATTGCACATGCACCGGATCGTTGGTATTGACCTCAACACTCGGTTTTTTCCTTCATCCAACTATCACAAAGGGGAAGTTCAGAGTTACCGAGAGGGTGCCACACCTATGGAGAAGGCGCTTCAACCGTTCCCATTAATCGAATGTCGGCCGGCTCTTTGAGCTCTTCTTCAAAGGCTTCCCCAACCCTCTCGGCTTCCTTACTTTGACAATGATAATTTAACCCTCCCTTGTGAGTTCTCTTTTGAAGCCGGACGCCAAGATGGAAGGTTTCCGGAAATCTTCAATATTCTCATCCATCCATGCCTTCGCCACCGAATTTTGTGGAGGGAGGTTAAACCACAAAGCACTTATGAATACTACCAGCCAAATATGATGGCTCGACAACTAGGATGTGGCCGGATGCCCCCAAGACTATTCCCGCATGAATTCCTCAAACCCGGAGAGGAAACCAAATAACTTACTCAATCCAGGCGAGGTTTTTCAGGATGAATGCGGTCCAACTGTTTACACCTGGCCTTTCACACCTACAACAGTAGCTCACCCCACCTTCAACTCTTGGTGGCAAGAATTCCATGACCACATTTTTAGTGAGCCGAGTTGCACTCTTTTTGCACGTAGCCGATGCCTCGATTTTCAGCCAACTTCAGAGGTAACATGATTGTCCTTTCCTCCAAATTAGACATTTCTTCCTCTAACCATGATCTTGATTTTTTTTACCCACGAGAATATAGTGCTCGCCCCTCGAGCCGGGGCAATTGCTTACAATGCAAGTATGCCCAATCTCAAAGATCGGGATTTAGATCACCAACCTTGGCTCAACTGATGGCTAGGTATGCCACAACAGACCCAATCCTCTTCAGTGCCACCGCTGACAAGAGAAAAGGCCTGTCTCTGATCGCACCTCCAGCTGCCAAGAGGAGGAGAACCATCAAGAAAGTCCTTATCGAGGTAGAATTTCCCCTTTCTTGGTCACAAGATTATCCTTTACTGATAAATTTCGTCTTATGCAATTTCAGACCAGAATCCAGCAGCCTTCAGCTTCAGAACCTGCCAATGCTCCATCTACTAGTATAACTTTTATTACCCTTTCTTGAAAGATCAACACTGGCATTTACCCTTAATCTAGTACTTGCAGAAGAAACACTGGTAGATCATCCTGTGGATATCCCTGTTCCTCAACATATAAGTCCACCAAGGGCTGAGCCACCTACCCAAGTAGAGATTTCATCTCCATCAGGGACTCAATCACCCCCTCGCTCGTAGACAGACACCAACCTCACCAGAGATGAATTCTCCTATCCAACCAGAGACTTCAAGTCCTTCAAGGGTTCAATCCCCTATTGGCCAGGCAGAAATCCCAGCTTTAGCAGAGGTAAATCCATTTCCTTTTCGCCGAAGCTTCGGAATTGCTAGAAACCGCACCAAAGACCCTCTCACACAGAAGCCTCAGCTTTGCCAAGAGGTCCTCCTTCACTAGTGGCTTCAGAAATCACCCCTGAGACTGAACAAAACCTTGCCCCAGTTCAGGAAGTCAGGCATGAGGTAAACACTTGCGCTTAACTCTGTTATCTTCTTTATTTCCCAATAGACCACTCCTGACCCGGCAATGTTACTCTTTCAGGATCAAACTCCGTCATCATCAAGCCCATTAGTGGAGAATAATCCAACTGCCGAGACAAGAGAAGGAGGGACTCAAGCCTTGTCAGAGGAAGCACAAGAAAGGCTCAAAGAAATTTTTGCCTGGCTGCAGAGAGATGCTCGAGATCAAATCAGAGATCTCGATCATTTCGAGGAAATGCTTGGGCCCGTCAGCCAAGAACTCCCTGAGGACATCAAGACTTCACTTGAACCCATCTCAGGTTTGGATGTTCATTATGTAGCCATAAGACGAGCTGTGAGAAATGTGTCTTCCCGACCAGCCGTTGAACAAAAGAAAGCCAAAGCTGAACAAGCTGCGCAGGGAGCACAATCTCAAACCGAGAATCACAAAGGAATATTGGCCAATCGCAAGCTGCTCGTGAATTGAAAATCGCCAGAAAGGCCGCACTGGAGGCAGAGCTGAAAAGTTTATCAGCGGAAATAGAGGCTGATGACAAGAAGATAGCCGAACTTCCTGGACTGATAGGGAAGATCCAAGAGGAAGCAGCATCGGCCATAGCTGAGGTGAATCAATGTGATACAGAACTCACCATCCTGTCCAACGCCCAGAAAGATTATCAAGAATGGATGGAGAACATTCACCAAACAACATCGAACGCCTCCAATGTACTCGCAAAGTATCCGAACATTTAGCCGTACCGATCAATGTGTAACCGGACTGGCCGTTCTTGAAACATTTGCCTTTATAAGTTTGCTTTCCCTTTTTTTGCATGACCTTGATCGCAACGCCGAACGACCCTTCGGTAACCGTAGCCAAATAGTGCCATACCCGAACGATACCTTAATCGTAACTTTAGCCGAGTCAGTCAACCGAATGCGACTCAGCCTTGAACTCCAAACGACCCGACGGCGGATTGGTCAAAGAAACCTCTCCACCTTCCAAGTTTCTTGCGATATGCGCCACGATCTAAAGCCACGACCTGAGGCCACAATCTGTTTCACCAGGCCTATAAATAAAAACCGTAGGTGGCCCCAGCTCTTCACCAAGCCTTTAGTCTTCAAATCTTTACCAACCTCAAGCTTTTCTTCCCAATCGCCAACTTAGTCCCAAAAACCAATGGCGGGGAGCAACAACAGGCGTCGCGCCGCCGACGAGGCAGAAGGGAGCCACGCCAGTTCGCGTCGGAGGCAATGATCGCCATCTTTTCCTTATTACTTGCCTGAGATTCCCCTTTTGTTTCTGACGATCCTGTTTGTTTCAGGCTTGTTCAATGGAATCCATCTCCCGCGCTGGCCAATCAACCTCTGCCGGATGACTCGTCGGAGTTAGAGCACTACTCCCCCGTGCCCTACGGGGAACTGGACGCTCTCCGCTTCAAGGCGGAACTTGAGGTGGCCCAGCGCGAGCTGGAAGACGTCTCCAAGAAGGTTGGTATAGCCGAACCGGGAGTGGGAGGACCAGCTCAGCGACCGCCGGCGACCATCGATGGTACGGCCTTGAAACTGCTCCCAAATCCAATCTGGCTTCTGATATTAATTGTCATCGCCTTGTACTTTGCAGCCCGTGACGCTGAGCTCAACCAGCTGAAAATGCTGGTGGAGCAATTGGCTGACAAGGTGAACGCCCGCGGAGACACGCCGGCGGAGCGCCTCGCCGCGGTGGAAAACCGCGTGGACGAGATGGCCATTCACGGCATCCGCCTGGGCACCACCTTGGGCCTGGCCGCCATGGCGACGCACACCGGCGTCGACTACTCCACCAGGCCGCGCGGCTTCCAGGGCGGCGCACCAGAAGACATCGACGAGATCGAGGTCATCTTGGAGCGCCTCGACGGCCACGGCGACGCCATTGCCGAACTCACTCATCCCCAGTCTGTGCTAAACAGGCTCTTTGATTAGATTGTACTAGGGATGTTTGATTACCAGCAATAAATAAAGAACTTTTAATTCTCGTGCTTGTATTGCGATGATTCTTCCGTGTTTGCATCTGTGAATCTTGTTTCTCCTTAAACGCATTCGGGAACTCGCTTGATCCGAACACGCAAAAACAGATGTCCCTTGGCGCAATACCCGCGAAAAATCCTCGACTCGGCAATCCATGAGCACCGTTTAAGTGAAAACCCTTCGCATTTGGGAGGGAAACCCCGCCGTTCGGTATTCTAGTAACGCACGCCGGCCAGTCCTCACTCCCAATGCACTCCCTTAGTCAATAAAATAGCCCGCCGAGATGCCCCGCAAATCCACTCGCACACTCATCCGTCACTTCTCATCTCCTCCTCTCGCTCTCGAAGAGAAAACCCCAAGGCCATGGACAAAGGCAAGCAACCCAAGGAGGACAGGCGTCCCAAAGAAACACACGATTCGAGAGTATGTTTTCCTTTAACTTGCTTCTTGCTTCCTCATGTGATCTCGTGTTTTACCTCCTCTCTCGTTTTTTTCTCTTTTAGCCTTGATCTCGCTCCCCGAGGAAATCATTGGGACCGAAGACATGCCCGAGTACATCTCCTCTAATTCCTCTCTTGAAGCGAGAGGATGCAACACCCGAGCAGAGAATCGGCCATCAACCGCGCCGCCGAGTTCGGCACTCCGGAGCACGACCTCTGGGACATCACCGCTCGTTGCCAGGCCGAACGCGAGCGTCACATGGCTTTGGAGGCACTACTAGGAGGTAAACATCTTCAACTTCTTCTCGACTTCGTGCTCACATCTGGATCTCTGCCCCTGACGACTACTGCTCTGTCCCAGATGTCTCTGATAGGTACAATAACATGAAAACGGCTTGGGACAGCTTGCTGGAGGCAGCAAACCATGGTCACCCCCACGGCTTCCAAGATGCCGTCACCATGGTCCTGGGAGCAACCGAAGAGGGAGCAGCTCGAAGAAGCAAAGAAAAGATTGAATCATACTTTCGCTTCTTACGCCAGGCCTTCGCTTTCCACCCCCTCGTAGTCCCGATCACCGGGATTGTTAGCGCAAACCCGCAAGAAGCATATGTAATGTAGTTTCATGCTAAGGGCCACATCTATGTATTGGCCATTCCCTCTCGTTTAGGGATTTTTTGTTCGAAGGCGGCCTCATTCTTGAGCGCCGGCCTATTTCGTATCGGATGCATGTAATCCCAATGCTTGTGGTCGGCGATCGATTTCAATACTAGGATAATACTTCTTCAAATATCTTCCATTTATTGCGGCAGAAAATTCTTCTCCTAGTAAAGTTTTTAACATGTAGGCGTTACGAGGCACGCATCCGACCACCCGAAAGGGTCCTTCCCGCTAGGGGACCATTTGCCGAATTCGCCGTATTTGGTTCCAATCGGCAAAGTAAAGCTTACCAAACCAAATCTCCCTCTCGCAAATTGCCTAACTTTCACTTTCTTGTTGTAATATTTGGCAACTCGCAGTTTGTTCTTTTCAATATTTTCCAGTGCCCTAAGACGGGTCTTGTGCAAATCTTCTAACTCATCCATCATTAAGCCACTGTAATCTTTGGAGCTTAAATCTTTTCGCAAAACCACTCTCCTAGAATCCGATTGTATTTCCCAATGCAAAACCGCATGGTGCCCATAAACCAGCTTCATAAGGAGATGTCTTTGTGGCTCCATGAGGGGCCACTCGGTAAGCCCACAAAGCCTCATTGAGTACCGAATGCCACCTTCTTGGCTTCGGTCGATCTTCTTTTGTATAAGCTTGATCATGATCTTATTAGAAGCCTCTGCCTCGGCCATTAGCTTGGGCATAATAGGGAGAGGAATTAAATAACTTGATCCCCATGCTTTCGGCAAACTTCCCGCACTCCAAGGACACGAACCGGGCTCCTTGATCGGTTGTGATTGTTTGAGGGATTCCAAACCGATAGATGATGTGTTCCTTAACAAACCGAACCATGTTTTCCGATGTTACCTTCTTTAGTGGAATTGCCTCAACCCATTTGGTAATGTAATCTGTTGCCAAAAGCACAAACTTATGCCCCTTGCTAGATGGTGGATTAATCGGCCAATCAAGTCTATACCCCGGCCCCCGAATGGCCATGGCTTGATAATGGGATTTAATGCCGATGCGGGAACTCTATGAATATTTCCAAACCTCGGCAGTCTTGACACCCCTTGTAATACTCAAAGCGAGTCCTCCAATATCGACGGCCAAAAGCACCCCGCTTGCTCGATAACCCATTTCATAAGGTAAGCCGATTGGTGTGCTTCACATATCCCATCATGTACCTCACTCATCATTCTTTTTGCTTCTTCCGGACCCGGTGCATCGCAAGCAATACCCCATCTAATGATTTGTAAAATAGATTACCATCCGGAAGAACAAATTTTATGGCTTTGTACACGAGCTTCCTAGAGACATTTCGGGATGGATCCTCCAAATATTCAACAATCTCTTTTCTCCAATCATCCTCCGCAAGATCCATTCCCGGCACACATATCTCTGTGGCAAATGCTTCTTGATTCTCTTTATAACCGGAAGCGCTTTGAGCCAACCTGTTTGCTTCTTCATTGTGTTCCCTAGGAATATGCTGTAGAATTACCAACGGAAAACTCTTCAAGATTTCCCTGCATTCTTCGTAGTAACTCCTCAGCGCATCACTTTTACATTCGTATTAGCCGTTCAATTGTTTTATAACCAACTCTGAATCTCCATAAACCTCAAATGAAACGCCCCCGACTTCTCTCAAATATTGAAGTCCCCGAAGCAATGCCTCGTACTCGGCTCGATTGATTGTAACAGGTGGGTGGATAGGGATAGCAAATTCAAACATCTCACCCCCGGGTGAAATCAATAAAATCCCTACTCCACCACCTTTACCACATGATGATCCATCAAAGAACAAAGCCCAAGGAGTAATTTCAAGCAAATCAACCGACGGATCGCGATGTTCGGTCATAAAATCGGCAATGATTTGACTTTTTATAGCCTTTGCCGATCCGAACTTCAACTCAAACTCGGATAACGCCAAGATCCATTTGCCAATTCTGCCATTCAAAATTGGCATAGATAACATATGTTTTATTACATCAAACTTGGAGTATACCACGCATTCGTAATTCAACAAGTAGTGCCAAAATTTTGTACACGAGTAGTACACGCACGAGCACGGTTTCTCTGCAGCCGAATACCCGGTCTCGGGATCAAGTAATTTTCGGCTAAGATACGCCACTACCCGCTCCTTTCCTTTGAAGTCTTGAATAAGAGCCGATCCAATGGTTTGGGTATCGGCCGCCACGTACAACTTGAAAGGCTTATCCGGTGCGGAGGGACCAAGATCGGTGGTTCCTTCATATATTGCTTGATCTCATCAAAAGCCTTTTGTTGTTCGTCGCCCCGCATGAACTTCGATCTTTCTTAAGCTTCAAAGCAATGGAGAAAATGGCAAAAACTTTTGCGATAGGTTTGAAATGAACCTTCTTACAAAATTGATCATGCCGAGCAAGTGATTGCAATTCTTTGAGATTGGTTGGAGGGATAACTTCATCAATAGCCTTCATGCTTTTCTTGCCAACTTCGATTCCCCCTTCGTGTACCAAGAATCCCAAGAACTCTCCAAATTGACACCGCAAAAGCGCATTTGTTCGGATTCATCTTTAAACCATGCTTTCGGGTGCATTCCAAAGTTCTCTTCACGTCCTCCAAGTGTGTGTCGTGATTCAAAGACTTGATCACGACGTCATCAATGTAAATTTCAACAATTTTGCCGATCAACTCGTGAAAGATGTAATTCATGACTCACCGATAAGTTGCACCAAGCATTCTTCAACCCAAATGTCATGACTACCCATTCAAACAAGCCTATGTGACCGGGACACCCGAAGGTTGTCTATGATATATCTTCTATTGCCATAAAAATCGGGTTGTACCCCGCATTACCATCCATGAAACCGATGACCTTGTGCCCTGTAGCCGACATCAACCAACAAATCGGCAACGGGCATGGGGTAACCATCCATAAGAGTAGCTCTGTTCAAATCCCCGAAATCTATGCAAACCCTCATTTTCCATTCTTCTTGTAGACGGGGACAATATTAGAGATCCACTCCGCGTATCCGCATGGCCGAACAAAGTTTGCATCAAGTAATCTTTCAACTTCTTTCTTCACATCGGCCAATACTTCATCCTTGTAGATTTTCCGAGGAGGTTGCTTATATGGTTTAAAACCGGATTTGATTGGCAACCGATGCTCAACAATGGAACAGTCCAATCCGGGCATCTCCGAATAATCCCAAGCGAAGCAATCTTTATATTCCTTAAGCAACTTGATCGGTTCCTCCCCGAAGCCCGATTGCAAGTTTGCACCGATAAATGTCGGCCTTGGTTTGTCACCGTTTCCAATGTCTACTTCTTCTAATTTGTCGGCCGACATGAATCCTCGCCCCAACTTGCCATCGGTTCCGTCAACGGGATTATCCATTAAAAATTGCTATATGAGCCGATCGTTTGAATCGGCCGTTGATCGCCGCCGACGGCTCAACGAGACCTTCTCCCGCCTTTTCCCCGAGAAACGATCAATACCCCGATACTCCAAGAACGCCGGTTCCATATTTGCGACGCTCACCGAGTCATCTCGCTTGGACCACATCAATATCGTCATCCACCTATTGAATGAGCCGCCGATGCATGGTGGATGGGATACGGCAATTGGCGTGAATCTAGTCCCGCCCAAGCAAGGGGGGTCGTAGGCTCCTTTGCCCTCGATGACAAAGAAGGTTGTGAGCAATGTCTTGGATCCAATCATCGGATCCACGTGGACGCACCCCTTGGTATCCGAAGGATTCCCGCCGAAATCGCTCGAATTATGCTCGTAGGTGTCAAGTCGCCGGGGCCCATGCCAAGTTTCCCGAAAGTGGTGTATGGCATAACGCCGACCGCCGCTCCACCGTCGACAAACATCTTGGTCAATGGCTTGCCATTGACGTATCCCTTCATGTACGGCGGCCTCATGTGTCGATTTTTGGCCGGTTTGTCGAAGGTGGCTTGCTTGGCCGGTACCGGTTGCGCCATCGGTCCCCCAAGCCGTTAATCATCATTGACGTCCGGGGACGTTTCTACCGCACAATCGATTAGCAGGAGCCATAAACTCATTCGGAAGAAAATATACCATACATGCGGAGCCGAGCGATTTGACCCTTCGTGTTTGTCCTTTGGACGCCACACCGTCTCTTCCGGATCCCCGCTTGCCTCAACTTGCGGTTCCTCAAGCGCCGAACCCTCCTTTTTTGACTCTTTCTTAAACCAGGTAGGCACCACCGTCCCTTTTGCCGGACGTACTCATCCTCGTCTTCTTCCCCGATCGACCCATTTCGGATCGGCTTGCCTCTTCCCCGGGTGATCAATGATTTTAATTTTTTGACGCCGATCCTTACTAGGATGTATCCTTCCAATTCTTTCATGGACGGATCGGCGATTGGCGCTTTCTCGCCTATATTCTAAGTATCCGTCGCTGCACTCGGGGCGGTTTCTCGCCGTAGGAAGCTTCAATCCTTCGTTCCGGTAGTGCTCGAAGAATGCGCACCCCCAATCCGCGCGCTCCTGCTCGTGCGTGTACTGCTCCAAATCTCTCCCCCGCGTGCTTCTTCTTCGTCCCTCGCGTCTCTCCTCCTCGTGCTTTCGTTTCGATAACACTCTTTCTCTAGCCGGGTGCTGCCACTTGTTCGGGAGGATGCATGTAGTGACCCCGGGTTTGGCCCTGGACGACTCCCCAATCTCGACATGGCTCTTGAGAACGCGAGGGGTTTCTCCATGAACTCGCTCCAAGGTCACTTGACGTTCTGGGTCCACCGCTCCATCTTGCCTTGCCCTAGCTGAAGTCAAGCCCTTAACCTTGCCCTTTTCCTCGGCAGTCACCATGTTGACGAGAAAAGCTTATCATGTTTTGGGGAAAAGGGTGGCCGTCCGATTTCATCTTGTTGTCAAACTTGAGATGACCCTCCTGGATAGCCTTCGTATCCTCATTCCGAAGACCCTGCGGTCGTTGATGGAGTGAGAATTCCTGTCATGGAAGTCGCAAAGTAACGCTTCTCTTTTACTCCATCGGGTCGAAGCATGGAATGCCCCTCGGGCAAATTGATTCGGCCTTCCTTCACTAGGTATTCAAACGAGTTTATCGGCTTTAGTGACGTCAAAGTCGTATGTGCCTTTGGTTCGCTTGATCCGGCGATTTATGGTCAACGGTTCCTTCCCCCACATGATCTCGGCGGCGGCCACTTCCCGATCATCGTCGAGTCTTCCATTTGATCGGCCTTCTCCAGAACCGATTGTAGATATCGGCTACATCGTGTCGCTTTGCCGAACCCGGTGTCTTTCTTAAACCCGTAGGCCCGGTTGCTCATCAATGACGGCTTTTGGGACGGTTGACCCAGGTTATCAAACTCCATACCAAACAGCTTTTCCCGTACGGCCGGCAGCATCCCTGCAACGGCCATGTCGGCCAACTGATCATCTGGCAGATTCAACGAGAAACACATGCCTTTGACCTCCCTGAACCTCCTGAGGAACTCCAAGGGCGTCTCATTGTGTCTCTGCTTCATAGTGGTGAGATCGATGAGCTTCTTCTCCGTGCTACCGCTGAAGTAATGAGCGTGGAATTTTCGCTCCAGCTCCCTCCATGTGCTAACCGATTGGGGAGGCAAAAACGTGAACTACCGGAATGTCGGGCCCGTTAGTGACATGGCAAAATACCGACCCCGAATGCCTCTTCGTACTAGGCCTCTCCAAGCCGCATCGGATAGCGAGCAATGTGCTCCACCGTGCTCGTGTCATCCCGCCCAAAAAACTTTGTAAATTCCGTCGGAGGTTTTACCCTCGGCGGCGGGGATCACTTTGTAATACCACTCCGGAACGGAGGCGTGTAGGTAGGTCCCCGCATTTTAGGTTTGAGGCCGAATTGATTCGCATCATATCGGCCATCTTCTCGAACCGGGATATCATCCTCCCGTACGATTGTAGCCGGGCCATAGCCCGGATTCGGGAGAGCATCGATGGCACCATAGTTCATCACTTCGTGGTAGCCTCCACCGTACAAATTCTTCTGCAATCTGTTGCTAGCTGGGGCAATCTTGTAGGCGGAAGTAAGTGGAACTCCAGACGAGCCAAATGCCAGCTCCCCATACGTGGGCTGATATGGGTTCGGCTGTTGCATCGGTTGACCTGTACTGCCCTGTGGAGGTGGTTGGACTGGCTGCCCTCCTGCGGCCTGCAGAGGGGGTTGAACCGGTTGACCTCCAGCGCCTTGTGGAGGAGGCTGGACGGCTTGGCTTCCAACACTCTGCGGAGGAGGCCGGACTGGCTGGCTTCGCAATGGCGGCCGAGAACCGGACTCTCCAATCTCCACGCCGCTCCCCGAAGGGGTGCTTGACCGAATATTTGCTCCATGCTCGGGCCGAAGGCGGCCACCATCATCCGCTTGAACACACCCGGGGAAAGCTCTATGATGCCTGCTTAGCACGTCGTCCGCGGCGTCTCGAAACGCTTGCATGCATTCCTCCTTCTCCTGCAGAGTTGTAGCGTCACTCTCTCCTGGCAATAGAACCCTGGGCATCTCATTTTTGAGGTATGGGAGGCCACTCCTGTTCTTTTTAAATGACATCAAGCATTTTTGTTGGAACTGATCCGTAGCATCCTTCAGCTGTTGCAACTGCTCTGGAGAGAGATCCTCGATGGCGACGTCCATGATGTCACTGATGTCGGGCATCTTGACTTTCGGCTGTTTGTCCCACTAGGCGTGCCAAAAAGTGTGTTGAGGTAAAATCTGCACCTCACGCCAAGCACACAGCAAGCCGAACAAGCTAGCTTCACACGCGCAAAGATTCCAAGACGTGCCAGTCGATTTTCCTAAAAATTAACAAAAGACAAAGTAGTTAAATTCCAAAGCGTGGAACTTGCCGGGTGGTACCGCACGGTTCCATATTTACGGCTAAAGAGCCAAGTGAGATGACATATAGCTATAGAGAGCTATCCGCAAACAAACTAGAAACCATTCGGGAACTTCAAAGCGCAAAAGTAACATAGACGAATAGATGATGTAAGCATGACGATAGATCGATCTTTATTTGGATAAAGATGCACGTGCGCAAAGCCATGACCGATCCTCATGATAAATAACATTAACCAATAAATGAAGTAAAGCATGATCATAAATGTGCAATAAACAAGCATGCATAGATCCAAAGCACTAGTCTACCGCATGTCTAGATACTTTAAAACCCATCAAGCATGATACCAAACAAATCTATCCACCGCATGATACATCTTGCTTGAAATCATACCACCGTCCACAAATAGATCTATCCACCGCATGATACAATCTAAATATGGAAAGCTAAAGCATACAATATTTAAAGCATAACTTATGAACACGTTTCACTCGTGAAAGCATAACCGAATACGGCCGAACAGTACCGAATCGGGGTCCATGAAGAAGGAACGAGCATTACCAAATCGGATAAATCTATCGATTGAATCGAAATCTAATCCACCGGATGACTAGCTTCAAGACAACCCAAAAACTTGCATCTACCGCATGATACCTAGTTCTTTCACGATTTATACAAGATTTGGTAAGTTTGAACCCGCAACACGTAACAACCTAGATCGATTCGGTTTTGGCTATCAAGGAACATGTGATCCACGTGCCATTAAAACCAAAGATGCGAACTCGATTCGTACAAGGATCATCAAAGGGGATAAAGCCGATCCAAACCCATCTAGATTGGGCAAAGAGGTGTTACATGAATTTAAACATAAAGTAAAACTCAAAGCAACACGGGGTAACTTAATGAATCTATTGGATCTTGCCAAAAACCAATAGAGCCGATAACTAGCTTCAAGCTAGATCTTAGCCTACCGCATGACTCGTGATCTAACAAGAAACCCTCTTGAACCAAGCTTGAATCTACCGCATGACACTAGGCATGGTAACAAGACTACTTGCATCGATCTAAATCCACCGTATGATACTAGACATGATACAAGGTTGCCGGTACTTACGGAGGTCGACGGATCGATGAACCCTCTCGAAGAACACGACGACACGACAAAGGACTCAATGTTTTGGCGTAAAGCCGGTTTGTATTGAGAATGTTTCGAATGAAAATACATACATTCGGGGTCTATATTTATACCCCGTCACAAAGATGACTTCGAATGGATTTGATACCTAAGTTATCTCTAAATGTGATCGCCTATCCATCCATTCGCCCCTTCCGCTCGGGCCACGTCACCATACAATCCCGCAAAATCAGCATAACGGTTTCCCCGCCGAACGAAGCGAATTGCCGACCGCGGACTCTTTTGCCGAATCCTTCGAAGAAACCTTTCTTCTACGGACGGATTCTTCGCCGTGTCGGACCCACGGAGTAAGACTCCTTACCAAATTTTGGTGTTAATGACTATATATTCATGTCAATGTCGATTAATTAGGGAGACATGCCTTGATAGTTCATCTTTAATTGATTGATCGTGAATTTGATGGATGGATTTTGTTGCCCCAAGTCTCGTTTGAATAAATTGTTGCTAACGGATGTAGTTATATGAACTCGTTGAAATTCATTTTCATGTTCCTGGTGCTACAATTTTTGCACTATATATTCATGAAAAGCAATGAGCATGTTAGCATACTTTAATTCGCTATGCTTTGAATGTACCGGATCGACAATTATGTTTTGGACCTATTAGCATACTTTAATTCTCGCTATGCTTAGAATGTACCAGATTGACGGTTATGCTTTGGACTCGTTAGTATATACTTTAATTTTGCTATCCTTTGAATGTAACAAATCGACAGTTATGCTTTGGACCTATTAGCATATTTTAAGCTTGATGGCCACATAAGGAAACTTGGAATTGCATCGCAGGTGGTTTATATTGTAGTCCACCCAATCTCGCTATATATTCATTTAAGGTGGATTAGGGAGACATGCCTTAATAGTTCATCTTCAATTGATTGACTATAGATTTGATGGATGGATGTTGTTGCTCCAAGTCCGTTTTGAATAAATTGTTGCTATCGGATGAAGTTATATGAAATGTTGAAATTCACTTTCATGTTCCTGGTGCTATAATTTTTACACTATAAATTCATGAAAAGCATAAAGGATGTTAGCATTCTTTAATTCTCGCCATGCTTTTAATGTACCGGATCGACGAGTTATGCTTTGGACCGTTAGCATACTTTAATTTTGATGGCCAAATAATGTCGTGGGAATTGCATCACGGTGGTTTATAATGTAGTGATAACTAGACTGTCTTATGCTTTGTTGTGAGTGTTAATTGTTTCACTCATCGTCCTATATATTGTTATTGTTAGTGTCATGATGTGTTGTGAGTGTTGTTTTACTACCGTCATATATAATGTCATGACCATTGCTTTATCCTCCGTTGCATGTACACATGGAACACACAATCCATCGCTACCGAAGTTGGACAAGGAAGCGATTGAAGGAATTTATTCTCTCGCTTTCATATATAAGCATATTGTTGTGTCCCTGTCAAAATGGTTAGCACCTATCCCTATATGCTAATTAAGTAAAATATGAAGTGTGTATGTCTATGCTGATTTTATTTACAACCGTATCAACTATTTTGCCCGAGAAAATGAATTTGTCTAATAAGAATTTTGCTTAGATTTTCGGTATTACTTATGTTGCTCTACTAACAAACCCGACATATCATCTATGCGGTCTCCCACAACAACAAACTCCTCTACCTCGGTGCATCACCACGGCCCATCGTCGATGAACCTTCTTCACGGGGTCACTCGGCACTGCATCGCTACGAGTAGTACTCGATCCCGCGGGTCAAGGACACAAACCAAATGGCCGGAAGACAAGTTGACCGCAATCGGACTTGATGCCAAATTTTGGCCTACCCCGGATGTTGCGAAGGATAGATTTGTAGTGGATTGTGGTCTCAATGCTTGGGAGAGGGTGTGTCGTATGGATCTCCCCGGGCCCACTACCTCGGTGGGTACCGGGACCGACTACTCGGTGGGCCCCCGGGATTACGGCTTGCGCTACACGGCACCCGAAGGCGTGAAGCACAAGGACTACACGGGAGTAGTACTCGGTTAGGGAGCCGTACATGTTCCGCACCGTATAGAGGACTCCTAGACGTACTCGACTAGTACTCTCTCCCTACTCCGACTTGTAACCCCCGCCTCCCGGACTATATAAGGCGAGGCGAGGGGACCGATCTCTAGCATCCAATCTCCTCTCGATACAACTCACGACGCACTATTGCACCATCTTGTAATCGTGCCCAATTAATCCGAGCTACGCGGCATACGGGACGTAGGGTATTACGCACCTCGCGGCCCGAACTCGTCTAAATTGTGTGCCACGTGTCTCTTCCTTCGAGTTACCGATCTAGGCGAGTCACATTCATCTACTTCGGGTACTCCCCTTAGTAGGTTGCCGGTATAAAACACCGACAAGCGGCGCGCCGAGTAGGGGCTCTCGCCGAGATCACATGGCGAACTCGACGACTCCCGTCTACTTCAAGCCAACCGTCGCCTTCAACCACGGCGACACCTTCGTGTTTGGCGCCCGGGTCCGCACCGCCGATGGTGCGGGCTCCTTCCGCGGCACCGCCCGACCATGCGGCCCAACCCGAAGATAGGCTTCGTGACGCTTCCCGAAGTCGTCACGGGCGAACTCGCCGGCAAGTTCGGCGAAATTTCGCTCTTCAACCACCACGGCCGACTTCGAGCTCAAGACCGCTTCCAACTCGAACTCGATGTCGCCATGGGCTATCGCATGCGAGCCGGGCCGCTCGGCCATCGCGGGTGGTCCCCTCACCTCGCGAGCGCTCCGCGTGCGGCCCCCCACACCCTCGGCCCGGGCCCGCATGGGGGGCTCCCACTTCGCGCCGGGCCGGCAAGGAGCCCGTACCCGAGTACAACTCGGACTCCGACGCCACTCCCGATCGCGCTTCGGACTCCAGCCCTCTCTCCGAGTTCTACTCGAACCCGGACTACGAGTTCGACTTCGGGTCGGACCCTGAGGAGCCCGAGTCCGAGGACAACTCCACCGAGCTTCCCTTGTCAGGGCCAGCCTCTGGGCTGGTTATAAAATCCACGCCGGCTGGGAGATACGTCTACTGGCCAGACCGCAAGCCTGCTGACCTGATAAAGGGAGACTCACGCTACGTCGCCTACATCGACTCGCTACCGTTCCAGGAGGGAACACCCCTAGCCCGGGCTGACTCGAGCACACCAACCGAGGTGGCGCCTTCGAGTCCCGCCTTGGCACCCCCGATCGCCAAGTCTTCATGGTCGCCGGCGACAACCCGGGGCCTTCAAGGACGGCCCCGGGACGGATACCGGAAGACATCTCCTCCGACGAGCTCTCTGCCGATGCTCCACCCAACGAGAACCCCGCGGACGAGAGACGCTCGACGTGAGCGTAACCGGAAGCGCGGCCCGAACGTCGCCGGCGCCTCTCGCGACAACTTCCCCGTCCGCAACCTTGCGGAAGGTCTCGAGGCGATCGAGAACGAGTACACACCACCCCCGAGCAATGCCTCATGTCGATCACGGCGATCGCACTCCGGGCTCGGGGCATACGCGCCGAGAGAGGTCATCGCCAAGCTCGGCCGAAGACGCTTACTTCATGCGGGTCGACAATAGAGTCAACCAACCTCCTCGGCCGGAGCACCGCGACAACGAAGCCACAAGTCGCGGCGCCAACAACGGTCCCAACCGTACTCGAGCGACCTCCCCGGCCGAGCCAAACCGTCGTCGCTCAAACGCCGGCGGACCTTCACGAGCAAGACCACGGCAACCGAGAAGTGGTTCCCCACCGCGCTCCGGTCGGCGGCGGTGGCAACGATCCCGACGGCGGCGGCGGCCGATGGCGGCGGCTCCAACCATGGGGCCAACGGGAGGGCCGGAGGCGGCGGCCGCCGCGGCGGCCGAGGCCACGCGAACATCCACGCCTCCGTGCCTCACACGGCGGGTACGCCGCTCACCGAAGATTGAGGAGCCGCGGCGGAAGAAGTCGACCACCGCCGGCCGAAGGCGATGGCTTCCCCGCCTTCTCACCTCGACTTCGCAACTTGCTCCTCCCCGACAAGTTCAAGCCTTTGGGGATCACAAAGTACGACGCGAAGCGAGATCCCATCCGGTGGCTCCGATGCTACGCCCTCTCCATCGAGAACGGCGGTGGCAACAGCGACACCAAGTGCCTCTACTTCCCCTTCTGCCTGGACCAGCACCACTCACATGGCTCGAGTCGCTGGACAAGCACTCGATCGACAAGTGGGACCAGCTGAAGGAGCAGTTCACAAGCAACTTCGCGGGCGCCATGGGCCGATCGGGTACTCGCATGGACCTGGCCATGATCAAGCAGGAACAAGGCGAGACCCTCCGCAAGTACATGCGCCGCTTTTTCGACAAGCGCGCTACTGTCGTCGACGTCCCCGACAAGGAGGTCATCGACCTCTTCCAGGACGGTCTCTATCATCGTCGCACCTTTGAAGACTTCGGTCGTCGCCGCCCCAGGTCCATCCCCCACCTCAAGGACATGATCACGTCTGGGCGGATGAAGAGGACAAGGCCAATGCCAAGTACGACGCCATCCGTGGAAAGACCAAGCGAGAACCGGGGCGGCGGCGGCGCGGCAACGCAAACCAAGGCGGCCGCGGCAACAACAACAACAACAACTACTCGGGTCCCAACCGCAAGCGCAAGCCGGTACAACACCGTCGCGGCTATCCGGCGCCCCGCGAAAGGGAACTCGAAGAAGAACTCCGGCGGCTTCAAAGACCCGCGAAGGAGAAGTGCCCGTGGCATCCAAATGGCAACCACACTACCGAGCGGTGCTACCAACTCGGGCATGCACTCAAGGATACGCCAAAGCCACCGCACCCTCACGATCAAAAGGGCAAGAAGAAGGACGGCGACAACAACGACTTCCGGGGAGCCGGACAAGACCGTCAACGTCCTCTTCGGCGGATTGCCCGGCGGGCGGGGAGCGAGAAGGCTACCCGTCGTGAAGTGATGTCCATCGAGCCAGCGGTCCCGACCCCTCTCAGGTGGTCGGAGGTACCCATCACCTTCTCCCGCGCGGACCAATGGACCAGCTTCTCTGAACCAAGAAGGTTCCCCCTCGTCCTGAAGCCAGTGGTGGCGGGCTCTAAGCTCAACAAGGTGCTCATCGACGGTGGAAGCGGGCTCAACGTCCTCTTCACCAAAACCTTGAAGAAAATGAAGCTCGACATCACTCACATGCTCACCAAGAGCAACACGCCCTTCTACGGCATCGTCCCCGGCAACACGGCTATTCCACCGGGCTCGGTGGTGCGCCGATTACCTTCGGGGCGTCTCGGGACAACTACCGTACCGAGTACATCAAGTTCGAGGTCGCGGACTTCGAGACCTCTTACCACGCCATCCTCGGCGGCACCGGCTATTGCCAAGTTCATGGCGGTGCCCCACTACACCTACTTGGTACTCAAAATGCCAAGCCCGGCCGGTGTACTCTCCCTCCAAGGGGACTTGAAGGTCTCCCACGAGCGCAACACAAAAGCCGTGGAGATCGCCTCGACAAACCTAGTACCCAACGTGATGATGGAGGTCTACGCCACGTTGAAGAAGCTTGCTACAAGTGAACTCGACATCCCGGAGAAGTCGACGGCACCAACAAGCCTCGGCCACCGAGGAGGTACTCGTCAAGACGGTCGACCTCGGAACGGGCGACCCCAGCAAGACCACCACCATCGGGGCTGGCCTCGACCCCAAATAGGAAGACGCGCTCATCGGCTTCCTTCGGCTAACCGCGACATCTTCGCGTGGAAGCCGACGGACATGCCGGGAGTGCCCGGGGAGCCGATTGAGCACCGCCTCAACGTCGATCCTAAGGCCACCCCCAAACGACAACACCTCCGACGCTTTGCCGACGAAAGGCGGGACGCCATCAAGAAGGAACTCGCCAAACTACTCGTAGTCGGCTTCATCAGAGAAGTCTTCCATCCTAAGTGGCTCGCCAACCCCGTCCTCGTCCGCAAGAAGAACTCGAATGAATGGAGGATGTGCGTCGACTACACCGACCTCAACAAGCACTGCCCCAAGGACCCCTTCGGGTTGCCGCGGATTGATCAAGTCATCGACTCCACTGCGGGCCGCGACCTGCTCTGCTTCCTCTCTTGCTACTCCCGGTACCACCGGATCGCAATGAAGGAAGAAGACCGGGAGAATACCGCGTTCATCACCCCGTTTGGCGCGTACTGCTACACGACCATGTCCTTCGGGTTGAAGAACGCCGGCGCTACCTACCAACGAGCTATCCGGGCACTGCTTCAAGAGGCGGCTCAACAAGAACGTTGAGGCCTACGTGGACGACGTGGTTGTCAATACCGGGGACTCCGGTACCCTCATCGACGACCTTGAAGAGACGTTCGCATCACTACGCGAGTACCGCCGGAAGGTCAACCCGAACAAGTGTGTCTTCGGCGTCCCTTCGGGCAAACTACTCGGCTTCATCATCGCCCGGCGCGGCATTGAAGCCAACCCCGAGAAGATCTCCGCCATCACCAGCATGAAAGCTCCCACGAGCATCAAGGACGTCCGGAAGGCGACGGGGGTGCATGGCGGCACCGAGCAGATTCATCTCGAGGCTAGGAGAACGGGGACTCCCCTTCTTCAAACTACTCAAGCATCAAGAGAAGTTCGTGTGGACCCCAGAGGCGGACCAAGCCCTTGCCCGACTCAAGGACTTCCTATCGAAGCCACCGATCCTCACGGCTCCTCACAAGGGCGGCGACTCTTGCTCTACCTCGGTTGCGACAACTCACGTGGTCGATGCTTGCCATCGTTATCGAGCGGCAAGAAGACGGCCACGCTTATCCAGTCCAGCGCCCAGTCTACTTCGTCGGCGAGGTTCTATCGAGTCCAAGGCCCGCTATCGGCACGTGCGAGAAGCACGTACGCACTACTCATCACCTCGCGGAAGCTACGACACTACTTCCCGGGAGTACTCGGTCTCTGTCGTCACCGACTACCCGCTTGGCGACCTCTGCCGGAACCAAGATGCTACGGAAGAATCTCCAAGTGGGTTGTCGAGCTCGGCGCCCTCACTATCGACTTCAAGCCACGCACAGCCATCAAGTCGCAGGCACTAGTCGACTTCATGGCGGAGTGGCGGGAGAACCCGCCTACCTACTCCCACCGTGCGACCGAGCATTGGGTGATGTACTTCGACGGCTCACTCAACCTCGAGGGCGCAGGTGCAGGGGTACTCCTGATCTCTCCAACGGGCGAACAACTCAAGTACGTCCTGCAGATCTTCTGGAAGGTCTCCAACAACGAAGCCGAGTACGAAGCCCTCCTACACGGGCTCCGCCTCGCGGCCCACCGGGCATCAAGCGGCTACTAGTCTACGGCGACTCCGCAGTGGTCATCAACCAAGTCAACAAGTCCCGGGACCGCAACAAGGAGAACATGGAAGCCTACGCCTAGAAGTCCGCAAGCTCGAGAACAAGTTCTATGGTCTCGAGTTCCATCACATCGTCGCGACAACAACGTTGCGGCGGACGTCCTCTCGAAGCTCGGATCCACCCGCGCTCAAGTGCCGGCGGTTGTCTTCGTCCACGAGCTTCACGCGCCATCCATCCCGGAGCGGCGCCTCCGACCCTTTGTCCTAGCCCATCCACCGGTGGGGCGGGGAGGTCATGATGATCGACGTGGACTGGAGGCAACCCTTCATCGACTACCTTAGCGAGCGAAGGTCCCCTCGACAAGAACGCGGCCGAGCAACTCGTCCGCCGCGCCAAGTCTTACGTCCTCGTCGGAGACAAGCTTTACAAGCGGGGCGCATCTTACGGAGTACTCATGAAGTGCGTCCCTCGTGAAGAAGGCAAGGACATCTTGGAGGAGATCCACAAAGGCGTGCGGCAACCACGCGTCCTCACGCACGGCGGTCGGCAAGGCTTTCCGACGAGCTTTCTGCGGCCCACGGCTGCGGGCGATGCCGAAGAACTCGTCGAAGGTGCCAAGGATGTCGGTACTTCTCCAAGCGACAACACGTCCCGGCCTACAAGCTAGTCACCATACCGCCAACCTCGCCCTTCGCGCTGGGGGGCTCGACATGATTGGGCCCACCGCCAAGCTGCGCCGGGGAGGATTCAACGGGGTATTGGTGGCAATCGACAAGTTCACAAAGTGGATCGAGGTCAAGCCGGTCACATGCCCCAAGGGCCGACGAGTACTCGACTTCTGGATGAACTCGTACACCGCAACGAGCTACCCCACCGCATCATCACGGACACGGGATCCAACTTCAACAACCACCGGTTGCCCGGGAATATTGCGAGAACAGCGGGATCGACGTCCGATACGTCTCAGTTGCCCATCCACGGGCCAACGGACAAGTCGAGCGCGCCAATGGGATGGTGCTCGACGCTCTCAAGAAGCGGCTACACGACGCCGCGAACTCCAAAGGGGGCAAGTGGATCAAGGAACTACCCAACGCACTGCGGGGGCTACGGACTTAACCATCCAAGCCAACGGGGCAATCCCCTTACTTCCGGTCTACGGCTCCGAAGCAATCCTCCCCGCCAACGTCATATGGAACTCGCCGGCAATGGAGCACTACGACGAAGGCGTCTCGGAAGACGAAGAGACGAGTTGACATCGACGGCCTCGAAGAAGCTCGTTGCGGCGCCCTCGTCCAATCGGCAAGGTACCCGGAGGGTATCCGACGCTACCATGATCGCAACGTCAAGGAACGCTCCTTCAACGTTGGAGATCTCGTCCTCCGCCGTATCCGAACACGGAAGGACTTCACAAGCTCGGCCCCCTGCGGGAAGGTCCCTTCACCGTGGCAAAGGTGACCGGGCCGGGCTCCTATCGCCTCCAAACACTTGAAGGCGAAGACATCAACAACTCATGGAACGTCGACCGGCTCTGTCGATTCTACGTCTAGTCTACACGACTACTCCGGGGTTCAAGTCTACACGACTACATCAACGCCCCCTTGCCGTAAGCGGCCTCCGGGTCCGGCTCCGGTCTGCGGACTTCTCCTCTCCGGGATCCGGCTTGTGCGGCTACTTACGGACCACGGGCGGCGACGAGCGTCAAGGACTCTAGCAGCGGTCTACTAAGAGACCACACTCCAAGATCCGGCACTCGCACGGCTACCTACGGATCTACGATCCGGCCTACACGGCTACCAACGGATCAAGCTGGCATGGCAGCGGCTACCCGCTCCGGCGCTACTCGGTATGCAAGCGACCCTCCGGTCCAAGCGACTACTTTGTAACTACGGCCCCGGCCACCCAGTGTACTTCTTCGGTAATAAAGTCGATTGTTCATCAACTTCTTTCTGCCGACTACCTACAACGGGACCACTACCGCCGAGTACTACTACTCGCATTGACTCCACGATGGGGGCTCCGCACTGCGAGATCGCGACAACGAGTACTCATTCTTTGGAAAATTTCTTTAATTGATACTTAAGCAATTCATTACAATTGTTTTCTTGTACAACCATGGCTACTAGCTATCTATTACGGGGCTACTTTGGAGGTTAAGCTTCTCGGCTACTGCTCGCGATGGGAGCCATCTGCTCCCGGCGGCTACGCATCTTGCTCATCCGTGCGGTTGGCGGCTACCCCGTCGGCGACTACCTCCATTGGAGCCTTCGGGAAGTACGACTTCATGAAGGCCAAGACTTGTGTTGGGATCGACCTCGCCATGTGCTTCACGTAGGCGGCCGGCTAGCTCGGAGCTTCCTTGAGGCGATCCACCGAGAGGAGGAATCTTGGGGCCGCCGGGTGCGGCACCGGGAGTCTTGCGATCGGCGGTGCGGCTTCTTCCAACTCCTTCAATTGGGCCCGCAATGCCTCGCAAGTCTTTGTTCAACTTCCGCAAGGATTTGCGGTAGTTGACGAGATCTCGGTCGAAGCAATTCGAAGCTCCATATGCTTCTCGCACTCGAAGGCGAGTTCTTTTTAGTCGAGCTCGAGTACTTGGCGGGCTTCTTGCTCTGGTAGAAGAGGTTCTTCATGCTCGTCTCCGAGGACTTCGAACTGCTCCACGGCCCTCAAGCTCGCAACACGACAACGGCACGGCGGGTCGGGGACTTCTCGACCTCCAACAAGTACCCGACCGGTTCGGCGGCATACCTTTATTCTTGTTGCGGAGGCCCTTATTCTCCCGCACCAAGTCGTCGCCCTTCGCACGCAACTCTTGGACGTTGTTGTGGTACTTGGCGAAGGCGGCGTCGAGCTTCGGCGCATGGCGGCCGCTTGCTTCCGCGACTTCACAAGTTGCTCTTCTAGTGCCTCGGCTCGGAGCACCGCGTCGCCATAACCCTGCAGCAGGTTCGACTTGTCGCGGGACCGCTCCGCAACGTCCTGCACAAGACAACTCAAGTCACAAGAGTACTCAACGACGGAGGATTGACTACTGAAAGGCCACGGCTACTTACCTTCATCCACTGCTCGGCCTGACGGATCGCCTCGAGATGCTTGGCCACTGTCGCCGGCTCGACAAGATTGTCCGCGAGCAGCTCTATTCCTCCGCGACTACTCGCGGTGGCCTCCGTCATTGCCGCAGAGCGGATGGGCTCTGCGTCCTGGATCTCGGGGGAACGGATAGCCACCTCCAGAGCAACCTCGCGGCGACGTGGTGAACGCCTCTCCCCCGGCGGCCTTCTCGACGACCTCATCCATGGGCTCGGGGGCTCCTTCAGCAGCCTCCGGGGCCTCTGGTGTCAACCTGCACGCATCGGCACCCCTGCGGGGGATGTCACCACCTTCGGCTTCGGCGCGCTCGTCAATGAGACGACAAGTGCATCGGCGACTACTCCTCGAGGAGCCCCGTAGCTTCAAGAAGAGCACTCACCTTCGACAACGGCGGCCTCGCAACGACGCCTCGGCGGCCGGTGGCTCGGACACTTGCACGGGTAGTGGGAGCGGATTCCTCGGTGGGCGGCGCGACTTCTCCCGCCACCGCCGAAGAGGGCTCATCCTCCTCCCGGGACGGATCCGTGGATTTCTGCGAGAAGCACACACGGTTGGTCATCGGTCAACCTCGACTACTACAACAATTACTACTCGGGAAGACGGAGTACTTACAAGTTCGACCGGACAATTGTCACGGCCGGAGCACCAAGGATGCTGGCGATATCGACCAGTCCACCCTCGGCGGGTGCCTCCTCGACGCTCCCGCGGCTACCATTTCCTCCACAGCAACGGCGGCCGGTGCGCGATACTCTCTTGCGCTCCGAGGCCACCACCTCTTCAACGGCGGCGGCCACGGGTCCCGTGCTCCCTTGTGGAGCAGGGGGCTGGCGCTCCAGCTGCGCCAAGATCTCCTCAACAGTGGGGGCTGGACTACGACCTCCGGTGGCTCCCCCACCGTGTCCCACACACCCTCGTCGCCCTCTTCGACGGGCTCCGTTGGCGGCACCTCCTGCATACAAGGGAGACTACTCATCAGCAAGCGTACTCGTACAACGGGTACTCGACTACTCTGTTCAAGACAACTTACCTCCTGAGGCGTGGTCTCTGAGACCTTAAGCTTCTTCGTCACCCGCTTCCTGGCGGGGTTGCGCGGCTTCCGTGGCGGCGCAGCCAGGCTAGCCTCCAGGCTAGTCGGGGGGTCTTGTACCAGAGGAACATGAGGCAAGCCCGGGCGGCTAAACCTCGACCGCAGCTGGAAGCGGTCCTGCAACGTCTCCTCGTCGTCATCGTCGTCGTCGTCGGTGGTATCCTCCACGATGACGGTGTCATCGCCTTCACCGACTTCTCGCCGCTCCTTCGCCTTCCCCTCCATCGGGATCTCGATTCCGCTCGGAGGTGGCTGCGGCTCGGAGACGAACTTCTTCAAGTCATCCTGCGAAAGACACAAGACGTCAAGAATCGTACAACCAGGCAATGACTACTCGACCAATAGAGTACGACTACTCACCTCCTTTGGCGGGCGCGCGGCGGAGTACTCCTGGACAGGGCACGCCGTGTACGGCGGCATATCTTTGAAGATCCGCGACAACCTCTCGATGATGTCGCTGTCGTCCAGCTCGCCTCCGGGCATCCGCGACATGTCGTTGTCGCCGGTGTACTCGAAGCCTAAGGTGTCTCGAGCCATCAACGGCGGCACCCTTCGCTTCATGAAACCGAAGGCCACGTGCTCGGCCCTTAGTCCCGCTTCCCCGAGCACCTTAATGCGTGCCGGCGGCTCGGGAAGTTGAATCCCTTCTGCATGGTGGGTTCCGTGTTCCACCATTCACGGTGCCCCGGGCCGCCGTCCGCTCGGCTTCGGCGGGCGGGGGTGGTGGTTTGTGATGTAGAACCACCTTGTCTTCCAGTCCGTGTTGGAGTCGACAAGCTTGTATGCCAGATATTGCTCCGCGACGTCCTCCCTCAACTGGATGCCGGCTCCTCCGACTACTCTTGGGTTGGTGGCACTTGGCTGCGGCTTGACGCGGAAGAACTTCCGGAAAAGCACCCAATGTGGCTTGATTCCAAGGAAGGCTTCGCAGAAGTGCACGAAGACCGCCGTGTGGAAGATGCCGTTGGGGTTCAGGTTCAGGTACTCGATCCCGTAGTACCCGAGCGGGCCCTTGAAGAAATCGGCTGGCCGGGAGCGCAAGACCGCGCTCCACGAACCGCGCGATCATGGGGATCTCGTCTTCGGCCTTCTCCATTGGATACGGAACTCCGGCGGCGGCCCTCCACATGTCGACCTCCTTTTCCTGGATGAACCCGCTGTTCGGGGAGGGTCGGAAGATCCTCCGTCTTCACCTTGGATTTCTTCCACTCGCGGCTCGGATCGTCCCGCGGTGGAGACATGGGCGGCGCTGCTCCGGTGGCAGCCGCGGCGGCCTGTTCGCGGCCCCTCTTCTTCCCGGCGGCCTTCGATGTCTTGGATGGTGACGGCTTCATCCTCCAAGTGCAGGGCGTCTTCACGCGCATTCGCTCGGGGGCTACCCTAAAAGCTTTGGGTGGCGGCGCACTAGAATCTACTACGGCGGTAGCAAGCGCTGGGAGTGGATTTGCTTCAGATGCAAACGGAATGGCTGCAGCTCGAATGGGTGAAAAACCCTAAGGGTTTTGGCTTCTATTTATAAGTCAAACCGGCTCCGCAACGGGCAGCCGGATAAGTCCGCGCGCTGCCGACTCGGCGGCGCGCATGACCCTTCGTATTCTACTAGTCGACGCGCCTCACCTCGGGGGCTCGGCTACTTCTACTCAACTACACGGGAAGCGGCTAGTCTCAAGAGCATCTCGGGACACATTCTTCAAGAAAACCCTTCAATTCGAGAGGAAGTACTCGACTCAAGGCTCGGGGGCTCCGTGCCACGTGTCCTTCGGTTTTTTCTCTCCGGATTTTTCGGGATTTTCTTGCCAAGACTTCAGATGGACCCTCAGCCAGAGCCTGCGGCTCAACCTAAGGCTCGGGGGCTACTCCATATGGAGTGCAATTTTGCAATCGCACCTCCATATCAGCTCCGGCTTCAAGACAAGACAGGCAGTTTTTGAAGACCTTCGAAGGCAGTTTTCGAGGACGCTTGGGACTACTCGAGAAGACTTCAAGATAGCTCAAACATCGGTGGAGTACATTCCCGGCCTCGGGATGCTTCAACTACTCTTGAGGACTTTTGACTTGTAGCACTCGGGGACGCTTGAGGACTACTCGTTAAGGCCGTCAAGACTACTTGAAGCTATCCTTCTCGACTACAAAGTACTCGGGGGCTTGTCGTATGGACCTCCCTGGGCCCACTACCTCGGTGGGTACCAGGACCGACTACTCGGTGGGCCCCCGGGATTCACCGGCTTGCGCTACACGGCACCTGAAGGCGTGAAGCACAAGGACTACACAGAGTAGTACTCGGTTAGGGAGCCGTACATGTTCCGCACTCGTATAGAGGACTCCTAGACGTACTCGACTAGTACTCTCTCCCTACTCCGACTTGTAACCCCGCCTCCCGGACTATATAAGGCGAGGCGGGGACCGATCTCTAGCATCCAATCTCCTCTCATACAACTCACGGCGCACTATTGCAACATCTTGTAATCGTGCCCGGTTAATCCGAGCTACGCGGCATACGGGACGTAGGGTATTACGCACCTCGCGGCCCAAACCTGTCTAAATTGTGTGCCACATGTCTCTTCCTTCGAGTTACCAATCTCGGCGAGTCACATTCATCTACTTCGGGTACTCCCCGTAGTAGGTTGCCGGTCTAAAACACCGACGGGGTGTCAATCAACAAGGCAGTTGATGATCTCTCACCAATTGAGAAGGTCCATCCGTTCACGGTTTTAGAGGAAAAGCTAGATTACACGGCCAATGCGGGAGGAATCCGTTCGCAAGAAGGTAGTTAAGGCAGCTATATCATAGATTGGAACCATGCAACGGCGGTTGAAGGCCCATTTAAGAAAAAATTATGTGAGTGAACAGGAGACTCCCTTTGTGAAGCATGCCTTTTTGCGGCAACAAGGCGGGACATGTTTGTGCAGGAAACCAATTCTCCTTCATTTCAGCAATTGAGCCGGGAGATGAAACAAAATAGAACATTGCATAATAAGCCACACAATACGGGCGGAAAAGGTTATCGTGGTAAAAAGAAAGAGTTGGAGGAGGAGGATGCAAAGCTAGGCAGAAGGAAAACGAGAACCCTTGGGACCAATTTCCGAATGTTCGAGACCTTATGCGGACAAGGGTAGGGAAGAAGAAGAAGAATACTAGTGAAGGAAGCGGGGGCATAACATTTAGTAACCCCTGCGGTGGTGGGAGTAGCGAGAAAGGGTGAAAACACTTGCATCTCGGGGTAGTGATGGTTCTTTCTGCGAGGCGTGTCTAGTTCACTTGGCTGGGGTAAAGGGTTTGGTGAAGAGTTCGCTGGAATGTACAGGAAGAAGAGGAACAAGAGGTCTAATGTTCATGATATGATGGACATAACATTTGAATCAGTTATCCATGATCTAAGACTATCAGGCATCGACATACCGAAAAAATGCACTTCTTCCTTCCCAATTACCAGCGCCTGTCAGTAGCAGCGAGGAAGAAGATGTGCATGGAAGCGAGGAAGAAGATGTGCATGACCGCGAGGAAGAACATGAACATGACAGCGAGGAAGATGGCAGAGAGCAAGATCAATGGAATGCCATAGGTGACGAAGCGAATCAAGTGCACAGTGATAGTCAATCACCTATGCTAGACATAATAGATAAGGTGACAAAGCCAACCGTGTGCGGCCTTTTGGAGCTCACACTAGCGAAAGTCTTTCCATTTCAAAAGGCTTGCCATTCAGTACCGGTGCAGGATGGGTATGTTGTGGTGCAACCTACTTATGTGTGGGCCAATGCGGGTCACTACCCTCTGCCTGTACCATTTGATGGGGGTGACGTAGCAACCCTAGCCGAGGCTCTCGTTCAAAGGATCCAATGGTCAAAGGACAAGATCCTAATACCACACATGACGAGACATCCCAACCCCGAAGCCGCAAAAGGTAGTTGGGTACAACATCGGATGGAGGTACGCGGCTCGGTGTCGGCAAGAGAAGGCTCAACAACAGGCGGCAACGGTAGATGAACAAAACTACGTAGTGTTGCATTTCTTAGCGTCGCACCGGGTTTATATCCCCGGCAATGGCGCCGGAAATGCTTGTTGATGTTCCTTAGCCTCACCACTAAGATGGTACAAACGGCAACGGTGACAGAAATGCTTGTTGGCGCCTACAAGCGTCACCGCCAGGTTCACACCTCTAGTAATGGGACTAGGGGACGTCTGGGTAAAACACACGATCACAGAAAGGTCTGCAAGCGCACGGATTACCGTTGTAGCACTTCACCCGGTGGTATTCGGGTTGTCGATCTATATTTTCATGTGGAAGGCACGATGACAAAGATGATTGAGTAAACAGTGGAGAAAGACCAAGGCTTGGTAAAGAGCTACAGCGGGGGATAACGATAAATATATTCGAGGATAACTTGACACACGCTAGGCGATCTAGATAAAAGACTAGAGAGGATAGCGAGCTGGGAGGACAATGAGACGAGAAAGGATCCTAACACAATCTATATATTCTTGTCAACTCTAGGCGAGAGGGCTAAAGCAAAGGATAACCAAGGTGAGCTAACTCAACAAGTTCTTCTAGTGTTGCAAGGGCATGCAAAGCCACACCCTCGGACATGGACGAGAAGGGAGGATGAGCGTGACAACCCGCCCGGGAAAATACCGTAGTACCGCCTAACACCGATCCACTTTGGTCATTAAGAAATAATAAAATATCATCCTGTCGTTAGTTGCTTCGGGTTAACGCCGGTAAATCACTTGATAAGCGACAAGGATCGGATATATGCATTAAAACTCACTCGAAGGCGAGTCCGGAGATACAACAACATTAATATCCAAATTCGTACCCCGAGGGGTTTAATTATTACAAACCATAGTTTTTGCCATGCGAGATAGTTCGAGTTTTCGAAAAGCAGCGGAAATAAACTAACGGAAGCGAAGACACCACGGGAGGCCATCCATGATGCTTTCAGTAGTCGTCCTCCACCCACTCCAGCTCCCAGCGGGCGGGATCTCTCGGGCCACACATCACTGAAGGCATTACCTGGATCAACATATTATAGCAAGGCTGAGTATACTAATACTCAGCAAGTCTTACCCGTCGGTGATATCTACTTCACCACTTCTAGACCATGAAAGGCTTTTTGGCTACTTGGGTTGCTTTTGCTAAAAAGTAACAAAGAGTAGGTCCTTACTTTCAAGATTTTAGCACAAGTTCTAGTAGGATTGATCTTTACTACATTAGCCAACTAGTACAAACAAAGTTGTACAATACAATTAATCAAGCATCATCTTCATCAACTTCCATCATTAGGGATCTCATGACTAGTGGAGTAAGTAGTCTTGGATAACGGTGAGAGGCCGACAATCGATTGATTTAAACATTGCAAGGTAGACCCAAACACACGGTAGGCTGCCCCCGCAAGGACAACTTTCCCAAGCCGTCCCCAGAAATCCTCGAGTCGGGATCGAATCTTACGAGTCTTTGGTGCAGGCTATCCGGCATACCCCGCGAGATACCCGGAGTCACCATACACCACCGGTAGCGAGCCGTGAGAGCGAATCCCAAAAGTAGTAACGGTAGGATCCCTCGCCGCCTCATTAAGGTACTAGGCTTACTGGTCCCATTCCCGCAAATGTTTTATACGTTCAAAAACTTAACCCACATAACCACCGGACCGGAGCCCGGATCCCATGCTCTTACCACAAAGCAATCCATTTAAGGATAAATTGTGATTCCTATCTAAGAACCTATTCTCCCGAGTGAGGTCATCACTCGACTTGTAACGGTCCTATAGCTTAGCGGCTATTGACCTATCATACTAGTAGGGACAAAGGTACCTATGGATCATGCATCTAGGGTTTCATTCAACTCCTGAACGTAAATGCACAATCATTCATAGATAATTGAATAAAGAACTTTAAAACTAGGTTAGATGCACCGGAGCTTGCCTTCGTCGGCTAGGTTAGCACTGGGCACCCTCGGTGTCTAGTACTTCCACATCTTTGCAGCGAAGCTTCCGCTCCTCCTTCCTCGGTTTCGGGACAAGGGAGTAATCTCCGTCCGGAAGATCTACACGGAATGCAATGCAAGTTCGGGTGATGTGATAGTTTGTGGTCTTATCCAACCCGGGTTGGTCATATTCACCTTAACAAGCATCTATCTAAGGTTTCTCTTTTAGGAAGGTTATTGGGTGTACATGGGTTACCCTTTTATTGAACATTGAATAAAGGTTTTTATTATACTTGTCATTTCTGTGAAGCTTTAATTCTTTTCATCTTCACAAGCAAGGGTATAAATAGTATTTTTATTTACGAATTAATTTCTTATCGGTGATGATATTTAATTATCTTTTAATTAAATTAGATAATACTTTCAAAAAGGAAAAAGAATTAAGTAGGGGCTTTTCTTTATTTAATTTCCCTTTAATATTAAAAGGGCTTTTAAGCTCTTTATTAAGCAATTAAATTACCAAAAATTAATGAAGTGTTTCATATGCATATTAGCACCTATCCTGGTCCATTGGACCCACATGTAAGTGTTGGATGCTAGGAAATTAAATATTATGGAAAATAACAAAGGCTAGCTAGTGATTCACTTTAAATGCATTCAAAAATAAATAAACATCAATTTGATTCAAACATTCTTATGCATGTCCTCTAGTCCTAAACAAGCTTAAAGAACCAGCATATACATCTAGGAACTTTACTGATCTTGGTTGATTAATTTACAAAGAAAAACATGCATAAATCAAGAATAGTTATTTCTGTTAAGCCAACAATCATGATTAATTCACAAGATGTGCATTTTGACATTACAAGACAGTGTGCACAAGTTGAGCTCAAGAACATAAATATATTTAACAAGAAAAATCATCTAGGCATTCACTGCAGGAATGGAAAAGAGATTATTTAGCAAGATCTACTGCATAACTTTGTGCAATTTTTGGCACAGCATCTAGTCATATCCTAACACACAACATATCCAAAATTGGGCTACAGAGGAGTTATGGATTTCAAGTTATGACAGATCTAGGTTTAACACATTTGTATTTTTCCTGCTAAAACTATTTAGAATCCAGCCATGAGTATATAACAAAAGAGGTGGGATTTATTATCGTGAACCCTACAAAATTGGTTTGGGATTTTTCTGATTTTTCTACAAATTTCTAGTAATTTTCTAAGGCTGCGGGACGGATCCGTAAGAAAAGCTAGATAAAGATCCTTACAACTAAGCCCCGCATTTAGCACAAAACACCCTACAAAGATCGAAAGCATTGCAATTGGGCCCTTGGCCGGGCCGGCGGCGCGGGCACGGCCAATTCCGGCGAGCCGGCGGCGCGGCGGCCGAGCAAGCGGCCGAGGCTCGACCACATGCTCACCTAGGAGCGATGAGGTTGCCGTGGTTGGGGTGGAGAAGCCGCCGGCTAGGGGGATCGACGGCGGGCGGGCGGCGGTGGCCGCGGCGGCTTGGGGAAGGGCAGCGGGGAGACGAAATGTGGGCAAACAAGCGAGCGCTGGAGCTTCACCAGGACCTAAGGAAGCTACTAGAGCGGCTGGCCGGCGACGTGCACGGGCGTGAGAGGCTAGAAGCCGAGCGGCGGTGGCCATGGCGACGGGTGGCTCGGGTGGCGCGCGGAGGAGGAATAGGAGGTCTTATATGTGCTGCTCCGCGTGACCGGGGTGACGTCGTGGTGACGGGGAAGATACCCACCGTGCTACGGCGGCTCGGGGGCGCGCGCTTACGGCGGCGGCACCCACCGACGGACCGCCGGTCCGCGGCGTGCGCGCGCGTACGGCGGCGGCGGACGCCGGGGTGCCTCGGGACGGGGGTGTGCGGGGGCACGGGACCTCGGGATGGAGCACGCCTCGGTCGGCGTGGCCTCGGGCGGCGCGGGCGTGGACGCCGAGCAAGGCCGGCGGCGGGGCGGCGGCGGTGGCGCGCGGGCGCGCATGACGTCGCGCGTGCGGCGCTGCGGGCTCAATTGTGTTGCGGTGCCCCTGTTCCAACCGGTTTTTCTCCAAAAAATTGAATAAAAGCTGGACCAAGTGATGAATACCAAAGTTGTAGATCTAGCTACCAACAACATTTTCTACAAAGGCTATATAGGGTTTTTACGCCGGATCAAAAGATATTTGAATGCCAACTTTGAATGTCGGCGGGGTTTGGCAAACAGTGAATCCTGGCTTGCAATGGATTTTTCAAGTTTTTCCCCTCAAATTTTGAAATGCCAATCTACATGAAAGTTGTGTCCCTCATCAAGATCTACAACTTTCATAAAGGTAGAATTTTAAGTGTTTAGGTGAATTTTGGAGAACGCGGCAAAAGTTCGGCGGACGCCTTTGTGGACACTAGGGGGGCAAGGGGTTTGACCCAACTTTTGACCATGGTTTGGCCCCACAAGTGTGTTTACTATTCAATTAGGGTCACTAGGGTGGGTTAGTGAGTTTTCCGAGGTGAGGACCCGGAGTTGACCTATGTTTGACCACGGTTGACTATTTGACCGGCTATTAAGGTTAATTAAAACCCCGGGGCGTCACGACCTACCCCCCTTAAACGGAATCTCGTCCCAAGATTCGATTTGATAACGAAGAGATGGGGAGAAGGACTCACGGTTTCGAGGCCGTAGGAAGCCCCGGATACTTAGTATTAAGATAGTCCTCCGTCGCCCACGTTGCTTCTTCCTCCGTGTGATGGCTCCATTGGATCTTGTACATTCGCACGGTCTTTCTTCGGGTCTTTCGCTCTTTTTGGTCTAGTACTTTCATTGGATGCTCAACGAGCGAGAAATCCAACTCGAGCCATGCATTAGCTTCCATGATGATTTCATTCTCCGAACGGCGTTCCCTTCTTCAAGCGAGTTACATGGAACACATTGTGAGCTGCGGAAAACCGTTCGGAAATTGGATACGGTAAGCCACGGGTCCACACACTTCTATAACTTCATATGGTCCAATGTAGCGCGGGGCTAACTTTCCCTTGACTCCGAACCTTTGCACACCATTGGTGGGGGATACTTTCAAATACACATAATCTCCCACTTCAAAGTGTCAAGGTACGGTTCCCTTGTCATGGTAACTCTTTTGCCTCATCTGTGCCATCTTCAAATTTTCTCTTATCACTTGCACCCTTTCTTCGGCCTCTTTAACTAACTCGGTCCAAAGAGTGTTCTTTCTCTCCACCTCGACAAATTTAGCGGAGTGCGGCATCTGCGTCCGTATAGAGCATCGAACGGTGCCATTTTCAAGCTGGCTTGATAGCTGTTATTGTAAGAGAACTCTGCCAAGGACAAACACTTGTCCCAACTCTTGTCAAAGTGCAAGATGCTTGCTCTCAACATGTCCTCTAAAATCTGATTTATCCTCTCCGTCGACCATCGGTGCGGATGATAACTGGAACTGCGGATCAGCTGAGTTCCCAAACACTCATGCAACTGTTCCCAAAAACGAGCTACAAACTGAGTCCCTCTATCAGAGATTATAGTCTTCGGGATTCCATGCAGACGAACTATGTGGTCCACGTACAACTCTGCATATTGTCGTACGGAGTAAGTGGTGTGCACGGCAATGAAGTGAGCGGTCTTGGTGAGTCTATCCACAATTACCCAAATAGAGTCCTTCTTTCTAGGCTGTTAGGGGTAAACCCACAATGAAATCCATGCTAATATCGTCCCACTTCCACATAGGTATCGACGGGGGTTGGAGAACTCCCTGCCGATTTCAAATGACTTGCTTTCATCCGGTGGCAAGTATCGCACTCGGCTACATACTTGGCTACATCCACCTTCATATTGGACCACCAAAAGTTCTATTTCGGATCTTGGTACATCTTGGTACTACCGGGATGAATAGAGAATTTGGACCGTGAGCTTCATCTAGAATGATTTTCTCAATTTACGGGTCAACGGGGACCACTAGACGTTTCCCAAACCGGACCACATCCCGGTGATCCTTCCGGGAAACAAGTGTACTTGGGGTCTCCTTCTCGCTAGTTTCTCGCTCGATGGTTTGAATATCCGCATCATTGCACTGGGCGGTGACAATTCTGTCATAAAGATTTGACTCGCCGTCAAGGCATAAAGAATTCCCTGCGGTACTACTTCTAAGTTGAGCCTTCTCATTTCTTCACACAAGGGTTCGGTGGTCGGCTCCAACTCTAGGTGGTTGCAATGATCTTTGCGGCTAAGAGCATCCGCAACAACATTTGCTTTGCCGGGATGATAGTGCACTTCTAGATCATAATCTTTAATCAACTCAAGCCATCTTCTCTGTCTCATATTCAATTCTATCTGGGTGAAGATGTATTTGAGGCTTTTGTGATCAGTGAAGATATTGCAATGATTACCCATTAGATAATGTCTCCATATCTTGAGGGCATGAACAACAGCGGCTAACTCAAGATCATGGGTAGGATAATTGAGCTCATGGGGTCGAAGTGCCCGTGAAGCATAGGCAATGACTCGGCCTTCTTGCATAAGGACACAACCGAGACCCGTGCCGATGCATCACGAGAAGACTTCGAAAGGTTTGGAATTATCGGGTTGAGCTAGCACTAGGGCTGAAGTTAGATGTTGCACGAGGGTGTGAAAAGCTTTCTCACATGCTTCGCTCCACACGAATTTCACTCCTTTCTTGAGTAATTCGGTCATGGGTTTTGCGATTCTAGAAAAGTCAGGAATGAATCGACGGTAGTATCCCACCAATCCTAGGAAACTGCGGATTTGATGCACGGACTTGGGTGGTTTCCAATCCATCACCTCTTGAACTTTGCTAGGATCTACGGAGATACCATCTTGGGAAATGGTGTGCCCTAAGAATTTCGCACTTTTCAACCGGAACTCGCATTTGGAGAAATTAGCATAGAGCTTGTGATCGCGCAAACGCCGAAGGACAACTCGGAGATGTTTGGCGTGATCTTTCTCGCTCTTAGAATAGATGAGAATATCATCTATAAAGACCACGACAAATTTATCGAGCTCGTCATGAACACAGAGTTCATGAGGTACATGAAGTAGGCGGGAGCATTAGTGAGTCCGAAGGACATAACCAAGAGCTCGTAAAGACCATAACGAGTGGAAAAAGCGGTTTTAGGAATGTCGCACGGTCGAATCTTGATTTGGTGGTAGCCGAACGAAGGTCGATCTTAGAGAATACTTTGGCACTAGCCAATTGATCAAAAAGAACATCAATTTGAGGAAGCGGGTATTTGTTTTTGATGGTGAGCGCATTGAGTGGTCGGTAATCTACGCATATTCTCAAGCTACCATCTTTCTTTTTGACAAAGAGGGCGGGGGCAACCCCAAGGAGAAGAGCTCGGGCGAATGTAACCCTTATCTAACAATTCTTGGAGTTGGGTCTTTAGTTCGGCTAACTCTTTGGGTGGCATACGATAAGGTCTTTTGGATATGGGTGCGGTACGCGAGCCGGAGTTCGATCACAAACTCGACATCTGCGTCCGGTGGCATACCGAGCAACTCATCGGGAAAGACATACGGGTACTCACACACTACTGGGAATTTCATGAAGAGAGGAGATAATTGTCACATAGGCACAAGAGTCGGTGCTTGTCCTGGAAAGGTAGGTACAAGGTAGTGTGCCCGACCGTAGGAGAGTTGATCTCTACGACCCTATCCGATATATCTAGAATCACCTTATGTTGATTCATCCATTCCATACCCAAGATAACATCCATGCTTCCCAATTTGATGATTATAAGATTAGATCGAATAATCCTACTTCCTAGTCTCAGAGGAACTTCAAAAGTCACTAATTGAGACGTGATGTTTCCACTGGTGTGGTAATTTTATAAGCAGATTTGGTTCGTACTCACCTTAGACCCAATTTGTCTAATAGGCTCTCATTTATGAAACTATGGGTGGCTCCCGAATCAAATAAGACCTTAACGGGAGTGTCATTGATAGAGAATGTACCCGTGAGTACCGAAGCTCCCGCGGGAATGTCACTCATTGTAGTGAAGTTCAGCTTGCCTTAGCGCACTTGCACCATAGGCTTCTTGGCCGGAGTGGTAGGCTTGCTTCCCGTACCCTGATTCTGCGGGTTGGGCTTGATCTGCCCGGGCTTGGGACACTCGTTAATGTAGTGCCCTGGCTGGCCACAGTTGTAGCAACGACGATCTCCAACATCGCGAGGGGGTGCATTAGGCTTTGTAGCCGGGCTGCTGGGCACGGTGGAACTGGAAGTTCCCTGCGGGTTTGCCCTGGGGTGGCTTCATCGTCCAGCGTCCAGTTGAAGATTGCTGGGATGGGCCTGGAGCTTCCTTCTTCACAAAGCGAAACTTCTTGCTCGTTCCGCTGCACGGGGGTGAAACCGGACATCATCTTGTTGTCCCCGTGAGCTTTCTTCATAGCATCCTCCGGGAGATAGCCTTGTTCACTAGCTCATGGAAGTTTGCGGGCTCGAGCAGATTCGGACGCTCATACGGCTTGCCATCAAGCCCGTCACGAAACCTCTCCATCTTCTTGGCATCGGTATCAACGGGGATGCCCACCATACCGACACAAGCTATTAAACTTCGAGCATAGCGGTACACCGAGTCGGATCCACGACGGAGGGACAACGGCTCCCTCATCTTCCTATCCATCCGTCCCTTGGGGATGTGGTGGCTCTTGAAAGCCTCGCTTGAACTCATCCCAAGTCACGGCGTGCCCTCGCTGCATTGACTTGAAGTGGTCCCACCACATCAAAGCTTCCCTCGCGGTTGCGGCGCCGCGAAGTTCGCTTTGTTCTCGTCGGAGCAAGGCAACACAAAGGCGAGAGAATTTTGCCTCTATGGCCTTGACCCAAGCCTCGGCTTCCGAGAGGGTCTTCTCGCTTTAGCGAAGGTTGGCGGCTTCATAGCGATGAGCTGGGCATATGTAGTGACCTCGTTAAGCCCCTCATGGTTGGCCCCGTGTGGCGGTCCTCGGTTCACCTGCCGGGCGATTTCGTTGCTTGTGTCTGCGGGATGCGGCGCGACACCTCGGTTTGGGTGGCCATGAAGTCCTCCGTCGGTGTCATGGGCGGGGGTGGTGGCAAGTCACCACTACCACTTGCCCCGAAACCGTTGGGAGAGCTACGCGTGGTTCCCACCATCTAAAAAGTGAGCTTTATTAGTGAGATAACCGAAGCTTACTCCAAATGATGACAAGCACGATCATGCATAAACACATCTCATTAGCACTTTAACAATGAGGACAACAACAATCAACAATATTCTATTGCCACCAAGATTCATAGAATCATTCTTCTCAACACGGTTAGGACTGCGATTACTCAATTGCACGGCTCATAATTACTCTCGAACGATCATCGTCATTCCGGATATCAACGAAGGTGGTATACGAACGAGCGCTTATTTGCGGCAACGAGTGATGTCCCTAAAAATGCTTTGGTTTACCAACGTCTTTAGGTGAGAATGCAAAATTGACAAGCGTGGTCATTTGCAACGGTTTATCCAAGGATACGGTATTCATACGCAAGACGATTTCAAATTTGAATGACAAATAAATTTTCTCTTAAAGCACACATGCTTAAGCATTCTTTATTACAACACGATAGAACAAGGTTCAAGGACATTACAACTCGAATTTGAAACAACATGACATGACACGATACAAGCGGTTACTTGGCACGAAGACGTCTTTGTCAAGCCACTACTCTAAACATCTCAAAGACAACTCGATTGGATCGACATCCTCCTAATCCTGCCTGTCGGCAACCTAGTTGCCCACCGAAGCACCACCGTACGTAGGCAAAGGCGGGGGAGTCGGTAGCGGAGGTCCCTGCCTAGCTCGTCCGATCCCGGACCGGACAAGGCCTGCTTGCTCCTCCGGGTGTGCATGCGGGGGTAGTGGGCGTAAGGCCACTATAGCCCGCAAGGCTGCCACGTGTACTCGGCCTCCTGCACCTGCTGCTGCATATCCGCAATGTTCTGCGGTAGCGTCGGCCTCTCAATCTCGTGCGCATCGGCATTCTCCTCTAGTGCATGGTTCTCCTCCTCCAGATCTACGATCCTCGTAAGCGATCACCTCTCTCAAGCTCCAACTGGAACCTCCTAGCACGCGACTGTCATTCTCCTGCTGCACCCGAGTAAGCATGAAGTTCAGGCCGCCGGTGTCTGCCGAAAGTCGCTCCCAATCGCGCCAAGATGCCTCCAAGCACCTTTGTGCAATAATCGCTGCGGTGTTATAGCGCCGCCCCCGATGTGTGAAGACCACCTTCGGACAACGGGCAAGCGTCCGAGTAACATCCAATGGCTCTACTAGGGCCGGTAGCTCCCGTAGGTGGTCCATACGGTCCAACCATGCTGGGTCGTGAGGACTCACAGTAGGAAACAGTCCAAACGGAGAAAGAGCTACCACGGTAGGGTTGTGGTCACAGAAGTCTGTCAACACTCTGAGGGAGGCTGACTCAACGGACTCGTGAGTGATAAATCCCCAGTAGATAAAGCTCAAGTCAAACCAGTCGGCGTGGTCTGGGTGTGGCAGAACAGTAACGATTACTCTGCAGCGGGGAACACCAAAGCGCTCAAACTCCTTCACCTCGTAAGTCGGTGGGGTGAGGTAGCCTGCGGCACTGAGTGCTTCCCACGCCAGGCGCGGAAAACCCTCCCAGTGCAACCCGTTGGTACGGATCGTACCGTCGGCGTAGAACCGGTGGAATACGGGGAAATCCATCCGTACACAAATGTAACTCATGTCGGATCTCAAAGAGAACGGCATGTCAAATGGTGAAGTTACGCATTTTGTGAATAAAAATTCATAACCAAAAATCCGAAACCTCAAAAATTTCCCAAATTTTAAATTAAACCTTTACTACTTTTAATTAAGCTTTTTAAGGTTGAGCATCGATCAAGGAAACAAGATGAATGGTCCTTAACCTGGATGTGCCTAGGGAAGTGTGAACCAACGCAACGAACTAGGATTGAGACTTGCTATTACGAGATCACTAGTCGAGGAGCAATTATTTTTAACAATTTAGTTTAATTAACGTAGCACATGATAAACAATTTTTTTCACAAAATTTCGGCAGCATGACGGCTAGGTAGGAGAGGTACTCTAGTTTATAAAAAGCACACACTAGCATAATCTTCCTTAGAGAACATATGGAAAATTCGATTTTTTTGGGTCCGTTTTTGTTGTTTCGATTTTTAGTATGCATGCAAGACGTCCTATTCGACCTCACATGGCAATCAAGCCAATAATCGAAGTTAGTGCCGGTGGCCAGGCTTTTATTCGTCTCTCCCTATAATATCTAGTCGAGAGCTATACGGTACTCGTTTAACAACTAACGAAGCGTTGTTATGTACCGCGAGAAAACGAACCTTTCGTGCCGGCACGTCACAAAAGCGTTCACATTCATTACCGTTCACTATAGAAACGGTATCCATGCGTTAAGCCGCTGCATGGACAAGTGTCCAACCTCGGACACCCTCCGTTTGAATGGAGTGTATCCTTGCCTCGCATGAGCGACATGCGGAATGCACACGTATGAAACATGTGGCGACACACAACTCACATACGGACCGAAGATGGGATCCGTGGAATGGATCACTCCATCAAACCTCGCAATTCCCGTGATGCGGAACGGCACACGGATAAAACACGTGGCTCCTAGTTTGGTTGTGCATGAAAGTAAGTCCGACACAAAGTAATGTCTTGGAAGTTAGCAAAATAGACCATAAGTTATTTAAGCCACACGAAAGAACCCAAAATTCCCTCTAGGGCCTCTCACTCTAGTTTATCCTTAGCGGACCAACGTATTTTTGGAAAATCAGAAAATCTTGGTATATTATATTCAAAAAAAACCATTTGATTCAATTTATTAATTAATCTCTCGGTGCATATAAGCTACGATGCCAAGCGTGACAACCCGCCCGGAAAATACCGTACTATTGCCTAACACCGATCCACTTTGGTCATTAAGCAATAATAAAGTATCATCCTGTCGTTAGTTGCGGGTTAACGCCGGTAAATCACTTGATAAGCAGCAAGGATCGGATATATGCATTAAAACTCACTTGAAGGCGAGTCCGGAGACACAACAACATTAATATCCAAATTCGTACCCCGAGGGGTTTAATTATTACAAACCATAGTTTTTGCCATGCCGAGATAGTTCGAGTTTTCGAAAAGCGAGCGGAAATAAACTAACGGAAGCGAAGACACCACGGGAGGCCATCCATGATGCTTTCGGTAGTCGTCCTCCACCCACTCCGGCTCCCGGCCGGCGGGATCTCTCGGGCCACACATCACCGAAGGCATTACCTGGATCAACATATTATAGCAAGGCCGAGTATACTAATACTCGGCAAGTCTTACCCGTCGGTGATATCTACTTCACCACTTCTAGACCATGAAAGGCTTTTTGGCTCTTTGGGTTGCTTTTGCTAAAAAGTAACAAAGAGTGGGTCCTTACTTTCAAGATTTTAGCACAAGTTCTAGTAGGATTGATCTTTACTACATTAGCCAACTAGTACAAACAAAGTTGTACAATACAATTAATCAAGCATCATCTTCATCAACTTCCATCATTAGGGATCTCATGACTAGTGGAGTAAGTAGTCTCGGATAACGGTGAGAGGCCGACAATCGATTGATTTAAACCTTGTAAGGTAGACCCAAACACACGGTAGGCTGCCCCCGCAAAGACAACTTTCCCGAGGTCGTTCCCCGAAATCCTCGGGTCGGGATCGAATCTTACGGTCTTTGGTGCGGGCTATCCGGCGTACCCCGCGAGATACCCGGAGTCACCATACACCGTGAGAGCGAATCCCAAGAGTAGTAACGGTAGGATCCCTCGCCGCCTCATTAAGGTACTAGGCTTACCGGTCCCATTCCCGGGAAATGTTTGGTACGTTCAAAAACTTAACCCACATAACCACTGGACCGGAGCCCAGATCCCATGCTCTTACCACGTGAGCAATCCATTTAAGGATAAGCTGTGATTCCTATCTAGGAACCTATTCTCGCGAGTGAGGTCATCACCCGACTTGTAACGGTCCTATTGCTTAGCAACTATCGACTTATCATACTAGTAGGGACAAAGGTACCTATGGATCCTGCATCTAGGGTTTCATTCAACTCCTAAACGTAAATGCACAATCATTCATAGATAATTGAATAAAGAACTTTAAAACTAGGTTAGATGCACCGGAGCTTGCCTTCGTCGGCTAGGTTAGCCTGGGCACCCTCTCGTGTCGAGTACTTCCACGTCTTTGCGGCGAAGCTTCCGCTCCTCCTTCCTCGGTTTCGGGACAAGGGAGTAATCTCCGTCGGAAGATCTACACGGAATGCAATGCAAGTTCGGGTGATGTGATAGTTTGTGGTCTTATCCAACCCTGGGTTGGTCATATTCACCTTAACAAGCATCTATCTAAGGTTTCTCTTTTAGGAAGGTTATTGGGTGTACATGGGTTACCCTTTTATTGAACATTGAATAAAGGTTTTTATTATACTTGTCATTTCTGTGAAGCTTTAATTCTTTTCATTTTCACAAGCAAGGGTATAAATAGTATTTTTATTTATGAATTAATTTCTTATCGGTGATGATATTTAATTATCTTTTAATTAAATTAGATAATACTTTCAAAAAGGAAAAAGAATTAAATAGGGGTTTTTCTTTATTTAATTTCTCTTTAATATTAAAAGGGCTTTTAAGCTCTTTATTAAGCAATTAAATTACCAATAATTAAAGAAGTGTTTCATATGCATATTAGCACCTATCTTGGTCCATTGGACCCACATGTAAGTGTTGGATGCTAGGAAATTAAATATTATTGAAAATAACAAAGGCTAGCTAGTGATTCGCTTTAAATGCATACAAAAATAAATAAGCATCAATTTGATCCAAACTTTCTTATGCATGTCCTCTGGTCCTAAACAAGCCTAAAGAACCAGCATATACATCTAGGAACTTTACTGAACTTGGTTTATTAATTTACAAAGGAAAACATGCATAAATCAAGAATAATTATTTCGGTAATCCAAAAATCATGATTAATTCAAAAGATGTGCATTTTGGCATTACAAGAGAGTGTGCACAAGCTGAGCTCAAGAACATAAATATAATTAACAGGAAAAATCATCTAGGTAGTTACTTTGCAGAAATGGAAAAGAATTTATCTAGCAAGATCTACTCCATAACTTTGTGCAATTTTTGGCACAACATCTAGTCATATCCTAACACACAACATATCCAAAATTGGGCTACAGAGGAGTTATGGATTTCAAGTTATGACAGATCTAGGTTTAACACATTTGTATTTTTCCTGCTAAAACTACTTAGAATCCAGCCATGAGTATATAACAAAAGAGGTGGGATTTATCATCCTGAACCCTACAAAATTGGTTTGGGATTTTTCTGATTTTTCTACGAATTTGTAGGATTTTTCTAAGGCTGCGGACTGATCCGCAAGAAAAGCTAGATAAAGATCCTTACAACTAAGCCCCGCATTTAGCACAAAACACCCTACAAAGATTGAAAGCATTGCAATTGGGCCCTTGGCCGGGCCGGCGCGCGGGCACGGCCAATTCCGGCGAGCCGGCGGCGCGGCCGGCCGGGTAAGCGGACGAGGCTCGACCACATGCTCATCTAGGAGCCGTAGGTTGCCGTGGTTGGGGTGGAAGAGCCGCCGGCGAGGGGGGATCGACGGCGGCCGGCGGCGGTGGCCACGGCGGCTTGGGGAAGGGCAGCGGGGAGACGAAATGTGGGCAAACAAGCGAGCGGCGGAGCTTCACCGGGACCTAAGGAAGCTACTAGAGCGGCCGGCGGCGGCCGACGGGCACGGGCGTGAGAGGCTAGCACCGGCGGCGGCGGCCATGGCGAGCCGGTGGCTCGGGTGGCGCGCGGAGGGGGAACGGGGAGGTCTTATATGTGCTGCTCCGCGTGACCGGGGGTGACGTCGTGGTGACGGGGAAGATACCCGCCGTGCTACGGCGGCTCGGGGCGTGCGCGTACGGCGGCGGCACCTCCGATGGACCGCCGGTGCACGCGGCGTGCGCGCGCGTGCGGCGACGGCCGACGCCGGGCGCCTCGGGACGGGGGTGTGCTAGGGGCGCGGGACCTCCGGATGGAGCACGCCTCGGCCGGCGTGGCCTCGGGCGGTGCGGGCTTGGACGCCGGAGCAAGGTCGGCGGCGGGCAGCGACGGCGGCGCGCGGGCGCGCACGACATCACGCGTGCGGCGCTCCGGGGCTCAATTGTGTTGCTGGTGCCCTGTTCCAACCGGTTTTTCTCCAAAAAATTGAATAAAACTGGACCAAGTGATGAATACCAAAGTTGTAGATCTAGCTACCAACAACATTTTCTACAAAGGCTATATAGGGTTTTTCTGCCCAGATCAAAAGATATTTGAATGCCAACTTTGAATGTCAGCAGGGTTTGGCAAACAGTGAATCCTGGCTTGCAATGGATTTTTCAAGTTTTTCCCCTCAAAATTTGAAATGCCAATCTACATGAAAGTTGTGTCCCTCATCAAGATCTACAACTTTCATAAAGGTAGAATTTTAAGTGTTTAGGTGAATTTTGGAGAACGCGGCAAAAGTTCGGCGGACACTGTGGACACTAGGGGGGCAAGGGGTTTGACCCAACTTTTGACCATGGTTTGGCCCCACAAGTGTGTTTACTATTCAATTAGGGTCACTAGGGTGGGTTAGTGAGTTTTCCGAGGTGAGGACCCGAGGTTGACCTAGGTTTGACCACGGTTGACTATTTGACCGGCTATTAAGGTTAATTAAAAAACCGGGGCGTCACAATCACGATGCGGCCGAATCCTACCGGCCCGAACTAACGTGGTGGACTACGGACCCCGTCCGAGCTGTCACCTCCTTAGGGTACCACAAGCTGTTCCATTGCGCGGGACACCAATCTAAGACTAAGGTAGGCTCTGAGAACCGTGCTCACAACGAACCAGAGAACCTTTCTCTGGAATTCATGAAGGAAGGTCTCTCTCTCCGGTGAAACACCGGAGATCAAGCTAAGAATGACCACAACACTATAGGGTTCAAGAGAGCTATGCTAACTAGGACTAAACTAACTTTAGACTAAACAAAGAATAAAGCTTCTAGTAGCTAAGTAAAAGCTGAATGTAATTGACTTGAAAGGTAGGATAGAAAGATAACTTGAATTGTACTTGAGTCTAAACAAAGAAAGGATACATGAGCAATACCAGAACTCTGAAGAAAACTCCTCCGGAACCCCGAGACTTGCTCGACTCGACTCCAACTCCCAAGCTACACTAATCCTACTCTAAGTGAACTAAAGAGTGGAAATGAGATGCTCTGCGTGGTGTGTGTGATCTAGTGGGTGTGAGGCTCCTTTTATAGGTAAGTGAGGTCCATTGACAACGTGGGCCCATTTTCATAGGTGCAACCGAATCAAGGGGTGCGGCCGGCTCTATGATCCACCGCCTCTTGACTTGGACACGCCCGATCCTTGCTCCCGAGGCGGTAGAGGGTCGGTTCATTACGTCGTTTTTGAGGCGGTATGGCGGTTGGGAGGGTGTGACCGGCCCACCTCTAAGTCATGGGATGAACCGTCTTCGCTTGGTGATGCTCGGGATTGGTCTTGGAATGACGGTTGTGGCGGTTAAGTGTGGGTCCATCGATCCGAGTGCGTCCAATCTTAGCCTTTTGATCCAACCAACATAGAGTCGACGTCTCTCGTCCATCCAAGACTTATTCGTGGGATTGTTGGTGCCGCGGACCCGAGACGTGGCATTTGGTAGGTGCAAGCGCACCAAGAGGTGCGGCCGGGCCTAGCCCCGGTCAAGTGTGGACGGCCGTGGCCGACTGCGGCTAGGCCCGGCCTAGCCGCGACCGGCTCCGGCCACCGGCGGCCGACTCGGGTGTGGCCGAGCACGGCTAGGCCGCGGCCGGACGGACCGCACCATTGCTTTGGTACACCCCTCTATGGTACATTTGTCCATTGTTATTCCCATATTTGTGTACCTATAAGTAAAAATGCCAACACGACTCATGGAACTTTATTAGTACCAAAAATGTGCTTGAAACTTGTTCTATACTCCTCTCAAACCCGAGGTTTTGATGGTCGAATTGTTGTTGTAAGGACCGTCAACATGCGGCAGGAGCGTCGACAACGGCCGAGGAGGAGCCCAAACAAACTCCGCATAACCAGCGGTCGTACTTGAGGATAATCAACGGACGAAACAGCAGCCTCTCCCGGCGGCAGGATCGTCGACAAAAGCGAGGAGGAGCCCGGGAAAACTACGCCTAAGCAAAGCGGTTGCAACATGAGGATAAGCAACAAACGAAACAACGACCTCTCCGGCAGCGGGAGGAGGAGCGCGAGCAATCTCCCCTAGCGGCAGATGCAACAAGACAAAGCAACCTCTCGCAACAAGAGGAGCCTAGGCTATTTCCACTTCGAAGGGGAACCAGGCCGGGGAAACCTGCGTACGAAGATGAGATTCTTAAGCGTATTATTAGGACGAACGGGGAACGACCAAAATACGGGCCGGTGCTCCTATGTTCTCGAAGCAAATGTAAAGGTTGTTGGAACAAATTGTGCCAAGATGAATGCTTATGTCATGGAACACGGTAAGGTTAAACTTGCCTTTCCGGCAAAGGTGGATCTAGACTACTTTAAAGGTGGTTGTGGTGCTTTAATGTTAAACATTGAATTGAGTAGCGTATATAACCTTATAACTCGGCTTCTCTAGATGTTACCTTCATGAGGTTGTGGACATTGTAAGTCCCTTAAAACCTAAAATGATATTTCTTTAGTTTTGACCACAAAGTTCATGCATGCTAACAATTTGATTTTTTGTAGGAAAATGATGGAGAAGGCAACGAGAGATGCGGATCGGTGTTGGTTTTTTAGATCCGGATTTGTTTATTTCAACAAATATTTCTCGGCGTTCTCACCAAGTTCGCAAAGCAATCTCAAATGCAATGAACAACGACTACGTGGTGGGTGCCTACTCGCACTAGCCACCGGGTAACGATGATCATCCGTATGAAGTTCAAAGAGGTTTGGTATCTAGATTCCGCTAAACAACATCCCCCGCTAAAGTTCCCGGACCTCCGACCTATTTTTAACTCGGTCGGTTTCTTCAAGGTTTTGTTCACAAAAATTCAATCTCTTAGTGTTTCTAATTGGTATAGCCGACCATGCGGGGCCTTTGGTACGGTATTTGTAGGTTTTGTTCGGGAAAAAATCAATCTCTTAGTGCTTCTAATTGGTATCGCCGATCATGCGGGGCCTTTGGTTCATGCATAGGACGGAGTGACGAAAGGAAAGAAAAAAGCCAAAATCCACACTCAAGCACAAAACAAATCTCGCCGTAAGACCGAGGTTTTTTTATGGTCCCTTCTTACCAAATTGGTACCGCATTAATTTGTCATTTTGGTACCTCAATGCATTGTGCTTAGCAGCCATGGGGGTCCTCTTTGTGTGGATTCCATGTGGCATTCCATATGTTAAGACTACTCGATGACATACCCGACATCAAGAAGGCTGCTGTAAGTAGTTAATAATGCTCAACCTGGTCTCTCGCTCATATTATCCATCTAAGTTTAAAAACTGATTTCTACTTGTATTCTCATAAATGATTGTATTTTGCGGGATTTCAAATTTGTTGTACATGTTTCCACAGAAAATCTAAAGCGTGTTCGGGAGATGTTGTTCAAGTACATTCTTAAGGATACCATCGACCGAAAGGGCAACTTCTACGGTGGTGCACTGTGAGTTTATTGTAACCGAAATATGAAACTCATTCGGTCTTCTTTACTCGGGTGTTGTTGCCCGAGAAACCCGCTTGCTGGCTTGCTTGGTTGAGTTTAGATACTTGCCTGGTTCGGGTAGTTTTCTCATGACTCCATCCAAACAAGCCCCGATGAGAGTAACCTGAAACTTGATGTGATCATATCCTAGTAGGTTGTATATAAATGTTATTTTGCTTGTCTATAAATGTGATCTTGCTTTGCCGTATCTCGTGATGTGAGAATGTGTTTGTGATGTCTCCTTGTTGTGGTGGTCGCCAAATCCTGGTTGGTTCCGGGATGCCACCGGCAAACGGGCGAGTTCTTGTAGGGGTGGTCTACATATACGAAACGGGCGTTAATTAAAGCTCGTTACAAACACCGATCGGTGAGTAACGGGCTTCATTCGAAAAGCCCATTACAAACATGCCCAAAATGTAACGGGCGGTGTAAAAGCCCGTTTTCGGCCCCGACTAGTGGGCCCCGGGACCTAGCTTGTTCATCGAGATATAGGAGACGCGGGTTGAGAGCAAGCATCTCCTTTAATAGAGAGAAAGTAGACTATTGCATGTCTTAGCGTCGCACCGGGTTTATCTCCCTAGCAAAAGCGCCGAAATGCTTGTTGACATTCCTTAGCCTCACCACAATTATGGTACAAACGGCAACGGTGACAGAAATGCTCGTTGGCGCCTACAAGCGTCACCGCCGGGTTCACACCTCTAGTAATGGAACTAGGGGACGTACGGGGTAAAACACATGATCACGAAAGGTCCGCAAGCGCACGGATTACCATTGTAGCACTTCACCCGGTGGTATTCGGGTTGTCAAGTTATATTTTTCCCAAGGGAGGCACAACGTCAAAGATGATCGAGTAAACGGTGGAGAAAGACCAAGGCTTGGTAAAGGGCTATAGCGGGGGGTAACAAATAAGAATATTCGGGGATAACTTGACACACGCTAGGAGATCTAGAAAAAAGACTAGAGAGGACAGCGAGTTGGGAGGACAACGAGACGGGAAAGGATCCAACACAATCTATCTATTCTTGTCAACTCTAGGCAAAGGGCTAAAGCAAAGGATAACCAAGGTTGGCTAACTCAACAAGCTCTTCTAGTGTTGCGGGGGCATGCAAAGCTGCACCAACGGATAGGGATGAGAAGGGGAGGATGATGACACGCTAAATCCTACCGCCCGAACTAACGTGGTGGACTACGAGCCCGTCCGAGCTGTCACCTCCTTAGGGTACCACAACTATTCGTTGCGCGGGACACCAATCTAAGACTAAAGTAGGCTCGAGCACCATGCTCAAAACGAACCAAAGAACCTTTCCCCAGAATTCACGAAGGAAGGTCTTTCTCTCTGGTGAAACACCGGAGATCAAGAGAAGAACGACCACAACACTATAGGGTTCAAGAGAGCTATGCTAACCAAGACTAAACTAACTTTAGTCTAAACCAAGAATAAAGATTTTAGTAGCTATGTAAAAGCTGAATGTAATTGACTCGAAAGGTAAGATAGAAAGATAACTTGAATTGTACTTGAGTCTACACAAAGAATGGATACAAGAGCAATACGGAACTGCGAAGAAGACTCCTGCGGAGCCCCGAGACTTGTTCGATTCAACTCTAACTCCCAAGCTACACTAAACCTACTCTAAGTGAACTAAAAAGTGGAAATGAGATGCTCCGGCGTGGTGTGTTTGATCAAGCGGGTGTGAGGCTCCTTTTATAGGTAAGTTAGGTCGGTTTATTGTGTGGGCCTATTTTCATAGTTGCGGCCGGATGAGGAGGTGCGGCTGGCCCTATGATCCACCGCCTCTTGACTTGGACGCTCCTGATCCTTGCTCCTGAAGCGGTTGAGGGTCGGTTCCGTGCATCGGTTTTGGCTGGTATGGCAGTTGGGAGGTGCGGTCGGGCCTCTAGGTGCGGCCGGCCCACCTCTAAGCCGTGGGATGAAATGCCTTTGCTTTGTGACGCTCAGGATGCTCTTGGAATGACGGTTGTGGCGGTTGATCGGCCGGAGAGGTGGACCCATTGATCCAAGTGATCACAACTTCATCCATTCGATCAAACCGGTGTTTCCATGATAGATCTCATTCATCCAAGTTGTGCATGTGGGGAAGGAAGTGTTTGGGACCGAGGACGTGGCACGGGGCGGGGGCGGCCACACACTGCTAGGGTTAGCCGCACCGCCGAGGCCGACCGCTCTGCGGGGCCGGCCGTGCCCGGTGGTGCGGCCGTGCCCGGCTCGTGTGGCACGTTAGCTCAATTTCTCCCCTAAATGCGTACCTGTCCATAAAAATTGCAACACAACTCGTGGAACTTTATTAGTACCAAAAATATGCATGAAACTTGTTGTATACTCTGTCAAACCCAAGGTTTTGACGGTTGGATCTTTGTTGTAAGGATCATAACACGGACACGCGTAGAAACGGATGCATCTCATTTTGTCGAGACACGGAGAGACGCAGGTTCATAGAACGTGTCTCTAATGTTACTTTCACGGTAATGGGCTCTATTTCATGCCCGTTACCGAAGGTCCCTATGGGCTTTGAGAAACAACCATTTCACGTGACCGGTGACTAGTTGTGGTAACGGTCGTTGTTTGATGCTCGTCACGAATCCTATATGTGCTAAGATGCGCGTGAAATAGACGCATCTTAGTTCGTCAAGAAAGTGGAGATGCGGGTGCACAACGGGCGTCTCGATATTGAGCTACTGTAACGGGCTTTGCTTTGGTACCCGTTACCAAAGTTTCATGTGGCCCCAAAGAAACGGTCATTTCACGTGACCGGTGACTAGTTGTGGTAACGGTCATATTTGATGCTCGTTACGAATCCTATATGTCTTGAGACGCGTGTGAAATAGACGTGTCTCGGTTCGTCAAGATAGTGGAGACACGGGTGCACATCGGGCGCTTCCGATATTGAGCTACCGTAACGGTCTTTGCTTTGGTGCCCGTTACGAAAGTTCCCTGTGGGCCCAGAGAAACAGCCATTTCACGTGACCGGTGGCTAGTTGTGGTAACGGACGTTATTTAATACCCGTTATGAATATGTTTTATCGGTAACGGCCATCTTCCCGTTACCTTTCTTGACTTATTTGTAACACTTGATCGGTAACGGGCGCATTGCCCGTTACCAAAGGCAATCTATGCCACGTTACCAAAGCGAGTTTTTCACGTAGCTTTACATTGGTTGGAGGTGGAAGTTGTTCAATAACCTCTATGTTAGATCTATCCACCTCTATCCATCGTTCGGACACCCTGTGTTCGAGAACCATCCCTTCTCTTACCATGACATAGCATTTTTCCCGGTGGAGGACAAGATCCTTCTCGGCACAACTTCTAAGAACTTTATCAAGATTTTTAAGGCATTCCGAAAAGGTCTTTACATAAACTGAAAAATCATCCATGAATACTTCCATGATTTGTTTAATCATATCCGAGAAGATTGATATCACGTAACGTTGAAAAGAAGCTTGAGCATTACATAGCTCAAAGGACATTCGCCGATAGGCGTAAGTTCCATAAGGGTATGTAAAAGTGGTTTTATCTTGGTCATCGGGATGGATAAGAATTTGGTGATATCGGAATAACCGTATAGGAAGCAAGAGAAGGAATGCTTCGCTAACCGTTCCAACATCTCGTCTATGAAATGAAGAATAAAGTGGTCTTTATTAGTGGCCTTGTTAAGCTTGAGATAATCTATGTGACGGTGCACTGAGGGATGAGCTCATTCTTATCACTGCGCACCACCGTCATGCCTCCCTTCTTTGGCACAACTTGAACGGGGCTAACCCATTCACTATTGGGTACCAGGTAGATAATCCCGGCATGAGGGAGTTTTAAAACTTCCTTTTTCATTACCTCCCTCATGTTGTTGTTGAGCCTACATTGAGGTTCTCTTGAAGGTGTTGTGTCGGTTTCGATGGGAATCCTATGTGGGCAAAGAGTGGGACTAATTCCCTTGAGATCTTAAATAGAGTACCCTACTACCGATCAATGGGTTTCAAGAACGGTGATGAGCCGCCGAGTTTCCACCTCGGATAGCTTATCACCGATGATCACGGGAGTTTCTCAATTTCCATGGAGAAATGCGTACTTTAATCCTGGAGGAAGTGGTTTAATCTCTATTGATGGTCGTTCCGGTTTCTCGGTTGGGTCTAGCTTAAATGAGATTGGGGCCTCATCCTCCTCTATGAAGAACGGGATTTTCTCTTTAAAGTTTGGTTGAGCTAGCTCGATAGGGAAGCGGCCATTACTTCCTCTAGTAGATCCGGTTTGGGTTCGGCTTCTCTTTGGGGTGTTTTCGGTTCTAAGATAAGATACCGGTAGAAAGTCATCATTGATCTTTAGCTATAACTCTTGTTTCCTTGGGGATTGCTCTAAGATTTTTCTTGACGGTTTAAAACCATGCTCAAGTTCATTGCAAGCCTACGGGCGACTTGGTGCCTTTTTCCCCAAGGAGGGTTCTCCCCGGATTTGTCAATCCAAGGATCGGAAGAAAACCACTAAGGTTCTCTATCTAACCTGCCGGTCTAACCCAATGTGAAGTGTAGATTGCGGAAAGATTAAACATACATGAAAGGATGTATGGATCACATCCACCTAGCTATAAAAGTAAGCATCCAAAAGGTAAGTCTAGCCTATCGTCTTCTTGTTGCCGTTCCGGCCAAGGTGACAAACCAATCTAATCCTCTACAATGATAAGGAGTACACTCGATATGGAGTAACCCGATATGGAGTGGTCCGATGCATGTTCATTCGCCACTTTCTCCTCCACCGTACTTGTCACTACGCAAGGATAATCATCACCGAACTACAACCTAGGGCCATGCACTACAACGATGTATCCGCAAGAGATAGACTAACCACCATGATTAGAGCTATTCCAACTAAAATCATATGCTAGCTACGAGATATGGATAAAGCACTCATCGATGTAGATCAAAGTAAAGAAAAGACATGATTTATATCACCATTGAATGTAGAATGTACAATTGCCTTGATGGAATCAAGGCATGGTCTCCGGAACTCCACCATGGCTTCACCACACGGGGCCAACCATGACGGCTAGGGCATGGCGTAGGTCATCTCCTAGGCAACTCGAGGACTTGCGGCGGTCGTCGGCTTCCTCCTAGTGCTTCTCCTTCTTTTCGGTGGCTCTCTAATGAATGGATGGATAGATTCCCTCTCGTTGGGCGCCCAAGGGGTTGTATTTATGCCCTTGTGGAGCCTTGGGGCGTGCTCCATCTTGCCTTGCACGAGATCTTCCTTGGGAGAGATGGGAACTTGATTTCCATAAAATCAGCCTCGTCCGGACTTTCTCCCGATTCATAGTCTTTCCTTTCCGGCACCATATTTCCCACGCACGGAGTCCAATAATGCAAATTTGATGTCCTAGTTGTATGGCACGAAATTTCCTTCAACTTTGGTATTTATTGGTATCCTTGGAAATGAAGATAAGATCCCGAAATCGGCCTTGGAAGACAATCGTTCGATTTTGGACCGATCGCGTAGCGAGGGATTTCGAGGGTCATATCTCCTAGCTCCTTGACCCGAACCGGGCCTTCCACATGTCCAAATCGAAGGTGTCATCGAGGTCCACAAATTTGGTAGTCAAACTTTTGCCATTAGAGGCTGTTTTAAGTCTCCGAATCCGTACCAAAAGATCATGCTTTGTCTGCGCTGCGAGAATATCTCTCGGGGCTGAGTTGATCTCATTAGTAAACATCCAAATCCCCGGAGTTTTACGTGTTGATGCTTTGGTCCTTGGGTTGTTTGGAGTGTTGTTCACTTCGTGTCTTGACTTGTGACGGTCTTCATGATCTTCTCTTGAAGTGCTTTATGAACTTATCCCGGAAGTCACCTCCTTAACGTTATTTTCTCGCGTAAACAATAAACTCCAAAATCGATATGCAAGAGTGAACTTGATACCTCCGGTGGGTTAGTACCATTAGTTACAATATCAAATACGTGCAAATGTTGATGGTAAACTCATAGCTAGATGCATCAAAATCGACCGTCAACATACCCACATGCTTAAACCTTGCTCGTCCTCGAACCGGTCCAAGATCTTTGCTTAATTTTGAAATCAGCTTTGTCCTTCAATGTCTTCCGTGCACTTAGTTATACACAACAAGACATAACGCTCTCTCAAGTATTTAGCATTTAAGGTTCAAGGTTTGACCGCCTACTTCATTATGGAAGATATATTATCATTAAGGAACATGCCACAATAAAACAAATATAGTGCTCTCAAACTTAAGAATACTTTAAACCTTTACCTTGTTGCATCGTGAAGAGTTTTTGAAAAAGTTACACATCTAACATAAGTGAGGTTCTCTTGCAAAAACTCATGGAAACTCTCATCTCGTCAAGACACTCATGCCTACACTAGATTATTCTCAACCTATTCTACTCATATATGAAAGTGGAAAGCTTATGAGGAACTTGATAGGTAATAAAAACAATCCTAGCAAAACATTATACTTGCAATATTGTCAAACTAAGAGAGGGATCTATTGGCATTAATGAGACTAGTCAAAAAGGCCATGGAAAATAATTGTTAGAAAGAGAGAGAGATGGAACACACACATTTCAAAAGGTGAACATGTGCAAGAGGCAAATGGGTGAGCCCGAGACACAAAGGAAGTTTTCGTTATCGGATCGCACATGGTTGGAAAAGATTGAGTATGGACTTGTCTTCAAAGCTCTCTAAGATTTAAATGAAGCTAAAAAGAACTAAGGAGCATTTTTATTTTTCTATTTGTTTGTTTTTTCTTTTCTTATTTCTTTCTTTCTTCTTCTTTTTTCTTCTTTTTTAATCATCATTTTTTATGCTCCTCCGAACTTTTAAGGAACATAGTACTTGTGAAGGACCGATTAGGCGACCAATGTGAGGGGGGAGTGAATGGGAGCCGATGAGATTGAAACTCCGATAAGATGAACTCGCTCGGTCGGACCCCCAAAATCACACGCTCCGCACTTCTACCTTCTTTTTGCCAAAACCACGTAGCCACCGGAGTGCAACTAGTCCTAGGAACAAACACTACCAGCAACCTCAAGACACACGCACCCATGACAGCGGAAACAACTCGGAAGCCGGCTGTCTGGAGGGGGCGGTTAGACCGGGTACGGGGGCGGTTAGACCGCCTCCACCATGCAACCAAGAAATCCTGCGAAACACCTCTTCCGAGCACCAAAACGCGCCACGGTTTCACCAACAGAGATCTGCGGTCGGGGCCATGCTAGCCACCGAGAAAATCTTGGCGAAAACCAAAACTCCACTCGGGGGCCTAGGGGCGGTTAGACCGGCTACCGGGGGCGGTCTAACCTCTTGTACCCAGCAACAAACTCCAAACAAGAACTCCTAGCAAACAAGCACGAGAACGACCCAAAATTTCACCAAGACACTCCTCGATCAAGGGGAACAAACTCACGGTGGAAAATCCGGCGAAACAAAACTTTGACTCGGAAGACCCGGGCGGTTAGACCGCCCCCCTCCGGGCGGTTAGACCGCCTCTCCCGGAAAACGAACCCGCGGGTCAAACCTCAACTTCGTCGCGCCCGATCTCCCGAATCACTCCACGGATTGCAACGAAACTTCAAGAATAGCCTGGGTTACCTCTTGGGCAACCTCTACCTCAAAGGAATCGACCCGAATCGCTCACAATCAAGAGGAATCGAAGAAAATCGCCTCTCTAGGTCAAGAACTCGCCCAACTCGAAAATCCACCAAATCGAGTCCGATTCAAGAAAGATTTGAGGGCAAAGTCACCAGCCAAAGAGGCACAAGATCCTCATACGTGACACCCACCAAAAACCCCAAGAAATCATTCTCAAAACACCGCCAACAAAGAGCTCCGAAAATGAACACAAAGAAGGACGAGAAAACCACCTTGAATTACAACGCCGATCCATCTATACATACCATGAAGCTTCGTACAAGGTCTAGCTTGCTACCCAAACATCCATCCCTCTCTCTAGATCTCACATGAAGCTCTCAAGCTAGTCCTAGGAAAAACTAGGAAAAAGGAGAACGGAAATGGAAAAACAAATGAGCTAGGCTTCCAAGAGTTGGCTGCCATCCATCCACTCAATGAGTATATATGGAGGCACCCAAAAGACTAAACTACCCTTACTTAACACTAGGGATACAAGCCCGTCGAGGGCAAATTCGAAGTCTTCGATTTTCTTCATCGGACGGATGCCGGCGACCGCAACTCGCTTAGCCTCGACGCAAGCCTTGCGATCCCGACGCGTGTCCTCCGCTTCGAAGCATCTCGGCGGCGGCGGCCGGGCGGTCGGACCGCCCCCCCCTTGGGCGGTTAGACCGGCCGGGCAATCCGACCGGCCCCGGGGAGGTCCGACCGTCCCTCCCTGGGCGGTGGAACCGGCCTAGGGTAGCCGCACCTCCTCGTCGAGTCTTCGGCCTCGGTTTTGTGGCTCAACCGAGTAACCCGGTGGTTTTCTCGGTGAACAACCGCAAACCCCGCGAACTCGGTGTAGCCTCCACCAATCTCCACTCATGACTCGGCTCACACGTAGTCCCGGCTCGACATTGGTTTTTAGGCTCTACCAAGAAACCGTCCACGACTTCATCTTCTTGTTCATGCCACCATGCGGCCCGCACTTGACCCCACCGGCCACCGGTCCCTCGAACGAAGCCTACTTGTCTTCTCCACACCCCGGAGGCCTCACCAAGCAACGACCTTTCGCACTTGCTCTTCACCCGCACCAACACGAGTCAAGCCGCAACCCGCACCCGCAATACTTAGCCAAGAATTAGTCCACACAACGTTGTCAATCACTCATCACACAAGAAAGCGACCATCCACCGGTCCTCGAACCACACATGGTCCTCAACTTGCTATAGCAGTCCCCTCTCCCATGCTTAAATGATTGCTCGTCCTCGAGCATAGAAGTGAGGGGACCTATGGCTGCTAGAGAAGTACGAAGTCCTTGTGTTCCTCTATAAATCTTTTGAAATCTTCAAGGGCATCCTGCATGTCGAAACTCGCATAAATAGTTGCAATGATAAGTCCCTCCATATGTTGTATGTCTTGAAATATTGCAAGAAAATATTCAAAAAATTCATCGAAAGATCATTCAGACTCAATTTGGGTTGTGGTCAAGGAGGTAATCACAAAAAGATGTTTTAGGTTTAGGGTGCATGCCCAGTGAAGTTTGTTAAATTTCCAGTTTAGAAACTCACAATGCATGGACAAGAATGGCTAGCATGAAAAAGATACGCAAAGGAATGACCAGCTTCTTAGTCTTGTACCACATAAATAAATCCTAATCCAGCTCATCAAGACATAAGTTTGCAAACTAAGGGTTACATCATGAAAGTATTTGTATGTGTATAGGCTTTGGTAGGTGGAACTGTGCTAGAGATTCACAAATGTGGATAGCATAATAATTTTAAATAAAATAAGTACAAGGCAAAGGCCATCGATAAACTTAAATCAAAGAGAAAGATAAAGTGTGTGGGTGTAACCTCCACAAATGAAAGAGCTGATATTTAATCAATTTAAGTTCCTTTTAATGGAGAGCAAAAATTCATGTCATATAAAACATCATGCAAGTAAAAGAAAGTGACAACTTTCATCACTTTTCCATAAGCAATACATAAAAATGATATTATTGTGGTAAGCTCAAAAAAGATGGTGATTCATTTATTGAAAAATATAAACTAACTAACCTAGGTTGTCCTCCTAGTAGCCATGTTATTGATCAAGAGATAAATACAAAGGTTGTTTATGGTTGAAAGCATATATATGCAAGCATTTAAAAGGATATGAACAAAGATAAAGTTAAGGGCGAGTTACCGTACTTAATAAAGTGCGAGTGCCGCCTCCCCCATGCTTAAGCATTGTGCTTAGCATGGAGAAAGAATGATGAGCAATTTAGTGAAGGTGATCCTTGTACTCCATGTGTCCTTTTCCCTTTCATCCTTCAAATCCTCCCCAATGCTTAACAAGTTGCTAAGTATGGAAGAACTTGAATCACTCGTAATTACCTATTGCTATGTGTTTGAGAATCATCTTCACACTTCTTTGCCTTTGTTTCTCGGTTGTCCCTTGAATTCTTGTTATTATCATTAAGTCATGGTTCCAATCCTTTATCATATTGTCATCATCAACTTCCATTCCATCCTTGTTGCTGCCTCATCTTCTATAGTTTTTCCTTTACTTCCAGAACAGAATATGTACTGAAGCACCTCTCGAAGTTGAATTTCATGAAATTATCTTTCTAACGAGCCATCGAACGCATGAAACAGGTTCCGAACAAGAGAGTTGTGCCTATTTTACTCCGGTGATGCAATCTGTCCAAGGCTGATTTTAGACAGCGCGAGCTCAATGTTTCTACCATATCTCCTTGTACGGATCTTCAAAATTGATGATTCTTGATGCATTGGAAAGAAGATTTGAAGGAGCTTCTGAATATTAACTTTTTTTCCATTGTACATCTCTGAACATGTGCTCAAATCTTGATGGAAATAGTGACTTCCTTCTCAAGCCTTGTAAATGACAAACAAGCTTGATTGCAATTGGTCAAGAACTCATGGGAACACTTCGTCATGCCTGCAAAATAAATCAAATGCACATTCTACCCCTGGGGTGATGGTCGGGAGTAGAAACAACTGCCAACAAACCAAATGCATGCCTAAGATCTTAACTTGTGGCATAGCTTACTTAGTAAAAAGAAAAGAGAACTAATGAGTGTACGTGCATGTAGGTGAAAATGCAAACGAAAGAAAGGAATATATAAAATTACAATGTTTGCACCAAGTTCTAAACACCATGTTTACAACTAGAGATTTATTTCTATATAACCATAAAGATTAAACCAAGGTCAAAACAACATGTTCATTTCAAGGTTAACAATTTTTTATGCCGTAAGAAAATTAAAGCGCATTGCAAAGCTTATAAACCAACCTATAAAACATGAAAGCAAGGTTCATAAAACTGAATGATGGTGGTATCCAATCATGTCTAAACACCATGTTTACACAAGATTGCAAAAGAAAATGCCTCATACACACGAAGCGCCATTATGGAAATAAAGCATTCATCAAAAAGTTTTGCAAAGAAAACAAGCTAACCTATGCATGATAGAACAAAGGGGGTTCATGCAAAATGCAAATGCAATGGAGTTAGGAAAAAAGGCAGCAATGTTTGAAAAAGTCTTTTGATGTTGTTCCTTAATAAAGACAAGAAAGTTACTTTATGATAGGTGAAGTCTTGTCAACAAAATCTTTCATCAAAAGACCTAACCAAACATGCTAACAAGGTTTTAAGGTAAGACATGTGGGTATCCTATATTTTTGGCTTAAGATAAGAATTTTGAAAAATTAAGTCCGGTGAAAAAGTTCTATCTAAAGTGGTTTTGAAAAAGAAGAAAAGCAAGGGTTATATCTTCGGATGAGAAACAAACCCGTGGTTTTAGGATTACTAAAGGTATCATGGGTTTTTCCTAAGGGTTTAGGATAAGGCTAGTCAAAATTTTAATTACAAAAGGATAGAGATAGACTTGGTCGGATTGACATAAGTCGATTCCTCCCTTTGTTGGCCTAGGTTCTAGGTGTGGTTTGATAGGAAGGTTTAGGTAAAGATGAGATTTTTTAGGAAAATAAAAGATGAGATGCAACGTGCAACATAATGCAATGGTGGAGAACAAAGTGGAATGAAGTGCAACATGATATGAATGAAAAAAAATATATGACATGATATGGCGGTGATCTAAACCAAAAGCAAAAGTTAGCCTAAGTTAACTAGCCACAAGTTTAGAATCAAAAGAGATCATGCTTCATACATCTCTCTAAAAAACACAAATAAAAAGACTCTAAACACTAATAAGCACACAAAAATATGGGGTCTACAAGTTTTCCAAAATTCAAGTAGCAAAGTGCTCACTAAAAATCTATTTAAAGCACACAACATGTGGTTGTGACATTTATTAAAGCATTGGCACGATGTTACTTGAAGTTTAAAAAAGAGCACAATGTAGACCATCATAGTTTATTTATAGATATATAAAAATATCGGGTTGCCTCCCGCAATGCGCTTTATTTAATGTCATAGAACTCGACTTTCTCATGTACCTTTTTATTGTCGTGAAGCCACGGCTACTTGTGCGAGAATCCAAAGTAGTCATGCGGCTTGATGTTGCCTTATGAAATCGGTTGTGGTTCGCTTCCAACATCATCATGTGTTGAGTGGTGCCTCTTGTGTCTTCATTCATCCATCATCCGGAGGGTTTGTTTTAGTACTTAGCTTCTGAATTTCATCACGTACGTGTTGTGGAACCATTGCCCCCCATCTTCTCTTTATTGACACCATGTCCATCTCCTCTATCTTGTCATCATCACCTTGTTACTGCCTCTTCTTCGTGGATTTACCCCTGCATCCAGAACAGAACATATACCAAAATATAGTTCTATTGAAAAATTTATAAATTTACCTTTCCAACGGGCACTCATTCGTCTTAATCGGAGTCCGAATGAGGGAGTTATGGCTTTTTCACTTCAGCACCGCTTGCCGTTCGGAATTTCAGCACGTGATTCGGCCATATCCGCTTGTAGGAACCTCCGATTGCCTTGCTGCTTGATTTGTTGAAACATAGACTTCATGGAGCTTCTTAAAAATCAAATATATCCAATTGTTTTATGCTCAGGTTGTGCAAGGCATCTTGATGACATCATTGTCCTATCGTCTATCAATCCAAAGATGTACGTGTGGTGTTCATCTTGAAGTCTTTTAGGGCACCATATCGCGCATCCCTTGGCTTCAAAAATCATTACCATTCCTGCATGATATTGATGGTAATGCAATCCTTCTCCATCATGCTTGACATGGTCGTTTCCAAAACCTATAGTTTGAACAAACAATCCTTCAAAAGACATCGGTCTAAAAACTTAATCCACACATAGGCATACCTTGTTCATCTTCGGTTGCTTTGGGTGGGGGCTCAATAGAGAATGTTGGGACACTAACCGAGGTTAGCACCTACCACTAAAGAGAAAATCTTGCGTAGCCATCAACTTGGTTGAGTGAGGTTAGACTTGTTGAAGTCCGATTGTTGAAAACTTTTCTCGATCGCTTGGTGTCTTGCTTTGCACCTACTTTCAAGGACAAGAACAAGAAAGAAAGCGTATATGTAACGACAAAATTAGGGTTATTTAAAATAAAAGTATATTCCCCTAAGGTTCGATTTGTCGATCCCCGGCAACGGTGCCGGAAAAAGGGGTTTGTTGACGAGTTCAAAACCGTAGTCAAGTTCACCGCAAGTCTATGGGTGACTTGGTGCCTTTTTCACCAAGAAGGGTTCTCCCTAGATTTGTCAATCCAAAGATCGGAAGCAAACCACTAAGGTTCTCTATCTAACCTACCCGTCTAACCCTATATGAAGTGTAGATTGCATAAAGATTAAACATACATGAAAGGATGTATGGATCACATCCACCTAGCCATAAAGGTAAGCATCCAAAAGGTAAGCCTAGCCTATCGTCTTCGTGTTGCCGTTCCGCCAAGGTACTATGATAAGAAGTACACTTGATATGGAGTAACCCGATATGGATTGGTCCGATGCACGTTCCTTCGCCGCTTTCTCCTCCACCGTCTTGTCACTACGCAAGGATAATCATCACCGAACGACAACCTAGGTCCGTGCACTACGGTGATGTATCCACAAGAGATAGACTAACCACCACTACTAGACCTATTCATACTAAAATCATATACTAGGTACACATATGAATAAAACACTCATTGATGTAGATCAAAGTAAAGAAAAACATGATTTATATCACCATCAAATTTAGAATGTACAATTGCCTTGATGGAATCAAGGCATGGGCTCCAGAACTCCACCATGGCTTCACTACACGGGGCCAACCATGACGGCTAGGACATGGCCCTAGGCCATCTCCTAGGCAACTCGAGGACTTGCGGCGGTCGTCGGCTTCCTCCCGGTGCTTCTCCTTCGTGTCGGTGGCTCTCGATGAATGGATGGATGGATCCCCTCTCCTTCGGCACCCAAGGGGTTGTATTTATGTCCTTGGGGAGCCTTGGGGCATGCCCCACCTTGCCTTGCACGAGATCTTCCTTGGGAGAGAAGGGAACTTGATTTCCATAAAATCAGCCTCGTCCGGACTTTCCCGATTTGCAGCCCTTCCTTTGTGGCACCATATTTCCCACGTCCGGACGCCAAATAATGCAAATTCGATGTCCCGATTGTATGGCACAAAATTTCCTTCAACTTTGGTATTCATTGGTTTCCTTGGAAACAAATATAAGATCTCCAAATCGGTCATGGAAGATAATACTGTTCGATTTCGGACTGATTGCGCGAGCGAGGATTTTGAGGGTTGTATCTCCTAGCTCCTTGACCCGAATTTATTGTCGAGGCCCACAACTTTGATAGTCGAGGGTTATATCTCCTAGCACCTTCGACATGTCCAAATCGAAGCTATCGTAGAGGCCCACAACTTTGATAGTCAAACGTTTGCCATTAGAGGCCCCTTAAGTCTCCGAATCCGCACCAAAAGATCATGCCGTCCGGGTTACGAGAATATCCCTCGGGCTGAGTTGATCTCATTGGTAAACATCCAAATCCCCGGAGTTTTACATATTGATTCTTCGGTCCCCGAGTTGTTTGGAATCTTGTTCACTTCGTGTCTTGACTTGTGACGGGCTTCATGATCTTCTCTTGAAGTGCTTGATGAACTTATCCCGAAAGTCTCCTCTTTAACGTTATTTTCCTGCGTAAACAATAAACTCCAAAATCAACATGCAAGAGTGAACTTGATACCTCCGTGGGTCGGTACCATTAGTTCGAATATCAAATACGTGCAAATGTTGATGGTAAACTAATATCTAGGTGTACCAAAATCGACCGTCAACAATTTTCATGATGGGTATACCGATGATGATTGAATGGGTTTGATGACAAGGTAGATCAAAGAGATGAAAAATCAAGATAGAGCTCGTGTTATGTGAAGTTTACGGGACACACCCGAGGAACGCCCGGCAACCTAATGTCTCTCCTAAAGGGATGTTAAGGAGTTTCGAAGATCTTGAGAGAGAATATTCGGCTACTAGGGATTTTGCTAAGGATGAACCGATAATGTTGACCCCTAGGCTAGGTTCATACCAGACATCATGCTTATTTCCCATAAGTTCATATCTAGTGTGCCTCATTTTTGTTGAGAATTTCATTACATCGGTCGAGGCTTCGCCTCATCCAACCATTCTCTACTCATGATGGCCGAACGATTTGAAATGAGCCTAAAATTCTCGGCTCGTTCCTTTGAGCAAGAAATAGGAGTTTCCAGCTCCTCTTGTGCTTTTGGTTTCTCTACTCTTTGGTAATTCCGGGTATTCCCAAAGTCGGCAAATAGCTCATTGTAAAACTCATAGACCAAATCGCATGAGGGGTCGTCAAACTCTCTATATGGTTGAAATGGTTCATCGGTGAACCATGTTTTTGTTAGAGGAGTGCAATCCTCTACGGATTGAATAGTTGGGAAAATGGGTTCCTCCTCTATGGGTTTTGGTTACGAGAGAGTGTTTGGAATGGGTTCTTCTTCCTCATCCGGAAAATCGTCAAGAATCCCCATGTAGGGAGTATTTTCTAGGATTTTTCCTAGAATTGTTTTCCCTTCACTAAGAGTCAAATGAGAGAACGATCCTCCGGATGAGGTATCCAAAAATTTGACTGACTCGTCATCGAGACCCATCCTAAAATGTTGTAGAAGAATAGATTCTGGGATCCCAATGTTGGGTCCAGAGGCCAAAGAATTAGTGAATCATGCCCAATTAGGCCCTAATGACTCCTTGTTTAATTGTTCGAAGGAGAGGATTTCTAGCCGTAGGGTCACTACTCGAGACATAGGGAAGAAGGTCGGAAAAAACTTTTCTCTAATCTTGTCCCAACTTCCCTCCATACTTTCAACTAAGGAATAGTACCATTTCTTCCCTCCCCACCACTAAAGAAAATGGAAAGAGTTTCCATTTGAGGGTTTGTTGGTTCATTCCCTCAATTACGATTATCGAGCAAACTTGCTCAAATCCTTGTAAATGAATGTATGGGCTCTCCTCTTTCGTTCGTGAACGAATTCTCTAGAACCAAGGTTATAAGAGCGGGCGCGGCTCATAGCTCGGTGTTTTGATGGGGTGTGATGAAGGTGGAGGCTCCAAATGATCGCCCTTTGGAGCGAGAAATCTCAATAAGGGTTGGATTGGAATCCATGAGACAATTGGGGTGATACACGGACGAATTAGGTTCGGGATCGGAACGACTACCGTTCCTCGCCCATGGTGCTAGAAAGCTTGTTGGCATTTCTTACGTCGCTACTAGATTTGCAACAGCGCTAGAAGGCCTGTCGGTATACTACACGATCACAGATAAATTCGCAAGCACACGGATACCGTTGTAGCTTTCACCAGGAGTATTTCAAGGTATTGATTTCCTCGGGGAATGAGAAGTTTCGAGAGCCGGAACTAATTCATTCGGGGGGTATGGTAACGAATGATAGAAATCCAAGGGTAAATTTTGGGTAGAGAGGGGATAGCTAAAGAAGTATGGGACTTGAGGATCATAGATAGAATCAAGGCACAACTTATCGCTCGTCGGGGCCAGAGGGAAAAGAGCCACAAAAAGGGATGAGAAGGGGGCCCTGATGTCGTAACTCCTACCCACCGGAACTAACGTGGTGGACTACATAGCCCATCCGGAGCTATCACCTCCCTAGGGTACCACAACTATTTTGTTGAACCGAGAAGCATTCCAAGGTATCAAAAGTCTAGACACCATGTCTACACTAAGCAAACACTACTTACCCTGCGCTAGAGCAAAGCAATCACGATAAGTAGAAACAACTAAACCACAATCGAGGAACCTAAGAACGAACAATGAAATGACTTTAAGACTTAGTTACTCATGAATCCGAACTTACAAAGTATCCGGGTGTGGACGACCGAAGTTGTCTGCACCCACCGTGGTACAAGAAGAAGATCGACTCCGGCTTCTACTCCACCACTCAACTCTCTCTTCCCACTCTCTCGAATGCTAACTTCGGAGGGATCCGCCACTTGCTTCTAATCAATTGTGTTCTTCCCCGAGGTGCCTAGATCAATTTATAGTCCCAATAGGTCGGTGGCTGCAAGAGGGGGTACTTGCGGGGAAAGAGGGAGGCTGCGGTGCCGGCAAGGAGGTGCGACCGTATCTCCGGGTGTGGTCGGCCCAATGATTTTCACCGCCATTAATCGTGCGTGTGTGATTTGGTCCCCGAGTCGGTTAGAAGGCGGTTGTGGGTCGGTTGCTAAGGGAAGGAGGTGCGGTCGGCCCCGGGCCCTCGTGTCATACACTCTGGAGCATGCTCTTATGTGTAGATGAAGTGTCGGTTGTTGCCCCATGTCGGTTGCCACTTGGTTTGTGGGTCCGGGGATCCAAGTGAGGCTAATCTCGACCTCTGGATTGAACCGACTTTGTTCCTTCAATCGGGATCATTCGCGGCGGTGTTCATTTGAGTGATTGAGACCTAGGGGCTTGTTTGGGCAAGTTTGGCGAGGTGCGGCGGCCTAGGTGGTGCGGCCGCACCTAGAGGTTTGGCCGGCCCGGTGATGTGGCCGGCCCCGCCTCCTGGTCCTAGTCCATTGCTCCTATGATGTATTCTCTAGATCCAACATGACCGTGACGGGGTTAGTCATTTGGGAGCCGATGCATGGATCTTCAATCGGTGTGAACTGCGTAGGGGGGGCAAGGTAGGGCCGGCTATACCACTTGGTGCGGCCGTGCCTATCATATGTGGCTCGGTCCTCCGAATTGCCCCCTAATCTTGGTCCCGTAGATAAAAACTCAACACAACTCCCGGAACCTTGTTAGCATCTAAAACATGCATGAAATTCGTTATAAAGTGCTACCATAGCGATGACGTTGACGGTCAAAAGTTTTTCGTAAGGACCGTCAACATTGCCATGTCCAAAAGGATTGCCGGAGGAAGCCTAGATGCTCGATTACATGAGGAAGGGGGGGATTTGCCAAACTTCGCTCGTGGGCAAGGTAGCCTCAATTTAATGCAACATCATCCATTTCGAATCCGGTTCCTCTTCGTATGCAATTAAAGGACTTCACGGACGAGGAAGCTAAGAGCAACAAGGACACCGTCACCAAGTTCAAGTCCATTGACCGAGGTGTTGGAGAACGTTGATAGCAAGGTGGCGAGGTCTGCGCGCCTCCAACCATCAAGTGCTCAAAATGATAAGATGCTCGAGACGCAAGTGGGACAACTTGCCGGGCACCCATCGCTAATGAAGGGAAGCTTTCAGGACAACCTCAAGGTCCCTAGGCGGCGAAGGACATTCAAACTCGTTCGGGGAAGGAGACCGAAGATTGCGAACATTCCACGGGAACAAGAAAGCCTAAACCATCTACCGAGGCGAGGACACTTTGAGCATCAACATGCCACTATTGGACGCCCTTCAAGTTCCTACGTATTCTCGCTACTTCAAAGATATTCTTGCAAACAAGTATGAGATAGGAACACTCGGGGTGGATAATGTCAAGATGTCTTAGTAATGTAGTGTCGCTATTGCAAACCAGACTAGAGAAGCAAGGAGACCTCGGATGCTCGACAATTTCGTGTTCCATTGGTTCCTTCAAGTTCGAGAAAGCACTATGTGACCTTGGAGCAAGTGTGGGTGTCATGCCAAGAGATGTGTTTGAGAAGCTACGCCGCGCGAGTTAGAGCCTACGACCATGTGCTTGGAGTTGGGTGACAACTCCATTCGCTATCCTTTGGGCATCGCCGTAGAATTGCCCGTGAAGATCGGACACCACTTCCCGACAAGTGCTTAGTACGTTCAAAAGCTTAGCCCACAAAAGCCACCGGACCGGAGTCCAAATCCCATGCTCTTACCACATGAGCAATCCATTTATAAAGATCTTATGATTCCAAAAGAAGAACCTATTCTCACGAGTGACGATCATCACTCGACTTGTACCGATCCTATAGCATAGCAGGCTATCGACCTAGCATACTAGTGATAGAGCATAGGTACCAAGGGATCATGCAACTAGGGTTTCAATTCAACTCCGGGGAACTTAAATGCGCAATCATAGCAAAACATAATTGAATAATTTTAAAAGACGGGGTTAATGATTCGGGGCTTGCCTTCGGCGGCAAGGTTGGCCTTGGGCCCTTCGGACCTTGGTCCAAGCCTTGAGCTACGAACACGTGTTGCAGCTCTTCGCCAGCGCATTCGTCTCCTCCTTCTGGCACCAGCGTATATCTACCGTCTGGAAGATCTACACGAAGATGCAAATGCAAGATTTATTTGACAATTTTTAATTTAACTAATTACAATCAATAAATGACAACCATGGGGTGCATGGTTGACCACATCACCTAGATAAGAAATACATTCAGCATACTCTTCCAAAAAGGAACAATATGCGGCTCTTTATTAATTATTCTTTTGATAGTGATTGTGTACATATATAAGGAAATAATTTAATTTAAATTCACAAACGGCAATGGGTTGGTAACATTTAGCTTTTTAAAAAGATTTACACACACACGGGGTCATTAAAGGTGGGTTGGTAGTTTTGCCATTTAATTGACTATTAAACCTTAAATAGCTTCCATAGCTCTTATTCATAAAATAAATTAATAAAATTTGGTTAGGTGTGTTATTAAGCACTAGACACTTATAATAAGCCACCGAACACACATGCATGCTTAGCATAGCTAAGAAATTAATTATTTTGAAAATGACAAAAGCTAGGTAATGAAGAAAGACTAATGCATACAAAAATAAATACACATCAAATTGATCCTAACTTTCTCACACCTGATCTTTGGTCCAAAACTAGGCTAGGGATGCAACATAAACACCTAGAACTATTATGAATCTTGATTTATGCATTTACCAGGAAAAACAAGCATAATTCAAGAATAAATATTTCTGACAATTATAAAATTGTGATTAATTCCCCAGAGATGTATTTTGGCATACCAAGACAGCATGCAGAAGTTGGCCACAAAAATCTAATTATTGTTAGCTACAAAAATCATCTAAGCAGATTCTGCATAAATAGAAAACAATTTATATAAAACGATTTACAGCATAACTTTGTGCAATTTTTGGTACAAGCGCCCGAGATGAAATAAAACACAACATATCCAAAAATTTGCTATAGAGGACTTATGGATTTTGAGATACAATAGATCTAGGTTTTTCACATTTCTATTTTTCATGCAAAGGTTATCAGGAAACAGCCTAGACAAGTTTAACAAAAGTTGTAGTATTTTTTACCAGGAGTCCAAAACAATTTGGTTTGCATTTTTCCGAAATTTCAACGATTTTCTATGCATTTTACAAGTTTCAGCCAAACACAAGTACCATTTAAGAAGGTGATTTGTAAATTAGTCTCCGAAAGTTTTAGATTCCTTACGAGTAGGTCCCTCGCTTTGCACTCAAGACCCCGGAAAGAATGGGGAAGACGCAATTGGGTCCTTAGGGTAGTTGGCCGGCGCGGCTCGCCGGATTTGAGGGAGGCCGATGGCCGTGGCCGGCCGAAGCGGGTGGAGGTTGGCCTAGGGATGGTCGGGGCTCGGTTTCTTCGCTCGGACGGGGGAGGAGTGAGGACCGGCGATGGCCCACGGCGGCGCACCCAAGCGGTGGCCGCGGCGGCTTGCCGTCGGCGGGCGGGGAGGCGCAAGGTGGGGAAGGGCGCGACACGGTTCGGTCCGGGGACCGGCGAGAAAAATAGTCTAGGGGCCGGGTTGGTGCTAGGCGCGAGCGGACGGGGGGGTATCCCGGTGGCGGCGCAGGCGCGGCGGAGGCGAGCTTAGGGACACCGTCGGTGTGCGCGTGCGAGGACCGGACCGCATCGGCCTTTATAGCGGGGGCGGCCTCCCGCCTTAGTGACGAAGGGAGCGAGGAACTCGCCGTGGTGCGATGCAAAGGGGGAGACACCGTGGATGGACCGGCGGGCAACGGCCCGGTGTGGCCGGGCGGCGAAACACGTGGCGCGGGGGGGGGGGGGGGGGGGGTCGAGACATCTAAGGGCACGTGCATCCTGGACAAGGCGCGATGTCTCGGAAAGGCGCGGCGGGGGCTCGGAAGCCGAGGGTGGCGGGCCGCCCGAGGCGCGCGCGCGCGGCGCGCCGGTGCTCCGACCGCGCGACGTCGCGGCGCAAAGCATCATTTCCGGCGCGAACGTTTTGTCTTAGGTTACTTTGACCAAGTTTTTCTCCCAAAACTTGAACTCAAGTGCATCAATGGGTAAATGGCAAAGTTGTAGATCTCACTACCATCTACAACTTTTACAAAAGATCCGTAGTGTTTTTCTCAACGATTTGGCACAAATCGCTGACCAAACTTTGGATGTCACTCGTTTCGGTAAACGGGAGCTGCCGGCGATTGGCCAAGTTTTTCACATTTTTCCTTTCAAATTTGGAAATGCCAATCTACATGAAAGTTGTGTTCATCGAAAAACCGGACAACTTTCATATTGGTAAATTTTAAAGTGTTTAGGTGAAATTTGGAGAACGCGGCAAAAGTTCCCGAGGACATTCACCGACGCTAGGGTTTAAGTAGGGTTTGACCATTTCTTTGACCCAAGTTTGACCCCGGTGGTTTTGACTTGATCAAGAGGGTCATTAGGGGATGTCGGCTTGATTTTCGAGGTGATGACCGGGTTGACCTCGGTTTGACCAAAAGTTAGCCCGTTTGACTTGGCCGATTCGGCCATTAGCGTTAATGATGCTAATTAAAAACCTAGGGCGTCACGGCCTACCCCCTTAAGAAGAATGCGGTCCCGAGATTCGATAATAAGATGAGAGTGACTCCTTCCATCATGACAAGGGTTACAAAGGGACACTAACACTTCCCCGATATCGGGGATTCGGATGGAACAAAAGATACAAGGTGCACTCCCTACTACCTCATCGTCGTTCATGAGGAAGTGGGCATTGAATGTGCACATGAACGGCTAATAGCAGCAGATTCCGCCTACGATACGAGAGATACATCCCTACCGGCGTCCGGTGAAGCGATTCGAACTCTTCCGAGGACTCGAGTCATGGGTGTTAGTGTTGACGGTGTATTTTGGTACACCAAACATGTTCATTACACTTTGGTTTGGATTTGTTTATGGAACTAACCTGCCACTAGGCACACTAATCATATAACAAGTTCATCTTTGTGCATGCATTTGGAAGTGTTGCGTTTATGTAGGAAAACATGGACATAAAGGACGAATTCACAAGAAGTTCAAATGAGCATTTATGGAGTCTTGTTCGTGTTCATGAGCTTGATGAAATCACTTCGAATGGTGGTGAGGACCGAAGTGTTACGAATGAACACCCAAGGGATTGAAGCGTAAAAGACCGAACTTCATACACGGTGAACCTCCATCTTGGACGCGAGGATGACATCGTCAAAATCATGCAAGTGGAAGGGGCAAAGTGCATAATCACCGAGGACCCACGGGAGAGAAGGGGCGACCGAACCGGGCCGAAATCGGCTCGGGCCGTCGGCCCACCCCACTTCCGCACCGGTTCGGCCCCCCTTTCCTTGCACTCGAAGGATCTTCAACCCTAAAGCCCCGGAGGCGCCGCCATTCGCAAAGGAAAGAGCCATTCGTACCAGGGAGGCCATCCACAAGCTAGAGACGAGAGAAGGGAGATCTCGGAGGGGGATCAACCACCTCGAAGGAAGCACCCACATGTGGAGAAGAAGGAAGACACCGTCGGAAGGGTGACCATGATCAACGGTGCTATGTCTAGCACCTTGATGGGGTAATCTTCTTATTTGTCCAAGGGTTGTAATCGATCTTGAGATGTAATTGTACTTTGTTGGATTATCTATCTATCATCTTGTGTTGAATATACTTTATTGCTTAAGGTTAACTACCATGTCGTAAATGGAGTAGAGCTCCAATGCTTCCATGGATCCATTCAATACGCCGTGTCCATCATAGGTCTAGTCACGAATACCTTTGCGTAGTGACAGTACGAGAGGAGGGAAAGGGCGAAACCGTGGTCACAACCCCTGATAGATTAGATTGGTTTTCTTGTTTAAAGCGATTGCATGCTCTAGTATCGTAAACCCATGGGCGAGTGTCTTTTATCTTGATTGCTTAATCATTCTCTCTAGTGTAGTTTAGTTGTTTTCTAGTTTAAACATTGTTAGGATTTGAGTAGCTAGTGTGTAGAGGTAGGTCAAACGCTTGTAATCCCCTTGCTCCGCGGATTGACATGAACCTTGGGAATCCCGTGGTGAAAAAGGTGTAGGTCCGTACGCTTGCAGATCGTAGAGGGATACGTCTTTTATCCGTCAACAAGCCATTGCCGGGGAGCAAACTAGTTTACATCATTTGGTTTGCATTTAACTTAGTTTTATATTTAGTTTATCTTTCATTTGCTATATCTAACACATATGATCTAGAAAACCACTTTGTTTTTTTTTTTGTTTTTGTTTTATATCATTTGGGTTGCATTTAACTTAGTTTTATATTTAGTTTATCTTTTATTTGCTATATATAACACATATAATCTAGAAAACCACTTTGTTTGTGTTTTGTTTTTGTTTTTATCTTGTTGTCTAGATGGCGTTCATCAATCAACCCGTGGAAGAACTAGAGAAATCACTAAGGGATTATGCTAGCCCTCGATGTGAAGACATAAGAGTACAAGAGTCGGATTCAAAGCTCGAAGCGGAGAACCCATATAGACACATAAGGCATTTCACGACGCTATGACACGGTGCGTCAAGGAGTTCCCGATGAATGGTTCAAATGGAATCTCTTTCCCTACTCACTTGCCGGTGAAGCGAAGACGTGGTACTCGTTTGCGTCCTTTGAAGTTGAAGGCAATTGGAACAAGTTGACAAAGAAGTTTTGCAAGAAGTTCTTTCCAATTAGCAAAATTCAACATCTAAGGACGCAAGTGATCACTTTCACGCAAGGAGAAGAGGAAGGGATAGACAAAGCTTGGAATATGTTCAACGAGTTGATCGAACAAGGACCAAGACTCTGCTTCTCCGGTGACGTACTCTTGCATACATTTTTCTTTTCCCTAACCCCTAGTTGCATGCAACACGTCCAAATATGTGCAGGTGGGGATCTCATGGAGAAAACACTCACAGAAGCCGCTCAACTTCTACAAAAAATTAGTAAAGCGGCCGGCATGCGAAGAGATTGGGAAACAAGACTTGAGGAAGAGCCGAAATATAATTCAAGGATGATGAAGTGCTGAATTTTCTAAAGAGGCAACCCCGAAGTCACAAAAGAGGAGCCAATCCGGAAAAGCTTGAAGAAGAATACATCGAGGTCAAGAACTACCCCGAGCGTTGACTTCGCCGTATCAAATGAAACAAATAAGAGAAGCATTTCAAGCGTGAAGACACTAAGGGAGTTCGAACCAATAGATTTGGTTCCAATCGATTACGGAGAAGTATTCGACAAGAGAAGATCGTTCCCTAATCAAAAGGGGATGGTAAGAGCATTTGAAGTGGATTTTCGACCGAAAGGAAAGCGGAAGATTCATACGACCTTGAAACCACCGATGAGATCTTTCAAAATCTCTTTAGAGATGAAGAAGTGTCCGGAACACATAGCCGAGGTGAAGAGAATCATGGGGATCAAGCCCGAAGCATCACCATATGCTTGCCTCGCTGAAGTTTACGCGATAGGATCCGAAGAAGAAGAGAAGACGGCCCCACACTTAAGTTGTAAGATCAATGGAGTTCAATGCAAAGCTTTGTGCGACATCGGAGCCCAAGTAAGTGCCATATCTTCTAAAATTTACAATAAAGTTCAAGACCACAACCTAGACTTAGCTCCAACATCAACAAAATTAATCATGGGAGATGGTAGGACTATTAGACCTCTAGGTATTACTTGCAACATGAATGTAATAATCTCTGGAAAATGTATACCAACCGTTTTTTTTGTTATTGATGCTTACCATAGTAATCATGATCACATAATCCTAAGTAGGCCCTTTCTTAAGTTGGTTGATGTCGTGTTGGATGCCGGAAAAGGCAAAGTAATAATGAACCTTAATGGAAAAAAGTACACATATAACTTTCTTCGCGTTTCTAAACACCTTTCACCCTTTCCTCCCGAAGACGAAGTAGAGGAGGTAGATAGTCTTTGTTTTGTGGAAACCCTTAGAGACCCACCGCAAAGAGTAATGGAAAATCAAATTAATGATCAACAAGATGAAGAGCCGAAGAAGCAACAAAAGGTTTAGAACCACAATATGGAAGCGTGGAGGAAGAAAAATTTGAGGACATAGGAGAAATCAAACCCGAGGAGCCACAAGTGCCCGAGGTAGACCTTAAACCTTTGCCCAAAGGATTAAAGTACGAATTTTTGGGCCTAGAAAAGACTTATCCAGTCATTGTGAGCGACGAGTTGAGTCCCGAAGAAAATGAGAAGTTGCTGATTTTATTGAAAAAACATAGGAAGGTGATTGGATATTCGATTAATGATCTCAAGGGCCTTAGCCCACCTTTTGCACTCATCGTATACCAATGGAAGACCAATGTAAGCCCGTAGTGGACCACCAAAGGAGGCTAAGTCATGCCATGCGAGAGGTAGTGAAGAAAGAGGTCATCAAGTTACTTGATGCCGGAATTATCTACCCGGTTCCGCATAGCGAATGGTTGAGCCCGGTACATTGTGTACCAAAGAAAGGAGGTTTAAACGTGGTAAAGAATGAGAAGGACGAGTTGATACTACAAAGAACCGCGACCAGGTGGCGGATGTGTATCGATTATCGTAAGCTTAACAAAGCAACGAAGAAAGATCACTTCCCCCTACCGTTCATTGATGAGAAGCTCGAGAGATTAGCGAACTACGCTTATTTTTGCTTTCTCGATGGATACTCGGGGTTCATGCAAATTCCCATTCAACCGAACGATCAACACAAAACAACGTTTACATGCCCTTATGGAACGTTTACATATAGAAGGATGCCCTTCGGTCTATGCAACGCTCCGGCCTCTTTTCAACGTTGCATGATGGCCGTATTTTCAGAATTCATCGAAGAAGTTGTCGAGGTGTTCATGGATTTTTCCGTTTATGTGAAGACGTTCATGGATTGCTTGGCAAACCTGGATAAGGTCCTCACGAGGTGTGCGGAGGTAGACTTGGTGTTAAATTGGGAAAAGTGCCATTTCATAGTTAAGCAAGGCATAGTGCTCGGACATGTTATATCCGAGAGAGGCATTGAAGTGGACAAGGCTAAGGTAGAGACGGTTGAGCCACTCCCGCCTCCGACGGATGTTAAGTCCTTGAGCAGTTTTCTAGGTCATGCCGGATTCTATAGAAGATTTATTATGGACTTCTCGAAGATCACTAAGCCTTTAACGCATCTCCTTCAAAAGGATGTGGCTTTCGACTTTGATGAGAAGTGCCTAGCTGCATTCCGGACCTTGAAAAGTGCATTGGTGAGTGCTCCCATTATTTAACCTCCGGATTGGAGCCGGTCTTTCGACATCATGTGCAATGCAAGTGACTACGCCGTAGGCGCGGTTTTGGGTCAAAGAAAGGCAAAGGCGAGTTCACGTCGTTTACTACGCTAGCAAAACTCTTAATGAGGCACAAATAAACTATGCCACTACAAAAAAGGAGTTGCTAGCGGTGGTATTCGCCTTCGAAAAATACGGATCTTACATCGTGAACTCGAAGGTCATTGTTTACACCGACCATGCAGCCATCAAGTATCTCTTGGCTAGCGAGATGCTAAACCATGTTTGATCCATTGGATCCTTCTTGTCCAAGAATTTGATGTTGAAATTCGTGATAAGAAGGGGGTGGAGAATGTTGTGGCCGATCATTTGTCTAGGATGAATCGTGGACAAGATGATAAAGAGCCCATAGAAGATAAGATGAGAGATGACCACCTCTATCGAGTGCTCGATAAAGACACTTGGATGATTGATATCATTCGAGCAATTCGGAAGATGCCTCTCGACCATCTAGATAGAAACTCTCAAAGGAAGATAATCTCCAAAAGTAAGAAGTACTTTTGGGATGCACCATACCTCTTCAAACTTGGCAATGATGGAGTCATGAGAAGATGTGTGCCAAGAGAAGAGAGGCTGGAAATCTTGAGAAAGTGCCACTCGGCGGAGTACGGTGGACACTATAGCCATTTTAGGACCCAAGCAAAAGTGTGGTCTAGCGGATTCTATTGGCCGGAGATGCATGAAGCTACTAAGAGATATGTTTTATCATGCCTCGAATGCCAAAGAACCGGAAACATCTCTCAAAGAAATTCTATGCCTTTGAAATACACTCTACAAATCGATTTATTCGATGTGTGGGGTACATACTTCATGGGGCCTTTCAAAAACTCACACGGATATGAGTATATTCTAGTCATGGTCGATTATGTATCCAAGTGGGTAGAGGCCATGCCATGTCGTAAAGATTTCACGAGAGGAGTCCATTACTATGATCAATAACGTGATTTTCCTCGTTTCGGTACACCGAAAATCATGATAAGCGATGGAGCAACTCACTTCACCGGGAAGAATTTCAAAAAGTGCTTGTCCAAGTTGGGAATTGAACATAGGGTCTCTACGGCCTATCACCCCCAAACTAACGGACAAGCGGAAACGTCGAATAGGCAATTAAAAAGCATCCTCGACAAAACCATGGAGAAGGGAGGCAAGGATTTGTCGAAGAAATTAGACGGAGCTTTGTGGGCTTATCGAACGGCGTTCCGGACACCGGTAGGTATGACCCCTTATCAATTCGCTATGGAAAAGCTTGCCACCTTCCGATTGAGTTGGAACATAAAGCCTATTGGGCGATGAAAGAGATGAACCTTGATCTCGATGCCGTGGTGGTGAAACGAAGAATTCAAATAAGCGAGCTAGAGGAGATGAGGTTAAAAGCATATGAAAATGCAAGAATATACAAAGAGAGAATCAAAAGGTGGTATGATAAAAGGTTAAAGAAAAAGAGTTAAAAGAAGGAGATAAGGTCCTCCTCTATAATTCGAGGTTTAAAACCTTCGGAAAGGGGAAATTGCAAAGCAAGTGGGACGGACCTTATGTTGTGCATTCGGTGCTCTCCAACGGAGCGGTAACCATCATGGATGTGAAAGGTGATCAATTTATGATGAATGGTCAACGACTTAAGGTTTACTACGAACCCGACGTTGTGCCCCTTCACCATGTTGATGTCTTCACCATGGAAGAAGAGCCCGAACGTCGGCCTAGGACAAAAAACAAGGCATGGAATTTTGTAAATAGTTTTTCCTTTAATTTTCCGGAGTTTCTCGCGAAGATTTATGGGCCAACTTTTTCCCATGGGCCGAGAAAGCGAAAAAGGGCGTGCACCGGAAACCAGATCGGACCGGCCCATGGGACGGGGTGGGCGGCCGGCCCGGCCTCCGATCGGCCCGAGGTGGGCCCCGGCGGCATTTCGCCCCGGTTTTCCCCGAATTGCTCCTTTTCGACTTCCTTCTTCGGTCAGAAAATTTTTAGGGAAGTTTGAATAAGGAAATTGAGGTTCCTAGGGTTTTCCTGTTCGGACTATTTATTTGGCCGAATTGGGAGCTCGGGAATCCATCCCATCAAGCATACTTTTGCACCCACGCGCGCAGCCATGGTGTCCCCGAGGAGCTTAGAGTTGAAGCAAGGCGCCATGGAGCCATCGATGGAGGAGGCGAAGCAATGCGAGCTCCGGCCTACGCGTCGAGATCAAGAGGACCGCCCGCATCCATTGCGGAGGGTGTGTCCCGACCGGGGCTATTGCATATCGCAACCCCATCAAGTAAGAGAAGGTCCCCACTCTCGTTCGAAGGTCGGCCGCGCATCCGAGGCATGAAGCGGGAGGACTACAAGGAGGTGTCACCCAAGCCTAAGGATTATGGGGGTAGCGATTACTCCGATGATCGTAGCCCGAGCTCGTGGGCGGCCGCGGAAGAGATGATAACGATCTTTACATTTGGGAAGAGATGCCCAAGGAGAAGACTCCGAAGGCCCCAACGGCGGCAAGAACGACGACGGTGGCAATGACAATGGTGATGGCGGCTCGCGGCAGCCGACGATGGCAGAGACCCCGGCGATGACGACCCTTTCGGGATGCATCCGATATGTTGTGTGGCTTGCCGTCACTCCATCTCGGAGCTCTACGCAATGGTCGACGAATGTTTCCGGGCCATGGAGGCGATGAGGCAACGCATGGAATATTTGGAGCGCATGGTCGAAGAAGACTACAAGTTCCCGAACCGCATCGTGTGCAAACTTTTTGGCATAGTCGGGAACATGAGAGGCAAGTGGTGCAATAGTTGCTTCAAAGTACCACTAGGTTTAGTTTCCCCCCTTAGGATTTTTGTAAGATACGATGAGGACATCGTATGATTTTAGCGTGGGGGAGAGCTAGCTAGCTAGCCTTTAGTTCTTGAGCTTCAAGTTTAGTTTGGTTCGGTTTAGTTTTCGAGAGAGTTTAAGAGTCTTTAGTTTTTTAGTGTGTTTTTAAATTTTTGCAAGTTTGAAGTGTCTTAATTTAGTGTTGAGTCAAAGAAAATCAAATAAAAAGAGATCTTTAAATTTTGTGTCTTGTGTGATGCTTATCTTTATTCACTCGTTTGTTTATCTTTAATTCTTGATTTATGAACATAAGTGTGCGGTTTGAAAAACGTTCTTGTGGTGCTTAGTGGAATTGCTACTTCTAAAAGTACCCATACCACACTTCGATCTCGAGCTTCACATGTTGGTTGTGCTATGTTCAATGCTAAAAGTTGGAGGATTTCAGCTCTGAAAATTATCTAAAAACCCCTTGTAATAAAGGTTAGCAAAAACCTCTTTTTCCAAGTTGAGAGTAAGAAAAAAATCCTATACAAAGCCAATTTATTTTTTGCTCCACCATAAGTGTGATTAGCACGATGAGTTGGGCTAGGATCCTTCTCTCTAGGGAGTTTTAATTTCAAGCAATGATCATGTTCTTGTGCTTATCTTTTGTTTCTAGCCTCGTCATGTATTCGGTAACATGACTTTTACATTGGAAGTCCCGTACATCACCGAATTCCATACCCAACCCTATACATCTCTTTTGTACATCGCATTCCTTGAACACAACCTACTCTCAAAGTTTCGTCTCATCTCTAGCATGGTTTATTTAAAATTTCAGATTGAATGCATGCAAGAAAGAGAGGAGTTGAGAGCTTTCAAAAGAGAGAAAAAGATGTCAAGAGAGGCAAAAATAAAGAGAAAAGTATGAGTATGGAATAGAAAAAAAAGAGAAAATAATATATAGAAAAGTAAAGACAAAGAAAAAAATATGAGAATGAGAGAATGAAAGAAAAAGAAGAGAATGAGAAAAGAGGAGTGGCAAGAAAGATATGAGAGTGAAAGAAAAATAAAGTGCAAGGAAGGATGTCACGTTGTTGAGAGACGAAACTTTCAATCTTTTTCCAGCCATGTGCAATCCGACAACGAGGACGTCATCGGTGCCTCGTAGTAATATTTTCTTTTGCCCTTGCACATGTCCACCATTCTAAATCTTCTCATCCTTGATATCCCTACACATGGTTAATTCTCATGATAATTGGCTTTGAAAGGTAAACAACCATTAGAGGAAGTTCTTAGTTTGACAATACTTGTGTTGATTGCACTAGCCCTACCTATAGCTCCACTTTACATGTCATATGTGAGACTTATGGGAGGTGAGAGTTTAATAAAATTGGTTTAGGATAGCCACCTCATATGAGTGACTTGAGAGAGCTTGGATAAAGGTTTTTGTCTAACACTTGTTGCAGGAATTTTATTTTGAAAATCATAAAAACTCTCCAACGGCGAAAGAAAGAAGTAAGCATGGCTGAAATTGAAGACTTCGAGTGAAGAGTTTGAGTTGTAGGGTAAATCTTGACGTGGTAAAGATTTTGAACGCCCATGTTTATGTAGGATGGTCATTACTTTATGTTTATGTATTAAACATAAAGGATTGACTAACTTGTGAAGAAAGAGTTAGCGGAACATGATTACAACGCCTTGGACGAAGTTCTTTTACGAGTACTTGCTCGAGGACAAGCAAGAGCTAAGCGTGGGGGGCGGGGATGTTGACGGTGTATTTTGGTACACCAAACATGTTCATTACACTTTGGTTTGGATTTGTTTATGGAACTAACCCGCCACTAGGCACACTAATCATATAACAAGTTCATCTCTGTGCATGCATTTGGAAGTGTTGTTTTATGTAGGAAAACATGGACATAAAGGACGAATTCACAAGAAGTTCAAATGAGCATTTATGGAGTCTTGTTCGTGTTCATGAGCTTGATGAAATCACTTCGAATGGTGGTGAGGACCGAAGTGTTACGAAGGAACACCCCCGGGGATTGAAGTGTAAAAGATCGAACTTCATGCACGGAGAACCTCCATCTTGGACGCGAGGATGACATCGTCAAAATCATGCAAGTGGAAGGGGAAAAGTGCATAATCACCTAAGGACCCACTTCGGCGTCGGTTCGGCCCCCCTTTTCTTGCACCCGAAGGATCTTCAACCCTAATGCCCTGGAGGCGCCGCCATCCACAAGCTAGAGAGAGAGGAGGGAGATCTCCAGAGGGAGATCAACCACCTCTAAGGAAGCACCCACAAGTGGAGAAGAAGGAAGACACCGTCGGGAGGGTGACCATGATCAACGGTGCTATGTCTAGCACCTTGATGGGGTAATCTCCTTATTCATCCATGGGTTGTAATCGATCTTGAGATGTAATTGTACTTTGTTCGATTATCCGTCTATCATCTTGTGTTGAATATACTTTATTTTTTAATGTTAGCTACCATGCCATAAAGGGAGTAGAGCTCCAATGCTCCCTTGGATCCATTCAATATGCCGTGTCCATCATAGGTCTAGTCACGAATACCTTCGCGTAGTGACAATACGAGAGGAGGGAAAGGGCGAAACTGTGGTCACAACCCCTGATAGATTAGATTGGTTTTCATGTTTAAAGTGATTGCATGCTCTAGTATCGTAAACCCATGAGCGAGTGACTTTTATCTTGATTGCTTAATCATTCTCTCTAGTGTACTTTAGTTGTTTTCTAGTTTAATCATAGTTAGGGTTTGAGTAGCTAGAATGTAAAGGTATATCAAACGCTTGTAATCCCCTTGCTCCGCAGATTGACAAGAACCTTGGGAATCCCGTGGTGAAAAAGGTGTAGGTCCGTACGCTTGCGGATCGTAGAGAATACGTCTTTTATCCATCAACGGTCGAGCCGTGGCTTGAGTCCTTCTTCCGGCCTACTTCCGAGATTCTTCTTGACGTCGTCGACGAAGACAGAGAAACGCCTTGCTCGGCGAGGAACGGAACAACGGGGAGAGATGGGATAGTAACAGAGTGGCCAAGACTAGGCCGGAGGGAGAACAAGAGCGACCGTGATGTCTAGTTCGGATGGATACGAGGCTTAGTATCGGCGGTCTTGGGCAAAAGGGCTTCTCCTTTTATGGCCGCGGCGGGGCCGCAACGGTCATCTAAACCCACCGATGAATCCGGTGGTGGTAGCACGGAGCTCGATAAGGGTTTGGTCGCGAGGTCTTGGTGGCACGCGATTACGGAAGAAGATGGCGAGAGCGGTGTCACGGCGTCGTACGGTCGTGGCACTAAAAAGGTTGGGGTCCAACGGTCCGAAGAATCGACCGTGATGGGGAGAGAAACGAGAAGAGCTTAGGGTAGAAGCATTTTACGCTAGTGTTTGCAACTACAAGAATTTTAGCAAAAGCTTCCACCGATCATGGGTTTTCTTCCTTGCTCGACTCCGAGGATTTGGAGGGTATGATCACGGATCATGGACGGATAAGCGATGGATGATTTTCCAACAATGACTTTTCGAGAACCTTGATTGCTCAAGAAAACTCTACTTCTATTTAATTAACTTAGCTGGTGGAAGGGAGTTGATGCTAAGAGACGTCAAGATTGGCGAAGAGACCGGGTCGACGGTGATGATCCGAACGGACTTTCATGAAGAAAAGGAAGACTAGCAAAAGGTTTCCACAACTTCTTTGTACGAAAGACAATTTAGTGTGGGAACTTCGGAACAATCTTACTCACACTCTAAATAACTTGTGAATTTTGGTGTTGATGACTCTTTTCGGTGCGGTGCAATGATTTTTAAAAGTTGGTGTGATGCACATGCTTATGAAGACACGATGCACATGCTCATGTGGTATGGCTCTCGTGATGCAATTTAGTATGACTCGGTTTCCCACATCATGAAATAGTGATTGTAAGGGCAATCACGGGCAGAGAAAGGGTATGTGTCGCGAGTCGTATTCTCACAACTAAGATACCTAGCGCACTCCTAGTGGTAGTCATGTGGCTGAAGCGCATGTGATGCCCTAGGTTCCGTCGTGACACCTTTGGTTATGGGACAACCATCACCAAACAAGAGAGGTAGAGTATGAGTATGGAAGTTTTCATGCAAATGCACATTAGTTCACTCGAGGTTCCCGGATGCATATGTTATGCAATGCATACACAAAAAGTGACATTTATTTAAATTCAAACAGTTGTGAGCAAGACCCAAAAGAATAAGTTCGGGGTTGAGAGATCGGATCATTCATGATTAGCAAGAAACTTTTGGACGAGTTCGAGACTCATCACAGAACTTTTGTTCGATCACAACCAAGCATGAATCATATCCCGTGAAAATCACCGCTAAAAGATGTTTAAGCAAGGCATTACATTGAGGAAGGATGCGGGGTTCACCAACAACTCTTGGGACTACAATGCGGACTAGGCATGTACAGAAGAAGCTCCTAGCTCGGACCAACCACAACACTCACCAAACGCGGCCGCACAACTAGGGTTCCTTACAACTACTACACTCGTACGACTAAGTTAGTTAATAAGCTCTTCCTTCTATAAATAAATCGATCGGATTCGCCTTTGCCTCGAACTTCATTTCCCATATACCAACTTCCTAGGGTTGGATCTTCCATGTTGAAGGACTATGGTGTCTCGGGTCTAGACTCTAATTCGGACTCTCCTTGTATGTCCTCACCATCTTCTTCTTCTTCTAGTCCGGGAACGATAGGTTTTGGAGGTGGAACTGCTATACCTTCCAATTGATTCTCTAGTTCCAACATATACTGGTCATTATGCTGCAACAGGAAGTTCTGCTCATGTATGATTTCACTTAATTCTTGTATCTTTGCCTTATCCTTGCGTCTTTCCTTCTTGAGAGTGGTTATCATTGCTCGGGCTTCCTTCAACACTTGAGTTGTATTCTCCATTTCTTTAACTCGGTACCTATAGATTTGGTGTCTATAGAATACACTGTCTCCCACCATCCGTCGGTAGGTGTCGTACATGGCTTCAGAAAAACGGACAAACAAGGTCAGGGCTGTAGTGAAAGTTGCCCTGAGCTGGAAGAAAAGCTTCGCGTTTGACACAAGGTACAGTGTGTCGCACAGGTACGGGAATCACTTTGGCTGCGGTGTCGGCTACCTTGTCGGGGTGCTTCCCACAAAAATTTGTGAGCGCTCCAAGAGCAGACCTTCGCACGAGTGTCGGCCAAGTTCCGTCCTTGTGCCTTAGACTCCCACTCTTCCCAAGCGAGATTGGTCGGGCACACGAAAATCTTCACCTTTACATCACAATGAAGGACACGGCCGGTGGTCATGACCTCACGTGTTGAGTACTCAAGGTAAAGCGAGTGTACCCAAAGTCCCTTAGGGTGTCCCACAAAAGTGCAGGAAATCCACCCTCCTCGAGGTAGTTCACGAGAGTCCATGTTTCTACATCAGCCGACGCGGATTCAGCGTTGTCCATCTGGATATAACGACAAAAGTGAGAACCAGACGGGTGTGAGTGTACAAGGGTAAACTTGATCCATGATAAAAGAGTACGTGGTTAAGAAATGGGGAATCACGTGTACCAGGTACAATTGTATATAGGACTCGAAATGAGCAGACATTCATAATGACATAAAGTTCTGGCGGTTGTGAACAAAAATTCATAACTTAAAAACCAGATCCCAAAATATTCCCACATTTGTATAGTAACTCAGCAAGGTTAGGAGACAGAAGCTTGGGTATGCAAGGTTGAGCTAGATGATTAGGAAGGTGATTAACTAAGCAAGAATTTCAGATTTGGTTCCTGGAAAGATCAGCAGGCCAACGGTTCACAATCCGAGCATAACTTGAGATAGACGAAGCTATGACCGTAAACTTTTGTGAGCTGGAACTAGATTAGATGTGGAGCAACTTGGGCAGAGATCTCCTAGACAAAAGATTCTTGTACGGGGTGCAAGATCTACGCAACAACCACAACGAGTTTATGGACAACAACACATCTACACTTGAGAGGCTAGGCGGGACAAAACAAATTAGCAATATGTTACCTTTGAGAGCAAACGGACAAGTATGGGTTCCGTTTTAAGTTTTCACGATTTTTAGCATGATGCAAGACGTCCTATTCGTCTTCGCAAGTCAATCAAGCCAAAACTCGAAGTTAGCGTCGGTGGCAAGGCACATACACGTCTCTTCCTATAATAACTAGTCAAGAACTACTTGATACTCGCTTAACGACTTACGAAACGAGGTTAGTGTACCGTAGAAAAAGAACCTTTCATGCCGAGGCACATCACGAAAGCGTCCACATACATTACCATTCACTTATAGAAACGACATCCATGCGTTAAGCCACCGCATGGACGGCGTCCAACCTCGGACACCCTCCGTTGGAATGGAGTGTATCCTTGCCTCGCACATTCGACATGCGGAATGCACACGTATAAAACACGTGGAGACAACACAACTCATGACCGGACGCGATGATGGGATCCGTGTAATGGATCACTCCATCAACCCTCGTAATTCCCGTGATGCGGCACAACACACGTATAACACACGTGGCTCATCTAGTTTGGTTGTGCAAGAAATTATGTCGACATAAAGTAAAATGTCTTTGGGAGTTAGCAAAATAAACCATAGGTTAATAAGTCACACGAAAGAACCCAAAAATTCCCTCTAGGGCCTCTCGGTCTAATTTATCCTTAACGAGACCATCGTGTTTTGGAAATCTAAACAATCTTGGCCAATTTTATTCAAAAACCGGTGATTAAGGTTATTAATCAAACTGCGGTGCATATAATCGCTCCGATACCAAATTTGTGACAACCCGCCCAGGAAAATACCGTACTATCACCTAATAACCCATCCACTTTGGTCATTAAGTAATACTAAAGTATAATCCTATTGTTAGTTACCGGGTTAACGCCGTAAATCACTTAGGATTTCAAACCGAGGATCGACATATGCATTAAAACTCACGTGAAGGCGAGTCCGGAGTAAAAACACCAATTTATGTCTAAATCACCCCCGAGGGTAGATTATTACAAACCATTGTTCGAGACATGAAGTAAAGGTTCGAGTTCGAAAACGGCGGAAATAAAATAAACTAGCGCAACGGTAAACATCATCGTCCTCACTTGTCATCATTCACCCGGTCAACAACACACCGCACAACAATTTTGAAGCAAGGCTGAGTATACTAATACTTAGCAAGACTTAACCGTCGGGTGACAACTACATCATGAACCTCTAGACATGAAAGGCTTTATGGGCGGTGGATTTCCTTTGCTGAAAGCATCAAAGAGTATGTTCTTACTTTCAATATTTTAGCACAAGTTCTAGTTGATTTCCATCTCTAAGTGTGCCAACTAATTCAATCAAGAATTGTACAAGCAATTAATTCATACAACAATGTTCACCAAGTTCCATCATTACGGGATCTCATGGCCGGTTGATTAAGCAGGTGTCGGATAACGGTGAGAGGCCGATAATCAATTGATTTAAACCTTGCAAGGTAAACCTAAGCACACGGTAGGGTGCCCCGCGAGGACAACCATCCGGCGGTTCCCAAAATTCCTCGGGTTGGGACCAATGCTTACAATCCCGGGTACAAGTCTAAGCGGCATACCCCACGAGGCACCCGATCACACACATGCACCCCCCTTCCCGGTAGCTAGCCGGGTAGGTGACTATTCAAGAGTAGTAAGGGAGAGTTTCCGCACCGTCTCATTAAGGTACTAGGCTTACCGGTCCCATTCCCGACAAGTGCTTAGTATGTTTAAAAGCTTAGCCCACGAAAGCCACCGGACCGGAGTCCAAATCCCATGCTCATACCACATGAGCAATCCATTTATAAAGATCTTATGATTCCAACGAGAAGAACCTATTCTCGCGAGTGACGATCATCACACGACTTGTACCGATCCTATATCATAGTAGCTATTGACCTAGCATACTAGTGATAGAGCATAGGTACCCGGGGATCATGCAACTTGGGTTTCAATTCAACTCCTAAAACGTAAATGCACAATCATAGCAAAACATAATTGCATAATTTTAAAAGACAGGGGTTAATGAGCGGGGCTTGCCTTCGCGAGCAAGGTTGGCCTTGGGCCCTTGGGACCTTGGTCCAAGCCTTGAGCTATGAAGATGGGCTGCAGCTCTTCGTCGGTGCATTCGTCTCCTCCTTCCGCACGAGCGTATATCTACCGTCGAAAAGATCTACACGAAGATGCAAATCCAAGATTTATTTTACAAGTTTTAAATTAACTAATTAAAATCAATAAATGACAACCATGGGGTGCATTGTTGACCACATTCACCTAGATAAGAAATACATTCAGCATACTCTTCCAAAAAGGAACAATATGCGGCTCTTTATTAATTATTCTTTTGATAGTGATTGTGTACATATATAAGGAAATAATTTAAATTAAATTCACAAACAGCAATGGGTTGGTAACATTTAGCTTTTTAAAAAGATTTACACACACAGGGTCATTAAAGGTGGCTTGGTGGTTTTCCCATTTAATTGACTATTAAACCTTAAATTGCTTCCATAGCTCTTATTCATAAAATAAATTAATAAAATTCAGTGAGGTGTGTTATTAAGCACTAGACACATATAACAAGCCGTTGAACACACATGCATGTTTAGGATAACTAAGAAATTAATTATTTTGAAAATGACAAAAGCTAGGTAATGAAGAAAGACTAATGCATACAAAAATAAATACACATCAAATTGATCCTAACTTTCTCACACCTGATCTTTGGTCCAAAACTAGGCTAGGGATGCAACATAAACACCTAGAACTATTATGAATCTTGATTTATGCATTTACCAGGAAAAACAAGCATATTTCAAGAATAAATATTTACGGCAATTATAAAATTGTTATTAATTCCCCAGAGGTGTATTTTGGCATATCAAAACAACATGCGAAGTTGGCCACAAAAATCTAATTATTTTTAGCTACAAAAATCATTTAGGAAGATTCTCCATAGCTAGAAAACAATTTATATAAAAATATTTACAACATAACTTTGTGCAATTTTTGGTTCAAGTGCTAGTCATGAAATAAAATACAACATATCAAAAAATTAGCTACGGATGGTTTATGGATTTTTAGATATCATAGATCTAGTCTATTTTTCCCGCAAAAACTATCGGGAAACAACCTAGATAAGTTTACCAAAAGTTTTAGTATTTTCACCAGGAGTCCAACAAAGTTGGATTTGCATTTTTCTGAATTTTCTATGATTTTCGATGCATTTTCTAAGTTTCGACCAAACACAAGTAATATTTAAGAAACCGATTTGTAAAGAAGTCCCCGAAAGCTTTAGATTCCTTACGAGTAGGTCCCACGCTTTGCACTCAAGACCGTGGAAAGAACGGGGAAGACGCAATTGGGTCCTTGGGGGAGTTGGCCGGCGCGGCTCACCGGATTTGAGCGAGGCCGGCGGCCGTGGCTGGCCGGAGGCGGGTAGAAGTTGGCCTAGGGATGGGCGGGGCTCGGTTTCTTCACGCGGACGGGAAGGAGTGAGGACCGGCGACGGCCCACGGCGGGGCACCCAAGCTCGGGGATGCCGTCGGCGTGCGCGTGCGAGGACCGGACCGCATCGACCTTTATAGCGGGGCGGGCTCCCGCCATAGTGACGAAGGGAGAGAGGAACTCGCCGTGGTATGGCGCACGGGGGCGACACCGTGGATGGACCGGCGGGCAACGACCGGTGCGGCCGAGCGGCGAACGCGTGGCGCGGGGGGGGTTCGAGACGTCTTGGGGCGCGTGCAACCTAGGGAACTCGCGGTGTCTCGGAAAGGCGTGGGCGGGGCCGGGGAAGACGAGGGTGGCGGGCGGGCGGGCGCGGCGCGCGCGGGTGCGCCCGGCGCTCCGGCCCGCAACGTTGCGGCGCGACGTCATTTCCTGCACGAACATTTTGGCTTAGGTTACTTTGACCAAGTTTTCTCCCAAAACTTGTAGATCTCACTACCCTCTACAACTTTTACGAAGGCCGTATAGTGTTTTTCTCAACGAATTTTGCACAAATCGCGGCTAAACTTTGAATGTCACTCTATTTCGGTAAACGGAGGCGTTTGGCGGTTGACCATAGTTTTTTACCTTTTTCCTCTCAAAATTGGAAATGCCAATCTACATGAAAGTTGCGTGCCTCAAAAAACTCGGACAAGTTTCATATTGGTAGATTTTGAAGTGTTTAGGTGAAATTTGGAGAACAAAGCAAAAGTTCGGAGGACATTCACCGACGTCGGGGTTTAAGCGGGGTTTGACCATGTCTTTACCCAAGTTTGACCACAAGTGGTTTTGACTTGATCAAGAGGGTCATTAGGGGTTGTCGGCTTGATTTTCTAGGTGATGACCCGGGTTGACCTCGGTTTGACCAAAGTCGACCGGGTTTGACTTGGCCGATTCGGCCACTAGTGTTAATGACGCTAATTAAAAACCGGGGCGTCACACATGGACTTCACATGCATCGATAGCTCCACCGACGAGAGCTCCAACGACGGGAGGAGAGTTGGCGTGGATCCGATCTCGAGTGATGAGGAGTACATGGCCTCTAAGAAGAAGAAGAAGGGGATGCGAACGAAGGGGGCGGCAAGATGATGTTGACCTCTCAATTTGGGCTACTCAATTGCTATATCCGTGAATTGCAAAATTTGTGAATTGATATATCCGGGAGTTGCAAAATTTGTGAATTGATATATCCGTGAACTGCTATATCCGTGAATTGCTTCCTAATGAATTTGTGAATTGCTAGGGTTTCGGTGTATAAGTGATGATTGTAAATCGGGGATTGTATATGCTATTGTATATCATATTTTCAGATTATATCAGTGATGATTGCTTACATTAGTGAATTGCTTGTGATAAAATGACTGTGATAAAATGATTGTGACAATATTACTGACAATGTAGAATTTTTCTGTTCAATGTGTGCTGCATGGAGGTTTCTCTAAATTTATATTGCTGTTGCAAATTTTAAACTGCAGGATCTGGACAAGAAGAAGAGAGAATTGAAGAAGAAGCTAGCAGCAACACATGTGAGGATCAGTTCACTTGTTCATCAGCTTTCCGATGAAAAGGCAAGGTAGAAGTGGCTTGAGGGTCAACTAGCAGATCTGGACAAGAAGGCATAGTTGAAGCAATCTGGGAGTTGAATCTTGTTTTGCTTTTGGTGGCAACCCTCTTAGGACCAATAGCATGGGTGCCACATTAGGACCAAGGATCTATGTTCTGTGAAGTGTCATGATATGTCATGCAGGTGTGGAGAAGAAGGCATAATTGAAGCAATCTAGGAGTTGTGAAGCTTCTTTTGCTTTTGGTGGCAACCCTCTTAGGACCAATAGCATGGGTGCCACATTAGAACGAAGGACCGTGTTTTGTGATGTGTCATGATGTGTTATGTATATATGCTATTAGAAACATGTTCTCGCTAAGTCTAGTAAACTTAATGAAAATTAGTGGCTGCAATCTAATCCTTATATATGCTATCTATGCCCTAATTGTTATGTGATGGTTGCTAGAACGGTGACCACAATTCTTCAATTGACAATGAGCTGAACATGTGCCATGGAGTCGTACATAATGACCATAATTTATGTGTTGATGTCTTGTTTCATCGGTAAGGAAAGAAAAAGAGGTGATATGAACCTGGACATTGCAATGGTTTCATACATCCATTTCATGTGCTAGGTGCACAACAATTTAGAACAACATGTCTTACATTATTTCTCATTCAAATAATTTAGAACCGCATGTCTTACATAAATAATTTAGAACTCCATCTTAGCTCGGTACAACCCAAGCATTACAACTCCCGGGTTATTAACTAGGTAAATAGGTTACAACTCTCATGGACATGTGTCATGGACGCCTAGCAACACTGATGCTCCTCCCCGGATGCTAACAACCGATCCACCTCACTTCACGGATGCTCCTCACCGAAAATAAAACACACAACAATAAATGGACATGATCAATTTCAAGATACAAGATTATGAGATACAAGATACAAGTGCTAATATACAAGGGCTAATTAGCACACATTAGCTGAACCATAATCTTGATACATACTCATCGAAATGCCATGTGTCTTATATGAATGCACGAGATTCAACTCCCGGTGGCATAACAACAATGAATCATTCTAGAAGGGCATTAAGCAACCACTAATGAAAATATTGTGTACTCATGACCCCGCTCATTCAAGAAGAAGTTCGACATACATGAAACAGATTGCAGGACTTACGGGCACTTCACGAATGCCCCTCACCGACATAGCACACGGCCAAATAGAATTGAACTAACATTTCGGACTAAAGACTTTCGAGCATCATTACAGCCAAAGAAAAATTTGTTCAGTCACATCAAAAGTGGTAAGAAGTAAATTAAATGTCTCCGTAGTCCAATATATTAAGATGGACATTTGCCACATTAATAGCATTCCCTAACAGCAAATTGCTAGAGATGAAGGACAAGAGTATAACAGCAAAATGCTAGAGAAGATGGACTTACATTTATTCATCATTGCAACACCACCTTCTTCATCATTGCATTACTTCAAAAGTGTGTCATCTTCATCTTCTCTCACCACCACCGACTTGTGCTTCTTCGTCTCTACCCTTCATCAACCGAGCAATATAGCAGCTCCAAACATAAGGCCTTGTTCATCATCTTTATTTAAGGGCTCATCGGTTGTAGTGCTTGAAACTAGTTCTCGTGTACCATCCTCTTCCCAAGACTCATCCTCCCGTTATGCGGGAGCATTATAGTGTGCGATTCAATTTCCCTCACATTGAAAAGATGCCTATGGTCAATTGTTTGGACAATTTGCTAGTTTTTTCCCAACTTGGTGTCCGGTAAATAAAAGATTTTCCTAGCCCGAGTGGCCATAATGAAACAATCATTCTTGTACTATAGACTTTGAACATTGTTGCTTTTAAAAAACCATCATATTGAACTTCAATTGTCTTCCAATCCGATTGATACCAGTCACATTTAAACATCACCATTGACCTATCATCCTCCGGATATTGTAACCGCACTATCTCTTTCGGGGTTCCAAAGAAATCAATGAGCTCATTATTATGTGAGGCACGTGCCATTACACCACCGTTTTGTGTTTTCTTGTTGCCGTCTCAATCAACGAGTATTGAAGCGAACACCATTCACTATGCATGAGGTGTATTTCTTGACTACGAAATCAAGACCACATGCCAAGGTAAATAGATCATCATCTATCTCTTCTTGACCATGATCCGTCATGCAACACACAACACATCAAAATCTATACTACAAAAAATGGTTATCTAAAATATTGTGGGAGTAAACTCACAAGGTTCTTGAACCAAGTCCGGAATCCTAGCGCTGTCGTTTTTTCAATGTTAGCCACCCCTTGTCTCTCTAATCCTTCTTTGAACATTCTTCGTATATAAAAAATAAAACTAAGCATATGTAGAAGACACAAAGCCGTCATACGGAAGTATAATGGTCGGAACTTACGTGACATATTTTTAAGGTTGACTAGAGTTGTTCAAAGACACACCACACCATTTGATCAAAGCAATCTTCATCATATACAAGCTCAAGCGCCGACATAAAATGAACTCCATGCCCAAAAACGTCGCACCATAGGCCTCTTCATTAGAAAAACCTATGTTCCCGGTTCCGATTAAATATTGTTTCAACACCATCCAAGTATCTAGAGAAAAATGTCAAACATTCATCGGCAATATATGCCTCGTCCATAGACCCATCCGGTCGTGCCCCGTTCCTCACAAAGCGCTTCAAAGTATAAAACCGCCTCTCAATTGGGTACATCCACCCATATTGGATAGGGCCTACGAGCAAAGCTTCATCCGTAATGTCACACCCAATTTGCGGAGAGAAACCGGATGCATCTCATGTGTGCCAGGATCTAGTTCCACACATATGATAAACAAAATGAGTCTAATATCATAGAAAATAAAAACGTATCAAGGGGTTTAACAACTTACTACACTCATTTGGAAGACACGAAGGTCTTTAACATCGGAAAAACGATAACTACACAACGAGACTTCGTCTTCCGCTTCCACGGCACTGCGGATCGGGGGAGACGCATGCCTCAGAACTCCTCAAAGTCATTGTAGAACTCTTCACCATTGTTCTCTTCTGAACAGCGGTAAGCAAGGATGAGTACACTTATGGTTGGTACTCAACAAGTGGGGGAAGATGCAAGGCTATCAAGAACGGGCTATTGTTTTGCAGCGGTTAGCATTTTAATGTTGGTCAAACTTTTAATTAAAGATTGCCTAGTTACTAGATGTAAGTATATACCAACCTACTTAAGAAACTTTTAAGCAAAACAACCCAAAGCTCATGGAACCACGACCTATTCTCATCTTTAATTTTATTAATCATGTGTGGGTCCAAGCCGCTCATAACCGTGAGCACGGATGATCGATCGTTTTACACTCGCGGAGGTTTGCACACTTTACCCACGGCTCACGTAAAAGTTCCGAAGAACTTTGGACCCAACCATGCGATGCGATCGAGGCATCATACCACACTTCCGAGGTGTGATTGCATAGGGACGCTATGAAGCCTTTACAAAGGAATGCAAAAGACTAACGACCCGCATAGTTACGGATCGGGCGGACCATAACCCTCCCTAGTGGTCAACACCTTAGTAAAAGGCTGCTACTCCAAAAGGACCGGACTATACCCCCGCAACCCGGATCCCCCTCTGCTCCTTCGGAAAAGGGTCATCGGATCGGCCGCACACCTAATTAATTGGCTAAGGTCGAGCCATATGACACTACGGTTGCACATGTTTTCTTGGGTGGTTCTCCATGTTCCGATTAAATCTTATGATCTTGTATTACAAAAACATTGTCATTAAACATACAAGCCTTTATCTTGGAAAACCATTTTATCCATCCCAAGTTGAGCAACTAGCATATTCTAGCCAAAAACATTTATTAAACCAGGTTGATTCAAGGGTTGTGGATAAAAAGTCTAGGTCAGTCCTTAAAAATGGTGTTCCCATCAATTTAATGCAATAACATAATAAATATAAACTTAGTTGTCATGCAATTACATAGGATAAAATGGAATCATGCGGGGGGGAAGCATCTAGGTGTTTATCTTTATATTTCGATTTATCCTAATCAAATTGTAACTTAAAAACACATTTATATTCATTTTAATCAAATTAAATTTTAATTTAGAAAACTCGGGATATAGCCTATGTTACATTTTGTAGAAAGCAAATTGCATAATCGTTAATCAAATTAAGTTTGATTATAAAAATCGAGGTATACATCTAATTAAGTTTTAATTGAAAGAAATATTTAATTAGTATTAATCATATTAACTTTCTTATGAAAACACGTGTTGAACTCTAATTAGATTTCAATTAGAAAAGCATGTGTAATAGGATTTAATCATATTTAAAACTTAAATAAATTATAAAACAAAGGACATGTTCAACATTGGTCCTATCACGTAGTTTGAGTTAATATAAACCTATCACAACTTGAAACGATGGAAATGGAGCTAAAACGCAAAAGATGTGGAGAAAACAAGATGCACGGACCTAATGGTGATTAACCATAGACTTCGGGGACTAGCCGAGAAGATATGCAAGACACATCGAATATAGCTCGCTAAAAGGATAAACTTCGGGGTTAGATCTATAAAAGAACATGGGTGGGATTTATGTGTGAAAGTGGGATCTTTTTAGGGGGTTATCTCGCAGATTGGCCAAGACACAAAAGATTGGTAAAGGGTTAAAGGGTTCCACAAGGGCTAAAAAGCAAAAGCGCCACATCTTCTTCAACCTTCGTTCACGGATGAACAAAAGCTCCTCACGTACGAGGAACTTGCTCCCGGGTGCATCAAATCCGTGGGGTTTTCGGACGGCTAGGGCCTTGAGTGGGATGCAAAACGCGGAGAGGAGATCGAGGGGATAACGGGGACATGTTCACCAACGGAGGAGACGGACAGAGATGGTCGGATTTTGAAGAGGGGCGACCGGCGAGTGAGCTCGGGTCGGCCAAATCACCGGCGACTTGGGCATCAAGGGGCTCGGGTGAGTGGCGCATGAGGTAGAAGAGATCGAGGGGAGCTCGTAGGGAGTGCTCACCGTGGCGGGGGATGAGGAGAGGCGACCGAAATCGGTGACTACGAAGACCGGTGCGGCGGTTCGGGCTTCATGGGTGGCGGCTCATGTGGAGGTGAGGAGAGGGTGTGGGGGCTCGATTAGTGGGAAGAGCCACACGGGGGCTTGGCCTTGGCTTTTATAGAGAGGGGAGGGGAAAGGGGAGCGACCGGGAGTAATAGCCATCAATGGCCATGGGGGGCCGACGACCTTGATTGCATTAAGGGGGAGCGTTTAATTGGAGAGGAAACGGGGAGGGGGTTAAGGGAGGAGGCGGCGACCGGTGCTTTAGTGCTCCTTGATGGCGAGCTTGAAGGAGGGGGGGCGCGGGAGATGGGGAAACGGCCGGTCGGTGCGGTTACAAATGGAGTAGAGAAGAGGAGGGGCGTGGGCCGGGAGGAAAGGGAAGGTGCCGACGGGGCCGGCCCCCGACCGTTAGCATAAGAGAAGAGTGTGGAGGAGGAAGTGGGCCGGCGGTGGTGTTGGTGGGCTGGAAGAGAAGGTGGGCCGGTTGGGGAAAGATTGGGTCGAGCGAGGAGGTGGGCCGCCGCGGCATACCGGGCCGTAAAGCGCGTGGGAAAAAAGGGAGAGGCCGGCGGGCACTCGCTTCGGGCCGTGGGCCGAGGAGGGATAGGTGGAGGTCGGCCGCGTAATGAGCTGGGCCAAGGCGGGCCATGCGGGAGAAATAGTGTAACATCCCGATGTTTATTTTGCTTATGACATCACCTAGCTTTAGTAATCAAGATTAGGTAGCCTCTAATCATGTTTAACATGGTGGATCACACTTTTGCACAAAGAACCTTGGTCAACACCCTAAAGCTCGTTATCAAAGCCCAAGTGCTCCTTAAGGCCGGATTAGTTTTTCTGCGCGTTCTCAAAATTTTACTATAGAACTTCAAAATCGACCAACATCTAAGTTTCTCGGTTTTTCCGGAACACATTTCAATCCGGTGTTGGCATTTCAAATTTGGAGGTTTGAACCCTCAAAAACACGATCAAAGTTATGTTGAACAGTTTGACCAAGCCATGCAAATGTGTAACTTTGAGGATGTTTATCTCCAAATCGTTGAAAATTTGACCGGTCGGCCTTTACGAAAGTTGGAGAGGGCTAAGCGGTCTACAACTTTCATATTTGGCGAATTTGAACTTTAGTTCAAAGTTTTGGAGTTTGAGATAGCCAAAGTAGGGTACAGGTGAAACTTGTGTGGGCTGGAACGCCGAACGCGCCCGACGCGCACGACGTCGCCCGTCGGCGCCGCGCGGCGCGGCACGCCGGCCCACACCCGCCGCCGTCCGTACGTCGTCACGGCGAGGGCCACGCGTCGGCCATCGTGGCCGGGCCCACGCCTCGCGCCCGCACGCCCGTGCGATCGCCGGCACGCCCGCGCGACCGCCCGCGCACGCGCGCGTCGTCGCCGGGCCGCGCCGTGCGCGCGCGCGCCGTCGGCCGGGACGCGCCGTGCGTGCCGTCGCCGCGGCCACGCGCCCGGGCCCGGCCCGGCCGCGCCACCCCGGCTCGCATGCACGCCATTAGGCTCCCCCCGATGCCCCACGCACCTCCCCCTCCCTCGCATTGCTCGGGCGCCACACCGCGCCGCTCCCCGCGCCCGCCGTCGCCGCCGCGTCGAGCCCGCCGGTGCGCCCCACCATCCACCGCCTCTCGCTCAAGCCCAAGCTCCACCTTAGCATCCACCCGCACCCCTTGGACCCTCCTTGTGCACACGCATTGGCCGGCCGACCCGCCGGCTCGCGGGCATTGCGGCCGCCACGGCCATCCGCCGCCTTCCTCGCCGCCGACCATCGCCGGAGCCGATTTCCGCCAAGCCAACCCCCGCCAATCGACCGAGGGGTGAGTCCAAACCCCACCCTAGCCGCTTACTCGCCGGAGTCCGGTCGTCCCTCGCCGCCGACCGCCCTCGCGCCACCGCGGGGGACCTCTCTGCGAAGATTGAAATCTTCCCAAGGGCTCGCGTATACGAACCAAGGGCCTAACCGTAAAAAGAATCTTAAACCCTAGATTCAAAAACCCGAATCTTGTAAATTACATAGTAAATGGTAGAAAAATCGTAAAAATGCAAACTCAACTGTTCTCGAATCCTTGTGAAGAAAACTAACTTTATAGAAAGGCAGTTTTCAAATTTCGGAGCAGTTTTTAAATGATCTTGAATTGACCAATTTGAGAATATTTGAAATAACTTGAAGTGTATAAATGATCTGCATTTAAATTTTGGATACGTCGTCAATAATAGCATTCCTAGCCTTGTGTAGAAAAATGGCACCGAAATCATGTGTGAAACTCCGGTTATGAATTTATATTGATTTCGGCTTGTTCTCCATTTGTGAATTGTTTAGATTTATCTGTTAATCAAATGCCTTCCAACTTTCTTCGTAGCTCTGCAATGCTTAGTTGTATGTTTCATAAATCGGAGATGAATTTTGGACTTGTGTAAAATGCCCTGCTAATTTATGGTTGCTATTTTGAGTTAAATTCAAATCCATATTTCTATTGCAGCTATGGATGAGATTTTTGGTGTGTGAGCAAAATATGTCCTTATCTTGCTCTCGTGTCAAGTTATAGCTTCAGATTCTATGTATATTGTGTTTTATGATTTATTCATGCTCCTAGTGGCTTAAACTTGTTACTTTTATCATAATTGTTTTGTAGTGTTGTTTTGCCTAATTTTTGGTCGAACTTATGTTTTGTCGTTATGTGCATGCTAGTGAAAGTTTGTGATTAGTTTGGGTATATTTTAACCAAAATTAGTTTCCTAAGTAATCAAGCTTAACATGGGCCAAATAAAGGGAAAACAGGCATGTCTCCATGTGCAATTTAAATTCAAAGCTTGAAATTTATGAAACCATCTATGGACAGCCCCAAAACACTTTAATGAAGTTCACTTAGCTAATGAACATATATGTGTACACAATACCGTTGAGTAAGAATAAAGTTTCACACCCATCCACTTGCCCTAGTGAAAAACAGTTTAATTGAAAACTTGTTAAGGTGAATATGACCAACAAAAACCCCTATGTTTATCTCTAAATTCAGAACTGAATTTAACTTCTTGAGTTTGTATACTTGAATCATAATGCACCCGCATGTCGTATAGAACTTCCCCGACGGGAACTACGAGCCGGTGCCCGAGTCTCGAAGGAGGACCAGCCGAGGGTAAAGTGAACGTGGTGGAAGGGCAGCAAGACCCGAACCAAAGTTCGGAGGGTCTCGCTTCGACTTTGCCGGTGAAGGCAAGCCTCGGAGCATAACCTATTTTTGTTAAATTCTTGCAACTTTTCCTTTTATGCGATGCTTGTGCATTTACGTTTAGGAGTTGACTTGAAACCTTAGATGCATGATCCTAGATTCATATGTTTAAATACTAGCATGTTAGATTGCTAGTTGCCATGCTTAGGACCACGGTAGAAGTCGAGTGATGACAAGTCACTCGCGAGCTATAGGTCTCTTATGATGGAATCATAAGATTGTTGAATTTATCGCTCATGTGGTAAGAGCATGGGACCGACTCCGGCCGTAGATGTCGGTGGTTAAGCGTTTGAACGTACTAAGCATTTGTCGGAATGGGACCGGTAAGCCTAGTACTTTCCTCGGTCCAGCAAGGGAACTCTCTACCACTACACCCCGGAGAGATCCCCGGATACTAGGCACCGGTACATAGGTGGATCCGGACGGTCGATACCGTGACCGGATAACCTCGTACCGGGGACTGTGGACTTGATCCCGAACTGAGGATGGTTGGGAACCGCCTGGTTGGTGTATACCCCACCCCTTTGGTTTTGTTTGGCATTCTTGGGGTATGCATTCTCCCGTATGTTTAGGTCCACCTTGCAAGGTTGCTAATCAATCGATTGTCGACCTCTCACCGTTATCCGAGATCGCTTAACCATCCACTCTATGTCCCTTAATGATGGAATTGAGAAGGAATTTGTATACTTGTTTAATTTGTAATATACAACTCTTGCTTGAATTAGTTGGCTAACCTAGTAATGGTTAAAAGAATAGAATGTGAGCTAAAATTTGAAAGTAAGGACATATTCTTTGTTACTTTTCAAAGCAAAACAAACCACTAGCCACAAAGCCTTGCATGTCTAGAGGGTTGGTGATTTTCCAATCACCCGACGGTTAAGTCTTGCCGAGTATTAGTATACTCGACCTTGCTTTTGTTGCTGATTTTCGGGTGATGATCCGTGTGATGATGGCTTTCGTGGCTCGGTTCTCTCCCACCCGGTTGGGAATACGAGTGGGAGGATGACGGTGCTTAGTAGCATCACCGGTGGCCTCGTGTGATGTTACTTATGTCGTTTAGTAATTTAGTTCCGCTGTGTTTCGAACTCGAACTATTTACCTTTATGCAAAAGACTTGGTTTGTAATAATGAATCTTTGAAATATGTTATGTAATACTTGTGACTTGTTTACCCCGGACTCTCCTTCGTGTGAGTTTGTTGTACAAATGTCTATCCCGTGTCGTAAGTGATTTACCGGGTCCGACCCGGAGAGACGACGAGTTACTTCTATATTACCGCTTAATGGCCAAGAGGAGTGGTTTAGGCAATAATATGGAATTAACTTGAGTGGTTCCGTCACAGTGGCGGCATCGAGTTTCACTTGTACACCGGAGGTCTTAATACACCCTTAACAACATGTTTTTGAATAAAACTTGCAAGAGTAAGGTGTGTGTCCGAAGTACGTTAGGGACGCTAAGGATGGTTTAATCCGAGAGGCCCTAGAGGTTTTTGGGTTTTTTACGGTGGCTAGTTAACTATGGTTTATCTAGACTAACTTCCAAGACATTACCTTCGATCAAGATTTACTTTCGTGTACAACCAAACTAGATGAGCCACGTGTTTTATACGTGTGCTGTTCCGCATCACGGGAATTGCGAGGGTTGATGGAGTGATCCATTCCACGGATCCCATCTTCGCGTCTGTTTATGAGTTGTGTGTCGCCACGTGTTTCATACGTGTGCATTCCGCATGTCGCTCATGCGAGGCAAGGATACACTCCATTCAAACGGAGGGTGTCCGAGGTTGGACGCCGTCCATACAGCGGCTTGATGCATGGATATCGTTTCTATAGTGAACGGTAATGTGTGTGAACGCTTTCATGAGTGCTTTCATGAAAGGTTCGGGATGTTCTGTGATTTTACGCGGGTGTACGCTAACCGCGAATTGTTAGATCCGGTAACTCCTTGGTTTAGCTCTCGACTAGCTACTATAGGGAGAGATTATATGCCGTGCCACCGGCACTAACTTCGTGTTGACAAGAAAATGTCCGTGAGGACGCATAGGTGTGCTTGCATCATGTTAAAAATCATAAGTAAATAGGAACTTTAAACTTTAAAACTTGAAGTCAAGACTAGATCAAAAATCTGCCAAGGCATTTAAGTTCATCTAGTTATTGTGTGAACAAGCTGCTGGTCTGGAATTATTTTTCCCGATCAATATAAAAAGTTTTTCTTCAGAAATCATATAAGAAAAAGGTTCCAAATCTTCGAAAGAGTACACTGTAAAAATTTCATAAAAATTGGTTTAACCAAACTCAAGTTAGGATGTGTTCCTAAGGTTTAATCTAGCTGTGTTTTTGGCAGTAGTTCAGTTCTGAAAATTTTCAGCCCCCAAATAATTTCCAGCAAAAGTGCTAGATACAAAAGTTGCTCTAAATCTTGTTGTGGATCTGCTGTGAAAAATTCAAGAAGTTTGGGAAAAGGGAATTGAAGAGATGCTCTATTTAGTGCAGTGCTGTTGGCTAGCATTTCTGGGTGAGAGCAATCTGAACTTGTAGCTTTTTGGCCATTCTCCTTTTGTTTTTAGCTCATCTTTTGAATACCAAACTTGTGTCTTGGTGTATCAGCGAGAATCTGGTGAAATTTTGGAATTTTTGGCTCAATAGTTTTTGAGTTACATGCATCTTTGCTCACTGTACAGAATCTGTCATTTCTCAACTCACGCTAACCAAAGGGGGAGTTTTGTGATGCGGATGACTAGACGTCTTTTTTGAGAGGTTCGCCGGACGGTTCGGTCCGTACCGACGGGCTGCACCTTGAGGGTTTTGCCCGCATCTTGTGGGACGCCCTTCACTCGTCCGGGTACCCGACGCCTCCAACGTACGATGCGATGGAGACCGTGCGCCGGGAGTGCCCCCGCCGCCGTATTCGGTGTCCGTGCCGCTCCACCCCCGACCACCGGAGGGGGCCGACCCGAGCACGGATGTGGTGAGCGTCCGATTGTTGGAGACGCCGGAGGTGGCTGCCTTTGGAGTGCTTAACTCCTTCGTGCCCAAGACCGTGACGAGGTGTCCACCTCACTAGTGGGACTACTACGGCGGTGGACCCCGAGGACCCCGCGTGGAGGCATCGCATGGGGCACATGGCCGACCTTCGGGCCGCCATGCGCCCACTCAACACGCGCGCAGAGATGGTTCGGCGTGAGGGTGCGTTGTGCCGTGCGGGCCCTTCGCGGTCTTTGCTTCCACCGCGGTGATCGCTTCTCGCTCTCGACTACGCCGGAGAGCCGGGAGTGCGCACCCACCACCCCGCGCTCTCTCTCGTTCGGCTACATGGGCCTTGAGCGGGACCTCGCCGAGGCACGACCGCGGGTTGGACAGCTAGAGGCCCGTGAGGCCAACTAGGTGGCACGTGACGCTCGGTGGGTCAACATCCTCACTAACCGTCTCCACGCCATCGTGGGACCGGCGGGGAGGAGAGGGAGCAAGAGAGAGAGAGAGGAGATGGAGCAACGAGAGAGAGCGAGATGGAGCAGCTAAAGGACGAGAGGTTTGTTCACCTCCGAGCACCGATAGATATGGATGGGCGGCTTGAGGCCATGGACCGGGACACGGAGGCGGCCAACGAGTTGATCCAGTCTTTGCGGCGGCCCGGTTTCCCCACCGGCCCCCGGAGCTATGGAGGGTGACCGGGACGACGCTCGGTCCATGGTGGACGACAACGAGGCTCCGCCACCGGATCCGATGGTCGAGGGTTCGCCTGCTAGTAGTGCCGCCTCGGGCGGTGATGATACTTACTAGATGTTGATAGACTAGTGTCCATACTCATACCGGTGGCCCGATTTTGGTCCGTGAATGGGATAGGCTTGTTGACGCAAAAAGTGCACCTAGCGCCAAACACACAAGAAGCCGAAACAAGGCGGCTTCACACGCGCAAAGAGTCACGAGACGTGCCGGTCAATTTTTCCCCGAAAATTAACAAAAGATAAAAGAGTTAGATACCAAAGCTTGGAACTTGCCGGTGGTACCGCACGGTTCCATATTTACGGCTAAGAAGCCGGATGGGATGACACATAGCTATAGGGAGCTATCTGCCAATAGATTGAAACCAATCGGGAACTTATGAAAGGAAAAAGTAACATTGCCGAATGGATGACGTAAGCATGACAGTGATCGGTCTTTGTTTGAACGAAGATGCACATGCACGAGGCCATGACCGATCCCCATGATGATTAACATTAAATAAACGAATAAAGTAAAGCATGAACATAATCATGTAATAAACAAGCATGCATAGATCCAAAGCACTAGTCTACCGCATGTCTAGGTACTTTAAAACCCGTCGGGTACGATGTCAAGCAAATCTATCCACTACATGATACAACTTGCATGAAAACCGTACTACTTTCCACAAATAGATCTATCCACCGCATGATACAATCTAAATATGGAAATCTAAAAGCATACATTATTTAAAGCATGAATAACACACGTGTTCTACTCGTGAAGAAGCACAACCGAATACGGCTGAATGTACCGATTCGGGGTCCATGAAGAAGGAACAAACACTTCCAAACAAATAAATCTATCGATTGATTTGAGATCTAATCCACCGGATGACTAGCTCCAAAGCAACCCAAAAACCCGCATCTACCGCATGATACCCGGCTCTTTCAAGATTTATACCAACGTTGGCAAGCTTGAACCCGTAACACGTAACAACCTAGATCAATTCGGTTTCGGCTATCGGGAAGCACAAGATCCACGTGTTGAAACACGAACTCGACTCGTACAAGGATAACAAAAGGATAAAGCCGATCCAAATCTATCTAGATTGGGCAAAAGTGTGTTACATCAATCTAAACATAAAGTAAAAACTCAAAGCAACACGGGGTAACTTAATGAATCTATTGAATCTTGCCAAAATCCAATAGAGCCGATAACTAGCTTCAAGCTAGATCTTAGCCTACCGCATGGCTCATGACCTAACAAGAAACCTTCTTGAACCAAGCTTGAATCTACCGCATGACACGAAGCATGGTAACAAGACTACTTGCATCGGATCTTAATCCACCGCATGATACTAGACATGATACAAGGTTGCCGGTACTCACGGAGGTCGACGGATCGATGAACCCTCTCGAAGAACTCGACGACACGACAAAAGGACTCTAGGGTTTGGCATAAGGCCGGTGTGTATTGAAGAATGATTGCTTTGTTTCATACATTCAGGGGTCATATTTATACCCTGTCAAGTACAACTTCGAATGGATTCGTTGCCTAACTTATCTCTAAACTTGATTGCCTATCCATCCATTCGTTCTCCCTGATTGAGCCACGTCACCGTCCAATCCCGCAAAATCAGCTCTATTGTTCCTTTGCCGAACTGGAGCAGATAGCCGACCGCAGATCTCTTTGCCGAATATCTCTGAAAAGATCCTTTCTTCCACCAGACGGACTCTTCATCGAGCCGGACCCACAAGTCAGACTCCTTACCAAATTTTGGTGTTAACAAGGCCGACGTAGGATGAGTATTTTTTGGGTGGCCTGATGCTACCATTGGCCCCTATGTAACCTAGGGTGAAGACTTGTTGAAAGTTAGGCTAATGTGTTGTAATTAAGTCGTTAGTGGAATGCGCGGTCCGGATGCAGCGGTATGTAATGGGCAGTTTGAACCTCTTTATGGTTGGAACTGGGCCGTGGAATGAATACCAAACTTGTTGGAAATTACTTTGTGTGCATGCTCGTAAAATTTCAACCTCATTGCTTCTATGGTTGGGAAATATGAATTTTTTCGTAATCGGCGGCAGTCTGGAATTCAGGCTGGATAGACCGGTGGGATTTTAATTTTTCGAGCATGTTAACGTCGAAATTCGGGGATCGGTTGAATACCAAAGTTGTGGTGAATAAAATTTTTCTACTGCTGACCAAAATTTAGCATCGTTCGATAACTGAGCAGCAAGATATGAATTTTATACGGCAGAGTACTTGGCTGTCTTGTTTCTGAAATTTGTGCATGGAGGCAACGCTTTACACATGTTCTTCTTGTTTATGCTTATATTGGCAAGGTTATGGATATGTGGCTAACCTCCATTACCAAATTTTTCAGATGGTGGGAGCAACATGCGGAAATCCCCATGGGTTTGGTGATGCTAGTGGTAGCAATCCGCCACCACCACCTCCCCCGCCGAACATGACGCCTATGGAGGCCTTCCTCCTTGCTCAAGCTGATATGATGCGCCACATACTTCAAAATCAACAAGCAGATGAATCGGCGGCGCAATGACCGTTAGAAGAAGATCCTCGAGTGGCAACGTATGCTCGGTTCTGCATCGAAACCGCCGCTTTTTCACAAAGCGGAGGAACCCTTGGAGGCCGATGCTTGGCCGCGTGCTATTGAAGCCAAGTTGGATGTTCTCACTTTGCCCCGCTCCGAGGAGCGAAAGGTTAAGTTTGCAGCAATGTATCTCCGTGGTGCGGCAATCGCTTTGGTGGGATCCTTTTAAGATGATGCAGCCCAATGGCCATGAGATCACGTGGGCTGAATTCAAAACCGCATTCAAGAATCACCACATTCCTAAGGGGATGGTGGAGAGAAAGCTGAATGAGCTATTGAACTTCGGGTAGGGTTCGAGTCTGTTCTATCGGTATGCACGAAGTTCAACAACTCCGTGTCAAGTATGGTGACTACTATGTTGATACATATGCCAAGAAAATGGATCGCTTTTGCGGGGTCTTGATCCCGAGCTCTATGGAAAGCTGAACCCCATCAAAACAAACGGCTATCACGAGATAGTGGACCCGGCCATATCCCGGGAGGATGCAATGAAGAAGGTGCAGAATGCAAAGAAAAGAAAGGTTGCGTTCAACTCTAACAATGCGCCTAAGCGCAAATTCCGCATAGTTCGAGGGCACCGCAAAATTTTCAGCGGAACCAACGTTCTGGGCGATGGGTGGTGAAACCTCCCTAAAATCAGCAGCAAGGGAATTTCCGTTCCCCAAATTTTCAGCAGCAGAATGCTAGGCCCAATGCACCCCCACCGGCCCGCACCAACAATGAAGGACGTTGCTACAATTGTGGGAAACCCGGGCATTTCATGAATGCCTGTCCTCAACCCAGGCAGCAGAATCAGGGACGGGGACAGCCTCAGAACAACAGGGAGAAAGGGAAGAAGCAGACCGTGCAAGTCAAGCAGGGTCGTCTTAACTTCACCACTATGGTGGGAATTCCTTAGGGAGCAGCAGTTATGATGGGTACCTTCTCTATCCATGGCAAACCTGTTAAGATTTTGTTTGATTCCGGTGCTACACATAGCTTTATGAACCAAAGTACACAAGTCAACTTGGGTCTAAGTGTGCTTCGAGTTAAGAATGAATTTAAGATCGCAACTCCTGGAGGGAATATATCCTCCAGCACCCTAGTCAAGAGTGTCCCGTTGCATCTAGATAGTAAGATCTTCCGGACCAATCTCTTAACCTTGGGGTTAGATGGAATAGATGTCATTTTGGGAATGGACTGGATGACACATCATAAAGTACTTGTTGGATATTGCTGAACGAAGAATAGAAATCACCTCACCCGCTGTAGGCGTGTTGACTCTTTACTTACCTTTGAGTGGATCTAGGGACCCCGAGTGCATATGTCTCGATAGCCACAAGCTTAGAGGAGATCCTAGTGGTCCGTGACTACCGGGACGTCTTTCCCGATGATTTGCGGGCATGCCACCGAATCGGGACATTGAGTTCGTGATTGAACTACAACTTGGTACGACACCTATTTCGAAAAGAGCTCACCGTATGCCGCCCAAGGAGCCGGCGGCCGAAGACCCAACTTCGGGAGTTGTTGGACAAGGGTTTCATCCGCTCGAGTTCTTCTCCTTGGGGATGTCCTCGCTCTCTTTGTTAAGAAGAAAGACGGTAGTTTGAGGCTATGCGTAGACTACCGCCCTCTCAATGCGGTCACCATCAAAAATAAATACCCCCTGCCCCGCATTGATGTGCTATTTGATCAACCTGGCCGGAGCCAAGGTCTTTTCCAAAATTGATCTTAGGTCGGGTTATCATCGGATAAAAATTCGGCCTTGTGATATTCCTAAGACTACCTTCCCCACACGTTATGGGCCGTATGTATATCCGGTTATGTCCTTCGGTCTCACTAATGCACTCGCCTACTTCATGTATCTCATGAACTCGGTGTTCATGACCGAACCGGATAAATTCGTGGTGGTTTTCATCGATGACATCTTGGTCTATTCCAAGAACGAAAAGGAGCATACGGAACATCTTCGCATTGTTCTTCAACGTTTGAGAGATCATAAACTATATGCCAAATTCTCCAAATGCGAATTCGGTTGGATAGTGTCAAGTTCTTAAGGCACACCATACCTAATGAAGGTATATCCGTGGATCCAAGTAAAGTGCAAGAAGTGATGGAATGGAGACCGCCAAAGTCCGTCCTTCAAATTAGAAGTTTTCTTGGATTGGCTGGGTATTACCGTCGCTTTGTCCCGGATTTTTCTAGAATTGCCAAACCTATGACTGAATTATTGAAGAAAGGAGTCAAATTTGTGTGGGACGAGAAATGTGAGAATGCTTTCCAAACTCGAAACAAGTACCTAACTTCCGCCCAGAGTGTTAGCTCAACTTGATAACTCCAAGCCATATGAAGTTTATTGTGATGCCTCGAGCACGTGTCCGGGTTGTGTCCTTATGCAAGAAAACCGAGTAAGTGCCTATGCTTCCCGAGCACTCCGCCCTCACGAGAAGAATTAACCAACTCACGATCTTGAGCTACCGTAGTCGTTCATGCCTTGAAAATCTGGAGGCATTATTTAATCGGAACCCATTGCAATATCTACACCTATCACAAAAGTCTCAAGTACATCTTTACCCAAGCTGATTTAAATATGCGTCAAAGAAGGTGGTTGGAACTTATCAAGGATTATGATCTTGAAGTGCACTACCACCCCGGCAAAGCAAACGTAGTTACGGATGCTCTCAGTCGTTAGAGTCACTGCTACTGCTTGTCCACCGAATCTTATAGGGATACCTTGTGCAGCGAGCTAAGTAAATTACGCCTGGAAATTGTTCCTCAGGGCATGTTGAATACCATCTCGGTAGAATCTGTCTTGTGGGATAAGTTAGTAGTGTCTCAAGCCAGGGACGAGGGAATCAAAACCATCAAACAAAGGTTGTCTCAAAATGATCCAAAATACACGTGTTTCCGACAAGACCCCAATGGTACAATTTGGTTTGGGCAGCGTCTCGTTGTCCCGAAAGATCCTACCCTCCGGAAGGAAATTTTGGATGAGGCTCATCTCTCCAAATTCTCGATCCACACAGGGAGTAGTAAAATGTACCAAGATTTGAAAGGAAATTTCTGGTGGTCCAACATGAAGGTCGACATAGCAAAGTATGTTTCTGAGTGCGTCACCTGTTCCAGAATCAAGGCAAGCCATCTAAAAACAGCGGGTACTCTCCAACCTTTGCCCATACCCTCTTGGAAGTGGGATGATATCAGCATGGATTTTATTGTGGGATTGCCACTCACATCCAGAAATCACGATTCTATCTGGGTAATGGTGGATAGGTTAACCAAAACAGCACACTTCATCGCAGTTAACAGCACCTACTCAGCCAAGGACTATGCAGAGATATATCTTGACCACGTAGTGCGACTACACGGAATCCCTAAAACCATCATTTCTGATCGAGGTCCTTAATTTATATCTTGTTTTTGGGAACAGTTACACGAAAGCTTGGGAACAAAGCTAATCCGTAGCTCCGCCTATCATCCTCAGACGGATGGACGGACGGAAAGAGTCAACCAAATTGTAGAAGACATGCTTCGGGCATGTATCATTCACTTCGACAAGAGCTGGGACAAATGCTTGGCCCTGGCAGAATTTTCTTACAATAACAGCTATCAGGCTAGCTTGAAGATGGCACCTTTTGAGGCTCTTTATGGGCGAAGATGCCGCACCCCTTTAAACTGGTCACAAGAAGGAGAGCGAAAGTTCTTTGGACCAAATTTAGTTAAAAAAGCCGAGGAGAGGGTCGAAGTGATAAAAGAAAACTTAAAGGCCGCGCGAGATGAGGCAAAAGAGTTACCATGACAAGGGAAGAGCGTAAGGGAATACCAAGTTGGTGAAAAGGTGTATTTGAGAGTTTCACCAACAAAAGGAGTACAAAGATTTGGAGTCAAGGGGAAGTTAGCTCCAAGATACATTGGCCCTTATGAAATTACCGAAGCTTGTGGACCCGTTGCTTATCGCATTCGCCTACCCGAGCGATTTGTCGCTATCCACAACGTGTTCCACATGTCTCAATTGAGAAAGTGCGCCTATGAACCCGAAATGAGGGTTATCAATGAAGCCAACGCATGGATACATCCGGATCTTTCACTAGTAGAACATCCGATGCAGATTCTTGACACAAAGGAGAGGAAGACGAGGAGGAAATCGGTGACCATGTACAAAGTCTTATGGAGTCATCATACGTAAGAGGAAGCCACATGGCAAGCCGAACACTATCTTAACACTCACTATCCAGGGTTTCGCAAGTCCGGAACCGTAAGTGACCTATCCCTAACCTTTGTTTTTAAATTCCTATCTCGGGACGAGATCCTTGTTAAGGGAGGTAGGCCGTAACATCCCCGATGTTTATTTTTCTTATGACAACACCTAGCTTTAATAATCAAAATTAGGTAGTCTCTAATCATGTTTAACATGGTGGATCACACTTTTGCAAAAAGAACCTTGGTCAACACCCTAAACCGTTGTCAAAGCCCAAGTGCTCCTTAAGGCTGGATTAGTTTTCCCGCGCGTTCTCAAAATTTTACTATAGAACTTCAAAATCAACCAACATCAAAGTTTCTCGGTTTTTCGGGAACACATTTCATTCCATTGTTGGCATTTCAAATTTGGAGGTTTGAACCCTCAAAAACCCGGTCAAAGTTCGTTGAACAGTTTGACCAAGCCATGCAAATCGTAACTTTGGAGAAGGTTAACTAGTCTACAACTTTCGTATTTGGCGAATTTGAACTTTAGTTCAAAGTTTTGGAGTTTGAGACGGCCAAAGTAAGGTACGGTGAAACTTGTGTGGGCTGGAACGCCGAGAGCGCGCCCGCCGCGCACGAGGCGCCGCGCGCGCGCGCGCACGCCGGGCCCACACCCGCCTCGCCGTCCGTACGACGTCATGGCGAGGGCCACACGTCGGGCATCGTGGCCGGGCCCACGCCCTCGCGCCCGCACGCCCGCAAGATCACCGCGCGCGCGCCGCCGTCGGCCGGGCCGCGCCGTGCGCGCCGTCGCCGCGGCCACGCACCGCGCCCCCACGCGCCCGGGGCCCGGCCGGCCGCGCCACCCGGCCTACATGCACGCCATTAGGCTCCCCCGACCGGCCCACGCACCTCCCCCTCCCTCGCATTGCTCGGGCGCCACACCGCGCCGCTCCCCGCGCCGCCGTCGCCGCCGTGTCGAGCTCGCCGGTGCGCCCCACCATCCACCGCCTCGCTCGAGCCCAAGCTCCACCTTAGCATCCACTCACACCCCTTGGACCCTCCCGTGCACACGCATTGGCCGGCCGACCCGCCGGCCCGCCGCATTGCGACCGCCGCGGCCGTCCGCCGCCTCCCTCGCCGCCGACCATCGCCGGAGACGATTTCCGCCAAGCCAACCCCGCCAATCGACCGAGGGTGAGTCCAAACCTCACCCTAGCCGCTTACTCGCTGGAGTCCGGTCGTCCCTCACCGCCGACCGCCCTCGCGCGCCGCCGCCGGGACCCCTCTCGCGAAGATTGAAATCTTACCGGGGCCGCGTATAAGAACCAAGGGCCTAACCGTAAAAAGAATCTTAAACCCTAGATTCAAAAACCGGAATCTTGTAAATTACATAGTAAATGGTAGAAAAATCGTAAAAATGCAAACTCAACTATTCCGGAATCCTTGTGAAGAAACCTAACTTCTATAGAAAGGCGAGTTTTCAAATTTCGAGTAGTTTTTAAATGGTATACATTTAAATTTTGGATATGTTGTCAATAATAGCATTCCCGGCCTTGTGTAGAAAAATGGCACCGAAATCATGTGCGAAACTCCGTTATGAATTTATATTGATTTCAGCCTGTTCTCCATTTGTGAGTTGTTTAGGTTTATCTCGTTAATCGAATGCCTTCCAACTTTCTTCTCGTAGCTCGCAATGCTTAGTAGTATGTTTCATAAATCGAGAGATGAATTTTGGACTTGTGTAAAATGCCCTGCTAATTTACGGTTGTTATTTTGAGTTAAATTCAAATCCATATTTCTATTGCATCTATGGATGTGATTTTTGGTGTGTGAGCAAAATATGTCCTTATCATGCCGTGTGTCAAGTTATAGCCTCGGATTCTATGTACATTGTGTTTTATGATTTATTCATGCTCCTAGTGGCTTAAACTTGTTACTTTTATCATAATTGTTTTGTAGTGTTGTTTTGCCTAATTTTTGGTCGAACTTATGTTTTTTGTTATGTGCATGCTTGGTGAAAGTTTGTGATCAGTTTGGGTATATTTTAACCAGAATTAATTTCCTAAGTAATCAAGCTTAACATGGGCCAAATAAAGGGAAATCAGACATGTCTCCATGTGCAGTTTAAATTCAAAGCTTGAAATTTATGAAACCATCTCTGGACAGCCCCAAAACACTTTAATGAAGTTCACTTAGCTAATGAACATATATGTGTACACAATCATCGTTGAGTAAGAATAAAGTTTCACACCCATCCACTTGCCCTAGTGAAAAACGAGTTTAATTGAAAACTTGTTAAGGTGAATATGACCAACAAAAACCCCTATGTTTATCTCTCGAAATCGGAACTGAATTTAACTTCTTAAGTTTGTATACTTGAATCATACCGCACCTGCATGTCGTATAGAACTTCCCGACAAGAACTACAAGCCGGTGCCCGAGTACGAAGGAGAACCGGTGAGGGCGAAGTGAACGTGGTGGAAGGGCAGCAAGACCCGAACCAAAGTTCGGAGGGTCTCGCTTCGACTTTGCCGGTGAAGGCAAGCCCCGAGCATAATCTATTTTTGTTAAATCCTTGCAACTTTTCCTTTTATGCGATGCTTGTGCATTTACGTTCGGGAGTTGACTTGAAAACTTAGATGCATGATCCTAGGTTCCTATGTTTAAATACTAGCATGTTAGGTCGCTAGTTGCCATGCTTAGGACCACGGTAGAAGTCGAGTGATGACCATCACTCGCGAGCTATAGGTCTCTTATGTTGGAATCATAAGATTGTTGAACTTATCTGCTCATGTGGTAAGAGCATGGGACTGACTCCGGTCAGTAGATGTCGAGTGGTTAAGGTTTTGAGCGTACTAAGCATTTGTCGGGAATGGGACCGGTAAGCCTAGTACTTTCCCCGATCCCGGCAAGGGAACTCTCTACCACTACACCGGGACAGATCCCCGGATACTAGGCGGTGGTACATAGGTGGATCCGGACGGTCGATACCGTGACCGGATAACCTCGTACCATGGACTCGTGGACTTGATCCCGAAGCGAGGATGGTTGGGAACCGCCCGGTTGGTGTATACCCCACCCCTTTGGTTTTGTTTGGCATTCTTGGGGTATTCATTCTCCCGTATGTTTAGGTCCACCTTTCAAGGTTACTAATCGATCGATCATCGGCCTCTCACCGTTATCCGAGATCGCTTAACCATCCACTCTATGTCCCTTAATGATGGAATTGAGAAGGAATTTGTATACTTGTTTAATTTGTAATGTACAACTCTTGCTTGAATTAGTTGCCTAACCTAGTAATGGTTAAAAGAATAGAATGTGAGCTAAAATTTGAGAGTAAGGACATATTCTTGGTTACTTTTCAAGCAAAACAAACCACTAGCCATAAAGCCTTGCATGTCTAGAGGGTTGGTGATTTTCCAATCACCCGACGGTTAAGTCTTGCTGAGTATTAGTATACTCAGCCTTGCTTTTGTTGCTGATTTTCAGGTGATGATCTGTGTGATGATGGCTTTCCGTGGCTCGGTTCTCTCCCACCCGGTTGGGAATACGAGTGGGAGGATGACGGTGCTTAGTACCATCACCGGTGGCCTCGTGTGATGTTACTTATGTCGTTTAGTACTTTATTTCGCTGTGTTTCGAACTCGAACTATTTACATTTATGCAAAAGACTTGGTTTGTAATAATGAATCTTTGAATGATGTTATGTAATACTTGTGACTTGTTTACCTCTCGGACTCGCCTTCGTGTGAGTTTGTTGTACAAATGTCGATCCCGTGATGTAAGTACGGGTCCGACCCGGCGAGAGACGACGAGTTACTTCTATATTATTGCTTAATGGCCAAGAGGAGTGGTTTTAGGAGATAATATGGAATTAACTTGAGCGGTTCTCGTCACAAATAGGGTGGCAGCCGGTGAGGAAAAAGAAAGGAGGGAGAAAGAGAGGTCGGCGGCGGGAGCTGTTTTGGGCCGAGCGAGAGAGTTGGGCCACGGGGCCGGAAAAGAAAGAGAAGGGGAGGGAGAGGGGTTTGGAGAGTTTTCTTTTCTTCTTTTTTCAAACCTTTTCAAACTTTTAAGTTTAAATTCTTTTCAAAATTTAAACACTTCAAGCCTTTTTCAAAATTTTCAAAACAGTTTAAAAACTTTTAAAACTTCACACAAACAAACAATAAAACCATGCATTCAAATCATGATGCACAAGCGGTTTTGCTTCTAAATTATTAAAATGATATTTCAATATTTTAAAGGCCAAATTTATTTGATAATTTATTTAATCCTTAGAAAATAAATTCTAAAACTCCTTGTTTCTTACATTATTTTAGTGATGGAATTTTAGGGTGTTACGGCAAGGTGTATCATCACATCAAAGAAAGTCGGGGGAATATTTTCTCAAGTTTCACTAGAATTATAGGGATCTCTTTCTTCATTTCAGCCAACACGTCCTTGTTAAGGTTTTTGCTGCGAGTTCCCAACAAAACTTCCCCGATTCCGCAAATGCTTCATAGATATTGAGAACCGTGTGTGGTTCGAGGACCCGTGGATGGTCCGTTCTCGGTGTGATGAGTGATTGACAACGTTATGTGGATCGATTCTTGGCTAAGTATTACGGGTGCGGGTTGCGGCTTGACGGGTGTTGGTGCATGTGAAGAACAATTGCGAAAGGTCATTGCGGTGAGGCCTCCATGTGTGGAGAAGACAAGTAGGCTTGGTTCGAGGGACCGGGTGGCTAGCGAGGTCAAGTGCGGGCCGCATGGTGGCAAGAACGGCTAGATGAAGTCATGGGCGGTTTCTTAGTAGAGCCTCAAAACCAAGGTCGAGCCGGGACTACGTGGCAAAGCGAGTCATGAGTGGCGATTGGCACAGAGCTACCACCGGGTTCCTTGGTTGATCCACAAAGCCAAGAGCGAAGAACCGAAGACGGAGGTGTAGCAGCATCATATCGGTCTGACCGGTGGGTACCGGTCTGACCGGTGAGGAGCACCGGTCGGACTGGTGTGCGATGACGCAGTCTGGAGACTTCAAAACGGAGGACACGCGTCGGGATCGCAAGGCTTGTGTCGAGGCTAAGCAAGTTTGCGGTCGCTAGGTATCCGTCCGATGGAGCGATGACAAAGATTTCCGAATTCTCCACCGAGGGGGCATGTATCCCTAATTAGCTAGTAAGGGCATTTGAAACTTTTGGTTGCCTCCCTATAACTCAAGAGGTGAGAGGATGGCAGCCAACTCTTGTAACCCTAGCTCATTGGGTTTTCCTATTTTCCGTAACATTTCTATAGGTCTAGCTTGAGAGCTTCCCGGTTAGATCTCGTGAGAGGGAAGGATGATCGGGCGGCAAGCTAGACCTTGTATGAACTTCTTTGTGCCGATAATTCGGCGTGGTTCATCAATGCATGGATGTGTTGTTCCCGTTCGTTCTTTTTGATGATTTTCGGAGCCTTTTCTAGGCAATATTCTTGGAGAGATTTCGAGGCCTTTCTCTCTAGGATTTGGTGGGGGATGTATGCATGAACCCTTCCCGGTTCTTTTCCCTTTGATTCCCCTCCCAAATGCGTGAGAAACGGGGCTCCATTTTGGGGTTTCGATGCTCTAGGGTTAGAGTTGTTCCCGGCGGGATTTCTTCGATTCCTCTTGATTTAGCATGTTTTGGTGGACGAAATCTTGGCTATGGAGTGCCCATGAGGTGTTCCTACTATCCCCAAAGTCTTGCACAAATCCGTGGAGCGATTTGGAAGATCGGGAGTTGGATTTGGGGGAGTTGACCCGCGGGTGCTTTGTTCATCCCGAGAGCTCGGGTCACACCGGTCCGACCGAGTGCCTCTCACCGGGTCCGACCGGTGCGTACTCGGTTGAGTTTTGCTTAGGTGAACGTCTAGGTGAGTTTGTTGTTGACCCGTGTTGTTGTTGTTTCGAATTTGGGTCGGTTTGGAGGTCAGCATGACTATTTGGTAGATTTGGAGTTTCCTGGCTTGAATCGGTCGACCGGTGAGCTACACCGGCCCGATCGGTGTAGGGGCCTTTTCTCGTGGAAGTTCCCGGGTTTCACTAGTAGGGATCGGTCGACCGGTGGTGCTCACCACCGACCGGCGTAGGTCGGTGAGGCTCGAGTTGGTGTTCCGTTGTATTCTTGGGTCCGTGAAGTTGGTTGTTGGTTCTTAGGGCCAGTAACACTCTAGTGGCTACGTGGTCTTGGCCAACTTGGGTAGTAAGTCGGACACATGTGTTAGAAGCCGTGTTCATCTTGTTGGAGCATCTATCTCCTTCGAGAAGAATTTTTTTCAGCTCCCATTCACTCCCCCCTCTCTGGTTCGCCGTTTAGGTCCTTCAAGTGGTATCAGAGCCGGTTACGGGTCTTGATTGACTCTAACCAGTCTAAGATCCAAGGATGGCATACCGAGAACGGGGTTCGGGTCCTCCACACTTCGATGGCAAAAACTACAAAATGTGGTGTAAGTGGATGGCGGCGTTCTCCCATGGAAAAGGTCGGATCCTTTTGGATGTCACGGTGGACACGGGCGGCCAATGAACTTCCTTGCTCCGGATCCGGGGACATGTTCAACGCTAACAACAAGGCGTTATTTCGTGCTCTATGTCAACCCGAATTTGATCGGGTGCACACGGAGAACTTGGCTTGTAGAATTTGGACGGTGTTGAAGGAAGCTCATGTTGGAAACGCACGGAGTTCGAGCTCGGATGTATGCGACTTACGGAGAGAGTACGAGAACTTCACTCATCTCCCGGTGAGTCCATCGATGCCTTGTTTCAAAGGTTTACGGTGGTGATGAACAACATGAGGGCCAATGTGGACGTGCTCTCGTACGATGATCATGATAGAACCGTCAAGCTCTTACACTCGTTGGATCATATGGTTTGGGGTGGAAAGTTCGAGGCCATTGTGGAGTCGTAAAAGTATGACACTCGACTATGAATGAGTGTTCTCGAAGATCAAGTCGGATGAGGTGGATCGGGGCACGACAACCAAGATTGAGGGCCCAACCGACACTCATAGTCTTGCCCTCATCGGTTGCTCAAAAGGGAAGTCTAACGCTAACCCATCCACCAGGATGTTCTCCTTGTCCTCTTTGATGTCTGTGCCAGATGAGGAGTTTGACGTGCTTGGAGAGGACAAGCTGGTGCTGCTGAAAAGGCGGTTTGAGAGGTTGCACGAGAACCGGGTGAACATGAGGAGGGACACAAGGACATGCTTCCAGTGCGGCAAGCCGGGACACTTCGTCGCCAACTGCCCCGAGACTACAAGCACAAGTCGAAGACGGATGGCAAGTACCGATCAAGGCGCGATCACAAGCACAAGCTCAAGAGCAAGCATAAGGACGAGTGACGATCGAGGAAGAACGAGAGTCGAGGCAAGGCCCGAGCGATGGTTCAAGCGAGAGACGTTGATTCCGGTTCCGTGTATTCCACCTCGAGCTCGAGCGAGCGGTGAAGATGAAGGTGATCGGTGCAAGGGTAGGAAGTCATCCAAGAACCCGAGCGGGCCGAGCCGCTTCGCTAGACACGGCTTCGCACCATAGCACTTAGCTCCGACAACAAAAAGAGCAACCGGAGCGACTCGGACTCCGACTCCGACGACGAGGTGGGAGACTTGAAGAACATTTGGTTGATTGACTCGGGTTGCTCAAGACATATGACCGGAGACAAGGGGTGGTTCTCAATTCTCGTCCCGGTGGTGACAAAGAGGTACATCACCTTTGGGGACAATGGGCGAGGACGTGTGTTGTCGAAGGTGAGATTAAGGTGAGTGACAAGATCACTCTCGGGCGTGTTGCTCTTGTTCAATCACTTGGATACAATTTTCTTTCCATGTCCCGGAAATTGGATGAGGGTTTTGAGGTGTTCTTTTGGCCTGGTGGTTCTCGGATTTGGACTCTCGAGGGGACCTTGTCCGTATGGTCGTTCCCGAAGGTCCGGTGTTTTGAGCTGATTTTTCTCGGTCTTCTAGTGTTGAGCGTTGTTTCTTGGCTGGTTCTTCTAGTGAGTTGTGGAAGTGGCCTAGGAAGTTGGGTCACTTGAGCTTTGACCTTTTGTTTTCCTTGAGTAAACTCAATTTGGTCCGAGGATTGCCACGTTTGAGGCTTGAAAAGGAGTTGGTTTGTGCGCCGTGTAGGCATGCCATGATGGTAGCCTCTTTTCACCCGACTCTCACCGATGTGATGACCGAGGGTCCATGCGAGCTGCTCCATATGGACATTGTTGGCACGGCTCGTGTGCGATCCGCGGGTGGAAAGTGGTACGTCCTTGTTGTGGTGGACGACTACTCTCGGTATGCGTGGGTGTTCTTTCTTGAGGAGAAAGGGGAGACGTTTGGTTTTGATCGAGATCTTGTCTTGAGGTTGAGGAATGAGAGGCACGGAGATGCCATACGAGCGATCCGCAAGTGACAATGGCTCGGAATTCGAAACTCTCGCTTCGAATCCTTTTGCCATGACTTGGGTCTTGAACACCAGTTTTCGAGTCCGTATACGCCTCCCCAGAATGGTGTTGTGGAAAGGAAAAATAGAACCTTGTGTGAGATGGCTTGGATGATGCTTGATGAGCATGACTCCGAGAAGGTTCTGGGATGAGGCGGTGAATACCGCGTGCTATGTTTCGAACAGGATCTACCTCAGAGTGCATTAAAAGAAAACCTGTTACGAGTTGATGCATGGTCGCACACCCAAGGTGAGTCACTTCCATGTCTTTGGTTGCAAGTGCTTTATCCTTAAGAAAGGGAATAAGTTGGATAAGTTTGAGGCTAGATCCGTCGATGGTATTTTACGAAGGACCGATACGGCGAACCGTAGAGAGGGGGGGAGTGAATGGGAGCCGATAAAAATTCTTCTCGAAGGAGATGGAAACTCCAACAAGATGAACACGGCTTCCAACACATGTCTCGACTCACTACCAAGGTTGGTCAAGCCCACGTAGCCACTGGAGTGCCACTGGACCTAGGAACCAACACACCACCTTCCGACCCGAGAAACGCGGCGGAAAAACCAAACCTCGAGCCTACGGACCTACACCGGTCGGACCGGTGAGCACCACCGGCCGACCGGTCCCCGCCGGTGAAACCGAGCAACTTCTACTAAGCGGCTCTACACCGGTCGACCGTGAGACACACCGGTCGGACCGATGGCGGACTCGAAAGCCCCCAAGACACCAAATAGGCAAACCGACCACCAAACGGACCCAAACTCGAAACAAGCGGCTACACGAGACAACAATGAACACACCAAGACGTTCACCCGAGCAAAAACCCACAAGGGCTCGAACCGGTCGGACCGGCCAAGAGCACCGGTCGGACCGTGTAGCTCGGCGGCTCGGGATGAACGGCGCCCGCGGGTCAACTCCCCCAAATCCAAATCTCGATCTCCCGAATCACTCCACGGACTTGAACAAGACTTTGGGGATATCAGGAACACCTCATGAGGAGTCCATAGCCAAGTTTAATCCCACCAAATCTCGTCCAAAAAGGAGGAATCGAAGAAATCCCGCCAAAAGCACTTCCAACCCAAGAACTCAAGAAACCCCAAAATCGAGCACCTTTACTCACGGATTTGGGAGGGGAATCACAGCCCAAAGAACCACGAAGGGTTCCCACAAATTTCCCCCATCAAATCCCCAAGAGAAAAGCCCCGAAAACAACCCAAAGAAATCACCGAGAGAGGGCTCCGAAAATCACCACCAAGAACAACCGGGGAAAACACATCCAAACCTTGAGGAACCACGCCGAATCATCTATACAAGAAACAAAGGTTCGTACAAGGTCTAGCAAGCCGCCCGATCATCCATCCCTCTCAACAAGATCTCTCCGTGAAGCTCTCTTGCTAGTCCTAAGGAAAACCTAAGGAAAATAGGTGGAAAATAGGAAAACTAATGAGCTAGGGTTCCAAGAGTTGGCTTCCATCCTCTCACCTCTTGGGTTATATGGAGGCAACCGAATGTCTGAAATGCCCTTCTCTAACAACTAGGGATGCAAGCCCCTCAAGGGTGGATTTGGAATTCTTGATGTCTTCACCATCGGACGGATGCCCGGCGACCGTACCTCGCGTAGCCTCGATGCAAGCCATGCAATCCCGACGCGTGTCCTCCGCTTCGAAGATTCCGGGCTGCGTCGTCGCACACCGGCCGACCGGTGCTCCTCACCGCCGGGCCGACGGTCCCCACCGGTCGACCCACCCGATCATACCGGTCCTGGGCACCGCTCGTGCAGCCTCCGTCTTCGGTTCTCCGGTCTTGGCTTTGTGGATCAGCCAAGGAACCTAGTGGTTTTTCGGTGAACCACCGGAAACCCCACGAACTCGGTGTAGCCTCCGCCAATCTCCGGTCATGACTTGGCTCCCACGTAGTCCCGGCTCGACCTTGGTTTTGAGGCTCAACCAAGAAACCGTCCACGACTTCATCTTGCCGTTCATGCCACCATGCGGCCCGCACTTGACCCCCGCCGGCCACCGGGTCCCTCGAACGAAGCCTACTTGTCTTCTCCACACCCGGAGGCCTCACCGGCGACGACCTTTCGCGCTTGTTCTTCACCCGCACCAACACCGGTCAAGCCGCAACCTCGCACCCGCAATACTTAGCCAAGAATCGGTCCACACAACGTTGTCAATCGCTCATCACACAAGGAGCGACCATCCACCGGTCCTCGAACCACACATGGTCCTCAATCTCCCCCTTCATGAGTGCATTGACAACACCCACATGAAAGTAACAAGAGAGAAAAAAAAAGAAAAGAAACGAACAAAAAGAAACTCCAACAAGCGATCGAAAGCCAAACAAAGGCAAAGAGCAAGATCACTTGAAGAAGACAAGTCTCGGACCCCTTAGGCAAGGGCAACGGCTCGACACATCCGAGACAAAACAAAGCTCAAGAAAAGAGCGCAAACCACCGAATCAAAGCTCGAACAACCACAAAGAGCTTCCCCTGCACACATGCAAGCTCCCCCTGAACCAATGCACCTCCCCCCGCACGAATGCATGCAAGACACCACTTGAAACAAAGCCAGCCTGCAACAAAACAGCCCCGACCGGTCGGACCGGCCAGCACCATCGGTCGACCGGTGTGCAACATGTGAACAGAGCCAACACTCACACCGGTCGGACCGGTGACCCTAACCGGTCGACCGGTGCACAAAGAGCCCGTAAATGGCTCGAAACCACTCGAAAACCTTCTAAACGCATCCAACAAGCCATTTCAAGCTCAAACTTTCCGCCCCCCTTGTTGGCAATGCATGAATCAAGCCAAAAATGCAAAACTTTCAACTAGAGCTTCTCAAATAGACAAAATTCTACAAAGAATGCTACACATGTCCAAATGAGCAAGTTAGATACTCTACGGCTTCGTATCGATCTCAACTACATGATCACCAAGTTTCACAACCATTGGACGAAGCTAAGATGGATTTTGGCAATTTTGCGAAAAACTTGCCTCTCATGAGCAAAGTCCTAAACATGATCAAAGCATATCAAAATGGCAAAGCCACACAAACTTCATGCTAGGACAGCCATTCTAATCATAAGACCATCACAAACACCCACAAGCACCTCATGTCATGTCAAAGCCACCGAGCCATGTGCCTACTTCTATGTTTGAGACTTCTCATTGGTAGGCATCATGCAACAGTTTAGCACCCAAAGCGAATTAAATTCAAGACATATGACATGGGAGCATATTTTCCAATCATTTTTCATTTCATTTTCAGATTTGTAAATGGTACATGAAATGTCTTTGCGACAAAAAGGAACTTATGCTCCTCCACAAGATAAATCAAGAGGGCTAAACATTCATGATGGCAAATGAGCCTTTGGCCCCATTTGATCAATAAACTAGCCATCCAACCACAAATTAAGCATAGCAAGGCCACAAAAAACATGTCAAGAGCATGTAAAGGCATTTACACATGAGAGAGCATACATGTGACATTTTTCAAAAGCATAGCCATCAACCATGGATTATTCATCAAGATCATCAAGAGCTAAGCCAAACTAACCGTAGCATACCAAACAAGCTCACAAAGACATATATCTCATTCCATGGTGAACAATGTATATGAGAGAAGATTTTCCTAACCAATGCATATGATACAAAATGCATGCAATCTAAGATACAAGGATGCCTATACATCATGTTACATATGCCGTGCCAAATGCAAGAAATGCACAAAGAAAAGCTATACATATGCTACCACCGGCTCCTCGAGGGGAGGAAAAACGGGCTCGACACCACCAAAGAAAAAGAGAGCTCCCACACACCCAACTCAAGAAATCAAACACACACCAAGTCCCCCCGCAAACGAGTGAAAGTTGCTTGATCTAGGGGTTTGGTGAAAATATCGGCTAGTTGGTGATGTGTGGGTACATGGATCAAAGCTATATTTCCTTTCTCTACGTTGTCTCTCGTAAAATGGTACCTCACTTCTATGTGCTTGGTTTTGGAATGGAGCACCGGGTTCTTTGCAACGCTTATGGCACTAGTGCTATCACATTGAAGTGGGACATGGGTATACTCCTCACCAAAGTCGCTCATTGTGTAGGTGATCCAAAGGATCCGAGAGCAACAACTAGCAGCGGCAACATACTCGGCCTCGCCCGTGGATTGAGAAACACTCGACCGCTTGCGGGAAGACCAAGGCACCAAAGAAGAACCCAAAAACGCGGCAAGTCCCGAAGTGGACTTCCTATCCAACCGACACCGGCAAAATCCGCGTCCGAAAAACCATGAAGCGCCAAAGAAGAGGACGCGGAGTACCGAAGGCCGAAGTCGGGAGTGTGACGCAAGTACCGAAAATTCGCTTCACCGCTTGCCGATGCGAAGTCCTCGGAGACGCTTGAAAACGAGCGCACGGACACACCGAGAATCGTATGTCCGGCCTCATCGCCGTCAAGTAGAGGAGTGACCCGATCATGCCGCGGTACTCCTTCTAGTCCACGTGTTCACCTTCCTCGTCCGCATCAAGAGCCGTAGTCGTACTCATCGGCGTCGTCATAGCCTTGAAGTCCTCCATCTTGAACTTCCGCACAATGTCCTTGGTGTACTTAGCCCGGTGCACAAATGTTCCTTCCTTTGATTGCTTGATCTCGTAGCCCGAGAAAGAACCGCAACTCGCCCATCATGCTCATCTCAAACTCCCCGCTCATATCATCCGCAAACCTTGCAACAAGAGAGTTAGACGAGCCACCAAAGACAATATCATCCACGTACACCCGCACAATCGGGATATCTCCGCCCCCGCCTCGGAAAAAAACAAGGTCCGATCGACCTTCCCCATCTCAAAACCTCTCTCAAACAAGAACCCCCTCAACCTACCATACCAAGCTCTGGGCGCCCGCTTCAGCCCATACGGCGCCTTCCTCAACTTGTACACCCGGTGAGGGTACTTCTCACTCTCAAACCCCGAGGTCGCCTCACATACACTTCTTCCTCCAAGACACCATTCGGAAAAGCACTCTTCACATCCATTTGGTGCAACTTGAACCCTTTAGCCACGAGAAAAAGCTAGAAGGATCCTAATCGCCTCCAAACGGGCTACGGGAGCAAAGGTCTCCTTGTAGTCGATCCCCTCCTTCCGACCGAACCCCCCGAGCAACAAGTCTCGACTTGTTCCTCACAACCTCACCCTTCTCTCCCTCTTTGTTTTTCCACACCCACTTTTAACCAATCGGCTTACACCCCGGGGGGAGGGTCAACCAACTCCCACACCCGATTCCTCTCAAAGTTCTCCAACTCCTCATGCATCGAGTTAACCCAATTGTGATCGATAGTGCATGTCCAATGTCTTTGGGCTCGAAAGAAGCAACAAATGCAGCATGAGCGAAATGAGAGTTGTTCCGAACCCTCGACCGTGTAGTGTGTTCATTCATGTCGCCGATGATCCTCGAAGCTGGGTGATCCACTTGAACTCGCCGGGGAGGTTCTCGCCTCGAAGCTACCTCCCCCTCAACATCAGCTTCTCCTCGTTCTTGATTTGTCGTCGTACGTGTAGCAGAGGGTCCATCCATCATCGTAGTCGAAGTAGTGGGTACATGTTCAGCCGGGGGCACCACACCGCCATCTTCATCATCACCATGTTCATGCTCCTCCTCCTGAAAAATCTCCTCGCCAAGCTCATCATCACCTGCACACTCAAAGACAAGCCGACTATTTGGCTCGTCTCGTCGAAGGTTACCTCGCAAGTCTCCACGATTTGGTTAGTTTCAAGATTGAGCACACGATATGCTCTAGAATGAGATGCATAACCAAAGAAAATGCCATCGACAGACCTAGCCTCAAACTTATACAACTTCCCGCATTTCTTCGAATGAAACACTTGCAACCAAAGACATGGAAGTGACTCACCTTGGGTGTGCGACCATGCATCAACTCATAGCATGTCTTCTTCTTGTGCACTCTGAGGTATATCCTGTTCGACACATAGCACGCGGTATTCACCGCCTCAGCCCAATACCTCCTCGGAGTCCTATGCTCATCAAGCATCATCCGAGCCATCTCTCACAAGGTCCTGTTCTTCCTTTCCACAACACCATTCTGGGGAGGCGTATACGGACTCGAAAACTGGTGCTCAAGACCCAAGTCATGGCAAAAGGTTTCAAAACGAGAGTTCCTGAATTCCGAGCCATTATCACTGCGGATAGCTCGTATGGCATCTCCGTGCCTCTCGTTCCTCAACCTCAAGACTAGATCTCGAACAAAACCAAACGTCTCACCCTTCTCCTCAAGAAAGAACACCCATGCATACCGAGAATAGTCGTCCACCACAACAATAACATACCACTTCCCACCCGCAGATCGCACACGAGCTGGGCCAACAAGGTCCATATGGAGCAGCTCGCATGGACGCTCAGTCATCACATCGGTGGGAGGCGGGTGAGAAGAGGCCACCATCTTGGCATGCCTACACGGAGCACAAACCAACTCTTTCTCAAGCCTCAACCGTGGCAATCCTCGGACCAAATTGAGTTTACTCAAGCGAGACAAAAAGGTCAAAGCTCAAGTGACCCAACGTCCTACGCCACTTCCACAACTCACTCGAAGAACCAGCCAAGAAACAACGCTCCACACCCGAAGACTGAGAAAAATCAGCACGAAACACCTGACCCTCGGGAACGACCATACAGACAAGGTCCCCTCGAGAGTCCACAATCCGAGAACCACCAGGCCGAAACAACACCTCAAAGCCCTCATCCAACAACTGGGACACAGAAAGAAAATTGTACCCCAGCGATTGAACAAGAGCAACACGCCTCAGAGTGATCTTGTCACTCACTTTTATCTCACCTTCTGAAAGCACACGCCCACGCCCATTGTCCCCAAAGGTGATGTACCTCTTCGTCACCACGGGACGAGACTTGAGAACCACCCCCTGTCTCCGGTCATATGCCTCGAGCAACCGGAGTCAATCAACCAAATGTTCTTCAAGTCTCCCACCTGAAATTCAAAAATAAGCACGTGAGCGAACAAACGACTCAACACTGGGGTTAGTACCAAAGGAGGAAAACCAGTGCCGAGCCATTTGCTCGAAAGTGGGGGTTAGCACCAACAAAAGCATCTCTCCTACCAAAACTACCTCAACGAACACCACCACGGTAACCACCCCGAGGGAACCACCCCTCTCTCGCCCGGAGGAGGACCAAATCCACGAAAGAAAGCCCATGGAACGTCCTTCCTCTCCAACTCAAAGCCACGACTCCTCCAATCCCCGTATTGAGCACGAGGAGGAGAACGACTAGCAACCGACCACCCGCACCCTTTCCAGCCCAACCACCCGAACCACGACCACCGTAAACAACCCTCGCACCTATACGAGCTCTAAACCCGAACAACTCGTCCGTCTGTGCCCGCACCGGTCCGACCGTGCCCCACACCGTCCGACCGGTGTGACCCGGCAGCAAGCACCACCTGCACTTCTTCTCTCCCCAAGCCCGAACCGTCCTCACACTCGCCTTGCCCCCGGGCATCCGCATATGAGGCTCAAGTACACCATCGGAAGGGTGGTACTTGTCCTTGTTAGCCCACTCCTTTGCCATTCTCTCCTCTCGCTTCCTCTTGAAGCAAAACTCCTCCTTATGGCCATCTCTCCTACAATAGCCACAATGGAACCTCACAAGCTTAGGCTTAGGCTTGGGATGTGGTCGCTCACTCGGTTTCTCTCCACTCAAACCCTCCACCGGTTTCTCACCACTTGCCTTCTCACTCTCCTTCCCAAAGAACACTTTCCCCGAAGTGCTCACAAACTTGATATGCTTTTGTAGGTCATTTGTGGGTGTAGGAAACACGTGTGGAGCTGGGGTTGTGTCTAGTCGGTTCCTTAGATGGTTAGGTTTTGGACGGAAATCATTTTTGTGGTGGGTTTTTGGTGGCTCCGGATATTCTCTCCACTTCCCTCACCAACCTTGTTTGCCCCAAGCCCCTCACCATCTTACCTCTTAAAGGCCTCGATCATCATCCTCAACTGAGGCTCATGACCAGACAACCAACCCATCAACTTCCTCAAGTCATCATTCTCATCCCGCAAACGATCAACCTAATTTTCCAATGCATGCAATTCACGGGTAGAGCAAGATGTAGGCATGGGTTCCTCCAATTTAGCCTCGAGCGAACTAGTGTAGGCATGCATCTCATCAATCTTAGCATGCAAAACAGGGGAATGAAGTGCAAGCACCTAGCAAAGCAGATCTAGACTTAAGCTCAGCCACTTCAACCCTAAGCACATCTAGTTCCTCACACTTGGAGGCATGCTTCTCCTTAAACAAAGCAAGATCGCAAGGAATATGGAGCAATCAAGACAATCATTCTCATCGAAACAACGGGGCTAGCCTTAAGCGAATCAATCTCAAGCTTGCTATCAAGCACCCGTGTCTCTAGCTCGGCCACTCTAGTCCTAGCATCCTCGAGTGAAGCCCTAAGCTCTTTCCTCATTTTCTTGGCCTCTCTAAGCATGTCATCACGGTTATCAAGCAAAGAGCCAAGCCTCTCATTCTCCCGGCGCAAGAAGGGAAGTTCATCACGCACCTCGTCGTCGGACTCGCAGTCCGAGTCGCTCCGTGTGCTCTTCTTGCCGCCGGAGCTCGCCGCCATGGTGCCGAAGCCATCTCTCGCGGCGCCTCGGCCCGCTCGAGTTCTTGGACGACTTCTTGTTCTTGCGATGATCTCCATCGTCTTCACCGCTCGCTCGAGCTCGAGGTGGAGTACGCGGGACCGGAGTCGACGTCGCTCGCTCCAACCATCGCTCGGGCCTTGCCTCGGCCCTCCTTCCTCGGTCGTCGCTCATCCTTGTACTTGTTCTTGTGCTTGCTCTTGTAGTCGCGCCTCGAACGGTACTTGCCATCGTTCATCCTCGGCTTGTGCTTGTAGCCGTCCTTGTTCTCGGCCTTCTCCGGCGGTCGGCGACGAAGTGTCCCGGCTTGCCGCACCGGAAGCAAGTCCTCGTGTTCCTCCTCATGTTCACGTGGTTCTCGTGCGGCCTCTCGAACCGCCTCGTCAACGGCGCCGGCTCGTCCTTTCCAAGGTCATCAAACTCCTCATCCGGCATAGACATCAAAGAGGAAAACGAGAACAACCTGGTGGATGGGTTAGAGTTGGTTTTTCCTTTCGAACCACCAACGAGGGCAAGACTATGGGAATCGGTCGGTCCCTCGAGCTTGGCGGTCATGCCCCTATCCACCTCGGCCCGACTTGAGCTTCGAGAACGGCTCGTTCACCGTCGTAGTATCATACCTCTCCGACTCGACTATGGCCTCGAACTTTCCGCCCCATATCGTACGATCCAAAGAGTGTAAGAGCTTGACCGCTCTATCATGATCATCGTACGAGAGCACGTCCACATTGTCCCTCATGTTGTTCACCACCACCGTGAACCTCTCGAAACAAGGCATCGATGGAATTACCGGGAGATGAGTGAAGTTCTCGTACTCTCTCCGTAGGTCGCATACATCCGTGCCTCGAACCACGGGCGTTCCCAACATGAGCCTCCTTCAACACCGCCCAAATCCTACAAGCCAAGTGCTCGGTGTGCACCCGATCGAACTCGGGGCCGACACAAAGCACGAAACAAGTAGTCAACCACCTTATTGTTGGCGTCGAATCGTCCCTCGACCCCGGAGCAAGGAAATCCATCGGTGGACATAGCTTGTGTCCACCGTGACATCCCAAAGAAGCCGACCCTTTCCGCGGAGGAACGCACCCATCCGCTTGCTCCACATCTGGTAGTTCTTGCCATCGAAGTGTGGAGGACCCGAACCCCGTTCCTGGTACGCCATCCTTGGATCTTAGACTCGGTTAGAGTCAATAAAGACCCGAACCGGCTCGATACCACTTGAAGGACCGATATGGCCAACCGGAGAGGGGGGAGTGAATGGGAGCCGATAAAAATTCTTCTCGAAGGAGATGGAAACTCCAACAAGATGAACACGGCTTCCAACACACGTCTCCGACTCACTACCAAGGTTGGTCAAGCCCACGTAGCCACAAGAGTGCCACCGGACCTAGGAACCAACACACCACCTTCCGACCCGAGAAACGCGGCGGAAAAACCAAACCTCGAGCCTACGGACCTAGACCGGTCGGACCGGTGAGCACCACCGGTCGGACCGGTCCCTCGCTAGTGAAACCGAGCAACTTCCACTAAGTGGCTCTACACCGGTCGACCGGTGAGACACACCGGCCGACCGATGGCGACCGAAAGCCCCCAAGACACCAAACGAGCCAATCGACCACCAAACGGACCCAAACTCGAAACAGCAGGCTACACGGGACAACAACGAACACACCAAGACGTTCACCCGAGCAAAAACCCACAAGGGCTCGCACCGGTCGGACCGGTCAAGAGCACCGGTCGACCGGTGTAGCTCCGGGCGACTCGGGATGAATAGCACCCGTGGGTCAACTCCCCCAAATCCAAATCTCGATCTCCCGAATCACTCCACGGACTTGAACAAGACTTTGGGGATATCAGGAACACCTCATGAGGAGTCCATAGCCAAGTTTAATCCCACCAAATCTCGTCCAAAAAGGAGGAATCGAAGAAATCCCGCCAAAAGCACTTCCAACCCAAGAACTCAAGAAACCCCAAAATTGAGCACCTTTACTCACGGATTTGGGAGGGGAATCACGACCCAAAGAACCACGAAGGGTTCCCACAAATTTCCCCCATCAAATCCCCAAGAGAAAAGCCCCGAAAACAACCCAAAGAAATCACCGAGAGAGGGCTCCGAAAATCACCACCAAGAACAACGGGGGAAAACACATCCAAACCTTGAGGAACCACGCCGAATCATCTATACAAGAAACAAAGGTTCGTACAAGGTCTAGCAAGCCGCCCGATCATCCATCCCTCTCAACAAGATCTCTTCGTGAAGCTCTCTTGCTAGTCCTAAGGAAAACCTAAGGAAAATAGGCGGAAAATAGGAAAACTAATGAGCTAGGGTTCCAAGAGTTGGCTGCCATCCTCTCACCTCTTGGGTTATATGGAGGCAACGAGAATGTCTAAAATGCCCTTCTCTAACAACTAGGGATACAAGCCCCTCAAGGGAGGATTTGGAATTCTTGATGTCTTCACCATCGGACGGATGCCCGGCGACCGCACCCCGCGTAGCCTCGACGCAAGCCATGCGATCCCGACGCGTGTCCTCCGCTTCGAAGATTCCGGCTGCGTCGTCGCACACCGGTCGACCCACCGGTCGGGGACCGGCCTAGCGCCGCCGCAGCTCCGTCTTCGGTTCTCCGGTCTTGGCTTTGTGGATCGCCCAAGGAACCCGGTGGTTTTCTCGGTGAACCACCGGAAACTCCGCGAACTCGGTGTAGCCTCCGCCAATCTCCACTCATGACTTGGCTCCCACGTAGTCCCGGCTCGACCTTGGTTTTGAGGCTCAACCAAGAAACCGTCCATGACTTCATCTTGCTGTTCATGCCACCATGCGGCCCGCACTTGACCCCGCTGGCCACCGGGTCCCTCGAACGAAGCCTACTTGTCTTCTCCACACCTGGAGGCCTCACCGGCGACGACCTTTCGCGCTTGTTCTTCACCTGCACCAACACCGGTCAAGCCGCAACCCGCACCCGCAATACTTAGCCAAGAATCGGTCCACACAACGTTGTCAATCACTCATCACACAAGGAAGCGACCATCCACCGGTCCTCGAACCACACATGGTCCTCATTTTTTTGGTTATGCATCTCATTCTAGAGCATATCATGTGCTAAATCTTGAAACTAACCAAATCGTGGAGACTTGCGAGGTAACCTTCGACGAGAGACAACCACATAGTCGGCTTGTCTTTGAGTGTGCGGTGACGATGAACTTGGCGAGGAGATCTTTCGGAGAGGAGGAGCATGAACAAGGAGATGATGAAGATGGCGGTGTGGTGCCCGCGGCTTAGCATGTACCTACTACTTCGACTATGGTGATGGACGACCACTCGCCCACACCTACGACGACAAACCAAGATCAAGGAGAAGCTATTGTTGAGGGGGAGGTAGCATCAAGGCGAGAACCTCCCCGGCGAGTACAAGAGGATCAACCGGCTTCAAGGATCATCGGCGACATGAATGAACGTACTACACGGTCGAGGGTTCGGAACAATTCTCATTCGCTCATGCCGTTTTGTCGCCACCTTTGAGCCCAAAGACATTGGACACGCACTATCCGATCATTATTGGGTTAATTCGATGCATGAGGAGTTGGAGAACTTTGAGAGGAATCGAGGTTTGGGAATTGGTTAACCCTCCACCAGGGTGTAAACCGATTGGAACAAAATGGGTGTGGAAGAACAAAGAGGGAGAGAAAGGTGATGTTTTGAGAAACAAGCCGGGGCTTGTTGCTCGGGGGTTCGATTAAAAAGAGGGGATCGACTACGAGGAGACCTTTGCTCCCGTTGCTCGTTTGGAGGCAATTAAGATCCTTCTACCCTTTTCCGTGGCTAAAGAGTTCAAGTTGCACCAAATAGATGTGAAGAGTGCCTTCTTGAATGGTGTGTTAGAGGAAGAAGTGTATGTGAGCCGTGCACCGGGGTTTGAGAGTGAGAAGTACCCTCACCGGGTGTACAAGTTGAGGAAGGCGCCGTATGGATTGAAACGAGGCGCCTAGAGCTTGGTATGGTAGGTTGAGGGGGTTCTTGTTTAAGAGAGGGTTCGAGATGGGGAAGGTTGATCGGACCTTGTTTCTTCTTAGGCAAGGCGAGAGATATCCCGATTATGCGAGTGTACGTGGATGATATTGTCTTTGGTGGCTCGTCAAACTCTCTTGTTGCAAGGTTTGCGAGATGATATGAGCAGGGAATTTGAGATGAGCATGATGGGTGAGTTGTAGTTCTCCCTCGGGCTACAAATCAAGCAATCAAAGGAAGGAACATTTGTGCGCCAAGCTAAGTACACCAAGGATATTGTGAGGAAGTTCAAGATGGAGGATTGCAAGGCCATGGTGACGCCTATGAGTACGACTACATCTCTTGATGCCGATGAGGAAGGTGAACACGTGGACAAGACGGAGTATCGAAGCATGATCGGGTCACTTCTCTACTTGACGGCGACGAGGCCGGGCATCCGATTCTCGTTATGTCGGTGCGCTCGTTTTCAAGCGTCTCCAAGGACTTCGCATCGGCAAGCGGTCAAGCGGATATTCGGGCACTTGCGTCACACTCCCGACTTCAGCCTTTGGTACTCCACATCTTCTTCTTTGGCTCTTCATGTTTTTCAAACGCAGATTTTTCCAGGTGTTGGTTGGGTAGGAAGTCCACTTCGAGACTTGCCAATTCTTGGGATCTTCTTTGGTGTCTTGGTTTTCCCGCGAACGGTCGAGTGTTGCTCAATCCACCGTTGACGCGAAAAGTGCACTCAACGCCAAACACACGGCAAGCCGAACAAAGGCGGCTTCACACGCGCGAGAGAGCAAAAGACGTGCCGATCAATTTTTCCCGAAAATTAACAAAAGACAAAGCAGTTAGATACCAAAGCTTGGAACTTGCCGGGTGGTACCAGACAGTTCCATATTTACGGCTAAGAAGCCAAATGGGATGACACATAGCTATAGAAAGCTATTTGCCAATGAACTACAACCATTCGGGGACTCGCAAAGGGGAAAAGTAATATTGCCGAATGGATGACGTAAGCATGACAGCGATCGGTCTTTGTTTGAACAAGGATGCGCGTACACGAGGTCATGACCGATCCCCATGAAGATTAGCATTAAATAAATGAATAAAGTAAAGCACGGACATGATCATGTATTAAACAAGCATGCATAGATCCAAAGCACTAGTCTACCGCATGTCTAGTTACTTTAAAACCCGTCGGGTACGATATCAAACAAATCTATCCACCGCATGATACAACTTGCATGAAAAATCGTACCACTTTCCACAAATAGATCTATCCACCGCATGATACAATCTAAATATGGAAAGCTAAAAGCATACATCATTTAAAGCATGAATAACGCACGTGTTCTACTCGTGAAGAAACATAACCGAATACGGCTGAACAGCCGATTCGGGGTCCATGAAGAAGGAACAAACATTACCAAGTAAGTAAATCTATCAGATTGATTTGGGATCTAATCCACCGGATGACTAGCTCCAAAGCAACCCAAAAACCTGCATCTACCGCATGATACCCGGCTCTTTCAAGATTTATGCAAACATTAGCAAGCTTGAACCCGCAACACGTAACAACCAAGATCGATTCGGCTTCGGCTATCGGAAAGCACAAGATCCACGTGTTTAAACATGAAATCTACTCGAACAAGGATCATAAAAAGGGTAAAGCCGATCCAAACCCATCTAGATTTGGCAAAAGTGTGTTACATGAATTTAAACATAAAGTAAAACTCAAAGTAACACGGGGTAACTTAATGAATCTATTAGATATTGCCAAAATCCAATAGAGCCGATAACTAGCCTCAAGCTAGATCTTAGCCTACCGCATGGCTCATGATCTAACAAGAAACCCTCTTGAACCAAGCTTGAATCTACCACATGACACGAAGCATGGTAACAAGACTACTTGCATCTGATCTAAATCCACCGCATGATACTAGACATGATACAAGGTTGCCGGTACTCACGGAGGTCGACGGATCGATGAACCCTCTCGAAGAACTCGACGACACGACAAAGTTTGGCATAAGGCCGGTGTGTATTGAAGAATGATTGTGTTCGTTACATACATTCGGGGGTCATATTTATACTCGTCAAGTACAACAACTTCGAATGGATTCGTTGCCTAACTTATCTCTAAGCTTGATCGCCTATCCATCCATTCGTCCTCCCTGATTGAGCCACGTCACCGTCCAATCCCGCAAAATCAGCTCTACTATTCCTTTGCCGAACCGGAGCAGATAGCCGACCGCAGATCTCTTTGCCGAATATCTCTGAAAATATCCTTCCTTCCACCAGACGGACTCTTTATCGAACCGGACCCACAAGTCAGACTCCTTACCAAATTTTGGTGTTAACACATGCCCCTTCAATTGTGGGATAAAAGTAATTTTGTTCCGCAATTGACTCCAGCCACGAATACTGCAAATCAAATCTGTCAGCAACTGTTCTTCGCAATCCGCCGGAATCTTCATCTAGATCCAAACCCTAGATCCCCTCGTTCCGAGCTCAAGTCCCTAATGGTAGCTCAAAACCAAGATGCTCAGGTAAATTTCTCCCCCGTAAGCCTCGTTCGGCATTTAGGTTTTCAATTTCACCTGAGATTTCTTCTTCCGTTTATGCTTCGAGAGCCTTCCACCGAGCTTCGATTCGCACCGAGGCCAATTCGAGATCCTATTATCTTGGTCCTGTAGGGAACCCTGACCCTCGAGATTTCATCGCAACTGAATCTCAGAGAATCCCCTTCAAAGCAGCTCTGTCTCCACCTCCTCAGTGGCAAGACGCTTTCAAGAACTGGCCTTTACCTCCAATCGCAGGCTGGAAAACTTGGTACCAGAGGATTCTCGCAGACAAGAGTGGATTGACAAAAAACCTGGATACCCTCCGTATCGCCCAATGCTTGGAGTTATCCGTGGCTGAGACCCCCAAGAACGAAGACCTCCCGATAGCGACCGCCACTTCTGGTCAAACGGCGTCAACGCCTTCCTTTTGGCCATGGCCCAATGTCTCCAACCCCGGCCGATGTGTATATGATTACCGGCCTTGACATCACAGGGGTCTATTCAGCCTTGGAAATTTAAGAATTCTTCTCGGCAAACGAGGGGCGAAGCCGGGAAATGGATACAAACAAGATATCCCGAGCCACATGAAAGACAACCCCCTTGGTGATGTCGAGTATAGAGCTTTCCCGAACATGTGGCTGTGCGGATTTGTCTTCGTGGCAAAGCCAATGAACCCACTCGAATCATATTACAATGGCATCTCATTTGGCCGGCGGCAACCACCTCCCTCTTGGAAAATTCCTCCTAGGGCAGTGTATACCATATGCTCCACCAAACTCGTCACCCAAATGTATACCGGCCGAGAGGATAACATGCGTCAATGGTCCTTGGTGGTTCGTTCAAATGTGGCTACGGCTCCACATGCATCGGATCATTGGTGTCGATTTGAACTCCGTGCTCTTCCCCTTTTCCAATCACCCCGAAGGAGAGCCTCAAGCCACCGGAGAGGATGCAAGAATTATGGAGAAGCGGCTTCAATTGTTCTTGTTCAACGAGACATCGCCCAGACTTTTCGAGCTATTTTTCAAAGGTTTTCCAAATCCTCTCTGGCTTCCTTATCTGGACAATGACACCTTGACTTTCCCTATTGAATTCTCCTTTGAATCCGAACGCCGGATGAGAAATTCTTTGAGATTTTCAACATCATAATCCGCCCATGCATGCTTGCCACCGAATTCAATGGAGGAAGGTGAACTACGGTACTTATGAATATTATCGGCCCAACGTAATGGCTAGGCAACTCGGATGTGGACGGATGCCCCCGAGGCTATTTACGCATGAATTCCTTAAGCCCAGGGAGGAACTAAAAGAACCTATGCACAACGACAGAAGTTTTCAATTATGTGTGCGGTACCCCACCGTCTATACCGGCCTTTTGTGCCTATAACCTTAACTCATCCCACCTTCGATTCCGGTGGCAAGAATTCCACGATCATATCTTCGGTGAGCCCGTACACGTGTTCGTGCGAGTTGATGCTCGATTTCCTGCCGACCTCGGAGGTAATATAATGAACCTTTGGATCGGACATATCCTCTTTAATCATGATTCCGACCTTCATCTTCTTATCCACAGAACACAAGTGCTCGCCCCTCGAGCTAGGGATATCACCTACAATGCTGAAGGCCCAATCTCAGTACTGGGATTCAAGTCTACAACTCTAGCTCAACTAATGGCAAGGTATGCTACAACAGACCCCAGCCTTTCTAGCCTTGCTGCTGACAGGAGGCAAGGTCCGCATCTGATTGCTCCTCCAAATGCCAAGAGGAGAAGATCTGTCAAGAAAGTGCTTGTTGAGGTAAAATCCTTTACCTTCTTGATCACAAGATTACTCTGCTCTTGATAAATCATATCTTTGTGCATTTTCAGACCAGAGCCCAGCAGCCTTCGGTGCGGAACCTCGCCAATGCCCCATCCACTGGTATGACCTCTACTGTCCTTTCTTAAGGATGAACACTGGCATTTACCCTTTCAATTTGACATTTGCGAAGAGACAATGGAAGAACAACTTGTAGATGTCCCGGTGGCTCAACAAGCAAGTCCACCCGGGGTTGAATTACCTATCCAAGTGGAGATCTCATCTTCATCACCTTCTGCAGAAGCAATGAATTCTCTAGAGATGAATCTCCCAATCCAGCCGGAGCCATCAAATCCTCCAAGGGCACAATCACCTGTTGGTCATGCAGAGACAACAATCCCAACAGAGGTGGATCCAATTCCTCTTCAGCCAGAAGCACCTGAGTTACCAGCGACTGCATCAACACCCTCTAATTTGGAAGCTTCAGCTTTACCTGGAACACTCACTTCTCCTGTGATTGCCCCTCCTCAAGAAATCGGCCACGAGGTAATCATTTACACTCAACTCTACTATTTTTACTTTTAGTACCTCTAACTCGGCAATACGGCTTCTTGGGATCAGGCTCCATCATCATCAAGCCTGCCGTCGGGGACCAATCCAATTGCCGAGGCGATGGAAGGGATGCACCACCTGCGTCGGATGAGGTGCTAGCAAAGCTTCGAGAAATTGTTGCCTGGCTGGAAAGAGATGCACAAGATCAGTTCAAGGATCTTGATCACTTCGAGGTGATGCTTGAATCCATCGCCCAAGAACTTCCCGAGGATATCGTGCTCCTCTGGTATCCATCTGTGGCCTGGACGTCCTTTATGCGCCCATAAGACATGCTTTGAGGAAACTGCGCTCCCGTCCGGCTATCGAAAAGAAGAGATCTGATGCTGAACAAGCCATGAACGGGGCGCAATCCCAAACAGAGAGCCACAAAGACACATTGGCTAGTCTGCAGGCTTCTTGTGATCTGAAAGTTGCCAAGAAAGCTGCTCTAGAAGCGGAGCTGAGAAGCCTGTCAGCTGAGATAGAGGCTGATAAAAAGAAAATAGCCGAGCTTCCTGGATTGATAGAAAAGACCCAAGAGGAAGCAAGATCGGCTATAGCCAAGATGGAACAATGCGATGCAGAACTCACCACCTTGTCCAGCGCCCAAAAAGACTGCCAAGAACTGTTGGACAATTTCCGCCAGGCAACATCCAATGCTCGTGGTGTGATTGCGAAACATCTGAACATTTGAATGCCCCCATTGATGTATAACCGAATTGGCCGTTCTTGTGATATTTTCTTGTAATTTGTTTCTTTTCTTCTGCGTACCTTCAAATATAATGCTGAACGACCCATTCGGCAAAGAAACGCCAACTCCCGAATGGCACTTTGATTCTCCTTAGCCGAACCAATCAACTGAATGCGACTCGACCTAGAACTCCAAGCGACCCGTCGGCGGGCCGGCCAAGGAAACCTTTCCACCTTCCGATTTTCTTGGGATATGCGCCACGATCCAAAGCCACGACTCGAAGCCACAATTCATCTTGCCGGGCCTATAAATGCAACCGTAGGTGCCCCTAGCTCCCCACCGGGCCTTCTAGCACTCGAATCTTTGCCTATCTCGGTCCTTTCCCTTTCCAAACGGTGCACATCCCAAACGACCATGGTGCGCCGCCTCAACCGCCGCCGCGCTTCCGATGAGGGCGAGAGGGGAGCGGCGCCAACGCGCGCGGAGGCAATGATCGTCGATTTCCTCTTCTTTGATTCAACTTTTGATCTTCTTCTTGCTTTGACGATCATCCCCTTTTTTCAGATTGATTCAGTGGAATCCGTCTCCTGCGCCGGCCAATCAACCCCTCCCAGACGACTCCTCGGAGTCCGACGGCCACTCCCCCGTGCCGTACGGGGAGGTCGATGCCCTCCGCTTCAAGGAGGAGCTGGAGGCGTCCCGGCGTGAGCTAGAGGACGTCTCCAAGAAGGCGGGTATAGCCGAGCTGGAATGGGAGGACCGGCGCAAACGGTACCGCTGGAAGCCATCGATGGTACGGCTTTGAGATCAATTCTTGATCCAACCCGGCTTTTGATGCTAATCTTTTTCTTCTTACTCCTTGCAGCCCGTGATGCTGAGCTCAACCAGCTGAAGGCGCTGGTAGAGCAGCTGGCCGAGAAGGTGAACGCCCGCGGCGACACGCCGGCGGAGCTCCTTGTCGCGGTGGAGCACCGTGTCGACGAGGTGGCCACCCATGGCGTTCGTCTGGGCACCACCTTGGGCTCGGGCGCCGTTGCGACGCACACGGACGTCGACTACTCCACCAGGCCGCGCGGCTTCCGGGGCGGCGCGCCAGAGGACATTGAGGAGATCGAGCTCATCCTGGAGCGCCTTGATGGCCATGGCGACGCCATTGCCGAAATTACTCATCCCCAATCTGTGTTGAACAGGCTCTTCGACTAGATTGTATTAGGGATGTGTAAATATCGGCAATAAATGAAGAACTTTTGAATTCTGTGCTTGTTTTGTGATGACTCCCTTTACATTTTGCATCCGTGAATCTTGTTTTCTTTGAATGCATCCGGGAACTATCTTGAGCCGAACGCGCGAGAACAACTGTCCCTTGGCGCAAAATCCACAGAAGATCCCGATTCGGCAATCCATAAACACTGTTCAAGCAAAAACCCTTCGCACCTGGGAGAAAACCCTGCCGTTTGGTATTCCAACAGTGTGTACTGGCCGGTCATCACTCCCAACGCGTCCCTTCGGTCAATAAAATAGCCTGCCGGGATGCTCTGCAAATCCACTCGCACACTCATCCATCATTTCTCATCTCTTCCCCGTCCTTAGAGGAGAAACCCCCAAAGCCATGGACAAGGGCAAGCAACCCCAGGAGAGCAGCTCATCAAAGAAGCGCACGATTCGGAAGTGAGTTCTTCCTAGATTTATTCCTCGTTCTTCCGCATGATCTCGTGCTTCATGTTTTCTTCTTTTCCTCTTCCGGCCTTGATCCGCTCCCCCGAAGAAATCATCGGGACCGAATATGTGCCCGAGTACATCTCCTCCGATTCCTCCCTCGAAGCAGAGGATGCCACGCCTGAACAGAGGACCAACCATCAACTGCGCCGCCACGTTCGGCATCTGGAGCACGGCCTCAGGGACATCACCGCCCGTTGCCAAGCCGAGCGTGAGCGTCGCATGGCTCTGGAAGCACTAGTAGGGGGTAAACGCTTCTGACTTCTTCTTGACCTTATGCTTGCATTTGGATTTCTTGCCCCTAACATCGATTCCTCCGCTTCAGATGTCTCTGACAGGTACAACAACCTGAAGACGGCCTGGGAGAGCTTGGTGGAGGCCGCCAACCATGGTCACCCCCATGCGTTCCAAGTTGCCGTCACGGTGGTCCTGGAACAACTGAAGAGGGAGCAGACCAAAGAAGTAAAGAAAAGAGAGAATCATACTTTCGCTTCTTCCTCCATGCCTTCTCGCTTCCCTCCTCCTTGAGGATCCGACCACTAGGGTTGTTAGATGTAGACCCGCAAGAAGCGAGTTGTAATGTAGTTTTTGTGCTAAGGGCAATGCATCTATGCACTGGCCATTTCTTCTGTTTATGGATTTTTTCTTTTGTTCTGAAGGCGGCCTCGTTCTTGAGCGCTGGCTATTTCTGTGTCAGATGTGTGTAATCATCAATCGATCTCAATACTAGGATAATATTTCTTCAGATATCTTCCATTTATTGCAGCGGAAAATTCTTCTCCTAGCAAAGTTTTTAATATATATGCATTACCAGGGACGCATCTGACCACACGGAAAGGTCCTTCCCAGTTAGGGGATCATTTGCCGAATTCACTGTACTTAGTTCCAATCGGCAATAGCGCTTTCCACACTAGATCGCCTTCGCAAATTGCCTTACTTTTTTTTCTCGATGTTTTCCAGGGCCCTAAGACGGATCATATGTAAATCCTCCAGCTCGTCCATCATTAGACCCCTGTAATCCTTGGAGCTCAAGTCCTTTTGTAGCACCACCCTCCTTGAATCTGATTGCATTTCCCAAGGCAGAATCGCGTGATGCCCGTAAACCAACTCGTAAGGAGAAGTCTTTGTAGCTCCATGGGGGGCCATCCGGTAAGCCCACAAAGTGCCTCACCGAGTACCGAATGCCACCTTCTTGGCTTACGGTCGATCTTCTTCCGTATCAACTTGATCGTGATCTTATTAGAAGCCTGCGCTTGACCATTAGCACGGGCATAATAGGGAGAAGAATTAAACAATTTGATCCCCATGCTTTCGGCAAATTCTGCGAACTCCGGTGACACGAATTGTGCCCCTTGATCGGTGGTAAGCGTACGAGGGATTCCAAATCGATAGATGATGTGCTCCTTGACGAATTCAATCATGTTTTCCGACGTCACCTTCTTTAGTGGGATCGCCTCAACCCATTTAGTGAAATAATCGTAGCCAAAAGCACGAACTTATGTCGCTTGCTAGATGGTGGATTAATTTGGCTAATCAAGTCGATACCCCAACCTCTGAATGGCCATGGCTTGATGATGGGATTCAATGCTGATGCAGGGACCATTTGAATATTCCCAAACCTTTGGCAATCTTGACATCCCTTGTAATATTCAAAGCAGTCCTCTAATATCGTTGGCCAAAAGCATCCAACTTGTCTAATAACCCACTTCATACGGTAGGCCGATTGGTGTGCTCCGCATATCCCATCATGCACTTCGCTCATCATGTTCTTGGCTTCTTTTGGACCCAGGCATCGTAATAATACCCCATCTAATGACTTATAGAATAAATTATCATCCAGAAGAACGAACTTTATGGCCTTGTACCTGAGCTTCCTAGAGACCTTTCGGGATGGATCCTTCAAGTAATCAACGATCTCTTTCCTCCAATCATCTTCTGCAAGATCCGCCCCTAGTGCACACACTTCCGCAGCAAACGCTTCTTGACTCTCTTTGTATCCAGAGGCGCTTTGAGCCAGCCTATTTGCTTCTTCGTTATGTTCCCTAGGAATGTGCTGTAGAGTTACCAACGGGAAGCTCTTCAAGATTTCCCTGCATTCTTCGTAGTAACTCCTCAGTGCTTCACTTTTGCACTCGTATTGGCCGTTCAATTGCTTGATCACCAGATCTAAATCTCCATAAACTTCAACTGAAACGGCCCCAGCTTCTCTCAAATATTGAAGCCCTCGAAGTAATGCCTCGTACTCAGCCTGGTTATTTGTGACAGTGGGCTGTATAGGGATGGCAAATTCAAACATCTCACCTCTAGGCGAAATTAGTAGGATCCCTACTCCCCCACCTTTACCACACGATGATCCATCAAAAAATAAAGCCCAAGGGGTAATCTCAAGCAGATCAATTGACGGATCACGATGTTCAGTTATAAAATCAGCAATGATCTGTCCCTTGATGGCCTTTGCCGATTCGAACTTCAACTCGAACTCTGATAAAGCTAAAATCCACTTGCCAATCCTGCCGTTCAAAATTGGCATAGATAACATATGCTTTATCACATCAAACTTGGAATACACAGTGCATTCGGCATTCAACAGGTAGTGCCGAAACTTTGTACACGAGTAGTACACGCAAAGACACGGTTTCTCTACGTCGAATACCTGGTTTCAGGATCAAGTAGTTTTCGGCTAAGATAGGCTACTACCCGCTCCTTTCCTTCAAATTCTTGAATAAGGGCCGATCCAATGGTTTGGGTATCGGCCGCCACGTACAACTTGAAAGGCTTGTTTAGCTGAGGAGGAACCAACACCGGTGGCTCCTTCATGTACTGCTTGATCTCATCAAAAGCCTTTTGTTGTTCGTCGCCCCATGTGAACTTCTGATCTTTCTTCAGCTTCAGCAATGGAGAGAATGGCAACACCTTCTGTGATAAATTTGAAATGAATCTTCTCACGAAGTTGATTTTGCCGAGCAGTGATTGCAACTCCTTGAGGTTAGTTGGAGGAATAACTTCATCAATGGCCTTCATGCTCTTCTTGCCAACTTCAATTCCCCCTTCGTGGACCAAAAACCCCAAGAATTCTCCGGTGATACCCCAAAAGCGCACTTGTTTGGATTCATCTTCAAACCGTGTTTTCGGGTGCACTCTAAGGTCTTCTTTACATCCTCCAAATGGGTGTCATGACTTAGGGACTTGATTACCACATCATCAATGTAGATCTCCACAATTTTGCCAATCAACTCATGAAAAATGTAATTCATGGCCCGCTGATAAGTTGCACCGGCATTTTTTAGCCCAAACGTCATGACTATCCACTCAAACAGGCCTATATGACCAGGACATCTAAAGGCCGTCTTTGAAATGTCTTCTATTGCCATGAAGATTTGATTGTATCCCGCATTGCCATCCATGAAACTGATCACCTTGTGTCCGGCGGCGGCGTCAATCAACAAATCGGCAATAGGCATTGGGTATCCATCCATCGGAGTAGCTCTGTTCAGGTCCCTGAAATCTATGCAAACCCTCATTTTTCCGTTCTTCTTGTACACAGGGACGATGTTAGAAATCCACTCCGCATATCTGCATGGCCGAACGAAGTTTGCATCAAGTAATCTTTCAACTTCCTTCTTCACATCGGCCAATACCTCATCCTTGTAGATTTTCCGGGTGGTTGCTTATATGGTTTGAAACCGGGTTTGATTGGCAACCGATGCTCGACGATGGAATGATCCAATCCGTGCATCTCCGAATAATCCCAGGCGAAGCAATCCTTATATTCTTTGAGAAGATTAATTAATTCCCCTCCGAAGTCCGAGCGCAAGTTTGCACCGATGAACGTCGGCCTTGGCTTATCACCGCTTCCAATGTCAACCTCTTCCAATTTATCGGCCGACATGAATCCTCGCCCTAACTTGCCATCGGTGCCATCTACGGGGTTCTCCATTAAAAATTGCTATAGGAGCCGATCGCTTGAATCGGCCGTTGATCACCGCCGACCGGTTCAACGAGACCTTCCCCCAGTCTTTCCCTGAGAAACAATCAATACCTTGGTATTCCCAGAAGGCTGGTTCCATGTTTGCCACGCTCACGGAGTCATCTGCTTGGACGACCTCAATCTCATCGTCCACCCACTGGATAAGCTGTTGATGCATGGTGGATGGGACGCAACAGTTGGCATGAATCCAGTCCCGCCCAAGCAGCAGGCTGTAGGCTCCTTTGCCTTCGATGACAAAGAAGGTAGTGAGCAGCGTCTTGGACCCGATCATCAAGTCCACGTGAGCGCATCCCTTGGTGTCTGAAGGGTTCCCGGCGAAATCATTCAAGATGATGCTTGTAGGCGTCAGATCGCTCGGGCCCATGCCAAGTTTCCTGAAGGTGGTATACGGCATTACGTTGACTGCCGCTCCACCGTCGACAAACATTTTGGTCAATGGCTTGCCATTGACGTATCCTCTCAAGTACAGCAGCCTCATATGTCGATTCTTGGCCGGCTTGTCGAAGATTGCCTGCTTGGCCAGCACCAGTTGTGCCATCATCCCTTCGGTCTGCTCATCATCGAAGGAAGCTTCCTCCTGCATAACCTCGGTTAGCGAGGAGCCATGAACTCGTTCGGCGAAAGTATACCATGCATGTTGGAGCCGAACGCTTCGATCCTTCCGGTTGGTCTTTGGGGCGCCACACCCCGCTTCGTCCGGATCCCGGCCGCTTCCGTTCACGGTTCCTCAAGCGCCGGACCCGTCTTTTCGACTCTTGCGTAGGCCGGGCGGGCACCACCGCCCCTTCTCGCCGGATGTAGTCGTCCTCGTCCTCTTCTTGATCGGCCCACCTTAGATCGCCTTGACGCTTCCGGGGTGATCGATGACTTCAATTTTTTGGCGCCGATCCCCATTAGGGTGGATCCTTCCAATTCTCTCGTGGACGGATCGGCGATTGGCGCTTCTCGCCCGTACTCAACATACCCCCACACCGCATTCGGGACGGTTCCTCAACGTGGGCAGCTTTTAAACCCTCATTCCAAAGCAATGCCCGAAGAAGGCACATCCCCGGTGTGCGCGCTCCCTCGCTCGCGCGTGTACTACTTTTGGTTCCTTCGTGTGCTTCTTTTTCGGCTCGCGCTTCTCCTCATCGTAGCGTCGCTTCGGTAGCACTCTTTCTCCATCTCGGCGCCGCCACTTGTTGAGGAGAATGCGCGATGTCACCCCGGGCTTGGCTCGGGATGACTCCCCAATTTCGATGTGACTCCTAAGAATGCGGGGGGCTTCACCTTGCACTGTTCCGAGTCACTTGGCGCTCCGGGGTCCACTGCTCCATCTTGTCTAGACCCTGGCCGAGGTCAATACCTTGACTTTCCCCTTCTCCTCTGTTATCACGTTAACGTAAAAGCCCACCATGTTCGAGGGGAAGGGGTGGCCATCCGGACCTTCATTTTGTTGTCGAACTTAAGGTGACCCTCCGGATGGCCTTCTCGATCCTCATCCCGAAGACCCCGCAATCATTGATGGAGTGTGAATCCCCGTCGTGGAAGCCACAAGTAACGTTTTGCTTTAACTCCATAGGGCCGAAGCATGGAATGCCCCTCGGGGGCGCCTTGATTCGGCCTTCCTTCACTAAGAACTCGAACAATTTGTCGGGCTTCGTGATATCAAAATCATAAGTACCCTTGGTCCGCTTGACCAAGCGCCGATTCATTGTTAAAGGCTCCTTCCCCCACATGATCTCTGCTGTGGCTACATCCAATTCATCATCGAATCCTCGAACGGATCGGCCTTGTCCAAGAAGCGGTTGTAGACGTCGCCGACGTCATGTCGCTTGCCAAATTTGGCATCCTTCTTAAAGACATACGTCCGATTGCTCATCGCTGATAGCTTCCGCGATAGCCGGCCCGCATTCTCAAACTCCATCCCGAACAACTTTTCACGCACGGCCGGCGGCATCCCGGCGACGGCCATATCGCCCAACCGGTCGTCCGACAAGTTAAGCGAGAAGCACATGCCTTTAACCTCTCGAATCTTCTAAGAAATTCTAGCGGCGTCTCGCTGTGCCTCTGCTTCAGGGTGGCAAGGTCAATCCTCCGAGCTGCCACTGAAATAATGAGCGTGGAATTTCCGCTCTAGATCCTTCCATCTGGAAACTGATTCAGGGGGCAGGGACGAGAACCACTGGAACGCTGGACCTGTCAGTGATGCGGGGAAGTAGCGGACCCTGAATGTCTCCTCAGCTGAGCACTCCCCGAGCTGCATGAGGTAACGAGCGATGTGCTCGACCGTGCTCGTGTCGTCTTGCCCCGAAAATTTTGTGAACTCGTTGGCGGCTTCACCCTTGGCGGCAAGAGCACATTGTAGTACCATTCTGGGAACGGCGGCTTATAGGCGGATCCTTGCTTTTTGGCTTGAGGCCGAACTGATTTTGCATCAATTCGGCCATTTTCCGCGCCAGGGCGTCATCCTCTTGTGCGCCTGCAGCTGGCGCGTATCCTGGATGCGGGAAGGCGTCAAATGCTCCGTAGTTTCCCACCTCATGATAGCCTCCGCCGTACAAGTTCCTCTGCAGCCAGTTGGTCGCCGGAGCAATCCTGTGGCCGGAAGCAAGTGGGGCTCCAGGCGAGCCGAACGCTAGATCTCCATACGTAGGCTGGTACGGATTCGGCTGTTGCACAGGCTGACCCGTGCTGCTCTGTGGTGGTGGCTGAATTGGCTGCCCTCCTGAAGCTTGTAATGGGGGCTGAACTGGCTGACCCCCAGTGCCCTGCGGAGGAGGCTGGAACGCTTGACTTCCAGAGCTCTGAGGAGGAGGCTGCTGTGGCTGGCTCCGTAACGGCGGTTGAGAGCTTGACTCGCCCAGCTCCACGGTGCCCCCCTGGATGGGTGCCTTGCTGAACGCTTGTTCCATGCCCGGCCAAAGACCGCCACCATCATCCGCCGAAGCGCACCGAGGAAAGCTTTGTTGTGCTTGCTAAGCATGTAGTCTCCGGCAGATTTTTGGAATACTCGCATGCACTCCTCTTTCTCCCGCCGAGCCGTGGTATCGCTCTCCCCCGGTAGCAACACTCGGGCATCTCGTTCTTTAAATACGGGACGCCGCTTCTATTTTTCTTGAATGACAAAGCAGACATTTCTCGCCGAAACCGGTCCATGACATCCCGGAGTTGCTCGCCATCGCTCGGGAGAGAGATCTTCAAGGTTGACATCCATGAGGTCTCCGATTTCGGGCATCTTGAAACTATTCGGCCGTGTCCCACTGGGCGTGCCAAAAAGTGTGTTGACGCGAAAAGTGCACTCAACGCCAAACACACAAAGAAGCCGAACAAAGCTGGCTTCACACGCGCAGAGAGCAAAAGACGTGCCAGTCAATTTTTCCTGAAAATTAACAAAAGACAAAGCAGTTAGATACCAAAGCTTGGAACTTGCCGGGTGGTACCAGACAGTTCCATATTTACGGCTAAGAAGCCAAATGGGATGACACATAGCTATAGAAAGCTATTTGCCAATGAACTACAACCATTCGGGAACTCGCAAAGGGAAAAAGTAATATTGCCGAATGGATGACGTAAGCATGACAAAGAATCGGTCTTTGTTTGAACAAGGATGCACGTGCACGAGGTCATGACCGATCCCCATGAAGATTAGCATTAAATAAATGAATAAAGTAAAGCACGGACATGATCATGTAATAAACAAGCTTGCATAGATCCAAAGCACTAGTCTACCGCATGTCTAGTTACTTTGAAACCCGTCGGGTACGATATCAAGCAAATCTATCCACCGCATGATACAACTTGCATGAAAAACCGTACCACTTTCCTCAAATAGATCTATCCATCGCATGATACAATCTAAATATGGAAAGCTAAAAGCATATATCATTTAAAGCATGAATTACGCACGTGTTCTACTCGTGAAGAAACATAACCGAATACGGCCGAACAGTACCGATTCGGGGTCCATGAAGAAGGAACAAACATTACCAAGTAAGTAAATCTATCAGATTGATTTGGGATCTAATCCACCGGATGACTAGCTCCAAAGCAACCCAAAAACCTGCATCTACCGCATGATACCCGGCTCTTTCAAGATTTATGCAAACATTAGCAAGCTTGAACCCGCAATACGTAACAACCTAGATCGATTCGGCTTCGGCTATCGGAAAGCACAAGATCCACGTGTTAAAACATGATATCTACTCGAACAAGGATCATAAAAGAGGTAAAGCCGATCCAAACCCATCTAGATTGGGCAAAAGTGTGTTACATGAATTTAAACACAAAGTAAAACTCAAAGTAACACGGGGTAACTTAATGAATCTATTGGATCTTGCCAAAATCCAATAGAGCCGATAACTAGCCTCAAGCTAGATCTTAGCCTACCGCATGGCTCATGATCTAACAAGAAACCCTCTTGAACCAAGCTTGAATCTACCGCATGACACGAAGCATGGTAACAAGACTACTTGCATCAGATCTAAATCCACCACATGATACTAGACATGATACAAGGTTGCCGGTACTCACGGAGGTCGACGGATCGATGAACCCTCTCGAAGAACTCGACGACACGACAAAGGACTCTAGGGTTTGGCGTAAGGCCGGTGTGTATTGAAGAATGATTGTGTTCATTACATACATTCAGGGGTCATATTTATACCCTGTCAAGTACAACTTCGAATGGATTCGTTGCCTAACTTATCTCTAAGCTTGATCGCCTATCCATCCATTCGTCCTCCCTGATTGAGCCACGTCACCGTCCAATCCCGCAAAATCAGCTCTACTGTTCCTTTGCCGAACCGAGCAGATAGCCGACCGCAGATCTCTTTGCCGAATATCTCTGAAAATATCCTTCCTTCCACCAGACGGACTCTTTATCGAACCGGACCCACAAGTCGACTCCTTACCAAATTTTGGTGTTAACATCCACTACCGAGGCAGAGTACATTGCCGCAACTAGTTGTTGCTCTCAGCTCCTTTGGATCACCTACACCATGAGTGACTTTGGTGAGGAGTATACCCATGTTCCACTTCATTGTGATAGCACCAGTGCCATAAGCGTTGCAAAGAACCCAGTGCTCCATTCCAAAACCAAACACATAGAAGTGAGGTATCATTTTCTAAGAGACAATGTAGAGAAAGGGAAGATAGCTTTGATCCATGTACCCACACATGACCAATTAGCCGATATTTTCACCAAACCCCTAGATCAAGCAACTTTCACTCGTTTGCGGGGGAACTTGGTGTGTGTTTGATCTCTTGAGTTGGGTGTGTGGGAGCTCCTTTGTAGCATATCTATAGCTTTCCTTTATGCATTTATTGCATTTAGCATGGCATATGTAACATGATTTATATGCATCCTTGTATCTTGGATTGCATGCATTTTGTATCATATGCATTGGTTAGGAAAATGCTTCTCCTATATACATTGTTCACCATGGAATGATATGTATGTCTTTGTGAGCTTGTTTGGTAAGCTATGTTTAGTTTAGCTTAGCTCTTGATAATCTTGGTTTATATCCATGGTTGATGGCTATGTTTTTGAAAAATGTCATATGTATGCTCTCTTGTGGGAAAAATGCCTTTATATGATCTTGACATGTTTTAGTGGTTTGGATATGCTTAATTTGTGGTTGGTGTAGCGATCTAGGCCCTTTCGCACCTTTGGTAAGGGTGTGTTTCGGTGATAAATGACAACCATATGCTTGTGACTAACCTTTGTTTTGAAGCGGATTTCTATTTGGGTTATTGTCACGAGTATTGAATGGAATGAGACCCCTCAATTTGAATTTATGGGCTCAATCTGGTCGAAGACTCGCAAGGCTAAGGACTTTGTTAGTTCCAAGTGTCTCAAAGGAGATGAAGGACACTTGGATTACTAGTTTGTAGTTTCGACCGTACTATTAAGAGGGGTTCGTACACTAGTAGCTTGACCATGCACTCGAAAGCCATAATTTATGCACACTCATGTTCCTTGGATCCTATCTAGCTCAGAGAGTTCATGGAAGCAAGGTTGAAGCAAAAGAATCGACGGAAAACTCAAAGGCGCTGAATTGGATGAGTTGAAATCAACTTCACAAATGCGGATGATCCGACGCCCCTTATTTAACACGCGCCGAATGAGTTCTCGCAGCCCAACTGGTTCAAAATGGACCGTCGGATGAACCGACGGTACAGGCATCGGTTCATCCGACGCCTTAGGGTTTGGCTACAGTTCTGGTCAAGGGTCTGGGCTCAAGCATCGGACGATCCGACGCCTTGACCATCGGTTCATCCGACGGTTGCATTTAAATTCAACAGAGATGCGCCAAGGATTCTCGCTTCAAAGACCGGATGATCCGACGTCCGGTTAGTGCTCACAGCGGTTCATCCGACGGTTTGTTTCAAATCACACAGTACCGCCCCGGCGGGGTGCCTTCGAAGCACGGGATGATCCGACGAGGCGTCGGTGTATAGCGTCGGTGTATTGTCCGGGTTTCAAGGTTCAACGGCTATATTGGCGCCGTGAGTGACCTGGGATGATCCGACGCTTTGCAGGGGGGCACCATCGGTTCATCCGACGGTACAACTTTTTCAGGGGACTTTTGCAACGGCTAGCCACCTTTGCTAGGCCTATTTATAAGCCCCCCCTGCCTCTCTAGAGCAGCCTTTGCCTCTCTGAAGATCTACTGCAGCCTAGGAGAGAAGGAGAGTGTGTTCTTTCTTATTGGAATTTCTCTTCCTCTTCATTGAGGTGTTCTTTCTTAGTGAGCAAGAGTTTCAAGGTGCATCCATGGCTTAGCTGAGTGCTCAGGTCAAGTGAAGGTTTGCGGGCTTGTTACTCTTGGAGTTTGACGGCTCCTAGACGGTCTAGGTGACTTGGGGGTTCTTGGTGAGCTCTTGGAGATTGTGGGAGCCTCAAGACAAGCTTGGTGTACACGGTTCGAGACCCACCGTTCCGGAGATGGAGAACGGGTACTCTTAGTGAGCACTTGTGTCTTAGTGACTCAAGGGGGAGCGATACTCTAAGTGAGTGCTCCAACGTGGACTAGGGGGAAGCGTCAACTTCTCGATACCACGGGAAAAAATTCGATCGCCTCTTGTCCATCTTATTTACTTCTAGCACTTACTTTCAAGCATTTCAATTCCGCTCTCAAGTTTCTTGTCTTTGTTCTAGCTTGTTTCGCTTGTGTGCTTAATATCTTGCCTAGGTTGTCTTATTGCCTCCTAGTGTGTTATTTGCTAAGGAAACTTGTGTTAGTGTGCTCTAGAAGTAGAGAAGAACCGTTTTAGTATGGGCAACACTAGTTGATAGGTTAAGGTTTTCGTTTTTTTCCTTTAGAGCTTGAAAACAAGTCCTATATTCAACCCCCCCTTCTATGTGACTAGATCCTACAAGTGGTATCAGAGCAAGGCTCCCTTTTGCTTGGCTTAACCGCCTAGGGAGATGGGGAAAGGAAGCGGCAATGGCCCCCCAAGGTTGGCGGGGAAGCGCTTCACCTTTTGGGCACATAGAATGGCTAGCTATCTTCAAGCTCAACATCATGATGCGTGGCGCACTACCTTGTATCCATTGCCTTCGGTTCCCACCGAGAGTGAGGCTAAGTGGAATGCACGTGCTAGGAATCACATCTTTGAGGCGCTAGATGAGGAGTTGTTTGATCGGGTCTTTGCTAAGCCCACCGCCCATGAGGTGTGGATGGAACTCAAAGAAATTCATGTGGGTAACAAAAAGATCCGTGAGGAAAAATATGAGTTGCTCAAGGTGGAACTCAATGAGTTCAAAATGAAAGATGATGAGAGGGTAGAGCAAATGTACTCTAGGATGGGGGTTCTTATTCAAAGTATCAATGCTCTCGATGTTGCTAACCTTTCCGAGCAGGAAATCATCCGAAAAATCCTTCAAACGCTTCCCAAGCCAAAATACAACATCGTCAAGGCACTTCTCTTTGAGAAGGACTTCACCACCCTCACCATCACCGAGGTTGTGAGCAAGATTCGCTCCCACGAGATGTTCATGATGGAAGACATGGAATCACCTACCTCACACTCAAGCGCCAAGAAAGATCTTGCACTCAAGGCTAGTGAAAAAGGGAAGTCCAAGAAGATCAAGGAAAAAGCTCCTTCTTCCTCAAGTGAAAGTGATGATCCGGGTGACTCAAGTGAAGCGGAGAGCGATGATGCTAAGCTTGCTCTTCTCATGAGGAAGACCACAAGAATGCTCTCCAAGATTGGCAAGAAGGGCTACAACTATGATCCTAAGAAGCAAAAGTTCCGGTCATCAAGAAGAAGTGGTGAGGGAAGCAATCGGAAGTGCTACAATTGTGGTAGCTATGATCATCTCTCATATGATTGCCCCAAGCCCGACAAGAGAGTGTCAAACTCAAGCAAGAAGAATGATGAAGATGACAAGGATGCCAAGTACTACAAGAAGAACTCATCCAAGAAAAAGTCATCAACCAAGCCCTACCACAAGAAGAAGGGTGAACATCGTTCTCTCTTGGTCAATGAATGGGTGACCGGGGGTGAGACCTCAAGTGAGTCAAGTTCAAGTGAAGAGGACAAGAACAAGAAGATCGCCGGCATTGCTATCATGGATGATGAGCCTCCACTTCCACCTCCACCTATGTGCTTCATGGCAAAGCACTCCAAGGTGAGCGATAGTGATAGTAGTGGATCTTCTAGTGATGATGATCTCTCACCTCTTGCTCTTAAAGATCTTCTTGATGAATACACCTCCATGATAAAGAAACAAAAGAGTAAGCTCAAAGCTCTTGATGAGACTCATGATAAACTTAAGCTTTCATATAATGAGTTACTTGTAAAGCACGATGACCTTAGCAAAGAGCATGATGCTTTGGTAGTGTCTAACAAGTCACTTAGAGATGACCACAACAAGTTACTTGATAAGCACAATGAGCTAATTGTCAAGCATGACGATATAACCGTGCTTAACAAGTCCCTTGAGTCAAGTCATATGAAGCTCAAGAAAGAACATGTGCTCTTAGAGATGAAATATCAAAAGCTTGAGCTTGCTAGTGAGGACATTGATTCTAGTAGGCATGCAAATGCTAGAGAAGTCACTAAAGTCAATGCCTCCACCTCATGTGATGATCTAATCGAAAAACCTAAGGTTTTGCTTAATGTTGAAAATATTGCATCTTCCTCCAAGACTAACCATGATAGGGTGAAAGCTCTTGAAGAAGAAGTGAGAAGCTTAAGGTCTTGTGTAAAGACTTTGGCCAAGGGTGAGGAGTTGCACAAGGAGATCCTCTACTACAATGCAAGAGATTATGGGACAAAGGGGCTTGGTGCTTTCCCCCAATCCCATCAAGGAAACTCCTAAATCAATGGAGCTATATGGGTGTTTCATCAATGAAGTTGGATCCTATTGTCAACATTGCAAGGTCACCGGTCATCACACAAGGGAGTGCCCAACACCTACTCGCCCCTTGCCCACCTTGCCTAGCAACTACAAGTCCATGTATAATGACAACCACTTCTTGTTGATGAAAAAGAACAATGGCAAAGTGGCAATCAAGTTCATTGGGGCCAAACCAAAAGTCAAGCCACCTAGAAGCTTATGGATTCCTAAAGCTCTTGTCACTCACATCAAAGGGCCCAAACTAGCTTGGGTTCCTAAATCTCAATGCTAATTTCTTGTGTGTAGGTGAACTACAAGGCCGGAGGGAGTCATTGGATACTTGATAGTGGTTGCACTCAACACATGACCGGCCAAGTAAAAATGTTCACCTCACTAGTGGATGATGCGGGAGATCATGAACAAGTTTCATTTGGTGATAACTCTAAAGGAAGGATCTCGGATTGGGTGAAATCTCTCTAACAAACGACTTATCCCTTTCCAATGTTCTCTTTGTGGATTCTTGTAGTTATAACTTGCTTTCCATTGCACAATTTTGTGACCTTGGTCTTTCTTGCACATTTGATGATGAAGGGGTCACAATTACTAACAAAAAAACTAATGAAGTTGTTTTCAAGGGATTCCGCTATGGCAATCTATATCTTGTAGATTTTACATCCCGTGAAGCAAACTTGACTACTTGTCTCGTCTCGACTACATCCAAGGGTTGGCTATGGCATCGTCGCATTGCACACATAGGCATGAGCCAACTCAAGAAAGCTTTCAAGAAAGGCATGGTCCTTGGTGTGAAGGATGTTACATTTGAGAAGGATAAGTTGTGTAGTGCATGTCAAGCCGGCAAGCAAGTTGCAAGTCATCATCCCATGAAGGCTTATGTATCTACCACAAGACCATTGGAGCTCATTCACATGGACCTCTTCGGACCAACTACATACAAGAGTCTTGGTGGTAATCTCTATTGTCTTGTCATTGTTGATGATTTCTCACGCTATACTTGGACTTTCTTTTTGGAGGACAAGGGCAAGACATTTGATATCTTCAAGAAGTTTGCTACTAGAGCCCAAAATGAATTTGGGTCATCCATGGTGAAGATTAGAAGTGAAAATGGGTCGGAATTCCGCAACACCAAGGTGGAAGAGTATTGTGATGGTGAAGGCATCAAGCATGAATTCTCCTCAACCTATACACCCCAACAAAATGGTGTGGTTGAGAGGAAGAACAAGACACTCATCACTCTTGCTAGAGCTATGTTGGATGACTATGGAGTTTCGCAAAGGTTTTGGGCGGAAGCTATCAACACGGCATGTCATGCTTCAAATAGAGTGTATCTCCACCGACTCATGATGAAGACACCATATGAGCTACTCATTGGGAGGAAGCCCAACATCTCTTACTTCCGGGTGTTTGGTTGTAAGTGTTTCATTTTCAAGAAGAAGAAGCATCTAGGGAAATTTGAGAGTAGAGTAGATGAGGGCATATTTGTCGGTTATGCATCTAACTCCAAAGCATATAGAGTATTCAATAACTCTACACGAGTGATTGAAGAAACATGTGATGTGGAGTTTGATGAATCTAATGGCTCCCAAGGAGATGGTTTTTGTTGTGATGATGTAGGAAAAGAACCTCTTCGAGAAGCAATGAAGAAGATGGCCATTGGTGACATCAAGCCAAGGGAGGATGATGACCCTCACTCCATTCTTGAAGACTCATCCTCCGATGATGATAATGATAATGATCCACCAAGGCATCCACCTACATCACCCACAAGACAATATAGTCCATCTTCCTCACAAGAACCACCTCCTATCTCACAAGACACTCAAGATCAAGTAGAGGACACGGGCGAAGTTCAATCTCAAGATGACCCTACCTCTACAATATTTGGAAGACGCACAAGAACTTCAACAAATCATCCAATTGATCTTGTGTTGGGTGATCCTCAAGGGGGTACAAGGACTCGCCGCAAGCAATATGCCTCATTTTGCAAACATCATGCTTTTGTCTCTTTTGTAGAACCCACAACTATAGATGAAGCTCTTAGGGATTCGGATTGGATCTTGGCTATGCAAGACGAGCTCAACAACTTCACAAGAAATCAAGTGTGGGAGTTGGTCGAGCGCCCCAAGAACAAGAATGTGATTGGCACCAAGTGGGTCTACCGGAACAAGCAAGATGAACATGGCATTGTGGTGAAGAACAAGGCAAGACTTGTCGCCAAAGGGTACTCTCAAGTAGAAGGCTTGGACTATGGAGAGACCTTCGCTCCGGTGGCACGCCTTGAAGCTATACGTATCCTCCTTGCATATGCATCTAGCCATAAAATGAAATTATTTCAAATGGATGTAAAGAGTGCTTTCTTGAATGGCTTCATCAATGAAGAAGTCTATGTGGAGCAACCTCCGGTTTTGAAGATATTACATATCCTAACCATGTCTATAGGTTGCACAAGGCGTTGTATGGACTCAAGCAAGCTCCTAGGGCATGGTATGAGAGGCTCCGGATTTTCTTATTGAAGCCGGATTCAAGATTGGTAGAGTGGACAACACTCTTTTCACAAAGATAATCAACAAAGAACTCTTCTTTTGTCAAATTTATGTTGATGATATTATATTTGGCTCTACTAATCTCAAAGTGTGCAAGGATTTTAGTGAACTCATGACTAGGGAATTCGAGATGTCAATGATCGGAGAGCTCAACTTCTTCCTTGGGTTTCAAATCAAGCAATTGAAGGAAGGGACTTTCATTCATCAAGAGAAGTACACTAACGATATTCTCAAGAAGTTCAAGATGGATGATTGTAAGCCGATCAAGACCCCAATGCCTACTAATGGACATCTCGACCTAGATGAGGGAGGTAAATCGGTTGACCAAAAGCTTTACCGCTCTATGATCGGTTCTCTTCTTTATCTTACCGCATCTAGGCCCGATATCATGTTTAGTGTTTGCATGTGTGCTCGGTTTCAAGCCAACCCTAAAGAATCTCACCTAAGTGCTTTAAAAAGGATCCTTAGATATTTAAAATACACACCTAGCATTGGCTTGTGGTACCCCCACGGTGCTTGTTTTGAGCTCTTGGGTTATTCGGATTCGGACTTTGCCGGATGTCGAGTACACCGTAAGAGTACTTCGGGTGGGTGCCATTTGCTAGGTTGCCCTTTGGTGGCTTGGTCCTCTAAGAAGAAAAACTCCATGGCGTTATCCACCGCGGAGGCGGAATACATTTCCGCGGGGGCTTGATGGGCTCCAATCCTCTATTTGAAGCAAAGCCTCTTGGATTATGGTGTGGTTCTAGATAGGGTTCCCCTCCTTTGTGACAATGAGAGTGCCGTAAAAATTGCTAACAACCCGGTTCAACACTCTCGCACCAAGCACATTGATATCCGTCATCACTTCTTGCGCGACCACGTTGCTAAAGGGGACATTGTCCTTTGTGGTGTTCGCTCCGAGGAGCAATTGGCGGATATATTCACCAAGCCTCTTGATGAAAACACCTTTTGTAGGCTTCGGAGTGAATTAAATGTGCTTGATGCGTCCAACATCATGTAATGCTTGTCATATAGTTTGCATTTGCATATGTACATGTTAGGGGCTTGTCTAACCTTGATGAGATAGTGATGAGTACGGGTTTTGCTTGAGCCGGTGGTTCTCTTGTTTCGCTCAAGGCATGAAGAAAGGCTCATTATGAATAAGCTCATTAAGGGTTCAAACTTGGCAACATAGTTTACCTTCTCGCTTGCATGTCATGTAGATGCACTCATATTTATTTTCATGCATTTGTTCTTGCATAGCATTGCGTGAGAGAAGTCACAAAGGAAACTCACACTATGAGAAAGTTGCTTAGCGCTCAATGCAAATCAACAACTCTTGAGGTGTGATGAGACAAATGATTGTGCTTAATGCCTATTGAGTTAAGTCCCAGTGAGCTTATGGTGTCAATCTCTAAGTTCAAAGGCAATTAACTCATACATTCCCTTTTTGGAGCTTCCTCCCTCCTTTGGTTCTTATTTTGCCTATTTTTATCTATGGTTTATCCCTTTCTAGGGAGTTAATTGTCTATTATAAGTATTTTACAAAGAAGTGCTTGAGGGGTGAGGTTGTCACTCGAGATTGATCCAAAGATGTGCTTGTGTTGGCTTGTGTGTGACATTCGACGGATCAAAAATGAGAAATAGTTCAACAAAATCGAATTGTCACGGTCGGATGAACCGACGCCCCGTAGGTTCCGGCATCGGAACATCCGGTGAAGGGGTCCGGGCGCTCGCTTGCTCATCGTTAGAAATTTTCGCACCGTCGGATGAACCGACGCCTCGCGTCTTTAGACCATCGGTTCATCCGGTGCCGAAGTTTTTCGCCCCTCTTCCCGCACCCGCGCACAACCGCTCCGACGCGTTGTATTTTCCGCCGTCGGTCCATCCGATGGTTACTTTCACCCAGAGCACAAGTGCACCGACGGTTCGACCGACGCTCGTAATTTTGCACCGTCGGTTCATCCGACGCTTCACCGACGCGTTGGTCCCACCCGTCATAACGGTTCGGCGCCGCGTTCTTCTCCATCTCACCGTAACGCGCCGAGCCGCCGTCTCACCCCCGACGCCGCCGCCCTCGTGCCCGCCCTCCGGTGAAACCGCGCGCGCGCCGTGTTCCTCCGCGGCCCGCCCGACCTCCGCCTCGCCCACGCGCTCGCCGCCGCCGCCGCGCGCCCCCACCGTGCCGCATCGCGCGCCGCCGCCGCGGCCCGCACCCTAGCTAGGGTTTGGGCCACGCCGCGGATTCCGGCCAACCGCCATGATAGGGAGCTCGCCCGCGTTCAATTGAAGTGCGCACGGAACAAATCCTCTTCCACAACCACTCTCATCGTTCATCTTCTTCGCCGTGGTGAAGATTTCACCTTTTTCCCTTCCTATGTGCACCGTTCCGGCCTCGCTTAAATTTTATTTGAACCTAGCTGCACTGGTTCTTGCACTTATAGGGCACATTTGTGTATTGTAGGTCTTCTTTGAGCTATTATTGCATTTGTGCCTTGCTCATAAAGTTTTTGAACTCAAATCAAACTTGTGCTATACTTTCATGAGCAGCTCCATCAAGATTATCCCTGTTTATCCACACACACTTGCACATCTTGCTCACCTAAGGACTTCATTAGCATTTTCCTTTTTCGTGGCAGCAATTCTCCTAGAATTTTCAGAATTAGGCTCATATCTGCTCAAATGCTATGCTTAAGGACCCTTACCTCTAGTTATTTATCTCGTTTATTCGTCTCTAGCCATTCTATAATTATCTACCGTTTTCTCTTACAGATGGCGGGCGATAAGCGGAAGGGTAAGGCAGTTGCTGAGCCGAAGAAGAAGAAGAGCAAGCAGCAGAAGGAGTGGGAGCGTGTGCTAGCAGTGCCCGACACTCAGGGACAGCCTCAGAGGGGCATTCGTATTTCGAGGGCACACGAGTCGGGGGGACCGGCCCCGGGGGTGAGCGAAGCGGCGGAAGCAGGGCGAGCAACGGACTCGGCGGCAGCAGCAGCCCACGTAGGTTGGGCGAGAGGGCACCGGACCACGGAGCGGTCGAGACACCACCCTCACCGGCCGAGTCCGGGACCTCGGACACGCGGTGGTCACACTCAGCCACAGCCGACACCGCGACAGAGGAGAGCCGGCAGCAGAGGAGCTCACGAGAGAGTGAGCAAGGGCTCTAGACCCCCAGCTCCCCAAAGGTCCACGAGCAGAGGCTTTCGGAGTTTATCTCCGCGACCTCCGTCACTTGCCGGGGGCCGAAGATCCGGCGTTTGAGGAGCGTGCCGAGGACCGTGGTTCCCCCGGGGCCGTAGAGAGAGAGGAGTGTGACCCCCGGTTCCCGGACGATTCTCCGGAGAGAGCTTCTACGCCTCCTACACTCACGAGAGGGTCTCGGCTCGGCCCAAAGACCGTATGCTACGGTTCACGGCTTTGAGGGCGGTGCACTCGGAGAGGCGATACTACCCTTCTTTGACTACCGCGAGGACCGATGGACTTAGTGAATCGGAGGTCACGTTACGTCCCCCGACCGGGTCGGGGTTTTCTACGCCACCGTCTACGTCGACGCCGACCGGTCGCTATCGTGTTTATGTTCATGGGTCGGCAGCGGCTTACTCGAGAGGGGATAGCGAGCTACTTCGGGTGGACCCTACACGACGACTCTATTCACTACCCGGCGTACCCCGACGTCGACCCTCCTCGTCGTGCACACTCCCCGCTCTACCTTCCGACGAGGAGATCGGCTTTTTCGTTCCGGCCCACCGTTCCTCCCCGTACACCCGGGACACCCGACCATCCGATCCGTGAGGCGTACGTCGTTCACTACGCTCTCGGGAGGTCCGTGCTTTATAGGATGGGGGAACGCGCGAGTCTTTGACGGGGGTCTTTGCGGTGGCTCCGATGTACGTGATGGCGAAGCGCCCCTTTGACCTCGTTGATATCATGCTAGCCGAGATCGAGGATGCTATTATGGATGGCATGGGGATGACACGACGGCAGCCCCTTCGCTCACCGGATCGGTTGGCCGCCGTCCCGCTCGAGGCTCGGAGGTACGTTAGGATGCTTGAGGCATCGAAGTTCGTGTTCCCGACCTACCGGCCTCCGATGCCGGGTGACGAGGAGGAGAGGCCCGAGAGGCATGAGGAGAGCCGAGGAGACACTTCGAGGCTAGGGCGGCGGCAGAGGGCGCCATGGACGAGGCGGCACGACGACAGATGCCACCCTTGCCGCGCAGCCCGAGGCCCCTCTCCCCCGCACCTCGCCACCGACGATGAGTCCTCCAAGGGGACGACGAGGACTTCGCACCTGCTCCCGGCGACGAGCCGATTTTAGAGTCCGTCGGTCCCACGACGACGAGGCAGGAGGCTCCACCTTGCCGTGCCGCCGAGAGGGCCGAGTCACCGGTTCCCACGATCTCCACTGCTCAGGTGACCCAGCCAGACCAGATCACTTCGCTGCTCACGGCTATGGCTGCTCAGACTCAGGCGACCCTCCGTGTACGAGCGGCGGATGCGGTGCTCGGTTCCGGCGGTACAAGGAGTCGCAGCAGGTGATTCTCGAGGGGATCCGACGGCCAGCAGGAGGCTCAGAGGCAGCAGATGCTACAGCACCAGATGTTGACTTCGCGGATGTTCACGTTCATGTCCGGTTGCCTTGGTCGGCTCTTCCGGCGGTCGGGACTTCGCCCACCTCGCCCACCTACCACCGCCGAGCTTCGGCCGACCCGACAGCCTCCTCTTCCTCCGGCGGGCGGGTTCGTGAACGTTCCCCCGGCGACTTTCCCTCGGTCACCACTACTTCGCACGGGGGCGTTCGGGTACCTCGCACGACGACACCACCGGCCGCGGTCACTTCCTCCTTCCCCGGCTCGCTACAGATGACCCCGCCTACGACGTCACAGCCGGTGTCTCCGCTTACCACAGGAGCACTCGTCTTCGAGACACCAGCTCGCACCACTCTGCCTAGCCCACCGGCGTCTACACCTCTTCCGACGTTCTCTACGCCGAGGGCAGAGGGTTTGGGATAGGAGGACCACTACCTTCGCGCGATCACGGAGCAGATCTCAGCAGCACTTGCCTCCGACACCATTCCTCCTGCTCCCGAGGCTACTACAGCTCCCGCGTCTACTCCGACTCCGACTTCAGGCACCGGGACGACTATAGCTCCTCCAGCACCACCTCCTCCGCTCCGGCTCTACCTCTCCGGCTTGGTCTCTTCTCGCCGAGGAGGACGACGACGACGACGCTTCCGCTTCTCCGTGCGACCTTCGCGAGTCGTCTCCACTTCACCGCCGGATCCTTCCTCTCCGCCTCGAGCTTAGTCTCCTTTTTGGTGCTTGTTGCCAAAGGGGGAGATAGATAGGGGGAGTAGAGATAGGGGGAGTTAGGGGAGAGTGCGAGTTTTGGAGTTTTTGTAGCCTCTCTCGCTTTTGTGGCTCTTCGTGATGAGACATGTATTTGGATCTTGTGTATGTCGATGGCTTACATGTCTTCTCATGCTTGTGTGCTTACTTAATGCATGTGTGTTTACCGCTTATTCTTTTTCATGCATTAGAAGTAGAGTTTATATGTTTTTAATTCAAATTTTCGTATATCTCTACTCGTGTTGTCATCTATCACCAAAAAGGGGGAGATTGTAGCGATCTAGGCCCTTTCGCACCTTTGGTAAGGTTGTGTTTCGGTGATAAATGACAACCATATGCTTGTGACTAACCTTTGTTTTGAAGCGGATTTCTATTTGGGTTATTGTCACGAGTATTGAATGGAATGAGACCCCTCAATTTGAATTTATGGGCTCAATGCGGTCGAAGACTCCGCAAGGCTAAGGACTTTGTTAGTTCCAAGTGTCTCAAAGGAGATGAAGGACACTTGGATTACTAGTTTGTAGTTTCGACCGTACTATTAAGAGGGGTACGTACACTAGTAGCTTGACCATGCACTCGAAAGCCATAATTTATGCACACTCATGTTCCTTGGATCCTATCTAGCTCGAGAGAGTTCATGGAAGCAAGGTTGAAGCAAAAGAATCGACGGAAAACTCAAAGGCGCTGAATTGGATGAGTTGAAATCAACTTCACAAAGACCGGATGATCCGACGCCCCTTATTTAACACGCGCCGAATGAGTTCGCGACCAACCGGTTCAAAATGGACCGTCGGATGAACCGACGGTACGTGCATCGGTTCATCCGACGCCTTAGGGTTTGGCTACGGTTCGGTCAAGGGTCCGGGCTCAAGCATCGGACGATCCGACGCCTTGACCATCGGTTCATCCGACGGTTGCATTTAAATTCAACGAGAGACGCGCCAAGGATTCTCCCTTCGCCGACCGGATGATACGACGCCCGGTTAGTGCTCACGCGGTTCATCCGATGGTTTGTTTCAAATCACACAATACCGCCCGGCGGGGTGCCTTCGGACGGATGATCCGACGAGGCGTCGGTGTATAGCGTCGGTGTATTGTCCGGGTTTCAAGGTTCAACGCCTATATTGGCGCCGTGAGTGACCGGATGATCCGACGCTTTGCGGGGGGGCACCATCGGTTCATCCGACGGTACAACTTTTTCGGGGGACTTTTGCAACGGCTAGCCACCTTTGCTAGGCCTATATATAAGCCCCCCCCCGCCTCTCTAGAGCTGCCTTTGCCACTACGAAGATCTCCTGTGACCCTAGGAGAGAAGGAAAGTGTGTTCTTTCTTATTGGAATTTCTCTTCCTCTTCATTGAGGTGTTCTTTCTTAGTGAGCAAGAGTTTCAAGGTGCATCCATGGCTTAGCCGAGTGCTCGGGTCAAGTGAAGGTTTGCGGGCTTGTTACTCTTGGAGTTTGACGGCTCCTAGACGGTCTAGGTGACTTGGGGGTTCTTGGTGAGCTCTTGGAGATTGTGGGAGCCTCAAGACAAGCTTGGTGTACACGGTTCGAGACCCACCGTTCCGGAGATGGAGAACGGGTACTCTTAGTGAGCACTTGTGTCTTAGTGACTCAAGGGGGAGCGATACTCTAAGTGAGTGCTCCAACGTGGACTAGGGGGAAGCGTCAACTTCTCGATACCACGGGAAAAAATTTGATCGCCTCTTGTCCATCTTATTTACTTCTAGCACTTACTTTCAGCATTTCAATTCCGCTCTCAAGTTTCTTGTCTTTGTTCTAGCTTGTTTCGCTTGTGTGCTTAATATCTTGCCTAGGTTGTCTTATTGCCTCCTAGTGTGTTATTTGCTAAGGAAACTTGTGTTAGTGTGCTCTAGAAGTAGAGAAGAACCTTTTTAGTATGGGCAACACTAGTTGATAGGTTAAGGTTTTCATTTTTTTTCTTTTAGAGCTTGAAAACAAGTCCCATATTCAACCCCCCCCTTCTATGTGACTAGATCCTACGGTTGGATAGCTTGTTTTGATCATATGGGGCCAAAGGCTCATTTGTCATCATGAATGTTTAGCCCTCATGCTTTATCTTGTGGAGGGGCATAAGTTCCTTTTTGTCGCCAAGACATTTCATGTACCAAATATGTACCAAATTGCTTGGAAAATGTGCTCCCATGTCATACGTGCTAAATTTAATTTGCTTTGGGTGCTAAACCGTTCCATGATGCCTACCAATGAGAAGTCTCATATATAGAAGTAGGCACATGGCTCGGTGGCTTTGACATGACATGAGGTGCTTGTAGGTGTTTGTGATGGTCATATGACTAGAATGGTCGTCCTAGCATGAAGTTTGTGTGGCTTTGCCATTTTGATATGTTTTGCTCATGTTTAGGACTTTGCTCATGCGAGGGTAAATTTTCGCAAAATTGCTCAATTCCATCTTAGCTTCGTCCAATGGTTGTGAAACTTGGTGATCATGTAGTTGATGTCAATACAAAGCTATAGAGTATCTAACTTGCTCATTTGGACATGTGTAGCATCCTATGTTGAATTTTTGTCTATTTGAGGAGCTCTAGGTTGATTTTTTTGCATTTTTGGCTTGATTCATGCATTGTCAACAAGGGGGAGAAGTTTTAGCTTGAATTGTCTTGTTGCACGCATTTAGAAGGTTTCCAAGTGGTTTCGAGCTATTTTTGAGCTCAGGCAGTTTCCCAGGTGGCATCGGCCTGACCGGTGAGGGACACCGGTCTGACCGGTGTAGTTCCCAGGTGCTAGGCAATCTTGTCCACCGGTCTGACCGGTGAGAGTGACCGGTCGACCGGTCGAGCTCGGGCGATGCAGTGCTCTATTTTTGTTCAAATGGTTTGCATGCATTGGTCTAGGGGAGTTGCATTGGTTCGGGGGGGAGCTTTCATGTGTGCGGGGGGGAGCTCTTTGTGGCTTTCGAGCTTTAGTTTGGTGGTTTGCGCTCTTTGCTTGAGCGCGGTTTTGTCTCGGATGTGTCGAGCCGTTGCCCTTGCCTAAGGGGTCCGAGACTTGTCTTCTTTAAGTGACGTTTCTCTTTGCCCTTGGCTTTCGGTCGCTTGTTGGAGTTCCTTTTTATTCGTTTCTTTTCTTTCTCTTGTCTCTCGGGTTACTATATGTGTGTGTTGTCAATGCATTCATCAAGGGGGAGATTGAGGACCATGTGTGGTTCGAGGACCCGTGGATGGTTGCTTCCCGGTGTGATGAGTGATTGGCAATGTTGTGTGGACTCGATTCTTGGCTAAGTATTGCATGTGCAGAGTTGCGGCTGGACCGGTGTTGGTGCAGGTGAAGAACAAGTGTGAAAGGTTGTTGCTGGTGAGGCCTCCGGGTGTGGAGAAGACAAGTAGGCTTGGTTCGAGGGACCCGTAGCTAGCGGGGGTCAAGTGCGGGCCGCATGATGGCAAGAACGACAAGATGAAGTCATAGACGGTTTCTTGGTAGAGCCTCAAAACCAAGGTCGAGTCGGGACTACGTGGGAGCCGAGTCATGAGTGGTGATTGGCGGAGGCTACACCGAGTTCGCGGGGTTTCCAGTGGTTTACCAGAAAACCACTGGGTTCCTTGGTTGATCCACAAAGCCAAGACCGAAGAACCGACGACGGAGGTGCAAAGAAGATCGGACCGGTCTCACCGGTGGGTACCGGTCCGACCGGTCGGGAGCACCGGTCCGACCGGTGTGCCACGACGCAGCTTGAAGACTTCGAAGCGGAGGACACGCGTCGGGGTCGCAAGGCTTGCGTCGAGGCTAAGCAAGTTTGCTCGTCGCCGGGCATCCTTCTTATGGAGCGATGACAAAGATTTCCGAATTCGCCCTCGAGGGGCATGTATCCCTAATTAGCTAGTAAGGGTATTGTAGACTTTCGGTTGCCTCCATATAACCCAAGAGGTGAGAGGATGGCAGCAAACTCTTGAAACCCTAGCTCATTTGGTTTTCCTTTTTGCCCTTCATATTTTCCCTAGGATTTCTATAGGACTAGCTTGAGAGCTTCATGGTGAGATCTTGTGAGAGGGAAGGATGATCGGGCGGCAAGCTAGACCTTGTATGAACCTCTTTGTGATGTATAGATGATTCGGCGTGGTTCCTCAAGGCTTGGATGTGTTGTTCCCGTTCGTTCTTTTTGGTGATTTTTGGAGCCTTTTCTTGGCGATTTTCTTGGAGTGATTTCGAGGCCTTTCTCTTTGGGATTTGGTGGGGGATGTATGCATGAACCCTTCATGGTTCTTTTCCCTTTGATCCCCCTCCCAAATCCATGAGCAAAGGGGCTCGATTTTGGGGTTTTCGGTGCTCTATGATTAGAGGTGTTGTTGGTGGGATTTCTTCAATTCCTTTGGATTTAGCAAGTTTTGGTAGACAAAATCTTTGCTATGGAGTGCCCATGAGGTGTTGCTACTATCCCCAAAGTATTGCACAAATCCGTGGAGCGATTCGGGAGATCGGGAGTTGGATTTGGGGGAGTTGACTGTGGGTGTTGTTCATCCCGAGAGCTCGGGTCACACCGGTCCGATCGGTGCCTCTCACCGATCCGACCGGTGTAGCCTTTGGTAGAGTTTTGCTCGGGTGAACATCTAGCTAGGTGAGTTCGTTGTTGTCCGTGTTGTTGTTGTTTCGAGTTGGGGTCGGTTTGGAGGCTCGGTAGGCTTTGTTTGGTAGATTTGGGGTTTCTTGGCTTGAACCGGTTTGACCGGTGAGCTACACCGGACCGACCGGTATAAGGGGCCTTTTCCGTGGAAGTTCCCGGGTTTCACCGGCAGAGACCGGTCGACCGGTGGTGCTCACCGCCCGACCGGTGTAGGTCATTGAGGCTTGAGTTGGTGTTCCGCCGTGTTCTCGGGTCCGTGAAGTTGGTTGTTGGTTCCTAGGGCCGGTAGCACTCTAGTGGCCGCGTGGTCTTGGCCGGCTTGGGTAGTAAGTCGGAGACGTGTGTTGGAAGCCGTGTTCATGTTGTTGGAGCCTCTATCTCTTTTGAGAAGAAATTTTATCGGCTCCCATTCAATCCCCCCCTCTTTGGTTCGCCGTTTCGGTCCTTCATATATCCTTGTCCAAAAAACCTCTCATAGCAGCAGGTAATATTCTTTGCAACATGATATGACAATCATGCGTTTTGAGGCCTTGTACCTTGGTTCCATCGGCATTTATACATCTTGAGATATTGGAAGCAGAGCCATCCGGAAACTTTACCTCTCTTAGAAAATCACAAAAGGCCTTCTTCTTTTCTTTCGACAAAGTATATCGAGCATTTGGCATCTCACATGAATCTCCATCCTCTTTAAATTGCAGCTCTGGTCTAATTCCTAGATCTTTCAGATCAAGCCTAGCTTTAACTGTGTTCTTTGTCTTCCCAATTATATTGAGAATTGTCGCAAGCACGATCTCACATATGTTTTTATCGATGTGCATGACATAAAGAGTGTGTCTTAACTTCAGTTTATGCCAATATGGCAACTTCTATAAACACATCATGCGGCTCCATATTTTCACATGAGCACCTCCAGGCTTAGAACACTTCCTTTTCCCATATACTTGCGGATTCATTGCTTTCTCCAATTCAACTAAACGCATGATACACACGAGAGGCCATCCATGCATATCACTCCTCATTATCGTTCTTCCATTCAAATTTTCAACCATCCGGTAGAGAACCGGGCCGATGGGATTACCTGAAAACAACAACAAAGCAAGGCCGAGTATACTAATACTCAAGCAAGACTTACCCGACAAAAAGAAAATACAACTAGACATGCAAGGCTTTTTGGCTAGTGGGTTTGTTTTGCCAAAAACATCTAAGAGTTGAAACTTACTTTCAAGTTTTAGCTCATATTCTAGTATGTTAACCAATCTAGGTAAGCACCTCACTAAACAAGCATGTTGTGCAAACAATATTAAACAGTAACAATACTAATCCAAAATGTTCCATAAATAAACATGGGGTAGCCGGTGGTTAAGCCGACTCGGATAATGGCCGGTGACCGACAATCGATCGATTTATATCCTTGCAAGGTAAACCCAAGACACATAGAAGAAGTAGACCCCAATAATTCAAATAAAAGCAAATGCGGGGTCTACCCCGACCAGAGCGGTTCCCAACATCCCACGGTTTGGGACCGGACGCTACAAACTACGGTACACGGTTATCCGGAGGGTCTAACCCGACCAATCCGAGTCACACACTATACCATGGATAGCTAGCCCGGAGACACATCCCAAGCGGGTAGCTAGAAAGATCCCGCCCCCCGATTCGAAAGTACTAGGCTTACCGGTCTCATTCCCGACAAGCACTTGGTACGTTCAATAGCTTAAACCAAAGACAATGCTACACGGTCGAGACCAAACCCATTGCTCTTACCACATGAGCGAGTCATTTTAACCAACTTATGATTCCAACAATAATATCCTATATCTCGCGAGCAATGATTCATTACTCGAATTGTACCGTGTCCTTAAAGCATGGCACTAGCATCCTAACATACTAGTAAAAGAGCATAGGATTCTTAAGGATCATGCATCTAGGTTTCAAAGCAACTCCTAAAACTTAAATGCACAAGTAACTAATAAATACTAAAAAGTAAAAGGTATGAAATTTTAAAGAAAAAGGGTTAGATGAACCGGTGCTTGCCTTCCTCGACTCAACACAAATACTAGCCTTGGGCTCTTCCGGACTTTGGTCCGGGTCTTGCTTGCACACTCAATCGGTTCACCTCTCCACTAGCTGCTCCCTCCTCCTCCCGGGTGAGCGTGTACGTCCCATCTGGTAGATCTACACGTATCCATGCATATGCATTAGATTATGGTGAAGGTGGGAGAATTACCACAAAACCAACTCTTGTTGGCCACATTCATCCAAACATTATTATTTTCTCACATAAATTATTAGGGTGGTGTGATGATAAACAAAACACTTCTTTGATGGTGATTGTGTGCACATCTAAGCAAATTAAGTTACTTAACTTCACCAAACAGTAAGGGGGGTGTGTTTAAATGATTAAAACAGAACCAAGACATGATTACACAATTTAACACTTTAATCTCCACTTCTTTATTTAATTCCATAAAACAAGCCTTTCAACCATAAATCCATATTAAATTAAAAACACCTCAATTGAGCCTAAGCTTTTGCACACGGCAACATATGTCTAATTTAAGCTCTCAAACCAAAATATAGCTTAAGATCATTTATACTTTAATTTATTTGAAAAAGACAAATTCCAAAGCATAGTAAATCACCATTAATTCGTATAAAAAGATTTAATAAACTTTTTGATCTCAACATTTTCCTACGGGTAATATATGCCAAAAAGAGCTTCGACCAAAGCATAAGTGCGATTCAAATTATTTTTCAGATTTTGAATTTAAACTCCTACACAAGATTAAATCTAATTCACCCATTAAATAATTCCCTAAAATCAAATCCACCCTACCGGAGGTACTACTCAACAAGGCAAAGGCCTAGGGTGCACAAGTGCTTAAAAAAAGTTTACTAAAAGAACTAAAAAAGCATCACGTTTAATGTAGTTAAAGCTTACATAAATCATAACTGAAAATCTACACAAGCAAAATCATGCTAATTCTGGTCACCGATCTAGACATGCCATAAAGAGCAACATATCCAAAAATCAAGCTTATAGCATGTGTATATATTAAACTACACTAAAAACACTTCAAACCGAGTTTGAATTTTTAATTCAAAAACTGGACAGAAAAACCCTATACATGCTTTCTAGAAAAGGTAGGTTTCTTTACCGGGGAAACCAACAAAATTGTATTTGTATTTTTCCAATTTTTCTACGATTTTCTACGAATTTTTTAAGGATTTCTATTTTTAATTCAAAAGCTGGATGGAAAAACCCTATACATGCTTTCTTGAAAAGGTAGGTTTCTTCACCAGGAAACCAACAAAATTGGATTTGTATTTTTCCATTTTCTCTACGATTTTCTACGAATTTTATAAGGTACAGTAGAAACCCTATTTTAACTTTTATAGGGGGACGCTCGCCGAAATCGGATAACTACGAAAGAACCCCTATCTTGCACAAAACACCCCGGAAAGAGCTCTAGTTCCGCAATGTGGTCCTTGGACGGACAGAGCATCGCCGGCGGCGGAAATCCGGGCGGTGAGCACGGACTTGGCCGGTTGAGGGGCTAGGGAGGCTAGGGGGCTCACCCTTGACCGATTATTGCCGAAGGTCGGACGGGGGGCGGCCTCGCCGGCGTTGGCGGCGGAGTGGCCCCCGCGTGCTCGCCGCGGCCGTCCGTGCTCGGTGTAGGCACGTCCGGTGGTTGGGCGGCGACACGGTGGTGCCGAGGAGGCCGGTGGAAGGAGAAAGACGGGAGAAACGCGTCACGGAGGGGCGGGAGTGCCGACTTGGGCCGGCTCGGCCCCCGCCTAGCATGTGGCGGTGGCACTAAAGTGGTGGCGACGGGGCGTGCGAACGATGAGCCGGGCGAGCGTGCACGCGAGAGGGCGAGGACAACGAAGTGACATCACGACGCCCCAAGCCGGTTCCCCTTAAACTCGTGCCCCGTCGGCCGGCCCGCGAGTGTGCGCGTCACGCGGTTGCCCGCCGCGGCTCGGCGCGTGGCACGTGCATGCGTGCGGTTCGTCTTTGCGCGCCGTGTACGAAAGGAAGCGAGGTGGAGAGTCCGAGGTCGAGTGCGGGTCCATAGCGGAGACGTCGGGGCGTCCGTATGTCGGGAACCGACGCCGCGCGCGGCATGTGGCCGGCACGTCCCGAATCCCCTGCGTGCGCTGCGGTTTGGCAGGTGCGACGTTGACACCAATTCAATTTCGGATGCCCTGTTTCGAAATTGCATAACTCCCAAAAGTGACAACTAAGTCAAAATTCTCCAAAAATAAAAGTTGTAGAGGAGTTATAGACCTACAACTTTCCCAAAGGGCGACATATGTTTTGATCAATAGATTTGAGGGAAAATCGTGTTGAAGTTGCGGTTTTCCATGGCTCGGGTTCTTGTTCACAAGGGCTTCAAATCTGTTTTTGACTAATTTGCACTCAAAATTGGAATGTCCGCCAATTACGAAAAATGTGTTCCGGAAATAACGAACAACTTCTATAGTGAAATTTGGAGAACGCACGAGAAAACCATTCCGGCCTTCAAGGAGATCCGACCATGATTTCGGATTTTGACCAAGGTCTTTTGTGCAAATTTGTGACAAAACATGTCAAACATGCTTAGAAGATAATTAACCTTGATTAACACAGCTAAGAGGTGTCATTAGCACGAAAAACATCGGGGATGCTACAGCCTACCCCCCCTTAAAAAATCTTGTCCCGAGATTAGGAATTAAAAGATGAAAGTAGGGGCAGGAACTTACGATGCCTTTATTCAAGAAAACCCCGATAATTCTCATTGAGATAATGTTCGGTTTCCCATGTAGCTTCTTCTACGGTATGATGACTACATTGGATTTTATACATCTTTACGGTTTGCCTTTGTTGACGGTGAAAATCCGTCAACCTAGCCATGAGTTTACCTTCGGTGTTGGCATAAGTTTTATACCTTATCCATTGGTACAAACCCCCGTGGTATAACAAGTTCACTTGTGCATGTCGGTTTTGGAGTTTAGTGTTTATGCAGGGTTTTAGCGTTGAAAGCAAGACTTTCGGGATAAGTTCATCAAGCACCTTGTGACAAGACCTTGAAGCCCCGTACAAGTCATGCAATGAAGCAAACTGGACTCCAAGAAGCCGGGGACCTAACCCGAGAAGATGACAAACTGCGAGGACCTAACCGGAAAAGTGTCGAATCTTGCGGGACAAGGAGCTACATCCAACTCGGAGAGCGATGATAAGGGCCTACATGCGAAGGGGGAAGGATCTAAAAGACTCGGGAACCGACACCACACGAAGGAGGCCGGGAATTGGGCCTGGATGGGCCCGTGCCGGCCGGCCCAGCCGGCCGGCCGAGCCCGATCAAGGGCCCATTTGCCCCCTCCTTTGACCTAGCCACCATTCGGGATATTTATAGCCCGGGGTCGAGAGCCACACGAGAATCAATTTGTCATCGGTCGCCGAGGAGCATAGAAGAGAGGGACACAATCCCATAGAGGAGAGGGTCGAGCTAGTTGACTAGGGTCTCCCTAGCCGACGTGGGAACCTTGCAAGGAAGACCACGTCGGAGTTCCCGGAGCTAGAAGCAAGATCAAGGTCGGATCCCGGTGGTGATCTTGTTTATGTAACATTGTACTAGTTGAATTATCAAGTTGAATCGATTTCTAGCGATCAAGCATTTCTTTGATGTCTTCGTTTTTCGATCGGCTTTGCTTATTCTAGATCTATTCACGAGATAGATCACATTGGGTGTTCTTGTAGCCGCGATGGCTAGAGGTACATGCCAGATCTTCCAAAAGAACTCGACTTGTCCTTGGACTCGCCCTAGACTACCCGCATGAATAGGAATACTGCGTGACGAACGGGGTTCCGAAAGGCGGGCGTTTTTGGAGTCGGACGGAAACCACGATTCAAAGAGGCTTTTAATAAGATTCGATTTGCTACTTCTTCTCTTGCTTGGAACTTCAACAAAAGGCTTAACCCGATCTCTCTAGATCGGTTTATCCACCCTATCTATCTTTGTTACATCCGGTCTTTAGTAGATTAGATTTGTTTGTGTTTTTTATCTATATGCATTAGGGTTTCTCTTTACCGAAGATCGAAGTTACTTGGCTTTAATAGATCATCTTTTGCGTCACACATTTGTTCCACGGATTCGATACCGAAGGATCGGATGGCGACTAGAGAGGGGGGGGGAGTGAATAGGAGCCGGTAAAAATTCTTCTCAAAGAACCCGGCCTATACCCTAGTCAAAACCCGGTCACACACAAGCGTTGGAACGAATCACACACCAATCGCCAAAACAACGAGTTCTTGAAACACACGCGGAAGCACGAATGAAGGAGGGAGGAATCGAACCAAAGAGCAAAGCGACCGGACTGCGGCGGACCGTCCGGCCGGGCGGGCGGAGCGTCCGCGATGGCCGCGCGGACCGTCCGGCAGGTCCCGCGGATCGTCCGCACCCTTGCGGCGGACCGTCCGCCCGAGCCGCGGACCGTCCGTTAAAGAGAACAGAACCACCGAACCGACCCGAGAAAAACGGACCGTCCGCGAAGACCGGCGGACCGTCCGCGCGGGTCACGGACCGTCCGCTACCGAAGCACGGACCGTCCGCAAACCGGCCGCAACGAAAAACCAAAACCAAATCGGATCGAAAGCAAAGCCGAGGAAGAACACGAAGAACACGCGAAGAACACCGTACAAAAAGAGCTCCGAAAAAGCAATAAAAGAAACTCGGGAATAGAAAGATTGGCACAAGATTTAGAGGATGAAATCGCTATGAATATCTTGTCCAATCGATTACAAGCCACTCCTAGAAACCAAATCTAAGATGGCAAAAAGCTCCAATCAAAGAGCCACTCTCCCCTCTCTCCCTCTCTCCCAAAGCACTCCAAAATGAAAGAGTACCGCCCCCTCTAGCCCAAGAGTTGGCTGAAAATTCAGCCCCCTCCTCCTATATATAGGCCCTCCGGAAAAGACCGAAGTGCCCCTACACTAGGAGTACAACACAAGCCCTCACAGGGGCATTTTGGTCAACACATGAAGTTCACCATCGGACGGCCGCACATCCATCAGGCCTTCACGTCCTCCCGACGCAAGCACCTAGATCATGCCGCGTGTCGCCCGCCTCGAAGCTTCCCGACGCACCCGGATACCGTCTCCGTCACGCCAGGCCCTCGGGCTCGGTTTTGAGGCCCAAACCAAGAAACCCTCCTCCGATGGTTTTGTGGCCAAACCACCAAACCCCGCGTACACGGCCCGGCCTCACCACGCCAAGCGTCGAGCCCGCCAAGCCTTTCACCTCCGGCGCCCGGACGGTCTACTCAGTCTTGCCTCGTTCCTTGACTTGGCCACCACCGATGCACCGGCTCCATGTCCACGACTTCATCTTGCTCTTCTTGCACCATGCGGCTCGCACTTGATCCCGTCGGCCACCGGGTCCCTCGAACCAAGCCTACTTGTCTCTCCACTCCTCGGAGGCCCCGCAAGGCTAAGACCTTTCGCGCCTGTTCTTCACCTGCACCAACGCAAACCAAGCCGCAACCAACACCTGCAATACTAGTCCAAGAGTCAGTCCACACAACGTTGTCAACCACTCCTCACGAGTGCATTGACAACACACCACATAAACAATAAGGTAAGTACACAAAATAAAGCACACACAACACAACTCAACACTACACACACAAAGCTTCAAACCATCCGGTCAATCACTCATCACACACGAACCAAGGTACTTCTCAACTTGGTTCCTCAATCTCCCCCTTGATGAGTGCATTGACAAAAGAAGGTCAAAAAGCAAATAAGAACTCATTCAAGCGCCACAAAGCCTATAAAAGCAAACAAAAGGCCACTTGAAGTGAGAAGGGATAAAAGCATGCTCTGACAAATTCCTCTCGAAACCAAAGCAAGCACAAGGGCTAAGTGCAAACGAAGAGACACACTACCAACATGCAATCCCTAAAAGCCATCAAACCAAAATGCTCAACACAAAGTGCCATAAAACTCTTACCAAAACACTTGTCAACCGCTCATCACCATCAAATCAAGGTTCATATCAACTTGATTTTCCAAATTTCTCCCCCTTGAGGAGCGGATTGACAACAAGTGAGCACAAAGAAAAGGTTTGAGAGGGCAAAGGCTGAACACCTCATCCAAGTGAAAGAAAACCACACAAGAGCAAAGAACAAGGTCACTTGGCATGAGAAAAACCACAAAGGCCAACTCAATGTCTCGGTCCCCAAAGACATGGGCAAAGGCTCGACACAACCGAGACAAGACAAGAATGCATGATCCCTCAAGAAGAGGCACAAAGGGCTCAACACCGATCATGGAATAATCGAAAACATAAGTCAACCGACACAAGAGCACAAAAATCACAAGCTCCCCCTAAACACATGAACTAGGACCAAAGAGCATACAAAGCTCACCCTAAACTCATGAGATAGAGAAAAGAGCACACCAAGCTCACAAGCTCCCCCTAAACACATGCACTAGGGACAAAGAGCATACAAAGCTCACCCTAAACACACGTGATAGAGTGAAAAGCAACCACCAAAGCACAACTCAGGCAAACAAAGGAGACTCACCAAAGCTCCCCCTACACAAATGCGAGGCTCCCCCGAACATGTGGAGCAAACTCCCAAATTTTAAATGCGGTTTTTCGAATTTTTCATTAAGCTCACCTCTTCTCCCCCTTGTTGACAATGTATGAAGCAAGGTGAAAATGCGAAATGCAAAACAAAGCATATAAACATCTACATGAGCTTCTCAAATAGGCCAAATTTAGTGACAAAGGCTAGAAATGAGACAAAAAGCACATATATGGATCATAACAAAGTCAAAGCATCGCCACAAGTAATATATGGAAATATAGGCATGTGACAAAGCAAATTTTCGGATTTAAGCAGTTATATCAAAAGATGGCTCACTTCAAATGTAAAAGCCTATCCATGTCACACTTGAGCCACAAACATGCATACCATTCAAAGATCATACAAGGATATCAAATTCTCAGGCAAAAGATCATGGCAAACACCCATAAAGCAAAGCATGTCATGTCAAAGCTCATGAGCCATGTGTCCACTTCGGGGAGACTTCTCCACTGGTGAACATCATGCAACATGTTTAGCACCCATATGTGAAAGATAATACATTTTAAGCATAAACATGATGGATGGAGCATTTTTCAAGCATGCACACTTCTTTTCAAGATTAATTCATTTCATGGTACATGAAGTGCCTTTGCGGCAAAAAGAAGCTTATGCTCCTCCATGAATGCAACATAGGCTAAACATTCACAATGATATTGACCTTTGGCCCAAATGCAAGAAAGTGACATCCAAGCACAATCTAAGCATGAAAGGCATATTTAGACCAAAAAGTGACATGAATATACTACTACACATGAGTGGAGCACATTTCATCAAATTTAGTCAAGATTAGCATTTGATTCAAAAAGGCTATCTCACAACACATATATCTCAAATATTCCAAGAGCATAGCCTCACATAGCTATTTCTCCACACACATGACCAATATCTCACAAGTAGCCAAAGAAACTCAAATGAGGCATATGGAAGAAGCTCATCATCCTAAAATGCAATATGATACAAATGCAACACAGGTAGATATGTACATCAAAAGGAACATGATGTATGACAGAATGCGAGACACAAATGTCAAACCTACCAAAGTCTATACATCATGATATATGATACAAATGCAATGCAGAATGCATAGGGAGACAAGGAACTTGACTTAACACCAATAAAGCTCACGAGGGAACACACCAACCAAGAATCGCTCCAAGCGAGAGAAGAGCCACCAAAGGTCCCAATTGAGTACCATAGAAAAAGTACCAATTGCAAAACCGCAAAGATCCCAATTGAATACCATAAAAGGAATATCAATTGGAGGATCACAAAGACTGCCCAGAAAGCCACAACCCTTCTTGGAATCAAATTCCCTATCAAAAGAAGCCAAGCTCCCCCTCAACCAAGGGCAACTAACAAAGCAAAAGCTAGGAAAAGGAAGGAGCAAGTAAAAACTCTAAAACCAACCGAAAGGAGGAACAACAACACAACTCGAAGACAAGGCAAGCCCAAAACTCCAAGGAAAGCTCACAACATGCTACACAATGCATTGATAATATCAATTAACATAAATAGAGCATTGTAACATGATTCCACAAATATGAATAAGCATGGGCAAGCAAGTATGTCAACAAGGTACAACAATAAACCAAAATGATACCAAAGAGTAACATGCCAAACAATATACAAGAACTAAACAAAGGCATGATACAAGATCACATGGATCATCCACCAACATATATTACAAAGCTAGCATGACAAGATAGATATGGGGGATAAACATGCTAACAAGAAAGGTACCATTGAGCTAGACAAAAAAGATATGGATGAACAACATGACATAACCGAGCAATCAACCATAAAGCATGACATGATGTTCATAAATATCACCCACCATAAAATCATACAAAGATAGCAAGATAGATATTCAAGATCACAAAGCTATCATGAACAAGGTGGCTAGCCTACCATGGTTTTCACACAAGCAAGACACAAGTATATACAAGAGAGTACAAGGGGAAAAGAAAACTCACTATACATGTGTACAAAGGCTTTCAAGAGCCATCCAAAACGGTGTGGAGAACCATCATGTCTCCATTGAGCTCATGTTCTCCAACCACGTCTCCATACCTACACACAAGGAGACAAGAAAGACCGAGCCTTGGATCCCAAAGGGTTAGCAAGCACGTACTTGGGAATCCAAGATTTGGTCACACGGGTAAGTGGTGCACACAAACTATCATGTGGGTTAGCATGATGCAAATGCCGTTTGGAATGAAAAGTCTTTCGAACACCCTTGGAACCATGCCTCAAAGAAGTCACTCGCGAGGAAAGTCAAGTGCTACCACAAGCAAAAAGGCAAAGATCCTTCGGGGTCGTAGGAGAAGAACCAACACAAGCACCACGGGAAGCATGTCGCGGACCAACACAAGAAACACTAGAAGCATGTCCACGAGCATGGCCTCACTCACTAGACAGAGTGTCATAAAACCCATCCACAAATCGCGCCTTCTTAGGCTCACAAGTGTTCATGCCATGAGAAGGGCTATGAACAACCAAAGGTCTAGAGGCACCTCCTCGCCGTATTCTCCTTGCCGGCGGTAGCAAAAGCTCTCTTGATGCCCATCCTTCCCACAAGGGAGAGCAATGGTACAAAGGCCTATCGAGAGGCACGGTCCGAGTAGATGAATTACCATTCTCGTTGTAAGTGGGAAGTCCCTTGGGACTTAGAGCATGAAGCATCAACCCCAACATCCAACTTGGTGCCCACATTAGAATCACACGTGCCATGAGACAGGGCTACGTGGCTTCTTAAAAGCTTTAGCACGCACACGTCGCTCGTGCTTGACACGGCGAAAGCAAAACTCAACGGTATGCCCATCCTTCTTGCAAAAGGTGCATTGGAACCTCGTCTTGGGAGTATGAGTTCCAAATATGTGGGAGGCACCCTTTCCATTCAAATCACCTTGGGCAACACGGAAGAAGCAACAAGCTTAGGAGTAGCTATGGGAGAGCTATCCAAAGCACTAGCACACTTACTAGCATCCAAAGACTCACACTCAAGAGAAGAAGTCGACTCCGGTTTAGAAGAAGCAAATTTAGAAACATCAACATCGGAGTGACAAGAAAAGTGAGAATCCAAACCATTGGCACAAAGACTCTTGCACCTTGTGCGCAAAACCTCATTTTGAGACTTGAGGCGCTCACAAGTACCACATGTCATATTTCTCAAATTATTGATTTCTTCTTCAATGCATTTAGCATATGTGGTACGCAAGAGTTCATTTTCTTTCTCAAGGTTGGCACTCATCTCATCATGCTCAACCAACTTAGCGCTCATATCCTCGCGCATCTTTTTCAAAGCCAAAACTTCATTTTCCAAATCAATGCATGAGGTGCAAACAAAATCACATGAACAAGCAACATCAATTACATCTCGCAAAGCATTATCATCATCACAAGAAGTATGGCAAGCATCCTCTACAAGAAACAAAGAGCACTTGCTAGAAGGCATGGATTTTATATCACAAATTTCAGCCCTAGCATGCTCAAGATCATCTACACATGTGGTGTGAGTCAATTTTAATTCATTAATTTCAGCATGCAAAGACTCACAAGAAACACATGGTAAAGAAGCACTTGTCTCTAACAAAGCAATCTTACTCCTAGCCATATCAAGCTCATCATTCAAAACAACACAAGAGTTGCAAGGCATAGAAGCATTGGATTTCAACAAGTCAATTTCAGATTGCAAGTAAGCAAGAGATGATCTCAATTCATCATTCTCAAAATCAAGATTGTCGCATGCTCTTCTAAAAGCTTCAACATGCATTTTGCGCCAACTAACTTCATATTTTAATTTCTCATTTTCAGCACACAAGGCATCGCATGATTTGCAAGGCAAAGAAGCTTTGAAATTTAACACCTTAATTTCAGATTTCAAGCATGCAATGGAAGCAATCAAAGCATCATTTTCAGCATGTATGGTGTTACAAGAAGTGCAAGAATTCAAAGCACGAGACCTCCAATGAGCCATACCACATTTCAACCTAGTAAGAGAGCATTTAATCTTCTCATTCTTCCTACGCAAGGCATCACACAAATCTATGTTTCTCCTATGCAAGTCTCCACAATCACGCTCACAAACATCCAACCTATTGCATAGGATCAAGATAGCTTTCGCAAGTGTACCTTGGTTCATGCCTCCTAGCTTGTGGTAGAGCTTGCCTTTCTTGATGTCACCATCTCGATAGTCCTCGATGAGAGATATCATCTCCTCCACTTCGGCTTCCGCCTCAACCTCCATACTCCTCCTGCTCAAAGAACCACAAGGAGAAGAACTTGGTGCCATAAACAAAGTACCGGTTTAGGATTAGCCGAAACCAAGCTCAAGGAACAAGCAACGATGCAAAGAAAGCACTCAAAAAGCCTCAATTCTCTAACAACTACCGACGAGTTCAATAGCAAAGGATCTTATCTTTTTCCCAAAATTTTACCACCGAACAAGGAGCACCAAAGATAGAGGCACAAAAAATTTCAGCTCAAGATAAGGTGAAATGAAGCCTAGAGAAAATCCGGAAGAAACAAGACAAAGCCGCAAGAGACATAAATGAGGATTTTTCAATTATCTTGTTGATTTTTTCTGAATTTTTGAAGACCCCAAAATGATCTTTAGAAGGAGCACCGAGCGAAAAGTTATGCCCGTTTTATCGAAGGTACCTCAAGTTATGGTTTTCCAAGGGCGCAACTCCAAATCGTCGGACTCAAAACGTGCAAACCAAGGTCACAAGCAAAAGCACCTCTTTCCTCTAGTCACCCTATGGATTCAAGACTTGTTAGAGCCAAAAGAATCCACAACCGGCTCGATACCAATTGAAGGATCGGATGGCGACTAGAGAGGGGGGAGTGAATAGGAGCGGTAAAAATTCTTCTCAAAGAACCCGGCCTATACCCTAGTCAAAACCCGGTCACACACAAGCGTTGGAACGAATCACACACCAATCGCCAAAACAACGAGTTCTTGAAACACACGCGGAAGCACGAATGAAGGAGGGAGGAATCGAACCAAAGAGCAAAGCGCCGGGCTCGGCGGACCGTCCGGCGGGGCGGGGGCGGACCGTCCGCGATGGCCGCGCGGACCGTCCGGCGGGGTCCCGCGGACTGTCCGCACCCTTGCCGCGGACGCGTCCGGCCCGAGCCGCGGACCGTCCGTTAAAGAGAACAGAACCACCGGGAACCGACCCGAGAAAAACGGACCGTCCGCGAAGACACGGCGGACCGTCCGCTACCGAAGCACGGAGCGTCCGCAAACCGGCCGCAACGAAAAACCAAAACCAAATCGGATCGAAAGCAAAGCCGAGGAAGAACACGAAGAACACGCGAAGAACACCGTACAAAAAGAGCTCCGAAAAAGCAATAAAAGAAACTCGGGAATAGAAAGATTGGCACAAGATTTAGAGGATGAAATCGCTATGAATATCTTGTCCAATCGATTACAAGCCACTCCTAGAAACCAAATCTAAGATGGCAAAAAGCTCCAATCAAAGAGCCACTCTCCCCTCTCTCCCTCTCTCCCAAAGCACTCCAAAATGAAAGAGTACCGCCCCCTCTAGCCCAAGAGTTGGCTGAAAATTCAGCCCCCTCCTCCTATATATAGGCCCTCCGAAAAGACCGAAGTGCCCCTACACTAGGAGTACAACACAAGCCCTCACGGGGGGCATTTTGGTCAACACATGAAGTTCACCATCGGACGGCCGCACATCCATCGGGCCTTCACGTCCTCCCGACGCAAGCACCTAGATCATGCCGCGTGTCGCCCGCCTCGAAGCTTCCCGACGCACCCGGATACCGTCTCCGTCACGCCGGGCCCTCGGGCTCGGTTTTGAGGCCCAACCCGAGAAACCCTCCTCAGATGGTTTTGTGGCCAAACCACCAAACCCCGCGTACACGGCCCGGCCTCACCACGCCAAGCGTCGAGCCCGCCAAGCCTTTCACCTCCGGCGCCGGATGGTCTACTCAGTCTTGCCTCGTTCCTTGACTTGGCCACCACCGATGCACCGGCTCCATGTCCACGACTTCATCTTGCTCTTCTTGCACCATGCGGCTCGCACTTGATCCCGTCGGCCACCGGGTCCCTCGAACCAAGCCTACTTGTCTCTCCACTCCTCGGAGGCCCCGCAAGGCTAAGACCTTTCGCGCCCGTTCTTCACCCGCACCAACGCAAACCAAGCCGCAACCAACACCTGCAATACTAGGCCAAGAGTCAGTCCACACAACGTTGTCAACCACTCCTCACGAGTGCATTGACAACACACCACATAAACAATAAGGTAAGTACACAAAATAAAGCACACACAACACAACTCAACACTACACACACAAAGCTTCAAACCATCCGGTCAATCACTCATCACACACGAACCAAGGTACTTCTCAACTTGGTTCCTCAATACCTTGGGTTCACCACTCGAGGGAAGAAGGGTCCCCGACTACGACGGGAGACTTGTCCGCTTGCAAGTCTAAACGAACTTTGATACAACTATTTACCGTCACAAGCCCCTTTTTCCGGCACCGTTCTTCGGGGAACAAGTGATCAATATTTGATCTTTTATTGCTTTTTTTGTAATTTTTAGTTTTCTTTTAGTTTTTCTTTTTGCATCTACTAAACTTTGATCATCCTCAAAATAAATCTAATATAGTTTGTCTAACTCTAGTTTTCATAGATTTTCTTTTACCTTCTAGTTTTTGCATATTTTGTTTATTGCTAACCCTAACCCGATAATTTTGTGGATGATCTAGAAAAACTATACGAGGCTAAGGAGATGCGAAGCACATCAATCTAAACAAATTTGGATTTTGTAGATTCGAAGTCCGAAGACAAGGGATCGAAGGAATCTCCGAAGAATTCACCACCTCAAAGTCCTCGGGAGAATCGACTTCTACCAATGGGTGACCAACCGCAAGAGCGCAAGATTAGGGAGCTATGCACCCGGACATCATCGACCTACCAATCTTGAATCTTGAGGAGATCGGAAGACCGTTCGAGATCAAGACCTCAAAAATCCGCATGGTGCAACATTCACCCTTCACCGGTAAAGAGGATCCGAACCTTCACCTCCAAGCATTCATTCAACTATGTCACACTTTCAACACGGATGGGGTGACTCAAGATCAAATCGGGGCAAGGCTTTTTCCGTTCTCGCTACTCGGGAAGGCCTTGCAATGGTTCCACTCTCAACCGGCGGAGACGGTGCAAAATTGGAACACGTTGATGAAGGCTTTTATGAAGGAATACTACTCGCGGGTAAAACTCAAAGCTTGTGTAATAGAATTGCCGGCTTTGTTCAATATCTTACGGAAACTATCTCGGAGGCATTCGAGCGCTTCAATAAGTATACTCGGGCAGTTCCACATCACAAGTTCCCGAAGGAAGACCTCGTGCGAAGTTCTATCAAGGACTCACCATGGCGTCAAGGACGATCATTGATGCATCAGCTGGAGGATCTATCATCGAGCTTACACTGACGGAAGCTTTCACTCTATTCAAGAAGGTCGCGGATAATGACACGTGGGCGTCATCCGGACGCCTACATCCGGTTCAACCCACGGGAAACGTCAATGGAGTCTTGCAAGTGGAGAAGGAGAACATAGTTGAAGGCAAGATTGTTTCACTCATGAGGAGGTTGGAGAAGATGGAGATAGAAAAGAAAGAGGCTCAAGACTTGAAGGTTGCCGAAGCAAGATCCACATGCGAAGAATGCGGAGAGTACGGCCATGTCCACAAAGATTGTCCGAGAGGAAGCCAAAGTGCTCGACTACATGAGGAAGGGAGAATTGCCGAACTTCCGCTACGGGCAAGGTAGACCTCAATTTAACGCAAGCTCATCCATTCCGAATTCGGTTCCGCTTCGTATACAATTGAAGGAATTCATGGACGAGCAAGCTAAGATCAACAAGGACACCGTCACCAAGTTCAAGACCATAGATAAGGTGTTGGAGAACATCGATAGCGAAGTGACGGAGGTCGGGAGCTCCAACCATCAAGTGATCAACATGATGAAGATGCTCGAGACGCAAGTGGGACAACTTGCCGGGCGCCTCACTAATGATGAAGGGGAAGCTTCGGGACAACATAAAGGTCCCGAATCGGCGAAGGCCATTCAAACACGATCGGGAAAGGAGACCGAAGATCCGGAACATTCCGCGGGAGAAAGGAAGCCTAAACCATCCGCTAAGGCGGAGGGGATTGCTAAGGAGAAGGTTATGGGGTTCGTCACCGAAGAGCCCGAGTTTGAGATGCCGGAAGAAGACACGAGGATACCACAACTCAAGCCATGCTACTTCCGAGGTAAACTTGACAACCACTTTGAGAAGTTTGTGGAGGTTGTGCGTAGACTTAGCATCAACATGCCATTATTAGATGCCCTACAAGTACCTACATATTCTCGTTACATTAAAGACATACTTGCAAATAAATATGGGATAGCAACACTCGGGGTAGATCATGTCAAGATGTCCGAGGAGTGTAGTGCCACTATTGCTAATGGGCTAGAGAAGCAAAAGGACCCCGGATGCCCTACAATTCCATGTTCCGTTGGTTAATTTAATTTCGAGAAGGTGTTGTGCGACCTTGGAGCAAGTGTGAGCGTCATGCCAAGAGATGTGTTCGAGAAGCTACGCCTACCGTTGGAGCCTACGGTTATGTGTTTGGAGTTGGGAGTTAACTTCATTCTCTATCCCTTGGGCATTGCCGAAGATGTACCCGTGAAGGTCGGACACCAGTACATCCCCGTCGATTTCGTGGTTCTCGAGATGGGAGAGAGGGAGAAGCCGCCGCTCATCCTTGGGAGGCCTTTCCTCAAGACCGTGGGAACTACCATTGATGTTGGCAAGGGGGAGATCATGTTCGATATTAACGGAGAAAGGAATTCTTTCAAGTTCCGACCACGACTCGAGGCATGCAATATGATTGAAGTTAAAGATGTTCCACCTTATCGTCGTGTTGTTAAGGAAGAACCAAAGAAGAAGGAAGGGCTGAAAAAGAAGAAAGAATCGAAGAAGAAGGATGTGAAGAAAGTCAAGGAAGATGTTGCGTCCGTCAAGACAAAGGAAGAAAAGGCGCCCTGTGAAGACCAAAAAAATGACTAAGCCGGAAGATAAGCTCGTGCCCAAGATGGTGCGGAAGTGAGTACCCAAGGAGCGTTGATCCGAAGTAATCAAGTGAAGAAGTCTAGCTATGGACTATAAACGAAGCGCTAGGCGAGGAGGCAACCCGTTTCGTCAAAGTCAAGAATAAGCTACCGGGAGGACAACCCGATTCCAAATTTTTCGAGTCTTTTTAAATAATTTAGTTTCAAATTTCATTACGCAAAGACATTAGACTTATAAGTGGTTGAACAATATTAGAGACATAATTCTTGGTTGAATATTTTACTTGATCATAAACTTTTACATGAACCCTCCTATGTGTGTGTTTGTTTCTTTTCGAGAAACCACAACCAAATAAATTCAGAACCTAACTCAACCATTCATCCTAGTTATGGTGTTGTGGTTGACTTGTTTTCCATGCTAAAAACACACGAGTAGAGCCACGACTTATACCTAGGTGTTAATTAAATTTCAGCACGCGGTAGGACTCGCGTGAACCTAGAAACTAAACTTTTGGTTGATTTAAAAATCTATATCCTTGGTTTCTCTAAGATTAGAATTTTTCTAAGCCTCATTTAATTTTATTTTATTCAAAACTCTCTCATTTGGCCAAAATTAGAACCTAAACCTATCCCCCATGATCAAGCCAGGAAAGTTTGCTCTCAACCAATGAAGGCAAACTATACCGGTGAGACCGATATCAATATAGTCGGAAAATATTTTCGACTTACATTTTTTTTTAATGGCTTAAAAACTTCTGTAAATTTATGCTTGAGATCTTCCATAGCTCTAAAAATATTTTTAAATTTTCAAAATTAGAGGAGGGCTTAGCCTTAAACATACTTAGAGGGAGGGAATCTAGTTAAAGTTAATCATGCATGCACCATTGGATGCCCTTTCATCAACTTTCATCATGACCACATGCAAAGGACAAGCATGGGTGGGCGGGAAGCATGACTTTGCAGGAATTTGATGGTGGCATGTGAAGCAAGTGGAGCAAGGGAGCATGGACATGACTCAAAGCATGAAGCATCAAGTGGAAGGACCAATAATGCAAGAAAAGGATCCGACGAGAGCGTTTGGGCGGTGCAACTCGTGGAGCACATGGAAAAGAAAGTCACGGAGGAGAAATGATCGTGCTTGGAGGAAAACGAAGACCCGGGGAGGCACGCGGCCACCCGGGCCGGTCGGCCCGGGCCGGCTAGCCTCCCCTACAAAAGGAGTCCCCCGGCTCCCGTCTTCGGCAGGCAAGCATCCCTCTCCTTCCTCAGTTTGTGTGCTCAAGTTTTTGTGCCCAAAACCACTGTAGACATAGCCAACCTTCCCAAGATTGATAGCTCAAACAATACACACCCTTAATCCACTCGAAGTCCACATTCCGAAGTAAGTTTTGAGTGCCTAGCGACCGGTTGCAACCCGGAATTTTAGTGTAGAGAAGAGTGCTGCAATCATGTGGAAGAAACCACAAGTCTCTTCACCAAAAAGAAGGAGTCGTCGTCATCCAAGCCATCTTTGACGACGTCTTCGAGGAGGCACTCGGTTTCGAATCTCCTCGGAGCATGGAGGAGGACACGACACCGCCAAGGAGGAATGACACTCTCCTCCTCGGTGGCATGAGGGCAACAAGGAGTACGTCCATGAGGTTTACCGAACCTCAAGGGCATACAGAGGAGCCGCACGTCCCACCTCGTTAATCGACCCGTTCATCCGCACCACCTCCATAAACTCCGTGGTATTCCACATATGGCTTCATCTTATTGTCGGAGGAGGAGGAGAAGAAACTCTCTCGTCTTGAGAAGAGGCTTGTGGTAAACGTCGATTTCGACGATTAAGCACTTAACTATTTGGGTTTCGGCATGGACATATATTATATGTTGGGGCACCTTGGATGGGTGCAATTCTCTGACGGGGTGTCGGCAAACACCCACAAGGAGTTTTCCTTGGAAATCTTGATGACTATTGCGCCCATCCTTGATGAGGGGGGTGCAAAGTTTATCATTCCGTTTGGAAGGAATCCAACAAGTGGTTCCCTACGAGTATTTTAGGGAGATACTTGGGTTCCAAAAGGGAGCTCCGGAGAAAGTCTACATGCCGGATGACTTGTTAGATGGATTTTGGAATTTAATCTCCGGAGAAGCCCACCAACAACGCAACTCCATCCGCAACCCCATTATCCAAGTATTCCACTTTGGATGTGCAAGAGGATTATGGGGAGGATGAGGGAGACGAAGGTGACCGACACAGAGTTGAATTGGCTCTACTCGGCTTTAATTGCCAAGTAGCCAATAGACCCCTTATACCTCATGATCAAGCGATGGTGTTGCGAGGCAACATCGGGATCGGGAGATAATGGTTCGGGGTGCTACCTCTTTATGTTGGCCATCTCCTTAAGGCCGGGAATTACGAGGAATCCCGAACATCTTTTATGTGGAACCCCTCTCGGTTTTGAGTATTTGAAACAAGGAAAATATATTAGTGAAGATGAGAGAGGAGGCTTTCATGTGGCCAAGGTGAACCTACCCCTTCCGGACGCAAGGCTTAGGCTTTTCATTCAAGGGGAGGAGGAATGGTTGGAGGAGGGACTCCTTGTCCCGGCAAAGAAAAATAAAAGAGGAATAATTGTAGAGGAGGGATCTTCCTCCGCACAAGCGGGTGGTGCACAACCTAACTATGTGCCACCATTCGGCGGGATCCCTACTCGCCAAGTTATTACGGAGGGCCACAAATGCAAGCATGGGGGGTGGTGGTGCACCGGTGCCCCCACCAAATTATGTGGTGCCCAACGTAACCTTTGCGGAGCCCTACGCACAATATCCCCAACCACAACAAAGCATGGCCATAATTGGAGGGTATGTTGCGAGAAACATGCAAAACGTCGCAGCTATCCAATCCAACGCGTCTTAACTTGATGAGGGCAATGCAAATATTGCCTACGAGCTTGGGCGCCTTCACCTAGTACAGCCGGATCAATTCGTTGGAGGGGATATCCAACCCTACTACGAGCAAGGGTACAACTACCAAGATTATCAACACCAACCACCGGTGGAGGTTTAGGAAGAAGGAAGAACTTTATTTCCCTTTTTCTATAATTTTCAGCTTTTGTTTGCTTGTGTTTGCGTAATGTTTTTAGTTTTCATTTAAATTTCAGCAAGTGTGTTAGTTTATTTTCAGCATGTATTTCAGTTTGTTTTCATCGTTAATAAAGACACCAACTTGTTTACACCATTGGAAAAGTTACAAAATTTGTACCATGATGATGTATGATTATAATTGCCGCTTTGTTTATCTTTGTAATTGAATTATGCATGTTAAAGCTAGTGCTCTCTTACAATACAAATCTGAATTTATCTAAATGCTAGTTTAATCTTTAGCGGAGGTTATGATTAAAATAGAGACCCATAGTGTTTTATGTGCTCTCAAGTTATAGATAGATTAAAGATGGTTTTTATGCCCAAAAATATCGCTAACCTTGTCATGAATATTGCTTGTGTGTTGCTCAACCTATCCGAGCCTTATATATATTTGAGTGCATAAACCTTAGTGTACAATAATTATTTTTGAGTGAGTTATTGCAGTCTATGATTTCTCTGGCCCGAGACTAAGAAGCTGGTCATTCCATTTTTGTGTATCTATCTTTTTTCTAGCCTTTTATCTGTGCATTGTGTATCCCCACATCGGAGATCTCACAAACCTCGCCGGATATCCACCCTTAAAACCAAAAATCATCTTTTGTGATTACCTCCTTGACCACAACCTATAGTTGATGACGGATCATTAATTCAAGGAAGATTGCAAGACGGTACCACGATTAAAGATCTCAAGTATCTCTCCAAAGGAAAAGTATTTCCAGTACCTACCTTGTTTATCACCTCTTTGCCGGAGGACGAGCAACATCTATGCATGGGGGAGGAGGTAGGTACGATGCAATTTTAGAGTTCAAAGGGGAGCAAATAAAAAATCAAAAGAATGAAAGAAAGAATGAAAAATATATATATGTGAGAAAAAGAAAAAATATATGAGTATGTGTAAAAAAAAATAAAGTGAACTCCCTAGGTTCTCTAAAATACATTAGGAATTTCAATGCTTCAAGATTAAAATATCCATACTCATTTTCCAACCATGTGCAATCCGATAACGAGGACTTCCTTTGTGCCTCGGGATCACTCTTTGCCATTTGCACATGTCCACCTATCTCAAGTGTGTGTATTTTTCCCTTTCTCCTCCTTGATATAACATTATTTTCCAATGACCTTTTTGACGAGTCTCGGTAAGACCATGAGAAGCTTGTCTTGTTTTGACAACATCTCATTTGTAATATCTTGGTAGGACTAAACTTTCCCAAAAAAAGCTCCATATAAAGCCTACCACATACATATATATGAGAGAGAAAAGAGTAGACTATATAGGCTTGAGAGACAAGATGAGATGAGAGTTCATGAGGAATATGCAAGATGATTTAAATTTGTGAACTTGGTTTAGCTCTATTTAAATTTTGGGAGCATGTTAATACTTGTGGGGTGAGCTTAATTAAGAATCTACCCTCCATAGGGACGAAGGCTAGTACATTATGGAACTTTAACGAATTAAAATTTCGAGAGCATTATATTTTCTCATGAATGATCAAGTTCAAGGTTTAAACATTGATGGGCAACAATGATATCCATCGAAGGCTTACTCGAGGACGAGCAAGGTTTAAGCATGGGGGAGATGTTGACAAAGTGAAAATCCGTCAACCTAGCTAGGAGTTTACCTTCGGTGTTGGCATAAGTTTTATACCTTATCCATTGGTACTAACCCCCGTGGTATAACAAGTTCACTTGTGCATGTCGGTTTTGGAGTTTAGTGTTTATGCAGGGTTTTAGCGTTGAAAGCAAGACTTCCAGGATAAGTTCATCAAGCACCTTGTGACAAGACCTTGAAGCCCCGTACAAGTCATGCAATGAAGCAAACTTGACTCCAAGAAGCCTTGGGACCTAACCCGAGAAGATGACAAACTCCGAGGACCTAACCAGAAAAGTGTCGAATCTTGCGAGACAAGGAGCTACATCCAACTTGGAGAGAAAGCGACGACAATGCCTACATGCAGAAGGGGGAAGGATCTAGAAGACTCGGGAACCGACACCACGCGAAGGAGGCCGGGAACTGGGCCTAGATGGGCCCGGGCCGGTCGACCCGGCCGGCCGGCCCGGCCCGGTCCGGGGCCCATTTGCTCCCTACCCGACGTGGGAACCTTGCAAGGAAGACCACATCGGAGTTCCCGCAGCTAGAAGCAAGATCAAGGTAGGATCCCGGTGGTGATCTTGTTTATGTATCATTGTACTAGTTGAATTATGAAGTTGAATCGATTTCTAGCGATCAAGCGTTTCTTCAATGATTTTGTTTTTCGATCGGCTTTGCTTATTCTATATCTATTCTCGAGATAGATCACATAGGGTGTTCTTGTAGCCGCGGTGACTAGAGGTACACGCCGGATCTTCCGAAAGAACTCGACTTGTCCTTGGACTCTCCCTAGACTACCCGCATGAATAGGAATACATTGTGACAGAACGGGGGTTCCGACATGCCGGCGTTTTCGGAGTCGGACGAGAAACCATGATTTAAAGAGGCTTTTAATAAGATTCGATTTGCTATTTCTTCTCTTGTTTGGAACTTCAACAAAAGGCTTAACCCGATGTCTCTAGATCGGTTTATCCACCCTATCTATCTTTGTTACCTCCGGTCTTTAGTAGATTAGATTTGTTTTGTGTTTTTTATGTAGATGCATTAGGGTTTCGTTTACCGAAGATTGAAGTTACTTGGCTTTACTAGATCATGTTTTGCATCACACATTTGTTCCACGGATACAATACCTTGGGTTCACCACTCAAGGGAAGAAGGGTCCCTTGACTACGACGGGAGACTTGTCCACTTGCAAGTCTAAACGAACTTTGATACAACTATTAACCGTCAAGAGCCTTCGAGTTTTTCTTTCTTTTACATCAAGAATCCTCAAAGGATGTTCCACAACAGAGAGATCTGGTTCAATCCAAGCATTAGTTTCTTTAATCACTTCTCTAGCCAGTTCATGTGCACATTTCCATAATTGTGATACGTGAAACACATTGTGTACGGGAGAGAATCGCTCGAGCAGCCGAATACGGTATGCCACTGGCCCACAGACTTGAATGATTTCATAAGGGCCGATGTAGCGAGGAGCTAGCTTTCCTTTCACACTGAATCTTTGGACACCCTTGGTTGGCGAAACTTTTAAATACACAAAGTCACCAACTTTGTATTCCCTAGGTGCCTTTCCCTTGTCATAATGACTCCTTTGTCTTTCTTGAGCAATTCTCAAATTTTCCTTGATTACTGGCACTTTTTATTCGGCATCCTTAACTAAGGCCGAACCAAAGAATTTCCTTTCCCCGGTCCGTGACCGGTTCAAGGGAGTGCGACATCTTCGTCCATAAAGAGCCTCAAAAGGTGCCATTTTCAAGCCTGGATTGATAACTATTATTGTAAGAAAATTCAGCCAAGGCGAGACACTTGTCCCAACTCTTATCAAAGTGAATTACACATGCTCGCAACATGTCCTCTAGAATCTGGTTTACTCTTTCAGTTTGACCATCGGTCTGAGGACGATAAGTTGAACTGCGTATGATTTTTGTGCCAAGTGACTTATGTAACTGTTCCCCAGAAATGTGACACAAGGAGAGATCCCCTATCAGAAATGATGGTCTTAGGAACACCATGCAAGCGAACAATGTGCTCAATATAAAGACTTGCATAATCCTTGGCATCATATTTAGTGTGGACCGGAATAAAGTGAGCTGTTTTTGTCAGTCTGTCAACGATAACCCAAACGGAATCATGCTTCTTAGATGTGAATGGCAATCAAGACACAAAGTCCATACTTATGTCATCCCACTTCCATGAAGGTATGGGTAGGGGTTGAAGAGTACCGGAAGGTTTCAAATGACTTGCTTTAATTCTTTGACAAGTATCGCATTCGACACATATTTGGCAATGTCCACCTTTCCATTGGACCACCAAAAATTCTCCTTTAAATCTTGATACATTTTACTACTCCCCGGATGGATAGAGAATTTGGAGAGATGACCTTCATCAAAGATTTCCTTTTTCAAGTCCCAATTATCTGGAACAACAAGGCGTTGCCCAAACCAGAATATGTCTTTCTTATCCTTCCGGAAGCAATCATGCTTAGGATCCTTTTCTAACAATTTTTGTTTTATCGAAAGAATACCCTCATCTTGAAGTTGAGCCTTAACAATTCTCTCAAATAGGTTAAACTCCGCGGAAATAGCATTTAGGCTTCCTTGTTCAATAATTTCCAAGTTTAGCCTTCTCAAATCCTCACATAGAGTGTCACTGTAAGGTTCCATTGATAGGCAATTGCAGTGAGCCTTGCAACTAAGAGCATCTGCAACTACATTCGCCTTTCCAGGATGATAATGGACCTCAAGATCATAATCTTTGATTAATTCTAACCATCTTCTTTGCCTCATATTTAAATCAGATTGAGTGAAAATGTATTTGAGGATTTTGTGGTCAGTGAAGATATTGCAGCGGGTTCCCATAAGGTAATGCCTCCACATTTTCAATGCATGAACAACCACTGCTAGCTCTAAGTCATGTGTGGGGTAATTCTTTTCATGAGGGCGAAGCGCTCATGAGGCATAGGCAATAACCTGATTTTCTTGCATAAGAACATAGCCAAGACCCGTGCCTGAAGCATCACAATAAACTTCATATGGCTTTGAATTGTTCGGCTGTGCTAGCACTGGGGCTGAAGTTAAAAGTTCTCTTAACTTTCGGAAAGCCTTATCACAAGCCTCACTCCACACAAATTTCACACCTTTCTTTAGCAACTCAGTCATAGGCTTAGCAATCCTAGAGAAATCCGGAATACAACGACGATAATAACCAGCCAAGCCTAGAAAGCTGCGGATTTGATGAGCTGATTTAGGAGGTTGCCAATCCATAACCTCTTGCACTTTGCTTGGATCGACAGATATGCCTTCGCTGGAAATAGTGTGCCCTAGAAATTTAACACTATCCAGCCAAAACTCACACTTGGAGAACTTAGCATAGAGTTTATGCTCTCTCAAGCGTTGTAGGACAATGCAAAGATGTTCCGCATGTTCTTCCTCATTCTTGGAATAAATAAGGATGTCGTCAATGAAAACCACGACGAATTTATCCAACTCCGTCATAAATATAGAATTTATAAGGTACATGAAGTAGGCTGGTACATTTGTGAGACCAAAAGACATAACCAAGAATTCATATAGGCCATAGATAGTAGAGAAAGCCGTCTTGGGAATATCAATAGGCTGGATTTTAATTTGATGATATCCCGATCGAAGATCGATCTTAGAGAAGACCTTAGCTCCGGCCAAGTTGTCAAATAGCACATCAATGCAGGGCAAGAGATATTTGTTTTTGATAGTCACCGCATTGAGAGGTCGGTAGTCCACACACAACCTCGGGCTACCATCTTTCGTTTTCACAAAGAGGGCGGGACAGCCCCCAAGGAGTAGAGCTTGGGAGGATACGGCCCTTATCAAGCAACTCTTGAAGTTGTTTCTTTAATTCAGCAAGTTCTTTGGGTGACATTCTATAAGATCGCTTAGAAATAGGAGCAAGTACCAGCCGTAGCTCAATGACAAACTCAACATCTCCGTCTGGTGGCAAGCCAGGCAATTCATCAGGAAAGACATCCGTGTACTCGCATACCACTGGAATGTCCTCAAGTTGAGTAGTTATGGCTGCATACACACATGAGCCTTTATGGCCTGCTGGGGAAGGTAAAGAGTTGAATTCCCGACAAGAGGTGAGTTGATTTCTAACATTCTCTCTGAAATATCCAGGACAACTTTATGTTGAGTCATCCAATTCATGCCTAGGATAACATCTACCCCTTCTAGGTTCATAGTGACCAGATTAGTTTGAAAAGCTTTGCTACCTATCTCAAGTGGTACGCTTAAAGCTACTTGATTTGAAGCAACCTTTCCACCCGGTGTGGCAATCATATAGGCCTGCTTAGTATGACACCACTTCAAGTCCAAATTACTCACGGTTTTCACATTAATAAAACAATGAGTAGCACCGGAATCAAATAATATAGTAACCGGAGGACTACGAATAGAAAATGTACTGTCAATACCGGTGCTCCCTCCGCGGATCAACCACCTGCGGTGAAGTTTAAATGACCTTGCTTCACTTGCACGGTTTGTTTCTTTCCCTGATTTCCAGCCTTAGAGCCTTGCCCCTGATTTTGCTGATGTTGTTGTCGAGGGCGTGTGCACTTGTTAGCATAGTGTCCCAGCTGTGCGCGATTGTAGCAACGACGATCCTCATTGTTGCGGGAAGGTGGGGGTGCACTAGGCCTAAGAGCGATATGCTTCGGGTGCTGCGATAGCCAAAGTTGCCAGACGACTTAGACTGAGATTGCTTCATCACCCAGCGTCCAGATGAAAATTGTTGGGTGGCACCCGCACATTCTTCATCACAAACATAAATTTCTTGCCTTGGCCACCTTGCTCGAAGCTTGATTGAACTTCCTCTTCCTATCCTGTTGAGCTCTCTTCATGGCGTCCTCCTGAGAGATGGCCAAATTCACTAGCTCAGGATAGCTATCAATTTTTATTAAGTTCAGCCTTTCATAGAGCTATCCATCAAGTCCCTCACGAAATCGCTCCATCTTTTTCTTATCAGTATCAACATGATAGTCCCCATACTGAAAGAGACTATTGAACTTCTGGGCATACTAATAAACTGAGTCAGATCCTTGCTTGAGATTCATTAGCTCTTTCATTTTCCTATCAACAAGCCCCTTAGGAATATAATGCTCCTTGAAGGCTTTCTTGAATTCCGCCCAAGTTATCCGGTGACCTTGTGGCTGCATAAATTTAAAATGCTCCCACCGGATTAATGCTTCACCCCTCGTTGCTTTGAGCAGCGAAGCCTGCCTTATTTTCTTCGAGCAAGGCAAAGTGCGAAGATGGAAAACATGGCCTCTAGGGCCCCGATGAAAGCATCGGCCTCTAGGGGCTCCTCTCGCCTTGGTGAACAATGGTGGCCTCATTACCCCGAACTTGTCATATGACATGACCGCATTAGGCCCATCCGGATTTGGCCCTTGATTATTGAAAGGCTGCTGCAACCTCTCGTGCAATTTGTTGCCGAGTCCGAAGTATTTGGCGCAACACCTCGTCCGAGCAGCAAGAAAGGCTTCGCGGGTGTCATAGGTGGAGGCGCAAAAAGAGGACCATCACCACCGCCTCCCACACCCCGAGAGTCATTTTATGTGTTATCGGACATCTGAAAAGTTGAACTTTCATTAGATACATATTTAAAGCTTTCTTAAAAGAATACAAGAAGAATATGCATACGAAAATTCAGACATAGAAATTTCAGAATTCGACAGCATCACAGTCCCGAGTAAATAGATCATAACTCTCTGTACAGAAGTCAAAAATTTCTAAAATTTGGTCAGCATGTGTAGAATTGTATAAGATTCAACTTTGGTATTCAACTCCAGATCAGATTCATCTTTTATAGGGGTGGAAAAATTCAGTTTCCAAAGTTCTGTCTAGCAGTTTGGACAGCAGCCGTAGCTTACTAAAAATTCGATATTTCATAAACTACACATGCAAAAATGCTGAATTTTGGTGAGCATGACCATTATAAAATTTCAAACTTTGGTAGTCATTGCAAAATCCAGAAATGACCATAAATTTCTTCATTTCATTTCTTAGGCGATTGCTGCCGGAAAGGTGTATTCCACCATAATTACAAAATTACAAATTTGGGTGGATCGCCATTACATAGGGGTCACTATGTAGCTTCTAGCTACACAAAAGAATACTATAAGTCAGCCTAGCACAAAATCCAACCAAAAGGGCTAACAAAGATTACATGTCAAGTTTTTCCTACTACATCATCTACGATCTAGGTCCTACGTACAAACTATGGAGAGTTCCCCGCGACATGTAGGAATAGAGCGCCAAGCTCCTCTAGTCGAGTCCGGGAATGTCCCGAACCTCCTATGGGTAGAGCTTGATCTCCATCCGCTCATCCTCTCCAATAGCCGGTGGGTGGTCATCTGCTGGAGCATACCCACCACACCCTCCAAGGCCTCTATATCGAGCTCGAGGTCCCCAACCTGCTCCTGCAAATCCTGGATGTGCTCAAGGTGCACAAGCCTCTCAGCATCCCTGTCATCCGGGCCGAGCTCGCAGCTCCGCCGCCCGGCCCGTAAGTCCAGAACCTGCTGCAAGTGGTCACCTCGATCAACCAGAAACCGTAGTATCTACCACCGGAGATCGGCAATGGTCCGCATGGCCTTTACAAAACCATTGTGCTGCTCGGTGTAGAGATTGACAACCCGGTGGATGTACCAAGTAGCTCCAAGGGAGACGACCAGCCAAGTCATCCACGATAACTCGACGAAGGTCCCGTAGAGCGTACAAGGCCCTCAAGCACGTGCCCAAAGTCCGCACCGTGTCATAGGGTGGCACGATCTCGAGAAGTGTGGCTATATTGGCCATCGGTCCTAGCCACAAAGGATCGTTGGGGTCCTAAGCCGGAAGCAACCCCAACGGTGTCGAAGCATCTCCTACGGTCCGTGGGTGGAGAGAGTGTGGAGCACCATCAAGGTCGCCGACTACACTACCTCGAAAGCGCGAAAGCGAGAGGAGCTCCATGCTCAAGTCCGCCCACTCGGGGTGGCCGGGTGGGGGAGCACAATCACTCAAACTCTGCAGGTCGGGTACGCCCAACTCCTCATACCCCACCCCCTCGTAGAATGGAGGGGTGGTGTAGCCGACAAGCATACAAAGCTCTCCACGCAATGCGTGTGAAGCCCTCCCACTGCAAGCCAGTGGTGGCAAACGAGCCATCGCACTCACCGCAACAAACCCAGGGGCAGCCATCTGTAAAGTAATTACAAACACATATTAGAACCCAAAAAGATGAGTTTAATATGCAATATGGCAAAACTGGCAGTTCTGAACAAAAATTCATAACTGAAAAAACCAGTACCCCCAAAATTACAAATTTCTGTGAGAAACTCGAAAAGGTTATAACTCACATTTTTGGTATTCAAAGGTCGAACCAATTCAGATTGGAAAAGGGTGCAAAAGGTTCATTTTCAGAGTGTTGTTGCCCAGAAAATTCAGCAGGGCAGAGCTTCACTAAAAAGACCATAACCCAATAAATGAGTACCCAATTACCATGAAATTTTTACAGCATGATCTATGCTAGATAGTGAACATTTTTGTTCTAGATTCTCTGGTCAAATTCCTTTTGGAACTATATGTAAAAATTCGAGTTTTCAGACTAACTCAGGAATTTGACAGCATTTCAGCATGACCTTGTCTAGCAATTTTAATCCTAACTTCAGTTTTAAGTATCCTAAAATCATGAGAAATTCAGGAAGCAAACTTAACTAGGTGACAAGCAATTTTCCTAAAGATCACCTAGCCAAAACCTTTCTAGATCATCCTTAGAAAGATTAGGACAACAACTAGACATACATTTGATCACATCACATAATTTACCAAACTAGCATGAATGGTCCTTAACAATTATAAATTGACTTATAGATCACATATAAGGTGCATTCAGATCATTTTCAGTTTTGGTAGATTTTAACATGATGCAAGAGCGTCCTATACGTCTTTACCAAGCATTTAATCTTAAAATCGAAGTTAGTGCCGGTGTCGGGGCATAAATACGTCTCTCCTTATAACGGCTAGTCGAAAACTATTCGTTTCTTAATTACCGTACCTAACAATTGTGGTTAGTGTACCTGCAGAAAATTGCAGAACATTCGGAACCTTTCGTGCCAAAGCACTCACGAAAGCGTCCACATTCATCACCGTTCACTATAGAAATGGTATCCATGCATAAAGCCGCCGCATGGACAACTTCCTAATTGAAGGACCGATTAGGCGACCAGAGAAGGGGGGAGTGAATGGGAGCCGATAAAAATTCTTCTCGAAGGAGATTGAAACTCCAACAAGATGAACTCGCTCGGTCGGACCCCCAAAATCACACACTCCGCACTTCTACCTTCCGTTTGCCAAAACCACGTAGCCACTGGAGTGCTACTGGTCCTAGGAGCAAACACTACCAGCAACCTCAACACACACGCACCCATGACAGCGGAAACAACTCGAAAGCCGGCTGTCCAGAGGGGGGCGGTTAGACCGGGTATGGGGGCGGTTAGACCACCTCCACCAGGCAACCAAGAAATCCTCCGAAACACCTCTTCCGAGCACCAAAACACACCACGTTTTCACCAACAGAGATCTCTCGGTCGTGGCCATGCTAGCTACCGGAAAATCTTGGTGAAAACCAAAACTCCACCTAGGGGCCTAGGGGCGGTTAGACCGGCTACCGGGGGCGGTATAACCTCCGTACCCAAGAACGAACTCCAAACAAGAACTCCTAGCAAACGGCACGAGAACGACCCGAAATTTCACCCGGACGCTCCTCCGATCAAGGCGAACAAACTCACGAGAGAGAAAACCGGGTGAAACAGAACTTCGACCCGGAAGGCCTAGGGCGTTAGACCGCCCCCTCCACGCGGTTAGACCGCCCCTTCTAGAAAACCAACCCGCGGGCCAAACCTCAACTTCCTCGCGCCCGATCTCCCGAATCACTCCACGGATTGCGGTGAAACTTTGGGAATAGCCGGGTTACCTCCCGGGCAACCTCTACCCCAAAGGAATCGACTCGAATCGCTCACAATCAAGAGGAATCGAAGAAATCGCCTCTCTAGGTCAAGAACTCGCCCAACATGAAAAACCACCAAATTGAGTCCGATTCAAGAGAGATTTGGGGGCAAAGTCACTAGCCAAAAAGGCACAAGATCCTCATACATGATACCCACCAAAAACCCCACGAAATCGTCCTCAAAACACCGCCAACAAAGAGCTCCGAAAATCAACACAAAGAAGGACGGGAAAAACACTTCTCCACCTTGAGGAACAACGCCGAACCATCTATACATACCATGAAGGTTCGTACAAGGTCTAGCTTGGCACCCAAACATCCATCCCTCTCTCTAGATCTCACATGAAGCTCTCAAGCTAGTCCTAGGAAAAACTAGGAAAATAAGAACGAAAATGGAAAAACAAATGAGCTAGGGTTCCAAGAGTTGGCTGCCATCCATCCCCTCAAAGAGTATATATGGAGGCACCCAAAAGACTAAACTACCCTTACCTAATAACTAGGGATACATGCCCCTCAAGGGTGAATTTGGAAGTCTTCAGATTTTCTTCATCGGATGGATGCCCGGCGACCGCAACTCGCTCGCCCGCGACGGAAGCCTTGCGATCCCGACGCGTGTCCTCCGCTTCGAAGCATCTCGGCGCCAGCGACCAAGGCGGTCGGACGGTCCCCCCCGGGCGGTTACACCGGCCCGAGCAATCCGACCGGCCCGGGCGGTCCGACCACCCCTCCCGGGTGGATAAACCGTCCTTGGTGGCCACACCTCCTCGTCGAGTCTTCGGCCTCGCCTTTGTGGCTCAATCGAGTAACCCGGTGGTTTTCTCGGTGAACCACCGCAAACCCCGCGAACTCGGTGTAGCCTCCGCCAATCTCCACTCATGACCGGGCTCCCACGTAGTCCCGGCTCGACCTTGGTTTTGAGGCTCTACCAAGAAACCATCCACGACTTCATCTTGCTTGTTCATGCCACCATGCGGCCCGCACTCGACCCCGATGGCCACCGGTTCCCTCGAACGAAGCCTACTTGTCTTCTCCACACCCGGAGGCCTCACCGGCAATGACCTTTCGCGTTTGTTCTTCACCCGCACCAACACGAGTCAAGCCGCAACCCGCACCCGCAATACTTATCCAAGAATCGGTCCACACAACGTTGTCAATCACTCACCACACAAGGAAGCGACCATCCACCGGTCCTCGAACCACACATGGTCCTCAATCTCCCCCTTGATGAGTGCATTGACAACACCCACATGAAGTAACACGAGAGAAAAGAAAAAGGAAAGAAACAAAATAAAAAGAAACCTCGACAAGCGATCGATAGCCAAAGAAAGGTGAAGAGCAAGATCACTTGAGGAAGACAAGTCTCGGACCCCTTAGGCAAGGGCAACAGCTCGACACATCCGAGACAAAACCATGCTCAAACAAAGAGCGCAAACCACCGAACCAAAGCTCGAACACCACAAAGAGCCCCCCTACACATATGCAAGCTCCCCCGAGCCAATGCAGCAATGCAACACGGGAATGCGAGCAAAGAGCAAAAATCGCTCACTTAGCCCGTGGCGGTTAGACCGCCTACACAACAACCGACGGCCCTAGAGGCGGTTAGACCGCCCCAAGAGACCGGCCCCGCACCAAACTCGCTCAAAATTTGCTCGAACCAATTGGAACACCTTCCAAACACTCCCAGAGTGCCCAAAGCATGCACAAACTTCTCCCCCTTGTTGACAATGCATAAATCAAGGCAAAATGCGAAAAGTTTCAACATATAGCTTCTCAAATATACAAAATTCATCACACGAGGCTGCACAAGTCCAAATGAGCAAGTTAGATACTCTACAGGTTCGTAATGACCTTAACTACATGATCACCAAGTTGCACAACCATTGGACAAGGCTAAAAAGGATTTGAGTAATTTTGCGAAAAGTTACTCTCCCATAAGCAAAAACCTAAACATGAGCAAAACATGTCAAAATGGCAAAGCCACACAAACTTCATGATTGAACGACCATTTTAATCATAAGACCATCACAAACACCCACAAGCACCTCATGTCATGTCAAAGCCACCGAGCCATGTGCCTACTTCTATGTATGAGACTTCTCATTGGTAGGCATCATGCAACGGTTTAGCACCCAAAGCAAATTAATTTCATCACATATGACATGGGAGCACATTTTCCAAGCATTTTACATTTCATTTTCAAATTTATAATTGGTACATGAAATGTCTTTGCGACAAAAAGGAACTTATGCCCCTCCATAAGATAAAGCAAGAGGGCTAAACATTCATGATGGCAAATGAGCCTTTGGCCCCAAATGATCAATAAACTAGCTATCCAACCACAAATTAAGCATAGCAAAGCCACTAAAACATGTCAAGATCATATAAAGGCATTTACAAATGAGAGAGCATATATCTGACATTTTTCAAAAAACATAGCCATCAACCATGGGTTATTCATCAAGATCATCAAGAGCTATGCCAAATTAACCATAGAAAACCAAACAAGCTCACTAAGACATATATAGCATCCCATGGTGAACAAAGTATATAGGAGAAGCTTTTCCTATCCAATGCATATGATACAAAATGCATGCAATCTAAGATACAAGGATGCCTATACATCATGTTACATATGCCATGCCAAATGCAAGAAATGCACAAAGGAAACTATACATGTGCTACAAAGGAGCTCCCACACACACAACTCAAGAAATCAAACACACACCAAGTTCCCCCCGAAAATGAGTGAAAGTTGCTTGATCTAGGGGTTTGGTGAAAATATCGGCTAGTTGGTCATGTGTGGGTACATGGATCAACGGTATCTTTCCCTTCTCTACGTTGTCTCTCGAAAATGATACCTCACTTCTATGTGCATGGTTTTGGAATGGAGCACTAGGTTCTTTGCAACGCTTATGGCACCGGTGCTATCACATTGAAGTGGAACATGGGTATACTCCTCACCAAAGTTACTCATGGTGTATGAAATCCAAAGGAGCCGAGAGCAACAACTAGCAGTGGCAACGTACTCGCCTCGGTAGTGGATTGAGCAACACTCGACCGTTTGCGGGAAGACCAAGACACCAAAGAAGATCCCAAAAGCGGCAAGTCCCGAAGTGGACTTCCTATCGAACCGACACCCGGCAAAATCCGCGTCCGAAAAACCATGAAGCGCCAAAGATGAGGACGCGGAGTACCAAAGGCCAAAGTCGGGAGTGTGACGCAAGTACCTGAAAATTCGCTTCACCGCTTGCCGATGCGAAGTCCTCGGAGACGCTTGAAAACGGGCGCACGGACACACCGAGAACTAGATGTCCGGCCTCGTCGCCGTCAAGTAGAGGAGTGACCCGATCATGCTCCGGTACTCCTTCTAGTCCACGTGTTCACCTTCCTCATTCGCATCAAGAGCCGTAGTCGTACTCATCGGCGTCATCATAGCCTTGGAATCCTCCATCTTGAACTTCCACACAATGTCCTCGGTGTACTTAGCTTGGTGCACAAATGTTCCTTCTTTTGATTGCTTGATTTGTAGCCCGAGGAAGAACCGCAACTCGCCCATCATGCTCATCTCCAATTCCCTCGCTCATATCCTCTCGCAAACCCGGGCAAAGCAAGAGAGCTAGACTAGCCACCAAAGACAATATCATCCACGTACACCGCACAATCGGGATGTCTCTCGCCCTGCCTCAGTAAAAACAAGGTCTAATCGACCTTCCCCATCTCAAAACCTCTCTCAAACAAGAACCCCCTCAACCTGCCATACCAAGCTCTAGGCGCCTGCTTCAACCCATACAACGCCTTCCTCAACTTGTATACCCAGTGGGGGTACTTCTCACTCACAAACCCTGGAGGTTGCCTCACATACACTTCTTCCTCCAACACACCATTCAGGAAAGCACTCTTTACATCCATTTGGTGCAACTTGAACCCTTTAGCCACGGAAAAGGCTAGAAGGATCCTAATGGCCTCCAAACGGGCTACGGGAGCAAAGGTCTCCTCGTAGTCGATCCCCTCCTTCTAACTGAACCTCTGAGCAACAAGCCTCGATTTGTTTCTCACAACCTCACCTTTCTCTCCCTCTTTGTTCTTCCACACCCACTTTGTACCAATCGGCTTACACCCTGGGGGAGGGTCAACCAACTCCCAAACTTGATTCCTCTCAAAGTTTTCCAACTCCACATGCATCGAATTAACCCAATTGTGATCAGATAGTGCGTGTTCAATGTCTTTGGGCTCAAAAGTAGCAACAAATGCAGCATGAGCGAAATGAGAATTGTTTCGAACCCTCGACCGTGTAGTGCGTTCATTCATGTCGCCGATGATCCTCGAAGCTGGGTGATCCACTTGTACTCGCCGAGGAGGTTCTCGCCTCGATGCTACCTCCCCCTCAACATCGCCTTCTCCTCGTTCTTGATTTGTTGTCGTAGGTGTAGGAGAGGGTCCGTCCACCACCGTAGTCAAAGTAGTGGGTACATGTTCGGATGGGGGCACCACATCGCCATCTTCATCATGTCCATGTTCATGCTCCTCCTCCCGAAAGATCTCCTCGCCATGCTCATCATCACATGCACACTCAAAGACAAGCCGACTACGTGGCTCGTCTCGTCGAAGGTTACCTCGCAAGTCTCCACGATTTGGTTAGTTTCGAGATTGAGCACACGATATGCTCAAGAATGAGATGCATAACCAAAGAAAATACCATCGACGAGACCTAGCCTCAAACTTATCCAACTTCCCGCCTTTCTTCGAATGAAACACTTGCAACCAAAGACATGGAAGTGACTCACCTTGGGTGTGCGACCACGCATCAACTCATAGCATGTTTTCTTCTTGTGCACTCGAAGTAGATCCTGTTTGACACATAGCACGCGGTATATACCGCCTCGGCCAATACCTCCTCGGAGTCCTATGCTCATCAAGCATCGTCCAAGCCATCTCACACAAGGTCCCGTTCTTCCTTTCAACCACGCCATTCCGGGGTAGGCGTATACGGACTCGAAAACCGGTGCTCAAGACCCAAGTCATGACAAAAGGTTTGAAAATGAGAGTTTCGAATTCGAGCCATTATCACCTGCGGATAGCTCGTATGGCATCTCCGTGCCTCTCGTTCCTCAACCTCATGACTAGATCTCAAAAAAAACTAAACGTCTCCCCCTTATCCTCGAGAAAGAACACTCACGCAAGAATAGTCGTCCACCACAACAAGGACATACCACTTCCCACTTGCGGATCGCACACGAGCCGGGCCAACAAGGTCCATATGGAGCAGCTCGCATGGACGCTCGGTCATCACATCGGTGAAAGGCGGGTGAGAAGAGGCTACCATCTTGGCATGCCTACACGGCGCACAAACCAACTCTTTCTCAAGTCTCAATCGTGGCAATCCTTGGACCAAATTGAGTTTACTCAAGCGTGACAAAAGGTCAAAGCTCAAGTGACCCAACTTCCTATGCCACTTCCACAACTCACTCGAAGAACTAGCCAAGAAACAACACTCCACACCCGAAGACTGAGAAAAATCAGCACGAAACACCTGACCATCGGGAATGACCATACAAACAAGGTCCCCTCGAGAGTCCAAAATGCGAGAACCACCCGGCCGAAACAACACCTCAAAGCCCTCATCCAACAACCGGGACACGAAAGCGATTGTAGCCCGGTGATTGAACAAGAGCAACAAGCCGCGAGTGATCTTGTCACTCACCTTAATCTCACCTTCTGAAAGCACACGCCCACGCCCATTGTCCCCAAAAGTGATGTACCTCTTCGTCACCACCGGGACGAGACTTGAGAACCACCCCCTGTCTCCGGTCATATGCCTCGAGCAACCAGAGTCAATCAACCAAATGTTCTTCAAGTCTCCCACCTGAAATTCAAAAACGAGCATGTGAGTGAACAAACGACTCAAAGATCGGGGTTAGTACCAAAAGAGTAGAACCAAGTGCCGACCCATTTGCTCGAAAGTGGGGTTATCACACACCAAACCATCTTTCCTACCAAAACTACCTCCACGAACACCACCTCGGTAACCACTCCGAGAAAACCAACCCCGAGGACCATGTGTGGTTCGAGGACCGGTGGATGGTCGCTTCCTTGTGTGATGAGTGATTGACAACGTTGTGTGGACTGATTCTTGGCTAAGTATTGCGAGGTGCGGGTTGCGGCTTGACCGGTGTTGGTGCGGGTGAATAACAAGCGTGAAAGGTCGTTGCCGGTGAGGCCTCCGGGGTGTGGAGAAGACAAGTAGGCTTCGTTCGAGGGACCGGTGGCCAGCGGGGTCAAGTGCGGGCCGCATGGTGGCATGAACAGCAAGATGAAGTCGTGGACGGTTTCTTGGTTGAGCCTCAAAACCAAGGTCGAGCCGGGACTACGTGGGAGCCAAGTCATGAGTGGAGATTGGCGGAGGCTACACCGAGTTCGCGGGGTTTCCGGTGGTTCACCAGAAAACCACTGGGTTCCTTGGTTGATCCACAAAGCCAAGACCGGAGAACCGAAGACGGAGGTGCGGCGGCACCGGACCGGTCCGACCGGTGGGTCCGACCGGTCCGACCGGTGGGGACCGGCCCGGCGGTGAGGAGCACCGGTCGGCCGGTGTGCGACGACGCAGTCCGGAATCTTCGAAGCGGAGGACACGCGTCGGGATCGCATGGCTTGCGTCGAGGCTACGCAGGGTGCGGTCGCCGGGCATCCGTCCGATGGTGAAGACATCAAGAATTCCAAATCCGCCCTTGAGGGGCTTGTATCCCTAGTTAGTAGAGAAGGGCATTTTAGACTTTCGGTTGCCTCCATATAACCCAAGAGGTGAGAGGATGGCAGCCAACTCTTGGAACCCTAGCTCATTAGTTTTCCTATTTTCCACCTATTTTCTCTAGGTTTTCCTTAGGACTAGCAAGAGAGCTTTACGGAGAGATCTTGTAGAGAGGGATGGATGATCGGGCGGCTTGCTAGACCTTGTACGAACCTTTGTTTCATGTATAGATGATTCGGCGTGGTTCCTCAAGGTTTGGATGTGTTTTCCCTCGGTTGTTCTTGGTGGTGATTTTCGGAGCCCTCTCTTCGTGATTTCTTTGGGGTGTTTTCGGGTTTTCTCTTGGGGATTTGATGGGGGAAATTTGTGGGAACCCTTCGTGGTTCTTTGGGCTGTGATTCCCCGCCCAAATCCGTGAGAAAAAGTGCTCGATTTCGGGGTTTCTTGAGTTCTTGGGTTGGAAGTGCTTTCGGCGGGATTTCTTCGATTCCTCCTTTTTGGACGAGTTTTGGTGGGATTAAACTTGGCTATGAACTCCTCATGAGGTGTTCATTATATCCCCAAAGTCTTGTTCAAGTCCGTGGAGCGATTCGGGAGATCGAGATTTGGATTTGAGGGAGTTGACCCGCCGGAGCTGTTCATCCCGAGCCGCCCGAGCTACACCGGTCGACCGGTGCTCTTGACGGGTCCGACCGGTGTGAGCCCTTGTGGGTTTTTGCTCGGGTGAACGTCTTGGTGTGTTCCTTGTTGTCCCGTGTTGCTTCTTTGTTTCGAGTTTGGGTCCGTTTGGTGGTCGGTTGACCTGTTTGGTGTCTTGGGGGCTTTCGGTGCCATCGGTCCGACCGGTGTGTCTCACCGGTCGACCGGTGTAGAGCCACTTAGTGGAAGTTGCTCGGTTTCACTCGAGGGACCGGTCGGCCGGTGGTGCTCACCGGTCCGACCGGTGTGGGTCCGTAGACTCGAGGTTTGGTTTTTCCGCTGCGTTTCTCGTGTCGGAAGGTTGCGTGTTGGTTCCTAGGTCCCGTAGCACTCCGGTGGCTACGTGGGCTTGACCAACCTTGGTAGTGAATCGGAGACGTGTGTTGGAAGCCGCGTTCGTCTTGTTGGAGTTTTCATCTCCTTCGAGAAGAATTTTTATCGGCTCCAATTCACTCCCCCCCCCCCCCCCTCTCGGTTCGCCGTATCGGTCCTTCAAGTGGTATCGAGCCGCTTCGGGTCTTTGTTGACTCTAACCGTCTAAGATCCAAGGATGGCGTACCGAGAACGGGGTTCGGGTCCTCCACACTTCGATGGCAAGAACTACCGGATGTGGAGCAAGCGGATGGGTGCGTTCCTCCGCGGAAAGGGTCGGCTGCTTTGGGATGTCACGGTGGACACAGGGCTATGTCCAGCCGATGGATTTCCTTGCTCCGGGGTCGAGGGACGGATTCGACGCCAACAATAAGGCGGTCGACTACTTGTTTCGTGCTTTGTGTCGGCCGAGTTCGATCGGGTGCACACCGAGCACTTGGCTTGTAGGATTTGGGCGGTGTTGAAGGAGGCTCATGTTGGGAACGCCCGGGTTCGAGGGCACGGTTGTATGCGACCTACGGGAGAGAGTACGAGAACTTCACTCATCTCCCCGGTGAGTCCATCGATGCCTTGTTTCGAGGTTCACGGTGGTGGTGAACAACATGAGGGCCAATGTGGACGTGCTCCCGTACGATGATCATGATAGAGCGGTCAAGCTCTTACACTCTTTGGATCGTACGATATGGGGGCGGAAAGTTCGAGGCCATAGTCGAGTCGGAGAGGTATGATACTCGACGGTGAACGAGCCGTTCTCGAAGCTCAAGTCGGCCGAGGTGGATAGGGGCATGATCGCCAAGCTCGAGGGACCGGACCGATTCCCATAGTCTTGCCCTCGTTGGTGGTTCCAAAGGAAAGTCTAACTCTAACCCATCCACCGGGATGTTCTCGTTTTCCTCTTTGATGTCTATGCCGGATGAGGAGTTTGATGACCTTAGAGAGGACGAGCGGCGGCGGTGACGAGGCGGTTCGAGAGGCCGCACGAGAACCGCGTGAACATGAGGAGGAACACGAGGACTTGCTTCCGGTGCGGCAAGCCGGGACACTTCGTCGCCGACCGGCCCGGAGAAGGCCAAGAACAAGGACAGCTACAAGCACAAGCCGAGGAAGAACGATGGCAAGTACCGTTCGAGGCGCGACCACAAGAGCAAGCACAAGTGTTGACGCAAAATGTGCACTCGGCGCCAATCACACACGGCAAGCCGAAAAGCTTAGCTTCGCACGCGCAGAGAGAAAGTGACGTGCCAGTCAATTTTTCCCGAAAATTAACAAAAGATGAAACGGTTAAATACCAAAATTTGGAACCCACCGGGTGGTACCGAGCAGTTCCATATTTACGGCTAAGAAGCCAAGCAAGACGACATGTAGCTATGCGAAGCTACCTGTCGAAGAACCACGACCATTCGGGTAACCAAGAAGGGGAAAAAGAACATTGCCGAATGGATGACGTAGGCATGACGACGATCGATCTTTGAATCAAACATGGATGCATGTGCCAAGCCATAACCGATCCTCATGAAGATTAACATTAAACAAAGTAGAGCACGAACATGATCATGCATTAAAATAAGCATGCATAGATCCAAAGCGTTAGTCTACCGCATGTCTAATCACTTTAAGATCCGTCGGGCACGATATCGCAAATCTATCCACCGCATGATACAACTTGCATGAAAGAGCGCACCACTTTCCACAAATAGATCTATCCACCGCATGATACAACCTAAATATGGAAAGCTAGAAGCATACGTCTTTTAAAACATAAATAACGCACGTGATCCACTCGTGAAGATATAACCGAATGCGGCTGAACAACCGATTCGGGGTCCATGAAGAAGGAACAAACATTACCACGTGAATAAATCTATCGAAGTTGAATTGGAAATCTAATCCACCGGATGACTAGCTCCAAAGCAACCCAAAAACCCGCATCTACCGCATGATACCCGGCTCTTTCAAGATTTATGCTAACAAAGCAAGCTTGAACCCGCAACATGTAACAACCTAGATCGATTCGGTTTCGGCTATCGGAGAGCACGAGATCCACACGTCAAAATACGAAACCCGCTCGTGCACGGATCTTAAAAGAAAAAGAGCCGATCCAAACCCATCTAGATTGGGCAAAGTGTATTACATGAATTAAAACATAAAGCAAAACTCATGATAACACGGGGTAACTTAATGAATCTACTGGATCTTGCCAAAATCCAATAGAGCCGATAACTAGCTTCGAGCTAAACCTTAGCCTACCGCATGGCTCATGATCTAACAAGAAACCCTCTTGAACCAAGCTTGAATCTACGGCATGACACGAAGCATGGTAACAAGACTACTTGCATCAGATCTAAATCCACCGCATGATACTAGACATGATACAAGGTTGCCGGTACTCACGGAGGTCGACGGATCGATTGGTCCTCTCGAAGAACTCGACGACACGACAAGGGACTCTAGGGTTTTGGCGTAAGGCCGGTGTGTATTGAGGAATGAACGTCCCTTTTACATACATCCGGGGATCATATTTATACCCCCGCGATTACAATTGCGAATGGATTCATTGCCTAACTAAACTTGATCACCCGTCCATCCATTCGCTTCTCCCCGATCGAGCCACGTCACCGTCCAATCCCGCAAAATCAGCTCTCGTTCCTTTGCCGAACCGGAGCGGATAGCCGACCACGGATCCTTCTCGCCGAAAATCTCTCGAAGATACCTTTCCTTCCACCGGACGGACTCTTTTCCGAATCGGTCCCACATGTCATACTCCTTACCAAATTTTGGTGTTAACACATGCCCCTTCAATTGTGGGATAAAAGTAATTTTGTTCCACAATTGACTCCACCCGCAAATCCTTGAGCCAAACCTCGTCAACTTTGTTCTTCGCAATCCGCCGGATTCTTCGTTCGAGATCCAACCCTAGATCTCCTCCGTTCCGAGCTCGAATCTCCAATGGCAACTCGGAACCAAGCTGCTCGGGTAAATTCACCCCTCCAAACCTTTGTTCGGCATTAGGTTTTCAATTTTACCCGAGATTTTCTTCTTCCGCTCTCTTCCGAGAACCGTCTACTGCCCTTCTGATCCCTATTGAGGCCAATTCGCAATCTTATTATCTTGGTCCTGAAGGGAATCCCGACCCTCGAGATTTTATTGCCGCTGAATCTCAGAGAATCCCTTTTAAGGCAGCTTTATCCCCACCTCCTCAGTGGCAAGATGCGTTCAAGAACTGGCCTTTGCCCCCAATCGCAGTCGGGAAGACTTGGTATCGTAGGATTCTTGCGGATAAGAGCGGATTGACCAATCCGGATACTCTCCGCATTGCTCAATGTTTGGAGTTATCTCGTAGCCGAGACGCCCAAGAATGAAGATCTTCGATAGCCGCGTGCCACTTCGGTCTAATGGCGTCAATGCCTTCCTTTTTGGGCATGGCCCAATGTCTCCAACTTTGGCCGATGTGTACATGATCACCGGCCTTGACATCACCGGGTCCGTTCGGCCTTGGAATTTCAAGAACTCCTCACGCCAAACGGGGGTAAAGCCGGGGAATGGCTACAAGAATTATATTTTGAAACATATGAGAGATAATCCCCTTGGCGAAGTTGAATACGAGCCTTCTTGAACATGTGGTTATGCGGGTTTGTCTTCGTGGCAAGGCCAATGAACCCACTCGAATCATATCGCAATGGCGATCCATCCGCGCCGGCAACCGCCTTCCTCTCGGGAAAATTCCTCTTGGGCGGTGTATACCATATGCTTCATCGTACGAGTTACCCAAATGTATACCGGCCCGGAGGATAACGTGCGTCAATGGCCCTTGGTGGTTTGTTCGGATTTGGCCGCAGCCTTCACATGCACCGGATCGTAGGCGTCGACTTGAGCTCTAGGTTCTTCCCCTGGTCCAATCCCCCGAAGGAGAGCTTCAAGTCACCGGAGGATGCCAAAGCTATGGAGAAGCGGCTTCAATCGTTATCGTTCGGCGAGACATTACCCAACTCTTCGAGTTGTTCTTCAAAGGCTTCCCCAATCCTCTTTGGCTTCCCTATATAGGCTATGACACTCTGACCTTTCCTGTCGAGTTCTCCTTTGAGCCCAGCCATCAAGATGGGAGATTCCTGGAAATCTTTAATATCATAATCCGCCCATGTATATTACCGGCCGAGTTCAATGGAGGGAGGCAGAATGCCAGTACTTATGAGTACTACCAGCCTAACATAATAGCCAGGCAACTTGGATGTGGCCAGCTGCCCCCAAGATTGTTTCTGCATGAATTCCTCAAGCCCAGGGAGGAAATCAAAGAATCGATGCGATGCGGCAGAAGTTTTCAACTATGTGTGCGGTCCCACCGTCTACACATGTCCTTTTGTGCCTGCAATCATAGCTCACCCTACCTTCAACTCATGGTGGCAAGAATTTCACGACCACATCTTCAGTGAACCCGTTCATGTGTTCTGTGCAGAACTGGTGCCTGATTTTCTGCCGAATTCAGAGGTAACACACTGAGCCCCTTGATCAGATTTTTCCTTCTTTTATTCACGGTCCTGACCTTCATCTTCTGTCCACAGAACACAGTTCCTGCCCCCCGAGCCAGGGTAATAACTTATAATGCCGAAGGCCCAATTTCAGCATTGGGGTTTAAATCTACAACCCTGCGCCAACTGATGGACAGGTATGCTACCACCGATCCCAGCCTCTCTAGCCTTGCTGTTGATAGGAGGCAAGGTCTACATCTGATCCCTCCTCCGAGCGCTAAAAGGAGGAGAACCGTCAAGAAAGTACTGGTTGAGGTAAACTCCTTTACCTTCTTGATTACTGGGTCACTCTGTTCTTGATGGATCATATCATTGTGCATTTCAGACCAGAGCCCAACATTCTTCGGAATCGGCACCTGCCAATGCTCCACTCACTGGTATGACTTTTTGCTATTCTTTCTCAAGGATGAACACTGGCACTTATCCTTTCAATTGAACATTTGCAGAAGAAACTGTTGGAGAACCACTTGTAGATGTCCCAGTGGTTCAACAGGCGAGCCCTTCCAGGGTTGAATTGCCCATCCCAGTAGAGGTTTCATCTTCATCACCTTCTGCGGAAGCAGTACGCTCTCCAGAGATGAATCCCCCAACTCAACTGGAGCCACCAAGTTCTCCCGAGATGCCATCGCCCATCGCCCAAGCAGCAACGGCCAACCCAACAGAGGAAGATCCAATTCTTCCCCAGCCAGAAACTCACGAGTCGCTGATTGGTGCACCAGCATCTCCCGACTTGGACGTTTCGGCTCTACTCGGGACGCCTCCTCCGTCTGCGATTGCTCCCGCTCAAGATACCATTCATGAGGTACTTGATTCCGCTCTTAATCTTGATACCTTGATGCTAGCATTCTCACCTCGGCAGTGTTGTTTTCAGGATCACGCCCCGTCATCATCGAGCTTGCCATCAGAGAGCCCATCGGCTGCCGATGTGATGAAAGAAGTGAGCCAACCGTTGCCAGACGAGGTATTGCTCAAGCTCAAAGAAATTGCGGCCTGGCTAGAAAAAGACGTCCAGGATCAGCTCAACGATCTTCGCCATTTTGAAGAGATGTTTGAGCCCATTAGCCGCAAACTCCCCGATGACATCGTAGCTTTTTCGTCGTCCGTCTACGACTTAGAGCCCTTTTATGTTCCCTTGAGGCGCACTTGGAGGAAATTGCGCTCCCGTTCGGCCATTGAAAAGGAGAAAACCGATGCCGAACAGGCCATGAACGAGATACAATCCCAAGCAAAAAGCCATACGGATACCTTGGCTGACCTGCAAGCTTCTTACGATCTGAAAGTCGCCAGAAAGGCTGCTCTAGAGGCGGAATTGAAAAGCCTGTCAGCGGAGATGGAAATTGACCAGAAGAAAATAGCCGATCTCCCTGGATTAATAGCAAAGACCGAAGCGGAGGCAGAATCGGTCGTCACCGAGTAAAGCAAAGGCGATGCGAGCTTATTGACTTATCCGATGCCCAAAAGGACTATCGGGAAATCTTGGACAACTCCCACTTGATAGTATCCAATGTTCGTCACGCACTTGTAAAACTCCTTAACGCTTGAATGTTCTTATTGATGTATACCCGGATCGGTCGTTCTTGTAATATTTCCTTTGCAATTTGTTTCCTTTCCTTGGCGCACTTTGAGATGTGATGCCGAACGACCCATCCGGTAGTGAAACGCTAACTGCCGAACGACACCTTGAATTCCTTTAGCCGAAACCATCGACCCACACGCGTTTCAGCTTAGAACTCCAAACGACCCACCGGCGGGTTGGTCAAGGAAATCTCTCCGCCTTCCGATTTTATTGGGACGTGCGCCACGATCCACAGCCACGATTCGAAGCCACAATTACCCTGCCAGGCCTATAAATGTTGCCGTAGGTGCCCCTAGCTCTCCACCAGGCCTTCTAGCTCTCGAATCTTTGCCAATCTCTGGCCTTCTTGCAAACAGTGCACATCCCCAAACCGCAATGGTGCGCCGCCTCAACCGCCGCCGCGCCTCCGACGAGGCTGAGGGAAGCAGCGCTAATGCGCGCAGGCGGTAATGATCGTCAATTTCTCCTTGTCGATCTTCCTTTTGATCTTCCTTGACAATCATCTCCCCCTTTCAGTTTGATTCAGTGGAATTCGCCCCGCGCGCCGGCCAATCAGCCCCTCCCTGATGACTCTTCGGAGTCCGATGGCCACTCCCCGGTGCCGTACGGGGAAGCAGACGCTATTCGCTTCAAGGAGGAGCTAGAGGCGTCTCGTCTTGAGCTGGAGGCCGTCTCCAAAAAAGCGGGCGTGGCCGAACTAGAGTGGGAGGACCAGCGGAAACAGCTGCTGGAAGCCATTGATGGTATGGTTCTGATTCTTGATTCAGTCCGGCCTTTGGTGCTAACCCCTTCTTGTTTGTCTTGTGCAGCCCGTGATGCTGAGCTCAACCAGTTAAAAGCACTGGTAGAGCAGCTGGCGGAGAAGGTGAACGCTCACGGCGACACGCCGGCGGAGCGCCTGGCCGCGGTGGAGCGCCGCATTGACGAGGTGGCCGTCCATGGTGTTCGTCTGGGCACCACCTTGGGCCTGGCTGCGATGGCGACGCATACGGACGTCGACTATTCCACCAGGCCGCGTGGCTTCCGGGGGCGGCGCGCCGGAAGATATCGACGAGATCGAGCTCATCCCCGGGAGCGCCTCGACGGCCACGGCGACGCCATTGCCGAAATTACCCATCCCCGCCTCCGTGCCGAACGGACTCTTTGATTAGATTGTACTAGGGATGTGTAAATGTCGGCAATATATGATGAACTTTTGGAATCTGCATTTGTTCCGTGATATTTCCCCTCGCATTTGCATCTGTGAACTTGTCCTCTTCGAATGCATCTGGGAACTGTCTGTAGCCGAACGCTCGCAAGCAACTGCCCCTTGGCGCAAGATCCACAAAGGATCCTAATTCGGCAATCCGCAAACATCGTTCAAAAGAAACCCTTCGCACTCGGTGGAAACCCCCGCCGCTTGGTATTCCCACAAGGTGTGTACCGGCCGATCATCACTCCCAATGCGCCCCCTTGGTCAATAAAATAGCCCGTGGGGTGCTCGCAAATCCACTCGCACACTCCTCCATCACTTCTCGTCTCTTCTTCGTCGCTAGAAGAAAAAACCCCAACGCCATGGACAAGGGTAAACAACCTCGGGGGAGCGGCTCGTCAAGGAAGCGTACGATTCGGAAGTGAGTTCTTTCTTGATCTCGCTCCTTGTCCTTCTCGCTTGATCTTGCGCTTCATGTTTTCCTCTCGCCTCTTTCAGCCTTGATTTGCTTCCCGAAGAAATCATCGGAACCGAAAATGTTCCCGAGTACATCTCCTCCGATTCTTCTCCCGAGGCGGAGGATGCCACGCCCGAGCAAAGGGTCATCCATCGCCGCGCCGCCGTGCTCGGCACCCGGAGCGTGACCTCGGGGACATGTCCGTCCGCCGTCAAGCCGAACGCGAGCGTCGTATGGCGCCGGAAGCGCTAGTAGGGGGTAAACGCTTCTCGTCCCCCTTCATGTTTGTATCCGGATTTCTTGCCCCTAACCTTGATTCTTTTGCCCCGTATGTTTTCGACAGGTACAAAGCAACCTCGAAGGCGGCCCGGGATAGCTTGGTAGAGGCCGCCAATCGTGGTCATCCTCGTGCGTTCCAAGTCGCCGTCACGGTGGTCCCGGAACAACCGAAGAGGGAGCAAGCGACCGAAGAAGTAAAGAAAAGATTGAATCATACTTTCGCTTCTTTCTCCACGCCTCTCGCTTCCCTCCCTTAGGGGACTTGACCTTCGGTGGCGCTATGTGTAATCCCGCAAGAAACCAGCTTGTAGTGTAGTATTGGGCTAAGGGCAATGCATCGTGCACCGGCCATTTTCTTTTGTTCATGGATTTTTGTTCTAAAGGCGGCCTCATCCTCGAGCGCCGCCGCTTCGTGTCGATGTGTATAATCATCGATCGATTTCAATGCTAGGATAATACTTCTTCGATATCTTCCATTTATTGCGGCGGAAAACACCTCTCCTAGCAAAGTTCTCAATATGTATGCATTACCAGGAACGCACCGACCACGCGAAAAGGCCCCTCCCGGCTAGGGGACCATTTGCCGAATTCACCGTATTTAGTTCCAATCGGCGTAGCGCTTTCCAAACTAGATCGCCCTCCGTGAATTGCTTTACTTTTACTTTCTTGTTATAGCACTTGGCGACCCGCAGCCTTGTTTTTCTCGATGTTCTCCGGGGCCCCGAGGCGGATCATATGCAAATCTTCTAACTCATCCATCATTAGGCCGCCGTAATCTTTGGAGCTCAAATCGTTTTGCAGCACTACTCTCCTTGACTCGATTGCATTTCCCGGGGCAAGATTGCGTGATGCCCGTAAACCAACTCGTAAGGAGAAGTCCTTGTTGCTCCATGGGGGGCCATTCGGTAAGCCCACGGTGCTTCACCGAGCACCGAATGCCATCTCCTCGGCTTCCGGTCGATCTTCTTCGTATAAGCTTGATCATGATCTTGTTAGAAGCCTCTCGCTTGACCATTAGCTTGGGCGTAATATGGTGAGGAGTTAAATAATTTGATTCCCATGCTTTCGGCAAAATCTCCGAATTCCAATGACACGAATTGTGCCCCTTGGTCGTGGTAATTGTCCGAGGAATCCCAAATCGATAGATGATGTGCTCCCCGACGAACTCAATCATGTTTTCTCGACGTCACCTTCTTGAGTGGGATTGCCTCGACCCATTTGGTGAAGTAATCGTAGCCAAAAGCACGAACTTATGCCCCTTGCTAGATGGTGGATTAATTTGGCCAATCAAGTCTATACCCCAACCCCCGAATGGCCATGGCTTGATGATGGGATTTAACGCCGATGCAGAACTCTTTGAATATTCCCGAACCTCCGGCAATCTTGACACCCCTTGTAATACTCAAAGCAGTCCTCTAATATCGTCGGCCAAAAGCATCCAAACTTCGCCTAATAACCCATTTCATGCGATAGGCCGATTGGTGCGCTCCACATATCCCATCGTGCACCTCGCTCATCATGTTCTTGGCTTCTTCGGGACCCGTGCATCGTAGCGTACTCCATCTAATGACTTATAGAATAAATTGTCATCCGTAAGAACGAACTTGATTGCCTTATACCCGAGCTTCCTAGAGACTTTTCGGGATGGATCTCTCAAATATTCAACGATCTCTTTCCTCCAATCATCTTCTCGTAAGATCCGTCCCCGTTGCGCTCACCTCTCGCAAAGAAATGCTTCTTGACTCTCTTTATAACCGAGGCGCTCCGAGCCGCCCGTTTGCTTCCTCGTTATGCTCTCTAGGAATGTGCCGTAGGGTTACCGGTGGAAAGCCCTTCAAGATTTCTCTCGCATTCCTCGTAGTAACTCCTCGCCGCCTCGCTTCGCACTCGTACCGGCCGTTCAATTGCTTGATGACCAACTCGAATCTCCATAAATTTCAACCGAAACGGCCCCGCTTCTCTCAAATATTGAAGCCCTCGAAGCGCCGCCTCGTACTCGACTCGGTTATTTGTGACGGTGGGTTGTATAGGAATGGCAAATTCGAACATCTCACCTCCGGGAGAAATTAGTAGAATCCCTACTCCCCCACCTTTGCCACACGATGACCCGTCAAAGAATAGAGCCCATGGGGTAATTTCAAGCGTATCAATCGAAGGGTCACGGTGTTCGGTTACAAAATCGGCAATGACTCGACCTTTGATGGCTTTTGCCGATTCGAACTTCAACTCGAATTCGATAGAGCTAAAATCCATTTGCCAACCCGACCATTCAAAATTGGCATAGATAACATATGTTTTATCACATCAAACTTCGAGTACACGGTGCATTCGGCATTCAACAAGTAGTGCCGAAACTTTGTACACGAGTAGTATACGCAAAGACATAACCTTTCTATAGCCGAATACCTCGGTTTCGGGATCAAGTAGTTTTCGGCTAAGATAGGCTACTACCCGCTCCTTCCCTTCGAATTCTTGAATAAGGGCCGATCCAATAGTTTGGGTATCGGCCGCCACGTACAACTTGAAAGGCTTGTTCACTGAGGAGGAACCAAAGACCGGCGGCTCCTTCATGTCGCTTGATTTCTTCGAAAGCCTTTTGTTGTTCGTCGCCCCATGTGAACTTCTGATCCTTCTTTAGTTTTAGCAACGGAGAGAACGGCAACACCTTTTGTGATAAATTTGAGATGAACCTTCTCACAAAGTTGATCTTGCCGAGCAGTGATTGTAACTCCTTGAGGTTGGTTGGAGGAACGACTTCATCAATGGCCTTCATGCTCTTTTTGCCAACTTCGATTCCCCCTTCGTGGACCAAAAATCCCAAGAATTCTCCAGGTCGACACCCCAAATGCACACTTGTTTGGATTCATCTTCGTGCCATGCTTCCGGTGCATTCCAAGGTCTTCTTCACATCTTCCGGATGGGTGACATGACTTAAGGACTTGATCACCACGTCGTCAATGTATATCTCCACGGTCTTGCCGATCAACTCATGAAAAATGTAATTCATGGCCCGCCGATAGGTTGCACCGGCATTTTTCAAACCAAATGTCATGACGATCCATTCAAACGAGGCCTATATGGCCGGGACATCTAAAGGCCGTCTTCGAGATGTCTTCTATTGCCATAAAGATCCGATTGTACCCCGCATTGCCATCCATGAAGCTAATCACCTTGTGCCCAAGAAAGCGGCGTCAATCAGCAAATCGGCAATAGGCATCGGGTATCCATCCATGGGAGTAGCTCGTTTAGGTCCCCGAAGTCTATGCAAACTCTCATTTTTCCATTTTTCTTATACACGGGGACGATGTTAGAAATCCACTCCGCATATCGCAGTGGCCGAACGAAGTTTGCGTCAAGTAATCTTTCGATTTCCTTCTTCACATCGGCCAATACTTCATCCTTGTAGATTTTCCGGGGGCTCGCTTATATGGCTTGAAACCAGGCTTGATTGGCAACCGGTGCTCGACGATGGATCGATCCAATCCGGGCATCTCCGAGTAATCCCGTGCGAAGCAATCTTTATATTCTTTGAGAAGCTCAATTAGTTTCCCCCCGAAGTCCGGGCCGCAAATTTGCACCGATGAACGTCGGCCTTGGCTTATCACCGCTTCCAATGTCGACTTCCTCCAGGCTTATCGGCCGACATGAATCCTCGTCCCGCCTTGCCATCGGTGCCATCCACGGGGTTCTCCATTAAAAATTACCGTAAGAGCCGACCGCTTGAATCGGCCGCCGGTCACCGCCGACGGGTTCAACAGACCTTCTCCCCGATCCTTCCCCGAGAAGCAATCGATGCCTTGGTACTCCCGTAAGGCCGGTTCCATGTTAGCCACGCTCACGCAGTCATCCGCCCGGACGACCTCGATTTCATCGTCCACCCACCGGATCGACCGTTGATGCATGGTGGATGGGACGCAGCAGCTTGGCGTGGATCCGGCCCCGCCCAAGCGACGGGGCCGTAGGCTCCCTTCCCTTCGATGACGAAGAAGGTGGTGAGCGCGTCTTGGACCCGATCATCAAGTCCACGTGAGCACATCCTTTGGTGTCCGAAGGGTTCCCGCGAAGTCGTTTAGGATGATGCTTGTTGGTGTCGGATCGCTCGGGGGTCATGCCAAGCTTCCCGAAGGTGGTGTACGGCATTACGTTGACCGCCGTGCCACCGTCGACGAACATCTTGGTCAATGGCTTGCCATTGACGTACCCCTTCAAGTACGGCGGCCTCATGTGGCGATTCTTGGCCGGCTTGTCGAAGACGGCCTCGCTTGGCAAGCACCGGGCCGCGCCATCATCTCCTCGGGTTGCTCGTCGTCAAAGGAAGCTTCTTCCCGCATCATCCGGTTAGCGGGAGCCATGAACTCGTTTGGCGGTGAAGTATACCATGCATGCGTGTGGGCCGGACGCTTCGATCCTTCCGGGGCCGGTCCTTGGGGCGCCATTTCGTCTCGTCCGGATCCCGCTTGTTTCAACTCGCGGTTCCTCAAGCGTTGGACCCGCCTCTTCTTCGGCTCTTGCGCGGACCGGTGGGCACCATTGCCCCTTCGCCGTACGTAGACATCTTCATCCTCCTCGTGGTCGCCCCACCCGAGATCGGCTCGGCGCTTCCCGGGATGATCAATGATTTCAATTTTTTGCCGCCGATCCCCATTCGGGTGGATCCTTCCAAGTCTTTCATGGACGGATCGGCGATTGCGCTTCCCCGCCCGTATTCGCATATCCGTCGCCGCATTCGGACGCTTCCTTAATGTGGGCGTTTCGTGCCCTCATTCCAAAGAAGTGTCCGAAAAAAAAAGGCGCACCCCCCGGGGGGCGCGCTCCGCGCGCGCGCGTGCCGTTCCCGATTCCATCCGCGCGCTTCCTCCTCGCCCCGCGTTGCTCCTCCTCGTGACGACGCTCCTGGTAGCGTTCCTTCTCCATCTGGCGCTGCCATTTATTAAGGAGGATGCGCGACGTCACCTTGGGTTTGGGCTTGGACGATTCCCCGATCTCGATATGGCTCTTGAGAACGCGGGGGGCGTCGCCCTGTACTTTCCCTATGGTCACCTGGCGCTTCGGGTCAACTGATCCATCTTGCTTGGACCTGGCCGAGGTCAGGACCTTGACTTTCCCTTTCTCTTCGGCTGTTATCGCATTGATAGAAAAGCCGAGCATGTTCTGCGGGAAGGGGTGGCCATCCAGCTTCATCTTGTTGTCGAACTTGAGATGCCCTTCCCGGATAGCCTTTCGGATCCTCATCCCGAAGACCCCGCAATCGTTGATGGAGTGCGAGTCCCCGTCATGGAAGCCGCAAGTAACGCTTAGCTTTGACTCCATCGGCCGAAGCATAGAATGCCCCTCGGGCAGCTTGATTCGGCCTTCTTTTACCAAGAGCTCGAACAACTTGTCAGCCTTTGTGATGTCGAAGTCGTAAGTTCCTTTGGTCTGTCTGACCCAACGCTGATTCATTGTGAGAGGCTCTTTACCCCACATGATTTCCGCCGCAGCTATCTCCAGTTCGTCGTCAGAATCCTCGAACAAATCAGCTTTGTCCAAGAATTGATTGTAGATATCGGCGATGTCGTGCTGCTTGCCAAACTTGGGGTCTTTCTTGAGGCCATATGCCTGATTGCTCATCGGGGATAACTTTTGCGACAAACTCGGCCCAGTTCTCGAACTCCATCCCAAATAACTTTTCGCGCACGGCCGGCAACATCCCGGCGACGGCCATATCGCCTAGCCGATCGTCCGGCAAGTTCAATGAGAAGCACATGCCCTTGACTTCTCCGAACCTTCCGAGGAACTCCGGCGGTGTTTCACTATGCCTTTGCTTTAGGGTGGCGAGATCAATCAACTTCTTCTCGGCGCCGCCGCCGAAGTAATGAGCGTGGAATTTGCGCTCCAAATCTTTCCACCCGGCCACGGATTCGGTGCGGCAAGGACGAGAACCACCGAAAAGCCGGACCCGTCGGCCGAGGCGGGGAAGTAGCGAACCCCGAACGTCTCTTCGCCGAACACTCCCCGAGCCGCATGAGATAACGAGCGATATGCTCGACCGTGCTTGTCTCGTCCTCGCCCGCAGAACTTTGTGAATTCCGTCGGCGGTTTCACCCTTGGTGGCGGGAGCACGTTATAGTACCATTCTCGGGGAACGGCGGCTCGTAGGTGGGGCCCCGCATCCTTGGCTTGAGGCCGAACCGATTCTCGCATCAATTCGGCCATCTTGCGTGCTAGGGCATCTTCCTCCCGAGCGCCCGTAGCCGGCGCGTACCCCCGGGTGCGGAAAGGCATCGAACGCTCCGTAATTCCCCCACTTCATGATAGCCACCGCCGTATAAATTCCTCTCCGGGAGCCGCTTGGTGGACCGAGCTATTCTTCGACCGGGGTCGAGTGGGGCCCCGGATGAGCCGAACGCTAGGTCTCCGTACGTGGGCCGGTACGGATTCGGGCCGTTGCACGTGCCGACTCGTGCCGCTTTGTGGTGGCGGCGGGATTGGTTGACTTCCCGAAGCTTGCAACGACGGCCGAACCGGCCGCCCCCGCCCTCCCCGTGGAGGAGGTTGGAACGTTTGGCTCCCGGAGCTCCGAGGAGGAGGTCGCCGCACCGGGCCCCGTGGTGGCGGCCGGAGAGCTTGATTCGCCCGGCTCCACGGTGCTCTTTCCGGCGTACGCCTTTCCGAACGCCCGCCCCGCGCCCGACCAAAGAGGGCCACCATCATCCGTTGGAGCGACCCAAGGAAAGCTTGATTGTGCTTGGTGAGCACGTCGTCCATTGACTCTTGGAAGATCCGCGCGCATTCTTCCTTTTCTTGTTGGGTCGTAGCGTCGGTTTCTCCCGCAATAAAGACTCTGGGCGGTGCCATTCTTCGATATGGTACACCGCTTCGATTCTTTTTGAATGACATGAGACACTTTTGTTGAAACCGATTCACGGCGTCCAAGAGCCGCTCGATGCCGCTCCGGAGAAAGGTCCTCAATGTTGACATCCGGGAGGTCCGTGATCTCGGGCATCCCGAACCAATTCGGCCGTAGGTCCCACCGAGCGTGCCAAAAAGTGTGTTGACGCAAAATGTGCACTCGCCGCCAATCACACAAAGCAAGCCGAAAAGCTTAGCTTCGCACGCGCAGAGAAAGTGACGTGCCGCTCAATTTTTCCCGAAAATTAACAAAAGATGAAACGGTTAAATACCAAAATTTGGAACCCACGGGTGGTACCAGGAAGTTCCATATTTACGGCTAAGAAGCCAAGCAAGACGACATGTAGCTATGCGAAGCTACCCGTCGAAGAACCACGACCATTCGGGTAACCAAGAAGGGGAAAAAGAACATTGCCGAATGGATGACGTAGGCATGACGACGATCGATCTTTGAATCAAACATGGATGCATGTGCCAAGCCATAACCGATCCTCATGAAGATTAACATTAAACAAAGTAGAGCACGAACATGATCATGCATTAAAATAAGCATGCATAGATCCAAAGCGTTAGTCTACCGCATGTCTAATCACTTTAAGATCCGTCGGGCACGATATCGCAAATCTATCCACCGCATGATACAACTTGCATGAAAGAGCGCACCACTTTCCACAAATAGATCTATCCACCGCATGATACAACCTAAATATGGAAAGCTAGAAGCATACGTCTTTTAAAACATAAATAACGCACGTGATCCACTCGTGAAGATATAACCGAATGCGGCCGAACAACCGATTCGGGGTCCATGAAGAAGGAACAAACATTACCACGTGAATAAATCTATCGAAGCCGAATTGGAAATCTAATCCACCGGATGACTAGCTCCAAAGCAACCCAAAAACCCGCATCTACCGCATGATACCCGCTCTTTCAAGATTTATGCTAACAAAGCAAGCTTGAACCCGCAACATGTAACAACCTAGATCGATTCGGTTTCGGCTATCGGAGAGCACGAGATCCACACGTCAAAATACGAAACCCGCTCGTGCACGGATCTTAAAAGAAAAAGAGCCGATCCAAACCCATCTAGATTGGGCAAAGTGTATTACATGAATTAAAACATAAAGCAAAACACATGATAACACGGGGTAACTTGATGAATCTACCGGATCTTGCCAAAATCCAATAGAGCCGATAACTAGCTTCGAGCTAAACCTTAGCCTACCGCATGGCTCATGATCTAACAAGAAACCCTCTTGAACCAAGCTTGAATCTACCGCATGACACGAAGCATGGTAACAAGACTACTTGCATCGATCTAAATCCACCGCATGATACTAGACATGATACAAGGTTGCCGGTACTCACGGAGGTCGACGGATCGATTGGTCCTCTCGAAGAACTCGACGACACGACAAGGGACTCTAGGGTTTTGGCGTAAGGCCGGTGTGTATTGAGGAATGAACGTCCCTTTTACATACATCCAGGGATCATATTTATACCCCGCTCGATTACAATTGCGAATGGATTCATTGCCTAACTAAACTTGATCACCGTCCATCCATTCGCTTCTCCCCGATCGAGCCACGTCACCGTCCAATCCCGCAAAATCAGCCCTCTCGTTCCTTTGCCGAACCGGGAGCAGATAGCCGACCACGGATCCTTCCGCCGAAAATCTCTCGAAGATACCTTTCCTTCCACCGGACGGACTCTTTTCCGAATCGGTCCCACATGTCATACTCCTTACCAAATTTTGGTGTTAACAACAAGAACAAGTAAAAGGACGAGCGACGATCGAGGAAGAAGGAGGGCCGAGGCAAGGCCCGAGCGATGGTTGGAGCGAGCGACGTCGACTCCGGTTCCGCCTACTCCACCTCGAGCTCGAGCAGCAGCCGAAGACGAGGGAGATCGCCGCAAGAACAAGAAGTCGTCCAAGAACTTGAGCGGGCCGAGCCGCTTCGCGAGAGACGGCTTTCGCACCATGGCGTTGAGCTCGGCAAGCAAGAAGAGCACACGGAGCGACTCGGACTCCGAGTCCGACGACGATGTGCGTGATGAGCTTCCCTTCTTGCGCCAGGAGAATGAGAGGCTTGGCACTTTAATTGATAACCGTGATGACATGCTTAGAGAGGCCAAGAAAATGAGGAAAGAGCTTAGGGCTTCACTCGAGGATGCTAGGACTAGAGTGGCCGAGCTAGAGACACAGGTGCTTGATAGCAAGCTTGAGATTGATTCGCTTAAGGCTATCCCTATTGTTTCGATGAGAATGATTGTGTCGATTGCTCTATATTCCTTGCCGATCTTGCTTTGTTTAAGGAGAAGCATGCCTCCAAGTGTGAGGAACTAGATGTGCTTAGGGTTGAAGTGGCCGAGCTTAAGTCTAGATCCGCTTTGCTAGGTGCTTGCACTTCTTGCCCCGTTTTGCATGCTAAGATTGATGAGATGCATGCTTACACTAGTTCGCTCGAGGCTAAATTGAAGGAACCCATGCCTACATCTTGCTCTACCCGTGAAATGCATGCATTGAAAAATTTGGAGCTTGCACATTATGTTGATCGTTTGCGGGATGAGAATGATGATTTGAGGAAGTTGATGGGTTGGTTGTCCGGTCACGAGCCTCGTTGAGGATGATGATCGAGGCCTTTAAGAGGCAAGATGGTGAGGGGCTTGGGGCAAACAAGGTTGGTGAGGGAAGTGGAGAGAATATCCCGGAGCCACCAAAAACCCACCACAAGAATGATTTCCCACCAAAACCTAACCATCTAAGGAACCGACTAGACACAACCCCGGCTCCACCCGTGTTTCCTACACCCACAAATGACCTACAAAAGCCTATCAAGTTTGTAAGCACTTCGGGGAAAGTGTTCTTTGGGAAGGAGAGTGAGAAGGCTAGTGGTGAGAAACCGGTGGAGGGTTTGAGTGGAGAGAAACCGAGTGAGCAGCCACATCCCAAGCCAAAGCCTAAGCTTGTGAGGTTCCATTGTGGCTATTGTGGGAGAGATGGCCATAAGGAGGAGTTTTGCTTCAAGAGGAAGCGAGAGGAGAGAATGGAGAAGGAGTGGGCTAACAAGGACAAGTACCACCCTTCCGATGGTGTACTTGAGCCTCGTATGCAGATGCCCGGGGGCAAGGCGATTGTGAGGACAAGTTCGGGCTTGGGGAGAGAAGAAGGTCTGCAGGTGGTGTTGTCTGCCCGGTCACACCGGTCGGACGGTGTGGAGCATCGGTCGGACCGGTGCGGGCCCGGACAAACGATTGTTCGAGTTTCGAGCTCGTACGAGTCCGAGGGTTGTTTACGGTGGTCGTGGTTCCGGTGGTTGGGCTGGAAAGAGTGCAGGTGGTCAGTTTGCTAGGCGTTCCCCTCCTCGTGCTCAATACGGGGATTGGAGGAGTCGTGGCGTTGAGTTGGAGAGGAAGGACGTTCCACGGGCTTTCTTGCGTGGTTTTGGTCCTCCTCCAGGCAGAGAGGGGTGGTTCCCTCAGGGTGGTTACCGTGGTGGCGTTCGTGGAGGTAGCTTTGGTAGGAGAGATGCTTTGGTTGGTGCTAACCCCACTTTCGAGCAAATGGCTCGGCACTGGTTTTCCTCCTTTGGTACTAACCCCGCGTCGAGTCGTTTGTTCGCTCACGTGCCTATTTTTGAATTTCGGGTGGGAGACTTGAAGAACATTTGGTTGATTGACTCCGGTTGTTTGAGGCATATGACCGGAGACGGGGGGTGGTTCTCAAGTCTCGTCCCGTGGTGACGAAGAGGTACATCACCTTTGGGGACAATGGGCGTGGGCGTGTGCTTTCGAAGGTGAGATAAAAGTGAGTGACAAGATCACTGCGAGGTGTGTTGCTCTTGTTCAATCGCCGGGGTACAATTTGCTTTTTGTGTCCCGGTTGTTGGATGAGGGCTTTGAGGTGTTGTTTCGGCCGGTGGTTCTCGGATTGTGGACTCTCGAGGGGACCTTGTCCGTATGGTCGTTCCCGAGGGTCGGGTGTTTCGTGCTGATTTTTCTCGGTCTTCGGGTGTGGAGCGTTGTTTCTTGGCCGGTTCTTCGAGTGAGTTGTGGAAGTGGCATAGGAAGTTGGGTCACTTGAGCTTTGACCTTTTGTCTCGCTTGAGTAAACTCAATTTGGTCCGAGGATTGCCACGGTTGAGGCTTGAGAAAGAGTTGGTTTGTGCTCCGTGTAGGCATGCCAAGATGGTGGCCTCTTCTCACCCGCCTCTCACCGATGTGATGACCGAGCGTCCATGCGAGCTCGCTCCATATGGACCTTGTTGGCCCGGCCTCGTGTGCGATCTCGCGGGTGGGAAGTGGTATGTCCTTGTTGTGGTGGACGACTATTCTCGGTATGCGTGGGTGTTCTTTCTCGAGGATAAGGGGGAGACGTTTGGTTTTGTTCGAGATCTAGTCTTGAGGTTGAGGAACGAGAGGCACGGAGATGCCATACGAGCTATCCGCGGTGATAATGGCACGGAATTCGGGAACTCTCGTTTTGAAACTTTTTGTCATGACTTGGGTCTTGAGCACCCGCTTTTCGAGTCCGTATACGCCTCCCTAGAATGGTGTTGTGGAAAGGAAGAACAGACCTTGTGCGAGATGGCTCGGACGATGCTTGATGAGCATAGGACTCCGAGGAGGTATTGGGCCGAGGCGGTGAATACCGCATGCTATGTGTCGAACAGATATACCTCGAGTGTACAAGAAGAAGACATGCTATGAGTTGATGCATGGCCGCACACCCAAGGTGAGTCACTTCCATGTCTTTGGTTGCAAGTGTTTCATTCGAAGAAAGGCGGGAAGTTGGATAAGTTTGAGGCTAGGTCTCGTCGATGCATTTTCTTTGGTTATGCATCTCATTCTAGAGCATATCGTGTGCTCAATCTTGAAACTAACCAAATCGTGGAGACTTGCGAGGTAACCTTCGACGAGACAGAGCCATGTAGTTAGCTTGTCTTTGAGTGTGCAGGTGATGATGAGCTTGGCGAGGAGATCTTTCAGGAGGAGGAGCATGAACATGGTGATGATGAGGATGGCGGTGCGGTGCCCCCGCCGAACATGTACCCACTACTTCGACTACGATGATGGATGGACCCTCTGCTACACCTATGTTGACGGTGAAAATCCGTCAACCTAGCCATGAGTTTACCTTCGGTGTTGGCATGAATTTTATACCTTATCCATTGGTACTAACCCCCGTGGTATAACAAGTTCACGTGTGCATGTCGGTTTTGGAGTTTAATGTTTATGCGGGGTTTTAGTGTTGAATGCAAGACTTTCGGGATAAGTTCATCAAGCACCTCGTGGCAAGACCTTAAAGCCTCGTACAAGTCATGCAATGAAGCAAACTTAACTCCAAGAAGCCGGGGACTTGATCCGAGAAGACGACGGACTCCGGGGACCCGACCGCGTAAAATGCCGAATCTTGCAAGACAAGGAGTTGAGTCCAATTCGGAGAGAAACCGACGACATGGACCTACATGCGAAGGGGGAAACATCCGGGAAGCAAGGGAACCGACGTGGGGCAAAGGAGCCCACGGGGCCGGGCCTAAATGGGCCCAGCCGCCGGCCCGATCCGGTCGGCCCGGGCCCATTTTGGGCCCAAACACCCTCTCCTTTGCCCTAGCCGCCAATCGGGCTATTTATAGCCCCCTGACCGAGAGCCACGGGGAGGAGATTTCGTCTTCGGCCGCCGAGGAGCACGGAAGAGAGGGACACCATGTCGGAGAGGAGAGGGTCGAGCTAGTTGACTAGGGTTTCCCTAGCCGACGTGGGAACCTTGCATGGAAGACCACGTCGGAGTTCCCGGAGCTAGAAGCAAGATCAAGGAAGGATCCCGGTGGTGATCTTGTGTATGTATCATTGTTATAGTTGAATTATCAAGTTGAATCTTTTCCCGGCCGATCAAGTGTTTCCTCGAAGATTTCGTTTTTCGATCGGCTTTGCTTATTCCAATTCTATTCGCGCGATAGATTACATAGGGTGTTCTTGTAGCCGCGGTGGCTAGAGGTACACGCCGGATCTTCCGAAAGAATCTCGACTTGTCTTTTGACTCGCTCTAAGCTCCCCGCATGAATAGGGATACGTTGCGACGAACGGGGGTCTCGAAAGGCGGATGTTTTCGGATTTGGACGGGAAACCACGATTTAAAGAGGCTTCTATTAAGATTCGATTTGCTTCTTCTTCTCTTGCTTGGAACTTCAACAAAAGGCTTACCCCGATCCCTCTAGATCGGTTTATCTACCCAATCTTACTTTGTTTTCTCCGGTCTTTAGTAGATTAGATTTATCTTTGTTTTGTGTTCTTATCTAGATGCATTAGGTCTTTTATCGAATATTGAAGTTACTTGGCTTTAATAGATTAAGTCTTGCGTCACACATTTGTTCCACGGATTCGATACCTTGGGTTCACCACTCGAGGGAAGAAGGGTCCCTTGACTACGACGGGAGACTTGTACGCTTGCGAGTCACAAACGAACTTTGATACAATTATTAACCGTCAACAAGCCCCTTTTTCTGGCGCCGTTGCCGGGGAACAAGTGATCAAGATTTGATTTTTTATTGCTTTTTTTTGTAATTTTCAGTACTGATTTTGTTTTATTTTTGCATCTACTAAATTTTGATCATCCTCAAAATAAATCTAATCCAGTTTGTCTAACTTTAGTCTTTATAGATTTGTTTTGTTTTCTAGTTTCTTTTGCATACTTTGCTTATTGCTAACCCTAACCGGAGATGGTTGGCTACCTCTCCAGGGAAACCCAAGTTTTTTTTTGTGGATGATCCGAGAAAACTTTACAGGTGCAAAGGTGACATGCAACACAAGCTAAAGGGGTGGAAACCCTAGATTCAAAAGTTGAAGTCGAAGGACCGTCGAAATCTCCAAGGGAATCACCACCTCCAAGTCCAAAGGAAGATCAACCTCAACCACCGGAGCGCCGCGCACCTCGGACATCGTTGATCTACCTATCATAAACCTTAAGACGCCGGGAGGCCGTTCAAGATCAAAGTCTCAAATATCCGCATGACGATTGCGAGAGCCGAATGCATACGAGTCGGATTCCTTGAGTGGCATATCGGTTTACTTAAGAGGAGGATGGAGAAGATGGAGATGGAGAAAGAAGCTCAACACCTAAAGGCCGCCGAAGCAAGATCCTCTTGCAAGGAGTGTGTGGAGTACGACCATGTCCAAGGACGCCGTCACTAAGTTCGAGGCTATGGAGAAAATATTGAAGAATTTAGATGGCAAGGTGACGGAGGTCGGAAGCTCTATACGTGAAGTGTTCATCATGATGAAGATGCTAGACGCAAGTGGGACAACTTGCCGGGCGCCCGATGGGTAACGAAGAAGAATATCCGAGACAACTCCAAAGTCCCAAGACGGCGAAGGCTACTCAAGCTCATTCGGGAGAGATGAAGGATCACACTAGAGACCATGAAGATCACGACCGAAGGACCGGAGTTCGAGATGCCGAGCCACAAGGAAGTTGTTGCATCCGTCAAGACCAAAGGACAAAGCCGGCCCGTGAAGACCAAAAAAAATTAACTAAGCCAAAGCGGGTACCCAAGATTGCAACGCCCACAAAGAGCGTTGATCCGAAGTAATCAAGTGAAGAAGTCTAGCCATGGACTATAAACGAAGCGCTAGGCGGGAGGCAACCCGTTTCGTCAAGTCAAGAATAAGCTACGGGAGGACAACCCGATTCCAGGTTTTTCGAGTATTTTTAATAATTTAGTTTTTGAGTTTTACTACGCAAAGACATTAGACTTAGAAGTGGTTGAACAATATTAGAGACATAATTCTTGATTGAATGTTTGCTTTATCATAAACCCTTTGCATGAACCCTCCTATGTGCTTGTTTGATTCTTTTCTTTTCGAGAAACCTCAACCAAATAATTTCAGAACCTTAGCTCAACCTTTCACCCTCATTATGGTGCTGAGGTTGACTTATTTTTCATGCTAAAACCACACGAGTAGAGCCACGATTTATGTTTAAGTGTTAATAAAATTCAGCACGTGGTAGAACTCGCGTGAACCTAGAAATCAAAACTTTTGGTTGGTTTTAAAAATCTTTATCCTTGGTTTCTCTAGGATTAGAATTTTTCTAAGCCTATTCTAATTTTGTTTTATTCAAAATCTTTCTTATTTAGCCAAAATTAGAACCTAAACCTATGCCCCCATGATCAAGCCGGGAAAATGTCCGCTCTCAACCAATGAAGGCAAACTATACCGGTGAGACCGAAATCGACGTAAAAAAAAATATTTTCGACTTGCATTTGTTTTTAATGGTTTAAAAACTTCTCTAAAATTATGTTCGAGCTCTTGCATGGCTCTGAAAAATATTTTAAATTTCGAATTAGAGGAATGCTTAACCTTAAACACACCTTAATGGAGGCAATCTAGTAATCATGCATGCACCATAGGATTCCCTTTCATCAACTTTCATCAATTCCACATGCAAAGGACAAGCATGGTGGGCAGCAAGCATCAACTTTGTAGGAATTTCATGGTGGCATGTGATGCAAGTGGAGCTAGGGAGCATGGACATGACCCAAAACATGAAGCATCAAGTGGAAGGACCAAGGAGTGGACGAGAGCGTTTGGGCGGTGCAACTCGTGGAGCACGCGGGCGGGGAAAGTTGCGAGAGGTGAAATGATCGTGCCGGAAGAAAGACGAGGCGGGGAGGAGCACCGAGGCCGGCCTCACCTACATAAGGAGCCCCCCGGCTCCCGTTTTCTGCGGAGCAAGCTTCCCTCTCCTTCCTTTGTTTGTGTGTTCAAGTTTGTGTGCTCAAAACCTCCGTAGACATAGCCAACCTTCCCAAGCTTGAGAGCTCAAGAAAAAAAAATCCACATCCTTAATCCACTCAAAGTCCACATCCGAATCAAAGAGTTTAAGTGCCTAGTTACCGGTTGCAACCCGAAGTTTTAGTTGAAGAAAAGAGTGCAGCATGGAAGAAAACCACAAGTCTCTTCTCCAAGAAGAAGAGTTCGTCGTCATCCAAGCCGTCATCAACCACGTCTTCGAGAAGGCACTCGGTTTCCGAGTCTCCCGGAGCATGGAGACGGATACGGCACCACCGAGGAGGAACGATGCTCTCCTCCTTGGTGGTATGAGGGCTGCAAGAAGCACTTCCATGAGGTTCACCGAACCTCGTGGGCACACGGAGGAGCAGCCCGCGCCACCACGACGATCGACTCGCTCAACCGCACCACCTCCTTACACCCCGACACACTCTTCGTACGGCTTCATCATCTTGTCGGCAGAGGAGGAGGAGAGGCTCCCTAATCTTGAGAAGAGGCTTGTGCCCAACGTCGAGTTCGACGACCAAGCACTCTACACCTTGGGTTTTTGCACCAACATATACTATATGTTGGGGCACCTCGGATGGGTGCAGTTCTCCAACGGAGTATCGGTGGACACCCATTTGGGGTTCGCCTTGGAAATTTTAATGACTATTGCACCCATCGTTGATGATGGGGTGCAAAGCTTGTCATTCCGTTTGGAGGGAGTCCAACAAGAGGTTCCCTACGAGCACGTTAGGGAGCTGCTTGGATTCCACAAGGGAGCTCCGGAGAAAGTTGACGTGCCACCCGGCATGTTAGCGGGATTTTGAAACATGATCTCCGGAGAAGCCCATCAACAACGCAATTGCATCCGCAACCCCATTATCCGGATATTTCACTCTTGGATGTGCAAGAGGGTATTGGGGAGGATGAAGGAAACAAAGGTGACCGACACGGAGTTGAATTGGCTATACTCGGCTTTAATTGCCAGGCAGCCAATAGACCCCTCTTACCTCATGGTTCGGGGTGTTACCTCTCCATGTTGGCCTTTTCCTTGCGGCCGGGGATCGCAAGAAACCCCGACCACCTTTTGCGTGGTACCTCTCTCGGTTTTGAGTATTTGCGGCAAGGCAAGTACATTAGTGGAGATGAGAGAGGAGGTTATCGGTTGGCCATAGTGAACCTACCCCTTCCGAATGAGAGGCTTAGGCTTTTCACCGAAGGAAGGGAAGATTGGTTGGAAGAGGGATTACTTGTCCCCGCAAGGAAGAACAAAAGAGGAAGAATCGTAGAGGAGGGAGCATCCTCCGCACAAGCGAGTGGAGCACAACCCATGTGCAACCATTCGGCGGGGTCCCTCCTCCGCCAAGTTATTACGGAGGGCCACAAGAGCAAGCATGGGGGGGTGGTGCACTCGGTACCCCCACAAAATTATGTTGTGCCCAACGCTAACTTCGCGGAGTCCTACGCTCATCATCCCCAACCACAACAAAGCATGGCCATTATTGGAGGGTTTGCTGCAAGTAACTCTCAAAACATCGCAGCCATCCAAGCTAACGCAGCTCAACTTGGTGAAGGCAACGCAAATATTGCCTTTGAACTTGGACGCCTTCACCTTGTGGAGCCAAATCAATTCGTCGGAGGAAGTGTCCAACCATATTATGAGCAGGGGTATTATTATCAAGATCATCAACATCAACCACCGGCGGAGGACTAGAAGATTTAGGAACTTTAGTTTTCTTTTCTTTTCTTTTTCTCCGTAATTTTCAGCTTTTGCTTATGTGTGTTTGCGTAGTATATTCTGTTTTTTTTATTTAAATTTCAGCAAGCATGTTTGTTTATTTTCAGTATGTATTTCAACTTGATATCACCATAATAAAGACACCACCTTGATTTTATCATTGGAAAAGTTACAAAATTCGTGCCATGAAGATATATGATTAAAATTGCAGCTTTGTTCATCTTTGTACTTGATTTATGCATGTTTAAGCTAGTGCTCTCTTAAAAATACAGATCTGAATTTATTTAAATACTAGCTTAATTTTCAGCGGAGGTTATGATTAAAATAAAGACCCATAGTGTTTTATGTGCTCTCAAGTTATGAATAGATTAAAGATGTCTTATATGCTCAAAAATATCGCTAACCTTGTCACAAATATCACTTGTGTGTTGCTCAACCTATCCAAAGCCTTATATATATTTGAGTGCATGAACCTTAGTGTACAAGATTTATTTTTGAGTGAGTTATTGCAGGCCATGATTTCTCCGGCCCGAGACTAAGAAGCTGGTCATTCCATTTTTGCGTATCTATCTTTTTGCTAGCCTCTTATCCGTGCATTGTGTATCCCCGCATCGGAGATCTCACAAACTTCGCCGGATATCCACCCTTAAACCAAACATCATTTTTTGTGATTACCTCCTTGACCACAACCTATCGTTGAGAATGGATCATGAATTCAAGGAAGATCGCAAGACGGTGCCAACGTTGAAGATTTCAAGTATCTCTCCAAGGAAAAATATCTCCGGTACCTACCTTATTTTTCGCCTCTTTGCTCGAGGACGAGCAACGTCTAAGCATGGGGGAGGAGGTAGGTACGGTGCAGTTTTAGAGTTCAAAAGGGAGTATTTTAAAAAAAATAATATAATGATGAAAGAAAAAAATTCGGCGATATACGTGACTTCCAAGGTGAAGAAAGAAAAAAATATATATATAACGAATGAATCAAAGAAAGAGAAGAATGAGAAATATGAGAAAGAGAAAAAAATATATGTGCGTAAAGTGAACTCCCTGGTTCTCTAAGAGTGCATTCAAGGCTTCAAGTTAAAAAGACCCATTCTCATTTTCCAACCATGTGCAATCCGATAACGAGGACTTCCTTTGTGCCTCGGGATCATTCTTTGCCATTTGCACATGTCCACTTATCTAAAAGTGTGTGTATTTTTCTCTTTCCCCTCTTTGATTTAACATTATTTTCCAATGACCTTTTTGACGAGTCTCGGTAAGACCATGAGAAGCTTGTCTTGTTTTGACAACACCTCATTTATAAAATTTTGTTAGGACTAAACTTTCCCAAAGCTCCATATAAAGCCTACCACATATATATGAGAGGGTAAGGAGTAGAATATATAGGCTTGAGAGACAAGTGAGATGAGAGTTCATGAGCAATACACGAGATGATTTAAATTTGTGAATTTGGTTTAGCTTTTCTTTATCTTGTTCTTTATTTCAAAAATTCCGAGATCTATTTAAAACTTTTTGAGCATGTTAATACTTGTGGGATAAGCTTAATAAGAATCTACCCTCCGTAGAGATGAAGGCTAGCACATTATGGAACTTTAATGAATTAAAATTTTGAGAGCATTATGTTTTCTCATGTGTGATCAAGTGCAAAGTTTAAACATTGTTTGGCAATGATGATATCCATCGAAGGCTTACTCGAGGACGAGCAAGGTTTAAGCATGGGGGAGATGTTGACGGTGAAAATCCGTCAACCTAGCCATGAGTTTACCTTCGGTGTTGGCATGAATTTTATACCTTATCCATTGGTACAAACCCCGTGGTATAACAAGTTCACGTGTGCATGTCGGTTTTGGAGTTTAATGTTTATGCGGGGTTTTAGTGTTGAATGCAAGACTTTCGGGATAAGTTCATCAAGCACCTCGTGGCAAGACCTTGAAGCCCCGTACAAGTCATGCAATGAAGCAAACTTAACTCCAAGAAGCCGGGGACTTGATCCGAGAAGACGACGGACTCCGGGGACGACCGAGGAAAATGCTTGAATCTTGCAAGACAAGGAGTTGAGTCCAATTCGGAGAGAAACCGACGACATGGACTTACATGCGAGAAGGGGGAAACATCCGGGAAGCAAGGGAACCGACGTGGGGCAAAGGAGCCCACGGGGCCGGGCCTAAATGGGCCCGGGCCGGCCGGCCCGGTCCGGTCGGCCCGAGCCCATTTTGGGCCCAAACACCCTCTCCTTTGCCCTAGCGACCAATCGGGCTATTTATAGCCCCCCGACCGAGAGCCACGGGGGAGGAGATTTCGTCTTCGGCCGCCGAGGAGCGAGAGAAGAGAGGGACACCATGTCGGAGAGGAGAGGGTCGAGCTAGTTGACTAGGGTTTCCCTAGCCGACGTGGGAACCTTGCATGGAAGACCACGTCGGAGTTCCGGAGCTAGAAGCAAGATCAAGGAAGGATCCCGGTGGTGATCTTGTGTATGTATCATTGTTATAGTTGAATTATCAAGTTGAATCTTTTCCCAGCGATCAAGTGTTTCCTCGAAGATTTCGTTTTTCGATCGGCTTTGCTTATTCCAATTCTATTCGCGCGATAGATTACATAGGGTGTTCTTGTAGCCGCGGTGGCTAGAGGTACACGCCGGATCTTCCGAAAGAATCTCGACTTGTCTTTTGACTCGCCCTAAGCTCCCCGCATGAATAGGGATACGTTGTGACAGAACGGGGGTCTCGAAAGGCGGATATTTTCGGATTTGGACGGGAAACCACGATTTAAAGAGGCTTCTATTAAGATTCGATTTGCTTCTTCTTCTCTTGCTTGGAACTTCAACAAAAGGCTTACCCCGATCCCACTAGATCGGTTTATCTACCCAATCTTACTTTGTTTTCTCCGGTCTTTAGTAGATTAGATTTATCTTTGTTTTGTGTTCTTATCTAGATGCATTAGGTCTTTTATCGAATATTGAAGTTACTTGGCTTTAATAGATTAAGTCTTGCGTCACACATTTGTTCCACGGATTCGATACCTTGGGTTCACCACTCGAGGGAAGAAGGGTCCCTTGACTACGACGGGAGACTTGTACGCTTGCGAGTCACAAACGAACTTTGATACAATTATTAACCGTCAACAACCTACGATGACAAAACAAGAACGAGGAGAAGGCGATGTTGAGGGGGGAGGTAGTTTCGAGGCGAGAACCTCCGCGGCGAGTTCAAGTGGATCACCCGGCTTCGAGGATCATCGGCGACATGAATGAACGCACTACACGGTCGAGGGTTCGAAACAATTCCCACTTTGCTCATGCTGCGTTTGTTGCTTCTTTTGAGCCCAAAGACATTGGACACGCACTATCTGATCACAATTGGGTTAACTCGATGCATGAGGAGTTGGAGAACTTTGAGAGGAATCAGGTGTGGGAGTTGGTTGACCCTCCCCCAGGGTGTAAGCCGATTGGTACCAAGTGGGTGTGGAAAAACAAAGAGGGAGAGAAGGGTGAGGTTGTGAGGAACAAGTCGAGACTTGTTGCCCAGGGGTTCAGTCAGAAGGAGGGGATCGACTACGAGGAGACCTTTGCTCCCGTAGCCCGTTTGGAGGCGATTAGGATCCTTCTAGCTTTTTCTCGTGGCTAAAGGGTTCAAGTTGCACCAAATGGATGTGAAGAGTGCCTTTACGAATGGTGTCTTTGGAGGAAGAAGTGTATGTGAGGCGACCTCGGGGGTTTGAGAGTGAGAGGTACCCCCACCGGTGTACAAGTTGAGGAAGGCGTTGTATGGGTTGAAGCGAGGGCGCCTAGAGCTTGGTATGGCGAGGTTGAGGGGGTTCTTGTTTGAGAGAGGTTTTGAGATGGGGAAGGTCGATCGGACCATGTTTTTCTTGAGGGCGGGGCGGAGATATCCCGATTGTGCGGGTGTACGTGGATGATATTGTCTTTGGTGGCTCGTCTAACTCTCTTGTTGCAAGGTTTGCGAGATGATATGAGCGGGGAGTTCGAGATGAGCATGATGGGTGAGTTGCAGTTCTTCCTCGGGCTACAAATCAAGCAATCAAAGGAAGGAACATTTGTGCACCGAGGCTAAGTACACCAAGGACATTGTGCGGAAGTTCAAGATGGAGGACTCCAAGGCCGACGCCGATGAGTACGACTACGGCTCTTGATGCGGATGAGGAAGGTGAACATGTGGACCGGACGGCGACGAGCCGGACATACGGTTCTCGGTGTGTCCGTGCGCTCGTTTTCAAGCGTCTCCGAGGACTTCGCATCGGCAAGCGGTGAAGCGAATTTTCGGGTACTTGCGTCACACTCCCGACTTCGGCCTTTGGTACTCCGCGTCTTCTTCTTTGGCGCTTCATGGTTTTCGGACGCGGATTTTGCTTTGGGTGTCGGTTGGATAGGAAGTCCACTTACGGGACTTGCCGAGCTTTTTGGGTTCTTCTTTGGTGTCTTGGTCTTCCCGCAAGCGGTCGAGTGTTGCTCAATCCACGGCCGAGGCCGAGTATGTTGCCGTTGCTAGTTGTTGCTCTCGGCTCCTTTGGATCACCTACACCATGAGTGACTTTGGTGAGGAGTATACCCATGTCCCACTTCAATGTGATAGCACCAGTTCCATAAGCGTTGCCAAGAACCCAGTGCTCCATTCCAAAACCAAGCACATAGAAGTGAGGTATCATTTTCTGAGAGACAACGTTGAGAAAGGAAAGATAGCTTTGATCCATGTACCCACACATGACCAACTAGCCGATATTTCACCAAATCCCTAGATCAAGCAACTTTCACTCGTTTGCGGGGGGAACTTGGTGTGTGTTTGATTTCTTGAGTTGGGTGTGTGGGAGCTCTCTCTTGCCGGTGGTGTCGAGCCCGTTTTGCCTCCCCTCGAGGAGCCGGTTTGTAGCATATGTATAGCTTTCATTTGTGCATTTCTTGCATTTTGGCATGGCATATGTAACATGATGTATAGGCATCCTTGTACCTTAGATTGCATGCATTTTGTATCATATGCATTGGATAGGAAAAGCTTCTCTCATATACATTGTTCACCATGGAATGAAATATATGTCTTTATGAGCTTGTTTGGTATGATATGGTTAGTTTGGCTTAGCTCTTGATGATCTTGATGAATAATCCATGGTTGATAGCTATGCTTTTGAAAAATGTCACATGTATGCTCTCTCATGTGTAAATGCCTTTACATGCTCTTGACATGTTTTTGTGGCCCTGCTATGCTTAATTTGTGGATTGGATAGCTAGTTTATTGATCATATGGGGCCAAAGTCTCATTTGCCATCATGAATGTTTAGCCCTCTTGATTTATCTTGTGGAGGGGCATAAGTTCCTTTTTGTCGCAAAGACATTTCATGTACCTCTTACAAATCTGAAAATGAAATGAAAAATGCTTGGAAAATATGCTCCCATGTCATATGTGCTTGAATTAAATTTGCTTTGGGTGCTAAACCGTTGCATGATGCCTACCAATGAGAAGTCTCATACATAGAAGTAGGCACATGGCTCGGTGGCTTTGACATGACATGAGGTGCTTGTGGGTGTTTGTGATGGTCGTATGATTAGAATAGCTGTCCTAGCATCAAGTTTGTGTGGCTTTTGCCATTTTGATATGCTTTGATCATGTTTAGGACTTTGCTCATGAGAGGCAAGTTTTTCGCAAAATTGCCAAAATCCATCTTAGCTTCGTCCAATGGTTGTGAAACTTGGTGATCATGTAGTTGAGATCGATACGAAGCCGTAGAGTATCTAACTTGCTCATTTGGACATGTGTAGCATTCTTTGTTGAATTTTGTCTATTTGAGAAGCTCTAGGTTGAAAGTTTTGCATTTTTGGCTTGATTCATGCATTGCCAACAAGGGGGAGAAGTTTGAGCTTGAAATGGCTTGGTGGATGCATTTAGAAGGTTTTCGGGTGGTTTCGAGCCATTTACGGGCTCTGTTGTGCACCGTCCGACCGGTCGGGGTCACGGTCCGACCGATGTGAGTGCTTTGGTTCGTACACATGTTGCTCACCGGTCCGGCCGGTGGTGTGGACCGGTCGACCGGTCGGGGCTGTTTTGTTGCGGACCGCCCTGTTTTAAGTGGTGTCTTGCATGCATTCGTCCGGGGGGAGTTGCATTGGTTCGGTGGGAGTTTGCATGTGTGCGGGGGGGGGCTCTTTGAGAGTTTTCGAGCCGTGTTTCGGTGGTTTGTGCTCTTTGCTTGAGCTTTGCTTTGTCTCGGATGTGTCGAGCCGTTGCCCTTGCCTAAGGGGTCCGAGACTTGTTTCCTTCAAGTGATCTTGCTCTTTGCCTTTGTTTGGCTTTCGATCGCTTGTTGGAGTTTCTTTTTGTTCGTTTCTTTTTCTTTTTCTTTTCTCTCTTGTTACTTTCGTGTGGGTGTTGTCAATGCACTCATCAAGGGGGAGATTGAGGACCATGTGTGGTTCGAGGACCGGTGGATGGTCGCTTCCTTGTGTGATGAGTGATTGACAACGTTGTGTGGACCGATTTCGGGCTAAGTATTGCGGGTGCGGGTTCCGCTTGACCGGTGTTGGTGCGGGGTGAAGAACAAGCGCGAAAGGTCGTTGCGGTGAGGCCTCCGGAGTGTGGAGAAGACAAATAGGCTTCGTTCGAGGGACCGGTGGCCGGCGGGGGTCAAGTGCGGGCCGCATGGTGGCATGAACGGCAAGATGAAGTCGTGGACGGTTTCTTGGTTGAGCCTCAAAACCAAGGTCGAGCCGGGACTACGTGGGAGCCAAGTCATGAGTGGAGATTGGCGGAGGCTACACCGAGTTCGCGGGGTTTCCGGTGGTTCACCGAGAAAACCACCGGGTTCCTTGGTTGATCCACAAAGCCAAGACCGGAGAACCGAAGACGGAGGTGCGGCGGCACGGGGCACGGCCCGACCGGTGGGTCCGGCCGGTCCGGCCGGGTGGGGACCGGTCCCGGCCGGTGAGGAGCACCGGTCCGACCGGTGTGCGGACGACGCGGTCCGGAATCTTCGAAGCGGAGGACACGCGTCGGGATCGCATGGCTTGCGTCGAGGCTACGCGAGGTGCGGTCGCCGGGCATCCGTCCGATGGTGAAGACATCAAGAATTCCAAATCCGCCCTTGAGGGGCTTGTATCCCTAGTTAGTAGAGAAGGGCATTTTAGACTTTCGGTTGCCTCCATATAACCCAAGAGGTGAGAGGATGGCAGCCAACTCTTGGAACCCTAGCTCATTAGTTTTCCTATTTTCCACCTATTTTCTCTAGGTTTTCCTTAGGACTAGCAAGAGAGCTTTACGGAGAGAGATCTTGTAGAGAGGGATGGATGATCGGGCGGCTTGCTAGACCTTGTATGAACCTTTGTTTCATGTATAGATGATTCGGCGTGGTTCCTCAAGGTTTGGATGTGTTTTCCCGGTTGTTCTTGGTGGTGATTTTCGGAGCCCTCTCTTCGTGATTTCTTTGGGGTGTTTTCGGGGCTTTTCTCTTGGGGATTTGATGGGGGAAATTTGTGGGAACCCTTCGTGGTTCTTTGGGTTGTGATTCCCCGCCCAAATCCGTGAGAAAAAGTGCTCGATTTCGGGGTTTCTTGAGGTCTTGGGTTGGAAGTGCTTTCGGAGGGATTTCTTCGATTCCTCCTTTTTGGACGAGTTTTGGTGGGATTAAACTTGGCTATGAACTCCTCATGAGGTGTTCATGATATCCCCAAAGTCTTGTTCAAGTCCGTGGAGCGTTTCAGGAGATCGAGATTTGGATTTGAGTGAGTTGACCCGCGGGAGGTCTGTTCATCCCGAGGCGCCCGGGCTACACCGGTCGACCGGTGCTCTTGACCCGTCCGACCGGTGCGAGCCCTTGTGGGTTTTTGCTCGGGTGAACGTCTTGGTGTGTTCCTTGTTGTCCCGTGTTGCTTCGTTGTTTCGAGTTTGGGTCCGTTTGGTGGTCGGTTGACTGTTTGGTGTCTTGGGGGCTTTCGGTCGCCATCGGTCCGACCGGTGTGTCTCACCGGTCCGACCGGTGTAGAGCCACTTAGTGGAAGTTGCTCGGTTTCACTGCGGGGACCGGTCGGCCGGTGGTGCTCACCGTCCGGCCGGTGTGGGTCTGTAGACTCGAGGTTTGGTTTTTCCGCTGCGTTTCTCGGGTCGGAAGGTTGCGTGTTGGTTTTTCTCCGGTGGCTACGTGGGCTTGACCAACCTTGGTAGTGAGTCGGAGACGTGTGTTGGAAGCCGCGTTCGTCTTGTTGGAGTTTTCATCTCCTTCGAGAAGAATTTTTATCGGCTCCCATTCACTCCCCCCCCTCTCCGGTTCGCCGTATCGGTCCTTCAAACCCTCGCCGTCCGGAGGAGGACCAAAACCACGAAAGAAGGCTCGTGGACCGTCCCTCCTCTCCTTCTCAAAGCTACGACTCCTCCTATCCCCATAGTGAACTCGAGGGGGAGAATGCCTAGCAAGCCGACCACCTTCTAACTCTCCGGACCAACCACCGGCACCACTATCTCCCGGAACCGAAACCTCTTGACTCACCACCTCGAAAACCACTCCGCCCGAATTCTAGGGGTGGTGGCGGTTGAACCGCCTAGCCGGGCCCGTCTAACCGCCCCCCTCGGGCGGGGCCGGTCCGAACGCCTAGCCGGGCCGGGCCCGACCGCCCTCTCCCGAACGGCTCCTCGGCCGCGGGAACTCGCATCTCCCCATGCCGAACACTTCTCACCACAGCTTTACCCCTGGGCAGTGGAATATGAGGCTTAGGTACACCATGGGAAGGGTTGTACCTATCCTTGTTCGCCCACTCCTTTGCCATCCTTTCCTCACGCTTCCTCTTGAAGCAACACTCATCCTTGTGACCCTCTTTCCCATAATTGCCACAATGGAACCTCACAAGTTTAGGTTTAGGCTTGGATTGGGGCTGCTCACTTGGTTTCTCTCCACTCAACTTCTCCACCGGTTTCTCCTCACTAGCCTTCTCACTCTCTTTCCCAAAGAACACTTTCCCCGAAGTGCTCACAAACATGATAGGCTTTTGGAGATCATTTGTAGGTGTAGGAAACACGGGTGGAGGCCGGGGTTGTGTCTAGTCGGTTCCTAAGATGGTTAGGTTTTTGAGGGAAATCATTTTTTTCGGTGGGTTTTTGGTGGCTCTGGATATTCTCTCCAATTCCCTCACCAACCTTGTTTGCCCTAAGTCCCTCACCATCCGGCCTCTTAAATGTCTCGATCATCATTCTCAACTAAGGCTCATGACCAGACAACCAACCCATCAACTTTCTCAGCTCATCATTCTCATCCTGCAAACGATCAACATAATGTGCAAGTTCCTAATTTTACAAAGCATGCATTTCACAGGTAGAGCATGATGTGGGCATGGGTTATTTCAGTTTAGCCTCAAGAGAACTAGTGTAAGAAAGCATCTCATCAATTTTAGCATGCAAAACAGGGCAAGAAGTGCAAGCACCTAGCAAAGAAGGTCTAGACTTAAGCTCAGCCACTTCAACCCTAAGCACATCTAGTTCCTCACACTTGGAGGCATGCTTTTCCTTGAACAAAGCAAGATCAGCAAGAAAGATGGAGCAATCAGCACAATCAACCTCATCGAAACAACGGGACTAGCCTTAAGGGAATCAATCTCAAGCTTGCTATCAAGCACCCGTGTTTCTAGCTCGGCCACTCTAGTCCTAGCATCCTCGAGTGAAGTCCTAAGCTCTTTTCTCATTTTCTTTGCCTCTCTAAGCATGTCATCACGATTATCAAGCAAAGTAATGAGTCGTTCATTCTCCGGAGCAAGAAGGGAAGCTCATTACGCACCTCGTCGTCGGACTCGCAGTCCGAGTCACTCTGTGTGCTCTTCTTGTTGCGGAGCTCGGCGCCATGGTGCAGAAGCCGTCTCTAGCGAAGCAGCTTAGCCCGCTCAGGTTCTTGGATGACTTCTTGCTCTTGTGACGATCACCTTCGTCTTCACTGCTACTCGAGCTCGAGGTGGAGTATGTGGGCCCGGAGTCGACGTCGCTCGCTCCAACCATCGCTCGGGCCTTGCCTCGGCTCTCCTTCTTCCTCGATCGTCGCTCGTCCTTGTGCTTGTTCTTGTACTTGCTCTTGTGGTCGCGCCTCGACCGGTACTTGCCATCCTTCCTTGACTTGTGCTTGGTAGCCGTCCTTGTTCTCGACCTTCTCCGGCGGATCGGCGACGAAGTGTCCCGGCTTGCCGCACCGGAAGCATGTCCTCGTGTTCCTCCTCATGTTCACTCGGTTCTCGTGCGGCCTCTCGAACCGCCTCGTCGGGAGCACCGGCTCGTCCTCTCCAAGCACATCAAACTCCTCATCCGGCATAGACATCAAAGAGGACAAAGAGAACATCCGGTGGATGTGTTACCGTTAGCCTTTCTTTCGAACCACCAACGAGGGCGAGACTATGGGAAAAAGTCGGACCCTCGAGCTTGGCGATCATGCCCCTATCCACCTCGGCCCGACTTGAGCTTCGAGAACGGCTCGTTCACCGTCGGATTGTCATACTTCTCCGACTCCACAATGGCCTCGAACTTTCCGCCCCATATTGTACGATCCAAAGAGTGTAAGAGCTTGACGGCTCTATCATGATCATCGTACGGGAGCACGTCCACATTGGCCCTCATGTTGTTCACAACCACCGTGAACCTGCGAAACAAGGCATCGATGGGCTCACCGGGGAGATGAGTGAAGTTCTCGTACTCTCTCCGTAGGTCACATATAGCCGTTCCCGAACACGGGCATTCCCAACATGAGCCTCCTTCAAGACCGTCCAAATTCTACAAGCCAAGTGCTCGGTGTGCACCCGATCGAACTCGGGGCGACACGAGCACGAAACAAGTTGTCGACCGCCTTGTTGTTGGCGTCGAACCCGTCCCTCGATCCTGGAGCGATGAAGTCCATCGGCTGGACATAGCCTCGTGTCCACCGTGACATCCCAAAGGATCCGACCCTTTCCGCGGAGGAACGCACCCATCCGCTTACTCCACATCTGGTAGTTCTTTCCATCAAAGTGTGGAGGACCCGAACCCCGTTCTTGGTATGCCATCCTTGGATCTTAGACGGTTAGAGTCAATAAAGACCCGAACCGGCTCGATACCACTTGAAGGACCGATCGGGCGACCGAGGAGGAGGGGGGGGAGCGAATGGGAGCCGATAAAAATTCTTCTCGAAGGAGACCGAAACTCCAACAAGATGAACTCGCTCGGTCGGACCCCCAAAATCACACACTCCGCACTTCTACCTTCCGTTTGCCAAAACCACATAGCCACCGGAGTGCTACTAGTCCTAGGATCAAACATGTGACGCCCTAGCTTTAATTAACCTTTAACAGTAGGTCAAATGGTCAACCGTGGTCAAACCTAGGTCAACCTGGGCCCTCACCTCGGAAAACTCACTAACCCACCCTAGTGACCCTAATTGAATAGTAAACACACTTGTGGGGCCAACCCATGGTCAAAAGTTGGGTCAAACCCCTTGCCACACTAGTGTACACAGGTGTCTGCCGGAACTTTTGCCGCGTTCTCCAAAATTCACCTAAACACTTAAAATTCTACCTTTATGAAAGTTGTAGATCTTGATGAGGGGAAAAACTTGAAAAATCAAGTGCAAGGCAGAAATCACTGTTTGCCAAAACAGGCTGACATTCAAAGTTGGCATTCAAATATCTTCAAATCTAGGCAGAAAAACCCTATATAGCCTTTGTAGAAAATGTTGTTGGTAGCTAGATCTACAACTTTGGTATTCATCACTTAGTCGACTTTTATACAAAATTTTGGAGCAATTTTATTTCAAAGACAGCACCAGTAAGACAAATTGGGCCAGAGCGTGCCACGCCGCGACGTCGCGCGCCCGCGCGCGCGCGGCCCCCGCATCCGCGCCCGCGCCTCCCGAGGCCGCGCACGGCCCAAGGCACCTCCACCCCGTGATCCCCGCACCCCGACGCGCCCCCGTCCCGAGGCACTCCGTCGTCGGCCGCCATCGCACGCGCGCGCACGCGCGCGGACCGGCCCCGGTCCGACGGCGGCGTCGCCGCCGTACGCGCGCCGCGCCGAGCGCCGTAGCACGGAGATGCCCTTCCGCCGTCACGCCTCGTCACCCACGGCCGCGCCGAGCCACGTATAAAAGCGCCCCGCGCTCTCCGCGCGCGCCGGCCCCGAGCCGCCGCCGCCGTGCGGAGCTCGCCGCCGGTGCTCACCGCCGACAAGCCCCTCTAGTAGCCTCCCAAGGTCCTAGTGAAGCTCACACGGCCACTTGTGTACCGGCCCTTTGCCTCCACGCCGCCGTTCACCGAGCCGCCGCGGTCACCGCCGCCGTCCGCCGCCAAACCTCGCCGCCGGCCAACTCCCCACCTCCCCTCCGGTTCCACCGCCACTCCTAGGTAAGCATGTGGTCCCCCACGGCCGCTTGCCGCCGGGATCACCGCCGGCTCGCCGGATTTGGCCGGACCCGCGTCGCCCTCCCCGGCCGGGGACCCAATTGCTTCGATTTAAAACTTTGTAGGGTGTTTAGGGTAAAATGGCAGGGCTGGTTTGTGAAGAACCCTAACTAGCTTTTCTTACAGATCAGTCTAGGGCTTTGTAAAATGCCTAGAAATTCATAGAAAATTCAGAAAATTCCCAAACCAATTTTGTAGGGTTCAGGATGATAAATCCCACCTCTTTTGTTATATACTCATGGCTAGATTCTAAATAGTTTTAGCATGAAAAATACAATTGTGTTAAGCCTAGATCGCCATACCTTGAAATCCATAACTCCTCTCGTAGCCCAATTTTGGATATGTTGTGTGGTAGGCCATGACTAGATTTCGTGCCAAAACTTGCACAAAGTTATGCAGTAGATCTTGCTAGGTAAATTCTTTTCCATTCCGCAAGAATCGCCTAGATGATTTTTTCCGTTAAATATATTTATGTTCGGGAACTCAACTTGTGCACACTTGTCTTGTAATGCCAAAATGCACGAAATAATTTTTGGATTAACAGAAATAATTATTCTTGATTTATGCATGTTTTCCTTTGTAAATTAATAAACCAAGTTCAAGAAAGTTCCTGGATGTATATGCTGGTTCTTTAGGCTTGTTTAAGACCGAGAGGACATGCATAAGAAAGTTTGGATCAAATTGATGCTTATTTATTTTTGTATGCATTTAAGTTGAATCACTAGCTAGCCTTTGTTATTTTCAATAATATTTAATTTCCTAGCATCCAACCTTTGCATGTGGGTCCAATGGACCAGGATAGGTGCTAATATGCATTTGAAACACTTCTTTAATTTTTGGTAATTTAATTGTTTAATAAAAAGCTTAAAAGCCCTTTTAATATTAAAGGGAAATTAAATAAAGAAAAATCCCTAATTAATTCTTTTTTCCTTTTTGGAAAGTATTAACTAATATCATTAAAAGCTAATTAATTATCATCACCGATACTAAAGTAATTCATAAATAAAAATGCGATTTATGCCCTTGATTGTGAAGATGAAAAGAATTAAAGCTTTCACATGAAATGACAAGTATAATAAAAACATTTATTCAATGTTCAATAAAAGGATAACCCATGTACACCGGTAACCTTCCTCAAAGAGAAACCCTATCTAAATGCTTGTTAAGGTGAATATGACCAACCCGAGTTGGATAAGACAACAAACTATCACATCACCTAAAGTGCATTGCATTCCGTGTAGATCTTCGGACGGAGATTACTCCCTTGTCCGGAAATCGAGGAAGGAGGAGCGAAAGGTTCTCGCGTAGTACGTGGAAGTACTCGACACCGAGGGTGCCCAGGCTAACCTAGCTGACGAAGGCAAGCTCCGGTGCATCTAACCTAGTTTTAAAGTTCTTTATTCAATTATCTATGAATGATTGTGCATTTACGTTCAGGAGTTGAATGAAACCCTAGATGCATGATCCATAGGTACCTTTTGTCCCTACTAGTATGATAGGTCGATAGCTGCTAAGCTATAGGACCGTTACAAGTCGAGTGATGACCTCACTCGCGAGAATAGGTTCCTAGATAGGAATCACAATGTATCCTTAAATGGATTGCTCACGTGGTAAGAGCATGGGATCTGGGCTCCGGTCCAGTGGTTATGTGGGTTAAGTTTTTGAACATACTAAGCACATGTCGGGTATGGGACCGGTAAGCCTAATACCTTAATGAGACGACTAGGGATGGAACTGTCACTTCCCTTGGGATTCGCTCTCACGGCTAGCTACCGGTGGTGTATGGTGACTCCGGGTATCTCGCGGGGTATGCGGATAGCTCGCACCAAAGGCCGTGGCCTTTCATCCCGACCGGGGATTTTTGGGGACGGCACGGGAAAGTTGTCCTTACGGGGGCGGCCTACCGTGTGTTTGGGTCTACCTTGCAAGGTTTAAATCGGTCGATTGTCGGCCTCTCACCGTTATCCGAGACTACTTACTCCACTAGTCATGAGATCCCTAATGATGGAAGTTGATGAATATTATGGTTGATTAATCGTATTGTACAACTTTGTTTGTCCTAGTTGGCTAATGTAGTAAAGATTAAACCTACTAGAACTTGTGCTAAAATCTTGAAAGTAAGGACCTACTCTTTGTTACTTTTTAGCAAAGGCAACCCAAAGATAGCCAAAAAAGCCTTTCATGGTCTAGAATTGGTGAAGTAGATATCACCGACGGGTAAGACTTGCTCGAGTATTAGTATACTCGGCCTTGCTATAATGTGTTGGTCCAGGTAATGCCTTCGGTGATGTGTGGCCGGAGACATCCCGCCCGCCGGGAGCCGGGAGTGGGTGGAGCACGACTACTGAAAGCATCATGGATGGCCTCCCGTGGTGTCTTCGCTTCCGTTAGTTTAATTTCGCTGCTTTTCAAAACTCTGAACTATTTCATCGTGACAAAAACTATGGTTTGTAATAATTAAACCCTACGGGGTATGAATTTGGATATCAATGATGTTGTATCTCTGGACTCGCCTTCGAGTGAGTTTTAATGCATATATTCGATCCTTGTTGCTTTTCAAGTGATTTACCGGGCGTTAACCCGACAATTAACGACAGGATGATACTTTATTATTGCTTAATGACCAAAGTGGATCAGTCTTAGGCGATAGTACGGTATTTTCCTGGGCGGGTTGTCACAGTTGGCATCAGAGCTTATATGCACCAGAGATTAATTAATAAACCTTAATCACTGGTTTTTGAATAAAACATGCCAAGATTGTCTGATTTTCCAAAATATGTTGGTCTGCTAAGGATAAACTAGACCGAGAGGCCCTAGAGGGAATTTTGGGTTCTTTCAGGTGGCTTATTAACCTATGGTTTATTTTGCAAACTTCCAAGCACATTACTTTATGTCGAGTTACTTTCTTGCACAACCAAACTAGGAGCCACGTGTTTTATACGTGTGCTGTTCCGCATCACGGGAATTGCGAGGGTTGATGGAGTGATCCATTCCACGGATCCCATCTTCGAGTCTATTCATGAGTTGTGTGTCGCCACGTGTTTCAAACGTGTGCATTCCGCATGTCGCTCATGCGAGGCAAGGATACACTCCATTCAAATGGAGGGTGTCCGAGGTTGGACGCTGTCCATGCAGCGGCTTAACGCATGGATCTTGTTTCTATAGTGAATGGTAATGAACGTGGACGCTTTCGTTTTTACGCACGGGTACATAACGAGCGCTTCGTTAGTTGTTAAGCGAGTACCGTATAGCTCTTGACTAGATATTATAGGGAGAGACGAATAAAAGCCTTGCCACCGGCACTAACTTCGATTTTTGGCTTGATTGCCATGTGAGGTCGAATAGGACGTCTTGCATGCATATTAAAAATCGAAACAACTAAAATGGACCAAAAAATCGGATTTCTATATGTTCTCTAAGGAAGTTTATGCTAGTGTGTGCTTTTATAAACTAGAGTACCTTCCATACCTAGCCGTCACGCTGCCGAAATTTTGTGAAAAAGTTGTTTATCATGTGCTAGGTTAATTAAACCAAATTGTTAAAAATAATTGCTCCTCAACTAGCTATCTTGTAAATAGCAAGTCTCAATCCTAGTTTCGTTGGTTTGGTTCACACTTTCCTAGGCACATCCGGGTTAAGGACCATTCATCTTGTTTCCTTGATCGATGCTCAACCTTAAAAAGCTTAATTAAAAGTATTAAAAGGTTTAATTTAAAACTTCGGAAATTTTTGAGGTTTACGGATTTTTGGTTATGAATTTTTTCACAAAATTCGCCGAACTTCACCATTTGACATGCCGTTCTCTTTGAGATCCGACATGAGTTACATTTGTGTACGGATGCATTTCCCCGTATTCCACCGGTTCGACGGCGCGGTACGATCCATACCAACGGGTTGCACCGGGAGGGTTTTCCGCGCCCGGCGTGGGAAGCACTCGGTGCCGCAGCTACCTCACCCCACCGACTTACGAGGTGAAGGAGTTTGAGCGCTTTGGCGTTCCCCGCCGCAGAGTGATCGTTGCATCGTTCGCCACGCCCGGACCACGCCGACCGGTTCGACTTGAGCTTTATCTAGCGGGGATTTATCACTCACGAGTCCGTGGAGTCGGCCGCCCTCGCAGTGTTGACGGACTTCGTGACCACAACCCCACCGTGGTAGCTCTTTCTCCGTTTGGACTATTTCCTACTGTGAGTCCTCACGACCCGGATGGTTGGACCGTATGGACCACCCACGGGAGCTACTGACCCTAGCAGAGCCGTTGGATGTTACTCAGACGCTTGCCCATTGTCCGAACGTGGTCTTCACACTTCGGGGGCCGTGCTATAACACGCAGCCGATTATTGCACGGCGCTTGGAGGCATCTAGGCGCGATTGGGAGCGGCTTTCAGGAAGCACACCGGCGGCTGAACTTCACGCTTAGTCGGGGTGCGGCGGAGAGAATGACAAAGCCGCGTGCTACGAGGTTCCGGTTGGAGCTTGAGAGAGGCGATCGCCTACGCGGAGGATCGTAGATCCGGAGGAGGAGAACCATGCACTAGAGGAGGATGTTGATGCGCACGAGATTGAGAGGCCGACGCTACTACGAACATTGCCGATATGCGGCGGCGAGTGCGGGAGGACGAGGTACGGGAAGCAAGCCTACCACTCCGGCCAAGAAGCCCATGGTGCAAGTGCGCCAAGGCAAGCCGAACTTCACTACGATGAATGACATCCCCGCCGGAGCTCCGGTACTCACGGGTACATTCTCTATCAACGATAGTCCGTTAAGATTTTGTTCGATTCGGGAGCTACCCATAGTTTCATCGGTGAAAGGCTAATAAACAAAGCTGGGTTTGAAGGGTTCTCATACCACCTCCGCTTATAAGATAATTACTCCCGGAGGCCAAATCACCTCCAATATCTTAATCCGAGGAGTAAATTTGGGTTTAGGTAGTAAAATCATTCCAACAAACCTTATCATCATAAACTTGGTTGGGATGGATGTTATCTTGGGTATGGAATGGATGAATCAACATAAGGTGATTCTAGATATATCAGATAGGGTCGTAGAGATCAATTCTTCTACGGTCGGGCACACTACCGGTACCTTCCTTTCCGGGACCGCATGCGACTCTTGTGCCTTTGTGACCATTATCTCCTCTCTTGATGAAATTCCGGTAGTGTGCGAGTACCGGACGTCTTTCCTAACGAGTTGCACGGTATGCCACCGGACGAGAGATGTCGAGTTTGTGATCGAACTCCAGCCGTACCGCACCCGTTTCCAAAAGACCTTATCGCATGCCACCCAAAGAGTTAGCTGAACTAAAAACCCAACTCCAAGAACTCGTTAGATAAGGGTTACATTCGCCCGAGCTCTTCTCCTTGGGGTTTCCCTTCTCTCTTTGTCAAAAAGAAAGATGGTAGCTTGAGAATGTGCGTAGATTATCGACCACTCAATGCGGTCACCATCAAAAACAAATACCCGCTTCCTCGAATCGATGTTCTTTTCGATCAATTGGGCCGGTGCCAAAGTCTTCTCTAAGATTGATCTTCGTTCGGCTACCACCAAATCAAGATTCGACCTTGCGACATTCCTAAAACCGCTTTTTCCACTCATTATGGTCTTTACGAGTTCTTGGTCATGTCTTTCGGACTCACTAATCCTCCCGCCTACTTCATGTACCTCATGAACTCCGTGTTCATGACGGAGCTCGATAAATTTGTCGTGGTCTTTATCGATGATATTCTCATCTATTCTAAGAGCGAGAAAGATCACACCAAACATCTCCGAGTTGTCCTTCAAAGATTTGCGCGATCACAAGTTCTATGCTAATTTCTCCAAATGCGAGTTACGGTTGAAAAGTGTGAAATTCTTAGGGCACACCATTTCTCAAGATGGTATCTCCGTAGATCCTAGCAAAGTTCAAGAGGTGATGGATTGAAAACCACCCAAGTCCGTGCATCAAATCCGCGCAGCTTCCTAGGATTGGTGGGATACTACCGTCGATTCATTCCCGACTTTTCTAGAATCGCAAAACCCATGACCGAATTACTCAAGAAAAGAGTGAAATTCGTGTGGAGCGAAGCATGTGAGAAAGCTTTCCACACCCTCGGGCAACATCTAACTTCAGCCCCGGTGCTAGCTCAACCCGATAATTCCAAACCTTTCGAAGTCTTCGTGACGCATCGAGCACGGGTCTTGGTTGTGTCCTTATGCAAGAAGGCTGAGTCATTGCCTATGCTTCACGGGCACTCCGACCCCATGAGCTCAATTATCCTACCCATGATCTTGAGTTAGCCGCCGTTGTTCATGCCCTCAAGATATGGAGACATTATCTAATGGGTAATCGTTGCAACATCTTCACCGATCACAAGAGCCTCAAATACATCTTCACCCAGTAAGAATCGAATATGAGACAGAGAAGATGGCTGGAGTTGATTAAAGATTATGATCTAGAAGTGCACTATCATCTCGGCAAAGAAAATTTTGTTGTGGATGCTCTTAGCCGCAAAGATCATTGCAACCACCTAGAGTTGGAGCCAGTCAGTGAACCCTTGTGTGAAGAAATGAGAAGGCTCAACTTAGAAGTGGTACCGCAGGGAATTCTTTATGCCTTGACGGCAGAGTCAAATCTTTATGACAGAATTGTCACTGCCCAGCGCAATGATGCAGATATTCAAACCATCAGGCAGAAACTAGCAGAAGGAGACCCCAAGTACACTTGTTTCCAGAAGGATCACCAGGATGTGGTCTGGTTTGGGAAACGTCTAGTGGTCCCCGTTGACCCAGAAATTAAGAAAATCATTCTAGATGAAGCTCACAGGTCCAAATTCTCTATTCATCCCGGTAGTACCAAAATGTACCAAGATCTGAAGCAGAACTTTTGGTGGTCCAATATGAAGGTGGATGTAGCCAAGTATGTAATCGAGTGCGATACTTGCCACCGGATGAAAGCAAGTCATTTGAAATCGGCGGGAGTACTCCAACCCATGTCGATACCTATGTGGAAGTGGGACGATATTAGTATGGATTTCATTGTGGGTTTACCCCCGACGGACTAGAAAGAAGGACTCTATTTGGTTAATTGTGGATAGACTCACCAAGACCGCTCACTTCATTGTCGTGCACACCACTTACTCCGTACAACAATATGCGAGTTGTACGTGGATCACATAGTTCTTCCGCATGGAATCCCAAAGACTATAATCTCCGATAGAGGGACTCGGTTGTAGCTCGTTTTTGGGAACGAGCTTGCATGAGTGTTTGGGGACTCGGCCGATCTGCAGTTCTAGTTATCATCCGCGGACCGATGGTCAGACGGAGAGGATAAATCAGATTTTAGAGGACATGTTGAGAGCAAGCATCTTGCACTTTGACAAGAGTTGGGACAAGTGTTTGTCCTTGGCGCAGTTCTCTTACAATAACGGTTATCAAGCCAGCTTGAAAATGGCACCATTCGATGCTCTATACGGACGTAGATGCCGCACTCCGCTAAATTGGTCGAGGTCGGAGAAAGAACACTCTTTGGACCAGAGTTAGTTAAAGAGGTGAAGAAAGGGTGCTAGTGATAAGAGAAAATTTGAAGATGGCACAGAGATGAGGCAAAAGAGTTACCATGACAGGGGGAACCGCACCTCGACACTTTGAAGTGGGAGATTATGTATATTTGAAAGTGTCCCCCGGCAAAGGTGTGCAAAGGTTCGGAGTCAAGGGAAAGATAGCCCCGCGCTACACCGGACCATACGAAGTTATAGAAGTATGTGGACCCGTGGCTTACCGTATCCAATTGCCAGAACGGTTTTCCGCAGTTCACAATGTGTTTCATGTAACTCAGTTTAAGAAGGGAATGCCTGTTTCGGAGAATGAAATCATCACGGAAGCTAATGCTTGGATCGCTCGTCGAGCATCCAATGAAAGTGCTAGACCAAAAAGAGCGAAAGACCCGAAGGCAGACCGTGCGAATGTACAAGATCCAATGGAGCCATCACACGGAGGAAAAGAAGCAACGTGGGAGACGAAGGATTATCTTAATACTAAGTACCCGGGCTTCCTACGGTCTCGAAACCGTGAGTCCTTCTTCCCATCTCTTAGTTATCAAATCGAATCTCGGGACGAGATTCCGTTTAAGGGGGTAGGCCGTGACGCTCCGGGTTTTTAATTAACCTTTAACAGTAGGTCAAATGGTCAACCATGGTCAAACCTAGGTCAACCTCGGCCCTCACCTCGGAAAACTCACTAACCCACCCTAGTGACCCTAATTGAATAGTAAACACACTTGTGGGGCCAACCCATGGTCAAAAGTTGGGTCAAACCCCTTGCCACACTAGTGTACATAGTTGTCCATCGGAACTTTTGCCGCGTTCTCCAAAATTAACCTAAACACTTAAAATTCTACCTTTATGAAAGTTGTAGATATTGACGAGGGACACAACTTTCATGTAGATTGGCATTTCAAATTTTGAGGGGAAAAACTTGAAAAATCAAGTGCAAGGCGTAAATCACCGTTTGCCAAAAAAGCCGACATTCAAAGTTGGCATTCAAATATCTTCAAATCTAGGCAGAAAAACCCTATATAGCCTTTGTAGAAAATGTTGTTGGTAGCTAGATCTACAACTTTGGTATTCATCACTTAGTCGACTTTTATACAAAATTTTGGAGCAATTTTATTTCAAAGACAGCACCAGTAAGACAAATTGGGCCAGAGCGTGCCACGCCGCGACGTCGCGCGCCCCGCGCGCCGCCGCCGCCGGCCGCGCGCCGCCGGCCCCGCATCCGCGCCCGCGCCTCCCGAGGCCGCACACGGCCCAAGGCCCCTCCACCCCGTGACCCCCGCGCCCCGACGCGCCCCGCCCGGAGGCACCCGGCGTCGCGCGCCGCCGCACGCGCGCGCACGCCGGGGACCGCCGGTTCGACGGCGGCGGCGCCGCCGCCGCACGCGCGCCGCCCGAGCGCCGTAGCACGGAGATGCCCTCTCGCCGTCACGCCTCGTCACCCACGGCCGCGCCGGCCACGTATAAAAGCGCCCCGCGCCCTCCCGCGCGCCGCCCCGAGCCGCCGCCGCCATTGCCGCCGCCGCCCGGTGCCGGAGCTCGCCGCCGGTGCCCACCGCCGACCGGCCACTCTAGTAGCCTCCCTAGGTCCTAGTGAAGCTCACACGGCCACTTGTTTACCGGGACCCTTCGCCTCCACGCCGCCGTTCACCGAGCCGCCGCGGTCACCGCCGCCGTCCGCCTCCAAACCTCGCCACCGGCCAACTCCCTACCTCCCCTCCGGTTCCCTCGCCACTCCTAGGTGAGCATGTGGTCCCCCACGGCCGCTTGCCCGGCCGGGATCACCGCCGGCTCGCCGGATTTGGCCGGACCCGCGTCGCCCTCCCTGGCCGGGGACCCAATTGCTTCGATTGAAAACTTTGTAGGGTGTTTAGGGTAAAATGGCAGGGCTGGTTTGTGAAGAACCCTAACTAGCTTTTCTTACAGATTAGTCCAAGTCTTTGTAAAATGCCTAGAAATTCGTAGAAAAATCAGAAAATTCCCAAACCAATTTTGTAGGGTTCAGGATGATAAATCCTACCTCTTTTGTTATATACTCATGGCTAGATTCTAAATAGTTTTAGCATGAAAAATACAATTGTGTTAAGCCTAGATCTGCCATAACTTGAAATACATAACTCCTCCGTAGCCCAATTTTGGATATTTTGAAATACATAACTCCTCCGTAGCATGAAAAATTGCACAAAGTTATGCAAGAGATCTTGCTAGGTAAATTCTTTTCCATTCCCGTAGTAACGCCTAGATGATTTTTCCTTTTAAACATATTTATGTTCTGGAGCTCAACTTGAGCACATTGTCTTGTAATGCCAAAATGCAAATCTTGTGAATTAATCATGATTTTTGGACTAACGAAATAATTATTCTTGATTTATGCATGTTTTCCTTTGTAAATTAATAAACCAAGTTCAAGTAAAGTTCCTGGATGTATATGCTTGGTTCTTTAGGCTTGTTTAGGACCCAGAGGACATGCATAAGAAAGTTTGGATCAATTTGATGCTTATTTATTTTTGTGTGCATTTAAATTGAATCACTAGCTAGCCTTTGTTATTTTCAATAATATTTAATTTCCTAGCATCCAACACTTGCATGTGGGTCCAATGGACCAGGATAGGTGCTAATATGGATTTGAAACACTTGTTTACTTTTTGGTAATTTAATTGTTTAATAAAAAGCTTAAAAGCCCTTTAAATATTAAAGGAAAATTAAATAAAGAAAAATCCCTAATTAATTCTTTTTCCTTTTTGGAAAGTATTAATTAATATCATTAAAAGCTAATTAATTATCATCACTGATCAGAAAGTAATTCATAAATAAAAATGCTATTTATGCCCTTGATTGTGAAGATGAAAAGAATTAAAGCTTTCACATGAAATGACAAGTATAATAAAAACCTTTATTCAATGTTCAATAAAAGGATAACCCATGTACACCAAGTAACCTTCCTAAAAGAGAAACCCTATCTAAATGCTTGTTAAGGTGAATATGACCAACCCGAGTTGGATAAGACAACGAACTATCACATCACCTAAAGTGCATTGCATTCCGTGTAGATCTTCGGACGGAGATTACTCCCTTGTCCCGAAAACCGAGGAAGGAGGAGCGGAAGGTTCTCTGCAGTACGTGGAAGTACTCGACACCGAGGGTGCGCAGGGTGACCTAGCCGACGAAGGCAAGCTCCGGTGCATCTAACCTAGTTTTAAAGTTCTTTATTCAATTATCTATGAATGATTGTGCATTTACGTTCAGGAGTTGAATGAAACCCCTAGATGCATGATCCATAGGTACCCTTTTGTCCCTACTAGTATGATAGGTCGATAGCTACTAAGCTATAGGACCGTTACAAGTCGAGTGATGACCTCACTCGCGAGAATAGTTTCCTAGATAGGAATCACAATGTATCCTTAAATGGATTGCTCTCATGGTAAGAGCATGGGATCTGGGCTCCGGTCCAGTGGTTATGTGGGTTAAGTTTTTGAACATACTAAGCACATGTCGGGTATGGGACCGGTAAGCCTAGTACCTTAATGAGACGGCTAGGGATGGAGCTGTCACTACCCTTGGGATTCTCTCTCACGGCTAGCTACCGGTGGTGTCTGGTGACTCCGGGTATCTCGCGGGGTATGCCGGATAGCCTGCACCAAAGACTGTGGCCTTTCATCCCGACGCGGGGATTTTTGGGGACGGCCTGGGAAAGTTGTCCTTGCGGGGGCAGCCTACCGTGTGCTTGGGTCTACCTTGCAAGGTTTAAATCAATCGATTGTCGCCCTCTCACCGTTATCCGAGACTACTTACTCCACTAGTCATGAGATCCCTAATGATGGAAGTTGATGAATATTATGGTTGATTAATCGTATTGTCTTGTTTGTCCTAGTTGGCTAATGTAGTAAAGATTAAACCTACTAGAACTTGTGCTAAAATCTTGAAAGTAAGGACCTACTCTTTGTTACTTTTTAGCAAAGGCAACCTAGTAGCCAAAAAGCCTTTCATGGTCTAGAATTGGTGAAGTAGATATCACCGAGCGGGTAAGACTTGCGAGTATTAGTATACTCGGCCTTGCTATAATGTGTTGATCCGGGTAATTCCTTCGGTGATGTGTGGCCCGAAGAGATCCCGCCGGCCGGGGAGTTGGAGTGGGCGGAGGACGACTACCGAAAGCATCATGGATGGCCTCCCGTGGTGTCTTCGCTTCCGTTAGTTTATTTCCGCTCGCTTTTCAAAGCTGCGAACTATCTCATCATGACGAAACTATGGTTTGTAATAATTAAACCCTACGGGGTATGAATTTGGATATCAATGATGTTGTATCTCTAGACTCGCCTTCGAGTGAGTTTTAATGCATATATTCGATCCTTCTTTCATTTCAAGTGATTTACCGGGAGTTAACCCGCAACTAACGACAGGATGATACTTTATTATTGCTTAATGACCAAAGTGGATCGAGCTTAGGCGATAGTACGGTATTTTCCTGGGCGGGTTGTCACAAAACACTACCAAGCAACCTCAAACAACTCGAAAGCCGGTTGTCTAGAGGGGGGCGGTTAGACCGGGTTTGGGGGGCGGTTAGACCGCCTCCACCGGGCAACCAAGAAATCCTCCAAAACACCTCTTCCGAGCACCAAAACGCACCACGTTTTCACCAACGAGATCTCCGGTCGGGGCCATGCTAGCTACCGGAAAATCTTGGCGAAAACCAAAACTCCACCCGGGGGCCAAGGGGCGGTTAGACCGGCTACCGGGGGCGGTCTAACCTCCGTACCCAAGCAACGAACTCCAAACAAGAACTCCTAGCAAACGGCACGAGAACGACCCGAAATTTCACCCAAACGCTCCTCGATCAAGGAGAACAAACTCACGAGAGAAAATCGGGCGAAACGAACTTCGACCCGGAAGGCCCGGGGCGGTTAGACCGCCCCCTTTAGGCGGTTAGACCGCCCCTTCCCGTAAAACCAACCCGCGGGTCAAACCTCAACTTCCTTGCGCCCGATCTCCCGAATCACTCCACGGATTGCGGCGAAACTTCAAGGATAGCTGGGTTACCTCTGGGCAACCTCTCGCCTAAAAGGAATCGACTCGAATCACTCACAATCAAGAGGAATCGACGAAATCGCCTCTCTAGGTCAAGAACTCGCCCAACACGAAAAACCACCAAATCGAGTCCGATTCAAGAGAGATTTGGGGGCAAAGTCACCAGCCAAAGAGGCACAAGATCCTCATACGTGACACCCACCAAAAACCCCAAGAAATCGTCCTCAAACCTCCGCCAACAAAGAGCTCCGAAAATCAACACAAAGAAGGACGGGGAAAAAACTTCTCAACCTTGAGGAACAACGTCGAACCATCTATACGTACCATGAAGGTTCGTACAAGGTCTAGCTTGCCACCCAAACATCCATCCCTCTCTCTAGATCTCACATGAAGCTCTCAAGCTAGTCCTAAGAAAAACTAGGAAAATAAGAATGAAAATGGAAAAACAAATGAGTTAGGGTTCTAAGAGTTGGCTTCCATGCATCCCCTCAAAGAGTATATATGGAGGCACCCAAAAGACTAAACTACCCTTACCTAATAACTAGGGATACATGCCCTCAAGGGTGCATTTGGAAGTCTTCGATTTTCTTCATCGGACGGATGCCGGCGACCGCAACTCGCTTAGCCTCGACGCAAGCCTTGCCATCCCGACGTGTGTCCTCCGCTTCGAAGCATCTCGGCGCCGGCGACCGGGCGGTCGACCGCCCCCACGGGAGGTTAGACCGGTCCGGCAATCCGACCGGCCCAGGGGGGTCCGACCGCCCCTCCGGGCGGTTAAACCGGACCGGGTGGCCGCACCTCCTCGTCGAGTCTTCGCCCTCGGTTTTGTGGCTCAACCGAGTAACCCGGTGGTTTTACGGTGAACCACCGCAAACCCCGCGAACTCGGTGTAGCCTCCGCCAATCTCCACTCATGACTTGGCTCCCATGTAGTCCCGGCTCGACCTTGGATTTGAGGCTCTACCAAGAAACCGTCCACGACTTCATCTTGCTATTCATGCCACCATGCGGTCCGCACTCGGCCCCGCCGGCCAACGGGTCCCTCGAACGAAGCCTACTTGTTTTCTCCACACCCGGAGGCCTCACGGGCAACGACCTTTCACGCTTGTTCTTCACCCGCACCAACACGAGTCAAGCCGCAAGCCGCACCCGCAATACTTAGCCAAGAATCGGTCCACACAACGTTGTCAATCACTCATCACACAAGGAAGTGACCATCCACCGGTCCTCGAACCACACATGGTCCTCACTAATTAAGACTCGACGCGACGTGAGTGCCCAATGAAATAGGCCTCACTCATCCCTCACGGACTTTCCCGTGGTACCATCACGTATGAAACACGTGACGAGACTCGTACGCGACGTGGCACCCATTGGAATAGGTGCCACTATTCCCTCACGGGACTTTCTTGTGGTACCACCACGTATGAAGCACGTGATGAACTAGTATGATTGTGCAAGAAAGTAAGTTTTGATAGGAATAAATGTGCCGGAAGTGAGACTAAATACACCATATAATACTAGCCACCTAAAACAACCCAAAAATTCCCTCTAGGGCCTCTCGCACTAGATTAAACCTTAACGTCCTACTCTTTTAGGAAGATTATTAATCGGCAAATTTTATTCCAAAAACAAGTTTGTTAAGGTATTTTAATTACTCGGTGAATATCATCGCTCCGATACCATTTGTGACGAGAACCGCCCAAAATAATTCCGTATTATCGCCAAAGTCCGTCCCCGTGGCCATTAAGTAATAATAAAGAATTATTATGTCGCTTCCGCTCGGTAAAGCCCGGTGAATCACTTACAACGGGATCGAGATATGTGCTAAGCTCACACGAGGACGGGACCGAGTACAACATTACATTACATAAAAGGTTCACAAGTTCAACATTATTACAAACCAAGTTTTTCATACATAAAAGTAAACATGGTTCGCAGTTTAAACGACGGAAAGTAAACTAAACGCATGATACACACAGGAGGCCATCCATGCATATCACTCCTCATTATCGTTCTCCCATTCAAGTTTCCAACCACCCGGGAGAGAACCGGGCCATATGAGAATACCCGAGAACAACAACAAAGCAAGGCCGAGTATACTAATACTCAAGCAAGACTTGCCCGACAAAAAGAAACTACAACTAGACATGCAAGGCTTTTTGGCCGGTGGGTTTGTTTTGCCAAAAACATCTAAGAGTTGATACTTACTTTTAAGTTTTAGCTCATATTCTAGTATGTTAACCAATCTAGGTAAGCACACCGCACTAAACAAGCATGTTGTGCAAACATTATTAAATAGGTAACAATATTAATCCAAAATGTTCCATAAATAAACATGGGGTAGCCGGTGGTCAAGACGACTCGGATAACGGCGAGTGACCGACGATCGATCGATTTATTTCCTTGCAAGGTAAACCCAAGATACACGAAGAAGTAGACCCCAAGAATTCAAATAAAAGCAAATGCGGGGTCTACCCCGACCACCCGGTTCCCAACATACCACGGTTTGGGATCGACGCTACAAGCTGCGGTACACGGTTATCCGAAGGGTCTAACCCGACCGGTCCGGACACACACAATATACCACGGGTAGCTAGCCCGAAGACGCATCCCAAGAGGGTAGCTAGAAAGATCCCGCCACGGTTCGAAGGTACTAGGCTTACCGGTCCCATTCCCGACAAGCACTTGGTACATTCAATAGCTTAAACCAATACAATGCTACTCGGTCGAGACCGAACCCATTGTTCTTACCACATGAGCGAGTCATTTTAACCAACTTATGATTCCAACAAGAATATCCTATATCTCGCGAGCAATGAGTCATTAGTCGACTTGTACCATGTCCTTAAAGCATGGCACTAGCGTCCTAACATACTAGTAAAAGAGCATAGGTGTCCTAAGGATCATGCATCTAGGTTTCAAAGCAACTCCTAAAACTTAAATGCACGGGTAACCAATAAATACTAAAAAGTAAAAGGTATGAAATTTTAAAGAAAAAGGTTTAGATGAACCGGTACTTGCCTTCCTCTGACTCAACACAAATACTAGCCTTGGGCTCTTCTGGACTTTGGTCCAGGTCTTGCTGCACACTCAACTGGTTCACCTCTCCGCTAGCTGCTTCCTCCTCCTCCTGGGTGAGCGTGTACGTCCCGTCTGATAGATCTACACGTATCTATGCATATGCATTAGATTGTGGTGAATGTGGGAGAATTATCACAAAACCAACTCTTGTTGGCTACATTCATCCAAACATTATTATTTTCTCACATAAATTATTAGGGTGGTGTGATGATAAACAAAACACTACTTTGAAGATGATTGTGTCCTCGGCTTAGCAAATTAAGTTACTTAACTTCACCAAACAACAAGGGGGGTGTGTTTTAATGATTAAAACAGAACCAAGACATGATTTCACAATTTAACACTTTAATCTCCATTTCTTTATTTAATTCCATAAAACAAGCCTTTCAACCATAAATCCATATTAAATTAAGAACACCTCAATTGAGCCTAAGCTTTTGCACACGGTAACATATGTCTAATTTAAGCTCTCAAACCAAAATATAGCTTAAGATCATTTATACTTTAATTTATATGAATAGACAAATTCCGGCCCTCGTAAATCACCATTAATTTATATAAAAAGATTTAATAAACTTTTTGATCTCAACTTTCTCCTACAGGTCATGTATGCCTAAAATGAGCTTCGACCAAAGCATAAGTGTAGATTCAAATTATTTTTCAGATTTTGAATTCAAACTCCTACACAAGATTAAATCCAATTCACCCATTAAATAATTCCCTAAAATCGAATCTACTCTACCCGGAGGTATTACTCAACAAGGAAAAGCCCTAGGGTGCACATGTGCTTAAAGAAAAGTTTAATAAAGGGGCTATATAAAAAGCATCACGTTTAATTTAGCATAAAGCTTACATAAATCATAACTGAAAATCTACACATCAAAATCATGCCAATTTTGGTCACGGATCTAGACATGCCATAAAGAGAAACATATCCAAAAATCAAGCTCATAGCATGCGTATATATTAAACTACACTAAAAACACTTCAAACCGAGTTTGAATCTTTAATTCAAAAGCTCGGACGAGAAAAACCCTATACATGCTTTCTAGAAAAGGTAGTATATTTTTTTAATCATCTCCCGATTATCTTTTTTTTAGTTCACACTCGCTCTTTTTCTCTAAATTGCGTCAAAGAAAATAGAGAGAGAGAGCGGATGCATCCTATTCCCTATAGCGAACACTCATTCCTATCTATTGATAGAAAGATCTTCGTCACGGACTTTGTCTTAGAGCGAAGGAAATGGACAAGGGCGGTCGTCGCATGGCGCGAAGGCTGCCGGTTTGGTACGGTACTAAAGGTCCTCGGACTTCAAGGCGGTTTTTCTTGGTTTCTTCACCAAGAAACCAACAAAATTGGATTTGTATTTTTTCCGATTTTTCTACGATTTTCTACGAATTTTACAAGATACAAATTTGAAACCCTATTTTAACTTTTACGGGGAGACCCTCGCCGGAAATCGGATAATTACGAAAGAACCCCTATCTTGCACAAAACACCCCGGAAAGAGCTCCGGTTCCGCAATGTGGTCTTTGGGTGGTTCGTTACATCCGGAAGGAAACGAGTAGTGTCCAAAATAACCAATTTTGCTCCTTAGGCCGTAAGAAAAAGGGTGCTTGTCACAATGAGTACATGCAAAATAACCTTTTGTGGCTCAACCCGAAAAGTGCTCAAAGCAGAGTAATCATGGATGACCACAAACCGCAACATTAAAGTCGAACATTTTGCGAGTATTTGCATCATAAGCACGCACACCTTTCCAAAGCTCAATCAAATCTTCCACCGAGAGGCTCCAAAAACACATCAAAATCCTTCCGGGGGATTTCGGACTGGTATAAGTGAAGCCATAATAAAGTTGGACTCCTCCACGCATGCCCAAGGTAGAAGGTTGTATGGCACCACAAACACGAGGCCACATGTTGTATCTTGTGTTCTGTTATGAAAATGGGTTGAACCCGTCAGTAGCAATGCCAAGCCGATGTTTCTTGCATCTCTAGCAAATTCCGGATATTCTTTGTAGAAATCTTGCCATGCATCACCATCGACTGGGTGACTCATTTCCTTCTCACTTGGGCCGCATTGTCGGTCGTGCCATTGTGCTAGTAGTGATGCTTCTTTGGTTGCAAAGAGCCTCTTCGGCCTAGGTGGTAGTGGTGAATGCCTCAACACCTTCGTGGAATCTTCTTTGTTTCTTCATCCTTCCGTCTCAAAAGATCACAAACGGGACACTTGTCAAGGTGGGCATATCTTTTTTCGAACAAAACACAATTATTACCGCACGCATGTATCGATTCGTATCCAAGACCTAATTCTTTCAAAAGATTCTTTGCTTCTTTGTATGATTTGGGGAGTGCATTGCCCTCCGGGAATGCATCGGCCAACAACTTCAATATTGCGGATGATGCGGAATTGCTTATCCCGTATAAGGACTTCATATGAGGAAGGTTAACTACTAATGTGAACCTTGAAAACTTGCTACAACCAGGATAAAGCCGACACTTTGCCTCTCTCATGTCTATTTTAAAAAATGACTGCGAGTCATGAGGGTCTACGGCAGCATCCGCATTTTCTCGCATCCTTTCTTCCTTCTCTTCGCTGCAAAGATATAGGTCTCCTATAAGGTGCTCAACAACATCTACATTGACATCCTCTCCATGATGAAACCAATGAGTATAACTACTATCCATACCATTCGTCAAATGTGCTTCTTGGCAATAGGTGATAGTGATACTTGTGATTCGAGCATCTTGAACATGGGCATAAAATCTCAACTTTGTCACCGAATTTCTCTACAACAAGCTCATAAATTGTCCGACTCCATCAATGTGTTCGAGAGGAAAATAACCTTCCGTGAACCCATCTTCTATCCATCTAATCAAGCATTACATAAAACACACAAATCAACACCTCTGCAACAATTCAAAACTAGAAATCCAACAAAGTCAAGAAACAAATGTACCTTTCCTTGGCCGCAATGACACTAGGCGCCTTGGATGTGTCAATGTACTAGCAATGCCGGACGCATTGTCTCACCATCCACCACCACGAGCACGGGCACCACCACCGGAACAAGCACACGCATGCTTGTGAAAATCGGGAGGATGAGGGGGGATGCGGTGGTTGCCACCCCTTGTTCGGGCGGAAGCTCATGGGAGCGACGGGAGTTCGAGCGGAAGTGGTAGCGGGAGGAAAGGCAACGGCGGCGGCCGCGGGATGGCGTGGTGGGCAGCGGCGTCATGGATGGCATTGGCATGGGCAGCGGCGAGATGAGGATCGTGGTGGCGGCGCGGACAACGAGAAAGTAGCGGGATGGTGCGGGGCGTCCGTTTTGGTAGGCGGTGGCGGCGCGGACGGGGAATCTCGGTGGTGGTGCGGGGCGGCGGCGGCGGTGGTAGGCGGAGGCGGCGCACGGGGGAAATCTCGGTCCGGATGAATAGGGAACTTCAATCCTTTTATCTTCGGGTAGATAGGTTCAAAAGCATTTAAATGTTAGACATAGTCATAAACAACGTGGTGGCCCGGTGGTAGAAGCGCTCGGGTTGAAGAGTAAGGTGCGGGATTTGAGTCCCCTGGGCTGCAGGTTTTCCTTTTTTACAAGGAACTCATGCCTTGGGTGAGGTGGCGCTTGCGTGGCAGTGAGGTGGGCCCTAGATGCTTGCGTGGCAGTGAGGTGGTGCTTGCGTGGCAGTGTGGTGGGCCCTTGGCGCTCGCGTGGTAGTAACGTGGTGCTTGAGTGAGGTGGTGCTCGCATGACAGTATGGTGGGCCTTGGGCGCTCACGTTTTGGTGACGTGGTGCCCGGGTGAGGTGGCGCTCGCGTGGCGGTTTGGTGGGTCCTAGGTGCTAGTGAGGTGATTGGTTTTTTACGGATCGCGACGAATCTGCTCAAACGTCGCGATGTTGTCGGTCGTATTGCGACGAATTTAACAAATCGTCGTGATGGTTTGGGCTTCAATATCCATTGATGCACATCCGTGATGAAAAATAGGAATACATCGTAGAATCGCGACGAATTTAACAAATTGTCACATTGTTCGGGATCGCAATGCACATTCGTGATGTTTTACGAAAACGTCGCGGAGAATGCGTCACATATTAAATAGTTTCTAGTAGTGTGTGTAGGTCCTCGAGAAGTCCGATATGTGATTCCCGACCACAAATAAGTGACAAAGTATATATATAAGGTCTAAAGGAATTGATTCGTGACATGATGAGAATCATATTTGAAGTTATGGAAGAAAATCGGGGTTTCTATCCTAATAAAACCGGTTAGACTAGTTTTGTCATTTGAAACAATAGATTATGAAATTCGAAATGTAGCCATCCAAATTGATTCAAAACTTAAAGATAGCTTCCGGGCATACTAGTTGATGATTGCTCAAAGGAATCCAAGATATATGCAAGGAGCTAAGAGATCGGGCAAAGAGAACCTTTGAATACCTTGAGAGGATTGGGAAAGATGAATAAAGCTTCAAAAACGGTCTCCGGTCCGATCAAGACGAAGTTTAGCACCCCAAACTCTTAAGATTCCATGGTGGGGAGAGTGAGAGGGAGGAGGAGCTCGGGATGGAGATAAGGACCACGGGTCTAGTTGGTGGGAATTTAGTGAAGGGATGAAGTGGAATATTTCAAGCGGGGTACCCTTAAAGGGGTGGACCTGGGGCAAAGCTGGTCGACCGGTTTCCCTCAAGAAACCAAGTGAAGTTAAGATCTAGAGATTTGAAGCTTGATTTGAGAACTAATGTGAGAGATAAGATCAAGATATGTCCGGATACTAGTTCCTTCTCCGTAAAATCTGAAGCTTCAACTCTTTATCAAAAAGCCCCTTTTTCTCCGTGAGAGGTGGTTTAGAGGAAAAGATAAGAAATTGAAAGAATTTTGTTGCTTTTCCTTTTAAGATAATCTAGTGAGATAAAGAGATAAAACAATGAACTTCGGTCACTAGATAATTCCCATAGAAAGATTTTTCCATTAAGGTCCAAAAGCTCCTTGATGCTTCCAAGAAACATAGAGAGAGATGATATGGAGAATATGTTGGACTTAAGAAAATCTCACCACTTGTGACTAGCCATCAATCAAGCAAGGTTAACTATAGTCACAAGTGGGTCAATCGGGTCATAAAGACCAAAATCCAAATACTTTTAAAATCCACACAAATCCTATCATACTAGTTGAGTTTTTTCTCAAAAATCTAACCTTTGTCACGCAACCATGTGGCTAAACAAGATTTAGGACCGTATTGGGATATTTAACTCAAGCCTCTCATATTACAACAAACATTTGACATAAAGTCAATATATAAGTAGGCATCAATTAAATATCCAATAGGCACACACGAGAGACCTTGAATAGACCACATGCCAAGAAAATGCATGTCTTTCAATTCTCGTACTCGTAATTGGAATGTTACAAAAGGAGATCTATCATTTTGCAATGAAAACAACATAAAAAACTGGACAATTTCGAAATCGGACCAAGCGTCTTAATACATAAGCAAAAAAATTCATTATTGGCCCACCATTGATTACAAGATTTAGCTTTTATGAATCGCTATTGGTTTGATACGAGTAATGGCAGCCGTTTCGGTATGTTAAGGATACGGATGTATCTACAATTCATTTAGAGTTACTTAATAGCCTATTTCTTACACTATATCTCTATCCCGTGAATTGTACACGGTATCATGAAAAAAATCCTAGATGATAAAGGTAGAACAAAAGAGTGAGTGTGAACCATACCTTTTCCTCTAGCTCATCACATTTTAACATTGGTGAATTGTGATTTTCCTTGACTCGTGCATTGCTATGTTAAGTCCAAGTTCTAACTCTCATTTTGATAAACCTTTTACTCAAAAACACAAGAAAGAGACACTTAAATAGAACAAGCACTATTTTCAATCCTTAGTGACCTTTTGGGTTCGAGAGACAAGAGGTTCACCAAAAATTGAAACCTCATGGTATAGATCAAATTCCCTTTGTTTATGGAGCATATAAAATAATGTGAATGACTAGGGTCACATGCACCATATTGACAATTAAGTCCAACTCGAGGAATTTCAACTATATTGTGGTGAGTAGCTATGCTTAAGGTTAGTTTCATAATCCAAAGTGAAATATTATGTCAATATTACCACTTTGGACTCAAAGATCATAGCACACTCCATGGAGAGAGACAAGCTCTAAGATTGAGACTATAAAAATCAATAGATGAAAGCGTTAGTCTCAAAGACACAAATTGTAGAGTGATCTCCCCCGAATTGGTGCATCATGAATTTGAATTGCATGAAATGAGCACTTAGTCAACTTAATGAACTAGGAGAGGTCACTTCACAATTTGGTCAAGGCACAAGAGAAAATAATCTTAAGTATTGAAATTGTGCCAAGATCACTTAGTATCATCAAGAAAGTATTTGTATGATGATAATCATGAGCCGAGAATATTTATTTGAATTTCTTGAATTAATCTTGAAGTGTATCCCGAGTTGGGCGAAGCACTAGGCCTAAACTAGTCGACCGATTTGGCAAACCGGTCGGACCGGTTTTGCCGATCAATCCAACTAAAGCATTTCTTCAAGACTCTATCGGCTCCGATGCATGCATTTCTTCATCGTCTTCAATTGAAGACAATCACCCCGATTCTTGAAGATCTATAGGTCCGAATTCCCGAACTCGGAATCTCTCGAAGAATTCCGGGAGGTTGAGTTCATGCAAAGCAATTCCGGAACCTCCGAAGAATTTCCCGGAACCTGCGGGGTCTGCACTTCCGGAGAAGCGGGGATGTTTGACCCTTGGAGTTTGTGTTGAAGATTGGAAATTTTCTTCATCTTTTCTTATTTTTTCAACTTGGTCTAACATTGCCTATGGCCAAACGATTGATTGACTTACAACTTCACTTCTTTCAACCTACACCATTTAAACCACTATGCTCTACTAGAGAGCGGTTACAAGCATCACATGGTAAGAAGAGCATATATGTATACCAAAATACTTAGTCAAACCAAGTGAACAAAACCAAGGTCTTGAGCGCAAGTATCCACTTAGGATCAATTCACCAAGATAAAAGATGAAGCTTATGTTACCGAGATGTCGTTGGGATAGGAATAGGAAGTTTAGACTTGAAGCTTGGCATTATTCTAGCTCATTGATGTTCTCTTGAGTTTTGTAAAGCCTCCAATGCATCTCCATGCTCCGGGATTCTAGCATGCTCTTTTTGGTACCCAAACCATGTTGGGTCCTTTAGGGTTAGTCATAAGACATTTGGGAATCCAAATGGCTCTTATGCTAGTTTGGGGTGAACTAATCACTCTAGTAGTATAGATACCATTCTTGTCATCCCTAAGTCTAGAAAATGCATAATCAACGAGTATTGACTTAGGAATGTTACCATTTGGACAATCACTAGTCTCATGTCCCTTTGACTGACAAGTGTAGCAAATACGGCTTTTGATCTTGATTGCCGAAGCCTTGCACTTATTTTTGCCCACCTTTTGCTTTTTGGTCTTGTGGCTTGTTGTAGAAGCTTGATTGAGCTCGATATGCTCTTGAGGCGCCACTATTGCCAAAACCGGCCCTAACCGGTTTCCCAAACCGGTCGGACCGGTTTGGTGCGCAAAGACCCCAGTTAGTTGTGGACGATCATCAATGAAGTGTCCATGTTGCTTGCATTTGTAGCATGTCCTTCTCCTTAGCTTTCTTTTCCTTTTCTTGTTGTCTTTGAGCTGAGGAGAGCACATGGATGCATAGTGCCCCATCTTTGAGCACTTGAAGCATTGTATGTGTTCAAGCTTCTTTTTCTTGATTTCTTGAGCCTTGTGATTGTTGCCTTGCTTCTTCGGTTGAAGAGTTGAGCTAGCACGGTTTGAACCCTTCTCAAGCTTCTTCACCATGTTGTCACGGTTATCTTGAGATGGTTGCACTTGACTCTTTCCCTTCAACTTACTCAAGTCTTCTTTAAGCTTTTCAACCTCTTGCGTGAGTTGATCATTTTCTTTCGCAATGACATCATCACAAGTCTCTACAAATACATGCTCAATACTAGATTGTCTTGCTTAAGAACAACAAGGTCTAGTACAAGACAGCATGTGCATGTGTGTGAGAGAGGTTGAGTGGATGTTACCGATGAAAGCACAACCTCATGAGCTACTTCAAGACAACTATATGATTCTACAAGCTTGTCATGAGAGCACTCAAGCTCCTTGTGACATGCTTGCAAAGCCATATGCTCGCTAGTGAGCTTTTCAATCTTATCGTGGAGCATCTTCTTTTCTTGCTCCAAAGATGCTACACATGTAGACAAGTTAGTAGCACAAGCAACTTTATTAAGCAAGACATCATCATATTTATTGACCAAGGTAGAGTGTGAGGGTTTAAAGGCTTCAAGCTTTTGAGCCAAAGACTTTATGGTGTCAACTTGATCTTCAACTCTCTTTGCCATTTGATTGTCCTTAATTTCCTTACTCTTCTTGGACATCAAGCACTTGTGATCATCAACACTAGGAGTTGAGGACCTAGAAAGCTGTCGATGCATGTCTTGATCGCCTTCTCGAACACTTGTTACTCTTCATTGTGTTCAACTCTGTGAAAACCGATCGGACCGGTTTTGGAAACCTGTCGATTGGTTTTGGAAACCGATCAGACCGGTTTTGGAAACCGGTCGAGACCGGTTTTGGAAACCGGTTGGACCGGTTTCCCCACAGGTGGTCACCCAACTTGCTTTTTTGTCTTGTTGATCCATGGGTGAGGTCACTAGAGGATCGGTGTGCTCTTCGAGGTAGAACACGCCTCTAAAGATACTCTTGCAACTTGATCCTCACCGGTTGACGGCTTGTCATGCTCAACCTCCAAATCTTCATTTTGGCTTTTGATTTTGCTTCGTCATCATCCTTTGCCAACATGTCATCATGAGTACATGGAGAGATGAGTGATTTACGGTTGTGGCTTCGTTTGCATGCTTCCTCTTTGACCTTGGTCTTTGCTTTTGAGCATTTCATAAAGATCTTGAAAAATTTCCCAAATATCATGTGCATCAATTATGTCATCACGGAGTAATTCCCGCACATCGAACTAAAGGTACTACGAATGTAGTTAGTAACTTGAGCGTTGAGTTGCCAACATTCTAACTCCTCTATAGATAAGCCCGACAAGTCAATGTTGTCTACTCTAGTGTGAGGAGGAAGAATACTAGCAAAGGTCCTAATCCCATTAAGTACATGAGTAGACCAAGAATCGTAGTTTGAGCCACCTAGAGTTAACGGCTCAAAAGATACCTTATATGTTGTTGACATCTTTTCTCCAAGCGGTTAAGCTCGAATCGAGTTCCTTGCTCGATACCAATTGAAAAGATCTTGATGTCATCTAGAGGGGGTGAATAGACGAATCTGCACTTATTAAAAACTTCAAAACCCTCTCGTTAGTACCAAAACCGGTCAGACCGGTTTTGCTAGGCAGCAAACCAACAAACTATGTAATAGCCCTCTACGAGTTCTAGCACAAACCAAACTTGGTGTAGGACTTTCGAAGGTGTTTCCAATAGTGTTAATGAAGTCCCTTCCCACAACACAAGCACACCAAGGTAGAACGAAATGAAAGCACAAAGATTAAGCTAGAAACAACTTAAGGTAATGCAAGTGAATATAAAGCAAGTAAGAGCACAAAGACACTAGATTTATCTCGTGGTTGAGCTCACCACTAAGTCCGGCCTATGTCCACGTTGTTGAGGCAAGCCACAAGGGCTTTGGGATCTTTTTCAATCCGCTCCTCCCTCACACCTATTGCCAAGGCAATAGATGGATTGTTCCACTATCTTTGATTTGCAATTACAAACTTCTTGGAGCTGCCACACGATGATCGAGAGCTTCCAAGCGACCTCTAGCCATCTAGGAGCCAAGAGCACCAAGAGTAAAATATGCTTCAAAAGATCTTCAACGAAATCAGCAAGTGCTCAAGTGTGGGTTTCTCACTAGGCTTCTCAAAGCTCTCTAAAGCTCTCACACAAGTCACTCTCTCAACCCAACTCAAGGATAGGGCCCGAAAGGCTTGAACTCACTTAGAGAGGTTGGGGAGAGCTCAGCTGGGGTTCTGGAAGGTGTTAGGAGTGTGGAGAACCGGCGGCACGAGGACCATGTGTGGTTTGAGGAACGGTGGTTGGTCGCTTCCTAGTGTGATGAGTGATTGACAACGTTGTGTGGACCGATTCTTGGCTAAGTATTGCAGGTGCGGGTTGCGGCTTGACCGGTGTTGGTGCGGGTGAAGAATAAGCACAAAATGTTGTTGCCGATGAGGCCTACGGGTGTGTAGAAGACAAGTAGGCTTCGTTTGAGGGACCCGGTGGCTAGCGGAGACAAGTGCGGGCCACATTGTGGCAAGAGCGACAAGATGAAGTCATGGACAATTTCTTGGTTGAGCGTCAAAACCAAGGTCGAGCCAGGACTACGTGGGAGCTCGGTCATGAGTGGCGATTGGCGGAGGCTACACCGAGTTTGCGGGGTTTCCGGTGGTTCAACCGAAAACCACCGGTTCCTTGGTTGATCCACAAAGGCAAGACCGAAGAACCGAAAACGGAGGTGCGGCAAAGCATCGGACCGCTCTAAGCGGTGTGTCCGACCGGTGAGGAGCAACGGTCGACCGGTGTGCGACGACATGGTACGGAGACTTCGAAGCGGAGGACACACTTCGGGATCGCAAGGCTTGCATCAAGGCTAAGCGAGGTTTGCGGTCGCCGGGCATCCGTCCGATAAAGCGATGACAAGGATTTTCGAATTCACCCTCGAGGGGCATGTATCCCTAATTAGCTAGTAAGGGCAATTTAGACTTTCGTTGTCTCCATATAACTCAAGAGGTGAGAGGATGGCAGCCAACTCTTGGAACCCTAGCTCATTTGGTTTTCCTATTTTCCTTCCTATTTTCCCTAGGATTTCTATAGGATTAGCTTGAGAGCTTCATGGTGAGATCTTGTGAGAGGGATGGATGATTGGGAGGCAAGCTAGACCTTGTATGAACCTCTTTGTGATGTATAGATGATTCGGCGTGGTTCCTCAAGGCTTGGATGTGTAGTTCCCGTTCGTTCTTTTTGGTGATTTTCGAGCCTTTTCTTGGTGATTTTCTTGGAGTGATTTCGAGACCTTTCGTTTGGGATTTGGTGGGGGATGTATGCATAAACCCTTCATGGTTCTTTTCTCTTTGATTCCCCTCCCAAATCCGTGAGCAAAGGGGCTCGATTTTGGGGTTTTTGGTGCTCTAGGGTTAGAAGTGTTCTTAGTGGGATTGCTTCGATTCCTCTTGATTTAGCAAGTTTTGGTGGACAAAATGTTGTCTACGGAGTGCCCATGAGGTGTTCCTACTATCCCCAAAGTCTTGCGCAAATCCGTGGAGCGATTCGAGAGATCGGGAGTTGGATTTGGGGGAGTTGACCCGTGGGTGTTGTTCATCCCGAGAGCTCAGGTCACACCGGTCTGACCGGTGCCTCTCACCGGTCGACCGGTACGGACTCTGTTGAGTTTTGCTCGGGTGAACATGCGGGTGAGTTCGTTGTTGTCCCGTGTTGCTGCTTGTTTAGAGTACGGGTCGGTTGGAGCTCGGTAGGCACTCGCTTGGTAGATTTGGGGTTTTCTGGCTAGAATTGGTCCGACCGGTGAGCTGCACCGGCCAGACCGGTGTAGGGGCTGTCGGATGGTGAGATCCGGACAACCGACATGGGTGTGAATCCCGTGATTTAGTTGTTCGGCGGGGGAGGATTCTAAGGCTAAGAACTCGAAGGTAGCACACGGTTATGCGGAACACGGAGAACACGGCGAGTTTATACTAGTTGGGGCCTCCGAAAAGTAATACCCTACGTCTAGTTGTTAATGTAGATTGCTTGAGGATTGGATTCATTGTACAAGGGACCGCCTCGTCCGCCTTATATTGGTCGGGCGGATGAGGTCGGTTCCCGGACTTACGGTCGGTTACGACCAAGAGACCGAAGTCTACATTACACATCTTGCCATATCCCGTCCATCCGCTTTGGGCGAAGTCCACCGAGGTCTTTATCTAGTACGTCAAGTGTTGAGGTCGTAGTGGATCGGGTCGTCTAGGGAATCTTCGGAAGGTCTTCAAGAGGTCGTGTGGGCCGCGAACCGGGTCGGTTGGACCCAGCGACGGTCGGCGAGTCTTCTATTAGGCCGGACCCACTTGTTGGGGATAGTCGAGAGCCGGTCGGTGAAGACCCGGGGGTACCCATGTCTCACAAGCCCCCGAGCGAGGTGTAGGCGCAACGACCTTAGAAAGGTCATGACAAAGTCATAGATCTATCGACGGGTCGAATAGCATGCACGTTGGTCCAAAAAAGAAAAGAACAAGTTCAGCTTAGCATCCCACTCGTGTAAAGTCTTTGTCGAACAAAGGGAGGTCGAGTGACGACCTAAAGGAAGCATGCTTCCAATAGGTCGAAACAATGATGAAAAAATTCGAGAGGGCATCGAAGATGCTCTCATGAGTAGTATCCGAGCATCATGGCGGGCGGGATGGCCGTTATGATGATCCAAAAAAGAAGAAGAGGAAAAAAATGTAGGTCGAGTAACGACATGATGGGAAACGGGTTTCCCGACGGGTCGGTACGACGAAGAAAACAAGAGGGCGTCGAAGACGCACTTGTAGAGTAGTCCGGAGCATTGAAGCATGCGGCATGGCTGGTTTGATGCTCAAAAAAGAGAAGAAAAGCGAGTCATGGTCTTGATCGAACGAAGTGTAGAGACACCCGGATCTCCTAGCATGGGCGTAAGGGTACGGCGAGCCGACCTCTAGGAGGCCTTGTAGGTGTGCCAACCTCAAAGAGGCCTCAATTCAACTATGTCCAGATCCGAGGATACCGGCAGAATTTTGCGATAAAACGTTGATTTTAAATGTATGTAGTGTAGAGACACCCGGATGTCCTACATGGCTTCAAGGAGTACGGCGAGAGGCACTTGAGGCATGCCGACCTTAGGAAAGTCTCAAATCCAAGCGCCCAAGTACCCGGATGTACTTGGCGGGGCCATCGGGCGCGCACCCCTCGGGGGGGCCTTCATTCCCGACGTGAAACCACGGGTGTCCGAGAGCGGGTGGCGGTGTCCGCAAAGGCACACCGACCACGGAAGGTCACGCATCCGGGCGCCCGACTAGGTTGGTAGAGCCCTAAACATACCAAGGTGTCCGATGACCTAGGTATCCAAGGCGCGCCGACCTCAAGGAGGTTGTTTTGGTGTCCGGACGACCAACATAGGCGCCGGCCATCCGGCAGAGCCATGATGCGAAGGTATTGGCGACACGAGCCATAGGCACACCAACCACGGGGCTCGACGAAGAGTTGTAGACATGAAGCTTCGATCATGATGGTATCTAGGGTCTCCCGGCGCCTAGAAGGATTTGGCGAGGGCGAGAGAGGCACGCCTACCTCGGAAGGTCTTCAATCAAACCTACGACCATTCTCGCTCGGGAAACAAAAATATAGGCCGATTGGAATAGGTTTGTTAACGTACGAGCCATAGCGGGTGCACCGGGACGCGAGCCTAGCGGGTGCAAATAAGGATCATCGGGTCGTAGAGGAAGGTCATGAACTCGTTGTTGAAAGGGGGGGCTAAATTAGGTGCGGAGCCATCGACACGGGGTTAGGTCTTGTCGTGTAGCGTAGGCTGCAGAGTCACGGAGTCAACAGTGGTCGGAGGTTCTCTTGCCACCCAAAAAACGACGGAGACCGCCCACCGATCGAGGGGGTTACAATAACTAAGTGACCTCTCGTGGTGGGGGCTCAAGCATTATTGATGCACAAGCGACGAGGACTTCGTGAGTCGAAGGAGTAATATTGTCGCCTTTAATGATGCACATGCTACGAGTCCCGTTATCACGTGGTGACGGTGTCATTACCTCGCCGGCTACCCGAGGCGCGACGTTGGCTATAAATAGCATGCTTTGGACTCGAGGGAAGCAAGCTCCAAGCGCCGTTGAGCTATGATATGGGCATGTGTTCGTCCACCGGATTGTAGAGCTTTGTTCTTGTAGATGCTTGGAGCTAGAAGAATTCTCGCGAAGTGCGGGCAACATCTCCATCCTCGGAGCCCGGCCTGCGTAGTATCGGGCGAGTTTGGAGGTCTCGTTGTTCGAGCCGGAGCTATAGCGGGACGTCTCTAGTGAGCACCGGGAGCTCACCGGGGCACGGTTTTCAACGCCGAAGAGCAAGCTCGTGTCTCCATTCCAATAGTTGAAGTCGAGCGTGCCTTAGATTGCGTGTTGTCCTGCAGTTGGCTCCCGCAAAGCCGCCATCAAGGTCCGGTGCTAGGAGAAGTCTCGTGATGTACTCGCTCGGGAAAAGTAGGTCGTGGTGACCGTTCGGTTGGTCCGGCCCTTGTAGTATATTTATTTTGCGAGTAAGGTTCGGATCCGGTGAGGTCGCGAGCGACTTGTGTACCTTCGAATTCCGGATCCAATGAGGTCGTAGGTGGTTGTGTTCCCTCGGGTAATCCATGTAATGTTCGCTCTCTTCGTCATGTACTTGGTCGTTTTGGCAAAATGTTTTGGCAAAGACTTATATTAACGTGATGTGGGAGCTTGCAAAGTGAATTGCCATCGGCACGACCCGATGTTGTCTTTTGAGCTAACGACCTAAACATAGAATTAGGTCGTAGTTGTAGCCTTGTTTGCGTAAATTCCGCCTTAATCGTCTCGCAAATTTCTCGGGATAGAGCCTTTGAGGCGTTTCGTACGGTGGAAGGAACCGCAACGGACGATTAAGTGGACCTCCCTACAAAAAGGGTGACCGGGGCGGGTTGACCCCATTCCCCTTCATCTTCCTCCGTCGCGGTCGCTATCGCTCCCGTCGCTCTCTCACTCTCTCCTCGCTCCGCAGCGATCTTGCGACCGTCGTGCCCTCGCGCCCGCTCGTCCGGCTCCCAACTCTAGCAAGGCAAGAGCTAGCGCCGCCGCTCGCGCCGCGCTTCTGCGGCGCATGCCCATTAAAACCCCGTGCCATATTAGATCCAACTCCAACCCTAGCAATGAGATGGCGGCGAGAGGCGGATTGCATCTCGAACCCGCGGACGGCGTGGGTCCGGTCGACGATGACCGAGGCCAAGATCCGAGCACCGGTTGACCGAGGGGCCGCCGCGACCGAAGGCGGAGGTGGAGTGGAGGGCCGCCGCCGGGGAAGAGTTCCCGAGCGAGGACGTCAAGGAGCAGGTCGTCTTTGCTTCCTTCTTCGAGCGCGGCTTCAACCTCCCGGCGGGAGACTTCTTCCGCGGCTTGCCGTACTACTATAGGCCGGAGGCCGGTACATCTTGTTCCCAACTCCGTTACGGTAGTTTCGACATTCATCCATTTTTGTGAGGCGTATCCGGGGATACCGTCGCACTTTCTCGTTGTCGAGGTATTTTTTCGCGTTAAGAGTACGGGCAAGAGGTCGGGGCCGGTGGGGGGCGTGATGTTTAACTTGAGGTCGGGCCTCAAGGCGAGTGGATAGACACCAACCTCTCGGACAACGCCGCCGGGTGGAGGTCGGAGTGGTTTTATATTGTAGATCAAATTCCTGGTCTTCCACGTCGTGCGGCCATAAGCCAACGAAGATAAGTGAATGCGATCTAGGACTCTTGACTCGTGAACTCGAGGACCTCAAGGGGGTCCGGAGCTTGTCGGTGATATGAAGGGACGGGGGAGTGACGGGGAGCGGCGGTGGCAAGGTCATTACGTCGTCGAATGATCCAATCGATCAAGGATCGGGTACACCGGCGTATGAGTATTGTGGGCAATCGGACCCCACACGCGAGGTCAACCGCAAAGTCTCCAAAGAGGAGATGGCGGCTCCGGCTTTCCCGGATGTACTGCGGGAAAGTAAAGGTGAAGAAGTGCCCCAAGGCACACTCGTTGAATAGGCTCGTTGACCGGTAAGATGCGAGATCTATCCGTAAGTTGTTGCATTTTTCTTTGATTTTTTATGTCGTATATCTTCCATATCATCCACTTTGCGGATGTGCGAGCTTCAAATGTTGTGTCCAACACCTCTCCCCGAGGGGGAACCGCACCGAAGGAAACTCGGGTCGACAAGTACAAGCCTCCGGCGGTTCGTCCGCCGGAGTTTTACGAATCGGATTCATCGGTGGAGGCCGATGAGAATACCGTCGATGAGGCCGAGGGTGGGGACGCCGGAGCGGCCCCGGCACCGGGTGGCGCCGCGAAGGTGCGGCGTAGGATGACCGGGTCGGCGGTGGGGAAGGAGTCGGCCTCGCTCGCCGTCGCTCGTTCTCGCTATCAAGGCCGCGAGAGAAGAAGAAGAAGAGGAAGAGGAGGGCGGCCTCCCATCCGATGGTGGTCACTCCGTCGACTCGACACCTCGCTCGTGGGAGGTTGAGTCGGAAGAAGAGGAGGAGTCGGAAAAGGACAAAGATGAGACGATCGAGGAGTTGCCGGTCCCCGAGTTACCGACGAGGAGGTTGGAGAGTCCCATCGCCAAGAGGCGGCAGGAATTGGTGCGAGAAGACGTCGGAGGATGCTCTCCGACGTGGATTGGAGGCGCAAGCATAGTGCTGCGGCGGCGCGAGAGAGGATGCCTACGACTATTAATCCACGGGTGTTTTGGCCGAAGGCTCGGCTTCCGACGATGGCGAGATAGAATCTTAAGGGTCGGTTCCGTATTTGTACTTATTATCCGACTTTTTGTCTCGATGAGGTGCTTTGTCATGCGGGCGGTGGCGAGGCCACAAGGGGTGCTAGTTGCCCGGTCGTCTCCCTCCCACACGAGGTCGCCTAAGCCATAGGTCGTGGGGGAGGCGCTTGCGCATGATGCGCGCACCGCTACCCCGCACGAGGAGCGGTTGAGAATGTGGTGACTTCACCACCGTAGCCGATGCGAGGGTGGGTACTCCCCCCGCGTGTTGCCGAGGTTGTGCGGACTTCAAGCGGGGGACGTCGGGGCGACGACCTCCCAATGATTATTGACGCCGACCCCATTAGGGTAGTTCCCGGTGGGGTTAAGGGCACGGTCGAGGACCGGCCTCGGATCGACCTAGTGACGGGGAGGTCCGTAAACATCCGGCGCACATGTACTTCCATCTTCATATTCGAGCCCGGGGTTGCCATGGTGCACCATTAATTGGAACTCACCCCTTGGCGGCGGGACCGGTTTGAAGATAATGAGAACATGCGAGCCTTGCGGACCAAAGATCGTCACCATCAACAACGTGCCGACGGTAAGTTGCCCACGACATGTTGCCGTCACTTGACTCGTTTGCAATTGAAAAGATGTTGACGATCCGGTTACTCTATAACGGACGCTAACGAGAGAGGGCCAAAGGCCGGGCCGACTCCGCCGAAGCATGCGGTGGAGTAGGAGCAGCGGATTGTCGGCCTTGAGCGAGAGCTCAAGGAGGTCCGTGAGGCTTCCGCCGCCGAGAAAAAGAAGCTCGAGGATGAGCTCTCCGAGGAGAGGCGCAAGGCCGTGGAGGCCACCGCACGATTTAACACTACGGCTACGGTGTAGGTTGAATCCTTACCGCTTTTTTTGAGGAGAAGGTTGTTTAGCTGTGAGCTGACTGTTGTATCCCGTAGATTTCCGTAACCATGAAGAAGAACTAAAGAACACTATGGCGACCTCCGGGAACAAGGTTCAACACCCGGAGATAAAGGTCCAAGAGAACGAGGTTGGGGGCCGGAACTCAAACAAGGTGATGAAAGAAGCTGCGACGGTGAGTACGCCGTATCTCAAAAGCCGGCTTATGAGACGAGAGCTCATTGGGGCCTTGAAGCCGAGTTCGAAGTTGTTTTGAAGTCATTGGAGAATGACCAAACCACTATTGTAGGGTATGAGGTGGAGCTAAACGACGTCAATAGTGCGGCCAACTATGCAATGTCTTGCATAGCTATTCCGGAAGTGGGGGAGCAAAGCAGCCAGTCTATTGTTGATCACCCGGTATATACTCCTAACAAGGTTGTTGACCTTGCCGAGGGCGGCGGCTTGGCAACTGCGATCGTGTGTTGGTGAGAGTTAAGTCTCACTATCCCGACGTTGATATGGCCAAGATCTAGGGAGGTGCCGATGCCACAAAGGACCTCCAAGCCCCGGAGCTTGAGGTTGAAGACGCCGCCAACGAAGTGATGGAGAACATCGACTTTAAAGGCGATGGTGGCGACGACGACGACCGGTAGTCTTGAGTTAGGAGCCGTACCTCCCCCTTGCCTCAAAACTTGTAAATAACATTTGAAGAAAATTTAATGAAGTGTTTGCCTTTTGCATGTGCGAGCTTGGTTGATCTTTGTAGATGTCGATGTCTTGTGTTTTTGACTCGCTAACCACTACTCACGGAGAGGCTAGCTTACCGACCTCGACGGCTCGGTGTGGAGGCTTACGCAAGGTCGGTGCGTGAGGGGGGCATAGAGCTCGGGTGCGGCGACCTTTTCGACCAAGCGGGCTTGCGATAGCAAGAGGCTTCACACATAAGAATGGTGTCCTTAGGTCGTATGACCCTTTGGTTCGCTTTGAGCCAAGCCCCCGAGCATGTTGAGGGGAAGGACTAGGAAGGACTCGGAACCCCGGGTTTTGCAACCCATAGTTGGCTTTGGCTAAGCCCCCGAGCATGTCGAGGGGGAAGCATGAGGAAGGAGGAGGTAGTGCTCGACTCATAGCAGATGACTACTTAAAATATTTATTTATTAAATCTGAAAAAATGTACAAGAAAAGGAAATACATAGCTTAAGTTTAAAACTATTGTACGGATAGAATCGACGTAGATGCTCCATGTTCCAGGGGTTGGGTACTCCTTGCTCGTCGCCCCTTTGGAGTCGATATGTGGACGGGCCGATAACTTCGTGACGATAAAGGGTCCCTCCCGGGGGTCGAGAGCTTGTGCATGCCGTCGGTCTTTTGGATGCGTGCGAGGACAAGGTCGCCAACGTTAAAGGAAGTTTCTTTAACGTTGCGATCATGGTAATAACGTAGTTGTTGGTCGTGACGAGCTTGTCTCATGATGGCGGCGAGTCTTTGTTCTTCGAGGCTGTCAAGGTCGATGTGTCGTGTTTGCTCGGCCTCTCCTTCCTCGTAGAACCGGATCCATGGAGCTTCGAAAGAGACATCGGTAGGTAGTACGGCTTCGATCCATAGACCGTAAAGAAGGGTGAAAAGCCCGTAACGAGAGCCGACTTGGGTTCCGAGGCCCCAAATCACGTGTGGTAGCTTGGCTAACCAACAGGTGGAGTAGTTGGAGGCGTCATCGTAGATATGGTCTTTGAGTGCTTGGAGCACCATGTCATTGGCTTTCTCTACCTGGCCGTTGCACCGTGGGTGGGCGACCGAGGAGTAGTAGACGTCGATGAGGTTATCCTGGCAAAAGTCCCAGAAGACCGAGCCAGTGAAAGCTTTGCCTAGGTCGGTGATGATCCTGTTAGGCACGCCGAAACGATGTTTGATGTCTCTGATGAATTTAACTGCTTCTTTCGACGTTACTTTCGCAACAGGTCGGACTTCAATCCACTTGGTGAATTTGTCTAACACAACCAGGATATGTTTGTTGCCGCCGGGGCGGTACGAAATGGTCCTACGGCGTCGAGGTCCCACATAGCGAAGGGCCATGACGGCGGGATTGTGCGCAGGACCCGAGCTGGCGAGGTGGTACTCTGTTTAGCAAGGAATTGGCATCCTTTGCACCTTTTTACGAGGTCTTTAGAATCACTCACGGCCGTGGGCCAATATAATCCGGATCGGTATGCTTTGCCGACCGTTAGTGGATGCCGCTTGGTAGCCACACTCGCCGCCGTGAATCTCAAGATGCACTTCATCAAGATGCCGAGGAGGCAACTTTTCTGTATAGGTCGAACCAATTACGACATAGTTAGTACTTCGTCTCGTGGTGCGTTCTCGCTCTCGCTTTATCGTCGGGGACAAGTTGGTCGAGTATAATGTCTATGAAGGGCTTGCGCCAATCATCCTCTTTTTTCGACATTAGCATGTCGTAGGGAGGTGCTGAGTTTTGGTCGTTTGCGGTTGGTTCGGGATTATCGGGATCCGGAAGCTTGATTTAAGGCTTGCGTAGGTCTTGGATGAACAAGCCTCGCTGGAACTAGAGCTCGACGAGAACCTAGTTTGGAGAGTACATCGGCGGCGACGTTGTTGCTCCGTGGGACATGCTGGAAGTCGATCCCCTTGAAGTGGCCTTCGAGTTTACGAATTTCCGCCGCGTAAGCATCCATCGTGTCATTGACGCAGTCCCACTCCTTGTTGACGTGTTCGATGATGACCTTTGAATCGCCAAAAGCTAGTAGTCGGTTGATGCCAAGGGATGCGCTATGCGGAGCCCGTGGATCGGGGCTTCATATTCCGCTCCATTGTTGGAGGCCTTGTAGTAGATTTGCGGGACATACTTGAGCTGTTCTCCCCGAGGAGAGATGAGCAATATGCCTCGCACCTCGCCCCTTCAAGGTTGAGGGCGCCGTCGAAGTACATTATCCAGGTGTTCGGGCCACTCCTTGGGAGGGGGCATCCGGATCTCTGTCCATTCAAAATTTGATCGCTTGCCCGGGGCAAAATTTGATTTCAAACTCTCCAAGCTCGACCGACCACTTGACGATGTGGTCGTTGATGTCGCGGTTGCGGATGATCTCTCCTATGGGGAACGAAGACAGAACCACGATCTATGAGCTTGGAAGTAATGCCGAAGCTTTCTCGACGTGATTAGGAGTGCATAGAGCAACTTCTGAGGTTATGTGTAATGAGTCTTAGCGTCGGCCAGGACCTCGCCCACGTAGTACACAGGTCGTTAAACAGGATAAGCCTGCCCTTCTTCTTCTCGCTCGGCGACGAGAACTGTGCTGACCACATTAGTGGTGGCAGAGATGTAAAGTAGGAGTGTTTCTTTCGGGATTGGAGGTATCATAGCTGGTGGTGTCGCTAAGGACTCTTTGAGAGCCTCGAACGCTTTTTGGGCTTCATCGTCCCATACGAACTTGTCGGCCTTCTTCAATGGCTTGAAGAAGGGTAAGCCTTTTTCACCGAGCTTGCCGATGAAACGTCCTAGAGCCGCCATCATGCCGGTAAGCTTCATGACATCTTTCTAATTGGATGGCTTGGCCATCTTGCGTATGGCGTCGACCTTCGTCGGGTTGGCTTCAATGCGTCGGTTCCCGACCATGAAGCCTAGGAGCAGTCCGGAGGGGACACCAAATACGCAATTTGTTGGGTTGAGCTTCCACTAGAATTCTCGCAGATTGGCGAAGGTTTCGTGGCAACCCCATCCGAGACAATTCCGTACTATCGCCTAAACCACTCCTTTTAGTCATTAAGCGATAATAAAGAATCATCCCGTTGAGTATTGCCGGGTTAATGCTAGGTAAATCACTTGACAACACCGAGAGGATCGAATGTATGCATTAAAACTCCCACGAAGGAGAGTCCGAGTGCCTTACAAATTAATATCAAATCCCCGTAGGGTCCATTATTACGACATAGTTCTGCTCGTCCATGATGCAATCATTCTTCGTCATCCACCCATTCCGGCTCCCGGCCGGGTGGAAGTTCTCCGGCCACACATTACATGCATTACGTGGAAACAACATTTATAAAGCAAGGCCGAGTATACTAATACTCGGCGTGGCTTACCCGTCTAAAAGAAAGACTTTACCTCTAATCATGCAAGGCTTTTGGCTAGTGGGTTTATTTGCCAAAAAGCTACTAAGTAGTGGATCCTTACTTCCACATTTTAGCTCATGTTCTAGTAGGAAAAATTGTTACTAGATAAGCAACAATTGCAATCAAAGTTGTACAAACAATTAATCAATAATATTCTTCGCAAAGCTCCATCGTAATGGGATACCATGGCCGTAGATTAAGTAGTCTCGGATAACGGTGAGAGGCCGACAATCGATTGATTCAAAACCTTGCAAGGTGGACCTAAACACACGGGAGGTGCCCTCACTAAGAGTTCACCAACCAGGCAGTTCCCGTCACTCCTCGGATTGGGATCGGATGATACAGTCTCCGAGGGTTTGTCGGGCTACGCCACCAAGGTCACCCGGCCTCATGCAAGTACTCGGGGAGCAAGCCCGGGGCCGCAACCCTAAGAGTAGTAGCGCAAAGTTCCCGCACCGTCTCATTTAGGTACTAGGCTTACCGTGCCCATTTCCGGCAAGTGTTCAATACTTTCAAACACTTAACCAATGAAGCCGTTGGGCTAGAGCCCAAATCCCATGCTCTTACCACATGAGCAATCCATTTAAACATATGGTGAATCCAAAAGGGAGATCCTATTCTCGCGAGTGACGAACATCACTCGACTTGTACCGGATCCTTAAAGCTTAGCAACTAGCGACCTAACATTCTAGTAAAAGATCATGGTACTTTGGGATCATGCAACTAAGGTTTCAAATCAACTCCCGAATGTGAATGCACATAAAATAACAAAGATAAATTCTGAAGTTTAAATGAAACACATAGGTTAATGATTGAACCGGGGCTTACCTTCGTCAGCACAAGCGGACACACAAACTTCCGGACTTTGGTCCGGTCTTGTTCTACGGTCACGTAGTGCACGTCTCCTCCTGCTCCCTCGTCCTCGTCGGCGGCACAAGCGTATAGCTACCGTCGGGGGACTTCTACACGGAGAATGCAAATGCAAGACTTAATTGGCAAGATTGAGTTAATTCATCACAAACTACTTTTGGCAACCATGGGGTGCATGGTTGACCACGTTCACCTAGATAATAATACAATCGGCATACTCTTCCTACAAAGGAACATTTTGTGATAATTTATTAGCTAGATTTATGAATAGTGAATGAGTACATACGAAAGATAAATTAATTTAATTTAATTATCAACCAGTAGCAAGCAGCCACAAGAATTCTATGGTCTGCCATATTCACCTTAACAAAAGCATTTAAACATTTACTCATTTAAGGTAAACACAAAAGACTATATAACACTCTCATGATGGTGATTGTGTACATATATAAAAGAATATTTACTTTAAATGCAAGCCAGCAAGGAAAGTTAATTTTATACCACAAATTACTTTTCTATCTCATTTATATAACTTATGCACCAAGAATTGGTTTTTCCTATTTTTCCCTCACTAGATTAATCTAGTTTGCAATCTTTAATCAACCAATCACACCTCAAAACTTGCCCAATAGTACCCACTAGTCCTACCGACCAGGGAACACTTATTTGGACAGCAAGCAACAAGTTTGAGCCACTGAAATTAAAGCACACAAATAAAAGCATTACTAGCTAGCAATAAAAGGATAAATGCATGTAAAAATAAATATAACAGAATTGAAGCCAAACTTTCTCCTACACATAGATTTGGTCCAAAACAATCCTAAGAAACCAACAAACACACTTATAGCTATTATGGATCTTGATATACACATTTATGAATAAAAACAAGCATAAATTTGGAAATAATATTTCTAACAGAGATAACATCAGGGTAAATTCACCAGAGGTGCATTTTAGCATAACATGACAATACTCAGAAGTAGGGCTCAAAAATAATTATATTTTAAGCTACAAAAATCATCTAAGCAGATTTGACAATAACACAAGATAAATCATATAAAAAGATTCCTTTAGTAACTTTGGGCAAATTTTGTCACAACACCTACACATGCTAGTATCCACAACATGTCCAAAATCCAACTCAAGATCATGTATAGATTTTGCAGAACATCAGATCTAGGTAAGATTGTTTTCTATTTTTCATGCAAAAACTGGAGCTCAAAAGTATATACAAGCTTCGTAAAAATTGTAGTTCTAGTCATACAGAGCACAACAAAACTTGTTTTGCAATTTTTGGATTTTTCTATGATTTTATATGCATTTTACAAGCTTCAGCACTTTGGATCCGGATCTAAAACTAATTCTTCGCAAACGGGTCCCTCGATTTTCAAAATCCGGCCCCTAGGAAGAAATCATCTTCGCAATTGGGTCCCCGGACGCGGCCAGCGGCGGGGATCGCTGAATCCGGCCAAGGGAGGGCCGGGAAAGTGGCCGGGGATGATGAGGGACTCACCTAGGATCGATTTCGGGGGTTGGAGGCGGCGGGAGGTGCTCGGCGAGTGAGCTCGGCGGTGCCATGGATGGGCGGCCGTGGAAGCCTCGCCGCGGCGAGTAGGGGCGCAAAGCACGGGGCAACAAGCGGCCGTGGGGGCTCCGGTGGTGCTTGAGGGAGGAGGTGAAGCACTCTAAGGGTGACAAGTGCTAGCCGGAAAGGGAGCTCCTTGTGGCCTCCAATGGCGGACGGTGGCTCGCTCCGTGTGCGAGGGAAGAACCCGAGTTGCCTTTATAGGTGCGGCTCGGCCTTGGCAAGGCGGTTCACAAGTCGGTCAAGAGCCACGTCGTGGCATGGGAGCGGCATGGGCACAAAGAGGCGGCAACGTGCAACGGCGTACGACGGTGACGGCGTTGGGCGAGCGACGACGGTCAACGCGGCGCGGCCGATGCGCGCGCGACACGTGGGGCAAGGAGATGGGTCGGGGATGACGGTGCAACGCGGGGGTCCCACGGATCACGGACTAGCGGGCAAAGGCCGGCCTCGGCGTGTGGGCCCGGCGGCGGCGCGGCCGACGCGCGACGTCGCGCGCGGCCGACGCGCTCTAGAGCGCCGGGAGCCAAAACGACTTAGAGCGGCACACTTTGACTAAATTTTTCTCCAAAAAATTGAACCGTAGTGGGCAAACATTTGAATACCAAAGTTGTAGATCTCTTGATCCTCTACAACTTTTACGAAGGGCGTGGTGTCCATTTCTCCACCGTTTTTGCACAAATTGCATGCCAAGGTTCTGCCGTTTTCTAGGCGCCCGTGAATAGTAAGTACAAGCGTTGACCAAGCTTTTTCACGCAGTTCCACTCCAAATCTCAAATGCCATTCAACACGAAAATTGTGTTCCTCAACAAAATACACAACTTTTGCATTGGGAGAATTTGAAGTGTTTAGGTGAAATTTGGAGAACACGGCAAAAGTTCCGTGCGACATAGGAGGGTCAAAGGATGTTTAAGGGGATTGACTAGGGTTTTGACCCAACCTTGACCAAGAGATGACCAAGGGGTGTCATTAGGGGTTGTCGGGGATGTTTTCGAGGTGATGGCCCGGGTTGATTGTCGTTTGACCAATGTCAACTCGGTTGACCGGATCATTGGGGTTAATATCCCTACCGAAAACCCGGGGCGTCATAGTTTCGGTGAGGTCGGTTATGAGCTTGTCTTCCACCGTGGTCTTGATGACCACATCATCTACATAGGCCTCGACGTTCTTCCCGATTTGAGACTTCAAACACTTCGGATCGCCTCCCGGTATGTTGCTCGAGCGTTTTTCGTGCCAAAGGTCATGACCATGTAGCAATAGATGTCGTGAGGCGTATGAACGCCGTTTTATCTTCGTCGTCGGGGGTGCGGGGCTATGTGGTGATACCCCGAGTAGTAGTTGAGGAAACAAAGTAGGACGCTACCGGCCGTGGAGTCCACGACTCGATCAATACGAGGAAGAGGAAACGGATCCTTCGGCCGCGTTGCTTGTTAAGGTCGGTGTAATCTATACACATCCTTAATCCACCGTTTTCTTTGGTAGAAGAACCGGGTTTGCGAGCCAAACCGGGTGTTGACATTCTCTAATAAAACCCGCAGCCTAAGAGCTTAATGACTTCTACTTCTATAGCTAGTTTTCTCGTCTTTTGCAAATCGTCGGGGCTTTTTCTTCATAGGTCGTGCGGTCTTACTAACTTCGAGTTCGTGCTCGGCCGGCTCCCTAGGGACTCCGGGCATATCGGATGGACTCCATGCGAAGATGTCGGCGTTGTCCCCGAGGAAGCCGGTGAGAGCGAGTTCCTATTTGGGGTCGAGGTCGGCCCCGATGACGACTTCCTTGGATGCATCGGGCGGTGCCGAGGCAAACCTTCTTGACAGTGGGCTCGGGTCTATCGTTGTGGTTGTGCTCTTCTCGCTCCGGCACCCGTAGAGTTATTTGGTCGATCTTGGCTTCTTGGGTGACTATGACCGTTGTTGTGGCTTTGATCGCCGAATCCTTGGAGAGCTCGACAGTGGCACTTTCACAATTGTCGGAGACCATGATGTCCCCAAGGACGGAGAGGACCCGTTTGGCATCGGCATCTTCATGATGAGGTAGGTGTGATGTGGTATAGCCACGAATTTGGCAAGCATAGGTCGACCGAATATGGCGTGGTATGAAGAGCGGAAGTCCACGACCTCAAACGTCGTGTACTCGTACGGAAGTTCTTCTCTATTCTAAAGGTGAACGGAAGGCATACACGACCTATGAGGTACGCAACCTTTCCGGCACAACCCCGTAGAAGTGTTCATCACAAGCGGTCATCTTACTAAAGTCGAACCCCATCTTGCGCGGTGTCTCTATGAAGATGATGTTTAGGCCGTCGCCTCCATCGATGAGGGTCTTAGGCAACCGGGACCCGTTGACTATGGGGTTAACAACCAGCGGATAGTTTCGGGGTCGGGGATATGAACCCAATGATCTTTCCTAAAGAAAGTGATTGGGAATTCGGACCACCGCGAGAGGTCGCGGGTTTTCGGTGTTGACGTGTCCGATCTCCCCGGCATTTGATCGAGTCTTTTGGTTGCTTTTGGTCGCTTGGCGACCTCCAACGATGAAGTTGATCTCGCGGTTTGCTTTCTAAAATGCGCCATTGGGGTTGCCCCCTTTGGGCGGTGGTGGTGGAGTCCCGCTCCTTGCGGTTGTTGTCGCAGTGGACCGTGGTCGTCCTAGCGACGTCGATCATCATGCCGGCCGTATCATCGGTCCTTGTGACGATCATCATGGTGATCATCACGACGATTGCTTCTGTGGTCGTCGCGCCTGTCGTTGCGGTCGTCGCGACAGTAGTCATCACGTTTGTCATCGCGGCGATAGTCGCGGCGATAATCACGTCGATCCCTATCGTCATTGCGAGGATAGGGCTTGCGATCACGGTAATCTTGTCGATCAGGTCAACGATTACGATTGTCAAAGCGTTGGCCACCGTTACGGTCGTCGTTGCCGTTGCTTCTGGTCTTTTTGGAGGTAGATGGGACTCCAAGGGCACGCCTCAACCGCTCGCACTCCATCGTGGTGTGCGAAGTGTCACGGTGGAATTAGCACCGGTCGTCCATGACCATATTGAAGTCACTTTTGAGGAAGGTGGAAGGTCTTGGTGGATCTGTCACATAGGCTTCGCCGCATCGCTTACATGACCCGGTGCTTCGTCATCATGGTCTTCTCCATTGAAGTCATTGAAGACCATGTGTGGTTCAAGGACCGGTGGATGGTCGCTTCCTTGTGTGATGAGTGATTGACAACGTTGTGTGGACCGATTCTTGGCTAAGTATTGCGGGTGCGGGTTGCGGCTTGACTGTTGTTGGTGGCATGAACGGCAACATGAAGTCATGGACGGTTTCTTGGTAGAGCCTCAAAACTAAGGTCGAGCCGGGACTACGTGGGAGCCGAGTCATGAGTGGCGACTGGCGGAGGCTACATCGAGTTCGCGGGGTTTCCAGTGGTTCACCAGAAAATCACTAGGTTCCTTGGTTGATCCACAAAGCCAAGACCGAAGAGCCGAAGGCAGTCTTTGCCAGCGCGCCGGACCGATCCGACCGGCGGTGTGCGACGACGCGGTCCGAATCTTTGAAGCGAGAGGACAAGGGCGTCGGGATCGCAAGGCTTGCGTCGAGGCTAAGCGAGTTGTGGTCGCCGGCATCCGTCCGATGGAGAAAACTTGAAGACTTCCAAAACCGCCCCGCTTGTTAAGTAAGGGTATTTTAGACTTTCGGTTTCCTCCTATATAACCCAAGAGGTGAGAGGATGGCAGCCATCTCTTGGAACCCTAGTTCATTTGGTTTCCTATTTTCCCTTCCTATTTTCTTAGGATTTCCATAGGACAAGCTTGAGAGCTTCATGGGGAGATCTTGTGAGAGGGTTGGATGATCGGGCGGCAAGCTAGACATTGTATGAACCTTCTTGGTATGTATAGATGATTCGGGGTGGTTCCTGCGAGGACCGGGGAGCGTCCCGGGGGTCGATGGGTGACCGCTCCTCGGTGATGAGTGATTGACAACGGGTGTTGGACCGACTCTTGGCTTAGTGCGCAGGTGTGAGGCCGCGGCCTAGTTCGTGTTGTTGCGAGGGTGAAGAACGGGCGCGAAAGGTCTTCGGCCTTGAGGGGCCTCCGGGAGATGGAGAGACAAGTAGGCTCGGTTCAAGGGACCCGGTGGACGGCGGGACCGGGTATGGGCCACATGGTGGCGACACGAGCAAGACGAAGTCATGGACGGACGAGCCGGTGCACGGTGGCGGTCAAGTCAAGTGGTTTGGCGGGAGGCCGGACCGGGCACGCGGGGTTTGGTGGTTTGCCCACAAAACCATCGGCGGACGGTTTCTTGGTTTGGGCCTCAAAACCAAGTCCGAGGGCTCAACACGATGGAGACGGTATCCGGGCGTGTCGGGAAGCTTCGAGGCGGAGGACACGCGGCGGGATCGGATGGCTTGCGTCGGGAGGACGCGGGGGTGCGGCAAAGGCGTGGCCGTCCGATGGCAAGACCCACAAACATTACCTAAATGCCCCTACGTGGGTTGTATCGCCGGTAGTTAGGTTAGGGGTAGTCGAGTCATTTACCACTCCGGCGGGACTCGATATATAAGCCATGAGTGTGTGTGGATGGCTCTCTCTCTCCGCGACTTAGGGTTTCATTTCCTCCCTCCCATTTCTCATTTTTCGTAGCTATTTTTCTTCCATTTTCTCTAGGCTAGCATGAGAGCTTCATGAGAGATTTGTTGAGAGGGATGGATGCTAGGGCAGCATGCTAGACCTTGTGAATCTTTCCTGGTTTGTATAGAAGATTCGGGGTTGTGTTTTCGTGGCCCTTTTGTGCTTGTTTTTGTGCCTTCGTTCCCGGTTCGATTCTGCGGATTTGAGTGGGCTTCTCCCCGGATTTCTTTGAGGGATACATGGATAGATGTCTCGTGCATCTTTGTGATGGAGCTTGTGCCCTCAAACGCCGGAAACCACTTGGATTCGAAGTTTTTCGTTCAGGTGCTCTAACTTTTGGTGGTGCTCAAAGGATTCGCGATTCCCGGTGATTTAGGGAGTTAGGAGGCAAGATTTTTGGGCTATAGCATCCTTGTGTGACGCTTTTCAAGTCCCCAAACCCTTGTCTCCATAGCTTCAACCGTTTGGGAAATCCGATGATGATTTGGGGGAGTTGACTTTCGGGGTCGGGTTGTTTCTGTTCTGTCCGCGCGGCGCGGACGGTCCGCGGGGAGGTCGCGGACGGTCGGGTCGGGCCGTTTCGTCTCCGTCCGCGCGCGCGCGGCGGTCCGCGGGGAGGTCGCGGACGGTCCGCGGTGGCCTGTTCATCGCGTGTTCGTTGTGTTCTTGCGCGTCCTTGCTTTCGATCCGGTTTGGCTTTTGGTTTTGGTTGCAGCAAGTTTGCGGATGGTCCGAGCTCGAGTAGCGGACGGTCCGTGGGTGGCGCGGACGGTCCGCCCGGCCTCGGCGGACGGTCTGTTTTTCTCGGGTCGTTTCTGGTGTTCTGCGTACTTTAACGGACGATCCGCGGTGTAGGACCGGACAGTTCGCAAGGTCGGCGCGGACGGTCCGCGGTGCGAGACGGACGGTCCACGAGGCCCGTGCGGACGGTCCGCCCCTCCCGGCCGGGACGGTCCGCGAGGCCCGTGCGGACGGTCCGCCCCTCCCCGGGCCGGACGGTCCGCCGAGCTCGTGTGCTTTGCTTCTTGGTTCGATTCCTCCCTCCCTTTCTAGTGTTTCCGCGTGTGCTTCTAGGAATCGTTCCTAAGGCTAGAGGTTGATCCATAACCTCGTGGTCTTGGCGATTGGTGCGTGATTCGATCCATCGCTTGTGTGTGACCGGGGTTTGTCTAGGGTATAGGCCGGATTCTTTTGGAAGAATTTTTACCGGCTCCTATTCACTCCCCCCCCTCTCTAGTCGCCATCCGATCCTTCATCCTCAAGGCCTTGTTGTGTTGTTTCGGTTGTTCTTAGTGGAGATTCTCGGAGCCCTCTCTTGGTGGTTTTCTTGGGGTGTTTTCGTGACATTACTCTTGGTGATTTGATGGGGGAAATTTGTGGGAACAATTGGTTGTTCTTTGGCGTGTGATTCCCCTCCCAATTCCGTGATTTAAGGGGCTCGATTTTGGGGTTTTCGGTGTTCTAGGGTTAGAGAAGTTCTTGGCGGGATTTCTTCGATTCCTCTTGATTTGGCAAGTTTTGGTGGACAAAATCTTGGCTATGGACTCCTCATGATGTGTTCCTATCATCCCCAAAGTCTTGTTCAAGTCCGTGGAGCGACTCGGGGCATTGAGGTTTGGATTTGGAGGAGTTGACCCGCGGGTGTTGTTCATCCCGAGTCGTGTCTAGGCTACACCGGTCCGACCGGTGCTCTTGACCGGTCGACCCGTGTGAGTCACTTGTGGGATTTGCCTCGGGTGAACTACTAGACTCGTGTGTCTTTGGGTCTTGGTGTTCTTGGTGAGTTCTTGGTACGTTTGGAGTTGTTACGTTAGGTTTTGTGTAGGGTTTTCTTTCCGTGCGGGTTGTGTTTTGGGGGTGTTTTTGTTCTAGGGCCTAGAGAAGACAACCGAGGCTTTCGGAACGTTTGTTGTGCGGGGCTGCGCCGTAGCCACCGGCCTAAGCGGCTCTCGTCCACTAGTCGGCCGGTGTCACCGGTCCGACCGCGCGGAGCCATCGGTATGGCCGGTGCGGCAACGACCGGGCAAGCCGTGCAAGTTTCCGTTGTGCGTATTGGTGTGTTTTGGCTCGAAAGGTTGTTTGTTGGTTCCTAGGTCAAGTAGCACTTTAGTGGTCGCTTGGGCTTGGCCAACTTGGGTAGTGTGTCAAAAAGTGTGTTGGAAGTCGTGTTCGTCTTGTAGGAGTCTCCATCTCCTTCGAGAAGAATTTTTATCGGCTCCCATTCACTCCCCCTCTCTCGGTTCGCCGTATCGGTCCTTCGGATCATGCATTGCCGCATCTTGCGTGTCAACCGGTTTGTCGACGTAGGCCATGAGGTCACCAATGTTTTTTGCGTCGGCTTCGTGGATCTTCTCAAACAACTTGATGTTGGTGATTCCCTTTTTGTAGTAGGTGATGACGTCGTCGTCTTTGACACCCGCAAGGGTGTTGCGGTTCTCGAAGTAGCCATTGGTCTACTCACGGAGAGTTTCATCACTTCTCATCCGTACGAGGTGGTGAGTATTGCCGGGACGATTGTAGGTCGCCTAGTAGGTGGTCGTGAAAAGGCGAGACGATTTGCCCAAGAGGTGATGCACTCGCCGGGAGATTGTCAAGCCACGGGAGTGGTGCCTTGCCCATCACGAGGGGGGAAGTATCCCAACATGTGGTCTTCATTTCTTCCGGAGGCACGCACCACTATGATGTACATCCGGTGACGGTGAAAATCCGTCAACCTAGCCATGAGTTTACCTTCGGTGTTGGCATGAGTTTTATACCTTATCCATTGGTACTAACCCCCGTGGTGTAACAAGTTCACGTGTGCATGTCGGTTTTGGAGTTTGATGTTTATGCGGGGATTTAGTGTTGAATGCAAGACTTTCGGGATTAGTTCATCAAGCCCCTCATGACAAGACCTTGAAGCCCCGAACAAGTCATGCAATGAAGCAAAATCAACTCCAAGAAGCCGGGGACTTGATCCGAGAAGACGACGAGACTCCGGGGACCCGACCGGAAAAGTGCGCGAATCTTGCAAGACAAGGAGTTGAGTCCAATTCGGAGAGAAACCGACGACATGGACCTACATGCGGAAGGGGGAAACATCTAGGAAGCAAGGGAACCGACGTGGGGCAAAGGAGCCCACGGGGCCGGGCCTAAATGGGCCCGTGCCGGCCGGCCCGGGTCCGGTCGGCCCGGGCCCATTTTGGGGCCCAAATTTGCCCTCCTTTGCCCTAGCCGCCAATCGGGCTATTTATAGTCCCCCGACCGAGAGCCACGCGAGAGAAGATTTCGTCTTCGGCCGCCGAGGAGCAAGAGAAGAGAGGGACACCATGTCGGAGAGGAGAGGGTCGAGCTAGTTGACTAGGGTTTCCCTAGCCGACGTGGGAACCTTGCATGGAAGACCACGTCGGAGTTCCGGAGCTAGAAGCAAGATCAAGGAAGGATCCCGGTGGTGATCTTGTGTATGTATCATTGTCATAGTTGAATTATCAAGTTGAATCTTTTCTTAGTGATCAAGTGTTTCCTCGAAGATTTCGTTTTTCGATCGGCTTTGCTTATTCCAATTCTATTCGCGCGATAGATTACATAGGGTGTTCTTGTAGCCGCGGTGGCTAGAGGTACACGCCAGATCTTCCGAAAGAATCTCGACTTGTCTTTTGACTCGCCCTAAGCTCCCCGCATGAATAGGGATACGTTGTGACAGAACGGGGGTCTCGAAAGGCGGATGTTTTCGGATTTGGACGGGAAACCACGATTTAAAGAGGCTTCTATTAAGATTCGATTTGCTACTTCTTCTCTTGCTTGGAACTTCAACAAAAGGCTTACCCCGATCCCTCTAGATCGGTTTATCTACCCAATCTTACTTTGTTTTCTCCGGTTTTTAGTAGATTAGATTTGTTTTGTGTCTTTTACTTAGATGCATTAGGTCTTTTATCGAATATTGAAGATTACTTGGCTTTAATAGATTAAGTCTTGCGTCACACATTTGTTCCACGGATTCGATACCTTGGGTTCACCACTCGAGGGAAGAAGGGTCCCTTGACTACGACGGGAGACTTGTACGCTTGCGAGTCACGAACGAACTTTGATACAATTATTAACCGTCAACAAGCCCCTTTTTCGGCGCCGTTGCGGGGGAACAAGTGATCAAGATTTGATTTTTTATTGCTTTTTTTTGTAAGTTTCAGTACTGATTTTGTTTTATTTTTGCATCTACTAAACTTTGATCATCCTCAAAATACATCTAATCTAGTTTGTCTAACCCTAGTTTTCATAGATTTATTTTTCCTTCCTAGTTTTTGCATACTTTGCTTGTTGCTAACCCTAACCGGAGATGGTTGGCTACCTCTCCAAGAAACCCAAGCTTTTTTGTGGATGATCCGGGAAAACTTTACGGGCAAAGGTGACATGCAACACAAGCTAAAAGGGTGGAAACCCTAGATTCAAAAGTTGAAGTCGAAGGACCGTCAAAATCTCCAAGGGAACCCCCACCTCCAAGTCCAAAGGAAGATCAACCTCAACCACCGGAGCGCCGCGCACCCCGGACATCGTTGATCTACCTATCATAAACCTTCAAGACACCGGGAGGCCGTTCAAGATCAAAGTCTCAACTATCCGCATGACGATTGCGAGAGCCGAATGCATACGAGTCGGATTGCTTGAGTGGCATATCGGTTTACTTAAGAGGAGGATGGAGAAGATGGAGATGGAGAAAGAAGCTCAACACCTAAAGGCCGCCGAAGCAAGATCCTCATGCAAGGAGTGTGTGGAGTACGACCATGTCCAAGGACGCCGTCACTAAGTTCGAGGCTATGGAGAAAATATTGAAGAATTTAGATGGCAAGGTGACGGAGGTCGGAAGCTCTATACGTGAAGTGTTCATCGTGATGAAGATGCTAGACGCAAGTGGGACAACTCGCCGGCGCCCGATGGGTAACGAAGAAGAATATCCGAGACAACTCCAAGGTCCCAAGACGGCGAAGGCTACTCAAGCTCATTCGGGAGAGATGAAGGATCACACTAGAGACCATGAAGATCACGACCGAAGGACCGGAGTTCGAGATGCCGAGCCACAAGGAAGATGTTGCATCCGTCAAGACCAAAGGACAAAGCCAGCCTGTGAAGACCAAAAAAAAAATTTGACTAAGCCAAAGCGGGTACCCAAGATTGCAACGCCCACAAAGAGCGTTGATCCGAAGTAATCAAGTGAAGAAGTCTAGCCATGGACTATAAACGAAGCGCTAGGCGGGGAGGCAACCCGTTTCGTCAAGTCAAGAATAAGCTACGGGAGGACAACCCGATTCCAGGTTTTTCGAGTCTTTTTAATAATTTAGTTTTTGAGTTTTATTACGCAAAGACATTAGACTTAGAAGTGGTTGAACAATATTAGAGACATAATTCTTGATTGAATGTTTGCTTTATCATAAACCCTTTGCATGAACCCTCCTATGTGCTTGTTTGATTCTTTTCTTTTCGAGAAACCCTCAACCAAATAATTTCAGAACCTTAACTCAACCTTTCACCCTCATTATGGTGCTGAGGTTGACTTATTTTTCATGCTAAAACCACACGAGTAGAGCCACGATTTATGTTTAAGTGTTAATAAAATTCAGCACGTGGTAGAACTCGCGTGAACCTAGAAATCAAAGCTTTTGGTTGGTCTTAAAAATCTATATCCTTGGTTTCTCTAGGATTAGAATTTTTCTAAACCTATTCTAATTTTGTTTTATTAAAAATCTTTCTTATTTAGCCAAAATTAGAACCTAAACCTATGCCCCCATGATCAAGCGGGAAAATGTCCGCTCTCAACCAATGAAGACAAACTATACCGGTGAGACCGAAATCGACGTAAAAAGAAAATATTTTCGATTTGCATTTGTTTTTAATGGTTTAAAAACTTCTCTAAAATTATGTTCAAGCTCTTGCATAGCTCTGAAAAATATTTTAAATTTCGAATTAGAGGAGTGCTTAACCTTAAACACACCTTAATGGAGGCAATCTAGTAATCATGCATGCACCATTGGATTCCCTTTCATCAACTTTCACCAATTCCACATGCAAAGGACAAGCATGGTGGGCAGCAAGCATCAACTTTGTAGGAATTTCATGGTGGCATGTGAAGCAAGTGGAGCTAGGGAGCATGGACATGACCCAAAACATGAAGCATCAAGTGGAAGGACCAATAGTGGACGTGAGCGTTTGGGCGGTGCAACTCGTGGAGCACGCGGGCAGGAAAGTTGCAGAGGTGAAATGATCATGCTAGAAGAAAGACGAGACGGGGAAGAGCACCGAGGCCGGCCTCACCTACATAAGGAGCCCCCCGGCTCCCGTTTTCTGCAGGCAATCTTCCCTCTCCTTCCTTTGATTGTGTGTTCATGTTTGTGTGCTCAAAACCTCCGTAGACATAGCCAACCTTCCCAAGCTTGATAGCTCAAGAAAAAAAAATCCACATCCTTAATCCACTCAAAGTCCACATCCGAATCAAAGAGTTTAAGTACCTAGTTACCGGTTGCAACCCGGAGTTTTAGTCGAAGAAAAGAGTGCGGCATGGAAGAAAACCACAAGTCTCTTCTCCAAGAAGAAGAGTTCGTCGTCATCCAAGCCGTCATCAACCACGTCTTCGAGACGGCACTCGGTTTCCGAGTCTCCCGGAGCATAGAGGCGGATACGGCGCCACCGAGGAGGAATGATGCTCTCCTCCTTGGTGGTATGGTGCACACGGAGGAGCGGCCCGCGCCACCACGACGATCGACTCGCTCAACCGCACCACCTCCTTACACCCCGACACACTCTTCGTACGGCTTCATCATCTTGTCGGCGGAGGGGGGAGGAGAGGCTCCCTAATCTTGAGAAGAGGCTTGTGCCCAATGTCGAGTTCGACGACCAAGCACTATACACCTTGGGTTTTTGCACCGACATATACTATATGTTGGGGCACCTCGGATGGGTGCGGTTCTCCAACGGAGTATCGGTGGACACCCATTTGGGGTTCGCCTTGGAAATTTTAATGACTATTGCACCCATCGTTGATGATGATGCGGTGCAAAGCTTGTCATTCCGTTTGGAGGGAGTCCAACAAGAGGTTCCCTACGAGCACGTTAGGGAGCTGCTTGGATTCCACAAGGGAGCTCCGGAGAAAGTTGACGTGCCACCCGCATGTTAGCGGGATTTTGATCTCCGGAGAAGCCCATCAACAACGCAATTGCATCCGCAACCCCATTATCCGGAAATTTCACTCTTGGACGTGCAAGAGGGTATTGGGGAGGATGAAGGAAAAAATGGTGACCGACACGGAGTTGAATTGGTTATACTCGGCTTTATTGCCGGGCAGCCAATAAACCCCTCTTACCTCATGATCAACCGTTGGTGTTGTGAAGCAACATCGGGGCGAGGTAATATTGGTTCGGGGTGTTACCTCTCCATGTTGGCCTTTTCCTTGCGGCCGGGGATCGCAAGAAACCCCGCTCACCTTTTGCGTGGTACCTCTCTCGGTTTTGAGTATTTGCGGCAAGGCAAGTACATTAGTGGAGATGAGAGAGGAGGTTATCGGTTGGCCATAGTGAACTTACCTCTTCCCAACGAGAGTCTTAGGCTTTTCAACGAAGGGAGAGAAGATTGGTTGGAAGAGGGACTACTTGTCCCCCGCAAGGAAGAACAAGAGAGGAAGAATCGTAGAGGAGGGAACATCCTCCGCACAAGCGAGTGGAGCACAACACAATGTGCAACCATTCGGCGGGGTCCCTCCTCCGCCAAGTTATTACGGAGGGCCACAAGAGCAAGCACGGGGGGTGGTGCACCGGTACCCCCACAAAATTATGTTGTGCCTAACGCTAACTTCGCGGAATCCTACGCTCATCATCCCCAACCACAACAAAGCATGGCCATTATTGGAGGGTATGCTGCAAGAAATGCTCAAAACATCGCAGCCATCCAAGCTAACGCAGCTCAACTTGGCGAAGGAAATGCAAATATTGCCTTCGAGCTCGGACGCCTTCACCTTGTGGAGCCAAATCAATTCGTCGGAGGGAATGTCCAATCATATTATGAGCAAGGGTATTATTATCAAGACTATCAACATCAACCACCGGCGGAGGACTAGAAGATTTAGGAACTTTAGTTTTCTTTTCTTTTCTTTTTCTCTGTAATTTTCAGCTTTTGCTTATGTGTGTTTGCGTAGTATTTTCTGTTTTTATTTAAATTTCAGCAAGCATGTTGTTTATTTTCAGTTTGTATTTCAACTTGATGTCACCATTAATAAAGACACCACCTTGATTATATCATTGGAAAAGTTACAAAATTCGTGCCATGATGATATATGATTAAAATTGTAGCTTTGTTCATCTTTGTAATTGATTTATGCATGTTTAAGCTAGTGCTCTCTTAAAAATACAGATCTGAATTTATTTAAATGCTAGCTTAATTTTCAGCGGAGGTTATGATTAAAATAAAGACCCATAGTGTTTTATGTGCTCTCAAGTTATGAATAGATTAAAGATGTCTTTTATGCTCAAAAATATTGCTAACCTTGTCAAAAATATCACTTGTGTGTTGCTCAACCTATCCAAAGCCTTATATATATTTGAGTGCATAAACCTTAGTGTACAAGATTTATTTTTGAGTGAGTTATTGCAGGCCATGATTTCTCTGGCCCGAGACTAAGAAGCTGGTCATTCCATTTTTGCGTATCTATCTTTTTGCTAGCCTCTTATCCGTGCATTGTGTATCCCCGCATCGGTGATCTCACAAACTTCGCCGGATATCCACCCTTAAACCAAATATCATTTTTTTTTGTGATTACCTCCTTGACCACAACCTATCGTTGAGAATGGATCATCAATTCAAGGAAGATCGCAAGACGGTGCCAACGTTGAAGATTTCAAGTATCTCTCCAAGGAAAAATATTCCGGTACCTACCTTATTTTTCGCCTCTTTGCTCGAGGACGAGCAACGTCTAAGCATGGGGGAGGAGGTAGGTACGGTGCAGTTTTAGAGTTCAAAAGGGGAATATTTAAAAAAAATGATGAATGATGATGAAAGAAAAAAAAATCCAGCGATACTCATGACTTTCAAGGTATAAAAAATCAAAACTTCATTGTGGAAGTCATGGGCTGAATATATGACGAGGAAAAAAATGAATGAATGAAAGAAAGAAAAGAATGAGAAATATGAGAAAGAAAAAAAATGTGCGTAAAGTAAATTCCCTAAGCTCTCTAAAAGTGCATTCAAGGCTTCAAGTTAAATAGATCGATTCTCATTTTCCAACCATGTGCAATCCGATAACGAGGACTTCCTTCGTGCCTCGGGATCACTCTTTGCCATTTGCACATGTCCACTCATCTAAAAGTGTGTGTATTTTTCTCTTTCCCCTCCTTGATTAACATTATTTTCCAATGACCTTTTTGACGAGTCTCGGTAAGACCATGAGAAGCTTGTCTTGTTTTGACAACACCTCATTTATAAAATCTTGTTAGGACTAAACTTTCCCAAAGCTCCATATAAAGCCTACCACATATATATGAGAGGGAAAGGAGTAGAATATATAGGCTTGAGAGACAAGTGAGATGAGAGTTTATGAGCAATACACGAGATGATTTAAATTTGTGAATTTGGTTTAGTTTTTCTTTATCTCGATCTTCATTTCAAAAATTCCGAGATCTATTTAAAACTTTGTGAGCATGTTAATACTCGTGGGATAAGCTTAACAAGAATCTACCCTCCGTAGAGATGAAGGCTAGTACATTATGGAACTTTAATGAATTAAAATTTTGAGAGCATTATGTTTTCTCATGTGTGATCAAGTGCAAAGTTTAAACATTGTTTGGCAATGATGATATCCATCGAAGGCTTACTCGAGGACGAGCAAGGTTTAAGCATGGGGGAGATGTTGACGGTGAAAATCCGTCAACCTAGCCATGAGTTTACCTTCGGTGTTGGCATGAGTTTTATACCTTATCCATTGGTACTAACCCCCGTGGTATAACAAGTTCACGTGTGCATGTCGGTTTTGGAGTTTAATGTTTATGCAGGGATTTAGTGTTGAATGCAAGACTTTCGGGATAAGTTCATCAAGCACCTCATGACAAGACCTTGAAGCCCTGAACAAGTCATGCAATGAAGCAAAATCAACTCCAAGAAGCCGGGGACTTGATCCGAGAAGACGACAGACTCCAGGGACCTGACCAGAAAAGTGCTGAATCTTGCAAGACAAGGAGTTGAGTCCAATTCGAGAGAGAACCGACGACATGGACCTACATGCGAAGGGGGAAACATCCGGGAAGAAAGGGAACCGACGTGGGGCAAAGGAGCCCACGGGGCCGGGCCTAAATGGGCCCGGGCCGGCCGGCCCGGTCCGGTCGGCCTGTGCCCATTTTGGGCCCAAATTTGCCCTCCTTTGCCCTAGCCGCCAATCGGGCTATTTATAGTCCCCCGACCGAGAGCCACGCGAGAGAAGATTTCGTCTTCGGCCGCCGAGGAGCGAGAGAAGAGAGGGACACCATGTCGGAGAGGAGAGGGTCGAGCTAGTTGACTAGGGTTTCCCCTAGCCGACGTGGGAACCTTGCATGGAAGACCACGTCGGAGTTCCGGAGCTAGAAGCAAGATCAAGGAAGGATCCGGTGGTGATCTTGTGTATGTATCATTGTCATAGTTGAATTATCAAGTTGAATCTTTTCTTAGCGATCAAGTGTTTCCTCGAAGATTTCGTTTTTCGATCGGCTTTGCTTATTCCAATTCTATTCGCGTGATAGATTACATAGGGTGTTCTTGTAGCCGCGGTGGCTAGAGGTACACGCCGGATCTTCCGAAAGAATCTCGACTTGTCTTTTGACTCGCCCTAAGCTCCCCGCATGAATAGGGATACGTTGTGACGAACGGGGGTCTCGAAAGGCGGATGTTTTCGGATTTGGACGGGAAACCACGATTTAAAGAGGCTTCTATTAAGATTCGATTTGCTACTTCTTCTCTTGCTTGGAACTTCAACAAAAGGCTTACCCCGATCCCTCTAGATCGGTTTATCTACCCAATCTTACTTTGTTTTCTCCGGTTTTTAGTAGATTAGATTCGTTTTGTGTCTTTTACTTAGATGCATTAGGTCTTTTATCGAATATTGAAGATTACTTGGCTTTAATAGATTAAGTCTTGCGTCACACATTTGTTCCACGGATTCGATACCTTGGGTTCACCACTCGAGGGAAGAAGGGTCCCTTGACTACGACGGGAGACTTGTACGCTTGCGAGTCACGAACGAACTTTGATACAATTATTAACCGTCAACAACATCTTGAGCCATATGCTCGGTCGGAGCAACCATCATACTTCTCAATCGATGACTTGAAGTCCTTGGGGTATCGATTGTCCGGAGACGTTGTGAGAAAGCCGGGAAATTATTGATCGCTCCCGGCTTGCCGATGGAGCATGATCGGGAGGGATGATGTAGAGGTCGTCGGGAGGGCGGTTGTCTTGGTCGTACCGGGCACGTCGTAGGAGTTCCCGATCGTGCATGATCCGGAGATCCGTAGCTTGAATAGGGTTATTGGCGTCGAGGGCGTCGGGGACCCCATGCTCGCGGTCGTAGTTAGCACGTCGAGCTATCTCGACTTCATCTCTTATGCGGTGACGCCGACTTCCCCTCGCACGATTGGCCTAGACCGGAGGAGGCCGAGCTCCCGCATTGCGTCTTGGATTTGGGGCGGCATTCCACTAGATGTTGGCGCGTTGGTTGCATTGTTGGCGGCATTACCGGCGCAGCATTGGCCGGGGCATTTGCCGGAGCATTAGCCGCGAGGGTTGGCTAGAGCATTGGTTGTAGCGTTGGCAACGGGATTGGCCGGCTACACTACTTCGTTTTCGCCTCGACCTTCTTCGCCCACCGGGTCGAGGGGACCCCCGGATACGACATCGCCGGCGAGGATGCTCCGATCCGCTTCGGAGTAAGAACTTGTTGCGGTGTCCGTCGTATCCAGGACCTCTTTCTTCGATCCGAGAAGCGGTGACACAAACGTTTGCTTGGAAACGTCGGGCCATTGGGGAATCTTCGAGGTGGTTCGGAGCGGCAAGAGCGGCCGCCAAGTTGGTTTGTGGTGAATTGTAGACTTCGAGTCACTCACGCTCGAAATCCCCGAGGAGGTCTTGTGCATGCAATCCGTTGGCACGAGGTAGATTATCTTGGCGTCGCCGCCGTGGGGTAGCTAGTGCCGCGGGTGCTTGTTGCCCTACATTGACGTTGACTTGACCGGCATTAGCCGGTGGTTGACCCGCACACGGGGCCGCGATAGAGAGCTCTTGTTGTCGCCGGCGGCTCGGCAAGGCATTGGCATTTTCAGGTTCTTGTCGTTGCTCGTCTATTTCTCCATCTTGTGGTGGCACGTCCGCGAGAGATGACCAAGATCCGGCGATCCGGGGTCTCGAACTCTTCTCCGGATAGTTCGGGGAGATTGTTGTATGGGCGACCCGGAACGCAAGGCCGTCCGAGACGACTCTTGGTTCATCCAATGGCGGTGAGCCGTTGTGAGGGGTCAACGAAGTTTCTTGAGGACACAAAGACCGGCGTGCGGTGTCCTTGGACTTCTCATGAATAGGGCGGGGGTCGTCGTGGTGATTCCCGCAGCCTTCCACGATCTTGGGTCTTGGATCCAAATTCAATCTGGATCTTGCACTTCATGTAGCGTGATGCTACATGAGCAATGTTGCGCAAGCCAAGAGGCATGCTTCGGAGGTTGACGAAGTCGTGCGATGGCGTTTAACGCACTCACAGATTTTGATCGTGTCGTAGAGCATGCCCTCGACACGATGAATCCCGCCGATCGGGTCGCTAGGAGTGGGTGGGTGGGGTTTCGATGACGGATCCGTTTCGATCCGTTGGTCCGTGGTGACCACGTTGCCTTCGATGATGAGGCGGGCGGCCGGGAGCGGTGGATGTGGCCGGCATCAAGCCAAAGCCGATGTCGATGGGGTCGGCGAGGATGTCCGCCATGCTCTCCGAGAAGATGACGCCGTTTGTGTAAGCCATCGAGTTGCACGGAGAACCTTGACTTAGCCCCAACCTAGCGCGTCAACCGTCATATGGTGAGATTTCGACGCCCCACCGGGGTGTTAATCCCCGTGGTTTAGTTGTTCGGCGGGGAGGAGTCTAAGGCCAAGAACTCGAAGGTCGCACACGAGTATGTGGAACACGAGAGAACACGGTGAGATTATGCTGGTTCGGGCCTCCGAAGAGTAATACCCTACGTCCGGTTGTCGGTGTAGATTGCTTGAGGGTTGGATTCATTGTACAAGGGATCGCCTCGTCCGCCTTATATTGGCCGGCGGATGAGGTCGGTTCCCGGACTCTGGTCGATTATGACCGGGAGACCTAAGTCTACATTACACATCTTGCCATATCCCGTCGATCCGCTTTGGGCGAAGTCCACAGAGGTCTTTATCTTGTACACCAAGTCTTGAGGTCGTAACGGATCGGGTCGTCCGGGGAATCTTCCGGAAGGTCTTCAAGAGGTCGTGTGGTCCGCGAACCGGTCGGTACGGCCCACCGATTGGTCGGTGAGTCTTCTATTAGGCCGGACCCACTTGTTGGGGACGGCCGTGAGCCCGGTCGGTGGGGACCCGGGGGTACCCTTGTCTCACGGGGCCTTTACGTGGAAGTTCCCGGTGTTTCACCGGTAGGGACCGGTCGACCGGGTGGTGCTCACCAACCCGACTAGTGTAGGTCGGTGAGGCTCGAGTTGGTGTTCCGCTACGTTCTCGAGTCCGTGAAGTTGGTTGTTGGTTCCTAGGTCCGTAGCACTCTAGTGGCCGCATGGTCTTGACCAACTTTGGTAGTAAGTCGGAGACGTGTGTTGGATGTTGTGTTCGTCTTGTTGGAGCCTTTATCTACTTCAAGAAGAATTTTTATCGGCTCCCATTCACTCCCCCCCTCTGCGGTTCGCCGTTTCGGTCCTTCACGGCCCCTCAAGGGGGAGCTCATGGGTATAAACACCCACCATGCACAAAACAAGCCATCCGTCCGTCAAACAAAACCGGTAGACCGTTTCCAAATCGGTTAGACCAGTTTTCAAACCAACTAGCCGTTGGACGGTGTTAGTGCCCAAACCGGTCGGACCGGTTTGCCAAAGCGGTCGACTGTTTGGGCCAAAGAGCTCGACTAAGGTTTGATCTAACGAGTTATTCTCTCTTGGGTTCACTTGAGCACTTTTTTGATGTTTGTTATCCAACCAATTATTCATCCCTCTTGATAGTATGGCGTACCTAAACTCAAGATAAAAGATAAACCCTAATTAACCCACTTGAGCTTGAAACACCAAGATACGTTGGTAATTGATCTTCAATGATTTGAGGGCTTCCAATTGTATACCAACTAAGCACATGTTATAGATGAGTAAGTATATGCATGTGCTTGAGCATGTCCACCTTGAGCTAGTGACTTAGAATTCTTCCATAGAGTAGAGAAATAACCACTTTGAATTCTTAAGCCACTCCAATTTATCAATCATGACACTAGATGCAATTTATCACTTTCCTCGGTAGGCTTGGATATGATACTTCGAAATCCTTGACTCTCTCAACTTCACCTTAACCACTTTGCTTATGGTCGCTATCCATAGCCTTTGCTTAGTTCCTCGTTTTAGCATCTTTATCTCTTCATCACATATCCTTGCCACAATTGAGTCAAGCCTTGCAAGATAGAGAGAATTCGATTTGAGATGTCACTCAAATAGTTTGTCCTTTGATTGATATCATTTGTTCTTGCTTTGCAAACTTCTATTTATAGGTCCATCATAATAGAGGTAACCACATGACCTTTGTCAATGCTATACTTTAAGTCTTGCAACTAGCTTCTTTGTATGAGTCGATATCCTTCACTTGATGTAAGGGTGACATCCATTTGCTATTGTACTTGGTAATCTTACCTGTATAGATCATCAAGTTCCATTTTGTGTCAATAGTGAAATCCCCTTGATTCCATACTCAACTTAACTTATTTCTCCCATTCTATATCATAAGCTTCACCTTTGTTCATAATGTGCTTTACTTTGACATATAGAAGCCAACCACGTAGCAAGTATAAACATGCCTCTATTTTCATTTTATCTTTAGTTTAGGATCACTTGTTGTATGTCTTATGTAAAGTCCAATGGGAAGAACATTTTATCTATATCATGACATTCATCTTTAGTATGCTTGTATATATTCCATGTATATTGGCATTGTCCACCCTTGTCTTATTAGCAATATGAGCCAAATGCATGATCTTACACATAAATATCATTTGTCAATAATCAACAACTTTGCTCACATGCTTTACAAGAGTGTTAGTGTTTTAATCAAGTTGTCACTCAACTCACCAAAACCCACTTGGGGCTTGATTGCACTTACATCTCCGGATGTAGCAGAGTTCATCTCACTTCATGGAACAAGAACAGGCTCCTCCACCTCCTCCACCTCCCGAGCAAGGACATGATTGGGGTGCTCGCTTCTCCATGGAGATCTTTGGCTATAATCCATATTACTATGGTATGGGTAACACTCCTATAGCTCATCCCTCCGAAATCACTATCTCTCGATTCTATTTATCTAAACTCTCCTTTGCATTGGACATTTGATATATCTCAAATAGGAGGGAGCTCTCATCCAGAGACGAATCTCGGGGACGGTGATTGACAAGTGCTACTTCTCCAGGACCTTCTTGGATGCTTGATGACAAAGGGGGGGAAGATGTGGATTAAAGACTTCAAATCGTTGTTGTTGTTTATGTTGCACCGGTCCGGCCGGTGCTAGTTTGGCCGATGAGAGAAGCCCCGTAATAAGCTAGAACTTTATCTTAGTGGACTTGAGAACATTTGTGTGAGTACTATTGTGTGTTTGAATCTTATTGTAATAATTAAGCGACTATATTGCTAGATTGTGATGCATGTTTTGAATGATGTATTGCTTGTGTTGGCTAAATGGAGCAAAGTGATCTAAGCCGGCTTGCAACCCCGGCCTAATCACTCTGGACCAAATAACACGCACATCTTTTTGCTTTGTGCTCGGGTTGGGACTCGACCGATCCGACCGGTCGGGGGCATCGGTCCGACCGGTGCCGCCCGGTTGGGTGTGCTGGGCCTGGACTGACCGGTTTGTCCGATCGGAGTTCACCTGGTCTAGTCTTTGCCTAGTCGTACACATGTTTGTTGCTTTGTGCATAACCTGTCATACACATCACGTATTTTTATTTTTTGCACACACATGTTGAACTCCACCGATTATAAGATATAGGGGGAGCTCACACGCGCTTTCTCCCAAATTTGTGCAATTGGCATTTAAGGCCAAATTTTTGAAATTCAACTCAAAGCACAAATTAACGGGGAGCTCTAGCTATATCTAAGAATCTAAATGCGCTTTAACATTTCTTTTGTAAGTTTTAATCGAGTTGTCATCAATCCCCAATAAGGGGGAGATTAAAAGTGCATCTAGGCCCCTAAGTGGATTTTGGTTAATTGAATGACAAAGCGATTAAAGGACTAATGTATTTGTCTAAGATTGTGAGCAAGGTTTTATTTATATATTCTTGAGTAATTATGGAGAATTTATTTATGGTTGAATATTATATGGCTCACATTGAAGAAGACAAATATATGAATGATCCTAATGCATATGTGACAAATATCAAGCAATAAAGGAAGATAAATATTGGGATAATTTGTAAAGGTCAATTCATGGTCTCCCATAGTAAGACATAGCTTGATTAAAATTACAAGGATCATAAAAGATAATATGGTAATTCTCTAAGTCTAGTGCAAGGCTTCATGTGTTTATTGAAATAGGAGACAAGGATGAGTGTACACAATATGGTTCTAATTTGGAAGCTTGCACATTCGTTGTCAATCAAGATTAAGCATTTGAAGCGGCTTTTCAAATGAAGGTTAATTATGTATGAAGCAATGTGGAACTCGAAAGTGGATTGGATAAGTGATGAAGAGATCAACCGAGACGTTTAGGGCGAGGGACGAAGCAATCTTTGGGGTCGTAGCTAAGCCACCATTAGTGTTTTGATAAGGTGATGTTCTAGCATCTGTGGGATCTTCAAGTACTGTCCAAACTTTAACCGAGGGAAGCATTGCAAGTCATCAACATGTTATGGTTGGCAATATGGAGTGACTTACGGATCCAAGTGTGCATTCCTACGCTACATGGAAAGATCCTAAGTCATTAGCTCGAGTATGTACGTGCTCTAGATAAAGGCTAAGTTGAAATCCCTCAAGTAGATATTGCACAAGTATGGTAAGATTGAAGACATTCAAGCTCAAGAGGTTTACAAGGTGTTTTTACTTATTCTTGAGTATAGGTATGTCGTACTATCATGAGGGATGCAACATTAGTGAGTTCACCAAGTCAAAGTGCTCATTAGATGACCTAAGTGAGATCTAGCCTAGAGAGCCTTAGAGTGTGCTAACAAACCCTCCTAACCTAATTTGAGCCATTTCATCTTGGTGATGAGTATTAGAATCATAGAAAGGGTTTTGGGGGTGACTCGGGCCCGACCGGCCGACGGCCGTGGGCACCGGTCGGCCGGTGTCGCTAGCCAACGGCTAGCTTTTCAAACACCGATCTAACCGGTGTCTCCCGAGGGCTAACGACTAGTTTTCTTCCTTGAGGGGTATAAATACCCCAAGACTTCTTTGGTTGAAGGTTGCCGTTTGTAGTGCTTGTGCTCGAGGTCCTAAGCCATTTCTTGCAAGCCGTAATCCTTAGTGGCTCTCCCCAACCCTCTCCTTGTGAGATTTGTGGATTCAAGCCATATTCTTTGTGTTGGGTCGAGAGAGTGAGCTCAAGAGCGACTTTGTGAGGTAACAAGAGCATTTCCATAGCTTGAGCACTTTGGCTTCGCGTCTATAATCTTTGAAGCGTTTGTTACTCCTGGAGGTTTGCCTCCTAAAGAGCTAGGCATTGTCGGCTAGCTCCCAAGGTTCCGGTCGGCAGTTGGAAGTTTGTGAGGGTTGTGATCTTGCCCGTTCGTGAAAAAGATCACCTTAGTAGAAAGGAGGGAAGTGGTTGAAAGAGACCCGGCTTGTTGTGGGAATTGTCCCTTAGAAGCTCCTCAACGGAGACGTAGCCGTTCCTTTGTGGGCGGTGAACTTCGAGAAACAAATCCTTGCTTCTTCATATGGTTTACCTCTCTAAGTTGTCTTCTAGCATATTTGATTTGCTTCTCGCTTCGATCTACTTGGGTGTGCTACATGTGTGTGTAGGGCTCATTACCTTACTTGTGATCATCTACAAAGGCTACTCACCAAGCTTGGTTCGTGCTAGAAGTCAAGAGGTACTTGAAGTTGTTTTTGCGGGTGCTCGTGCTACACTCGGTCCGATCGGTGAGGCGCACCGGTCCGATCGGTGCCTCCTATAAAGTCCAAGGCTCGACCGGGTCCGACCGGTCATCACCACCGGTCCGACCGATGGACACTACCGGCTCAAGTTTTTGGGGACAAAAAGTTTAAATTGGTTGTCTTGCCTATTCACCCCCCTCTAGGCGACATCAAGGTCCTTTCGGGATCGACTCTTGGCCGAGTATTGCAGGTGCGAGGTTGCGATTTGATTGTGTTGGTGTAGGTGAAGAGTGGGCGCGAAAGGTCTATGCCTTGCGGGACCTCCGGGGAGTGGAGAGACAAGTAGGCTCGGCTCGAGGGACCCGATGCCCGGCGGGGGTCGGTGCGGGCCGCATGGTGACAAGAAAAGCAAGACGAAGTCGCGAACGAGAGCCCGTGTAGGGTAGCGGCTCACGACCAGAGTCTGCATGCGGGGTTTGCGGCGGTTCACCACAAAACCAGCCGGGTTACTTGGTTGAACCACAAGACCAAGACCGGAGGCTCGGCGGACGGAGACGAGATCCGGTTGTGCCAAGAAGCTTCGATGCCGGCGGGCACGTGGCGGGATCACAGGGCTTGCATCGGGAGGACGCGGGCTGTAGAGAAGGCATGGCCGTGCGATGAAGAGAAGTACTACATGACCTATTTGCCCCTGAGGGGTTTGTATCTCAACTTATGTACTAGGGGTAGCTTGGTCTTTTGCCCAACCAGAGGGACTCATATATATTAACTCTAGAGTTTTTGGGCTAACCATCCTTCCAGACTGTTTCTCATTTCATTGCTCCATAGGCATAGATTTTCTTTACCGCTTTGTAGAGAATCTGACCTCCGAGTGTATGGAAGCTTTCATGGTTGCATTGATTTCCTTCTTTTAGCTCGTGTGATTTTCGTGTCTTTTTCAAGTTATTTTCATTGGATTTTCATACGCACCTTGTTCCTTCGATTCGAGAGGTGTTTGGGTTTGGATTTGTTGGTGGGGATCATGAATAGATGTCTTGTGCATCCTTGGATTTGGCCTCCAATTGAAGGATTTCGGTTGGAACCCAAGCTTTTTGGTAGAGCTCGGTTGCGATTCGATTCCCATCAATTTAGCTTGTTTGAGGTCTCAAGTTTTTGGGTATAGCATCTCCTAGGGATGCTTCACATCTCCCCCAAATCTTTCCTCAAGAGCTCAAGCCGTTTGGGAGATCCTTGGATGAACAGTGAAGTTGCATTTTCATTTTCGAGTTCGGGGTTGCTCGTCCGCGTCCGAAGAACTCGTCCCCGGTGCTCATGGACGGTACACGAGGAGCCGGCTAACCGGGTGTTCGTCGTGTTCTTCGCGAGTTCTTGTGTCGCTTCTTTTCGACCCGTTTTGTCTAGTGCTTTTGGTTGCTCGAGGTTTGTCGAACGGCCCGCGAGGTGAGTGTGGTCGGTCTTCGCCATGTGGACGGTCCGCGGGTAGGGCACGGACGAGTCCGTTTTTCGAGGTGCAATGCGGTGGCTCAAGAGGCTATTCCGAACGGTCCGCGTAAACCCGTGGACGGATGCCGAGCCCCGCGGATAGTCCGCGTGGTCCATGCGGATGGTCCGCCCTAGGCACCATAGATTGCCTAAGTCCTTCGCTTCGTGAGTTGTGCTTCGGGTTGCTTTGAGTTGCGGTTTGTTCCTAGGGTTGGTAGGTCCGTTGTGACTACGCGACCTTGGCAAACTCGTGTGGGAATCCTTGATGTGAATTTCGGGCATAGGGCCGAGTTCATCCTTCGGGAAGAATATTTATTGGCTCCCATTCACTCCCATCCTCTATGGTCGCCTAATCGGTCCTTCGGGGTTAGTTCGAGTAAGACCGGGGTCCCGTTTGCGGGGTCCCGACGGGATCGGTGGTGATAGATCTTATTAAACCCTTCGAATATCTCATTTATTTCCGGGGTCGTTCGATTGAACCCGGCGGCTCGTTGCCTCCCCTTCGGTGGGGATTCTTTGAGATTTTTTCGTCCGGGGCTCGAACACGAGCCGGGATGGCTGTGCCACTCGTGTGCACGGGTATTGACCGCTTGTGGGCCCATCCCTTTTCGTCCCTTACTCCGGTGACAAGCAGCGGCCGTTCGGAACCCTTCACTTTGGGCGGCCTTCGAACCGCACATCGGTTCCGGTCCGCGAGATCTACTTATGATCCGCATCTCACCGCTCACTCCGCCCTCGGGGAGTGTTGGTCATACGGGAGGTTGCCCTCCGGCAAGGGTGGGCCTATAACACCTCGTGTTTTTGCTCGGTGCCAAATTGTGCCAATAACTCTCTTAACCAAGTCCCTACTCACCTTGGGTCAACCTTGAGTCAAAACCCTAGCTTAAACCCTAGCCATCCCCTTTGACCTTCAATGTCATCCTAAAACTTTTGGCACGTTCTCCAAAATCTCACTAAACACTTCAAAATCTTCCAATGGGAAACTTGTGCGTTTGTTGAGACACACAACTTCTCCGTTGAGTGGCATTGCTGGTTTGGAGTGCAAATTGGGAAAAAGTGCAAGTCAACGTGTTGGAAAAAACAGCCTAATTATGAATAATCCAGATTTAATCTTGAGGAAAAGCATATTGACTAAAAATGATGCAATCACACAACACAAATGAACAAGCCACATATTAAGAAATTACTCACAGTTCTTGCGTAGTGAGTTGACGAACGCGTCGAAGAAGTAGTTGCAGATCCACCAAGCGGTCGCGTGTGACGCTGCCCAAAAACTCCGGTTACCACCCCGTGCGGGAATGTTGCGGTACCGGTTTCGGAGATCCCGCTTCCTCCAAGCCCGGTGCACGCCGAAATCGAAGGTCGATGAAGCGCGGCGGCCTAGCGGTCGAACGCCGAACGCGTGGGAGATGAAGTGTATGTCTACTCTGTGTCATAGCCACCAAGACGTCTCCCCCACCAATTCTAAAGCGAGCTTGTTGTTCTAAACCACTTTTATATACCGATTTTCGGTACAAGTCCCATACGGGTTGAACTTGCAATTAGATCAACAAGATCCATCTTTCGGTAGCTTGTGAATGGACTAAGCCTTGAATTCATAGCATTTTGCTATCAGATTTCTCTTGAAAATCTATCTAGTAGTAGACTACCGAACGCCAAGTCAAAACGGAGCTTTAAAGGTCTTGCTCCCCGAACTTCTCATGAGCTTTCTAGAAAGCACCCCACTCTCATAAACTGCGACCCAACGGTTGAGCTCACATAGGTGTGTTCATTATAGGTATCCCGTAGGACGATACCTTTTCTCTCGGTAGACACTAGAACACATTAAGGTATTATAGCCAACCTTCCATACGGAAAAGAGTACATATTATGAACATGGGTAATTTAAATGAATTGTACTCCTTATTACAACAATAACTTTGTTTTTCTCATTTTCGAAATAAGGGATCTCCTTTCGGTGGAAGTGAGTTACCATTACTTTGCAACTAAATGGGTCTCGGTCCCATGTCCATACTTGCAACGAGATATCGCCTTCCGTGCAAGCCCTTTTGTAAAAGGATCCGCTAGATTTTTCTCACTATGAATATAATTCACAACAATTACTCCGGAGTTTTTCAGCTTTCTAACGATTTAAGCCTCCGCTTCACATGTCTCGACGACTTCATGTTATCCGTAGTACTTATTATCTTGGCCAAGACTTTTTGATTATCACAATATGTAAGGATAGCGAAGAGCGGTTTCTCGACCGGTGGCAAGTCCATGAGTAGTTCTCTCAACCACTCGGCTTCAACGCGTGGCGGCTCGTGTCAAGTGCTACAAGCTCGGCTTCCATGGTTGATCGCGTCAAAATGGTCTATTTACATGACCTTAATGAAATTGCAGCACCTCCTAATGTAAACACATAGCCACTCGTGGCTTTAATCTCATCCGTGTCGGAGATCCAATTTGCATCACTATATCCTTCTAGTACGGATGGATAACCAGGTATAGTGAATTCCATATGCGATTGTTCCTACTAGATAACGTAGCACTCTCACTAGTGCTTCCCGGTGATCCTTCCCTGGATTGGAAGTAAATCGACTTAATTTTCTCACAAAGCAAAAGAGATGTCGGGATGTGTAGCTCCGGCAAGATAAGGGAACCAATTATTTGTGAAAATCTCAATTGGTCCAACCCTTCACCCCGATTTTTTCTTAATTTTACACTCGCATCATAGGGTGTAGGGGATACTTTGGCATTCTCAAAACCAAAGCGACACAACATTTTTTCCACATAATGAGATTGATTTAAAATAATCCTATTCTCATTTCTTGTCAACTTCATATTTAGGATAACATTCGCTTCTCCCCGGATCCTTCATGTCAAAGCATGAGGACAAGAATGATTTGACCTCGTCAATTACTGCGGTATTAGTCCCAAATATAAGTATGTCATCCACATACAAGCATAAGATCACCGTTTGACCCCCACCGTGACGATAATAAACACACTTATCCGCTTCATTTGCAACAAAACCAACGGATGTTAGAGTCGATCAAATTTCTAGTGTCATTGTTTGGGTGCTTGTTTCGGACCATACAAAGATTTTAGTAATCTACACACTTTACTCTCTTGACCCTTAACCACAAAACCGTCGGGTTGCTCCATATAGATTTCTTCCTCCAACTCTCCATTAAGAAAAGTTGTCTTTACATCCACGATGAATGTGCAGACCATAGGAAGCGACTAATGCTATGAGCGACTGATAGTGGTTAACCTGGCCACGGTGAATAAGTGTCAAAATAATCTTCACCTTCTTTCTGTGTAAATCCTTTGGCCACAAGCCTCGCTTTATATTTGTCAATCGTGCCATCTGGTCTCATCTTTTTCTTGAAAATCCATTTACATCCAATGGGTTTACACCCGGCTAGACGTTCGATGATTTCCCAAGTCTCATTTGCCATGATGGATTCCATCTCGCTTCGAACCGCCTCTTTCCAATACTCTGCATCCGAAGATGCATAAGCATCAGCTAGAGTCTTAGGCACGTCATCCACAAGGTATACAATAAAGTCATCTCCAAAGGATTTCTCGACCCTTTGTCTCTTACTCCGCGCGGAGTGATGACTAAATTGTTGTCCTCCTCATTATCAACCTCTCGCAGAGGTATGTTCTTTACTTGTTCACAATGAGGAAAGTACGGAATGACTACATCCACATTTTCTAGACTACCGCTAGTCTGTCTCATAGGAAAGATATTTTCAAAGAAAGTCGCATCCTTAGACTCCATTATAGTATCAACCATAATCTCCGGAGATTCGGATTTAACTATCAAAAATCTATAGGCAGGACTATTCCGAGCATATCCTATAAAAATGCAATCGATTGTTTTTGACCCAAGCTTTCTCTTCTTTGGCTCCGGAATATTGACTTTCGCCAAACATCCCCATGTTCTCATAAAATTGACATTGGGTTTTCTTCCCCTCCATGCCTCGTATGGAGTTATGTCACTTCTTTTCGTGATCACTCTATTGAGCACGAAATTTACGATCAAGATTGCTTCCCCCCACCACATGTTAGGCATACCGGCAATTTGTAGTAAGGCATTCACCAAATCTAATAGCGTCCGATTTTTCCTCTCAACTACACCATTTGATTGTGGTGAATATGGTGGTGTAAATTCATGGATGATCCCATGCTCGAACGGAAATTAGAAAAGTCTCGTAGAGGTATACTATGCTATTCTATCATCTTTTAGTCTTTTAATATTTCTTTCTAATTGGTTCTCAACCTCGCCTTATAAACTTTAAAATAGTTGAGCGCTTCATCTTTAGTTTTCAGCAAGTAGACTTAGGGCTGTAACTTTGTTGCATCATCAATGAAACTAAGACAATATCATTTTCCTCCTTTAGTCAAAACACCATTCATCTCACATAAATCGGTGTCAATTAAATCTAGAGGTGCGAAAAACTTCTCAAACTCTAATGGTTTGAAAGGTTTTCGAGGTTGTTTTGCTTGCACACAAGTTTGGCACTTAGAATTTTTTACTATGTCGCACTTAGGAATTAACTTAGATCCGGACATTCTAGCAATTGTATCAAAACCAACATGACATAATCTCGAATGCCATACATCGGCAAGATTTTTGTTTAGAACGGTATTAATATTCATGTCATAACAAGAATCAACGGTACTTAGGCGGAATAAGATCCGCTATCATAGCCTTTTCCTATAAAGGTCCCAAATCTGGACACAACTAATTTATTTGACTCGAAAGCTAGCTTATAACCACTCCTACACGGGAGAGACCCGCTCAACGGGTTCTTGTTTATGGTAGGCGCGTCCTGGACATTCTTCAATTGGAGGGTTTTCCCCGAAGTTAACTTCGGATCCACCACACCAACACCAAGAACGAAGCACGCGATCCATTCCCCATCGGGACGCCGGAAGCCCCTGTCGCTCGATACAAAGAAAACAAAGAAATATCGGAACACACGTGAACATTTGCACCGGCATCGACACACCGGTCAATAGAATGAAATGCGAGAATAGACAACAAAAGGATTACCATACCCTTCGAAGTAGAGGCCTCGCCTATGGTCACATGAGTGAACTTCTTGTTAAGTTCGGTGGTCCGTCCTTGCGGTCTTTACAATCCTTGGCAAAGTGACTAGGATTACCGCACACGAAACAAGTAAGGTTCTTCATATCCTTCTTCTCTGTTTTCTTCTTTTTAAAGATAGTAGTTTTGTTCTCGCTTGAGACCCTTCTTCTTGTTAAATTGTTTGTTCTTTTGAACAAAATTTGCACCTTGTTTCGCACGTTCTTGGTCCGCGCATCTTTTGCCCTTGCCTTCTCTTCGACATCGAGATCCGTAATGAGATCCTCCACGAAATCTTCTCTCTTTTGTGCTTTATAGACGTAGCAAAATCACGCCACTGCGGGAAGTTTTGCAACTATCGCGGCCGCAACAAACTTTGGAGGCAAAGCGCATCCCAAATGTTCAATATCGCCAACCGGAAAAGTTGGAGGTGGTGTGCTTGAGTCACAATTGATTTAGCATTATCAATGCTGAAATTAAAGAACTTTTCACACACATACAACCGGCGACTAGCTTCGGCTTTCGCATATTTTTGCTCCAAAGCATCCCACACGGCAGTGGGCGACGTGCAATTCATAGACACATCATAGAGTTGATCTGCCAGGATGGTGAGTAGGCAGCCCAATGCGGTGTTATTCGCATTCTCAAACTGGGCTTCCTGTTCCTCTGGAAAAGGAAACATCGGGTGTATCACCCACCATAATCCCAACGACATGAGCCAAAACTTGGCCCTTGTCTGCCATCTACGGAAGTTTTCACCTCCAAACCTCTCAGGTTTCATGGCATCAGATGCTTTTGCCATTGCTAGATCATAAAAATAGGCATAATCAGGTTTTTGGATTGATGGAAAAAGCAGCCAAATTATGAATAATCCAGATTTAATCTTGAGGAAAAGCATATTGACTAAAAATGATGCAATCAAACAACACAAATGAACAAGCCACATATTAAGAAATTACTCACGGTTCTTGCACGGTGAGTTTACGAGCGCGTCGAAGAAGTAGTTACGGATCCACCAAGAGGTCGTGTGTGACGCTGCCCAAAAACACGATAACCGCCCCGTGCATGAATGTTGTGGTAGTGGTTTCGGAGATCCCGCTTCCTCCAAGCCCGGTGCACACCGAGATTGAAGGTCGACGAAGCGTAGCGGCTAGCGGTCGGAATAGGGAACGCGTGGGAGATGAAGTGTATGTCTACTCGTGTCCACGACCACCAAGACGTCTCTTGGGTTTATAGGCTCCGGCCAACGTTTTAAATTCCTCTCATCAATCGGACCGATAAGCTGCTCAATTGATTCAAGCGAAACTACCGCCTTTATCAAGCGGGCTGAAACCGCCTATTTGATTACACTAAAACTGTCACCACTAAGCGGTCAAAACTAAAATGTCATTGACACAACACAAAAATAAAAATGTACCTGTAACGACCCGATCATACACGTACGTGACTCCATTAAGCGATCGAAACCGAAACGTCATTAACACGGCACAAAAATAAAAATGCACACATGTAACGACCCGGTCGTACACATACGCATCACGCTCGTCGCAAGTCACAAGTCACGCGATAATTTACGCGAAAATGCGTGAGTTGCGCGTGCGTGTATCAACGTCTCTTTTTCTCTCGCATGCATCTATTTTGCTCGATAGGAGACTCCCATATTTAAGCAAGGCAAGCTCTCCTTGTCTTGGCAATATGGGTCTATTATTGTGCATGCTTTAGAATTTACTAAATGGGCCACGTGGACCAAATTCCAAAACAACGTGCTGAATTACTATTCACCGGCGCCGAGTTTTACGCCAAGTTGCCTTGCGTTTATGCTAAATCCATTTGATCAAAACATCCTAGAGCTTCGGCAATCTTGTAGAGGGTAGTCTCGGTGGACAACTTTAATATTCAAACTCTTGTGCACTTGTGTTTGGAAATGCGGGAGAAAAATCAATTTGAAAATGGTTAATTGGAACCGTTCGCGCCAAAGTGCCGGCACCCGTGCGACGTCGCGCCCGACACGCCATGTCGGCCGCCGCCATACCCCGAGCGCGCGCACGCCGAGGCGCCGGAATACCCCGCGGTCCGAGGCCGGGCGCCGTGGGCACCGTGCACCTAAGGCTAGTGACACGCGCGGGAAGCCTAGGGCCGGTGCCACGCGGCCTCCCCACACTCGCCGGCGGGCGAACCACCTTCCTCCATTCACGCCGGCCGCCGCACGTCGCCAACCGCCTTCGTGCCCATGCCATCACCCGGTGTGGCTAGCGAAGGCTCGGTGAAACCACCTTGCGGCGCTTCGTCCTATAAAAGCACCCCCATGCTCTTCCTCGCGCGCGCCCGAGCAACACCGCGATCTACCGCCGCCCGCCATTAGCGCCGTCGGTGAACTCTCATCTCCGCTCGCGCCTGTGACCAACCGACGACTCCTAGCTCCTCCCTAGCCCCAACCCGAGCTCCCACACGCACGCAATGGCTTAGCCATGCCCGCATTCCACCGGAATCCAAGCCGCGGCGGCCACGCCGCCATTGTCTCGCCGCCGGCCATCGCCGGGCTCTTCTCTAGCCAAGCCACCGCCATGGATCGATCACATGTGAGCTCTATTGGTCTTCCCTCTCGCTTGTTCACCACCTCCAGCCCTACCTCACCGCCGGCGAGCTTGCCCCACCGCGGGAGGGCACGACTATGAAGCCAAAAAAAACTCCGGGCCTGCTCTACTAGAATGGAGGGTATATGTTTGAAGATTCGGGGAGTTCCCAAGGGCCGGCGTAGAAAAAGATTCTTAGTTTCTTCACCCCTTGGTCTAGTGTCTTGTAAAATCCATATAAAATCATAGAAAAATCCCAAAATTGCAAACCAATTTTGCTGTACTCTTTGTGACTAGAACTACAAATTTTGCAAAACTTGTATATACTTTTGAGCTTTAGTTTTTACATGAAAAATAGAAATCCCTTTTACCTAGATCTGTTGTCTTCGCAAAATCCACACATGTTCATGAGCTGATTTTTGGATATGTTGTGGGTACTAGCATGTGTAGGTCCTGTGCAAACATTTGCACAATGTTACTGAAGGAATCTTTATTTATGATTTATCTTGTATTTATGACTTTTCTCGCCTAAATGATTTTTGTAGCAAAAAAGTAAATAGATTTTTGAGATATACTTACGCAAATAGTCATATTATGCCCGGGTACACTTCTACTAAATTAATCACTATTTTTGGTCTGCTAGAAATATTTGTTCTTGATTATGCTTGTTTTAGATCATAAATGTGTAGATCAAGATCTTTAATGGCTATAGCTATGTTTGTTGGTTTCCTAGGCTTGTTTTAGAGCGAGAGAATGTGTAGGAGAAAGTTTGGCTCCAGAATTGCTATATTTATTTTTGGTGTGCTTTTATCCTTTTATTGCTAGCTAGAAATGCTATTAATTGTGTAGTTCATTTTCAAAGGCTCCAATTTGGTTGCTTGCTGTCCTAGTGAGTTGTTCCTGGTCGGGAGAGATTAGTGGGTCTTTGTTGGGCCATTATAAAGCTTGTTGGTTGATTAGAAGTGGAGAAACCATATTAGGCTTGTGAAGGAAATAAATGGAAAAACATTCTTTTTATGCTTGAACCCATAGATGAGTTAGGAGAGTAATTTGAGAAATGAAAACACAATTCCTTGTTGTGGTGCATTTAAAAATTTATTATCCTTTTTTATGTGTACACAATCACCATAAAGAGAAGATAAATAAGCCTTTTGATTATCCTTTAAAGGGAAAAATGTTAAATACTATTGTCAAGGTGAACAATTGTGGCTATTGCTACTGTTTTTGTTAAATAAAATTAATTACACTTTAATTAATGCATGTGCATCCTCCGTGAAGAAATCCCCGACGGTAGCTACACACTCGTGCCGGCCGATGAGGACGAGGGAGCGAGGAGGAGACGTGCACTACGTGACCGTAGAGCAAGACCGGACCAAAGTCCGGAAGGTTGATTGTCCGCTTGTGCCGATGAAGGCAAGCCCCGGTTTATTCATTAACCTATTTGTCTCTTTAAACTTTTGAATTATCATTGTTATTTTATGTTCATTAACGTTTAGGAGTTGAATTGAAACCTAGTTGCAAGATCCTTAAGTACCCATGATCTTTTACTAGCATGTTAGGTCACTAGTTGCTATGCTCTAAGGATCCGGTACAAGTCGACCGATGTTTGTCACTCGCGAGATTATGATCTTCTTTATGGAATCACCATATTGATTAATGGATTGCTCATGTGGTAAGAGCATGGGACTTGGGCTTTGGTCCAATGGCTTTGTTGGTGAAGTGTTTGAAAGTACTAAACACTTGTCGAAAATGGGCATGCTAAGCCTAGTACCTAAATGAGGCGGTACGGGGGTTTTACTATCACTACTCTTAGGGTTGCGGCCCCGAGCTCGCCACCCGAGTGCATGCGTCAGGTGGGTGACCTTAGTGGCGTAGCCCGGATAAACCTTTTACTTAAGACCGTGAGCTATTATCCCCAAACCAAAGAATGACGAGAACCGCCTGGTTGGTGAACTCTTAGTGAGGGAACCTTCCGTGTGTTTAGGTCCACCTTGCAAGGTTTAAATCAATCGATTGTCGGTCTCTCACTGTTATTTGAGACTACTTAATCTACTGGCCATGATATCCCTTTATGATGGAACTTTGTGAAGATTATTATTTGATTAATTGTTTGTACAATTATGATTGCAATAATTTCTCATATAGTAATGATTACTTCTACTGGAACATGAGCTAAAAGGTGAAAGTAAGGATTCACTACTCAGTAGCTTTTTGGCAAACACACCCACTAGCCAAAAGCCTTGCATGATTAGAGGTAAAGTCTTGTTTTGGACGGGTAAGCTTTGTTGACTATTAGTATACGTGACCTTGCAATTTAAATGTTGTTTCCGGTGTAATGCATGTGATGTGTGGCCGGAGAACTTCCACCGGTGGGAGATGGAATGGGTGGATGATAATGAGTGATTACATCATGGACATGCCTCCTATGATGTTGATTGTACCATTTAGTTTACTGCTGTTTTAAAATAAACTCGAACCTTTTACTTTCATGTCAAAGAACTATGGTTTGTAATAAATGGACACTACGTGGAATTTGATGTTAATTTGTAAGGCACACTAGGCGTCCTTCGTGGGAGTTTTAATGCATACGTTCAATCCTCTTTGTGTTTTCAAGTGATTTACTGGGTGTTGACCCGACAACACTCAACGGGATGATTCTTTATTATCGCTTAATGACCAAATAGAGTGACTTAGTCGATACTACGGAACTATCTCGGATGGGGTTGTCACGGTTGGTACCGAGCATCCTTATGCACCGGAGTGATTAGATTAATACTAATCACACGATTTACAATTAAAACTTGCCAAGATTGATTGGATTTTGAAAATCCGTTGGATCATTAAGGAATGATCTAGACCGAGAGGCCCTAGAGAGAATTTTGGGTTCTTTAAGGTGGCATAAGAATCTATGGTTTATTTTGCTAACTTCCGGGACTTTACTTTATGTCGACATACTTTCTTGTACAACCAAACTAGATGAGCCACGTGTTTTATACGTGTTTTATATCTAGGGTTGATGGAGTGATCTATTCATCGGATCCCATCTTCTCGTTTGGTCGCTCACGTGTTTTATACGTGTGCTTTCCGTATGAAGTCATACGAAAGGTGACATGCTCTATTCAAGATGAACATGTCATGGGTTGTGATGTCGCCACGTTTTCCATACGTGTGCATTCCGCATGTTGAATATGCGAGTCAAGGATACACTCCATTCAAACGGACGGTGTCCGAGGTTGGACGTTGTCCATGCAGCGGCTTGACGCATAGATACCGTTTCTATAGTGAACGGTAATGTATGGGGACGCTTCCGTGACGTGTTGGCACAGGAGGTTCTTTTCTGCAGGTACACTAACAACATTTCGTAAGTCGCTAAGTGTGAATCGAGTAGCTCCAACTAGTTATTATAAGGAGAGCCGATTATAAGCTTGCCACCGGCACTAACTACGTCTTTTGTGATCCATGTGTGTGAGGACGTTCAAGACGTGTGCATCATGATTAAAATCTTGTTGAACCTAAAATTTGTTGTTGCATGTTTGAGTAATATTTTCTAGGGCGATTGCTTGATCTTAGACAAGGTTATCCTCTCTTTTGATCTTAGAAAATTTCTGGCAGATTCTGTTGCTGTCTTTTCTCAATTGTTATAGCCAAATCTGTGAGGAATCTGACTAGACATCCTTTAGGAAAGTTGTTTCTCATAAAATTTATCTTCTATTGTGAATTTATCATGATTTTAGAAATTTTCTACCAGGAGTTATGCTCAGTTTAGTAAGCCTCTGTCCTGCTGTTTTTCTGGGTAACCTTCCTTTGAAAATGGGATTTTTCGAGCATGTTCCAATCCAATCTAGATCTACCTTTGAATACCAAAAGTGTGCATAATTATGTTACTAAGTTGTTGTAGAAATTTGGGAATTTTTGGGGTCCTAGTTTTTATGTTATGAATTTTTTATCATACCTGCCAGATTTTTACGTCCTTACTTATGTTGATATCGTTTCGATGTCTAACGTGTAGTCACTATTTTTGTACGGATGGTTGAGGACCATGTGTGGTTCGAGGACCGGTGGATGGTTGCTTCCTTGTGTGATGAGTGATTGACAACGTTGTGTGGACCGATTCTTTGGCTAAGTATTGCGGGTGCGGGTTGCGGCTTGAGCGGGTGTTGGTGCATGTGAAGAACAAGCGCGAAAGGTTGTCGCCGATGAGGCCTCCATGTGTGGAGAAGACAAGTAGGCTTCGTTCGAGGGACCCGGTGGCCGGCGGGGTCAAGTGCGGGCCGCATGGTGGCATGAACAAGCAAGATGAAATCGTGGACGACTTCTTGGTTGAGCCTCAAAACTAAGGTCGAGTCGGGACTACGTGGGAGCCGAGTCATGAGTGGAGATTGGCGGAGGCTACACCGAGTTCACGGGGTTTCGGTGGTTTACCGTAAAACCACCGGGTTCCTTGGTTGATCCACGAAGCCAAGACCGAAGAACCGAAGACGGTGCTACGAGCGATGCCAGACCGGTCTGACCGGTGGGTCTGACCGGTCTGACCGGTGGGTACCGGTCTGACCGGTGTGCGACGACGCAGTCCGGAGACTTTGAAGCGGAGGACACGCGTCGGGATCGCATGGCTTGCGTCGAGGCTACGCAGGGTGCGGTCGCGGGCATCCGTCCGATTGTGAAAACATGAAGACTTCCAAAACCGCCCTTGAGGGGCTTGTATCCCTAGTTGTTAGGAAAGGGTATTTTAGACATTCGGTGGCCTCCATATAACCCAAGAGGTGAGAGGATGGCAGCCAAGCCTTGGAACCCTAGTTCATTTGCTTTACTATTTTCCCTTCCTATTTTCTTAGGATTTCCATAGGACTAGCTTGAGAGCTTCATGGTGAGATCTTGTTGAGAGGGTTGGATGATCAGGCGGGAAGCTAGACCTTGTAAGAACCTTTGTTGCATGTATAGATGATTCGGCGTGGTTCCTCTAGGTTTGGATGTGTTGTTCCTGGTTGTTCTTGGTGGTGATTTTCGTAGCCTTCTCTTGGTGATTTCTTTGGGTTGTTTTCGGGATCTTGCTCTTGGGGATTTGATGGGGAAAATTTGTGGGAACTCTTCGTGGTTCTTTGGGTTGTGATTCCCTTCCCAAATCCGTAAGTAAAGGGGGCTCGATTTTGGGGTTCTCGGGTTCTAGGGTTTGAGGTGTTCTTGGCGGGATTTCTTCGATTCCTCCTTTTTGGACAAGTTTTGGTGGGATTAAACTTGGCTATGGACTCCTCATGAGGTGTTCCTAATATCCCCAAGGTCTTGTTCGGGTGTTCCTAATATCCCCAAGGTCTTGTTCGTGTCCGTGGAGCGATTCGGGAGATCGAGTTTTAGATTTGGGGGAGTTGACCCGAGGGTCGTTGTTCATCCCGAGCCGCCCTGGAGCTACACCGGTCCGACCGGTGCTCTAGACCGATCCGACCGGTGCGAGCCCCGGTGGGTTTTTGCTCGGGTGAACGTCCGGGTGTGTTCGCTATTGTCCCGTGTTGGGGCCGTTTCGAGTTTGGGTCGGTTGGAGGTCGGTTGGCTCGTTTGGTGCTTTGGGGGCTTTCGTGCCGTAACCGGTCTAACCGGTGTGCCTCACCGGTCGACCGGCGTGGAGCCACTTAGTGGAAGTTGCCCGGTTTCATCGGCGGGGACCGGTTTGACCGGTGGTGCTCGCCGCTCCGACCGGTGTTGGTCCGTAGACTCGAGGTTCGGTGTTCCGCTGCGTTCTCGGGTCGGAAGGTTGTGTGTTGGTTCCTAGGTCCAAGGTGGCACTCCGGTGGCTATGTGGGCTTGGACAATTTGGGTAGTGAGTCGGAGACGTGTGTTGGAAGCCGTGTTCATCTTGTTGAAGTTTCCATCTCCTTCGAGAAGAATTTTTATCGGCTCCCATTCACTCCCCCCTCTCGGTTCGCCATATCGGTCCTTCAAGTGGTATCGAGCCGGTTCGGATCTTTATTGACTCTAACTAGTCTAAGATCCAAGGATGGCGTACTAGGAACGGGGTTTGGGTCCTCCACACTTCAATGGCAAGAACTACCGGATGTGGAGTAAGCGGATGGGTGTGTTCCTCCGCGGAAAGGGTCGCATCCTTTGGGATGTTACGGTGGACACAAGGCTATGTCCGTGCCGATGGACTTCCTCGCTCCGAGATCGAGGGACGATTCAACGCCAACAATAAGGCGGTCGACTACTTGTTTCGTGCTTTGTGTCGCCTTGAGTTCGATCGGGTGCACACCGAGCACTTGGCTTGTAGAATTTGGACGGTGCTTGAAGGAGGCTCATGTTGGGAATGCCCGGGGTTCGGGCACGGATGTATGCGACCTACCGGAGACAAGACGAGAACTTCACTCATCTCCCCGGTGAGTCCATCGATACCTTGTTTCGAGAGGTTCACGGTGGTTGTGAACAACATGAGGGCCAATGTGGACGTGCTCCCGTACGATGATCATGATAGAGCGGTCAAGCTCTTACACTCTTTGGATCGTACGATTTTGGGCGGAAAGTTCGAGGCCATTGTGGAGTCAGAGAAGTATGACACTTTGACGGTGAATGAGCTGTTCTCAAAGCTCAAGTCGGCCGAGGTTGATAGTGGCATGATCGCAAAGCTCGAGGGTCCGACCGACTCCCATAGTCTTGCCCTCGTTGATGGTTCGAAAGGAAAGGCTAACACTATCCCATCCACCAGGATGTTCTCTTTGTCCTCTTTGATGTCTATGCCAGATGAGGAGTTCGATGTGCTTGGAGAGGACGAGTTGGCGCTGCCGACGAGGAGATTCGAGAGGCTGCACGAGAACCGGGTGAACATGAGGAGGAACACGAGGACATGCTTCCGGTGCGGCAAGCGGGACACTTCGTCGCCGACCGCCGGAGAAGGTTGAGAACAAGGAAGGCTACAAGCACAAGAACAAGTACAAGGACGAGCGACGATCGAGGAAGAAGGAGAGCCGAGGCAAGGCCCGAGCGATGGTGGGAGCAAGCAACGTCGATTCCGGTTCCGCGTACTCGACCTCGAGCTCGAGCGACAATGAAGATGAAGGTGATAATCGCAAGAGCAAGAAGTCCAAGAACCCGAGCGGGCTGAGCCGCTTCGCGAGAGACGGCTTCTCGCACCATGGCGCCGAGCTCCGGCGGCAAGAAGAGCACATAGAGCGACTCGGACTGCGAGTCCGACGACGAGGTGCGTGAGAAACTTCCATTCTTGCGCCGGGAGAATGAGAGGCTTGGCTCTTTGCTTGATAACCGTGATGACATGCTTAGAGAGGCCAAGAAAATGAGAAAAGACCTTAGGGCTTCACTCGAGGATGCTAGGACTAGAGTGGCTGAGCTAGAGACACAGGTGCTTGATAGCAAGCTTGAGATTGATTCCCTTAAGGGTAGCCCTGTTGTTTCAGATGAGGTTGATTGTGCTTATTGCTCCATATTTCTTGCTAATCTTGCTTTGTTTAAGGAGAAGCATGCCTCCAAGTGTGAGGAACTAGATGTGCTTAGGGTTGAAGTGGTCGAGCTTAAGTCTAGACTGCTTTGCTAGGTGCTTGCACTTCTTGCCCCGTTTTGCATGCTAAGATTGATGAGATGCATGCTTACACTAGTTCTCTTGAGGCTAAGCCGAAAGAACCCATGCCTACATCATGCTCTACCCGTGAAATGCATGCTTTGAAAAATTTGGAAAACTTGCACATTATGTTGATCGTTTGCGGGATGAGAATGATGAGTTGAGAAGGTTGATGGGTTGGTTGTCTGGTCATGAGCCTCAGTTGAGAATGATGATCGAGGCGTTTAAGAGGCAGGATGGTGAGGGACTTGGGGCAAACAAGGTTGGTGAGGGAAGTGGAGAGAATATCCCGAAGCCACCAAAAACCCACCACAAAAATTATTTCCCTCCAAAACCTAACCATCTTAGGAACCGACTAGACACAACCCTAGCTCCACCCATGTTTCCTACACCCACAAATGATCTACAAAAGCCTATCAAGTTTGTGAGCACTTCGGGGAAAGTGTTCTTTGGGAAAGAAAGTGAGAAGGATAGTGAGGGGAAACCGGTGGAGAAGTTGAGTGGAGAGAAACCAAGTGAGCGACCACGACCCAAGCCTAAGCCTAAGCTTGTGAGGTTCCATTGTGGCTATGGTGGAAGAGATGGCCACAAGTATGAGTTTTGCTTCAAGAGGAAGAGAGAGGAGAGAATGGAAAAGGAGTGGGATAACAAGGACAAGTACACCCATCCGATGGTGTACTTGAGCCTCGTGTGCGGATGCCCGGGGCCAAGGCGAGTGTGAGGATAGTTCGGGCTTGGGGAGAGCGGAAGGTCGTTGGAGGTGCTTTTGCCCGGACTACACCGGTCGGACCGGTGTGGGGCACCGGTTAGACCGGTGCGGGCTGGACGGCGGCCGGCTTGGGTTTCATGCTCGTACGGGTGCGAGGGTTGTTTACGGAGGTCGTGGATCCGGTGGTTGGGGTGGAGAGTTTGCGGGTGGTCGGGTTGCTAGGCATTCTCCCCCTCGAGGTTACTACGGGGATGGGAGGAGTCGTAGCTTTGAGAAGGAGAATAGGGACGTTCCACGGGCCTTCTTTCGTGGTTTTGGTCCTCCTCCGGGCGAGAGAGGGCTGGTTCCCTTAGGGTGGTTACCGTGGTGGTGGTCGTGGAGGTAGCTTTGGTAGGAGAGATGCATTGGTTGGTGCTAACCCCACTTTTGAGCAAATGGCTCGTTGTTGACGGTTAATAATTGTATCAAAGTTCGTTCGTGACTCGCAAGCGTACAAGTCTCCCGTCGTAGTCAAGGGACCCTTCTTCCCTCGAGTGGTGAACCCTAGGTATCGAATCCGTGGAACAAATGTGTGACGCAAGACTTAATCTATTAAAGCCAAGTAATCTTCAATATTCGATAAAAGACCTAATGCATCTAAGTAAAAGACACAAAACGAATCTAATCTACTAAAAACCGGAGAAAACAAAGTAAGATTAGGTAGATAAACCGATCTAGAGGGATCGGGGTAAGCCTTTTGTTGAAGTTCCAAGCAAGAGAAGAAGTAGCAAATCGAATCTTAATAGAAGCCTCTTTAAATCGTGGTTTCTCGTCCAAATCCGAAAACATCCGCCTTTCGAGACCCCCGTTCGTCACAACGTATCCCTATTCATGCGGGGAGCTTAGGGCGAGTCAAAAGACAAGTCGAGATTCTTTCGGAAGATCCGGCGTGTACCTCTAGCCACCACGGCTACAAGAACACCCTATGTAATCTATCTCGAGAATAGAATTGAAATAAGCAAAGCCGATCGAAAAATGAAATCTTCGAGGAAACACTTGATCGCTAGGAAAAGATTCAACTTGATAATTCAAATATAACAATGATACATACACAAGATCACCACCGGGATCCTTCCTTGATCTTGCTTCTAGCTCGGGAACTCCGACGTGGTCTTCCGTGCAAGGTTCCCACGTCGGCTAGGGCAACCCTAGTCAACTAGCTCGACCCTCTCCTCTCCTAGATGGTGTCCCTCTCTTCTCTGCTTCTCGGCGGCCGAAGACGAAATCTTCTCTGCGTGGCTCTCGGTCGGGGGACTATAAATAGCCCGATTGGCGGCTAGGGCAAAGGAGGACGATTTGGGCCCAAAATGGGCTCGGGCCGACCGGACCGGGGGCCGGCCGGCCCGGGCCCATTTAGGCCCGGCCCCGTGGGCTCCTTTGCCCGAGGTCGGTTCCCTTGCTTCCCGGATGTTTCCCCCTTCGCATGTAGGTCCATGTCGTCGGTTTCTCTCCGAATTGGACTCAACTCCTTGTCTTGCAAGATTCAAGACTCTTCTACGGTCGGGTCCCCGGAGTCCGTCGTCTTCTCGGATCAAGTCCCCGGCTTCTTGGAGTTAAGTTCGCTTCATTGCATGACTTGTTCGGGGCTTCAAGGTCTTGTCATGAGGTGCTTGATGAACTTATCCCGAAAGTCTTGCATTCCACACTAAATCCCCGCATAAACATTAAACTCCAAAACCGACATGCACACGTGAACTTGTTATACCACGGGGGTTAGTACCAATGGATAAGGTATAAAACTCATGCCAACACCGAAGGTAAACTCATGGCTAGGTTGACGGATTTTCACCGTCAACACTCGGCATTGGTTTTACTCTTTTGGTACTAACCCCAGTGCTGAGTCATTTGTTCACTCACGTGCTCATTTTTTGAATTTTAGGTGGTAGACTTGAAGAACATTTGGTTGATTGACTCCGGTTGCTCGAGGCATATGACCGGAGACGGGGGTGGTTCTCATGTCTCGTCCGGTGGTGACAAGGAGGTACATCACTTTTGGGGACAATGGGCATGGGCGTGTGCTTTCGGAAGGTGAGATCGAGTGAGTGAAAAGATCACTCTAAGGCGTGTTGTTCTTGTTCAATCGCCGGGGTACAATCTACTTTCCGTGTCCCGGCTTGTTGGATGAGGGCTTTGAGGTGTTGTTTCGGCCGGGTGGTTCTCGGATTTTGGACTCTCGAGGGGACCTTGTCCGTATGGTCGTTCCCGAGGGTCAAGTGTTTCGTGCTGATTTTTCTCGGTCTTCGGGTTTGGAGCGTTGTTTCTTGGCTGGTTCTTCGAGTGAGTTATGGAAGTGGCATAGGAAGTTGGGTCAATTGAGCATTGACCTTTTGTCTCGGTTGAGTAAACTCAATTTGGTCCGAGGATTGCCACGGTTTGTGCGCCTTGTAGGCATGCCAAGATGGTAGCCTCTTCTCACCCGCCTCTCACCGATGTGATGACTGAGCGTCCATGCGAGTTGCTCCATATGGACCTTGTTCGCCCAGCTCGTGTGCAATCTGCGGGTGGGAAGTGGTATGTCCTTGTTGTGGTGGATGACTATTCTCGGTATGCGTGGGTGTTCTTTCTCGAGGATAAGGGGGGAGACGTTTGGTTGTGTTCGAGATCTAGTCTTGAGGTTGTGGAACGAGAGGCACGGAGATGCCATACGAGCAACTGCGGTGATAATTGCTCGGAATTCGAAACTCTCGTTTTGCAACCTTTTGCCATGACTTGGGTCTTGAGCACCGGTTTTCAAGTCCGTATACGCCTCCCCGGAATGGTGTTGTGGAAAGGAAGAACGAGGACCTTGTGCGAGATGGCTTGGACGATGCTTGATGAGCATAGGACTCCGAGGAGGTATTGGGCTGAGGTGGTGAATACCGCATGCTATGCGTCAAACAGGATCTACCTCAGAGTGCACAAGAAGAAAACATGCTATGAGTTGATGCATGGTCGCACACACAAGGTGAGTCACTTCCATGTCTTTGGTTGCAAATGCTTTATTCTAAATAAAGGCAAGAAGTTGGATAAATTTGATGCTAGGTCTATCGATGGCATTTTCTTTGGTTATGCATCTCATTCTAGAGCATACCGTGTGCTCAATCTTGAAACTAACCAAATCGTGGAGACTTGCGAGGTAACCTTCGACGAGACACGGCCACGTAGTCGGCTTGTCTTTGAGTGTGCGGTGATGATGAGCATGGCGAGGAGATCTTTAAGGAGGAGGAGCATGAACATGGAGATGATAAAGACGGCGGTGTGGTGCCCCCCGGCTGAACATGTACCCACTACTTCGACTACGGTGGTGGACGAACCCTCTCCCACACCTATGACGACAAATCAAGAACGAGGAGAAGCCGATGTTGAGGGGGAGGTAGCATCGAGGTGAGAACCTCCCCGGCGAGTTCAAGTGGATCACCCGGCTTCGAGGATCATCGGCGACATGAATGAACGCACTACACGGTCGAGGATTCGAACAATTCTCATTTCGCTCATGCTGCATTTGTTGCTACTTTTGAGCCCAAAGACATTGGACACGCACTATCTGATCACAATTGGGTTAATTCGATGCATGAGGAGTTGGAGAACTTTGAGAGGAATCAGGTTTGGGAGTTGGTTGACCCTTCCCCGGTGTGTAAGAACAAAGAGGGGGGAGAAAGGTGAGGTTGTGAGAAACAAGTCGAGGCTTGTTGCTTAGGGGTTCAATCAGAAGGAGGGGATCGACTACGAGGAGACCTTTGCTCCCGTAGCCCATTTGGAGGCGATTAGGATTCTTCTAGCCTTTTCCGTGGCTAAAGGGTTCAAGTTGCACCAAATGGATGTGAAGAGTGCTTTCTGTATGGTGTGTTGAAGTAAGAAGTGTATGTGTTGCAACCGAAGGACCGATTAGGCGACCGGAGAGGGGGGGGGGGGGGGAGTGAATGGGAGCCGATAAAAATTCTTCTCAAGAACTTGGCCTATGCCCCCAAATCACTTCGAAGAATCTCGCACACACTTGCCAAGATCACGTAGTCACAACGGACCTACCGACCCTAGGAACAAGTTAGATCAAGCCTAAGAACAAAGCGGAAGCAAGCGCCAAACGAACCGAGAGAAAAAGCTAGCGTGAGGCAATGCAACGAGAAAATGTCGGTACTACCGGCCCCGAGTCGGTACTACCAATATGGGCTTACCGGCACCTAAAAACCGGGTTATCGGTACTACCGCACCGGGTTGGTACTTCGACTATCGGTACTACCGACCTTGTGTCGGTACTACCGATAAGGACCGTCTCGGCGGCTGAAAATCGGGTCATCGGTACTACCCGCACCGTGTCGGTAGTACCGCCCCCTAAAAATCAGCTCGCGAAACAACCCCAAACTTTCGATCGACGGATCTCCCAAACCACTTGGAGTCTTGAGACGAAATTTGGAGGAGATGTTAAGCACCCCTAGGTGAGATTATGCCCCAAAAATTTCGTCTCCAAACCCACCAAAACACGGGAATCGCGGATCACACGAGCTCAAGTTCTACTCACGAGTTCATCCAAAGAATCACGAATATAGGACGATTTAAGGAGTTTGGGGGGCAAGAGATCACCGGGATGAATCCTCCAAACAAATCCGAGCCAAAACCGTCTAGAAAACGAGAATCAAGACGAGCACGAAAATAGCACAAAAATGAATCCGAAAATCATCACGGGAACCACAACACCGAATCTTCTATACAAACCAGGAAAGATTCACAAGGTCTAGCATGTCACCCCGGCATCCATCCCTCTCAACAAATCTCTCATGAAGCTCTCATGCTAGCCTAGAGAAAATGGAGAAGAATATAGTCTAGGAAAAAGAGAAAGAGGAATAGGGAAATGAAACCCTAATTCGCGGAGGGAGAGAGCCATCCACCCACACTCATGGCTTATATATCCGGTCCCGCCGGCATGGTAAATGACTCGACTACCCCTAACTCAACTATTGGCGATACAACCCATGCGGGGGCATTTATGTAATGTTTGTGGGTCTTGCCATCGGACGGCCACGCCTTCGCCGCACCCCCGCGTCCTCCCGACGCAAGCCATGCGATCCCGCCGCGTGTCCTCCGCTTCGAAGCTTCCCGACACGCCGGATCCCGTCTCCGTCACGTTGGGCCTTCGGACTTGATTTTGAGGCCCAAACCAAGAAACCGTCCTCCGATGGTTTTGTGGGCAAACCACCAAACCCCGCGTGCTCGCCGGGCCTCCCGCCAAGCCTCTTGACTCGACCGCCACCGTGCACCGGCTCGATCGTCCATGACTTTGTCTTGCTCATCTCGCCACCATGTGGCCCGCACCTAGTCCCGCCGTCCACCGGGTCCCTCGAACCGAGCCTACTTGTCTCTCCATCTCCCGAAGGCCCCTCAAGGCTGAAGACCTTTCGCGCCCGTTCTTCACCTGCAACAACACGAACTAGGCCGCGCCTACACCGCGCACCGAGCCAAGAGTCGGTCCAACACTCATTGTCAATCACTCATCACCGAGGAGCGGTCATCCATCGACCACCGGGACGCTCCCGGTCCTCGGCAACCACCGGGGTTTGAGAGTGAGAAGTACACCAACCGGGTGTACAAGTTGAGGAAGGCGCTATATGTGCTTTGAAGTAGGTGCCTAGAGCTTGGTATGGCGAGGTTGAGGGGGTTCTTGTTTGAGAGAGGTTTTGAGATTGGGAAGGTCGATCATACCTTGTTTCTACCGAGGCGGGGCGGAGATATCCCGATTGTGCGGGTGTACGTGGATGACATTGTCTTTGGTGGCTCGTCTAACTCTCTTGTTGAAAGGTTTGCGAGAGGATATGTGTAGGGAATTTGAGATGAGCATGATGGGCGAGTTGCTATTCTTCCTCGGGCTACAAATCAAGCAATCAAAGGAAGGAACATTTGTGCACCAAGCTAAGTACACCAAGGACATTGTGCGGAAATTCAAGATGGAGGATTCCAAGGCTATGACGATGCCGATGAGTACGACTACGGCTCTTGATGCGGACGAGGAAGGTGAACACGTGGACCAGAAGGAGTACCGGAGCATGATCGGGTCACTCCTCTACTTGACGGCGACGAGGTCGCACATCTAGTTCTCGGTATGTCTGTGCGCTCGTTTTCAAGCGTCTCCAAGCGAATTTTCGGGTACTTGCGTCACACTCCCGACTTCGGCCTTTGGTACTCCGCGTCCTCTTCTTTGGCGCTTCATGGTTTTTCGGACGCGAATTTTGCCGGTGTCGGTTGGATAGAAAGTCCACTTCCGGAACTTGCCGGCTTTTTGGGATCTTCTTTGGTGTCTTGGTCTTCCCGCAAACGGTCGTGTGTTGCTCAATCCACTACCGAGGCGAGTATGTTGCCGCCGCTAGTTGTTGCTCTCGGCTCCTTTGGATTTCATACACCATGAGTGACTTTGGTGAGGAGTATACTCATGTCCCACTTCAATGTGATAGCACCAGTGCCATAAGTGTGGCAAAGAACCCGGTGCTCCAATCCAAAACCAAGCACATAGAAGTGAGGTATCATTTTCTGAGAGACAACGTAGAGAAAGGAAAGATAGCTTTGATCCATGTACCCACACGGCCGATATTTTCACCAAACCCCTAGATCAAGCAACTTTCACTCGTTTGCGGGGGGAACTTAGTGTGTGTTTGATTTCTTGGGTGTGTGGGAGCTCTCTTTATAGCATATGTATAGCTTTCCTTTGTGCATTTCTTGCATTTAGCATGGCATATGTAACATGATGTATAGGCATCCTTGTATCTTAGATTGCATGCATTTTCTATCATATGCATTGGTTAGGAAAAGCTTCTCTCATATACATTGTTCACCATGGAATGAGGTATATGTCTTTGTGAGCTTGTTTGGTATGCTATGGTTAGTTTGGCTTAGCTCTTGATGATCTTGATGAATAATCCATGGTTGATGGCTATGTTTTTGAAAAATGTCACATATATGCTTAATTTGTGGTTGGATAGCTAGTTTATTGATCATATGGGGCCAAAGGCTCATTTGCCATCATGAATGTTTAGCCCTCTTGCTTCATCTTGTGGAGGGGCATAAGTTCCTTTTTGTCGCAAAGACATTTCATGTACCAATTATGTATCTGAAAATGAAATGAAAAATGCTTGGAAAATGTGCTCCCATGTCATATGTGCTGAATTTAATTTGCTTTGGGTGCTAAACTGTTGCATGATGCCTACCAATGAGAAGTCTCATACATAGAAGTAGGCACATGGCTCGGTGGCTTGCACATGACATGAGGTGCTTGTGGGTGTTTGTGATGGTCTTATGATTAGAATAGCTGTCCTAGCATGAAGCTTGTATGGCTTTGCCATTTTGGTATGTTTTGATCATGTTTAGGACTTTGCTCATGAGAGACGAACTTTTCGCAAAATTACCCCAATCCATCTTAGCGTCGTCCAATGGTTGTGAAACTTGATGATCATGTAGTTGAGATCGATACGAAGCTGTAGAGTATCTAACTTGCTCATTTGGACATGTGTAGCATTCTTTGTTGAATTTTGTCTATTTGATAAGCTCTAGGTTGAAAATTTTGCATTTTTGACTTGATTCATGCATTGCCAACAAGGGGGAGAAGTTTGAGCTTGAAATGGCTTGCTGGATACATTTAGAAGGTTTTCGAGTGGTTTCGAGCCATTTACGGGCTCTGGTGTGCACCGGTCCGACCGGTCGAGGTCACCGGTCGGATCGGTGTGAGTGCCGATCCTGTGCACATCTCGGGCACCGGTCGACCGGTGGTGATGACCGGTCCGACCGGTGTGAGCCGGAGTTGTTGCGGCTGTCCTGTTTTCGATTGGTTTGGATGCATTCGTCCAGGGGGAGGTGCATTGGTTCGGGGGGAGCTTGCATATGTGCGGGGGTAGCCCTTTGTGGTGTTTGAAGCTTTGATTTGGTGGTTCGCGCTCTTTGCTTGAGCTTTGTTTTTGTCTCGGATGTGTCGAGACGTTGCCCTTGCCTAAGAGGTTCGAGACTTGTCTTCTTCAAGTGATCTTGCTCTTTGCCTTTGTTTGGCTTTCGATCACTTGTTGGAGTTTCTTTTTGTTCGTTTCTTTTCTTTTTCTTTTTCTTTTTCTTTTTTAAGGACCATGTGTGGTTTGAGGACCGGTGGATGGTCGCTTCCTTGTGTGATGAGTGATTGACAACGTTGTGTGGACCGATTCTTGGCTAAGTATTGCAGGTGCGAGGTTGCGGCTTGACCGGTGTTGGTGCGGGTGAAGAACAAGCACGAAAGGTCGTCGTCGGTGAGGCCTCCGGGTGTGGAGAAGACAAGTAGGCTTCGTTCGAGGGACCCGGTGGCCGGCGGGGGTCAAGTGCGGGCCGCATGGTGGCATGAACAAGAAGATTAAGTCGTGGACGGTTTCTTGGTTGAGCCTCAAAACAAAGGTCGAGTCGGGACTACGTGGGAGCCGAGTCATGAGTGGAGATTGGCGGAGGCTACACCGAGTTCGCGGGGTTTGCGGTGGTTCACCCGGAAAACCACTAGGTTACTCGGTTGAGCCACAAAGCCAAGACCGAAGAACCGAAGACGGTGCCGCAACGGTGCCGGACCGGTCCGACCGGTGGGTCCGACCGTCCGACCGATGGGTACCGGTCGACCGGTGAGGAGCACCGGTCGACCGGGGAGAGGAGACGACGCGGTCCGGAGACTTCGAAGCGGAGGACACGCGTCGGGATCGCATGGCTTGCGTCGAGGCTACGCGAGGTGCGGTCACCGGGCATCCGTCCGATGGTGAAGACATGAAGACTTCCAAAACCGCCCTTGAGGCGCTTGTATCCCTAGTTGTTAGGAAAGAGTATTTTAGACATTCGGTTTCCTCCATATAACCCTAGTTCATTTGCTTTCCTATTTTCCCTTCCTATTTTCTTAGGATTTCTATAGGACTAGCTTGAGAGCTTCATGGTGAGATCTTGTTGAGAGGGTTGGATGATCGGGCGGCAAGCTAAACCTTGTAAGAACCTTTGTTGCATTTATAGATGATTCGGCGTGGTTCCTCAAGGTTTGGATGTGTTGTTTCCGGTTGTTCTTGGTGGTGATTTTCGGAGCCCTCTCTTGGTGATTTCTTTGGGTTGTTTTCAGGACCTTGCTCTTGGGGATTTGATGGGGGAAATTTGTGGGAACTCTTCGTGGTTCTTTGGGCCGTGATTCGTAAGTAAAGGGGCTCGATTTTGGGGTTTTCCGGGTTCTAGGGTTTGAGGTGTTCTTGGCGGGATTTCTTTGATTCCTCCTTTTTGGACAAGTTTTGGTGGGATTAAACTTGGCTATGGACTCCTCATCGGGTGTTCTTAATATCCCCAAAGTCTTGGATTTGGGGGAGTTGACCCGGGGTGCTTGTTCATCCCGAGTCGCCCAAGATACACCGGTCGACCGGTGCTCTTGACTGGTCTGACCGGTGCGAGCCCTGGTGGGTTTTTCCTCGGGTGAACGTCTGGGTGTGTTCGCTGTTGTCCTGTGTTGGGGCTGTTTCGAGTTTGGGTCAGTTTGGAGGTCGGTTGGCCTGTTTGGTGCTTTGGGGGCTTTCAAGCTGTAATCGGTCTAACCGGTGTGCCTCACCGGTCTGACCGGTGTGGAGCCACTTAGTGGAAGTTGCCCAATTTCATCGGCGGGGACCGGTCCGTCGGTGTTTTAGACCGGCAACCTACTACGGGGAGTACCCGAAGTAGATGATTGTGACTCGCCGAGACCGGTAACTCGAAGGAAGAGACACGTGGCACACAATTTAGACGAGGTTCGGGCCGCGAGGTGCGTAATACCCTACGTCATGTATCTTTGCGTAGCTCGGATTGATAGGGCACGATTACAAGATGGTGCAATGGTGCGCCGTGAGTTGTATGAGAGGAGATTGGATGCTAGAGATCGGTCCCCGCCTCACCTTATATAGTCCGGGAGGCAGGGTTACTAGTCGGAGTAGGGAGAGAGTACTAGTCGAGTACGTCTAGGAGTCCTCTATACAGTGCGGAACATGTACAGCTCCCTAACCGAGTACTACTCCTGTGTAGTCCTTGTGCTCCACGCCTTCAGGTGCCGTGTAGCGCAAGCCGGGTAGTCCCGTGTGGGCCCACCGAGTAGTCGGTCCTGGTACCCACCGAGGTAGTGGGCCCAGGGAGGTCCATACGACAAGCCCCCGAGTACTTTGTAGTCGAGAAGGATAGCTTCAAGTAGTCTTGACGGCCTTAACGAGTAGTCCTCAAGCGTCCCCGAGTGCTACAAGTCAAAAGTCCTCAAGAGTAGTCGAAGCATCCCGAGGCTGGAATGTACTCCAGCTGATGTTTGAGCAATCTTGAAGTCTTCTCGAGTAGTCCCAAGCGTCCTCGAAAACTGCCTTCGAAGGTCTTCAAAAACTGCCTGTCTTGTCTTGAAGCCGAAGCTGGTATGGAGGTGTGATTTGCAAAACCGCACTCCACATGGAGTAGCCCCCGAGCCTTGAGCCGCGGGCTCTAGCTGAGGGTCCATCTGAAATCTTGGCAAGAAAATCCCGAAAAATCCGGAGAGAAAAACCGAAGGACACGTGGCACGGAGCCCCCGAGCCTTGAGTCGAGTACTTCCTCTCGAATTGAAGGGTCTTCTTGGAGAATGTGTCCCGAGATGCTTTTGAGACTAGACGCTTCCCAGGTAGTCGAGTAGAAGTAGCCGAGCCCCCGAGGTGAGGCGCGTCGACTAGTAGAATACGAAGAGTCACGCGCAGCCGCTGAGTCAGCCGCGCGTGGACTTATCCCCGCCGCCCGTTGCAGCCGATTTGGCTTATAAATAGAAGCCGAACCCTTAGGGTTTTTCACCCATTCGAGCCGCAGCCATTCCGTTTGCATCTTGAAGCGAATCCACTCCCAGCGCCTGCCGCCGCCGTAGTAGATCCGGGCGCACCACCACCCGAAGCCTTTAGGGTAGCCCCCGAGCGGATGCGAGTGAAGACGCCTTGCACTTGGAGGATGAAGCCGTCGCCGTCCAAGACGTCCAAGGCCGCCGTGTAGAAGAGGGGTCGCGAAGAGGCCGCCGCAGCGCCGCCACCGGAGCGGCGCCGCCCATGTCTCCACCGCGGGCTGATCCGAGCCGCGAGTGGAAGAAATCCAAGGTGAAGACGGAGGACCTGCTGACCCTGCTGAACAGTGGGTTCATCAGGGAGAAGGAAGTCGACATGTGGAGATCCGCCGCTGGAGATCCATATCCGATGGAGAAGGCCGAAGATGAGATCCCGATGTTCTCGCGGTTCGTGGAGCGCGGTCTTGCGCTCCCAGCCAGCGACTTCTTCAAGGGGCTGCTCGGGTACTACGGGATCGAGTACCGAACTCGAACCCCAACGGCATCTTCCACACGTCGGTCTTCGTCCACTTCTGCGAAGCCTTCCTCGGAATCAAGCCGCACTGGGTGCTTTTCCGGAAGTTTTTCCGCGTCAAGCCGCAGCCAAGTGCCTCCAACCCCAGGGTAGTCGGAGGAGCCGGCATCCAGCTGAGGGAGGACGCCGCGGAGCAGTACTTGGCGTACAAACTTGTCGACTCCAACACGGATTGGAAGACCAGGTGGTTCTACATCACGAACCACCACCCTGGCCTGCCGAAGCCGAGCGGACGGCAGCCCAGGCACCGTGAGTGGTGGAACACGGAGCCCACCATGCAAGAAGGAATCCAGCTCCCCGAGCTGCTAGCACGCATCAAAGTGCTCAGGGAGGCGGGACTGAGGGCCGAGCACGTGGCCTTCGGTTTGATGAAGCGCGAGGATCCGCGCCGGCCGATGGCTCGGGAGACCCTGGGCTTCGAGTACACCGGCGACGATGACGTGTCGCGGATGCCGGGAGGCGAGCTGGATGACAACGACATCGTCGAGAGGTTGTCGCGGATCTTCAAGGACATGCCGCCATACACGGCGTGCCCAGTCGAGGAGTACTCCGCCGCGCGCCCGCCCAAGGAGGTGAGTAGTCGTACTCCCCTAGTCGAGTAGTGATTACTTGTAGTAGAGTTGCTGACGTCTTGTGTCTTGCGCAGGATGATGTGAAGCGGTTCATCTCCGAGCCGCAGCCACCACCGAGCGGGATCGAGGTCCCGATGGAGGGAAAGGCGAAGGAGCGCCGCGAGGTCGGTGAAGGCGACGACACCGTCGTCGTGGAAGATACCTCCGACGACGACGACGAAGACGAAGAGACGCTGCAGGACCGCTTCCAGCTGCGGTCGAGGTTTAGCCGCCCGGGCTTGCCTCATGTTCCGCTGGTACAAGACCCTCCGGCTAGCCTGGAGGCTAGCCTTGCTGCGCCGCCACGGAAGCCGCGCAACCCCGCCAGGAAGCGGGTGACGAAGAAGCTGAAGGTCTCGGAGACCACGCCTCAGGAGGTAAGTTGTCTTGAGCAGAGTAGTCGAGTACCGTTGTTCGGGTACGTTGGCGACGAGTAGTCTTCCTTTGTATGCGTGGAGGTGCCACCGGCGGAGCCCGTCGGAGAGGGCGATGAGGGCGTGTGGGATACGGTGGGGGAACCGGGCCGGAAGTCGTAGTCCGGCCCCCCCGTTGAAGAACTCTCGGCGCAAGCGGGAGCGCCGGCCCCCGCGCTCCAGAAGAGGGCACGGGACCCGTGGCCGCCGCCGTTGGAGAGGTGGTAGCCTCGGGAGCGCGGGGGACGTCCGCGCCGGCCGCCGCCGCCGTGGAGGAGGCGGTAGCCGCGAGGGACGGAGGAGGAGGCGCCCGCCGAGGGTGGACTGCGGTTGATATTGCCGCATCCTCGGTGCTCCGGCCGTGACCATTGTCCGGTCGAACTTGTAAGCACATATCCTCACGAGTAGTACTTGCTGCTGTAGTCGATCTTGTCTGACGACCCTCCGTGAATATTTCTGCAGAAAATCCACGGATCTGACCTGGGATGGGGACGAGCCCTCATCAGCGGTGGCGGAAGAAGTTGCGCCGCCCGCCGAAGAGACCACTCCCGCTGCCCAAGCCGTGACCGAGCCACTGGCTACCGAAGCGCCGCTGCCGGAGGCCAGTGTAGTCGAAGGTGAGTACCCTTCGTGAAGCTGCGGAGCTCCAGGAGGAGTAGTCGTAGGCACTGATGCACATGTCGTTTTTCTGACAGGCGCTGAAGGTGGTGACATCCCTGCCGGGGTGCCAATGCAGAGGTTGACACCAGAGGCCCCGGAGGCTGCAGAAGGAGCCCCCGAGCCTATGGCGGAGGTCGTCGAGAAGACCGCCGGGGGAGAGGCGGTCACCACGTCGCCAGAGATTGCTCTGGAGGTGGCTATCCGCTCCCCTGAGATCCAAGACGCAGAGCCCATCCGTTCGCACGCGATGGCGGAGGCCACCTCGAGTAGCCGCGGCGGGATAGAGCTTCTTGCGGACGATCTCGTCGAGCCGGCGAGCGTAGCCAAGCACCTGGAGGCGATCCGTCGAGCTGAGCAATGGATGAAGGTAAGTAGCCGTAGCCTTTCGAGTGGTCAATCCTTTTGCCGTTGAGTACTCGTCATGACTTGAGTTGTCTTGTGCAGGACGTCGCGGAGCGGTCCCGCGACAAGTCGAACCTGCTGCAAGGTTATGGTGACACCGTGCTCCGAGCCGAGGCCCTAGAGGAGCATCTCGTGAAGTCGCGGAAGCACGCGGCTGCCATGCAATCAAAGCTCGACGCCGCCTTCGCCAAGTACCACAACGACGTCCAGGAGTTGCAGGCGAAGGGCGACGACTTGGTGCGGAAGAACAAGGGCCTCCGCAACAAGAATAAAGGTATATCCTTTGACTTGTCGAGTACTTGTTGGAAGTCGAGAAGCATCTGACCCGCTGTTGCATTGCTGTGTTGCAGAGCTTGAGGGCCAGGTGGAGCAGCTGAAGGCCTCGGAGACGAGCATGAAGAACCTCTTCTACCGGGAGCAAGAAGCCCGCCAGGTACTCGAGCTCGACTACAAGGAACTCGCCTTCGAGTGCGAGAAGCATATGGAGCTGCGGATTGCTTCTGACAGGGATCTCGTCAACTGCTACAAATCTTTGCGAGAAATTGAACGAAGACCGTGAGGCATTGCGGGCCAAGTTGAAGGAGTTGGAGGAGGCCGCTCGCCGATCGCGAGGCTCCCGGTGCCGCACCGGGGCGGCCCCAAGATCGCTCCTCCGGTGGATCGCCTTCGTGAAGCTCCAAGCCGGCCGGCCGCCTACGTCAAGCATATGGCCGGGTCGATCCCAAGACAAGTCTTGGCCTTTATGAAGTCGTACTTCCCGAAGGCTCCGGTGGAGGTGGTCGCCGGCGGGGTAGCCGCCAAGCGCTCCGATGAGCGGTATGCGAGCCGCCTGCCGGAGCGAGATGGCCCCCATCATGGAGCGAGGTAGCCGAGAAGCTGAACCTCCAGTAGCCCTGTAATAAGTAGCTAGTAGCCATAGTTGTACAGGAAAACAATTGTAATGAATTGTTCAAGTATCAATGAAAGAAAATTTTCCAGCAATGAGTACTCGTAGTCGCGATCTCAGAGTGCGGAGCGCCCATCGTGGAGTGGGTGCGAGTAGTAGTACTCGGCTTCAGTAGTCCCGTTGTAGGGAGTAGGCAGTAAATAAGTTGATGAACGATCAATCTTTATTACTGAAGAAGTACACCTGGGTGGCCAGGGCCGTAGTTACAAAGTAGTCGCCTGGACCCGGAGGCCGCTTACGACTAAGTAATCTTTGGAGCGGGTAGCCGCTACGACGGGGTGATCCGTAGGTAGCCGTGTAGGGTGGATCGTAGATCCGTAAGTAGCCGTCTTTGGCCGGATCTTGGGGTGTGGTCTCTTGGTAGACCGCTGCTAGAGTCCTTGACGCTCGTCGCGACCCCGGGGTCCGTAGGTAGCCGCGCGGGCCGGATCCTAGAGAGGGGAAGTCCGGAGGATCGGGGACCGGGACCGGAGGGTCGCTTACGGCCGGGGGGCGTTGATGTAGTCGATTAGACTTGAACCCGGAGTAGTCATGTAGACTAGGCGTAGAAACGACAGAGTTGATCGACGTTCCACAAGTTGTTGACGTCTTCGCCTTCAAGTGTTTGGAGGCGGTAGGAGCCCGGCCCGGTCACTTTAGCCATGGTGAAGGGGCCTTCCCGGGGGGGGGCCGAGCTTGTGAAGTCCTTCCATGTTACGGATACGGCGGAGGACAAGATCTCCAACGTTGAAGGAATGTTCCTTGACGTTGCGATCATGGTAGCGTCGGATACCCTTCGGTACCTTGCCGATTGGACGAGGGCGGCGCGGCGAGCTTCTTCGAGGCCGTCGATGTCAACTCGTCCGTCGTCTTCCGAGACGCCTTCGTCGTAGTGCACCACCGCTCGGCGAGTTCCATATGACGTCGGCGGGGAGGATGGCTTCGGAGCCGTAGACCAGAAGTAGGGGGATTGCCCCGTTGGCTTGGATGGTTGAGTCCGCAGCCCCCAGAGTGCGTTGGGTAGTTCCTTGATCCACTTGCCCCTTTGGAGTTAGCAGCGTCGTGTAGCCGCTTCTGGAGGGCGTCGAGCACCATCCCATTGGCGCGCTCGACTTGTCCGTTGGCCCGTGGATGGGCGATTGAGACGTATCGGACGTCGATCCCGCTGCTCTCGCGGTACTCCCCGGGCGGTGGTTGTTGAAGTTGGACCCCGGTGTCCGTGATGATGCGGTGGGGTAGCCCATAGCGGTGTACGAGTTCATCCAGGAAGTCGAGTACTCTGTCAGCCTTGGGGCATGTGACCGGCTTGACCTCGATCCACTTGGTGAACTTGTCGATAGCCACCGGTACCACTGTTGAATCCTCACGGCGCGGTTGGCGGTGGCCCAATCATGTCGAGCCCCCGGCGGGCAAAGGGCCGGGTTGGCGGTATGGTGACTAGCTTGTAGGGCGGGACGTGTTCTTCGCTTGGCGAAGTGCGACACCCTTGGCACCTTCGACGAGTTCTTCGGCGTCGCCCAGGGCTGTGGGCCAGTAGAAAGCTCGTCGGAAGGCCTTGCTGACCAGCGTACGTGAAGACGCGTGGTTGCCGCAGATGCCCTTGTGGATCTCCTCCAAGATGTCCTTGCCTTCTTCACGAGGGACGCACTTCATGAGTACTCCAAAAGATGCGCCCGCTTGTAAAGCTTGTCTCCGACGAGGACGTAAGACTTGGCGCGGCGGACGAGTTGTTCGGCTACGCTCTTGTCGGAGGGGACCTTACGCTCGGCGAGGTAGTCGATGAAGGGTTGCCTCCGGTCCACGTCGATCATCATGACCTCCTCGCCCCGGTGGTGGATGGGCCGGGACGGTGGTCGGTGGCGCCGGCTCCGGGATGGATGGCGCGTGAAGCTCATGGACGAAGACGCCCGGCCGGTACTTGAGCGCGGGTGGATCCAAGCTTCAAGAGGACGTCCGCCGCAACGTTGTTGTCGCGGACGATGTGATGGAACTCGAGACCATAGAATTTGTTCTCGAGCTTGCGGACTTCTAGGCAGTAGGCGTCCATGTTCTCCTTGTTGCGGTCCCAGGACTTGTTGACTTGGTTGATGACCATTGCGGAGTCACCGTAGACTAGTAGCCGCTTGATGCCCGGTGAAGCCGCGAGGCGGAGCCCATGTAGGAGAGCTTCGTACTCGGCTTCGTTGTTTGAGACCTTCCGAGAAGATCCGCGGGACGTACTTGAGTTGTTCGCCGTTGGAGAGATCGAGGAGTACCCCCGCGCTGCGCCCTCGAGGTTGAGTGAGCCGTCGAAGTACATCACCCAATGCTGCGGTCGCGCGGTGGGAGTAGGTAGGCTGGTTCTCCCGCCATTCCGCCATGAAGTCGACTAGTGCTTGCGACTTGATGGCTGTGCGTGGCTTGAAGTTAATGGTGAGGGCACCGAGCTCGACGACCCACTTGGAGATTCTTCGGTGGCGTCTTGATTCCTCGGGATGTCGCCGAGCGGGTAGTCGGTGACGACGGAGACCGAGTACTCCGGAAGTAGTGTCGTAGCTTCCGCGAGGTGATAAGTAGAGCGTACGAGGAGCTTTGCACGGGCTGGTAGCGAGCCTTGGACTCTGATAGAACCTCGGCGACGAAGTAGGCGGGGCGGCGCGGACCGGGTAGGCGTGGCCGTCTTCCCGCCGCTCGGCAATGATGGCGATGCGACCACGTGAGTAGTCGCGGCTAGGTAGAGCGATGGTTGCTCACCCTTGTGAGGAGCCGCGAGGATTGGTGGCTTTGACAGGAAGTCCTTGAGCTGGGCAAGGGCTTGATCCGCCTCTGGAGTCCACACGAACTTCTCGTGATGCTTGAGTAGTTTGAAGAAGGGGAGGCCCCGTTCTCCTAGCCTCGAGATGAATCTGTTCAATGCCGCCATGCACCCCGTCAGCTTCTGGACGTCTTTGATGCTCGTGGGAGCTTTCATGCTGGTGATGGCGGAGATCTTCTCGGGGTTGGCTTCAATGCCGCGGCGGGGCGATGATGAAGCCGAGTAGTTTGCCCGAAGGGACGCCGAAGACGCACTTGTTCGGGTTGAGCTTCCGGCGGTACTCGCGTAGCGATGCGAAGGTCTCTTCAAGGTCGTCGATGAGGGTGCGGAGTCCCTGGTTTTGACAACCACGTCGTCCACGTAATCCTCGACGTTCTTGTTGAGTTGCCGCTTGAAGCGGCCTGGATGGCCCGTTGATAGGTAGCGCCGGCGTTCTTCAACCCGAATGACAAGGTCGTGTAGCGAGTACGCGCCAAACGGGGTGATGAACGCGGTCTTTTCTGGTCTTCCTCCTTGATTGCGATCCGGTGGTACCGGAGTAGCGATCGAGGAAGCAAAGCGGGTCGCGGCCGTAGTGGAGTCGATGACTTGATCAATCCGCGGCAACCCGAAGGGGTCCTTGGGGCAGTGCTTGTTGAGGTCGGTGTAGTCGACGCACATCCTCCACTCGTTCGAGTTCTTCTTGCGGACGAGGACGGGGTTGGCGAGCCACTCAGGATGGAAGACTTCTCTGATGAAGCCGGTGCGAGTAGCTTGGCGAGCTCCTTCTTGATAGCGTCCCGTCCGTCGTCGGCAAAACGTCGGAGGTGTTGTCGTTTGGGGGTGGCCTTTGGATCGACGTTAAGGCGGTGCTCAATCATCTCCCGGGCACTCCGGCATGTCCGTGGCTTCCACGCGAAGATGTCGCGGTTAGCCCGAAGAAAGCTGATGAGCGCGTCTTCCTATTTGGGGTCGAGGCCGGCCCGATGGTGGTGGTCTTGCTGGGGTCGCCTGTTCCGAGGTCGACCGTTCTGACGAGTACCTCCTCAGGTGGCTGAGGCTTGTTGGCGCTGTCAGACTTCTCTAGGATGTCGAGTTCGCTTGTAGAAAGCTTCTTCGACGCGGCGTAGACCTCCATCATCGCGTTGGGTACTTGGTTTGTGGAAGCGATCGCCACGGCTTCTGTGTCGCAGTCGTGGGAGATCTTCAAGTCCCCCTGGAGGGAGAGTACACCGGCTGTACTTGGCATTTTGAGTACCAAGTAGGTGTAGTGGGGCACCGCCATGAACTTGGCGATGGCCGGTCTGCCGAGGATGGCGTGGTAAGAGGTCTCGAAATCCGCGACCTCGAATTTGATGTACCGGTGCGGTAGTTGTCCCGAGACGCCCCGAAGGTAGCGGCGGTACCACCGAGCCCGGTGGGATAGCCGTGTTGCACGGGACGATGCCGTAGAAGGGCGTCTTGCTCTTGGTGAGCATGGGGGTGACGTCGAGCTTCATTTTCTTCAAGGTTTTGGTGAAGAGGACGTTGAGCCCGCTTCCACCGTCGATGAGCACCTTGTTGAGCTTGGAGCCCGCCACCGTTGGCTTTAGGACGAGGGGGAACCGTCCTGGTTCGGAGAAGCTGGTCCATTGGTCCGCGCGGGAGAAGGTGATGGGTACCTCCGACCACCTGAGAGGGGTCGGGACCGCTGGCTCAATGGACATCACTTCACGACGGGTAGCCTTCTGCTCCCGCCTGCTGGGCAGTCCGCCGAAGAGGACATTGACGGTCTTCTCAGGTTCTTGGAAGTCGTTGTTGTCGCCGTCCTTCTTCTTGCCCTTTTGGTCGTGAGGGTGCGGTGGCTCGGCATATCCTTGAGTGCATGCCCGAGCTGGTAGCACTTGCTCGGTAGTGTGGTTGCCGTTTGGATACCACGGGCACTTCTCCTTCGACGGGTCTTTGAAACCGCCGAGTTCTTCTTCGAGTTCCCTTTCGCGGGCGGCTGGATAGCCGCGACGGTGTTGTCCGGCTTGCGCTTGCGGTTGGGACCCGAGTAGTTCTTGTTGTTGTTGTTGTTGCGGCCGCCTTGGTTTGCATTGCCGCCGGTGCCGCCGCCCGGTTTTGCTTGGACTTGCCGCGGATGGCGTCGTACTTGGCGTCGGCCTTGTCCTCTTCATACGCCCAGGACGTGATCATGCCCTTGAGGTGGGGGATGGACTGGGGCGGCGACGACCGAAGTCCTCGAAGGTGCGGCGATGGTAGAGGCCGTCTGGAAGAGGTCGATGACCTCCTTGTCGGTGACGTCGACGACGGTAGCGCGCTTGTCGAAAAAGCGGCGCATGTACTTGCGGAGGGTCTCGCCACGTTCCTCGCTTGATCATGGCCGGGTCCAAGCGAGTACCCGAACGGCCCATGGCGCCCGCGAAGTTGCTCGTGAACTGCTCCTTGAGCTGGTCCCACTTGTCGATCGAGTGCTTGTCGAGCGACTCGAGCCATGTGAGTGGTGCTTGGTCCAGACAGAAGGGGAAGTAGAGGCATTTGGTGTCGCTGTTGCCGCCAGCGTTCTCGATGGAGAGGGCATAGCATCGGAGCCACTGGATAGGATCCTGCTTCGCGTCGTACTTGGTGATCCCCAAAGGCTTGAACTTGTCGGGGAGGAGTAAGTTGCGAAGTAGAGGTGATAAGGCGGGGAAGCCGTCACCCTCGGCGGCGAAGTGGTCAACTTCTTCCGCCGCGGCTCCTCAATCTTACGGCGAGCGTCGTACCCGCCGTGCGAGGCGCCGGAGGGCGTGGCCGTTCGCGTGGCCTCGGCCGCCGCGACCGCCGCCGCCTCCGGCTCTCTGTTGGCCCCCTGGTTGGAGCCGCCGCCTGCCGCCGCCGCCGCCGTCGGGGGTCGTTGCCGCAGCCCACCGGCCGGAGCGCGGTGGGGAACAACTTCTCGGTTGCCTTGGTCTTGCTGTGAAGGTCCGCCGGCGTTGGAGCGGCGGCGGTTTGGCTCGGCTGGAAGGTCAGCTCGAGTACGGTTGGGACCAGCGTTGGCGCTGCGACTAGTAGCTTCGTTGTCGCGGGGTTTAGCTGGAGGAGGTTGGTTGACTCTGTTGTCGACCCGCATGAAGTAGGCTTCTTCAGCGAGCTTGGCGATGACCTCTCCAGCGCGTATGCCCTGAGCCTGGCGTGCGATCGTTGTGATCGACATGAGGCACTGCTCAGGGGTGGTGTGTACTCTGCTCTCGACCGCCTCGAGAGCTTCCGCAAGGTTGCGGATGGGGAGGTTGTCTCTGAGCCGCCGGCGTCGTTCGCTGCGCTTCCTGTTACGTTCGCGTCGAGCGTCCCTGTTGGCGGCGGTCTCGTCCGAGCCCGCGTTGGCGACGGCTCGTCTGCGGAGATGTCCTCCAGGTACCTGTCCTCAGCCGTGCCTGAAGGTCCTGGGGTGTCGCCGGCAGCCATGAAGACTTGGCGATCGGGGGTGCCCAGGCTGGACTCAGAGGGTGCTACCTCAGTTGGTGTGTTTGAGTCAGCCCGGGCTAGTGGCGTTCCCTCCTGGAACGGTAGCGAGTCGATGTAGGCGACATAGCGTGAGTCTCCCTTTACCAGGTCAGCGGGCTTGCGGTCTGGCCAGTAGACGTATCTCCCGGCCGGCGTTGATTTTATAACCAGCCCCGAGGCTGGCCCTGACAAGGGAAGCTCAGTGGAGTCGTCTTCGGACTCGGGCTCCTCAGGGTCCAACCCGAAGTCGAACTCGTAGTCCGGGTTCGAGTAGAACTCGGAGAGAGGGCTGGAGTCCGAAGCGCGATCGGGGACGGCGTCGAGTCCGAGTTGTACTCGGGTACGGGCTCCTTGCCGGCCCGGCGTGAAGTGGGAGCGCTCGTGCGGGCCCGGCTGAGGATGCGTGGGCCACGCGCGGAGTGCTCGCGTGGTGAGGGGGCCGCCTGCGATGGCTGAGCAGCCGGCTCGCATGCGATGGCCCATGGCGACGTCGGGTTCGAGTTGGAGACGGACTCGAGCTCGAAGTCAGCGTGGTGGTTGAAGAGCGAAATTTCGCCGAACTTGCCGGCGAGTTCGCCTGTGACAACTTCAGGAAGCGTCACGAGGCCTGTCCTCGGGTTGGGCTGCACGGTTAGGCGGCGCTGGAAGGAGCCCGCGCCATCAGCAGTGCAGACCCAGGCGCCGAAGACGAAGGTGTCGCCGCGGTTGAAGGCGACAGTTGGCTTGAAGTGGACGGAAGCCGTCGAGTTCGCCATGTGATCCGGAGCGAGAGCCTCTACACGGCGCGCCAGCTGTCGGTGTTTTAGACCGACAACCTACTACGGGGAGTACCCGAAGTAGATGATTGTGACTCGCCGAGACCGGTAACTCGAAGGAAGAGACACGTGGCACACAATTTAGACAGGTTCGGGCCGCGAGGTGCGTAATACCCTACGTCCTGTATGCTGCGTAGCTCTGGATTGATAGGGCACGATTACAAGATAGTGCAATAGTGTGCCGTGAGTTGTATGAGAGGAGATTGGATGCTAGAGATCGGTCCCTGCCTCACCTTATATAGTCCGGGAGGCAGGGTTACAAGTCGGAGTAGGGAGAGAGTACTAGTCGAGTACGTCTAGGAGTCCTCTATACAGTGCGGAACATGTACAGCTCCCTAACCGAGTACTACTCTGTGTAGTCCTTGTGCTCCACGCCTTCGGAGTGCCGTGTAGCGCAAGCCGGGTAGTCCCAGGGGCCCACCGAGTAGTCGGTCCTGGTACCCACCGAGGTAGTGGGCCCAGGGAGGTCCATACGACACGGTCGACCGGTGGTGCTCACCGGTCTGACCGGTGTTGGTCTGTAGACTCGAGGTTTGGTGTTCCACTTTGCGTTCTCGGGTCGGAAGGTTGTGTGTTGGTTCCTAGGTCCGGTGGCACTCCGGTCGCTACGTGGGCTTGGCCGATTTGGGTAGTGAGTCGGAGACGTGTGTTGGAAGTCGTGTTCATCTTGTTGGAGTTTCCATCTCCTTCGAGAAGAATTTTTATCGGCTCCCATTCACTCCCCCCCTCTCTGGTTCGCCGTATCGGTGCTTCAATGGCGCGAGCCACCGGTCTACGAGGTCGATGCGGACGGTATCATTCGTACCGATGCCCTTCACCGGGAGGGTTTTCCCCGCATTTTGTGGGAGACTCTCGGTGAGGTTGGCTACACTTCACCGCCGTTGTACGAGGTGGTCTTCTTTTGGGACCACGGTGTTCCTTACGCCCGCACAACCGCGACCGTGCTACCTCACCCCGAGCACCGGAGTGGGCGGACTTGAGCATGATGTGTTTCGCTCACCTTGGTGACGAGTCGGTCGAGTCCGCGGCCATGCGGATACTCCACACCTTCGAGAGCAGCACCGGACGAGGTGATGCTCACTATCTTGGGGTTGTTCCCGGCCATGGACCCCCTTGACCCGGCTTGGCGTGAGCGTATGTCGTTCACCAATGTGTTGCTCACGACGGACCCTCTAGAGGTTGTTGTGCGCCGGCTTCGAGGTTTTTGGAGGTGGTCTACAACATGCGGGTGTTGTTGTCTCTCCACTTAGGGTATGCTTTCCGTTGTGTTAATGACTCCACGGCAATGAGCGATATCCTCACCCTCGACCTTCGGTTTGAGCGACGGACCGCTGCTCACCTCCGGCGGGGAGATTGTTGCGCTTCGGGACGAGCTTATTCGGTGGAACCAAGAGCATGCCGAGTTCACGGAGTAGGCGCACGCCGGGGACCACGCCCTCGAGATGACACGGGTGCGGCTACCTCGCACCGAGTCCCGGCGTTTTGCCTTTGTGCGAACGTGGCGGAGATGCGGGAACCGGGTGGCCGACTTGGAGATAGAGGTAGAGGTGTGGCGGGCGTTGGCACACCGGGGGCGGCAGCCGCCGATCGCTCCACGGCTGCACCGCCGCTCCGGACGAGCTACGGGGGTGCTTCGGGCTTGAGTGAGGACGGTGTTGATGGTCCGCCACCCGCTTCTCCGGACACTAGTGCGGCTCCCTTGCGGGCTATTAGGCTGTCTAGTTGTTGTCTTTACAAGAAAAATCATGTACTCTTAGTATAGCCTTTTCGGCTAGCTTTTGTGTAAGGGTCGAGGCTACTCGGAGAGTACGTGTGTTGTGCTTTTATTGTATGTACATAGTTTGTAGGTGATCCAAAGACTACGCATCATGTAATTCTTGGATGAACACATTTATGTTGTCATTTTCAATGAATGAATTAGGGTTGTTGTGATCAAAATTTCACCTTGGGTTGAATACCAAAGTTGTGTGGTATGTTGTGGAGATCATGCTCACCAAAATTCACAACATTTGCATAAGTGAGGACCATGTGTGGTTCGAGGACCGATGGATGGTCGCTCCCCTGTGTGATGAGTGATTGACAACGTTGTGTGGACCGATTCTTGGCTAAGTATTGCGGGTGCGGGTTGCGGCTTGACTCGTGTTGGTGCGAGGTGAAGAACAAGCGCGAAAGGTCGTCGCCGGTGAGGCCTCCGGGTGTGGAGAAGACAAGTAGGCTTCTTTCGAGGGACCGGTGGCCGGCGGGGTCAAGTGCGGGCCGCATGGTGGCATGAACAACAAGATGAAGTCGTGGACGGTTTCTTGGTAGAGCCTCAAAACCAAGGTCGAGCCGGGACTACGTGGGAGCCGAGTCATGAGTGGAGATTGGCGGAGGCTACACCGAGTTCGCGGGGTTTGCGGTGGTTCACCGAGAAAACCACCGGGTTACTCGGTTGAGCCACAAAACCGAGGCCGAAGACTCGACGAGGAGGTGCGGCCACCCGGGCGGTTCAACCGCCCGGGGAGGGGCGGTCGACCGCCCGGGGCCGGTCGGATCCACTAGGCCGGTCCTAACCGCCCGTGGGGGGCGGTCGACCGCCCCGCCGCCGGCGCCGAGAAGCTTCGAAGCGAGAGGACACGCGTCGGGATCGCAAGGCGTGCGTCGAGGCTACGCGGAGGTGCGGTCGACGGGCATCCGTCCGATGGTGAAGACATCAAGAATTCCAAATTCGCCCTTGAGGGGCTTGTATCCCTAGTTAGTAGAGAGGGGCATTTTAGACATTCGGTTGCCGCCTATATAACCCAAGAGGTGAGAGGTTGGCGGCCAACTCTTGGAACCCTAGCTCATTTCGTTTTTCCTTTTTCGTTCTCTATTTTCCCTAGGTTTTTAGAAGGCTAGTTTGAGAGCTTCATGTGAGATCAAGAGAGAGGGATGGATGTTTGGGTGGCAAACTAGACCTTGTACGAACCATTCATGGCATGTATAGAAGGTTCGGCGTGGTTCTTGATGGTGGTTTTCCCGTCTCTTTGATGTTGATTTTCGGAGCTCTTTTTGGCGGTGTTTTGAGAACGATTTCTTGGGGTTTTTGGTGGGTGTCACGTATGAGGTTCTTGTGCCTCTTTGGTGGTGACTTTGCCCCCAAATCCCCTTTGAATCGGACTCGATTTGGTGGTTTTTCGAGTTGGGCGAGTTCTTGACCTAGAGAAGCGATTTCTTCGATTCCTCTTGATTGTGAGCGTTTCGGGTCGATTCCTTTGAGGTAGAGGTTGCCCAGGAGGTAACCCGGCTATCCCCGAAGTTTGGCCGCAATCCGTGGAGTGATTCGGGAGATTGAGCGCAAGGAAGTTGAGGTTTGACCCGCGGGTTCTGTTCGGGAAGGGGCGGTCTAACCGCTGCAGGGGGGGCGGTCTAACCGCCCGGGGTGTTCCGGGTCAAAGTTTTGTTTCGCCGGATTTTCCTCTCGTGAGTTCGTTCGCCTTGATCGGAGGAGTGTCCGGGTGAAATTTGGGGTCGTTCTCGTGCGGTTTGCTAGGTGTTCTTGGTTGGAGTTTGTTGCTTTGGGTACGGGGAGGTTAGACCGCCCCGGGTAGCCGGTCTAACCGCCCCTAGGCCCTTGGGTGTAGTTTTGGTTTTCGCCAAGATTTTCCGGTAGCTAGCATGGCCTTGACCAGAGATCTCTGTTGGTGAAACCGTGGTGTGTTTTGGTGCTCGGAAGAGGCGTTTCGGAGGATTTCTTGGTTGCCGGGTGGAGGCGGTCTAACCGCCCCCTATACCGGTCTAACCGCCCCCTCTGCGGTTAGCCGGCTTTCGAGTTGTTTCCGCTGTCGATGCTGCGTGTGTGTTGTGGTTGCTGGTAGAGTTTGTTCCTAGGACCGGTAGCACTCCGGTGGCTACGTGGTTTTGGCAAACGGGAGGTAGAAGTGCGGAGCGTGTGATTTCGGGGGTTCGACCGAGCTAGTTCGTCTTGTCGGAGTTCCAATCTCCCTCGAGAAGAATTTTTATCGGCTCCCATTCACTCCCCCCCCTCTCTGGTCGCCTTATCGGTCCTTCAAGTGGTATCAGAGCCGGTTCGGGTCTTTGTTGACTCTAACCAGTCTAAGATCCAAGGATGGCGTACCAGGAACGGGGTTCGGGTCCTCCACACTTCGATGGAAAGAACTACCAGATGTGGAGCAAGCGGATGGGTGCGTTCCTCCGCGGAAAGGGTCGGACTCGTGGGATGTCACGGTGGACACGGGATATGTCCGGCCGATGGATTTCCTTGCTCCAGGGTCGAGGGACAGATTCGACGCCAACAATAAGGCGGTCGACTACTTGTTTCGTGCTTTGTGTCAGCCTGAGTTCGATCGGGTGTACACCGAGCACTTGGCTTGTAGGATTTGGGCGGTGTTGAAGGAGGCTCATGTTGGGAACGCCCAGGTTCAGGCACGGTTGTATGCGACCTACCGGAGAGAGTACGAGAACTTCACTCATCTCCCCGGTGAGTCCATCGATGCCTTGTTCCAGAGGTTCACGGTGGTTGTGAACAACATGAGGGCCAATGTGGACGTGCTCCCGTACGATGATCATGATAGAGCGGTCAAGCTCTTACACTCTTTGGACCGTACGATATGGGGCGGAAAGTTCGAGGCCATAGTCGAGTCGGAGAGGTACGATACTCTGACGGTGAACGAGCTGTTCTCGAAGCTCAAGTCGGCCGAGGTGGATAGGGGCATGATCGCCAAGCTCGAGGGACCGACCGACTCCCATAGTCTTGCCCTCGTTGGTGGTTCCAAAGGAAAGACTAACTCTAACCCATCCACCGGGATGTTCTCGTTTTCCTCTTTGATGTCTATGCCGGATGAGGAGTTTGATGACCTTGGAGAGGACGAGCCGGCGTTGTTGACGAGGCGGTTCGAGAGGCCGCACGAGAACCGCGTGAACATGAGGAGGAACACGAGGACCCGCTTCCGGTGCGGCAAGCCGGTACACTTCGTCGCCGACTGCCCGGAGAAGGCCGAGAGCAAGGACGGCTACAAGCACAAGCCGAGGAAGAACGACGACAAGTACCGTTCGAGGCGCGACCACAAGAGCAAGCACAAGAACAAGTACAAGGACGAGCGACGATCGAGGAAGAAAGAGGGCCGAGGCAAGGCCCGAGCGATGGTTGGAGCGAGCGACGTCGACTCCAGTTCCGCGTACTCCACCTCGAGCTCGAGCCGGCCGGCGACGACGAGGGAGATCGTCGCAAGAACAAGAGGTCGTCCAAGAACACGAGCGGGGGTGAGGCGCTTCGCGAGAGACGGCTTCGTACCATGGCGGCGAGCTCCGGCGGCAAGAAGAGCACACGGAGCGACTCGGACTGCGAGTCCGACGACGAGGTGCGTGATGAACTTCCCTTCTTGCGCCAGGAGAATGAGAGGCTTGGCTCTTTGCTTGATAACCGTGATGACATGCTTAGAGAGGCCAAGAAAATGAGGAAAGAGCTTAGGGCTTCACTCGAGGATGCTAGGACTAGAGTGGTTGAGCTAGAGACACAGGTGCTTGATAGCAAGCTTGAGATTGATTCGCTTAAGGCTAGCCCTGTTGTTGCTGATGAAAATGATTGTGCTGATTGCTCCATATTCCTTGCTGATCTTGCTTTGTTTAAGGAGAAGCATGCCTCCAAGTGTGAGGAACTAGATGTGCTTAGGGTTGAAGTGGCTGAGCTTAAGTCTAGACCTGCTTTGCTAGGTGCTTGCACTTCTTGCCCTGTTTTGCACGCTAAGATTGATGAGTTGCATGCTTACACTAGTTCGCTCGAGGCTAAATTGAAGGAACCCATGCCTACATCCTGCTCTACTTGTGAAATGCATGCATTGAAAAATTTGGAGCTTGCACATTATGTTGATCGTTTGCAGGATGAGAATGATGATTTGAGGAAGTTGATGGGTTGGTTGTCCGGTCACGAGCCTCAGTTGAGGATGATGATCGAGGCCTTTAAGAGGCAAGATGGTGAGGGGCTTGGAGCAAACAAGGTTGGTGAGGGAAGTGGAGAGAATATCCCAGAGCCACCAAAAACCCACCACAAGAATGAGTTCCCTCCAAAACCCAACCATCTTAGGAACCGACTAGACACAACCCCAGCTCCACCTATATTTCCTACACCCACAAATGATCTCCAAAAGCCCATCAAGTTTGTGAGCACTTCGGGGAAAGTGTTCTTTGGGAAAGTGAGAGAGAAGGCAAGTGAGGAGAAATCGGTGGAGGAGTTGAGTGGAGAGAAACCAAGCGAGCGGCCCCAATCCAAGCCAAAACCTAAGCTTGTGAGGTTCCGTTGTGGTCATTGTGGGAAGGAGGGTCACAAGGATGAGTTTTGCTTCAAGAGGAAGCGGGGAAGAGAGGATGGCAAAGGAGTGGGCGAACAAGGATAGGTACAACCCTTCCTATGGTGTACCTAAGCCTCGTATGCCACTGCCCAGGGGTAAGGCTGTGGTAAGAAGTGTTCCGGCATGGGGAGATGCGAGTTCCCGCAGCCGAGGAGCGTCGACGCGGGAGGGGGCGGTCGGGACCGGCCGGCTAGGCGGTCGGACCGGCCCGGCCCGAAGGGGGGCGGTTAGACCGGCCTGGCTAGGCGGTTTAACCGCCCCCCCCCCCGGTGCCGGGCGGAGTGGTTTTCGAGGTGGTGAGTCGAGAGGTCTCGGTGTCCGGAGGTGGAGTTGCGGTGGTTGGTCCGGAAAGACGACGGGTGGTCGGTTGCTAGGCATTCTCCCCCTCGAGGTCACTACGGGGATGGGAGGAGTCGTAGCTTTGAGAAGGAGAGGAGGGACGCTCCACGGGTTGTCTTCCGTGGTTTTGGTCCTCCTCCAGGCAGTGAGGGGTGGTTTCCTCGGAGTGGTTACCGAGGTGGTGTTCGTGGAGGTAGCTTTGGTAGGAGAGATGCTTTGGTTGGTGCTAACCCCACTTTCGAGCAAATGGCTCGGCACTTTGGTTTTCCTCCTTTGGTACTAACCCCGATCTTTGAGTCGTTTGTTCGCTCACGTGCTTGTTTTTGAATTTCGGGTGGGAGACTTGAAGAACATTTGGTTGATTGACTCCGGTTGTTCGAGGCATATGACCGGAGACGAGGGGGTGGTTCTCAAGTCTCGTCCGGTGGTGACGAAGAGGTACATCACTTTTGGGGACAATGGGCGTGGGCGTGTGCTTTCGAAGGTGAGATAAAAGTGAGTGACAAGATCACTCGAGGCGTGTTGCTCTTGTTCAATCGGCCGGGGTACAATTTGCTTTCGTGTCTCGGTTGTTGGATGAGGGTTTTGAGGTGTTGTTTCGGCCTGGTGGTTCTCGGATTGTAGACTCTCGAGGGGACCTTGTTTGTATGGTCGTTCCCGAGGGTCGGGTGTTTCGTGCTGATTTTTCTCGGTCTTCGGGTGTTGAGCGTTGTTTCTTGGCCGGTTCTTCGAGTGAGTTGTGGAAGTGGCATAGGAAGTTGGGTCACTTGAGCTTTGACCTTCTCGTCTCGCTTGAGTAAACTCAATTTGGTCCGAGGATTGCCACGTTTGAGGCTTGAGAAAGAGTTGGTTTGTGCTCCGTGTAGGCATGCCAAGATGGTGGCCTCTTCTCACCCGCCTCTCACCGATGTGATGAGCGAGCGTCCATGCGAGCTGCTCCATATGGACCTTGTTGGCCCAGCTCGTGTGCGATCTGCGGGTGGGAAGTGGTATGTCCTTGTTGTGGTGGACGACTTTTCTCGGTATGCATGGGTGTTCTTTCTTAAGGAGAAGGGGGGAGACGTTTGGTTTTGTTCGAGATCTAGTCTTGAGGTTGAGGAACGAGAGGCACGGAGATGCCATACGAGCTATCCGCAGTGATAATGGCTCGGAATTCAGGAACTCTCGTTTTGAAACCTTTTGTCATGACTTAGGTCTTGAGCACCGGGTTTCGAGTCCGTATACGCCTCCCCGGAATGGTGTTGTGGAAAGGAAGAACAGGACCTTGTGCGAGATGGCTCGGACGATGCTTGATGAGCATAGGACTCCGAGGAGGTATTGGGCTGAGGCGGTGAATACCGCGTGCTATGTGTCGAACAGAATATACCTCAGAGTGCACAAGAAAAAGACATGCTATGAGTTGATGCATGGTCGCACACCCAAGGTGAGTCACTTCCATGTCTTTGGTTGCAAGTGTTTCATTCTGAAGAAAGGCAGGAAGTTGGATAAGTTTGAGGCTAGGTCTGTCGATGGCATTTTCTTTGGTTATGCATCTCATTCTAGAGCATATCGTGTGCTCAATCTTGAAACTAACCAAATCGTGGAGACTTGCGAGGTAACCTTCGACGAGACAGAGCCACGTAGTCAGCTTGTCTTTGAGTGTGCAGGTGATGATGAGCTTGGCGAGGAGATCTTTCAGGAGGAGGAGCATGAACTTGGTGATGATGAGGATGGCGGTGCGGTGCCCCCGGCTGGACATGTACCCACTACTTCGACTACGATGATGGATGGACCCTCTGCTACACCTACGACGACAAATCAAGAACGAGGAGAAGGCGATGTTGAGGGGGAGGTAGCTTCGAGGCGAGAACCTCCCCGACGAGTTCAAGTGGATCACCCGGCTTCGAGGATCATCGGCGACATGAATGAACGCACTACACGGTCGAGGGTTCGAAACAATTCCCATTTTGCTCATGCTGCGTTTGTTGCTTCTTTTGAGCCCAAAGACATTGGACACGCACTATCGATCACAATTGGGTTAACTCAATGCATGAGGAGTTGGAGAACTTTGAGAGGAATCGGTGTGGGAGTTGGTTGACCCTCCCCCGGGGTGTAAGCCGATTGGTACAAAGTGGGTGTGGAAAAACAAAGAGGGAGAGAAGGGTGAGGTTGTGAGGAACAAGTCGAGACTTGTTGCTCGGGGGTTCGATCGGAAGGAGGGGATCGACTATGAGGAGACATTTGCTCCCGTAGCCCGTTTGGAGGCGATTAGGATCCTTCTAGCCTTTTTTCGTGGCTAAAGGGTTCAAGTTGCACCAAATGGATGTGAAGAGTGCTTTTCGAATGGAGTGTTGGAGGAAGAAGTGTATGTGAGACGACCTCCGGGGTTTGAGAGTGAGAAGTACCCCCACCGGGTGTACAAGTTGAGGAAGGCGCCGTATGGGTTGAAGCGGGCGCCTAGAGCTTGGTATGGCGAGGGTTGAGGGGGTTCTTGTTTGAGAGAGGTTTTGAGATGGGGAAGGTCGATCGGACCTTGTTTTTGCGAGAGGCGGGCGAGAGATATTCGATTGTGCGGTGTACGTGGATGATATTGTCTTTGGTGGCTCGTCTAACTCTCTTGTTGCGAGGTTTGCGGATGATATGAGCGGGGAGTTCGAGATGAGCATGATGGGTGAGTTGCAGTTCTTCCTTGGGCTACAAATCAAGCAATCAAAGGAAGGAACATTTGTGCACCCGGGCTAAGTACACCAAGGACATTGTGAGGAAATTCAAGATGGAGGACTCCAAGGCTATGACGACGCCGATGAGTACGACTACGGCTCTTGATGCGGACGAGGAAGGTGAACACGTGGACCGGAAGGAGTGCGGAGCATGATCGGGTCACTCCTCTACTTGACGGCGACGAGGCCGGACATACGGTTCTCGGTGTGTCCGTGCGCTCGTTTTCAAGCGTCTCCGAGGACTTCGCATCGGCAAGCGGTGAAGCGAATTTTCGGGTACTTGCGTCACACTCCCGACTTCGGCCTTTGGTACTCCGCGTCCTCTTCTTTGGCGCTTCATGGCTTTTCGGACGCGGACTTTGCCGGGTGTCGGTTGGATAGGAAGTCCACTTCGGGACTTGCCGAGTTTTGGGTTCTTCGTTGGTGTCTTGGTCTTCTCGTAAGCAGTCGAGTGTTGCTCAATCCACGACCGAAGTCGAGTATGTTGCCGCTGCTAGTTGTTGCTCTCAGCTCCTTTGGATCACCTACACCATGAGTGACTTTGGTGAGGAGTATACCCATGTCCCACTTCAATGTGATAGCACCAGTGCCATAAGTGTTGCAAAGAACCCAGTGCTCCATTCCAAAACCAAACACATAGAAGTGAGGTATCATTTCCTGAGAGACAACGTAGAGAAAGGGAAGATAGCCTTGATCCATGTACCCACACATGACCAACTAGCCGATATTTTCACCAAACCCCTAGATCAAGCAACTTTCACTCGTTTGCGGGGGGAACTTGGTGTATGTTTAATTTCTTGAGTTGGGTGTGTGGGGGCTTTCTTTTTTGCGGTGGTGTCGAGCCCGTTTTGCCTCCCCTCGAGGAGCCGGTTTGTAGCATATGTATAGCTTTCCTTTGTGCATTTCTTGCTTTTGGCATGGCATATGTAACATGATGTATAGGCATCCTTGTATCTTAGATCGCATGCATTTTGTATCATATGCATCGGATAGGAAAAGCTTCTCCTATATACATTGTTCACCATGGGTTGCTATATATGTTCTTGTGAGCTTGTTTGATATGCTATGGTTAGTTTGGCTTAGCTCTTGATGATCTTGTTGAATGATTCATGGTTGATGGCTAATTTTTGAAAAATGTCATATACATGCTCTCTCATGCGTAAATGCCTATATATGATCTTGACATGTTTTAGTGGCTTTGCTATGCTTACTTTGTGGTTGGATAGCTAGTTTATTGATCATATGGAGCCAAAGGCTCGCTTGCCATCATGAATGTTTAGCCCTCTTGCTTAATCTTGTGGAGGGGCATAAGTTCCTTTTTGTCGCAAAGACATTTCATGTACCATTTACAAATCTGAAAATGAAATGGAAAATGCTTGGAAAATATGTTCCCATGTCATATGTGCTGAAATTAATTTGCTTTGGGTGCTAAACCGTTGCATGATGCCTACCAATGAGAAGTCTCATACATAGAAGTAGGCACATGGCTCGGTGGCTTTGACATGACATGAGGTGCTTTTGGGTGTTTATGATGGTCTTGTGATTAGAATGGCTGTCCTAGCATGAAGTTTGAGTGGCTTTGCCATTTTGATATGTTTTGCTCATGTTTAGGTATTTGCTTGTGAGGGAGTAACTTTTCGCAAAATTTCTAAAATCCTTTTTAGCCTTGTCCAATGGTTGTGAAACTTGGTGATCTCGTAGTTAAGGTCCTTACGACACTGTCGAGTATCTAACTTGCTCATTTGGACTTGTGTAGCTCCTTGTGATGAATTTTGTATATTCGAGAAGCTATATGTTGCAAGTTTTCGCATTTTGCCTTGATTCATGCATTGTCAACAAGGGGGAGAAGTTTGTGCATGTTTTGGGCACCTGGGAGTGTTTGGAAGGTGTTCCAATTGTTTCGGGCGAGTTTTTGAGCGAGTTTGGTACGGGGCCGGTCTCTTTGGGCGGTCTAACCGCCCCCCGGGCGGTCAAGTCGGGCGGAGGCGGTCTAACCGCCCGGGCGGGCGGTCTAACCGCCTGGGCGGTGTGAGCGAGGTTTTTGCTCTTTGTTGCATTCCCGAGTTGCATTGATGCATGTGTTCGGGGGGAGTGTCTTTGTGGCTCGGGGGGAGCTTGCATTTTTGCGGGGGGAGCTCTTTGTGGTGTTCGAGTTTTGCTTTGGTGGTTTGCGCTCTTTGCTTGAGCTGCGTTTTGTCTCGGATGTGTCGAGCCGTTGCCCTTGCCTAAGGGGTCCGAGACTTGTTCTTCTTCAAGTGATCTTGCTCTTTGCCTTTCTTTGGCTTTCGATCACTTGTTGGAGTTTTTCTTTTAGTAGTTTATTTTCTTTTCTTTTTCTCTTTGGTTACAAATCATGGGTGTTGTCAATGCACTCATCAAGGGGGAGATTGAGGACCATGTGTGGTTCGAGGACCGATGGATGGTCGCTCCCCCGTGTGATGAGTGATTGACAACGTTGTGTGGACCGATTCTTGGCTAAGTATTGCGAGGTGCGGGTTGCGGCTTGACTCGTGTTGGTGCGGGTGAAGAACAAGCGCGAAAGGTCGTCGCCGGTGAGGCCTCCGGGTGTGGAGAAGACAAGTAGGCTTCTTTCGAGGGACCCGGTGGCCGGCGGGGGTCAAGTGCGGGCCGCATGGTGGCATGAACAGCAAGATGAAGTCGTGGACGGTTTCTTGGTAGAGCCTCAAAACCAAGGTCGAGCCGGGACTACGTGGGAGCCGAGTCATGAGTGGAGATTGGCGGAGGCTACACCGAGTTCGCGGGGTTTGCGGTGGTTCACCGGGAAAACCAGCCGGGTTACTCGGTTGAGCCACAAAACCGAGGCCGAAGACTCGACGAGGAGGTGCGGCCACCCGGGCCGGTTCAACCGCCCGGGAGGGGCGGTCGGACCGCCGGGGGCCGGTCGGATCCACCGGGCCGGTCGACCGCCCGCGGGGGGCGGTCCGACCGCCCCGGCCGCCGGCGCCGAGAAGCTTCGAAGCGAGAGGACACGCGTCGGGATCGCAAGGCGTGCGTCGAGGCTACGCGGGGTGCGGTCGCCGGGCATCCGTCCGATGGTGAAGACATCAAGAATTCCAAATTCGCCCTTGAGGGGCTAATATCCCTAGTTAGTAGAGAGGGGCATTTTAGACATTCGGTTGCCGCCTATATAACCCAAGAGGTGAGAGGTTGGCGGCCAACTCTTGGAACCCTAGCTCATTTCGTTTTTCCTTTTTCGTTCTCTATTTTCCCTAGGTTTTTAGAAGGCTAGTTTGAGAGCTTCATGTGAGATCAAGAGAGAGGGATGGATGTTTGGGTGGCAAACTAGACCTTGTACGAACCATTCATGGCATGTATAGAAGGTTCGGCGTGGTTCTTGATGGTGGTTTTCCCGTCTCTTTGATGTTGATTTTCGGAGCTCTTTTTGGCGGTGTTTTGAGAACGATTTTTTGGGGTTTTTGGTGGGTGTCACGTATGAGGTTCTTGTGCCTCTTTGGCTGGTGACTTTGCCCCCAAATCCCCTTTGAATCGGACTCGATTTGGTGGTTTTTCGAGTTGGGCGAGTTCTTGACCTAGAGAAGCGATTTCTTCGATTCCTCTTGATTGTGAGCGTTTCGGGTCGATTCCTTTGAGGTAGAGGTTGCCCGGGAGGTAACCCGACTATCCCCGAAGTTTGGCTGCAATCCGTGGAGTGATTCGGGAGATTGAGCGCAAGGAAGTTGAGGTTTGACCCGCGGGTTCTGTTTCGGGAAGGGGCGGTCTAACCGCTGCGGGGGCGGTCTAACCGCCCGGGGTGTTTCCGGGTCAAAGTTTTGTTTCGCCGGATTTTCCTCTCGTGAGTTCGTTCGCCTTGATCGGAGGAGTGTGCGGGTGAAATTTGGGGTCGTTCTCGTGCGGTTTGCTAGGTGTTCTTGGTTGGAGTTTGTTCGTTGGGTACGGGAGGTTAGACCGCCCCGGGTAGCCGGTCTAACCGCCCCTAGGCCCTTGGGTGTAGTTTTGGTTTTCACCAAGATTTTCCGGTAGCTAGCATGGCCTTGACCGAGAGATCTCTCGTTGGTGAACCGTGGTGTGTTTTGGTGCTCGGAAGAGGCGTTTCGGAGGATTTCTTGGTTGCCGGGTGGAGGCGGTCTAACCGCCCCCTATACCCGGTCTAACCGCCCCCTCCGGTTAGCCGGCTTTCGAGTTGTTTCCGCTGTCGATGCTTGCGTGTGTGTTGTGGTTGCTTGGTAGAGTTTGTTCCTAGGACCGGTAGCACTCCGGTGGCTACGTGGTTTTGGCAAACGGGAGGTAGAAGTGCGGAGCGTGTGATTTCGGGGGTTCGACCGAGCTAGTTCGTCTTGTCGGAGTTCCAATCTCCCTCGAGAAGAATTTTTATCGGCTCCCATTCACTCCCCCCCTCTCTGGTCGCCTTATCGGTCCTTCAATAAGCATACCGAGAGTTATGACGAAACTTGTGCATTTCGGCCTCTAGTAAAAAAAAAAAAGTAGCTAGGCGAGAACCTTTGTTGCGGAATTTTTCGGGCATGATAATGTTGGAATTGGACCTTTAGTTGAATACCAATGTTGGAGCTTACTAAATTCTGCACTTGCCGACCAAAAACGAGAATTTTCCCAAAGGGGGCAGAGAGTTATGAATTTTTCATTAACTCGATTACATTTGTCCGAGTTTCCATATAAATGATGTTATGAGTTTTTATCTTGCATATTCTTCTTGTCAATGATGTAAGCAAGCTTGTGAATTTGTGTCTAATGAAAACCTCATGAATTTTATATAGTGGGACCAACCCGTGCATCCCCAATGGTTTTGGTGCAAATGGGACCGATGCTCTGCCACCTCCTCCCAACATGACCATTCGGGAGCAATTCATGGTCACCCAAGCTGGGAAAAAGTCTACTTCACCCCCCAACCTATGAGGGTTGGAACACATCACCCCCCAACCTATTAAAATGAATTTTTTACCCCCGAACATTCTAAAACAAGACAAATCACCCCTAAATAGTTTTGAAAAATCATAAGAAATCACGGAAAAATCATAAAATGGAAAATCCAAGTGTGTTTCTTCTAGATGCTTCTTTCTTAGGTGCCAAGTCACGTTGAGTTCCGGAGCCTTCCGGAGTCTTCTAGATTTGATTCTTTTAGCACTTTTCCCAAATGGTTCCTGATTTATATAATTTACCAAATCTCCGGAAAAATTGTTTGTGGCACCCTATTCTTAGTTGATGTTAATATTTATGCCTTTTTCTCATGTTTAGTTGGCTTATAAATATGTAGGATAAGATGTGTCAACACTCATGAACTCTCTCATCTTACAACTCTCTCAAGCCTACTTGATATATATCCTTTTCCTCTCATGATTGTAGGTGGAAGAGTTTTATTTGGAGCTCATAGGAAAGTTTTTATTCCTACCAAGATATTGAAGTCAAGACTATTATCAAAACAAGGCAAGCTTCTCGTGGACTTATCATGACTTGTCAAAAAGGTCATTGGAAAAAATAATGTTCACAAGGAGGGGGAAGAGAAAGAACTCACACTTTTAGATAGGTGGACTTGTGCAAATGGCAAAGAATGATCATGAGGACCCAACGAAGTCCGCATTATCGGATTGCACATGGTTGGAAAAAATGAGTATGGGTCTTGATCTTAATGTCCTTGAAAAATCCTTAAGCGGCTATAGAGCGGGAGAGATTTTTATTAGTCTTTTTTTCTTTTTCCTCTCTTTTTTCTTTGATTGGTGCGAGGTGCTTTGAATATTTTTTTTATTTTCTCCTCTCAACTTATTCATTCTTTTTATCTCCCCTAGAACTCTAATTTGTGTAGTACCTACCTCCTCTCCCATGCTTAGACGTTTGCTCGTCCCCGAGCAAAGAGGAAGTGGCGTTAAGGTAGGTACCGGATGTCTTAATGAGAGGGAACTTGAATCTTCCCTTTGAAACACCTTCTTGTGACGTGTCGCCTCCATACTCAAGTGATAGGTAGGTCAAGGAGGTTAACACAAAAGATGATGTTGGTTTAAAGGGTGGATATCCGGTGAGGTTTGCAAAACTTTCGATGTGGGAGCTCACAATGCACGGATAGAATAGGCTAGCAAAAGATAAGTTACGCAAATAACGGAATGACCAGCTTCTTAGTCACGAGCTAGAGAATCGAGCATTGAATCAATTCAACCAATAATAACTCTTGTGATCTATGGTTGCACTCGGTATATAAGGCTTTGGATAGGTAGAGCAAAATGCAAGAGGTATTAATGACAAGGTTAGCATGACTTTTAAAAGAAAAAGTAATATGTCCTTAGACCCGTCCAAAGTTGAGAGCTTAAAAGAAACCATGGGTCTTTATTTTTATCATGACCTCCATAAAAGATAAGCTAGCATTTAATTAATTTCAGATTTGTATTAGAGAGAGCAATAGCTTGATCATGCATAAACAAGCACAAAGTTTCAACAAAGCGGCAACAGTCATCATATATCAACGCGCATGATCAAGCCAAAATTATTTCATCATGGTGAGCACAAGGTGATGACAATAAACAAAAACAAAAACTAGGTTCTACTCCTAGAAGCCATGTTATTTAACGAGAGACATACAAAAGTTGCATCTAAGGTTGTTGAAGGCATATACATATATACAAGCATTTACAAAGACAAGAACAAAGAGGGGGTTGAGGAATTGTTACCGTCCTTTGATGCTTGTGATGTAGCACGCCCCCCATGCTTAAGCATTGTGCCTAGCATGGAAGAAGGAAGATCGGCATCCATAGCAACCGTGATCCTTGAACTCCATGCGGTATTCTTTCGTCCACCAAGTTTTCCCCCATGCTTAGCATGTTGCTAGGCACGAAGATGATGAACCATCTTAAAATTCTTGAAGTCCTACCTCCATGCGAGGAGATCATCATCACATTATTGCCTTTGTTCATCCTTCAATGTCCACCCTTTGCCACGAGCCTTGATCCCAATTGTTTCTCATCCCATCTTCTCCTCCTTCCATGTTGTCCCTTATCGCTGGTTCATCTTCGATGAGTTTTTCTTCTACTTCCGGAACTGAGTATGTATTGAATCATCACTCCATTGCAAATTTCTTGAAATTATCTTTCCAATGAGTGGTCATTCATCCCGATCGGACTCGGAACAATAGAGTTACGCCCTTTTTACTTGGTTGGTACAAGCTGTCCCGGGCTGATTTTAGAATGTGTGACACCCAAAGATTTGGTTGTAACTTCTTGCATGGGTCTCCTAAAATGTTGATTCTTGATGCATTGGAAATTAGACTTAATGGAGCACTTAAATATCCAATTTTCCCATTTTGTACATCTCTGAAAATTCGTTTAACCTTGATGAAAACAATAGTGCTCCTTTCGGGATTTTGGAGGTGTTGATGATCTTTATTTCAGCTTTTATTACGAACTCATGGGAGTGATTTGCCATGCCTGCAAAATAACTATAATGCACAAAGTAGCCCCGAGGTGACGGCCGAGAATACTCACCCTACGCCGACAAACCATGACATCCCTAAGATCTTCACTTGTGGCATAGTTAATCTAGAGAAAATCGCAATGGGTGTACGTGAGTGCAAGCGTGCATGCAAATGATAGGATGGTATAAAAACAAAATAATGTTTACACCAAATTATAAGCACCATGCTTAGAAAGTGGTTGCCAAACTTTCTATTCCCATGGAGATTTATTAACCAAGGTCGAAACACCATGTTCATCCCAAGATCAACAATTCTTTATAGTGCAATAAAAGTAGGGTGCATTGCTAAGTTTATAAACCAACTAAATGATGGTAGTCTCTAATCATGTATAAACACCATGTTTAAACAAAATTGCAAAAAGTAGTAATGCATGTCGACAAGAATTAACATAGATATGAAAACATTCATCATAAAGTTTCACAAAAAGGTTCCAAGCTAACATAAAGTGGATGATGACAAAGAGATGGATGCAAAATGCAAATGCAAAAAGTTAGCACAAACAAGAATTAACAAGGTTTGAAAAACACTTTTGATGTGGTCAACAATAAGCAAAGTACAAAGCTTGATCTCACACTTCATACGAAGTAAGCATTGTTAACAAGGAAGTCACCCATCGAAAAGAATCAATGAACCAAACTAACAAGGTTTAAGCGTAGGTTATGGGTCCTATATTTTTGGCTCAAACAAGGATTTTGAAGAGAGGAAGTCAAGTGTAGAAATTCTAACTAAGGTGGTGCTAGAGTCTTTCTACAAACATATGGTTTTAGGATGTCTATATGTAGGTGAGGACCGGAGCGTCCGAGGACCGGTGGATGGTCGCTTCGACCGTGATGAGTGATTGACAACGTGGTGTGGACTCACTCTTGGCCGAGTAATGCGAGGTGCGGGTTGCGGCTTGATTTGCGTTGGTGCGGGTGAAGAGCGAGCGTGAAAGGTCTATGCCTTGTGGAGCCTTTGATGAGTGGAGAGACAAGTAGGCTCGGCTTGAGGGAACCGGTGACCAACGGGATTAAGTGCGGGTAGCATGGCGGTATGAAAAGCAAGACGAAGTCGTGGACGGGAGCCGGTGCGGGGTAGCGGCTCACGACTAGAGTCCGCATGCGGGGTTTGCGGCGGTTCACCACAAAATCGTCGGGTTACTTGGTTGAGCCACAAAACCAAGACTCGGAGGCTCGGCGAGCGGAGACGAGATCCGGGCGCACCGAGAAGTTTCGATGTCGGCGGACACGTGGCGGGATCACAAGGCTTGTGTTGGGAGGACGCGGACTATGGAGACGGTGCGGCCGTGCGATGAAGAGGAGTGCTAATGACCTATATGCCCTTGAGGGGTTTGTATCACAACTTAAGTGCTAGGGGCAGCTTTGTCTTTAGCCCGGCCCAAAGGGACTCATATATATTAACTCTAGGGTTTCCGGGCAAACTATCCTTCCGGATCGCTTCTCATTAACTTGCCTCATAGGTTTAGATTATTAACCGTTTTGTAGAGAATCTGACCTTCGAGTGTATGGAAGCTTTCATGGTTGCATCGAATTATTTCTTGTAACTCATGTGATTTTTGTGTTGTTTTCGCGCTATTTTCGTTGGATTTTCGTGCGTGACTTGTTCCTTCAATTCTGAGGTGTTTGGGTTCAGATTTGTTGGTGGGGATCATGGACGAGTTGCCTTGTGCATCTTTGTGCTTGATCATGACCCCTCAAACTCCGAATTCGGCCTCGATTGAAGGATTTTTGTTGGAACCCTAGCTTTTTGGTAGAGCTCGGTTGCGATTCAAGTCCCATTGTTTTGGTTCATTTGAGGGATCAAGTTTTGGGGTATAGCATCTCCTAGGGACGCTTCACATCTCCCCCAATTTTTTCCTCAAGAGCTCAAGTCGTTTGGGAGATCCGTGGGTGGATAAGAGAGGTTGACTTCTTGCTTTCGGGCTCGAGCGGCTCTGTCTTAACCTCGGTGGATAGTCCGCCCGGTAGGCGCGGACGAGTCCATGAGGCCTTGTGTTCATCCGGTTCATCGCTTGTTCTTGCGCGTTCGTGGTTCGATCCGTCGGGGAAGTTCATTTTGGTTGCACGGCGTTTGCCGACGGACCGCTTGCGTCGCGGATAGCCCGCGCGGTACGAGTTGCCCTCGGACGGTTCGCGGGTAGGGAATGGACGGTCCGTTTTTCGAGATGCGATGCGGAAGTTCGGGTGGCATTTTCGGACGGTCCGCCATGTGCTTGCGGATGGTTCGCCAAGCCCCCGCGGACCGTCCGCTATCTCGTTGACGGTCGATTTTGGTACACCTAGCTATAAGTTTACCGTCAACATTTGCACATATTTGATATTCTAACCAATGGTACTAACCCCCGGAGGTATCAAGTTCACTCTCGCATGTCGATTTTGGAGTTTGTTGTTTACGTAGGAAACTAGCGCTTAAAGGGACACTTTCGGGATAAGTTCATCAAGCACTTCAAGAGACAATCATGAAGCCCGGTACAAGTCAAGACACATCATGAACATGACTCCAAAGGGCCCAGGGACCAAAGCATGAAGCCGTGAAACTCCGGGCTCGTCGTCGACTACTCGCCTCGCGCGGAGCTCGTCGTCGACTACTTCACCTCCGCCACGACTTGAATTTGTCAAGTCGTTTGTACCTTCAACATTCGGTGATGTAACTATATCTTGTCATACTTTGATCTACTACAAGTTATACATATTCATATGTGTAGCTACCATATGCCTATAGTAGGACTAGATCGAATCATGGTGATTAGTCTTGTCTTGCGGACACACCGTAGTAGTGCACGGACCGAGGTTTATCGCTCGGTGATGATTATCCTCGCGTAGTGACAGTACGAGAGGGGAGAAAGCGGCGAGTGAACGTGCATCGGACCACTCCATATCGGGTTACTCCATATCGAGTGTAATCCTTATCATAGTATAGGTTTAGATTGGTTTATCACCTTGGCCGGAACAGCAACAAGAAGACAATAGGCTAGGTTTACCTTTGGTTTGCTTACCTTTATGGCTAGGTGGATGTGATCCATACATCCCTTCGTGTTTGTATGTTACCTTTATGCAATCAACACTTCACATATTGTTGGACCGGTAGGTTAGATAGAGAACTTGGTAGTTTGCTTCCGATCCTTGGATTGACAAATCTAGGGAGAACCCTCCTTGGTGAAAAAGGCACCAAGTCACCCGTAGGCTTGCGGTAAACTTGAGCACGGTTTCACACCGTCAACGCTCCCACGCGGACGGTCCGCCCCAAGTTGTGCAAATCTCATAAGTTCTTTGCTTCTTGAGTTTCCCTTTCGTGTTGCTTTGAGTTGGGGTTTGTTCCTAGGGTTGGTAGGTCCGTTGTAACTACGCGACCTTAGCAAACTCGTGTGAGAATCCTTGGTTGTGAATTTGGGGCATAGGCCGAGTTTGACCTTAGGGAAGAATTTTTATCGGCTCTCATTCACTCCCTCCCTCCGGTCTCCAAATCGGTCATTCAATTGGTATCGAGCCGGTTACGGATCTTCATGATTCTAATCGGTCTAAGATCCAAAGATGGCATAACGAGAACGGGGTTCGGGTCCTCCACACTTTGATGGTACTAACTACCGGATGTGGCAAAGGTGGATGGTTGCTTTCCTCCGCGACAAGGGTCCGATCATGTGGGATGTCACTTCCTTGCTCCGGGATCGAGGGACATGTTCAACGTCAATAACAAGGCGGTTGACTACATGTACCATGCTCGTGTCAATCCGAATTCGATCGGGTTTAGACGAGAGGACTTGGCATGCGGGATCCGCGAGCAACCGAAGAATGCTCATGCCGGGAACGCTCGGGTTTTGGCTCGGCTCTTTGCAACCTGCGGGAGAGAGTGCGAGAATTTCACGCATCTCCCCGGTGAGTCGATTGATGCCATGTTTCGGCGGTTCATGGTGATCGTGAACAACATGAGGGCTAATGTGGTTGTGCTCTCGTATGATGACCATGATAGGGCTATCAAGCTCTTGCATTCTCTGGATCATACCATGTGGAGTTAGAAGGTCGAGGCCATTCATGAGTCGGAGAAATATGAGACCCTCATGGTGGACAAGCTATTTTCCAAGCTCAAGTCATCCGAGGTGGACCGTGGAGTGCGTGCAAAGATTGAGAACCCGACCGACCCTCACACCCCGGCTCTCGTGTCCGATTTAAGGAATAATGCTAACATGTCTTCGAGACATTTTTCTTTGTCTTGCCTTGTGTTCATGCCGGATGAGGAGTTCGATGTGCCTTGGGCGAGGAGGACCTCATGTTGCCGAGCAAGTGGTTCGAGCGCATCTACACGAACCGGAAGAACGCTCGAAGGAGCTCGGGCTTGTGCTACCGGTGCGGGAAGCACGGAGCACTTCATCCGCAAGTGCCGGAAGACATGGAGGTCGAGCCCAAGCACAAGCACCGTCCTAGTACCGACCACAAGCACCGCTCGAGAGATGACTACAAGGGCAAGAAGAAGTCCGAGTAGAGGCCAAGGAGGAGTGGTGGTCGCAAGAAGTAGGAGTGGGTGATGGTTGCCGGCGCAAGCGATAACAACTCAAGCTCCTGCTACTCTTCATTGAACTCAAGTGATGAAGATGAGAACCAAGACAAGGGTGAGCGATCGAGCAAGAACATCAACGGCCTATGTTTCTCTTCCAAAGGCTTTTGCGGCATGGCACATAGCTCCGCAAGCAAGAAGAGCAACAAAGATGACTCGGGCTCCGACTGCGAGGAAGAGGTAAACAACGATCCATCCTTCTTGATAGCGGAGAATGCTAGGTTGAATGACTTGCTTAACAACCATGATGATGTTCTTAGAAAGACCACCAAGGAAGAGAGGGAGTATAGGTCTTTGCTTGGAGAGGCTATGGAGAAGGTGGTTGAGCTAGAATCTTTGCTTGTTGATGCTAGAGCTCGGATAGATTCCCTTAAGTCCGCTCCCGTTGTGACCAATGAACCTAAATGCACGGAATGTTCGCTTACCTTGATAAATTGACAATGCTTAAGGAGAAGTATGCCTCCAAGGTCGAGGAACTAGATGTGCTTAGGGTTGAGCTAGATGAGATGAAATCTAGGACCTCCTTGCTTGGTGCTTGCACTTCTTATTCTGTTTTGCACGAGAAGCTAGATGTTTCTCTTGTTTATGCTAAATATCTAGAAGCTCAACCGAAAGCTCCTATCCCTACAACATGTTTTACTTGTGAACGAAATGTTATGAAGAATATGGAGCATGCACACTATGTTGATCGCTTGCGGGATGAGAATGATGAGTTGAGAAAGTTTATGGGTTGGTTGTTTGGTCATGAGCCTTGGTTAAGGATAATGATCGAGACATATAAGCGCTAGGATGGGGAAGCGCTTGGGGCAAACAAGGTTGGTGAGAATGGGGGGAAGATCGGAGATATCGCAGAACCACCAAAAAGCCGCCACAAAAATGTCTTTGTTCCTAAACCGAATCATCTAAGGAACCGACTACACACAACTCCGGCTCCACCTCGTGTTTCCTCCACATACCGATAACTTCCGAAACCCATCAAGTTCAAGAGTGACTTGGGAAATGAGTTCTTTGGGAAGAAAGGAGAGAAACTAAGTGAGGAGAAGCCGAGCCCATAGAGAGCCCAAAACCAAAGCCAAAACCAAAACCCTTCCATTGTGGGCATTGTGGGAGGGATGGGCACCTTGCCGAGTTTGCTCCAGGAGGAAACGTGAGGAGAGGTTGGCTAGAGAGTTGGCCAACAAGGACGGGTACCACCCTTCTTGTGGTGTGCCCGAGCCTAGGTTGGTTACGAGAGGTGAGGGTATGGTGTGTACCATTGTTGACGGATAAAAGACGTATCCCTCTACGATCCGCAAGCGTACGGACCCCACACCTTTTTCACCACGGGATTCCCAAGGTTCTTGTCAATCCGCGGAGCAAGGGGATTACAAGCGTTCAATATACTTCTAAGCACTAGCTACTAAAACCCTAACTACTATTATACTAGAAAACAACTAAACTACACTAGAGAGAACGATAAACAATCAAGATAAAAGACACTCGCCCACGGGTCTACGATACTAGAACATGCAATCGCTTAAAGACATGAAAACCAATCTAATCTATCGGGGGTTGTGACCACGGTTTCGCCCTTTCCCTCCTCTCGTACTGTCACTACGCGAAGGTATTCATGACTAGACCTATGATGGACATGGCGTATTGAATGGATCCAAGGAAGCATTGGAGCTCTACTCCCTTTACGGCATGGTAGCTAACCTTAAGCATTAAAGTATATTCAACACAAGATGATAGATAGATAATCCGATAAAGTGCGATTACATCTCAAGATCGATTAGAACCCATGGACGAATGAGAAGATTACCCCATCAAGGTGCTGATCGTGGCACCGTTGATCATGGTTTCCCTTCCGACGGTGTCTTCCTTCTTCTCCACGAGAGGGTGCTTCCTTCGAGGTGGTTGATCTCCCGTTGGAGATCCTCCTCCTCTCTCTCTAGCTTGTGGATGGCCTTCGGTGCGAATGACTCCCCCTCGTCGAATGGCGGTGCCCGGGCTTTTAGGGTTCAAGATCCTTTGGGTGCAAGGAAAATGGGACCGAACCGGCCACCGGAGTGGGCCGGGCCGGCCGGCCCGGGCCGACCGGCCCGGGCCCACCTCGGCCCGGTTCGGTCGCCCCTTTCGCTCCGTGGGTCCTTATGCATTTATGCACTTTGCCCCCTCCACTTGCATGATTTTGACGATGTCATCCTCTCGTCCAAGATGGAGTGTTCTCTTCGCATGAAGTTCGGTCTTTTACGCTTCAATCCTCAGGGGTGTTCCTCGTAGCACTTCGATCCTTGCCACCATTGTAAGTGATTTCATCAAGCTCATGAACACGAACAAGACTCCGTAAATGCTCCTTTGAACTTGTTGTGAATCCGTCCTTTATGTCCATGTTTTCTTACATAAACACAACACTTCCAAATGCATGCACAAAGATGAACTTGTTATATGATCGGTGTGCCTAGTGGTGGGTTAGTTCCATAATCAAATCCAAACCAAAGTGTAAGGAACATGCTTGGTGTTGAGGACCGGGAGCGTCCGGTGGTCGGTGGATGACCGCTCCTCGGTGATGAGTGATTGACAACGGGTGTTGGACCGACTCTTGGCTCGGTGCGCGAGTGTAGGCTGCGGCCTAGTTCGTGTTGTTGCAGGTGAAGAACGGGCGCGAAAGGTCTTCAGCCTTGAGGGGCCTCCAGGAGATGGAGAGACAAGTAGGCTCGGATCGAGGGACCCGGTGGACGGCGGGACTAGGTGCGGGCCACATGGTGGAGAGACGAGCAAGACGAAGTCATGGACGATTGAGCCGGTGCACGGTGGCGGCCGAGTCAAGAGGCTTGGCGGGAGGCCGGGCCGGGCACACGGGGTTTGGTGGTTTGCCCACAAAACCATCGGAGGATGGTTTCTTGGTTTGGGCCTCAAAACCAATCCCGAAGGCCCAACGCGACAGAGACGGGATCCGGGCGTGTCAGGAAGCTTCGAAGCGGAGGACACACGGCGGGATCGCATAGCTTGCGTCGGGAGGACGCGGGGTGCGGCAAAAGCGTGGCCTTCCGATGGCAAGACCCACAAACATTACATAAATGCCCCCGCATGGGTTGTATCGCCGTAGTTGAGTTAGGGGTAGTCGAGTCATTTCCCACACCGGCGGGACCCGATATATAAGCCATGAGTGTGTGTGGATGGCTCTCTCTCCATGACTAGGGTTTCATTTCCCCCTCCTCTTTCTCTTTTTGCCGGACTATTTTCTTCTCCATTTTCTCTAGGTTAGCATGAGAGCTTCATGAGAGATTTGTTGAGAGGGATGGATGCTAGGGCGGCATACTAGACCTTGTGAATTTTTCCCGGTTTGTATAGAAGATTCGGCGTTGTGAATTTCGTGGTCTCAACAGCCTTCTATCGTTTGGGAGATCCGGTGATGGATTGGGAGTGTTGACTTTCGGGGTCGAGTAGTTTTCGGTTCGTTCGTGCACGGCGGACGATCCGCGAGGGCCGGGTGGACGGTCCGCGCGTACGGTGTTCTTCGCGTGTTCTTCGTGTTCTTGCTCGGCTTCGCTTTCGATCTGTTTTGGTTTTGAGTTTTGGTTGGAATTGGTTTCGGACGGTCCGCCGCAGCGGGCGGACGATCCGCGGGTGCCCGGCGGACGGTCCGCATGCTCCCCGCGGACGTCCGTTTTTCGGGGTTCGCTTCGGAGGTTCTCGTTGGCTTTAACGAACAGTCCGAGGCCCGTGCCGGACGGTCCGCCATACCTATGCGGACGGTCCGCGGTACATTGGCGGACGGTCCGCGTGGCCCGTGCGGACGGTCCGCCTCTCTCTGGCCGGACGGTCCGCCGGTGCTCGGCGCTTTGCTATTTGGTTCGATTCCTTCCTCCTTCTTCCGTGCTTCCGCGTGTCCTTCAAGGAACCGTTCCTAGGACTTGAGGTTGATCCATAACCTTGTTGTCTTGGCGATTGGTGTGTGATTCGATCCATCGCTTGTGTGTGACCGGGTTTTGACTAGGGTATAGGTCGGGTTCTTTGAGAAGAATTTTTACCGGCTCCTATTCACTCCCCCCCCTCTCTAGTCGCCATCCGATCCTTCAATTGGTATCGTAGTGTGGTGCCGGATTCTTTGTGACTTTGACAAGTCTTGAATCCTAAGATGGCGTACGTTGAGCGGGGCGGTCCGCCGCACTTCAATGGGAAGGGTTACCACAAGTGGGCGGCTCGTATGATGATCTTTCTTCGTGGCAAGTTGTTAGATTTCAATGTGCTTGACAAGACCTATGCTATTCCGGTCAACATCCATACTCTTATGGTGACCGATGCCGGTGCTAAGGCCAAGTATGAGGCAAATGCAAAAGCCGTTGATCACTTGGTCCGGAGCTTGTGTGATCCTGAGTTTGAGCGTGTTCGCCATTTGAATCTTGCTTGGCAAATTTGGGAGAAGTTGTTGGTTGCTCACGGTGGTGATAACCATGTGAAGGCTCGCCTCTTTGTCTCTTACCGGATGCAATATGAGAACTTCACTCAACTTCCCGGTGAGGACATTGATGCGATGTTTCAGAGGTTCACCGCCATCGTGAACAACATGAAGGCTAATGTTGAGGATTTCCCTTACACTGAGCATGATCAAGCTTTGAAGCTCTTGCATGTCTTAGATCCAAATGTTTGGGGTGCTAAGGTTGAGGCCATCAAGGAGTCCGGACAATATTTGACCATTGAGTTGGATGACCTCTTTTCTAAGCTCAAGTCGGCTAAGGTTGACAGGAAGTTGCAATCCAAGCATGAGGGCTCGACCGATCATAGTCTTGCTCTTGTGGGCGGATCAAAGGGCAAAGCCAACACTAACCCTTTCGTCGATAGTTTTCCTTTTCTTCTCTTATGTCTATTCCAGATGAAGAGTTTGATGTGCTGGGCGAGGAGGTGCTGGCCTTGCTCTCAAGGAGGTTTGATCGACTACATGAGAGCCGGAGGAATGCAAGGCGAAGCTCGGGGACATGCTACAAGTGTGGCAAGCATTGTCACTTCATCGCCGAGTGCCCGGAAGCGGAGGAGAACAAGTATAAGATGAGCGAGTACAAGGCGCACCCGAGGCGTGAAGACAAGTACTCCTCCAAGGGCAAGCACTTCAGCAAGTCCAAGAGCAAGGACAAGGACAAGCGGCGACCGAGCAAGGGCGGCTACAAGAAGGACAAGGCAAGAGCCATGGTGGCCGGTGCAAACGACGTCGACTCAAGATCAAGCGACGCGCGATCAAGCTCAAGCGTTGAAGATGAAGACGCCGGGAGGCACAAGGGCAAGAAGAGTGCAAGCCGGAACCTCAGTGGATTGAGCTGTGTGGCGCTTGAAGGCTTTTGTGGGATGGCCCATAGCTCGAGCAGCAAGAAGAGCGAGAAGGAAGACGATGACTCCGACTCGGAGGATGAGGTAAATCGTGATCCCGATTCTTTCCTTGCCGAGATCACTAGGTTGAATGGCTTGATTGACAACCGTGATAGTGTGTTGAGAGATGCTAAGAAGATGAGAAAAGATCTTAGGGCTCAACCGATGATGTTGAGTGTCTTGAATGTGATGCATGGTTGAATGAGATCAAGTTGCTTAATGAGAAGAATGCTTCCACTTTCGCTAAACTAGATGCTCTTAGGACCGAGTATGATGAGATTAAGGCTAGACCCACTTTTCTTGGTGCTTGTAAATCATGTCCTACTATGCATGCTAAGCTTGTTGATGCTCGTTCTACTATTAGCAATTTGGAAGCTTCTTTGAAATCTCCCGTTGTCAATGCATGCACTAGGCCGTGATGAAGTTACTTTGCGCAATCTTGAACTTACTTCCCGTTTGGATGTCATCTATGAGGAGAATGACTATTTGAGGAAGGTGTTGGGTTGGTTGTCTGGGCAGGAACCTCAATTGAAAATCGTGATTGAGGAGTTCAAGAGAGCGGATGGTCGTGGTTTGGGTTTTGAGAAGTTGGGTGAGAAAGTGGGAGAGAACAAGTGGGGAAAGTATGTACGAGAAGTGTGTTGAGTCTAACCCCGAGTTCGAGGTGATCGGAGACATCCAAGTCCCGCTTACAAAAGCACCCAAGAACTCTTTCACACCAAAGCCCAACCACCTTTGCAACAAGCTTGACACAACCCAAGATCCACCCAAATTCCCACCTAAGACAAATGACTTCCGAAACCCGTGAAGTTTGTGAGTGAGAAGGGTGAGAAAACTACGAGAGAAGCCGTAGCCAAAACCAAAACCCATCCCCTTCGGGTGTGAGTATTGTGGCAAGGAGAGGCATCTAGCGAGTTTTGTTACAAGAGGAAGAGGGATGAGAGGCTTGCTAGGGAGCAAGCAAACCGAGATAGGTATCGCCGGTCTCATGGTATTCCCGAGCCTAGAGTGCCACTTCCACGGGGTGTGGGAAGTGTGAAGGGTGTTGGTAGAGTTGGAGCTTTGGGTGGTAGGTTCCCACAGAGAGGTGGTGGTAAGAGGTTTGTTAGGAGAGATGATGGTGTGCATCTTTGTCGGGGACAGCCCTAGGGGTCCCCTTAAACAACGGGGAAATCCTCACTTAAAACCCGCAACAAAACCAAAACACGCTAAGCCTAACCATGCGAGGTGCCTAACCATGCAGACACGGCCCACGCCACAGAACCCCGACGGCCCATCGAGGCGGCCCTCTTAGAAATCCCCTCGAGCGAGGCTCCGCCCCGTTCGAGGGGCAACACTTCCCTCGAGCGGGCTCCGCCCCCGCCGAGGGCTCACTCCCCCTCGAGCGGGTTTCGCCTCGCTCGAGGGTACGTCCCGCCCTCGGCCGGGGTCCGCCACGCTCGAGGGCGCCCCCACGCGTGCGCCGGCCCCCGTACACGGGCATTTAACGCCCGACACGGGCGGGACGGCGCCATCATGCGCCCGGGGCTCGCGCCCGGTGCCACCGCACCAACTCCCCGGGGAGGAGCCCATCCCCACCACCGTGGGAGGGACCGTGCAAGGCGGGCGGTGTCGGTCCCGTGACACCGCGCACTTACTCCCGAGCGGCTAACGCGCCGGACCTTCCAAGGCGCTAGGCCGATGGATCGCCATCCCGGCCACCGTAACAAGATGGCCGCGCGTCCCCGCGCGTGCGTGCGCACGCCGGGCGCCGTAGCAACCACTCCAACACTGTGAAGCGCGTTGGGAACGGACGCCGTTTTACCTACTCCTGTGCCCCGTACAAGCCAACGTCAACACCTCCCTCGGAGCCTATCGAGGACGTCGCCACCACCCGCCGCCCTCCTACCCTCGAACCGCCACTGTTCGGGTACGAGGTAGACCATCATGGCCGGATCGCTGCGAAGATCGTCCGACGGCCGCCCACTCTACGGCCGTAGCACGACGTGCTCCCCCACGTAGCTAGATAGCGCGGCGCGCATGTAACCCGCCGCCCCCTTGATCTATAAAGGGGGGGGGGGGACGGATAGCATACAAGGACGGAGCAAAGACACGAGACACCATACACCACGTACTCATTCTTCCACAATATCTTCAGCCACTCCTCCAGGGACTTGGAAGCCTCACTTCCTCTCCCGCCTTGCTTGTATCAGCCCCACTACAAGCACCCCCGGTGCTAAGTAATATAGTGCCCCGAGCACGCCTCTCGCCGGGACGTACGGCCCCCTCGGCCGAACCAGGATAAAATCTCTCGTGTCACTTGTTACTTAGCATCGACCATTGAGGGATAGACCACGGCGCTATCTAGCGGTTAGTGTCGGGACCATATTCTCGCACCGACACTGGCGCCCACCGTGGGGCAAGCGAGCGCCTAAGGTCATTCCGTCAACACCCTCCATGGTGATCCGTACCGAGTACCGTGGTACTCGCTACCGCATGGGTAGCTCGGACCCCCTCCCGGCCCGGGTTCGAATTCGCTTCGGGGACCCGAACTTTCGGGCCACGGGGAACGGCTATCTCATGCGTCTCACCAACCGTGAGGAGCTCCGCGCGCGCCGCCGGGCCGAGTCCGCTCCGGTCTCCGCCGCACGCACCACCACGGCGCGAGGCGCCCGCGGGCACGGATGCCGCGGGTCCATCGACGCCGCGACGCCGCCGCCACTCCGGGCTACGTTCACGCCGGGCGCGGTCCGAGCGGCGGCGGGCCGAGCGCGCCGCCACTCGGCGCGACGCGCCCACCGTCACGACGACCACAACCACCCCGGCCGGGACCGCGCACGGTCTCCGGACCGCGCATCCCCATCGGGTTGCGTGGCGCCACGTCGGCCTACAACAACAACGTCAACACCACGATGCGCAGGGTTCCACCTGGCCGCCACGTCTTCGTCGCCAGGGATCCCGGTGCCTCAATGGCTGACGAGTCGTCCCTAGGCTCCATCGACGCGTTGCCACCCGCCAACAACCACCAACAGAAACACCACGAGGCCTGGAAGGCAAATTTCAAGGCTGCGGTTCTGGAGCATTTTTGCCGATTCAAGCCAAGTCTTCATCCTTCGATCAAAAACTGGCTTAGTGCTCTTTAGCTTCTCTTGTAATGCTGCTCTGATGCTGTTTCTGCTGTTGTACCTCTCTTTGCTTGTCCTCCCCTAGTTTCCTAACCTCTGGTTGGGCAGGGCGTAAGTCCCTCCTCTTTGTAAGTTAACCTTTGTTTCTTCTGTTAATATATGTTTTCGTTGCGGGGGCGTTGCCCCACGGGTTTTGTTCAAAAAAAAACCACCACGGGTACGCGGAGTGGGGACTTCTCGGTGTGCCGGACCCCGCCATGTTCAGGCGCTTCCTCGACGCTACGGACTACTGGTTTGGCTGCTCCGACGACTCCAGCACCGGGAGCTACGACCCCGCGCGGGAGTGTTACGCCGTCATCACCAACGACCCCGCCAACGCCGGCCGGCGCGGCGGGCGCCGGAGATGGGGAGGTCACCCCCGCCCCCGGGGATCGCCGCGCGCATGGCCGCGGGGCCAAGCGCTCCCCGCCGGGGCCAACGCCGACGCGCGGTGGCCCAAGCCCGCGAGCTCGAGGCAAAGCCGGCGGAGGAATACCGGACGGTGCGGGCCGCTCCGCGCCTCAATGGCGGGGGAAGCCCTCCGCGCGCGGCGAACGCGCGCGGGAGCCGGGGCCGACGAGTCCGCGACCGCATCAACACCGTCCCCAACGTCGACAACGCGGACGCACCCCCGCGGGCGAGCCAAAAGCTCATCGCCGCCGCGACACTGCTGCGCGCCATGCCGGCACCCTCGACCCCCGAGGCTCGAGACCCGCACCGCGAGGTGCAAACTCTCATCGAGCAAGCGGCCGTCCGGCAGGCCGAGAGCTCGGCCTCGCGCATCCGCCAATAGGGAGATGCGCGGAGCGACGAAGCCGCACCGGGAGGCGAACCCTCGGTGCACGCAGGGGGGACCGGCGGGGCAACCCGCCGACCAAGGGCGCACGCCGCCCAAGGAGCGGCTCCTCGACGCACGCAGGGCGCCGGATGGCGACGCCCGCAATGTCATTAACGCCGGGCGCACGAGCGGGCGGACGCACGAGCAGCCGGGGGGCTACCACCCTCGACGGGGTGGACGCTACGACGGCCGGCGAGGACCGCTCCCCGACGCCGGAGCCCCCAGGCACCCGTGTGTTCAGCCGGGAGATCCGCGCGGCGGCGTTCCCCCAACGCTTCCGCCAACCCTCGACCATCGTCAAGTACAACGGGGAGATGGACCCCCGCGTGTGGCTTAACGACTACCTCTTGGCTTGTCAGCTGGGCGGGGCCACCAGCGATGAGGTCATCATCCGCAACTTGCCCCTGCATCTCGGCGACGCGGCCGGACATGGCTCGAGCACCCGCCCGCTAGCCAAATTCACAACCGGGACGACTCGGTCCACACGTTCGTGGGCAACTTCCGGGGCACGTACGTGCGCCCCGGGAACTCCCGGGACCTCGCGCTCCCGCACGCGAAGCCCGGCGAGTCACCGCGGGACTTCATACGGCGCTTCTCCAAGCGCCGCACGGATCTCCCCGGTGTGGCGCGGTCCGAGATCGTGCATGCCTTCCTCGAGGGCACCACGTGCCGGGATCTCGTGCGAGAGCTGGGACGCAGCCCGCCAGCGGACTCCAACGAGCTGTTCGACATCGCCACCAGCTTCGCCTCCGGAGAGGAGGCCGTGGGGGCGATCTTCGACGGCAAGAAGGGCAAGCGCTCAGAGGACACGCCCGCGGAGGGTAGCAAGTCCAAGGAGCCGCACCGCAACGACAAGCGGGGCAAGAAGGGGAAGAAGCCGCGCCGCGAGGCGCGCGAGCAGGGGCGCGACGGCGGCAATGCCGAGGCCCTTGCTGTTGACCCGGCTCGACGGGGCCCTCGACCGGCCCCTCGAGGTCCGGGGGTGTTCGACGACATGCTGAAAAAGCCATGTCCTTACCACAAGACTCCGGTGAATCACACCCTTGAGCAGTGCGATATGCTCAAGAAATTTTATGGCCGTGCCGCCGCGAAGGAGGCAGAGGCCAAGAAAGATGGCGATGGCGACGCGGGCGGTTTCCCCGCTGTCGAAAATGTGTTCCTCATTTTTGGGGGGCCAACCGTCGACTTGTCGACACGCCGGCCGCAAGAAGGAGCGGCACGAGGTCCTCGCCGCGGAGAGGGCTCCTCCGTCCTTCCTCAATTGGTCGGAGGATGCCATCACCTTCGCCCGGGAGGACCACCCGAACCGCGTCCCCAACCCGTTGACGGTTAATAATTGTAACAAAGTTCGTTCGTGACTCGCAAGCGTACAAGTCTCCCGTCATAGTCAAGGGACCCTTCTTCCCTCGAGTGGTGAACCCAAGGTATCGAATCCGTGGAACAAATGTGTGACGCAAGACTTAATCTATTAAAGCCAAATAATCGCAATCTTCAATAAAGAACCTAATGCATCTAAGTAAAAGACACAAAACAGATCTAATCTACTAAAAACCGGAGAAAACAAAGTAAGATTGGGTAGATAAACCGATCTAGAGGGATCGGGGTAAGCCTTTTGTTGAAGTTCCAAGCAAAAGAAGAAGTAGCAAATCGAATCTTAATAAAAGCCTCTTTAAATCGTGGTTTCCCGTCCAAATCCGAAAACATCCGCCTTTCGAGACCCCCGTTCGTCACAACGTATCCCTATTCATGCGGGGAGCTTAGGGCGAGTCAAAAGACAAGTCGAGATTCTTTCGGAGGATCCGGCGTGTACCTCTAGCCACCGCGGCTACAAGAACACCCTATGTAATCTATCTCGAGAATAGAATTGAAATAAGCAAAGCCGATCGAAAAACGAAATCTTCGAGGAAACTCTTGATCGCTGAGAAAAGATTCAACTTGATAATTCAACTATAACAATGATACATACACAAGATCACCACCGGGATCCTTCCTTGATCTTGCTTCTAGCTCGGGAACTCCGACGTGGTCTTCCGTGCAAGGTTCCCACGTCGGCTAGGGAAACCCTAGTCAACTAGCTCGACCCTCTCCTCTCCTAGATGGTGTCCCTCTCTCTCTCTCGCTTCTCGGCGGCCGAAGACGAAAAATTCTCTGCGTGGCTCTCGGTCAGGGGACTATAAATAGCCCGATTGGCGGCTAGGGCAAAGGACGACGCGTTTGGGCCCTAAATGGGCCCGGGCCGACCGGACGGGGGCCGGCCGGCCCGGGCCCATTTAGGCCCGGCTCGCGGGCTCCTTTGCCCGAGGTCGGTTCCCTTGCTTCCGGATGCTTCCCCCTTCGCATACGGGTCCATGTCGTCGGTTTCTCTCCGAATTGGACTCAACTCCTTGTCTTGGAAGATTCAAGACTTTTCCGGTCGGGTCCCCGGAGTATGTCGTCTTCTCGGATCAAGTCCCCGGCTTCTTGGAGTTAATTTTACTTCATTGCATGACTTGTTCAGGGCTTCAAAGTCTTGTCATGAGGTGCTTGATGAACTTACCCCGAAAGTCTTGCATTCAACACTAAATCCCTGCATAAACATTAAACTCCAAAAACGACATGCACACATGAACTTGTTATACCACGGGGGTTAGTACCAATGGATAAGGTATAAAATTCATGCCAACACCGAAGGTAAACTCATGGCTAGGTTGACGGATTTTCACCGTCAACATCTCCCCCATGCTTAAACCTTGCTCGTCCTCGAGTAAGCCTTCGATGGATATCATCATTGCTAAACAATGTTTAAACTTTGCATTTGATCATACATGAGAAAACATAATGCTCTCAAAATATTTAATTCATTAAAGTTCCATAATGTACTAGCCTTCATCTCCACGGAGGGTAGATTCTTATTAAGCTTATCCCACAAGTATTAACATGCTCACAAAGTTTTAAATGGATCTCGGAATTTTTGAAATGAAGAACGAGATAAGAAAAGCTAAACCAAATTCACAAATTTAAATCATCTCATGTATTGCTCATAAACTCTCATCTCACTTGTCTCTCAAGCCTATATATTCTACTCCTTTCCCTCTCATATATATGTGGTAGGCTTTATATGGAGCTTTTGGGAAAGTTTAGTCCTAACAAGAATTTATAAATGAGGTGTTGTCAAAACAAGACAAGCTTCTCATGGTCTTACCGAGACTCGTCAAAAAGGTCATTGGAAAATAATGTTAAATCAAGGAGGGGAAAGAGAAAAATACACACACTTTAGATGAATGGACATGTGCAAATGGCAAAGAGTGATCCCGAGGCACAAAGAAAGTCCTCGTTATCGGATTGCACATGGTTGGAAAATTGAGAATGGATCTTTTTATCTTGAAGCCTTGAATGCACTCCTAGAGAACCGGGGAGTTCACTTTACGCACAAATATATTTTTTTTCTTTCTCATTCTTTTCTTTCTTTCATTCATTCATTTTTTCTTGCCTCGTCATATATTCAGTCCATGACTTTCACAACGAAGTTTTGATTTTTTTATACCTTGAAAGTCATGAATATCACTGGATTTTTTTCTTTCATCATTATATATATTTTTTTTAAATACTCCCTTTTGAACTCTAAAACTGCACCGTACCTACCTCCTCCCCCATGCTTAGACGTTGCTCGTCCTCGAGCAAAGAGGCGAAAAATAAGGTAGGTACCGGAGATAATTTTCCTTGGAGAGATACTTGAAATCTTCAACGTTGGCACCGTCTTGCGATCTTCCTTGAATTGATGATCCATCCTCAATGATAGGTTGTGGTCAAGGAGGTAGTCACAAAAAGATGATATTTGGTTTAAGGGTGGATATCCGGCGAAGTTTGTGAGATCACCGATGCGGGGATACACAATGCACGGATAAAAGGCTAGCAAAAAGATAGATACGCAAAAACGGAATGACCAGCTTCTTAGTCTCGGGCCAGAGAAATCATGGCCTGCAAAAACTCACTCAAAAATAAATCTTGTACACTAAGGTTTATGCACTCAAATATATATAAGGCTTTGGATAGGTTGAGCAACACACAAGTGATATTTGTGACAAGGTTAGCAATATTTTTGAGCATAAAAGACATCTTCAATCCATTCATAACTCGAGAGCACATAAAACACTATGGGTCTTTATTTTAATCATAACCTACGCTGAAAAATAAGCTAGTATTTAAATAAATTCAGATCTGTATTTTTAAGAGAGCACTAGCTTAAACATGCATAAATCAACTACAAAGATGAACAAAGCTGCAATTTTAATCATATATCAACATGGCACGAATTTTGTAACTTTTCCAATGATATAATCAAGGTGGTGACTTTATTAATGGTGATATCAAGTTGAAATACACACTGAAAATAAACATACATGCTTGCTGAAAATTAAATAAAAACAGAAAAATACTACGCAAACACACATAAGCAAAAGCTGAAAATTACAGAGAAATAGAAAAGAAAAGAAAACAAAAGTTCCTAAATCTTCTAGTCCTCCGCCGGTGGTTGATGTTGGTAGTCTTGATAATAATACCCTTGCTCATAATATGAATGAACGCTTCCTCCGTCGAATTGATTTGGCTCCACAAGGTGAAGGCGTCCAAGTTCAAAGGCAATATTTGCGTTGCCTTCACCGAGTTGAGCTGCGTTGGATTGGATGGCTGCGATATTTTGAGCATTTCTTGCAGCATACCCTCCAATAATAGCCATGCTTTGTTGTGGTTGGGGATGATGAGCGTAGGACTCCGCGAGGTTAGCGTTGGGCACAACATAATTTTGTGGGGGTACCGGTGCACCACCCCCCCATGCTTGTTGTTGAGACCCTCCGTAATAACTTGGCGGAGGAGGAACCCCGCCGGATGGTTGCACATTGGGTTGTGCTCCACCCGCTTGTGCGGAGGATGTTCCCTCTTCTACGATTCTTCCTCTTTTGTTCTTCCTTGCGGGGACAAGTAGTCCCTCTTCCAACCAATCTTCCCTTCCTTCGGTGAAAAGCCTAAGCCTCTCATCCGGAAGAGGGAGGTTCACAATGGCCAATCGGTAACCTCTTCTCTCATCTCCACTAATGTATTTGCCTTGCCGCAAGTACTCAAAACCGAGAGAGGTACCGCGCAAAAGGTGAGCGGGGTTTCTTGCGATCCCCGGTCGCAAGGAAAAGGCCAACATGGAGAGGTAACACCCCGAACCAATATCACCGGCCCCCGATGTTGCTTCACAACACCAACGGTTGATCATGAGGTAAGAGGGGTCAATTGGCTGCCGGCAATTAAAGTCGAGTATAGCCAATTTAACTCCGTGTCGGTCACCTTTGTTTCCCTCATCCTCCCCAATACCCTCTTGCACATCCAAGAGTGAAATATCCGGATAATGGGGTTGCGGATGCTTTTGCGTTGTTGATGGGCATCTCCGGAGATCATGCCCCAAAATTCCGCTAACATGCCGGGAGGCACGTCAACTTTCTCGGAGCGCCCTTGTGGAATCCAAGCAGCTCCCTTACGTGCTCGTAGGGAACCACTTGTTGGATTCCCTCCAAACGGAATGACAAGCTTTGCACCCCATCATCATCAACGATGGGTGCAATAGTCATTAAAATTTCCAAGGTGTAACCCAAGTGGGTGTCCACCGATATTCCGTTGGAGAACTGAACCCACCCGAGGTGCCCCAACATGTAGTATATGTCGGTGCGAAAACCCAAGGTGTGGAGTGCTTGGTCGTCGAGCTCGACGTTTGGCACAAGCCTCTTCTCAAGATTTGCGAGCCTATCCTCCTCCTCCGCCGACAAGATGATGAAGCCGTACGAAGATTGTGTCGGGGTGTAAGGAGGTGGTGCGGTTGAGCGAGTCGATCGTCGTGGTGGCGCGGGCTGCTCCTCCGTGTGCCCACGAGGTTCGGTGAACCTCATGGAAGTGCTTCTCGCAGCCCTCATACCACCAAGGAGGAGAGCGTCGTTCCTCCTCGGTGGTGCCGTGTCCGTCTCCATGCTCCGGGGAGACTCGGAAACCGAGTGCCTCTTTGAAGACGTGGTTGATGACGGCTTGGACGACGACGAACTCTTCTTCTTAGAGAAGAGACTTGTGGTCTTCTTCCACATGTTTGCTGCACTCTCTCTTCAACTAAAAATCCGGGTTGCAACCGGTAAACTAGGCACTTAAACTCTTTGCTTCGGATGTGGACTTGGAGTGGATTAAGGAGGTGGATTTTTTTTTTCTTGAGCTCTCAAGCTTGGGTGGTTGGCTAAGTCTACGGAGGTTCTGAGCACACAAACTTGAACACACAAACAAGGGAAGGAGAGGGAAGCTTGCCTGCAGAAGACGGGCGCCGGGGGACGCCATTTATAGGGCAGGCCGGCCGGCCTAGGCCGGCCGGCCCGGGGGTGCTCCGGCTCCTCCTCGGCGCGTCTTTCTCCCAAAGACGATCATTTCGCCTCGCAACTTTCCCCGCCCGCGTGCTCCACGAGTTGCACCGCCCAAACGCTCTCGTCCACTCCTTTTCTTGAATCATTGGTCCTCCCACTTGATGCTCCATGCTTTGGGTCCCGTCCATGCTCCCTAGCTCCACTTGCTTCAAATGCCACCATGAAAATCCTGCAAAGTTGATGCTTGCTGCCCACCATGCTTGTCCTTTGCATGTGGAATTGGTGAAAGTTGATAAAAGGGAATCCAATGGTGCATGCATGATTAATTCAAACTTGATTGCCTCCATTTAGGTGCGTTTAAGGTTAAGCACTCCTCTAATTCGAATTTTAAAATATTTTTCAGAGCCATGCAAGAGCTCGAGCATAATTTTAGAGAAGTTTTTAAACCATTAAAAACAAATGTAAGTCGAAAATATTTTTCGACTACGTCGATTTCGGTCTCACCGGTATATTTTGCCTTCATTGGTTGAGAGCAGACATTTTCCCGGCTTGATCATGGGGGCATAGGTTTAGGTTCTAATTTTGGCTAAATAAGAAAGATTTTGAATAAAACAAAATTAGAAAAGGCTTAGAAAAATTCTAATCCTAGAGAAACCAAGGATAAGGATTTTTAAGGCCAACCAAAAGCTTTGATTTCTAGGTTCACGCGAGTCCTACCACGTGCTGAATTTTTATAACACTTGAATATAAATCGTGGCTCTACTCGTGTGGTTTTAGCATGAAAAATAAGTCAACCTCAGCACCATAATGAGGGTGTAAGGTTGAGCTAAGGTTCTGAAATTATTTGGTTGAGGGGTTTCTCGAAAAGAAAAGAATCAAACAAGCACATAGGAGGGTTCATGCAAAGGGTTTATGATAAAGCAATCATTCAATCAAGAATTATGTCTCTAATATTGTTCAACCACTTCTAAGTCTAATGTCTTTGCGTAATAAAACTCAAAAACTAAATTATTAAAAATACTAGAAAAACCTGGAATCGGGTTGTCCTCCCGGTAGCTTATTCTTGACTTGACTTGACGAAACGGGTTGCCTCCCGCCTAGCGCTTCGTTTATAGTCCATAGCTAGACTTCTTCACTTGATTACTCCGGATCAACGCTCTTTGCGGGCGTTGCAATCTTAGGTACCCACTTCCGCACCATCTTGGGCGCGGGCTTGTCTTTTGGCTTGGTCGGCTTAGTCATTTTTTTGGTCTTCACGAGCGGCTTCTCTTCCTTTGTCTTGACGGATGCAACACCTTCTTTAATTTTCGTTACGTTCACTTTTTTTGGCTCCTTCTTCTTTTTCAGCCCCTCCGTTTGTTTTGGTTCTCCCTTCACTCCAATCATGTTGCATGCCTCAATCCTTGGACGGAACTTGAAGGAACTCCTTTCTCCGTTGATATCGAACATGATCTCCCCCTTGCCAACATCAATAGTTGCTCCCACGGTCTTGAGGAACGGCCTCCCTAGGATGAGCGGTGGCTTGTCCCTCTCTCCCATCTCGAGCACAACGAAGTCGACGGGGATGAAGTGGTGTCCAATCTTCACGGGTACATCTTCAGCAATGCCCAAGGGATAGCGAATGGAGTTGTCACCCAACTCCAAACATATTCCCGTAGGCTCCATCGGTAGGCGTAACTTCTCGAACACATCCCTCGGCATGACACTCACACTAGCTCCAAGGTCGCATAACGCCTTCTCGAAGTTGAAAGAACCAACTGAACATGGAATTGTAGGGCACCGGGGTCTTTTTTGCTTCTCTAGCCCATAAGCAATAGCCGCACTACACTCCTCGGACATTTTGACATGATCTACCCCGAGTGTTGCTATCTCATATTTATTTGCAAGTATGTCTTTAAAGTAACGAGAATATGTAGGTACTTGTAGGGCATCTAGTAACGGCATGTTGATGCTAAGTCTACGCACAACTTCCACAAACTTCTCAAAGTGGTTGTCAAGTTTACCTCGGAAGTAGCGTGGCTTGAGTTGCGGTATCCTCGTGTCATCTTCCGGCATCTCGAATTCGGGTTCCTCGGTGACGATCCCCGTAACCTTCTCTTTAGCAGCTCCTTCCACCTCGGTGGACGGTTTAGGCTTCCTTGCTCCCGCGGAACGTTCCGGATCTTCAGTCTCCTTCCCCGAACGCGTTTGAATGGCCTTCGCCGATTCGGGACATTTGGGTTGTCCCGGAAGCTTCCCTTCATCATTTGTGAGGCGCCCCGCAAGTTGTCCAACTTGCGTCTCGAGCATCTTCATCATGTTGAGCACTTGATGATTGGAACTTCCGACCTCCGTCACTTTGCTATCGATGTTCTCCAACACCTTGTCTATGGTCTTGAACTTGGTGACGGTGTCCTTGTTGATCTTAGCTTGCTCATCCATGAACTCCTTCAATTGTATCCGAAGTGGAACCACGTTAGGAATAGATGAGCTTGCATTAAATTGAGGCCTACCTTGCCCGTAGCGGAAGTTCGGCAATTCTCCCTTCCTCATGTAGTCGAGCACTTTGGCTTCCTCTCCGGACAATCTTTGCGGACATGGCCATACTCTCCACATTCTTCGCATGTGGACCTTGCTTCGGCGGCCTTCAAGTTTTGAGCCTCTTTCTTTTCTATCTCCATCTTCTCCAACCTCCTCATGAGCGAGTCGATCTTGCCTTCGAGTATGTCTTCCTTCTCCACTTGCAAGATTCCTTTGACGTTCCCCATAGGTTGAGCCGGGTGTAGGCGCCCGGATGACGCCCACGTGTCATTATCCGCGACCTTCTTGAATAGCGTGAAAGCTTCCGTCGGTGTAAGCTCGATGATAGATCCTCCCGCTGATGCATCGATGATCGTCCTTGACGCCATGGTGAGTCCTTGATAGAACTTTTGCACGAGGTCTTCTTTCGGGAACTTGTGATGTGGAACCGCCCGAGTGTACTCGTTGAAGCGCTCGAATGCCTCCGAGATAGTTTCGTAGGATATTGAACAAAGGTGGCAATCTTATTACGCAAGCTTTGAGTTTTACCCGGCGAGTAGTATTCCTTCATGAAAGCCTTCATCAACGTGTTCCAATTTTGCACCGTCTCCGCCGGTTGAGAGTGGAACCATTGCAACGCCTTCCCGAGTAGTGAAAACGGAAAAAGCCTTGCCCTCATTTGATCTTGAGTCACCCCCTCCATGTTGAAAGTCTGACATAGTTGAATGAATGCTTGGAGGTGAAGGTTCGGATCCTCTTTGCCGGTGAAGGGTGAGTGTTGCACCATGCGGATTGTTGAGGTCTTGATCTCGAACGGTCTTCCGATCTCGTCGAGGTTCAAGATTGGTAGGTCGATGATGTCTGGGGTGCATAGCTCCCCAATCTTGCGTTCTTCCGGTGGTTGGTCACCCATCGGTGGACGTCGGTTCTCCCGCGGACTTTGAGGTGGTGAATTCTCCGGAGATTCCCGCGATCCTTTGTCTTCCGACTCCGAATCTACAAAATCCAGCTTTTTAGCTTGATGTGCTTCGCGTCTCCTTAGCCTCGTAAAGTTTTTCTCGGATCATCCACAAAATTATTGGGTTTGTTGGAGAGGCAGCCGTCCATCTCCCGTTAGGGTTAGCAATAAACAAAGTATGCAAAAAAAAAAAAACTAGAAAACAAAACAAATCTATAAAGACTAGAGTTAGACAAACTAGATTAGATGTATTTTGAGGATGATCGAAGCTTAGTAGATGCAAAAATAAAATAAAATCAGTACTGAAAATTACAAAAAAAAGCAATAAAAAATCAAATCTTGATCACTTGTTCCCCGGCAACGGCGCCAGAAAAAGGGGCTTGTTGACGGTTAATAATTGTAACAAAGTTCGTTCGTGACTCGCAAGCGTACAAGTCTCCCGTTGTAGTCAAGGGACCCTTCTTCCCTCGAGTGGTGAACCCAAGGTATCGAATCCGTGGAACAAATGTGTGACGCAAGACTTAATCTATTAAAGCCAAATAACCGCAATCTTCAATAAAGAACCTAATGCATCTAAGTAAAAGACACAAAACAGATCTAATCTACTAAAAACCGGAGAAAACAAAGTAAGATTGGGTAGATAAACCGATCTAGAGGGATCGGGGTAAGCCTTTTGTTGAAGTTCCAAGCAAAAGAAGAAGTAGCAAATCGAATCTTAATAAAAGCCTATTTAAATCGTGGTTTCCCGTCCAAATCCGAAAACATCCGCCTTTCGAGACCCCCGTTCGTCACAACGTATCCCTATTCATGCGGGGAGCTTAGGGCGAGTCAAAAGACAAGTCGAGATTCTTTCGGAGGATCCGGCGTGTACCTCTAGCCACCGCGGCTACAAGAACACCCTATGTAGTCTATCTCGAGAATAGAATTGAAATAAGCAAAGCCGATCGAAAAACGAAATCTTCGAGGAAACTCTTGATCGCTGAGAAAAGATTCAACTTGATAATTCAACTATAACAATGATACATACACAAGATCACCACCGGGATCCTTCCTTGATCTTGCTTCTAGCTCCGGGAACTCCGACGTGGTCTTCCGTGCAAGGTTCCCACGTCGGCTAGGGAAACCCTAGTCAACTAGCTCGACCCTCTCCTCTCCTAGATGGTGTCCCTCTCTTCTCTCGCTTCTCGGCGGCCGAAGACGAAAAATTCTCGCGTGGCTCTCGGTCGGGGGGACTATAAATAGCCCGATTGGCGGCTAGGGCAAAGGACGACGCGTTTGGGCCCTAAATGGGCACGGGGCCGACCGGACCGGGCCGGCCGGCCCGGGCCCATTTAGGCCCGGCCCCGCGGGCTCCTTTGCCCGAGGTCGGTTCCCTTGCTTCCCGGATGCTTCCCCCTTCGCATACGGGTCCATGTCGTCGGTTTCTCTCCGAATTGGACTCAACTCCTTGTCTTGGAAGATTCGAGCACTTTTCCGGTCGGGTCCCCGGAGTATGTCGTCTTCTCGGATCAAGTCCCCGCTTCTTGGAGTTAATTTTACTTCATTGCATGACTTGTTCGGGGCTTCAAAGTCTTGTCATGAGGTGCTTGATGAACTTACCCCGAAAGTCTTGCATTCAACACTAAATCCCCTCGCATAAACATTAAACTCCAAAAACGACATGCACACGTGAACTTGTTATACCACGGGGGTTAGTACCAATGGATAAGGTATAAAATTCATGCCAACACCGAAGGTAAACTCATGGCTAGGTTGACGGATTTTCACCGTCAACACCAACCCGAAGCCGTACCCGCCGGTAGTTGACCCCATCATCGGGAACGCCGGTTCTCGAAGGTCCTCATGGACGGAGGCAGCAACCTCAACATCCTCTACGAGCATACGTTGCGCCTCATGGGGATCGGGTTGGACCGGTGCGGCCCAAGACGAAGCCGTTCCATGGCATCACGCCGGCAAGCGAGGTCCGGCCCCTTGGGCGGATCGATCCGCCCGGTTTGGTTTGGCACCCCGAAGAATTTCCGCAAGGAGACCCTCACCTTCGAGGTGGTGGGGTTCAAGGGGGCCTACCACGCTATACTTGGGCGACCCTGTTACGCCAAATTCATGGCGGTCCCCAATTATACTTACCTGAAGATGAAGATGCCGGGACCAAACGGCGTCATCACCGTCGGGTCATCCATCGAGCACGCGTTCGACTGCGACGTCGAGTGCGTGGAGCACGCAGAGGCACTGGCGCTGGACGAAGCGCTGGTGAACACGCCGGGAGAAGATGGTCAACGAGGACCTCGACCCCCGCCGCCAAGCACGCCGGCGCCTTCGAGGCCGCGGAGCGAACCAAGGGGGTCCCCCTCGACCCGTCGGCCCCCGAGGGCAAGGCGTTGAGGGTCGGCTCCACCCTCGACCCCAAATAGGAAGTGGTGCTCGTCGACTTCCTCCGCGCCAACACCGAGCATCTTCGCGTGGAGCCCCTCGGATATGCCGGGCATCCCGAGGGAAGTCGCCGAGCACTCCCTTGACATCTCGCCAAACGCCCGCGCCATGCTGCGAACGGGCTGCGCCGCTTCGACGAGGAGCGGCGACGGGCAATCGGAGCGGAGCTGCGGAAGCTTCTCGAGGCCGGATTCATCAAGGAGGTGTTCCACCCTACGTGGCTAGCAAACCCCGTGCTTGTAAAGAAAAAGAATGGGAAGTGGCGGATGTGTATAGACTACACTAGTCTTAATAAAGCATGTCCTAATGTTCCTTTTCCTTTGCCACGCATTGATCGATCATTGACTCAACAAACCGGGTGTGAATTGCTTTGCTTCCTTGATGCTTACTCCGGGTACCACCAAATAAAAATGAAGGAGTCCGACCAGCTCGCGACTTCGTTCATCACGCCGTTCGGGACGTTCTGTTACGTCACGATGCCGTTTGGCCTCAGAAATGCGGGTGCAACATATCAGCGTTGCATGCAACACGTTTTTGGGGACCACATTGGACGGACGGTCGAAGCCTACGTGGACGACATCATCGTAAAGACCGGGGAAGGCGGACGACCCGGTTGGCGACCTTGGCATCGCGTTCAAGCGCCTACGGGCCAACGGGGTCAAGCTAAACCCCAAAAAATGCGTCTTTGGAGTGCCGCGAGGCATGCTCCTAGGATACATTGTCTCCCAGCGGGGAATCGAGGCCAATCCCGAAAAGGTCGCGGCCCTCGAACGAATGGGTCCGATCCGGGACCTCAAAGGGCTGCGAGAAGGTGCTCGGGGTGCCTCGCCGCCTTGAGCCACTTCATCTCGCGGCTCGGTGAGAAGGGCCCGCCCCTCTACCGCCCTCGCTTAAGAGGCACGAGCGCTTCTCTTGGACCACCGAGGCCCAGGACGCGCTCGACAAGCTGAAGGCGTCTCTAACGCACGCCCCGATCCTCACGCCGCCGCAAGATGGCGAGCCCCTGCAGCTCTACGTGGCCGCAACCACCCAGGTGGTCAGCGCCGTGATCGTCGTGGAGCGCACGGAGGAAGGGCACGCCTTGCCTGTACAAAGGCCGGTCTACTACATCAGCGAGGTCCTATCACACATGAAGACGCGCTACCCCCGAGTCCGGGAAGTTGCCGTACGCGGTAGTCCTTGCGCGGTGCAAGCTTCGCCACTACTTCGAGGCCCACCCGGTCACGGTGGTTTCCTCCTTTCCGCTAGGAGAAATCATCCGCAACCCCGACGCCGCGAGCGGGATTGCCAAGTGGTCCGTGGAGCCGATGGGCGAGACGCTCGCCTACGCCCCGCGCAAGGCCATCAAATCGCAAATCCGGCGGATTTCGTCGGCCGAGTGGACGGACACGCAGCCGCCGCCCCCACAAATCCGGGCGAGAGGCCGGACTGCGTTCTTCGACGGCTCGGTGATGAAAACGGGAGCGAGGGCGCGGGCTCGCTCTTCGTGTCACCCCTCGGGGAACACATGCGCTACGCAGGTGCGCCTCCACTTCCCCGCGTCCAACAACATGGCGAATACGAGGCCCTCCTGCGTGGCCTCAAAATCGCCATCGAGTTGGGTGTCAAGTGCCTCGACGTGCGGGGGGACTCGCAACTAGTGATCGATCAGGTCATGAAGAACGCAAGCTGTCACGATGACAAGATGGAGGCCTACTGCAAAGCCGTGCGAACCCTCGAGGACAAGTTCTACGGCATCGAGCTCAACCATGTGCCCCGCCGGTACAACGAGGAGGCAGACGAACTGGCCAAGATTGCGTCTGGGCGGATCACCGTTCCCCCGAACGTTTTCGCACGCGACATCGCGCAACCCTCGGTCGTCTTCGAGCCCTACCCCTCGAGCCAAGTCGGACCCTCGGGGGCTCCCTCGAATCCGGGGGGTGCGGAACCCATGGACGAGGACCCCTCGAACGAGGCGTACGTGCTCTCCCTCCTCGAGGGGTACGGCTCCCTCGAGGCTGACGTAATGGACATCGAGCCGCCCCCCGCCCAAAAGGACTGGCGCGAAAAATACATCGCCTGGATCGCTCGAGGGGAACTCCCCGCGGACCGGGCCGCAGCCAGGCGCATCGCCAGGATGGCCAAATCTTTCACCCTCGTCGACGGCGAGCTGTACAAGCGCGCCGCCTCCGGCATCCTACAGCGGTGCGTGCCCATTCCCGAGGGGCGCGAGCTCCTACGGGACATCCACGCGGGGATCTGTGGCCACCACGCCGCGCCCCGCACCCTCGTCGGCAACGCGTTCCGCCAGGGCTTTTACTGGCCTACCGCGGTTGCGGACGCCCGGCCGAGATCGTGCGCACCTGCGAAGGGTGCCAGTTCTACGCCCGCAAGTCCAACTTGCCCGCCCATGCCCCGCAAACCATCCCCGTAACATGGCCATTCGCGGTGTGGGGGGCCGGACATCGTCGGGCCCCTCGCGGAAGGCGCCGGGGGCTTCACCCACTTGCTTGTCGCGATCGACAAGTTCTCCAAGTGGGTGGAGGTGCGCCCCATCACGAATCTAAGGGCCGAGCGGGCGGTAACATTCTTCACCGACATCGTCTACCGCTTTGGAGTGCCAAACTCCATCATCACGAACAATGGGTCCCGGTTCACGGGCCGGAAGTTGTTGGAGTTCGTGACAAGTTCCACATCCGCGTGGATTGGGCGGCCGTGGCACAACCACGGACCAACGGCCAAGTGGAGCGTGCCAACGGCATGATCCTACGGGGCCTCAAGCCCGGAATTTTTGACCGGCTCAACAAATGCGGGCGAAAATGGCTCCAAGAATTACCGGCGGTCGTGTGGAGCCTAAGGACCACCCCAAGCGAGCCACCGGGTTCACCCCGTTTTTTCTAGTCCACGGCGCGGAGGCCGTCCTCCCCACGGACTTGGAATACGGGTCACCCGGGGTTCGAGGCCATGACGAGAATGCTAACCGGTGAGCCCGCGAGGACTCGCCGGGACCGAGTTGGACGAGGCACGCCTCGTAGCCTTAATGCATTCCGCGAGGTATCAACGGTCCCTAAGACGCTACCAAGCACGCAAGATACGTCGACGGGACTTCGGTGAAGGGGATTTGGTCCTAAGGCCGCGCCAAGACAACCGAGGGCGCCACAAGCTATCGCCCCCATGGGAGGGACCCTACGTCGTGGTGAAGGTACTCAAGCCGGCACGTACAAGGCGGCCAACGAGGACGGTGAAGAGCTCACCAACGCTTGGAACATCCAACGCCTACGTCGCTTCTACCCTTAGCTAGGATTTTCCAAGTACTTTTTGTTGTAAAATCACATGGCCAACGCCCCGGTTGGTGACAACCGTGTAAACGCTCCAAGTCTAATAAAAGGGCAACTCGGCTTTCCCCTGAAACCCAAGTTACCCTCGGGGGCTCGCGCGGGGGCACCCCCCCCCCCAAAAAAAAATGGTCCCATTTTTGCGCAAAAATAAAAACAACTCACACGCGCTAAGTTTGTTTTCTACTTCAACTACGAGCAACGATTTGAACAGGGCGCGGGCGGCCCAGCGGGAGGAGCGTGCGAGCCAGAGATAGCCTACGCCGCGTGGATATGGCCCTTCTCTCTCGCCTCCAACCCGGCGGACCCCCCGGCGAAAATCGAACTCCCCTAAGTAAAATCTACTCGGGAAGAAGGAGAAACAAAAAGGCGCAATAAGCAAAAACTTCATTACGCATCATCAAATGTTTACGGTGGAGATAATGTGCTTATTTACAAAGGCCACGAGGCCAGAATACTGATACACAAAAAACGGGCCTAGCGCCCAACTGCTTTCAGGCGGGAGGAGCTGCAGCGTCAGCGGCGTCCGGGAAGAGGAACTCCTCGAAGGCCTCGGCGAGCGACCCGGCGGCGTCGGCGGCGAGCGCATCCACATGCTCCATCGCCACCTCGTCCTCGACGCCCTCGGGAACGATGTAACCCTCCGCCAGCACCTCGAAGTTGACCTCGTAGTGGGATCGCACCACTCCGAGGGCCTTCACGGACGCCCGGATGCGGCGCCCGGCCGCATCCGCTCCGTGACGTGGCCGCTAAGGGCACGCGGGCGGCCGGCCGGGCCGAGCTGCCGGCCTGAGCCTCACCCTCCTCCACGGCACGACAGGTCTCGAGGGCCGCATCACGAAGCTCCTGCAGCTCCCGCTCGGAGGAGTTGTACGAAGCCTGCAACGCCTCGGCCCGCTCAGCTGCGTGCCCCAGAGCGGTGCGCAAGCCTGGAACCGCCGAGGCAGAAAAGAAATCAGAAAGGGGGAAGCGAGCCCTCTAACGAAAAACCAACCAAACAAGAAGTCCGGAGCCGGTGAACCTCGGCGTTCACCCGGTCGAAGGCGTCGTACTTGTCGTGGGCGCGACGCTCGAGCTCCTGGCAACCACAGAATCAAAACCCATAAGTGCCGAGACACGAAGGCAGCATACACAAACGAAAGAAGGAAGAGAACGAGCAACCACGGCTTACCTGGAAGACGAGCCATGCCGGGCCGCCATGGACCCGCAGCGCCTCATTCAGCGCGCGGTTGAGCGTGGCGCCGTGGCTCCGGAGCTCGCCCCAGAGCTCCTGCTCCCCCCTGGCGTCGGCGAACGCAGGGGGATCGTCGACGGCCCCTTCCCACGGGTGGGGCGGCCGGCGCGGGAGGACGAGGCCTCGGCGCCGTGTCCTCGGCCCCCCACCACCATGTGACCCTCGTGCCGCCTCACGAGGGCCCCCTCCCGGGGCTCGGGGAGTCGTGGGACGGGCGGCCCACCGATCCCCACCCGGGCGGCGGGGAGTCGTCCGAGACCTCCACCACCTCCGCCTGCAGTTGCCGGCGGGCGCCGCGCCTTGTGCCGCCTCCACCGGCACCTCCACCCGCGCCTCCGTGGCCACGGCGCGCCGTCGTGGCGCCGCGGCCACCACCTCTCGGCCGTGCCGCCGCATCCACGGGTGCCGCCACAGGCCGCGCCCGCTCCACCTCCTCTGCAGCCCGGCGCCATGGGCCGCGCCTCCACGGCGGCGGGCCTCCGCGGGCCGCACCTCCACCACGGCCGCCGCCGCGGCCTCGCGTCCCCGCGACGGCCGGCGCCGGCCGCTCCCCCGGCGACCTCTAGCCGCGCCGCGGTGGGCTGATCCGCCGGCCGGGGCCTCGAGGCCCCGGCCGGCTTTGCGAGCTCGCGCTCGCCGCCGTGATTTTCCCCGGCCGCGACGCCCTCGACGAGCGCCGCCGGGTGGGGATGGACGCGTTCGTCCTCGGCACCTTGGCCGGTGCGAGAGGAGGCACGGTTGGCACCACCCCCGCGAAGGTACAAGCGAGAGGATTAGAATGCCTCGATCATCGCAAATCGAACCGAGCAAAGGATCGAGCCCCTTACCTCGAAGAGGAAAAGGCGCGCTTCCTTTTCCTCGAGGCCTCGGCGGGATGAGGCCGGTGCGGGCCGGGGTGCGCCCGCCGTGGGGCCTCCCCGACGGTGCCGCCACACGCGCGGCGCGCCCGCCCGCGCGCGCGGTCACGCCCCGACGCCGCGCCTCCCGAAGGCACCGCCGCGCGCGCCGCACGCTCGCCCCGCGTGCGGGCACGCCGCCGTCGCGCCTCCCCGACGACGCCGCGCCGCGCACGGGGCGCGCTCGCCCCCGCGCGTAGGCACGCTTGATGCGCGCACGGGCGCGCTCGCCGCGCGCGCCTCCGTGGCGCGCGCGCGGCACCTCCGCGGCGCGCGCTACCCCCGGGCGAAGCCGCTCTTGTCGCCGGCGCTGGTTCGGGCGACGGGGGCGCAGGCTGCCACCTATCAGAGGGGCCCTCCCCCTCAGCCTCTTCCTCTTCGTCCTCCTCCGAGGACGAGTACTCCCTCGGTCCCCGGGGGAGGAGGGCCCCGGCTCTTCGCGCCGCCGGTACTGCGCGGCCCGCTTGATGTCGCCTCCGCGCTCCCTCTCGCGCGCCGCCCGCTCCTCCTCCCGCCGGCGTGCGCCGCCCGGCCGAGCGCACGGGAGTCGGGGGTGGGCGGAACGGACTTGGCGACGGTGAAGCTCACCAGCTGCACACAGGAGCATCAAGGACGCGTCAGGAAACAGAAGCAAGACCAAGAACCAAAACAAAATCAAGAACCAAACTCACCAGCGGGCCCGTGGGGAGCATCTCAAGGTCCCATGGGGTCCGGCCCGCAGGCATCGGCGCCCGGGTGTCGACGGCGCTCCGCGCCGGGGGTGAGCGCATATGGCCGCTCGAGGGGCGTCGGGAGCATCCGCGACCTCGCCAGATCGACGGGGTTGGCCGCCTCTGTCATCTCAAAGATGCAGAGTGGCCTCTCCATCAGGGGCACGACCCGCTGGTGATGGAGGAAGGCGAGGACGCCCATCGCGGTCGGCCCATGCGCCGCCGGTCCGCCGCGGGCGGCCGGGACCGACTCCCCGCCGCCTCCGATGCCGGGCCGTGGACACCCCGTAGCCCCGGGGAGTCGGGCCTCTCCTTGAACACACGGCCGGTGTAGGGGGAGGCCGGGCTCGGCGTTGCGCAAGTAGGAACCATCCCCGCTCCCGCCCGGCGTTGTTCGTCGTCATGGTGCGGGGGATGTAGACGTTCTTGAATTGCCCCCGCAGGGCAAGTGACATCCCGCCGGCGCGCACCGCGCGGCGGGTCCTTGGCTCCGTCGTGGGCTGCGTGAAGAGCTCCGCGCGGAAAAGGTGAACCCAGAGCTCCCAGTTGACTGGGATCCCCAGGTACCCTTCGCAGACGCCCACGAACGTGGCCGCCTGCGAAATCGCGTTGGGGGCGAAGTTGTGCAGCTCCACTCCGTAGTGGTGGCACATCGCCCGCATGAAGGTGCTCGCCGGCGCGTTGAAGCCCCGCTCGTGGTAGCGGATGAAGCTCACCACGTAGCCCTCCGGCGGGTTGGGCGCGTGGTCCCCCGCCGGCGGCACTATCCACTCCGCCGGGCGCCCATCTTCATTGGCCGCCAGCTGACCGGCGGCGACCAGCTCGCCAAGGGCCAGCTGGGTCACCGACGACCTCTCCCAGGCGTAGGGGTCTAAGATCGTGAGGGGAGGCTGAGGCGGCGCCATGAGGAAGGACAAAGGGAAGCGAAAGCAGAGGACAAGGAACGGAAGAAGAGCTCTAATGGCGACACCGCGCGGTGGCAAGGGCGAGGTGAAGACGAAGGGGCAGGGGACTGAAATGGCAAGGCGTTAAGGTAAAGAAAACCGCCGTCTCCTCCTCCCCTCAGATTTATAAGCCGACGGGCGAGCTCTCCGGAGCGGATGCCCCGCTCGCATTAACTGCAGGGAATCTTTCCTTCACGATGACGGGCGGGCCCCACCACGACTGCAGCGGCCACATCACTGCAGGCGGGGCATCATCACGGCGAAGACCCGCAGAGGCCGAGGCAAGACGTCACGTCCGCCGCCGGCCGCCGCCCACTACACGCGCGCGCGCGCCGTAGCGCCTAAAAAGACGCGCCCGCGCCGCAAAACCGCGGCCATGACCGCGAGGCATTTAAAGACCGGGTCCCTTGCCAAGCAAGGAGAACCCTCGAGCGGGGCGAACCCCTGGCTCGAAACGATGTCGACCCTCGATGGGATATCGACGTGAGAAGGTCGCCCAGGGCCTGCTTAACGTAAAGCGGGCACCGCGGGTACCCATGCCACGTAAAACCCTCGAGCGGCACGAGCCCCTGGCTCAAAACGAAAACAGCCCTCGAAGGGACATCGACGTGAGGAGGCCGCCCGGGACCTCGCTTGATGTAAAGCGGGGCACCGCGGGTACCCATGCCACGTAAAACCCTCGAGCGGCACGAGCCCCCGGCTCAAAACAAAAACAGCCCTCGATGGGACATCGACGTGAGGAGGCCGCCGGGCCCCGCTTGATGTAAGCAGGCACCGCGGGCGCCCATGTCACGTAAAACCCTCGAGCGGCGCGGGCCCTTGGCTCAGGATGATGTCGGCCCTCGAAGGGGACATCGACGTGAGAAGGTCGCCGGGGGCTCGCTTGAAGTAAAGCGGGCACCGCGGGCACCAATTCCACGTAAAACCCTCGAGCGGCGCGAGCCCCCGCTCGAGACAATATCAAACCCTCTAAAGAAGGCACGCGCGTGAGAGGGTCGCCCGGGGCCCGCTTGAAGTAAAGGGGCACCGCAAGCACCCATGCCGCGCCGTGCAACCAACCGGCGCCTCGAGGGCCGGCTCACCCCGGATCCCTCGACGGCCGCAAACGCAAAAAGACGGGGCCGTCCGGGCACGGCCTCGCATGGCCCTCCGATCGGAGGTTCGAAGCCCGACCATCGACGGGTTCGAACGAGCACCACGGATCGCGAGTTAGGGACGACGAGGGCACGCGCATTCGAGCCGTTCCTCGAGCCCGTCGGCTCGAGGGTGCCCCACATGTCGTGTTCGAGAGCCGGCGAGGGCAGCTAGCCGGGGGATCCCACCGAGGGAGAGCTTCCGCGCCCTCGGTCCCTATCGAACGGGACCGAGCCCCACCTAGAAAACCCACGCAAGCGCTTCCATGGACGCGTCTCCGGACCGCGCAGCCTACCCTTATCGAACGGGGCATGGGCGTCCACTTGAACCACCCGTTAGCGGCTCAACGACGAATCCGCAATCCGCGACCCACTCGATGGGGGTTGCGAAACCTCACCCTCCGTCCCGCGGAGGGACGGCGAGGGCGCGTAAGAAAACAAGTCGTAAAGCTCGACCCGATCGCCTCGAACGGGCCAAGGCTCGCGGGCTTGACGCACGGCCGCACCTCCTTGAAATTGCACCCGCCGGAGACACGGTGCCGGCGGCGCGTGCACCCCCGAAGCCGGGCCGAGACACCACCCGTCGGTGTTTTAGACCGGCAACCTACTACGGGGAGTACCCGAAGTAGATGATTGTGACTCGCCGAGATCGGTAACTCGAAGGAAGAGACACGTGGCACACAATTTAGACGGGTTCGGGCCGCGAGGTGCGTAATACCCTACGTCCGTATGCTCCGTAGCTCGGATTGATAGGGCACGATTACAAGATGGTGCAATAGTGCGCCGTGGGCCGTATGAGAGGAGATTGGATGAGGAGATCGGTCCCCGCCTCGCCTTATATAGTCGGGAGGCGGGGTTACAAGTCGGAGTAGGGAGAAAGTACTAGTCGAGTACGTCTAGGAGTCCTCTATACGGTGCGGAACATGTACGGCTCTCCCTAACCGAGTACTACTCCTGTGTAGTCCTTGTGCTCCACGCCTTCGGGTGCCGTGTAGCGCAAGCGGGGTAGTCCCGGGGGCCCACCGAGTAGTCGGTCCCGGTACCCACCGAGGTAGTGGGCCCGGGGGAGGTCCATACGACAAGCCCCCGAGTACTTTGTAGTCGAGAAGGATAGCTTCAAGTAGTCTTGACGGCCTTAACGAGTAGTCCTCAAGCGTCCCCGAGTGCTACAAGTCAAAAGTCCTCAAGAGTAGTCGAAGCATCCCGAGGGCCGGAATGTACTCCGGACGATGTTTGAGCAATCTTGAAGTCTTCTCGAGTAGTTCCAAGCGTCCTCGAAAACCGCCTTTGAAGGTCTTCAAAACCCGCCCGTCTTGTCTTGAAGCCGAGCCGTCATGGAGGTGCGATTTGCGAACCGCACTCCTCATGGAGTAGCCCCCGAGCCTCGAGCCGCGGGCTCGGGCCGAGGGTTCATGCGAAATCTTGGCAAGAAAATCCCGAAGAATCCGGAGAGAAAAAACCGAAGGACACGTGGCACGGAGCCCCCGAGCCTTGAGTCGAGTACTTCCTCTCGAATTGAAGGGTCTTCTTTGGAGAATGTGTCCTGAGATGCTATTGAGACCAGCCGCTTCCCGGGGTGGACGAGTAGAAGTAGCCGAGCCCCCGAGGTGAGGCGCGTCGACTAGTAGAATTCGAAGAGTCACGCGCGGCCACCGAGTCGGCCCGTGCGTGGACTTATCCAGCCGCCGTTACGGAGGCGATTTGGCTTATAAATAGAAGCCAAAACCCTTAGGGTTTTTCACCCATTCGAGCCACAGCAGTTCCATTTGAATCTTGAAGCAAATCCACTCCCAGCGCCTGCTGCCGCTGTAGTAGATCCGAGCGCGCCGCCACCCGAAGCCTTTAAGGTAGCCCCCGAGCGGATGCGAGCGAAAACTCCTTTGCACTTGGAGAATGAAGCCATCGCCGTCCAAGACGTCCAAGGCCGGCGGGAAAAAGAGGGGCCGCGCAGAGGCCGCCGCGGCCGCCACCGGAGCGGCGCCGCTCGTGTCTCCACCGCGCGCGATCCGAGCCGCGAGTGGAAGAGATCCAAGGTGAAGACGGAAGACCTGGCCGACCCCCGCCGAACGGTGGGTTCATCGGGGAGAAGGAAGTGGACATGTGGAGATCCGCCGCGGAGATCCATACCCAATGGAGAAGGCCGAGGACGAGATCCCGATGTTCTCGCGGTTCGTGGAGCGCGGTCCGGTGCTCCCGGCCCGGCGACTTCTTCAAAGGACCGGCTCGGGTACTACGGCATCGAGTACCTCAACTTGAACCCCAACGGCATCTTCCACACGTCGGTCTTCGTCCACTTCGCGAAGCCTTCCTCGGAATCAAGCCGCACCGGGTGCTCTTCGGGAAGTTCTTCCGCGTCAAGCCGCGGCCCGGCGCCTCCAACCCCGCAGTAGTCGGAGGGGCCGGCATCCAGCTAAGGGAGGATGCCGCGGAGCGTACACGGCGTACAAGATCGTCGACTCCAACACGGATCGGGAAAACGAGGTGGTTCTACATCACGAACCACCATCCCGGCCCTCGCCGAAGCCAAGCGGACGGCGGCCCGGAGCATCGTGAGTGGTGGAACACAGAACCCACCATGCAAGAGGGGATCCGGCTCCGGAGGCGCTAGCACGCATCAAGGTGCTCGGAGAGGCGGGACCGAGGGCCGAGCATGTGGCTTTCGGTTTCATGAAGCGCGGGATCCGGCCCGCCGATGGCGCGGGATACGGCCCGGGCTTCGAGTACACCGGCGACGACGACTCGTCGCGGATGCGGGAGGCGGGCCGGGACGACAACGACATCGTCGAAAGGTTGTCGCGCATCTTCAAGGACATGCCGCCGTACACGGCGTGCCCGGTCGAGGAGTACTCCGCCGCGCGCCCGCCCAAGGAGGTGAGTAGTCGTACTCCCCTCGTCGAGTAGCGAGTACTTGTAGTGGAGTTGCTGAAATCTTGTATCTTTGCGCAGGATGATGTGAAGCGGTTCGTCTCCGAGCCGCGGCCGCCACCGAGCGGGATCGAGATCCGGCGGAGGGGGAAGTCGAAGGAGCGCCGCGAAGTCGATGAAGGCGACGATCCCGTCATCGTGGAGGATTCCTCCGATGACGATGAAGAAGACAAAGAGACGCTTCAAGACCGCTTCCGGTACCGCGGTCAAGGTTTAGCCGCCGGGCTTGCCTCATGTTCCACTTGTTCAAGACCCTCCGGCTGGCACCGGAGGCTAGCCTTGCTGCGCCGCCACGGAAGCCGCGCAACCCCGCCAAGAAGCGGGTGGCGAAGAAGATGAAGGTCTCGGAGACCACGCCTCGGGAGGTAAGGTATCTTGAGCGAGTAGTCGAGTACCCGTTATCCGATTACATTGCGACGAGAAGTCTTCCTTTATGTGCAGGAGGTGCCGCCAGCGGAGCCCGTCGAAGAGGGCGACGAGGGCGTGTGGGACCCGGTGGGGGAACCGGCGGAAACCGAAGTCCAGCCCCCACTGTTGAAGAACTCCTGGCGCAGCTGGAGCGCCAGCCCTCTGCTCCATCAGAGAGCAGAAGACCCGTGGCCGCCACCGTTGAAAAGGTGGTGACCTCTGGAGCGGAAGGTGAAGGAGCGCCGGCCGCCGCCGCCGTGGAGGAGGCAGTAGCCGCAGAGGCGGAGGAGGAGGCGCCCGCCGAGGGTGGACTGGTTGATATTGCCAGCATCCTCGGTGCTCGGACGTGACCATCATCCGGTCAAGCTTGTAAGTACCATGTCCTCACGAGTAGTACTTGCTGCGATAGTCGATCTTTGTCCGACGACCCTGCGCGTGAATACTTCGCGCAGAAAATCCACGGATCCGAGGCCGGGACGGGGAGGAGCCCTCATCGGCGGTGGCGGAAGAAATCGCGCCGCCGTCGAGGAGGCCGCTCCCGATGCCCAAGCCGCGGCCGAGCCCCCCGCTACCGAAACGCCGGCCGCCGGGAGGCGGCGGTATAGTCGAAGGTGAGTACCCTTCTTGAAGGCCGTAGAGCTCCGGGATGAGTAGTCGTAGGCACGCGACGCCCATGTCGTGTTGTTGACGAGGTGCGAAGGTGGTGACATCCCCGCGGGGGTGCCGATGCGGGGAGTTGACACCGAAGCCCCGAGAGGCTGCGGGGAGGAGCCCCCGAGCCCGTGGGAGAGGTCGTCGAGAAGTCCGCCGGAGAGAAGGCGGCCACCACGTCGCCGGGGATTGCCCCGGAGGTGGCTATCCGATCCCCCGAGATCCAAGACGCGGAGCCCATCCGCTCCGCGCCGATGACCGGAGGCTACCTCGGGTAGCCGCGGCGGGATAGAGCTTCACGGCGGACGATCTCGTCGAGCCGGCGACGGTAGCCAAGCACATGGAGGCGATCCGTCAAGCCGAACAATGGATGAAGGTACGTTACCGTAGCCTTAGAGTAGTCAATCCTCTCGTCGTTGAGTACTCTTCGTGACTTGAGTTGTCTTGTGCGGGACGTCGCGGAGCGATCCCGCGAGAAGTCGAACTGCCTGCGGGGTTACGGCGACACCGTGCTCCGAGCCGAGGCCCCGGAGGAGCAGCTCGTGAAGTCGCGGAAGCACGCGGGCTGCTATGCGATCGAAGCTCGACGCCGCCTTCGCCAAGTACCACAACGACATCATGGAGTTGCGGGCGAAGGGCGACGAGTTGGTGCGGAAGAACAAAGGCCTCCGCAACAAGAATAAAGGTATGTCCTTCGACTTGTCGGGTACTTGTTGGAAATCGTGAAGCATCGACCCGCTTGTTGCGTTCTTTGTGTTGCGAGCTCGAAGGCCGGGTGGAGCAGGCGAAGGCCTCGGAGGTGAGCATGAAGAACCTCTTCTACCGGGAGCGGGGAAGCCCGCCGGTACTCGAGCTCGACTACAAGGAACTCGCCTTTGAGTGCGAGAAGCACATGGAGCTGCGGATTGCTTCGATGGGGATCTCGTCAAGCTTGCTACAAATCTTTGCAGAAATTGAACGAGGACTGCGAGGCGTTGAGGGCCCAGTTGAGGGAGTTGGAGGAAGCCGCTCTCCCGATCGCGAGGCTCCTGGTGCCGCACCCGGGCGGCCCCAAGATCGCTCCCCTGGTGGATCGACTTCGTGAAGCACCAAGCCGGCTGGCCGCCTACGTCAAGCATATGGCCAAGTCGATCCCAAGACAAGTCTTGGCCTTCATGAAGTCGTACTTCCCGAAGGCTCCAGTGGAGGTGGTCACCGGCGGAGTAGCCGCCAAGCGCTCCGATGAGCGATGTGCGAGCTGGCCGGAGCGAGATGGCTCCCATCGCGGTGCGAGGTAGCCGAGAAGTCGAACCTCCGTAGCCTGTGTAATAAGTAGCGGTAGCCATAGTTGTACAGGAAACAATTGTAAAGAATTGTATCAAGTATCAATGAAAGAAGTTTTTTCCAGCAATGAGTACTCGTAACCGCGATCTCGAGTGCGGAGCGCCCATCGTGGAGTGAGTGCGAGTAGTAGTACTCGGCTTTAGTGGTCCCGTCGTAGGGAGTAGGCAGTAAATAAGTTGATGAACGATCAAACTTTATTGCGAAGAAGTACACACAGGTGGCCGGGGCCGTAGTTACAAGGTAGTCGCACGGACCGGGAGGCCGCTTACGGCTAAGTGGCGGCGGGAGCGGGTAGCCGCTTGCGGCGAGGTGATCCGTAGGTAGCCGTATAGGGCCGGATCGCGATCCGTAGGTAGCCGCGCGGGGCCGGATCTTGGAGTGTGGTCTCTTGGTAGACCGTTGCTAGAGTCCTTGACGCTCGTCGCGGCCCGGGGGTCCGTAGGTAGCCGGCGCGGGGCCGGACCACGGAGAGGAGTAGTCCGGAGGCGGAGCCGAGGACCCGGTGGGTCGCTTGTGGCGAGGGGTGTTGATGTAGTCGTGTAGACTTGAACCCGGAGTAGTCGTGTAGACTAGGCGTAGAATCGACGAGTTGGTCGACGTTCCACGAGTTGTTGACGTCTTCGCCTTCAAGTGTTTGGAGGCGGTATGAGCCGGCCCGGTCACCTTGGCCATGGTGAAGGGGCCTTCCCGAGGGGAGCCGAGCTTATGGAGTCCTTCCGTGTTCGCGGATACGGCTTATGAAGCGTTCCTTGACGTTGCGATCATGGTAGCGTCGGATACCCTCCGGGTACCTTGCCGATTGGACGAGGGCGGCGCGGCGAGCTTCTTCGAGGGCGTCGATGTCGGCTCGTCGCGTCTTCCGAGACGCCTTCGTCGTAGTGCTCCACCGCCGGCGAGTTCCATATGACGTCGGCGGGGAGGATGGCTTCGCAGCCGTAGACCGAGAAGTAGGGGGGATTGCCCCGTTGGCTTGGATGGTTGAGTCCGCAGCCCCCGCAGTGCATTGGGTAGTTCCTTGATCCACTTGCCCCCTTTGGAGTTAGCAGCGTCGTGTAGCCGCTTCTTGAGGGCGTCGAGCACCATCCCATTGGCGCGCTCGACTTGTCCGTTGGCCCGTGGATGGGCAACCGAGACGTATCGGACGTCAATCCCGCTTGTTCTCGCGGTACTCCCGGAGGCGGTGGTTGAAGTTGGACCCCGGTGTCCGTGATGATGCGGTGGGGTAGCCCATAGCGGTGTATGAGTTCATCCAAGAAGTTGAGTACTCTTTCGGCCTTGGGGCATGTGACCGGCTTGACCTCGATCCATTTGGTGAACTTGTCGATAGCCACCGTACCCCTGTTGAATCCTCCCGGCGCGGTTGGCGGTGGCCCAATCATGTCGAGCCCCCGGCGAGCAAAGGGCCGGGTTGGCGGTATGGTGACTAGCTTGTAGGCTGGGACGTGTTCTTCGCTTGGCGAAGAACCGGCATCCTTGGCATCTTCTCGACGAGTCCTTCGGCGTCGCCCGGGGGCGTGGGCCGGAGAAAGCTCGCCGGAAGGCCTTGCCGACCGGCGTGCGTGAAGACGCGTGGTTGCCGCGGACGCCCTTGTGGATCTCGTCCAAGATGTCCTTGCCTTCTTCACGAGGGACGCACTTCATGAGCACTCCGAGAAGATGCGCCCCGCTTGTAAAGCTTGTCTCCGACGAGGACGTAAGACTTGGCGCGGCGGACGAGTTGTTCGGCTGCGTTCTTGTCGGAGGGTACCTTCGCTCGCTGAGGTAGTCGATGAAGGGTTGCCTCCAGTCCACGTCGATCATCATGACCTCCCCGCCCGGTGGTGGATGGGGCCGGCACGGTGGTCGGTGGCGCCGCTCCGGGATGGATGGCGCGTGAAGCTCGTGGACGAAGACGCCCGCTGGTACTTGAGCGCGGGTGGATCCAAGCTTCGAGAGGACGTCCGCTGCCACGTTGTTGTCGCGGACGATGTGATGGAACTCGAGACCATAGAATTTGTTCTCGAGCTTGCGGACTTCTAGGCAGTAGGCGTCCATGTTCTCCTTGTTGCGGTCCCAGGATTTGTTGACTTGGTTAATGACCACTGCGGAGTCGCCGTAGACTAGTAGCCGCTTGATGCCCAGTGAAGCCGCGAGGCGGAGCCCGTGTAGGAGAGCTTCGTACTCGGCTTCGTTGTTTGAGACCTTCCGGAAGATGCGCAGGACGTACTTGAGGTGTTCGCCCGTTGGAGAGATCGGGAGTACCCCTCGCGCTCGCGCCCTCGAGGTTGAGTGAGCCGTCAAAGTACATCACCCAATGCTGCGGTCGCACCTGGTGGGAGTAGGTAGCCGGTTCTCCCGCCACTCTGCCATGAAGTCGACTAGTGCCTCGCGACTTGATGGCCGTGCGTGGCCTCGAAGTCGATGGTGAGGGCGCCGAGCTCGACAAGCCCCACTTGGAGATTCTTCCGCCGGCGTCTTGGTTCCTCAAGATGTCGCCGAGCGGGTAGTCGGTGACGACGGAGACCGAGTACTCCTGGAAGTAGTGTCGTAGCTTCCGCGAGGTGATGAGTAGAGCGTACGAGGAGCTTCTGCACGGGCTGGTAGCGAGCCTTGGACTCTGATAGAACCTCGCTGACGAAGTAGACTGGGCGCTGGACCGGGTAGGCGTGGCCGTCTTCCTGCCGCTCGACAACGATGGCAGTACTGACCACGTGAGTAGTCGCAGCCTAGGTAGAGCGAGGGCTGCTCGCCCTTGTGAGGAGCCGTGAGGATTGGCGGCTTCGACAGGAAGTCCTTGAGCTGGGCAAGGGCTTGGTCCGCCTCCGGAGTCCACACGAACTTCTCGTGATGCTTGAGTAGTTTGGAAGAAGGGGAGGCCCCGTTCTCCTAGCCTCGAGATGAATCCGTTCGGCCGCCGCCATGCACCCCGTCATCTTCTCGGACGTCCTTGATGCTCGTGGGAGCTTTCATGCGTCGGTGATGGCGGAGATCTTCTCGGGGTTGGCTTCAATGCCGCGCTGGCTGATGATGAAGCTGAGTAGTTTGCCCGAAGGGACGCCGAAGACGCACTTGTTCGGGTTGAGCTTCCAGCGGTACTCGCGTAGTGATGCGAAGGTCTCTTCAAGGTCATCGATGAGGGTACTGGAGTCCCTGGTTTTGACAACCACGTCATCCACGTAGGCCTCGACGTTCTTGTTGAGTTGCCGCTTGAAGCAGGCCTGGATGGCCCGTTGATAGGTAGCGCCGGCGTTCTTCAACCCGAATGACATGGTCGTGTAGCAGTACGCGCCAAACGGGGTGATGAACGCGGTCTTTTCCTGGTCTTCCTCCTTGATTGCGATCTGGTGGTACCCGGAGTAGCAGTCGAGGAAGCAGAGTAGGTCGCAGCCCGCCGTGGAGTCGATGACTTGATCAATCCGCGGCAACCCGAAGGGGTCCTTGGGGCGAGTGCTTGTTGAGGCTCGGTGTAGTCGACGCACATCCTCCACTCGTTCGAGTTCTTCTTGCGGACGAGGACGGGGTTGGCGAGCCACTCGAGATGGAACACTTCTCCGATGAAGCCACCGCTAGTAGCTTGGCGAGCTCCTTCTTGATGGCGTCCCATCCGTCGTCGGCAAAACGTCGGAGGTGTTGTCGCTTGGGGTTGGCCTTTGGGTCGACGTTAAAGCAGTGCTCAATCGCCTCTCTGGGCACTCTTGGCATGTCCGTCGGCTTCCACGCGAAGATGTCGCGGTTAGCCCGAAGAAAGCCGATGAGCGCGTCTTCCTATTTGGGGTCGAGGCCGGCCCCGATGGTGGTGGTCTTGCCGGGGTCGCCCGTTCCGAGGTCGACCGTCCCGACGAGTACCTCCTTAGGTGGGCGAGGCTTGTTGGCGCCGTCGTACTTCTCCGGGATGTCGAGTTCGCTCGTGGCGAGCTTCTTCGACGCGGCGTAGACCTCCATCATTGGGTTGGGTACTTGGTTTGTTGAAGCGATCACCACGGCCTCTCGTATCGCGGTCGTGGGAGATCTTCAAGTCCCCCCCGGAGGGAGAGTACACCGGCTGGACTTGGCATCTTGAGTACCAAGTAGGTGTAGTGGGGCACCGCCTTGAACTTGGCGATGGCCGGTCCGCCGAGGATGGCGTGGTAAGAGGTCTCGAAGTCCGCGACCTCGAACTTGATGTACTCGGTGCGGTAGTTGTCCCGAGACGCCCGGTGGGATAGCCGCGTTGCCTCGGGACGATGCCGTAGAAAGGCATGCTGCCCTTGGCGAGCATGGGGGTGACGTCGAGGTTCATCTTCTTCAAGGTTTTGGTGAAGAGGACGTTGAGCCCGCTTCCACCGTCGATGAGCACCTTGTTGAGCTTGGAACCCGCCACCGTTGGCTTCAGGACGAGGGGGAACCGTCCGGTTCGGAGAAGCTGGTCCATTGGTCGGCGCGGGAGAAGGTGATGGGTACCTCCGACCACCTGAGAGGGGTCGGGACCGCTGGCTCGATGGACATTACTTCACGACGGGTAGCCTTCGCTCCCGCTCGCCGGGGCGGTCCGCCGAAGAGGACGTTGACGGTCTTCTCGGGTTCTTGGAAGTCGTTGTCGTCGCCGTCCTTCTTCTTGCCCTTCTGATCGTGAGGGTGCGGTGGCTCCGGCGTGTCCTTGAGTGCATGCCCGAGCCGGTAGCACCGCTCGCAGTGTGGTTGCCGTTTGGATGCCACGGGCACTTCTTCTTTAGAGGGGTCCTTGAACCCGCCGAGTTCTTCTTCGAGTTCCCTTTTGCGTGGCGCCGGATAGCCGCGACGGTGTTGTCTGGCTTGCGCTTGCGGTTGGGACCCGAGTAGTTGTTGTTGTTGTTGTTGTTGTTGCGGCCGCCTTGGTTTGTATTGCTGCCCGCCGCCGCCGCCCGGTTCTCGCTTGGACTTGCCGCGGATGGTGTCGTACTTGGCGTTGGCCTTGTCCTCTTCATCCGCCCAGACGTGATCATGTCCTTGAGGTGGGGGATGGACTCGGGGCGGCGACGACCGAAGTCCTCGAAGGTGCGGCGATGGTAGAGGCCGTCTGGAAGAGGTCGATGACCTCCTTGTCGGTGACGTCGACGACGGTAGCGCGCTTGTCGAAAAAGCGGCCGCATGTACTTGCGGAGGGTCTCGCCTTGTTCGCTTGATCATGGCAAGGTCCATGCGAGTACCCGAACGGCCCATGGCGCCCGCGAAGTTGCTCGTGAACCGCTCCTTCGACCGGTCCCACTTGTCGATCGAGTGCTTGTCGAGCGACTCGAGCCATGTGAGTGGTGCTTGGTCCGGACGAAGGGGAAGTAGAGGCATTTGGTGTCGCCGTTGCCGCCGCCGTTCTCGATGGAGAGGGCGTAGCATCGGAGCCACCGGATGGGATCTCGCTCGCGTCGTACTTGGTGATCCCCAAAGGTTTGAACTTGTCGGGGAGGAGCGAGGTTGCGAAGCCGGGGTGAGAAGGTGGGGGAAGCCGTCGCCCTCAGCAGCAGTGGTCGACTTCTTCCGCCGTAGCTCCTCGATCTTCTCGGCGAGCTTCGTACCCGCCGTGCGAGGCGCCGGAGGCGTGGCCGTTCGCGTGGCCTCGGCCGCCGCGACCGCCGCCGCCTCCGGCCTCTCTCTGTTGGCCCCGTGGTTGGAGCCGCCGCCGTCGCTACCGCCGCCGTCGGGTCGTTGCCGCCACCACCGGCCGGAGCGCGGTGGGGGACAACTTCTCGGTTGCCTTGGTCCTCGTCGGGAAGGTCCGCCGGCGTGGGAGCGGCGGCGGTTTGGCTCGGGCCCGGGATGTCGCCTCGAGTACGGTTGGGGCCGCCGTTGGCGCCGCGACTAGTAGCTTCGTTGTCGCGAGGTTTAGCCGGGAGGAGGTTGGTCGACTCGTTGTCGACCCGCATGAAGTAGGGCTTCTTCGGCGAGCTTGGCGATGACCTCTCCAGCGCGTATGCCCCGAGGCACGGCGTGCGATCGTCGTGATCGACATGAGGCATTGCTCGAGAGTGGTGTGGACTCTGCTCTCGAGCGCCTCGAGAGCTTCCGCAAGGTTGCGGATGGGGAGGTTGTCTCCGAGCCGCCGGCGTCGTTCGGCTGCGCTTCTGTTACGTTCGCGTCGAGCGTCCCCCGTTGGCGGCGGTCTCGCCTGCGGGTGCATCGGCCGGACGGCTCGTCCGCGGATATGTCCTCCGGTACTTGTCTTCGGCCGTGCCTGAGGGTCCTGGGGTGTCACCAGCAGCCATGAAGACTTGGCGATCGGGGGTGCCAAGGCTGGACTCAGAGGGTGCCACCTCGGTTGGTGTGTTGGAGTCGGCCGGGCCGGTGGTGTTCCCTCCGGAACGGTAGTGAGTCGATGTAGGTGACGTAGCGTGAGTCTCCCTTTGCCGAGGTCGGCGGGCTTGCGGTCCGGCCGTAGACGTATCGCCGGTCGGTGTTGATTTTATAACCGGCCCCGCAGGCCGGCCCCGACAAGGGAAGCTCGGTGGAGTCGTCTTCGGACTCGAGCTCCTCGGGGTCCGACCCGAAGTCGAATTCGTAGTCCGGGTTCGAGTAGAACTCGGAGAGAGGGTTGGAGTCCGAGACGTGATCGGGGACGGCGTCGGAGTCCGAGTTGTACTCGGTTACGGGCTCCTTGCCGCCCGGCGTGGAGCGAGAGCCCCCGTGCGGGCCCGGCCGAGGACGCGGAGGCCACGCGCGGAGCGCCGGCGTGGTGAAGGGGCCGCTGCGATGGGCGAGCGGCCCGGCTCGCATGCGATGGCCCATGGCGACGTCGGGTTCGAGTTGGAGACGGACTCGAGCTCGAAGTCGCCGTGGTGGTTGAAGAGCGAAATTTCGCCGAACTTGCCGGCGAGTTCGCCCGTGACGACTTCGGGAAGCGTCACGAGGCTGTCCTCGGGTTGGGCCGCATGGTCGGGCGGCGGCGGAAGGAGCCCGCGCCGTCGGCGGCAGCGTGCACCCGTGCGTCGAAGACGAAGGTGTCACCGCGGTTGAAGGCGACGGTTGGCTTAATGTGGACGGAAGCCGTCAAGTTCGCCATGTGATCTCGAGCGAGATCCCCTACCTGGCGCGCCAGCTGTCGGTGTTTTAGACCGGCAACCTACTACGGGGAGTACCCGAAGTAGATGATTGTGACTCGCCGAGATCGGTAACTCGAAGGAAGAGACACGTGGCATACAATTTAGACAGGTTCGGGCCGCGAGGTGCGTAATACCCTACGTCCGTATGCTTTGCGTAGCTCGGGATTGATAGGGCACGATTACAAGATGGTGCAATAGTGCGCCGTGGGCCGTATGATAGGAGATTGGATGAGGAGATCGGTCCCTCGCCTCGCCTTATATAGTCCGGGAGGCGGGGTTACAAGTCGGAGTAGGGAGAGAGTACTAGTCGACTACGTCTAGGAGTCCTCTATACGGTGCGGAACATGTACGCCTCCCTAACCGAGTACTACTCCCCGTGTAGTCCTTGTGCTCCACGCCTTCGGGTGCCGTGTAGCGCAAGCCGGTAGTCCCGGGGCCCACCGAGTAGTCGGTCCCGGTACCCACCGAGGTAGTGGGCCCGGGGAGGTCCATACGACACCGCCGATGCCGGTTGGAATATGTGCCACGCCCTCGACCAATTCTTACGGTTAACCCTCGCAGAGCGCCCACACCCCTGCGGGGCTTCGGGGCTAGACCCGCGGGTCCGCCGACGCGGCCCCACGGAAAGCGTTCGCAAAACAAGGAGGGAAGAACGTCCTATCGCAGGTTCCAGCATCCGCGGGAGCCTCAATGGCAAACCCACGAGATGCTCGGGGGCCACCGTCGGGGACGGCCCTAGGGGTCCCCTTAAACAACGGGGAAATCCTCACTTACAACCCGCAACAAAACCAAAACACGCTAAGCCTAACCATGCGGTGTGCCTAACCATGCGAGACACGGCCCACGCCACGAGAACCCCGACGGCCCATCGAGGCGGCCCTCTTAGAAATCCCCTCGAGCAGGCTCCGCCCCGTTCGAGGGGCAACACTTCCCTCGAGCGGGCTCCGCCCCCGCTCGAGGGCTCACTTCCCTCGAGCGGGTTTCGCCTCGCTCGAGGGGCACGTCCCGCCCTCGGCCGGGGTCCGCCACGCTCGAGGGCGCCCCCACGTGTGCGCCGGCCCCCGTACACGGGCATTTAACGCCCGACACGGGCGGGACGGCGCCATCATGCGCCGGGGCTCGCGCCCCGGTGCCGCCGCACCAACTCCCCGGGGAGGATCCCATCCCCACCACCGTGGGAGGGACCGTGCGCGGCGGCCGGTGTCGGTCCCGTGACACCGCGCGCCTACTCCGGGACGGCTAACGCGCCGGACCCCTCGAAGGGGGGCCGTGCGCACCCTCGATTTACTTTCTCGTGACCCTACGGGGTTGGGTGAAGGCGCTAGGCCGGTGGATCGCCATCCCGGCCACCGTAACAAGCATGGCCGCCGTCCCCGCGCGTGCGTGCGCACGCCGGTGCGCCGTAGCAACCACTCCAACACCGTGAAGCGCATTGGGAACGGACGCCGTTTTACCTACTCCCGTGCCCCGTACAAGCCAACGTCGGCACCTCCCTCGAAGCCTATCGGAGGACGTCGCCACCACCCGCCGCCCTCCTACCCTCGAACCGCCACCGTTCGGGTACGAGGTAGGCCATCATGGCCGGATCGCCGCAAAGATCGTCCGGACGGCCGCCCACTCTACGGCGTAGCACGACGTGCTCCCCCACGTAGCTAGATAGCGCGGCGCGCATGTAACCCGCCGCCCCCTTGATCTATAAAAGGGGGGGACGGATAGGATACGGGGACGGAGCAGCACACGAGACACCATACACCACGTACTCATTCTCCCACAATATCTTCACCACTCCTCCGGGGACTTGGAAGCCTCACTTCCTCTCCCGCCTTGCTTGTATCGCCCCCACTACAAGCACCCCGGTGCTAAGTAATATAGTGCCCCGAGCACGCCTCTGTCGGACGTACGGCCCCCTCGGCCGGAACCGGGATAAAATCTCGTGTCACTTGTTACTTAGCATCGACCATTGAGGGATAGACCACGGCGCTATCTACCGGTTAGTGTCGGGACCATATTCCGCACCGACACATGCTTCGGTGAGAGGTTTGGTCGAGCTCGTGGTGGTTTCTTTGCCGGACGCCCCCTACTCGTCCTCAATACGGGTTTAGGGGAGATGATCGCAGCTTTGGGTTCCGGGGGAACTACCGATCAAGTTTTCCCCCTCGTGGTGCTCGTACTCCTTCCATGGGACATGGGAAGTTTGGTGGCAAGGGAATGATGTTTGCTCACCCCTCTTTTGAGCGGATTGCTCGACACCGGTTCAACTTTCGTGTGCTAACCCTAGTGTCGAGTCGCTAGCTCATTCTCGTTCTTGTTTCCGACTACGGGCGGGAGGCTTGGAGAACATTTGGTTGATCGACTCGGATGTTCCCGACACATGACCGGAGATAAGAAGTGGTTCTCCGGCCCTCACCCGGTGAAGGAAAAGATGTACATCACTTTTGGGGATAACGGACGAGGAAGGGTGATTTCGAGGGTGTGGTGCATGTGAGTGACAAGGTAACGTTGAAGTGGGTTGCTCTTATGAAGTCTTTGGGTTTCAATTTGCTTTCGGTTTCTCGGTTGCTTGATGAGGGCTTTGACGTGCATTTCATGTCCGGTGAGTCTCGTTTGCCGGATTCTCGAGGTGATCTTGTTTGTATGATCATCCCCGAGGGTCGATTTTCGTGGCTGATTTCTCTCGTTCTTTGGGTCCCGCTCGCCGTTTGATGGCCGGTCCTTCTTCTCGATTTGTGGAAATGGCATAGGCGGTTGGGCCACTTGAGCTTTGATTTGGTTTCCCGCTTGAGTGGTCTTGACCTTGTCCGAGGATTGCCGAGGTTGAAGCTTGAGAAGGATTTGGTTTGTGCTCCGTGTAGGCATGGCAAGATGGTAGCCACTCCCCATCCACCCCTGACCGATGTCATGACCGAGCGTCCGACAGAGCTGTTGCATATGGACCTTGTTGGGCCAGCTCGAGTTCGCTCGGTGGGTGGGAAGTGGTATGTCCTTGTTGTGGTGGACAATTACTCTCGCTATGCCTGGGTGTTTTTCTTGGAAGACAAGAGTGAGACATTTGGTTTTGTTCGAGATCTGATCGTGAGGTTGAAAAACGAGAGGCATGGGAATGCTATTCGAGCTATCCGCAGTGATAATGGCTCAGAGTTCAATAACTCTCGTTTTGATGCCTTCGGTTGTGATCTAGGTCTTGAACATCGCATTCGACCCCTTATGTGCCTCCTCAAAATGGAGTTGTGGAAAGGAAAAATCGGACTCTTTGTGAGATGGCTAGGACGATGTTCGATGAGCACGGGACTCCTAGGAGGTATTGGGCTGAAGCACGGTGCGGCTTGTCATGTTTCCAACGAGATTTTATTGAGAGCTTTCAAGAGGAAGACTCGTTATGAGCTTATGCATGGTCGGGCACCCAAGGTGAGTCATTTCCGAGTTTTTGGTTGCAAATGCTTTATTCTTAAGAAGGGAAAACTCGACAAGTTTAAGGCCAGGTCTAGTGATGGATTTTCTTTGGATATGCTAGCCATTCTAGAGCCTATAGGGTGCTTAACCTTGAGACTAACAAAATCATGAAGACTTGCGAGGTAACCTTCGACGAGACAATGCCATGTACCTCTCTTGGCTTTGAATGTGCAAGTGATGAGGAGATGGCCGAGGACCTCTTTGAAGAGGAGAAGGATGAAGCCGGAGATGATGGTGGAGAGAACCATGCGCCCGAAGCCGAGTGCGTACCCATTACTTCCCCTACGACCACCGCAGAGGGTGGACCGTCTACTTCATGGACAACGACGGTGCGACAAGAGGACCAGGCGAGAGCAACCGAAGTTGAGGGGGAGGTAGTGTCGAGGCGTGAGGCTCCCCGGCGGATTCAAGAAGTGCATCCACTATCGAGGATCATTGGGGACATCGACGAACGTACTACACGGTCAAGGTCTATAAATTCCTCTCATTTCGCTCATGCTGCATTTGTTGCCACCTTTGAGCCCAAGGACATTGGACATGCTTTATCCGATGCCAACGGGGTCAATTCTATGCATGAGGAGTTGGAAAACTTTGAGAGGAACCAGGTGTGGGAGTTAGTTAAACCACCTCCAAATTGCCATCCTATAGGAACCAAATGGGTTTGGAAGAACAAAGAGGGTGAGAATGGGATGGTTGTGAGGAACAAGTCCGGACTTGTTGCTCGGGGATTTAGTCGAAGGAGGGGATCGACTATGAGGAGACCTTTGCTCCCGTGGCCCGTCTTGAGGCAATTCGAATCCTTCTAGCCTTTGCCGTGGCTAAAGGGTTCAAGTTGTTTCAAATGGATGTGAAAAGTGCTTTTCGAATGGGGTCATAGAGGAGGAGGTGTATGTGAAGTAGCCATCGGGGTTCGAGAGTGAGAAGTATCCACACGGGGTGTACAAGTTGAAAAGGGCTCGTATGGGTTGAAACGGGCGCCCGGGCTTGGTATGGGAGATTGAGAGGTTTTCTCGGTGAGCGAGAGGGTTTGTGATGGGTACCGTGGATAGGACCTTGCTTCTCCTCAAGCATGGAAATGACTTGTTGATTGTGCGGTATATACATGGATGATATTGTTTTTGGTGGCTTGTCACATAACCTTGTTGCCAAGTTTGCGGATGAGATGAGCAGGGAATTCGAGATGAGCATGATGGGCGAGTTGCGGTACTTTCTCGGGTTGCGGATCAAGCAAGTGAAGGATGGGACATTTGTACATCGACCAAGTACACTAAAGACATGCTGAGGAAGTTCCAGATGCAAGATGTGAAGCCTATGTCGACACCCATGGGGAGTACGACTACTTTGGATGCGGACGAGGACGGAGAACCAGTGGACCAGCGGGAGTACGGGAGCATGATCGGCTCCCTCCTCTACTTGACGGCGACGAGGCCGACATACGGTTCGGTGTGTGTCCGTGCGCTCGTTTTCGAGCTTCGCCGAGGACATCACATCGACGGGTCGTCAAGAGGATCTTCGGGTTCCTACGATCCGCCCCCGGTCTTGGCCTTTGGTATTCTTCCTCCTCGACTCTTTCTCTTCATGGTTTTTCGATGCGGATTTTGTTGGTTGTCGAGTCATGAGGAAGTCTACTTCGGTTCTTGTCGGTTTCTTGGGTCCTCGTTGGTTTCGTGGTTTTCCCACAAGCGAGCCTAGTGTAGCTCGGTTGATGAGTACTAATCTAGGATTAGCACAAGGGATGGCCCGATCTTCACGGCAGTAGGTCACAAACAAGGTAATAGATGTAAAGTAACGAAGGATCAAGATAACTTGCTGCAAAGCGAGCGGGTAACTAGCTTTATACCCGGCGAAGGTTGGATGCGACCAAGCGACGGGGAGAGAGGCACCGAAACCGCGAAGACTTCGACTCGATCTCCGAACGACCGCAGAACCACAACCGGAGCTAATCCACACAAAGAGAGGCAGCCGTACCGGAACTCTCAGAGCACGAACTAGTGGATCCCAGAGGAATCTCTTCACAAGTCCAAAAAGAACAAGGAAGAACAAGGGTTGAGTAAGCACTCTGGCAGCTCGGCTGCAATCTCACTGGATTAATCTCAAATCATTCAAAGTTGTTTACATCTGAGGTGTGGGGGTCTATTTATACTAAGAACAAGCCTCTAGGATGGGTGAAAACATAAAAACAAAGTATTTGGTTCGTCAATGTGAAAGGGCTCCTCGAAATGGTCTCCTGAGCTTTTCCCGCGTGGCTGTTTGGCTTCTGAGTAGTCTTCAATGTTTTGACCATAACTTCTTCTAGGGAACTCCAAATGACGAACGGCCAGATGCGTTTGAAACTTAACTCGATCCCCGTTCCAACCATGTATACCATGCACCACGAATTATTGCAGAATGGTACAGTTTAACATGGGAACTTGAACTTCATGTAGGCTGTCGACCTCTGGACCAGTGTGCACTCGACCAGAAATAACTCTTAGCTCGAAACTCCAAACTGGTCGAGGCTAGACTCTTTGGAAACTAGACTTCCAGCCGGTTCCAACGAGTACTCATACGCCTTCATAGCTTTTGGGAATCAAAAGTTATGGCCGTTTCTTCAACTGGTCCGTTTTTACTGCCCTTGTCCGCTGACTGATCCGTTGTGTTCTTCATGTAGCTCGATGGTGTAGCCTCTTGTGTAAACCTAAGTAATATCAACATACAAGACTTAGGTAGCACAAAATTGTCATTAGAATTGAGTTTAAGTTCACAAAGTAGTGCATGCACCTCTTGTTGTATCTTTTTAGCTCGGCTACATGTGATTGGTCCTGTAGGTGTTGGTGTAGAGGTCGGCAATGTGGTTGGAGTGGTCGATGACGCTGGCGTGGGCGTATCATCCTCCCTTCCTTGAAAAGGAGTCGTCCTCGACTCTAACTCTTGTATTCCAAAGAGTTGTGCTAGGCAAAGGACTTGTACTGTGACAACAACGTAATCTTTGTCCTCCAACACAGCAAGGTGTTTCAATCTATAATCATACAGACCAAGTAGTAGCCTTGTAGGTGGAAACATAAATAATTTGAAGTCAAGTTTAGCTTTCACCTCGAATGGATTCTTAGAGCAAATAGTGAATGTTGAATGCCTTGGCATGGTCATATCATCCTCCCTCCCTTGAAGAAAAGTCGTCCGCGACTTTTGTTTACCCGAAAATAATCTAGACAAAGCAAAGGGTGGATGCACATCATGATTCCAATAATCCTTTTCTTTGTTCCGTTTACTTGCTCCATTATGATTCAATTTCACAATATTAGCTTTTCCATGTATGAAATATTCTCTCACCCTTGGGAAAACTACAAATAGCTTAGAAGTTGGAAGCACAAGAATTTCTTGTAATCCAATTAATTGATTCATGTTACCATATTTCATCTTTGCAAGATCGAATATACCAAGAGACGTGGAAGAAGCATTCTTAACATTCTCATTGCATGATTCAATGATGTATTTGTCAAACTTTTCATCAAATCGATGTTAAGCATTCATGGTATTCCAAAAATTATTATGGCTTAAATGATTCATGAGTTTAGAAGCATACGTGTCAACCTTAATGCTTCGCAAGTGGGCGAGAAACTTTTGTGTGCATGATCCATGCTTTGCACATGTTTTCTTTCTTTCCATGGATGGAATGCACATGATGGTAGCATTAATTGTTTAAACTCACAAGCATCAAGTGATAGTTGTATCTCAAGAAACTTATCAATGTGTTTTTCACTCAATGGTTTTGACTCTAAACCAGCAAGCATGTCATATGTTACACAAATTGCATGAACTTGGAAGATATTTACAACATGATCTCCAATTTAAATAAAAGTAAACTTGCAACTATGAGCAGTAGTCAAATCACTCAAGGATGTCATCACAAAAATTTTCTCAAGTATTTTATTAATAAGGATAGGCATGTCAAGCATACACAAACAATCAGTAAGATATATCCTTGCAATCAAAGCAAGACATGTAACCAACCGAACAAGATGAAGCATGTCGGTATATGAGGTGTTGGAAGGATCATTCAAAGCATAGAGACTCTTATTAAAGTAAAATTCATTACTTGTTTCAACATGAGATCCAGTTAAATCAGCACAAAGGTTTTGATTATGTTCTATGGCTGAAACATTATTATCACGAGTATTCATTTCTTTGTTATCAAATTTATTTACATGTATAGTATCAGATATATGAGTGCAAAGTATTATATAAATGAACCACATCAAAGCATAGAAAAAATCATATATGACTGAACATTGCTTATCAACTTGAAACATTTCAGCAAAGGTATGGTCATGTGACACTACAAAATCAGCACAACTATCATGGTCAATTTCATTAGAAACATGTGCTTTATCAGAATTACTCACCACTAGACTTTGCAAATCCAAATCTGAATTATTTTCATTACCTTCATGAATTTGTGGTGGTCCAACAACCATGCATGACATTTCTGAAATATTACCACTTCTCTCGTCATGGTTCATGTTTTGGGAAGCAAAGAATTGATTCGGCTGAATGGAAACCTTCTCATCTCTCACAACATGTACGGAGCTGTCATGAGCAGCCATCTTTTCCTCATTCCCATTGCAAACCTGCACATGTGAAAAGACAACTCTAAAAGTAGAGATGAGCGTGTTAGTTTCAAAAATATCCTCACATGTCTTGCATTCTATCTCTCTCGTTTTTCTCGTGGTGTATCCCTCACGCTCTCATTAGTGGTACTCTCAATATCATGGAGGGTGGAATCGCACAACTCTCTTTTGTATTCACTCTCTTTCAGTTTGGTTATGTGGCTCTCAATTTCACATGGGTTTTGATGCACAATTACTTCGGTGTCCAATGGAACAACATATTTATATGTGTCATACTTCGTCATATTCTTCAATGGCATTGGGGCAGCGATTGTTGCAAAAGAATCAAGAGCTGAAGCACCCTCAAATGCTACTAAACTTACATCACATGAAGGAGAAGCTTCTGAATTTGTATTGCCATCAATCCGAACATTATGTCGCTTGTCGGACAATGAAATTTCAGCATCACTATCCACGGCAATCACTTGATCTTCTTCATCAAATCTTGGGGGCTGATCATAATTAACTTCTTGATTTTTTTCATGAACCTACATCACAAATGAAACAAAACTAGAAGAAGGTGTTATGATGTTAGTATTAAATAATTCCTCACATGAATCCTCTTCTTTTTCACTCATTTTGACAATGGGTTCACTCAATTCTTTTGAATCCCCTCTCCTAGCCATTATTACTAATCCCTCTTTTCCCGGTTTTGGGTATTTTGCGGCTGTGGGGTTTTCTTTGGCTGTGGAAACTCTCTCTCAATATGTTTGTGGGTCACTCGAAAGTGTTTCTCACTCTCTCGTTGTCTTCTTTTCAGATCATTCTTTAAAATCTCATGAGCACCTTCCCGATGCCGTCTGCTATGACCAAAGAGACCACCATGAGAGTTGGTTGGGCTATGTCGTTGTAGAGCACGATGGCGTGGTGTAGATAGACGTTCATCTAACATCCTCTCCATGGCCTCCACAAATGAGTTTCCAAATTGCTGTAACTCGACCGCGTGATTGGTGATTCTTTTCCTCTATGTCCACCACGAACACTTGAAGTTGGTCCTGCCATGTTAGGGGCAGCAAGACAAGGTGGAAATATTATGTGGAAACAAACAATCTCACCTCTTACTTACCCAAGTACTTAATTGATCTCAAGGACTGTGATGGTGCTGATGTCGCAGCCTCAACAGAGGTGGTAGAGAGGTCATAAGGATTACGAATCGAAAGTCCCGGTTCAGGTTTTAAGGTGGAGCTATAGGTGGCTAACAAGGAGGGCTACGGTACTGCTCACCAAGTGGATTGATGTGTGCTAAAGATCTGAAACGCTGCTATCAAGAACACCACCGCTAAGATATATGAACTGAAAATTTCAGCAATACACCGCAACACAATTCCCTTCAAATTCTTTACACTTCTCTTTCTTTTTTTTTTTGACTATTTTTTTCTCACTCTTTTTTTTTCCTTCTCTCTTTTTTTAATCTTTTGTTTTTATATAACACGAACAGGGGTGCGGATAATAGATGGAAACGAAACAAACACAATATAGAGACGGTGGTGACTATGAACTAGATGCACACACAAACACAAGGCAACACAGTACCGCCAAAGGGTTATAGGTATTTTTTTGGCTTTGGACTATAGGACAAATCAAAATATATGTGACAAATGATCAAAGGGATAAATATATGACGATGGTAAGACCTACCGTGTCAACGAAAGCTCTGATACCAGATGATGAGTACTAATCTAGGATTAGCACAAGGGATGGCCCGATCTTCACGGCAGTAGGTCACGAACAAGGTAATAGATGTAAAGTAACAGCGGATCAAGATAACTTGCTGCAAAGCAGCGAGTAACTAGCTTTATACCTGGCCAAGGTTGGATGCGACCAAGCGACGGGGAGAGAGGCATTGAAACCGTGAAGACTTCGACTCGATCTCCGAACGACCGCAGAACCACAACCGGAGCTAATCCACACAAAGAGAGGCAGCCGTATTGGAACTCGCAGGAATCTCTTCACAAGTCCAAGAAGAACAAGGAAGAACAAGGGTTGAGTAAGCACTGCGGCAGCTCGGCTGCAATCTCACCGGATTAATCTCAAATCATTCAAAAGTTGTTTACATCTGAGGTGTGGGGGTCTATTTATACTAAGAACAAGCCTCTAGGATGGGTGAAAACATGAAAACAAAGTATTTGGTTCGTCAATGTGAAAGGGCTCCTCGAAATGGTCTTCTGAGCTTTTCCCGCGTGGCTGTTTGGCTTCTGAGTAGTCTTCAATGTTTTGACCATAACTTCTTCTAGGGAACTCCAAATGACGAACGGCCAGATGCATTTGAAACCTAACTCGATCCCCGTTCCAACCATGTATACCATGCACCACGAATTATTGTAGAATGATACAGTTTAACATGGGAACTTGAACTTCATGTAGGTTGTCGACCTCTGGACCAGTGTGCACTCGACCAGAAATAACTCTTAGCTCGAAACTCCAAACTGGTCGCGGCTAGACTCTTTGAAAACTAGACTTCCAGCCGGTTCCAACGAGTACTCATACGCCTTCATAGCTTTTGTGAATCAAAAGTTATGGCCGTTTCTTCAACTGGTCCGTTTTTACCTGCCCTTGTCCGCTGACTGATCCGTTGTGTTCTTCATGTAGCTTGATGGTGTAGCCCCTTGTGTAAACCTAAGTAATATCAACATACAAGACTTAGGTAGCACAAAATTGTCATTAGAATTGAGTTTAAGTTCACAAAGTAGCGCGTGCACCTCTTGTTGTATCTTTTTAGCTCGGCTACATGTGATTGGTCCCGTAGGTGTTGGTGTAGAGGTCGGCAATGTGGTTGGAGTGGTCGATGACGCCGGCGTGGGCGTATCATCGGTCTACCACCGAGGCAGAATATGTCGCAGCCGCGAGTTGTTGTTCCCAGCTGTTGTGGATTTCATACACTTTGAGAGACTTTGGTGAGGAGTGCACCCAAATTCCACTTCTTTGTGATAGCACCAGCGCCATAAGCGTAGCGAAAAACCCTGTGCTTCATTCCAGAACCAAACACATAGAAGTGAGGTACCATTTCTTGGGAGACAATGTGGAGAAAGGGACCATTGTGTTGAGCCATGTACCTACCCAAGATCAGCTTGCAGACATTTTCACAAAGCCTCTCGACCAAGCTACATTTGTGCGCTTGCGGGGGGGACTTAGGGTTTGTTGCCCTTTCTAGTTGATTCTTGGGGGATTTCGTTGTACCATATATATCATATCATGTTTACTTTGATGTATATACATGCTTTGCTTGATGTACAAACCATGGTAGGCTAGCCATCTTGTTATATATCATGTTGCATTTGTATTATATTGCATTTTAGGATGATGAGCTTCTTTCATATGTTGTATTTGAGTTTCTTTGGCTACTTGTGAGATATTGGTCATGTGTGTGGAGAAATGGCCATGTGAGGCTATGCCCTTGGAATATTTGAGAAATATGTGTTGTGAGATAGCCCTTTTTGAATCAAATGCTAATCTTGACTAAATTTGAGGAAATGTGCTCCACTCATATGTAGTAGTGTATCCATGTCTCGTTTTGGTCTAAATGTGCTTTCAATACTTAGATTGTGTTTGGATGTCTTTCTCTTGCTTTTGGGCCAAAGGCCGAATATCATTGTGAATGTTTAGCCTATGTTGCATTCATGGGGGAGCATAAGCTTCTTTTTGCCGCAAAGGCACTTCATGTACCATGATATGATTTAATCTTGAAAAGAAGTGTGTATACTTGAGAAATGCTCCATCCACCATGTTTATGCTTAAATTGTCTTATCTTTTAAACATGGATGCAAAACATGTTGCATGATGTTCACCAATGGAGAAGTCTCCCCGAAGTGGACACATGGCTCATAAGCTTTAACATGACATGCTTTGCTTTATGGGTGTTTGCAATGATCTTTTGTTGAGAATTGGATATCCTTGTATGATCTCTCGGTTGATATGCATGTTTTTGGCTCGAATGTGACATGGATATTCTTTTACATTTGAAGTGAGCCATCTTTTGATATAATTATTCAAATCTGAAACTTTGCTTTGCCACATGCCTATATTTCCATATATTACTTGTGGCAATGCTTTGACTTTTTTATGATCCATAGCCTTTGACACTAAATTTGGCCTATTTGAGAAGCTCATGTAGATGTGTATATGCTTTGTTTTGCATTTCTGCATTTTCAACTTGATTCATACATTGTCAACAAGGGGGGAAGAGGTAAGCTTCATGAAAATTCAGTAGAGGTGAGCTAAAATTTGGAAGTTTGCATCCACATGTTCAGGGGGAGCTTGCATTTGTTCAGGGGGAGCTTTCTTGCTGTTTTCGGTGTGGAGTTTGTGCTTTGCTCGGCTTGTGACCTTTCTTTGCCTTTCTTTGGTTTTGGTCATGAGTTGCGCTTCTTTGTTTTCTTTCTTCTTTCTTTCTGTCTCTGAATTTCATTTCGCGTTGTGTGTTGTCAATGCACTCATCAAGGGGGAGATTGAGGACCAGGAGCGTCCCGGTGGTCGATGGATGACCGCTCCTCAGTGATGAGTGATTGACAACGGGTGTTGGACTGACTCTTGGCTCAGTGCGCAGGTGTAGGCTGCGGCCTAGTTCGTGTTGTTGCAGGTGAAGAACGGGCGCGAAAGGTCTTCAGCCTTGAGGGGCCTCCGGGAGATGGAGAGACAAGTAGGCTCGGTTCGAGGGACCCGGTGGATGGCGGGACTAGGTGTGGGCCACATGGTGGCGAGACGAGCAAGACGAAGTCATGGACGATCGAGCCGGTGCACGGTGGCGGTCGAGTCAAGGGGCTTGGCGGGAGGCCGGGCCGAGCACGCGGGGTTCAGTGGTTTGCCCACAACACCATCGGAGGACGGTTTCTTGGTTTGGGCCTCAAAACCAATCCCGAAGACACAACACGACGGAGACGGGATCCGGCGTGTCGAGAAGCTTCGAAGCGGAGGACACGCGGCGGGATCGCATGGCTTGCGTCGGGAGGACGCGGGGTGCGGCGAAGGCGTGGCCGTCCAATGGCAAGACCCACAAACATTACATAAATGCCCCTGTGTGGGTTGTATCACCAGTAGTTGAGTTAGGGGTAGTCGAGTCATTTCCCACACCGGTGGGACCCGATATATAAGCCATGAGTGTGTGTGGATGGCTCTCTCTCTCCGCGACTTAGGGTTTCATTTCCCCCCTCCTCTTTCTCTTTTTCCTGGACTATTTTCTTCTCCATTTTCTCTAGGCTAGCATGAGAGCTTCATGAGAGATTTGTTGAGAGGGATGGATGCTAGGGCGGCATGCTAGACCTTGTGAATCTTTCCTAGTTTGTATAGAAGATTCAAGCATTGTGAATTTCGTGGTCTTTTTCGTGCTTGTTTTTGGTGCCTTTGTTCTTGGTGTGATTCCGCGGATTTGAATGGGTTTCTCCCCGGATTTCTTCGAGGGAAACATGGATGGATGCCTAGTGCATCTTTGTGATTGATCTTGTGCCCTCAAACGCCGGAAACCACTTCGATTCAAGGATATTCGTTCGGTGCTCTAGCTTTTGGTGGTGTTCAAAGGATCCACGATTCCCGATGATTTAGGGAGTTAGGAGACGAAATTTTTGGGGTATAGCATCCTTGGTTGACGCTTTACATGTCCCCAAACTCTTGTCTCAACGACCTTCAATCGTTTGGGAGATCCGGTGATGGATTGGGAGTGTTGACTTCGGGGTCGAGCAGTTTTCGGTTATGTTCGTGCACGGCGGACGGTCCGCGAGGGCCGGGCGGACGGTCCGCGCGTACGGTGTTCTTCGCGTGTTCTTCCCGTTCTTGCTCGGCTTTGCTTTCGATCCGTTTTGGTTTCGAGTTTTGGTTGGAAGTGGTTTCGGACGGTCGCGCGGCGGGCGGACGGTCCGCGGTGCCGGCGGACGGTCCGCGTGCTCCCCGCGGACGGTCCGTTTTTCGGGGTTCGCATCCGGAGGTTCGTTGGCTTTAACGGACGGTCCGCGGCCCGAGGCCGGACGGTCCGCCGTACCGTGCGGACGGTCCGCGGTACATTGGAGGACGGTCCGCGGTACATTGGCGGACGGTCCGCGTGGCCCGTGCGGGACGGTCCACCTCTCCTAGCCGGATGGTCCGCGCGTTGCGGCCGCTTTGCTCTTTGGTTCAATTCCTCCCTCCTTCTTTCGTGCTTCCGCGTGTGCTTCAAGGAATCGTTCCTAAGACCTGAGGTTGATCCATAATGTCATTGTCTTGGCGATTGGTGTGTGATTTGATCCATCACTTGTGTGTGACCAGGTTTTGACTAGGGTATAGGCCGGGTTCTTTGAGAAGAATTTTTACCGGCTCCTATTCACTCCCCCCTCTCTAGTCGCCATCCGATCCTTCGTGTGTACCAAAATACACCGTCAACAACCATTTACCCTCTTGAGAGGCGTGAGTTTGTGCCTCGAGATGAGCCACCACGTAGAGAAGGTGGTAGGTGTGTTGTGTTTGGGCGTGGTGAGTTTTCCGGACGTTCCTTCGCTCGTGGCCAATACAAGTATGGGGGGAACGATCGCAACTTTAGGTCCCGTACGAGCTACGGGCCACGGTCTCCCCTTCGTGGTACGCGTAGTCCTCCTAGGGGACGTGTGGGTGTTCCACCTAGGAGAGATAGGATGGATTTTGCTAACCCCATGTTTGAGCAAATGGTACCGCACCGGTTTGATTCATTTTGTACTAACCCCGGCCGAGTCGTTTGCTCACTCTCTCGCATTTTTGATTTTGCAGGTGGGAGGCATGGAGGGATTTTGGTTGATCGACTCCGGTTGCTCTCGACACATGACCGGGAGATTGAAGGTGGTTCTCTAGCCTCACCTTGGAGATGACCAACGAGTACATCACTTTTGGGGACAATGGGAAAGGTAGAGTGCTTTCGGTGGGGCACGAAAAGGTGAGTGAGTCTCGTGACTCTTCGGGATGTTTCTCTTGTCAAGTCTTTGGGTTACAATCTTCTCTTTGTTTCCCGACTTCTTGATGAGGGTTTTGAAGTCCGTTTCAAAACAAAGTTGTTCTCGTGTCTTGGACTCTCGAGGCGATCTCGTGTGCACGATCGTCCATTAGGGTCAGATTTTCAAAGTCAATTTTTCTCGGCTTGTTGTCTCTTCTCGTTGCTTGGTTGCCGGTGTTTCGGCGGAGCTTTGGAAATGGCATAGGAGACTAGGTCACTTGAGTTTTGACTTGGTGTCACGCTTGAGTGGGATAGGATTGGTATGAGGATTGCCAAAGTTGAAATACCAAAAGGATTTGGTATGTGCTCCGTGTAGGCATGGTAAGATGGTCGCCGCTTCTCACCGCCTCGACATCCGTTATGACGAGAGAGGTCATGCGAGATGTTCCATATGGACTTGGTTGGTCTAGCTCGTGTGTGCTCGGCAGGTGGGAAATGGTATGTCCTTGTGATCGTGAACGACTATTCTAGCTACGCTTGGGTCTTCTTCTTAGCCGACAAGGGGGAGACATTTGGTTTTGTTCGGGATCTGATTTTTAGGTTGAAGAATGAGAGGAATGGAGATGTTATTCTAGCTATTGGTAGCAACAATGGCGTTGAATTTAAAAACTCATTTTGAAATCTTTTGTCGTGATTTAGGTCTCGAACATCGGTTTTCTTCTCCCTATGTGGCTTGTCGAATGGTGTAGTTGAGAAGAAAAATCATTCCCTTTGTGAGATGGCTCGGACGATGCTCGACAAGCATAGGACTCCGAGAAGATATTGGGCGGAGGCGGTGAATACCGCTTGCCATGTTGGAAACTTTATTTTTCTTAGGGCCTTCTTAAACAAGACATGCTATGAGCTCATGCACGGGCGAGCACCTAGAGTGAGCCATTTCGGGCTTCGGTTGTCGGTGCTTTATTCTCAAGAAGGGTAGGCTTGATAAATTTGAGTCGAGGTCCTCGGATGGGATTTTCTTGGGTTATGCTAGTCATTCTCGAGCATTTCGTGTGCTCAACCTTGATACTAAAATAGTCATGGAGACTTGTGAGGTTAGCTTCGATGAGACACAACCATGCGATTCGTCCGTCTTTGAGTGTGCAGTGACGACGAGGTTGGAAAGAAGATCTTTGAGAATGAGGAGGATGATGATGGAGAGGATGATGCCGATGATGGTGAAGCTCCAGCCCACGCATGTACCCTCTACTTCCACTATGACGACTACAATGCAGATGGTCCATCCCCTACACCACCTACGATCCAGCAAGATCGGTGGAAGCAAGTCGCCGAGGGGGAGGTTGTCTCCGGGCGAGAGGCACCGAGGCATGTTCAAGTTGATCATCCGCCCTCAAGAATCATCGGCGACATCAATGATCGTACAACACGGTCGAGGTGCGAGAAATTCTTCTCACTTTGCTCATTCATCTTCTCGTTGCTACCTTTGAGCCAAAAGACATTGGACATGCTCTATCCGATCCTAATTGGGTGAATGCCATACATGAGGAGTTAGAAAATTTTGAGAGAAGCCAAGTGTGGGAGTTAGTGGAGCCACCACCAAACCGCAAACCTATTAGGACAAAATGGGTGTGCTAAAACAAAGAGGAGAAATTGGTGAGGTGGTGAGGAACAAGCCGAGGTTGGTTGCTCGGGGTTATAGCCGAAGGAGCGGATAGACTATGAGGAGACATTTGCTCCTGTAGCCCGTTTGGAGGCAATCATGATTCTTCTAGTCTTTTCCGTGGCTAAAGGATTCGAGTTGTACAAAATGGATGTGAAGAGTGCCTTCTTGAATGGGTTCCTAGAGGAGGAAGTTTATGTGAGGCAACCACTTGGGTTTGAGAGTGTTGATTTTCCCCACCAAGTGTACAAGTTGAGGAAGGCCTTGTATGGGCCGATGAAGGACTATTAGGAGACTAGAGAGGGGGGAGTGAATGGGAGCCGATAAAAATTCTTCTCCTAAGAGATAACTCGGCCTATACCCCAAATTCACAACTACGGATTCCCACACGAGTTTGCCAAGATCACGCGATCACAACGAACATACCAACCATAGGAACAAACCCCAAGTGATCCCAAAGCGGAAGCATGAAGCAAGAAGCAAAGGACTTAGCCGTCCTGCAGAAGCCCTGGCGGACAGTCCTCGGCCATGGGGCGGACGGTCCGCGCTCACCGTGCGGATGGTCCACGACCCACGGCAGACTGTCCGTTGTGACGCCCCAGGTTTTTAATTACCGTCATTAACGCTAATGACCGGATCAGCCGAGTCAAACCGGTCGCCGCCGGTCAAACCTAGGTCAACCCGTGTCCTCATCTCAAAAACCTCACCAATGAACCCTATTAGACCCCCTTGACCAAGTCTACACACACCCGTGGTCAACCCTTGGTCAAAGGCACGGTCAAACCCCGCTTAAGAATTGACGTCGGCCGAATGTCGTCCGGAACTTTTGCCGCATTCTCCAAATTTCACCTAAACACTTCAAAATCTATCTTTATGAAAGTTGTCCAGCTTTGTTGAGAGACACAACTTTCATGTAGACCGGCATTTCAAATTTTGAGAGGAAATTGGTGAAAAACTTGATCGACCGACAAGTACCTCCTATTTATCGGAACATGGCGGCATTCAAAGTTGGCAAGACGTTCCCGCAAAATCCGTTGTGAAAAACACTATACGGCCTTTGTAGAAGTTGTAGAGGGTAGTTAGATCTAGAACTTTCCTATTCATCACTTTGTGCATTTCTATTCAAGATTTTTGAGAAAAGCTAGGTCGAACAAAGGGGCGGTCCGCAACGTTCGGCGCCGCCGAACGCGAGTGCGCGCGCGCGCGCGCGCCGCCCGCGCGCCGCGCGCGCGCGCGCCGCGCCCGCCACACCGTACCACCGCCCGCGCCCCCGGGCGCGCGCGCGTCACCCGAGGCCGTGCCTCCCTAGGCCGCGCACCCTCCCGAGGCGAGCACGCACACCAAGGCCCCCCCGGGACTCCGCGCCGCCCGCGCCGCATCTCGAGGCAGCGCACGCCGCCGGGTCGCTCCCCCGCCCCCGCCGCGCCCTGTGCGGCTCTCGCCCGCGCTGCTCCCTCCGTTTTCCCTTGCCCCGAGTCGGAGAGCTCCTCTATTAAAGCAGCCATTGCTCCTCCCCGCGGCGCGCGGGACCACCCGAGCCGACCGTGCCATCCGTCGGCGCCAAGACCGAGCAGCCGCGGCGAGCTTCGGTTCCGGCCGACCGCGAGCCCAAACAACCCTCCTCCACCTCCCCTAGCTCCCCCATGAGCCGCCCGAGCCGCCCACTTGCGTTCGCAGCGGCGCGCGCGCGCGCGCCGGCGCTAGCAGCCCGGTGGTCGGTGCCGACCGGCGCCGCCGAGGCCGCTCGCCGGGGCCGCACCGCCCCGTTCCAACCGTTGAAATCGAGCTCTAGGTGAGCCACGAGGCCTCCTCCACCCTCTCCCCACCGACTCCGGCTACCACCTCGCCGGATTTTGGCCATAACCGCCACCGGCCATGGCGAGGGACCCAATTGCGTCTTCCTCAATCTTTCCGGGTGATTTTCGTAAACTAGGGGCGTATATGTAAGAATCTAAAACTTCCGGGGGCCCCGCCGCAAAAACGAATCTCGAAATAGTAAAGTGCATTGGGCTGATTCTTGTAAACTGCGTAGAAAATCATAGGAAAATCAGAAAAAAAGCAAAATAAATTTTGTTGGATTTGCGGTGAAAAATTCCACAACGTTTGTTATTCTTGCCCGAGCTAGTTCCGGATAGTTTTTGCATGAAAAATAGAAATGTGAAAACCTAGATCCGTAATATCTCACAATCTATAAATCTTCCGTAGCTAATTTTTGGATATGTTGCGTGTTAGGTCATGACTAGCGCCCGTACGAAACATTGCACAAAGTTATGATATAAATATTTTTATAAAAATGTTCTTCCTTTTCTACACGATTTGCATAAATGATTTTTGTAGCTAAAACTAATTAGGTTTTTGCAACCAAATTTTGCATACTGCCTTTTTATCTTAAAACACACCTCTGGTGAATTAATCACAATTTTATAGTTAACAGAAATATTCATTCTTGAATTATGCTTGATTTTCTTTGAAAATACATAACTCAAGTTTCTTAACAGTTCTAGGTGTATGTGCTGCACCACTAGGCTAGTTTTGGACCATATCACATGTGTGAGAAAGTTAGGATCATTTTGTTGAGTAATTATTTTTGTGTGCATTTACCTTGTCCTTTTAGCTAGCTTTTGATATTTTCAAAAAATAATTAATTTCTAGCTATCCAAGACATGCATGTTGGTCCAGTGACTTGTTTAAGGTGTAGCACTCCCTTCCACTGAATTTTATTAATTAATTTCATAAATAAAAGCTATGGAAACAATTAAAGGATTAATAGTCATTAATGGGAAAAATCACCAACCATCTTTAAGAACCTTGAGATTGGTTGTAAATTATTTTAGAAAGCTAAATATAGCCACCCACTACTGTTTGTGAAGTTGAATTAAACTATTTGCATATATATGTACACAGTCACTATCAAAAAGAATATCTGTTAAAGAATTGCAAATTGTTCCTTTTTGGAAGAGTATGCTAAATGTATTCTTATCTAGGTGAATGTGCCCAACTAATACACCCCTTGGTTGTCATTATGGTTTGTGGTTATTTAAATTAAAAATCGTCGAATAAATCTTGCATTGCATCTTCGTGTAGATCTTTCCGACGGTAGACGGACGTTCGTGCCGAAAGGAGGGAACGAAGGTGACGACGAAGAGCTGCCATACGTGGACGTAGCTCAAGACCTGGACCCAAGTCTAGAAGGGCCCAAGGCCAACCTTGCCAGCGAAGGCAAGCCCCGATCATTAACCCGTCTTTTAAAATTGTGCAATTATGTTTGCTACGATTGTGCATTTACGTTTCAGGAGTTGATTTCAAACCCTAGATGCATGATCCCTAGGTACCTATGCTCTATCACTAGTATGCCGGGTCGATAGCGCTATGCTATAGGACCCGATAGAAGTCGAGTGATGTTCGTCACTCGCGAGAATAGGTTCTTATGTTGGAATCATAAGATCTTCATAAATGGATTGCTCATGTGGTAAGAGCATGTGATTTGGGCTCTGGTCCAGTGGCTTTCGTGGGCTAAGCTTTTGAACGTACTAAGCACTTACCGGGAATGGGACCGGTAAGCCTAGTACCTTAATGAGACGGCGCGTGAACTTTTCCCTATTACTCTTGATTATTCACCTTACCGGGTAGCTACCGGGAAGGGGGTGCATGTGTGACACTGGGTACTTTGCGGGGTACGCCGGCTAACCTTGTACCCAGGACTGTAGGCTCTGTTCCCAACCTGAGGACTTTTGGGAACTGCTTGGGAAAGTTGTCCTTGCGGGGGCAGCCTACCGTGTGTTTAGGTTTACCTTGCAAGGTTTAAATCAATCGATTGTCGGCCTCTCACCGTTATCCGAGATCGCTTAATCAATCGGCCATGATATCCCATAATGATGGAACTCGGTGAATATGGTTGTATGAATTAATTGCTTGTCCAATTATTGATTGAATTAGATGGCACATTTAGAAATGGTAATCAACTAGAACTTGTGATAAAAGATTGAAAGTAAGGATCTACTCTTAGTATCTCTTCAGCAAAAGAAACTCCACCGGCCAAAAGCCTTTCATGTCTAGAGTTTGGTGATGTAGTTATCACCCGATGGTTAAGTCTTGCTGAGTATTAGTATACTCAACCTTGCTTTAAAACTGTTGTTTCAGGTGTTGTTGACCGGGAGGGTGACGACAAGTGATGACATCACGGATGGCCTCCTGTGATGTTTATCATTGCGCTAGTTTAATTTATTCCGCTGTTTTTGAACTCTGAACCTTTACTCCATGTCGGGAACAATGGTTTGTAATAAAATGATTAACTCACGTTGTACTCTGGACTCGCCTTCGCGTGAGTTTTAATGCATGTGTCGATCCTCTGTTCGATGTCCAAGTGATTTACCGGGCGTTAACCCGACAACTAACGACATGATGATACTTTACTATTGCTTAGTGACCAAAGTGGATCGGTCTTAGGCGATAGTACGGTATTTTCCTGGGCGGGTTGTCACAGCTGGTATCAGAGCGATTGCATGTACCAGAGCTTAATTAACAACCTTAATCACATGATTTTGGAATAAAAACTGCCAATATTGTTTGATTTGCAAAAGACGTTAGTCCGTTAAGGATAAACTAGACCGAGAGGCCCTAGAGGGAATTTTTTGTTTTCTTTCGGTGCCTTCTTTAACCTATGGTTTATTTTGCTAACTTCCAAAGACATTTACTTTATGTCGGACTTACTTTCTTCCACAACCAAACTAGATGAGCCACGTGTTTTATGTGTGTGCCGTATCGCATCACGGGAATTGCGAGGGCCGATGGAGTGATCCATTCCACAGATCCCATCTTCGTGTCCGGTTATGAGTTGTGTTGTCGCCACGTGTTTTATACGTGAGCATTCCGCATGTCGAATATGCGAGGCAAGGATACACTCCATTCAAACGGAGAGTGTCCGAGGTTGGACGCCGTCCATTGTAGCGAACATGGCCTCACATGCCATTAGTTCGAAGTTTGATTTTGGTGATTCATGACAACATGATCATTGGGACCAATCCTATTGTTTTAGCATGTCTTTGTAGACACTTCTAGGTCCCAAGGATGCAAGAAAACCATATGCCAAATTGAGAAAATAGTCTATTTTTCAAGAGTCAAAACCGAGCAAGAAAAGGAAAACGAGAAGACACCGTCGGATGAACCGACGGTCCCGCAAATACAAGCGTCGGTGCAATCATCGGACAAGTTGGTGCACGTGGTCAAGCCCTAGGTACCGTCGAATGAACCGACGGTCCGTTTTTTAGTAGCGTCGACGAGTTGCGGAGGAAGAGCAAGGAAGGCCGTAGCACCGGATGATCCGACGGTCCGAGTGCGGACCCCGTCGGTCTATCCGACACTCGGCTCGAATTCATACAGAGACGCACCAAGACAAAGCCTTCAAGACCGGATGATCCGGCGCCTTGGTTAAGGCATAGCGTCGGTCTATCCGACGGTCCGTTGGAAGCTAACGAGCACCGACCCGGACGCGAGGCCTTCAAAGACCGGGATGATCCAACGTGGCGTCGGAGCATAGCGTCGGAGCAGCTTGTGTCGGGAGAACCTCAACGGCTACGTGACGTGGGAGGGGCACCGGATGAACCGACACCCCGGAAAAGCATAGCGTCGAATCATCCGACGGTACCTTTTTCGGTGGACGTTAGCCAACGGCTAGTTTGATGCCTTGGGCTATTTATACCCCCTCCACTCACTCATTTGAGGTTGCTGGATTGTGTGGAAGTGCGAGAGGAGTTCAAGACACATTCAATATCATATCCAATCCTTCCAAGTGCTTAATTGCTCATCCTTAGACTACTGCATGCTTTGTGTGTGTGCTTAGTGCTAGGCTTAGCTTAGAGCTGAGTGAGTGCAAGGTTGTGCCAACCTTGTGAGGTGATTCTTGAGTGAATCCAGTTGTACAAGGTTCGCCGGAAGCCTTGGGGCCTAAGTGGCTCACCGGCAATCATCATCAACCCTCCGTCTTGGTGTGGAGCGGCGAGGACACTTTGTGCGGGGGGACGTGGAGACCCCGTTCCTTGGTGGAGAAGCTCCTTAGTAGAGGTGGCATCAAGGTGACCAAGCGAGCTTGACAAGTGCCTAAGTGGCTAGCCTTTGTGGCAAGTCAAGTTGGTGCTCTTGGGAGAGACTTGGTGACCGGGAAGCAATACTCTTGTGTGAGTGCTTCAACAACGTGGACTAGGGGTGGCTTAGTGCCTACCGATACCACGGGATAAATCGCGTGTCAAGAGTTTGCTTCCTCTCATCCCCTTTACGTTTCCGCATTTACTCTATTGCAATCTTTGCTTGCCTCTACTTTCCTAGAGTAGTATCATGCTAGGATTGGCTATAGGTTGCAAACCTTCTTTTGGGATGGGAGTTTCACACTAGAACAACCGTAGTTGCACATATAGATAGTATGTTCTAGTTTACCTTTTATGTAAAATTTAGTGAGCCGTAGGTTAAGGTTTTTAAGTTGCCTAATTCACCCCTCCCCCTCTTAGGCTAATGGCCATCCGGTTCGTTACAAGTGGTATCAGAGCCGGGACTCACTTCCTTCACAAGGATATGCCAATTCGATTGGTAAATTGTGAAAACCAGCTAATTGGAACGGTTAAGCTTCACCGCCTAGTAAGTTGCTCTCTAGAGGTATGAAAGGGGTGGATACCTTAGGTTTGGCTCCACATTTCGATGGCACGGGCTATCCTCGGTGGAAGGTTCTCATGGAGGCCTATCTCCAAGCAAGGGACCTTGATGTTTGGAGAGTCACCGATGAGGGTATGAAAAATGGTACTAGGAAGGAAAAGCAATTTGATGTAATTGCTAAGAGTATCATTTTGTCCTCACTAGATGTAGGCGTTTTCAATAGAGTTTTTACTTGTGAAAATGCTCATGAGCTATGGAAAACCATCAAGGAGCAAAATGAGGGTTCAAAAGAAGTTGCTAATGAACGCTACGGTTGTCTCCTTGAGGAATTCAATAGCTTTAAGCAACTTGCTAATGAAAATGCCGAATCTATGTACTCACGCCTAAATGTGCTTGTCAATGAGATTAATGCCTTAGGTGTGAAGGACATCACGGACTTGAACATCAACCGCAAGATCCTTCAAAGTCTCCGGAAGCCCGACTATGACTTGGTGAAAGCAATCATCTACGAGAAGAAGCTCGAAGATTTGAAGCCATCGCATATCTTGAGCAAGATCATGGCACATGAGCTTCAACTCATGCCCAAGTCAAAGAAAGCGCCCCAAGAAAAGCCTCATGAACCATCTTCTCCAACTACAAGCCATGCTCTCTCAAGCCGACAAGAGAAGATGTTGAGTAGGATGGCTACTCATGGAAGCTCAAGTGAGGATGATGAGGATGATGGTGACAATGAAGATTCCTCAAGTGTTGAAGAGGTTGAATCTATGGTGGCCGAGTACGTGAAGAAGATCTTCAAGTATGTGAAGAAAGTCAACATGTATGGCTACAACATCCACTTGAGAGAAGGGCGTCATCATCAGCACATCAAGTTCACCAAGATCAAGCACAAGCCCAAGAAGAAGGTGGTCAAGGAGAGAAGACCAAGGCAAGAAGCAACCTTCGCCGTCCGCGAGTGGACAAGTGGTGGATCAAGTTCTTCTAGCTCAAGCGATGAATCAAGAAAGAACTTCACCAACCGCTTCATGCAAGGTTCTTCATCATCACACATGTGCCTTATGGCCAAAGGTATGGAAAGCGATGTAAGTGATGACGAATCCGACACCACCTCTCTCAATGATCTTGTTGAGCTAATCCATGAGCAAAAAGGAATGCTTGAACAACAAGCTAATGAAATTAAAGAACTCAATGCTCTCAATGATCTTAGTGACACCCTTGCTACAAATTATGAACATTTGTTGTGCAAATTCAAATTGCTTAGCAAGGAGTGTGATGAGCTAAAATCTAAGCTTGAGAGCAATGAGACTAAAACAAGTAATTCCTTTGAGCTTCATGAAACATCTATCCCTTGTGCAATTCCTATCTCCAAGGTAGATGCTTCAACTTCTTGCATTGATTTAATTGATGAATCTTGCTCACCACCTTGCCATGAGAATGTTGTTGTAGAATCATGTGACTATCTCATAGGCAAGGAAAATGATGAGCTCAAGCAAGAAGTGAAATGGCTCCGAGAGTGGTTGGCAAACTTGATGGGCAAGGGCAAGAATGATGAAGAGCAAGTGGACATCTCTCAAGACATGAAGAGCCAAGTCCAACCTTCTCAAGACAACCGTGATCCCATGGTGAAGAAGCTTGAGAAGGGTGCAACCGTGACTTGCTACAAGTGTCATTGAGAAGGGCACAAGTTCTACAAATGCCCTCCATTTGTCAAGAAGATGGACAAGGGCGCAAAGAAGAAATTGAAGCCCACCATCAAGAGCTCCCTCATCTACACCAAGCCCAACCGCAAGAACAAGACCAAGAGCAACACCTACGTCATCAAGAAGAAAGCAAATGGCAAGGTGGTTGCACACAAGGTTGGGAAGATGAAGGAAGAGCGGGGTTGGAACCAACCTATTTGGGTGCCCAAGGAAGTCATCACCAACATAAAGGGGCCTCAAATGGTTTGGGTTCCGAAGGCCACTTGAAGGCCTTAAGAGCGGGGACTTGGGAGGCTTGGCACAAAGAAGTTGTAAAAATTCATGCCTACAAGCCAAGCTTGCAAATTGGACATGTATTGCCCAAGTTCCCCGGTTGAGGTAATGGAAACTAGTACCTATCTCTTGCATCATTGTAGCTCCATTCCCTTGTTTAGGTTGCATTTGTTGCAATGTTTACATATGGTAGGTTGCTTGTGTCATGTGCTAACCCATGAGCAATCCACATGGTTTGATTAGTGTGTAGGAAAGCTACACTTGTTCTTTCATGGTGCATGTTTTCATACATATCTCTTTGCATCATGAGCAAGCTATAGGGTAAGCTTCCCTTTTGTTGTCATAAACAATGTGCATACATTTGGTTGGTGATTCAAACACTAAATGCACACATTTAGGGGGAGTTCATCCTATGGTTTGATTATGGGACTAACATTGTTTCAAGCTTATCTTATGTAGTCCCTTAGCGACGCGTTCCGGTGCGATGTTTCATTCTAAGAGAATGCTATTTCACTCTCAATGTGATCTAACATCTCTAAAAGAGTGAATATAGCAATATGAGCTTCATGCTATTGAATCATGTCCTTGCGAGCTTATGTCTCTATAAAAGTTCAAAGGCAATGTACTCATACATTCCTAATCCTTGTCGTACCCCAAGTGTCTTCTATGCAAGCTTCTTTCAAGTGGTGTCACCGAGTGATATCATTTCCAAGTGGCTCATCTTAATGTGGTGCCAACAAGGTAGAGAGGATAATCCCCCGGAGGTATGCAATGATCAAAAGATTACAAGTGATATCTACAAGTGGTAATGTAACAAGAACCCATTTGTCTTATCTCTTGTCCTTTAAGCTACCTCCTTGCATGATATGCTCCTAGCTTCCTTGTCTTTCAAGTTTGTAGTTGTGCACTTGTTTCTCACTACTCTTGTCCTACAAGTGGTATTCTTTTTGTGCACATACTTAGGGGGAGCTTAGTTTGTATCATGCTAGTATCATGAACTTGTGATCCACCTTAGTTATTCTCACATGTGATATCTTCATTGATATCATACATATGGATCATGGTTCATGCGGCTTTCTCCCTTGCATTTAACATCTCTCCTTTGAGCTATGGTTGCTAGATCTTGCTAGTTTCCTTGGACCCGTTTGCTTTGGACTTTTTGGAGATTTTATTCCAAAGGGGGAGAATGTGAGACCAAAGCAAGCGTGTGGCTTAAGCTTACAAGTGGGCTCAAGGATGCTTACAAGTGATTTCAAGGATATGAGACCAAAGGGGAGAACGTGAACATAAAGATCAAAAAGGGGGAAGTTTGATCTAGGGGGAGTTTGGATGATGGTAAGCATCAAAGCAAGTGTAAGTGGTTCTAATTTTGTCAATTTCAGCAAATTTATGCTTGCTTTGGTTGTGTTGTCATAAATCACCAAAAAGGGGGAGATTGTAGCGAACATGGCCTCATATGCCATTTGTTCGGAGTTTGATTTTGGTGATTCATGACAACATGATCATTGGGACTAATCCTATTGTTTTAGCATGTCTTTGTAGACACTTCTAGGTGGACGCAAGAAAACCATATGCCAAATTGAGAAGATAGTCTATTTTTCAAGGGTCAAAACTGAGCAAGAAAAGGAAAAGAGAAGACACCGGTCCCGGATGAACCGACGGTCCCTCAAATACAAGCGTCAGTGCAATCGTCGGACAAGTTGGTGCACAGGGTCGAACCCTAGCTACCGTCGGATGAACCGACGGTCCGTTATTAGTAGTGTCGGACGAGTTGCAGAGGAAGAGCAAGGAAGGCCGTAGCACCGGATGATCCGACGGTCTGAGTGAGGACCCCGTCGGTCTATCCGACGCTCCGCTCTTGAATTCATACAGAGACGCGCCAAGACGAAGCCTTCAGCACCGTGTGATCCGACGCCTTGGTTAAGGCATAGCGTCGGTCTATCCGACGGTCTGTTGGAAGCTAACAGTACCGACCTGGACGCGAGGCCTTCAGCACCGGATGATCCGACGTGGCGTCGGAGCATAGCGTCGGAGCAGTTGTGTCAGAGAACCTCAACGGCTACGTGACGTGGGAGGGGCACCGGATGAACCGACGCCCTGGAAAAGCATAGCGTCGGATCATCCGACGCGTACCTTTTTCGGTGGACGTTAGCCAACGGCTAGTTTAATGCCTTGGGCTATTTATACCCCCTCCACTCACTCATTTGAGGTTGCTGGATTGTGTGGAAGTGCGAGAGGAGTTCAAGACACATTCAAGATCATATCCAATCCTTCCAAGTGCTTAATTGCTCATCCTTAGACTAGTGCATGCTTTGTGTGTGTACTTAGTGCTAGGCTTAGCTTAGAGCTGAGTGAGTGCAAGGTTGTGCCAACCTTGTGAGGTGATTCTTGAGTGAATCCAGTTGTACAAGGTTCGCCGGAAGCCTTGGGGCCTAAGTGGCTCACCGGCAATCGTCATCAACCCTCCGGCTTGGTGTGGAGCGGCGAGGACACTTTGTGCGGGGGACGTGGAGACCCCCTTCCTTGGTGGAGAAGCTCCTTAGTGGAGGCGGCATCAAGGTGACCAAGGGAGCTTGACAAGTGCCTAAGTGGCTAGCCTTTGTGGCAAGTCAAGTTGGTGCTCTTGGGAGAGACTTGGTGACCGGGAAGCAATACTCTTGTGTGAGTGCTTCAACAACGTGGAATAGGGGTGGCTTAGTGCCTACCGATACCACGGGATAAATCGCGTGTCAAGAGTTTGCTTCCTCTCATCCCCTTTACGTTTCCGCATTTACTCTATTACAATCTTTGCTTGCCTCTACTTTCCTAGAGTAGTATCATGCTAGGATTAGCTATAGGTTGCAAATCTTTTTTTTGGATGGGAGTTTCACACTAGAACAACCATAGTTGCACATATAGATAGTACGTTCTAGTTTACTTTTGTGTAAAATTTAGTGAGGCATAGGTTAAGGTTTTAAGTTGCCTAATGCACCCCCTCCCCATCTTAGCCTAACGGGCATCCGATTCCTTACGAGTCCATGCAGCGGCTTAACGCATGGATGTCGTTTCTATAGTGAACGGTAATGTTTGGGAACGCTTTCATGAGTGCCGGCATGAAAGGTTCATTGTACTACGAGATCTTCGCAGGGGTACACTAACCTCGTTTCGTAAGTCGCTAAGTAAGTGTCGACTAGATCTCAACTAGTTATTACGGGGAGACACGTGTATGTGCCATGCCACCGGCGATAACTTCGAGTTTTGGCTGAATGCCTTGTGAGGACGCATAGGACGTCTTGCATCATGCTAAAAGTCGTGGATGAAGGATCGGATGGCGACTAGAGAGGGGTGGGGGAGTGAATAGGAGCCGGTAAAAATTCTTCTCAAAGAACCCGGCCTATACCCCAGACAATTCCTGGTCACACACAACCGATGGATCGAATCACACACCAACCGCCAAGACACCAAGGTTATGGATCAACCTCAAGTCTTAGGAACGATTCCTTGAAGCACACGCGGAAGCACGGAAGAAGAAGGAAGGAATCGAAACAAGGAACCAAGCAGTCTGGCTCGCCCTAGGGCGGATCGGCGTCCGGCTGGGCAGGGCGGACTATCCGCAAGGCCGCGCGGACACCTCCGCCAGGTGCCGTGAGACACCGGCTCCGCAAGGGACACGCGGATCGTCCGGCCGGGGGCCACGGACCGTCCGTTAAAGACAACGAGAACCACCGAGAACCGACCCGAGAAAAACGGACCGTCCGCGAAGACCGGCGGACCATTCGCGTGGGTCCCGGACGTCCGCGAACCGGCGCAACGAAAACCTAAAGCAAAACCGGATCGAAAGCAAAGGCGCGCAAGAACACGACGAACACACGAAGAACACCGTGCGCGCGGACCGTCCGCCGGGCCCTCGCGGACCGTCCGCCGCTGTGCACGAAGCGGAACCGAAAACCGCTCGACTCCGAAAGTCAACACTCCCAAACCATCACCGGATCTCCCAAACATTAGAAGTCCGTTGAGACAAGAGTTTGGGGACATGAAAAGCGTCAACCAAGAATGCTATACCCCAAAAATTTCGTCTCCTAACTCCCTAAATCATTGGGAATCGCGGATCCTTTGAACACCACCAAAAGCTAGAGCACCGAACGAAAATCCTTGAATCGAAGTGGTTTCCCGGCGTTTGAGGGCACAAGATCAATCACAAAGATGCACTAGACATCCATCCATGTTTCCCTCAAAGAAATCCGGGGAGAAACCCACTCAAATCCGCGGAATCACACCGAGAACAAAGGCACCAAAAACAAGCACAAAAAGACCACGAAAATCACAACGCCGAATCTTCTATACAAACCAGGAAAGATTCACAAGGTCTAGCATGCCGCCCTAGCATCCATCCCTCTCAACAAATCTTTCGTGAAGCTCTCATGCGAGCCTAGAGAAAATGGAGAAGAAAATAGTCCCGGGAAAATGAGAAAGAAGAGTGGAGAAATGAAACCCTAAGTCGCGGAGAGATAGGGCCATCCACACACACTCATGGCTTATATATCGGGTCCCGCGGTGTGGGAAATGACTCGACTACCCCTAACTTAACTACCGGCGATACAACCCACGCAGGGGCATTTATGTAATGTTTGTGGGTCTTGCCATCGGACGGCCACGCTTTTGCCGCACCCCGCGTCTCCTCCCGACGCAAGCCATGCGATCCCGCCGCGTGTCCTCCGCTTCACGGCTTCCCCGACACGCCCGGATCCCGTCTCCGTCGTGTTAGGCCTTCGGACTTGGTTTTGAGGCCCAAACCAAGAAACCGTCCTCCGATGGTTTTGTGGGCAAACCACCAAACCCCGCGTGCTCGGCCCGGACTCCCGCTAAGCCCCTTGACTCGACCTCCACCGTGCACCGGCTCGATCGTCCATGACTTCGTCTTACTTGTCTCGCCACCATGTGGCCCGCTCCTAGTCCCGCCATCCACCAGGGTCCCTCGAACCAAGCCTACTTGTCTCTCCATCTCCCGGAGGCCCCTCAAGGCTAAAGACCTTTCGCGCCCGTTCTTCACCCCGCAACAACACGAACTAGGCCGCAACCTACACCTCGCGCACCGAGCCAAGAGTCGGTCCAACACCCGTTGTCAATCACTCATCACCGAGGAGCGGTCATCCATCGACCACCGGGACGCTCCCCGGTCCTCAATCTCACCCTTGATGAGTGCATTGACAACACACAACGCGAAATGAAATTCAGAGAACGAAAGAAAGAAGAAAGAAAAACAAAGAAGCTCAAATCATGACCAAAACCAAAGAAGGGCAAAGAAAGGGTCACAAGCCAAGCAAAGCACAAACTCCATATTGAAAACAAAGAAGAAAGCTCCCCCTGAACAAATGCAAGCTCCCCCTGAACATGTGGATGCAAACTTCCAAATTTTAGCCCACCTCTTCTGAATTTGCATTAAGCTCACCTCTTCTCCCCCTTGTTGACAATGTATGGATCAAGGTGAAAATGCAGGAATGAAAAACAAAACATATAAACATCTACATGAGCTTCTCAAATAGGCCAAATTTAGTGTCAAAGGCTAGAAATGAGACAAAGAGCACATATATGGATCATAACATAGTCAAAGCATTGCCACAAGCAATATATGGAAATATAGGCATGTGACAAAGCAAATTTTCAAATTTGAATAATTATATCAAAAGATGGCTCATTTCAAATGTAAAGGCCTATCCATGTCATATACCACCCAAAAACATGCATATCATCCCAGAGATCATACAAGGATATCCAATTCTCAACAAAGGATCATTGCAAACACCCATAAAGCAAAGCATGTCATGTTAAAGCTCATGAGCCATGTGTCCACTTCGGGGAGACTTCTCCACGGGTGAACATCGTGCAACATGTTTTGCACCCATGTTTAAAAGATAAGACATTTTGAGCATAAATATGGTGGATGGAGCATTTTTCAAGTATACACACTTCTTTTCAAGATTAATTCATTTCATGGTACATGAAGTGCCTTTGCGGCAAAAAGAAGCTTATGCTCCTCCATGAATGCAACATAGGCTAAACATTCACAATGATATTCGGCCTTTGGCACAAAAGCAAGAAAAATACATCCAGGCACAATCTAAGCATAGAAAGCACATTTAGACCAAAACGTGACATGGATATACTACTACACATGAGTGGAGCACATTTCATCAAATTCAGTCAAGATTAGCATTTGATTCAAAAAGGGCTATCTCACAACATATATATCTCAAATATTACAAGAGCATAGCCTCACATAGCCATTTCGCCACACATATGACCAATATCTCACAAATAGCCAAAGAGACTCAAATAAGGCATATAAAAGAAGCTCATCATCCTAAAATGCAATATGATACAAATGCAACATGATATTGAAGGACCGATACGGCGAACCAGAGAGGGGGGGAGTGAATGGGAGCCGATAAAAATTCTTCTCGAAGGAGATGAAAACTCCAACAAGACGAGCACGGCTTCCAACACACGTCTCCGACTCACTACCAAGGTTGGTCAAGCCCACGTAGCCACCGGAGTGCCACCGGACCTAGGAACCAACACGCAACCTTCCGACCCGAGAAACGCGGCGGAAAAACCAAACCTCGAGTCTACGGACCCACACATGGCGGTCGACCGGTGAGCACCACCGGTCGGACCGGTCCCCGCCGGTGAAACCGAGCAACTTCCACTAAGTGGCTCTACACCGGTCGGACCGGTGAGACACACCGGTCGGACCGATGACAACCGAAAGCCCCCAAGACACCAAAAGAGCCAACCGACCACCAAACGGACCCAAACTCGAAACCGAGAGGACCTCGGGACAACAACGAACACACCAAGACGTTCACCCGAGCAAAAACCCACAAGGGCTTGCACCGGTCCCGGACCGGTCAAGAGCACCGTCGACGGTGTGGCCTGTAGGGGGCGATCGGGATGAACAAAGCACCCGCGGGTCAACTCCCCCAAATCCAAAACTCGATCTCCCGAATCGCTCCACGGACTTGAACAAGACTTTGGGGATATCAAGAACACCTCATGAGGAGTCCATAGCCAAGTTTAATCCCACAAAAACTCGTCCAAAAAGGAGGAATCGAAGAAATCCCGCCGAAAGCACCTCCAACCCAAGAACTCAAGAAACCCCCAAAATCGAGCACTTTTACTCACGGATTTGGGAGGGGAATCACAGACCAAAGAACCACGAAGGGTTCCCACAAATTTCCCCCATCAAATCCCCAAGAGAAAAGCCTCGAAAACAACCCAAAGAAATCACCGAGAAAGGGCTCCGAAAATCACCACCAAGAACAACCGGGGAAAACACATCCAAACCTTGAGGAACCACGCCGAATCATCTATACATGAAACAAAGGTTCGTACAAGGTCTAGCAAGCCGCCCGATCATCCATCCCTCTCTACAAGATCTCTCCGTGAAGCTCTCTTGCTAGCCCTAAGGAAAACCTAAGGAAAATAGGTGGAAAATAGGAAAACTAATGAGCTAGGGTTCCAAGAGTTGGCTGCCATCCTCTCACCTCTTGGGTTATATAGGCGGCAACCGAATGTCTAAAATGCCCCTCTCTACTAACTAGGGATACAAGCCCCTCAAGGGCGGATTTGGAATTCTTGATGTCTTCAGCATCGGACGGATGCCCGGCGACCGCACCTCGCGTAGCCTCGACGCAAGCCATGCGATCCCGACGCGTGTCCTCCGCTTCGAAGATTTCGGACCGCGTCGTCGCACACCGGTCGACCGGTGCTCCTCACCGTGGGCCGACCGGTCCCCACCGTGGGGCCGACCGGGTCGGACCCACCCGGTCGGGACCGGTCCGGTGCCGCTACACCTCCGTCTTCGGTTCTCCGGTCTTGGCTTTGTGGATCAACCAAGGAACCCGGTGGTTTTCTCGGTGAACCACCGGAAACCCCGCGAACTCGGTGTAGCCTCCGCCAATCTCCACTCATGACTTGGCTCCCACGTAGTCCCGGCTCGACCTTGGTTTTGTGGCTCAACCAAGAAACCGTCCACGACTTCATCTTGCTCGTTCATGCCACCATGCACCCCGCACTTGACCCCGTTGGCCACCGGGTCCCTCGAACGAAGCCTACTTGTCTTCTCCACACACCGGAGGCCTCACCGGCAATGACCTTTAGCGCTTGTTCTTCACCCGCACCAACACGAGTCAAGCCGCAACCCGCACCCGCAATACTTAGCCAAGAATCGATCCGCACAACGTTGTCAATCACTCATCACACAAGGAAGCGACCATCCACCGGTCCTCGAACCACACATGGTCCTCAATCTCCCCCTTGATGAGTGCATTGACAACACCCACACGAAAGTAACAAGAGAGAAAAGAAAAGAGAAAGAAACGAACAAAAAGAAACTCCAACAAGCGATCGAAAGCCAAACAAAGGCAAAGAGCAAGATCACTTGAAGAAGACAAGTCTCGGACCCCTTAGGCAAGGGCAACGGCTCGACACATCCGAGACAAAGCAAAGCTCAAGCAAAGAGCACAAACTACCGAAACAAAGCTCGAAAACTCTCAAAGAGCTCCCCCCCGCACACATGCAAACTCCCCTTGAACCAATGCAACTCCCCCGGACGAATGCATGCAAGAAACCACTTGAAACGGGACAGCCGCAAAGACTTTTCAGCTCACACCGGTCGACCGGTCATCACCACCGGTCGACCGGTGCCTAACATATGTACAGCACCAAAGCACTCACACCGGTCGGACCGGTGCTCTTCACCGGTCGACCGGTGTACAATAGAGCCAAGAAATGGCTCGAAACCACCTGAAAACCTTCTAAATGCGCCCGGTAAGCCATTTCAAGCTCAAACTTCTCCCCCTTGTTGGCAATGCATGAATCAAGCCAAAAATGCAAAACGTTCAACCTAGAGCTTCTCAAATATACAAAATTCAACATAGGATGCTACACACGTCCAAAAGAGCAAGTTAGGTACTCGACGGCTTCGTATCGATCTCAACTACATGATCACCAAGTTTCACAACCATTGGACGAAGCTAAGATGGATTTTGGCAATTTTGCGAAAAACTTGCCTCTCACGAGCAAAGCCCTAAACATGATCAAAGCATATCAAAATGGCAACGCCACACAAACTTCATGCTAGGACAGCTATTCTAACCATAAGACCATCACAAACACCCACAAGCACCTCATGTCATGTCAAAGCCACCGAGCCATGTGCCTACTTCTATGTATGAGACTTCTCATTGGTAGGCATCATGCAACGGTTTAGCACCCAAAGCAAATTAAATTCAGCACATATGACATGGGAGCATATTTTCCAAGCATTTTTCATTTCATTTTCAGATTTGTAAATGGTACATGAAATGTCTTTGCGACAAAAAGGAACTTATGCCCCTCCACAAGATTAAGCAAGAGGGCTAAACATTCATGATGGCAAGCGAGCCTTTGGCTCCATATGATCAATAAACTAGCTATCCAACCACAAAGTAAGCATAGCAAAGCCACTAAAACATGCCAAGATCATATATAGGCATTTACGCATGAGAGAGCATGCATATGACATTTTTCAAAAATTAGCCATCAACCATGGATCATTCATCAAGATCATCAAGAGCTAAGCCAAACTAACCGTAGCATATCAAACAAGCTCACAAGAACATATATAGCAACCCATGGTAAACATTGTATATAGGAGAAGCTTTCCCTAAAAATGCATATGATACAAAATGCATGCAATCTAAGATACAAGGATGCCTATACATCATGTTACATATGCCATGCCAAATGCAAGAAATGCACAAAGGAAAGCTATACATATGCTACAAACCGGCTCCTCGAGGGGAGGCAAAACGGGCTCGACACCACCGGCAAAAGAAAGCTCCCACACACCCAACTCGAGAAATCAAACACACACCAAGTTCCCCCCGCAAACGAGTGAAAGTTGCTTGATCTAGGGGTTTGGTGAAAATATCGGCTAGTTGGTGATGTGTGGGTACATGGATCAACGCTATCTTTCCTTTCTCGACATTGTCTCTCGAAAATGATACCTCACTTCTATGTGCTTGGTTTTGGAATGGAGCACCGGGTTCTTTGCAACGCTTATGGCACCGGTGCTATCACATTGAAGTGGGACATGGGTATACTCCTCACCAAAGTCACTCATGGTGTAGGTGATCCAAAGGAGCCGAGAGCAACAACTAGCGGCGGCAACATACTCGGCTTCGGTCGTGGATTGAGCAACACTCGACCGCTTACGAGAAGACCAAGACACCAACGAAGAACCCAAAACTCGGCAAGTCCCGAAGTGGACTTCCTATCCAACCGACACCCGGCAAAATCCGCGTCTGAAAAGCCATGAAGCGCCAAAGAAGAGGACGCGGAGTACCAAAGGCCGAAGTCGGGAGTGTGACGCAAGTACCTGAAAATTCTCTTCACCGCTTGTCGATGCGAAGTCCTCGGAGACGCTTGAAAACGAGCGCACGGACACACGAGAATCGTATGTCCGGCCTCGTCGCCGTCAAGTAGAGGAGTGACCCGATCATGCTTCGGTACTCCTTCTGGTCCACGTGTTCACCTTCCTCGTCCGCATCAAGAGCCGTAGTCGTACTCATCGGCGTCGTCATAGCCTTGGAGTCCTCCATCTTGAACTTTCTCACAATGTCCTTGGTGTACTTAGCCCGGTGCACAAATGTACCTTCCTTTGATTGCTTGATTTGTAGCCCGAGGAAGAACCGCAACTCGCCCATCATGCTCATCTCAAACTCCCCGCTCATATCATCCGCAAACCTCGCGACAAGAGAGTTAGACGAGCCACCAAAGACAATATCATCCACGTACACCCGCACAATCGGGATATCTCGCCCCGCCTCAAGACAAAAACAAGGTCCGATCGACCTTCCCCATCTCAAAACCTCTCTCAAACAAGAACCCCCTCAACCTCGCCATACCAAGCTCTAGGCGCCCGCTTCAACCCATACGCCGCCTTCCTCAACTTGTACACCCTGTGGGGGTACTTCTCACTCTCAAACCCCGGAGGCTGTCTCACATACACTTCTTCCTCCAACACTCCATTCAGAAAAGCACTCTTCACATCCATTTGGTGCAACTTGAACCCTTTATCCACAGAAAAGGCTAGAAGGATCCTAATCGCCTCCAAACGGGCTACGGGAGCAAAGGTCTCCTCGTAGTCGATCCCCTCCTTCTGACTGAACCCCTGGGCAACAAGTCTCGACTTGTTCCTCACAACCTCACCCTTCTCTCCCTCTTTGTTTTTCCACACCCACTTTGTACCAATCGGCTTACACCCCGGGGGAGGGTCAACCAACTCCCACACCTGATTCCTCTCAAAGTTCTCCAACTCCTCATGCATCGAGTTAACCCAATTGTGATCAGATAGCGCGTGTCCAATGTCTTTGGGCTCGAAAGAAGCAACAAACGCAGCATGAGCAAAATGGGAATTGTTTCGAACCCTCGACCGTGTAGTGCGTTCATTCATGTCGCCGATGATCCTCGAAGCTGGGTGATCCACTTGAACTCGCCGGGGAGGTTCTCGCCTCGAAGCTACCTCCACCTCAACATCGCCTTCTCCTCGTTCTTGATTTGTCGTCGTAGGTGTAGCAGAGGGTCCATCCATCATCGTAGTCGAAGTAGTGGGTACATGTTCGGCCGGGGGCACCGCACCACCATCCTCATCGTCACCATGTTCATGCTCCTCCTCCCGAAAGATCTCCTCGCCAAGCTCATCATCACCGCACACTCAAAGACAAGCCGACTACGTGGCTCGTCTCGTCGAAGGTTACCTCGCAAGTCTCCACGATTTGGTTAGTTTCAAGATTGAGCACACGATATGCTCTAGAATGAGATGCATAACCAAAGAAAATGCCATCGACGGACCTAGCCTCAAACTTATCCAACTTCCTCGCCCTTCTTCGAATAAAACACTTGCAACCAAAGACATGGAAGTGACTCACCTTGGGTGTGCGACCATGTATCAACTCATAGCATGTCTTCTTCTTGTGCACTCGAGGTATATTCCGTTCGACACATAGCATGCGGTATTCACCGCCTTAGCCCAATACCTCCTCGGAGTCCTATGCTCATCAAGCATCGTCCGAGCCATCTCGCACAAGGTCCTATTCTTCCTTTCCACAACACCATTCGGGGAGGCGTATACGGACTCGAAAACCGGTGCTCAAGACCCAAGTCATGACAAAAGGTTCCAAAACGAGAGTTCCCGAATTCCGTGCCATTATCACCGCGGATAGCTCGTATGGCATCTCCGTGCCTCTCGTTCCTCAACCTCAAGACTAGATCTCGAACAAAACCAAACGTCTCCCCCTTATCCTCCGTAAAGAACACCCACGCATACCGAGAATAGTCATCCACCACAACAAGGACATACCACTTCCCACCCGCGGATCGCACACGAGCCGGGCCAACAAGGTCCATATGGAGCAGCTCGCATGGACGCTCAGTCATCACATCGGTGAGAGGCGGGTGAGAAGAGGCCACCATCTTGGCATGCCTACACGGAGCACAAACCAACTCTTTCTCAAGCTTCAACCGTGGCAATCCTCGGACCAAATTGAGTTTACTCAAGCGAGACAAAAGGTCAAAGCTCAAGTGACCCAACTTCCTATGCCACTTCCACAACTCACTCGAAGAACCAGCCAAGAAACAACGCTCAACACCCGAAGACTGAGAAAAATCAGCACGAAACACCTGACCCTCGGGAACGACCATACAAACAAGGTCCCCTCGAGAGTCCACAATCCGAGAACCACCAGGCCGAAACAACACCTCAAAACCCTCATCCAACAACTGAGACACATAAAGCAAATTGTACCCCAGCGATTGAACAAGAGCAACACGCCTCAGAGTGATCTTGTCACTCACTTTTATCTCACCTTCGAAAGCACACGCCCACGCCCATTGTCCCCAAAAGTGATGTACCTCTTCGTCACCACCGGGACGAGACTTGAGAACCACCCCCCGTCTCCGGTCATATGCCTCGAACAACCGGAGTCAATCAACCAAATGTTCTTCAAGTCTCCCACCCGAAAATCAAAAATAGGCACGTGAGCGAACAAACGACTCAAAGATCGGGGTTAGTACCAAAGGAGGAAAACCAAGTGCCGAGCCATTTGCTCGAAAGTGGGGTTAGCACCAACCAAAGCATCTCTCCTACCAAAGCTACCTCCACGAACACCACCACGGTAACCACCCCGAGGAAACCACCCCTCTCCGTCCGGAGGAGGACCAAAACCACGCAAGAAAGCCCGTGGAACGTCCTTCCTCTCCAACTCAACGCCACGACTCCTCCAATCCCCGTATTGAGCACGAGGAGGAGAACGCCTAGCAACCGACCACCCGCACTCTTTCCAGCCCAACCACCGTAACCACGACCACCGGAAACAACCCTCGCACCCGTACGAGGTCGAAACCCGAACATCGGTCCGTCCTGTGCCCGCACCGGTCCGACCGGTGCCCCACACCGGTCCGACCGGTGTGACCGGACAAGCAACACCACCGCAGCCTTCTTCTCTCCCCAAGCCCGAACCGTCCTCACAATCGCCTTGCCCCCGGGCATCCGCATATGAGGCTCAAGTACACCATCGGAAGGGTGGTACTTGTCCTTGTTTGCCCACTCCTTCCTCATTCTCTCCTCTCGCTTCCTCTTGAAGCAAAACTCCTCCTTATGACCATCTCTCCCACAATAGCCACAATGGAACCTCACGAGCTTAGGCTTTGGCTTGGGATGTGGCCGCTCACTCGGTTTCTCTCCACTCAAACCCTCCACCGGTTTCTCACCACTTGCCTTCTCACTCTCCTTCCCAAAGAACACTTTCCCCCGAAGTGCTCACAAACTTGATAGGCTTTTGTAGGTCATTTGTGGGTGTAGGAAACACGGGTGGAGCCGGGGTTGTGTCTAGTCGGTTCCTTAGATGGTTAGGTTTTGGTGGGAAATCATTCTTGTGGTGGGTTTTTGGTGGCTCCGGATATTCTCTCCACTTCCCTCACCAACCTTGTTTGCCCCAAGCCCCTCACCATCTTGCCTCTTAAAGGCCTCGATCATCATCCTCAACTGAGGCTCGTGACCGGACAACCAACCCATCAACTTCCTCAAATCATCATTCTCATCCTGCAAACGGTCAACATAATGTGCAAGCTCCAAATTTTTCAATGCATGCATTTCACAAGTAGAGCAAGATGTAGGCATGGGTTCCTTCAATTTAGCCTCGAGCGAACTAGTGTAAGCATGCATCTCATCAATCTTAGCATGCAAAACAGGGCAAGAAGTGCAAGCACCTAGCAAAGCGAGGTCTAGACTTAAGCTCGACCACTTCAACCCTAAGCACATCTAGTTCCTCACACTTGGAGGCATGCTTCTCCTTAAACAAAGCAAGATCAGCAAGGAATATGGAGCAATCAAGACAATCATTCTCATCGACACAACGAGGCTAGCCTTAAGCGAATCAATCTCAAGCTTGCTATCAAGCACCCGTGTCTCTAGCTCGGCCCACTCTAGTCCTAGCATCCTCGAGTGAAGCCCTAAGCTCTTTCCTCATTTTCTTGGCCTCTCTAAGCATGTCATCACGATTATCTAGCAAAGAGCCAAGCCTCTCATTCTCCCGGCGCAAGAAGGGAAGTTCATCACGCACCTCGTCGTCGGACTCGCAGTCCGAGTCGCTCCGTGTGCTCTTCTTGCTACCGGAGCTCAACGCCATGGTGCGAAGCCATCTCTCGCGAAGCGCCTCGCCCGCTCGGGTTCTTGGACGACTTCTTGTTCTTGCGGCGATCTCCCTCGTCTTCGGCGCCGCTCGAGCTCGAGGTGGAGTACGCGGAGCTGGAGTCGACGTCGCTCGCTCCAACCATCGCTCGGGCCTTGCCTCGGCCCTCCTTCTTCCTGGACCGCCACTCGTCCTTGTACTTGTTCTTGTGCTTGCTCTTGTGGTCGCGCCTCGAACGGTACTTGCCATCGTTCATCCTCAGCTTGTGCTTGTAGCTGTCCTTGTTCTCGGCCTTCTCCGGGCGGTCGGCGACGAAGTGTCCCGCTTGCCGCACCGGAAGCAAGTCCTCGTGTTCCTCCTCATGTTCACACGGTTCTCGTGCGCCTCTCGAACCGCCTCGTCAACGGGCCGCACTCGTCCTCTCCAAGGTCATCAAACTCCTCATCCGGCATAGACATCAAAGAGGAAAACGAGAACATCCTGGTGGATGGGTTAGAGTTAGTCTTTCCTTTGGAACCACCAACGAGGGCAAGACTATGGGAGTCGGCCGGTCCCTCGAGCTTGGCGCTCATGCCCCTATCCACCTCGGCCCGACTTGAGCTTCGAGAACGACTCGTTCACCGTCGAGTATCATACCTCTCCGACTCGACTATGGCCTCGAACTTTCCGCCCCATATCGTACGATCCAAAGAGTGTAAGAGCTTGACGGCTCTATCATGATCATCGTACGGGAGCACGTCCACATTGGCCCTCATGTTGTTCACCACCACCGTGAACCTCTCGAAACAAGGCATCGATGGACTCACCGGGGAGATGAGTGAAGTTCTCGTACTCTCTCCGTAGGTCGCATACAACCGTGCCTCGAACTCCGGGCGTTCCCAACATGAGCCTCCTTCAACACCGCCCAAATCCTACAAGCCAAGTGCTCGGTGTGCACCCGATCGAACTCGAGCCGACACAAAGCACGAAACAAGTAGTCGACCGCCTTATTGTTGGCGTCGAATCCGTCCCTCGACCCCCGGAGCAAGGAAATCCATCGGCCGGACATAGCCCGTGTCCACCGTGACATCCCAAAGCGGTCGACCCTTTCCGCGGAGGAACGCACCCATCCGCTTGCTCCACATCCGGTAGTTCTTGCCATCGAAGTGTGGAGGACCCGAACCCCGTTCTCGGTACGCCATCCTTGGATCTTAGATCGGTTAGAGTCAACAAAGACCCGAACCGGCTCGATACCACTTGAAGGACCGATACGGCGAACCGAGAGGGAGGGGGGAGTGAATGGGAGCCGATAAAAATTCTTCTCGAAGGAGATGAAAACTCCAACAAGACGAACACGGCTTCCAACACACGTCTCGACTCAATACCAAGGTTGGTCAAGCCCACGTAGCCACCGGAGTGCCACCGGACCTAGGAACCAACACGCAACCTTCCGACCCGAGAAACGCGGCGGAAAAACCAAACCTCGAGTCTACAGACCCACACCGGTCGACCGGTGAGCACCACCGGTCGACCGGTCCCCGCCGGTGAAACCGAGCAACTTCCACTAAGTGGCTCTACACCGGTCGGACCGGTGAGACACACCGGTCGGACCGATGACGACCGAAAGCCCCCAAGACACCAAACAAGCCAACCGACCACCAAACGGACCCAAACTCGAAACAAGCAGCACCTCGGGACAACAACGAACACACCAAGACGTTCACCCGAGCAAAAACCCACAAGGGCTTGCACCGGTCGGACCGGCCAAGAGCACCGGTCGACCGGTGTGGCTCGGGCGACTCGGGATGAACAAAGACCCGCGGTCAACTCCCCCAAATCCAAAACTCGATCTCCCGAATCGCTCCACGGACTTGAACAAGACTTTGGGGATATCAAGAACACCTCATGAGGAGTCCATAGCCAAGTTTAATCCCACAAAAACTCGTCCAAAAAGGAGGAATCGAAGAAATCCCGCCGAAAGCACCTCCAACCCAAGAACTCAAGAAACCCCCAAAATCGAGCACTTTTACTCACGGATTTGGGAGGGGAATCACGGACCAAAGAACCACGAAGGGTTCCCACAAATTTCCCCCATCAAATCCCCAAGAGAAAAGCCTCGAAAACAACCCAAAGAAATCACCGAGAAAGGGCTCCGAAAATCACCACCAAGAACAACTCGGGGAAAACACATCCAAACCTTGAGGAACCACGCCGAATCATCTATACATGAAACAAAGGTTCGTACAAGGTCTAGCAAGCCGCCCGATCATCCATCCCTCTCTACAAGATCTCTCCGTGAAGCTCTCTTGCTAGCCCTAAGGAAAACCTAAGGAAAATAGGTGGAAAATAGGAAAACTAATGAGCTAGGGTTCCAAGAGTTGGCTGCCATCCTCTCACCTCTTGGGTTATATAGGCGGCAACCGAATGTCTAAAATGCCCCTCTCTACTAACTAGGGATACAAGCCCCTCAAGGGCGGATTTGGAATTCTTGATGTCTTCACCATCGGACGGATGCCCGGCGACCGCACCCCGCGTAGCCTCGACGCAAGCCATGCGATCCCGACGCGTGTCCTCTCGCTTCGAAGATTCCGGACCGCGTCGTCGCACACCGGTCGACCGGTGCTCCTCACAGTCGACCGGTCCCCACCGGCCGACCGGTCGACCCACCGGTCGGACCGGTCCGGTGCCGCCGCACCTCCGTCTTCGGTTCTCCGGTCTTGGCTTTGTGGATCAACCAAGGAACCCGGTGGTTTTTCGGTGAACCACCGGAAACCCCGCGAACTCGGTGTAGCCTCCGCCAATCTCCACTCATGACTTGGCTCCCACGTAGTCCCGGCTCGACCTTGGTTTTGTGGCTCAACCAAGAAACCGTCCACGACTTCATCTTGCTGTTCATGCCACCATGCACCCCGCACTTGACCCCCGCCGGCCACCGGGTCCCTCGAACGAAGCCTACTTGTCTTCTCCACACCGGAGGCCTCACCGCAACGACCTTTCGCGCTTGTTCTTCACCCGCACCAACACGAGTCAAGCCGCAACCTCGCACCCGCAATACTTAGCCAAGAATCGGTCCACACAACGTTGTCAATCACTCATCACACAAGGAAGCGACCATCCACCGGTCCTCGAACCACACATGGTCCTCGGATATATAACAAGATGGCTATCCTACCATGGTTTATTCATCAAGCAAAGCATGTATATACATCAAAGTAAACATGGTATGATACATATGGTACAAAAGTAAAACCCCCAAGAATCAACTAGAAAGGGCAAGAAACCTCAAGTTCCCCCCGCAAGCGCACAAATGTAGCTTGGTCGAGAGGCTTTGTGAAATTGTCCGCAAGCCGATCTTGGGTAGGGACATGGCTCAACACAATGGTCCCTTTCTCCACATTGTCTCTCAAGAAATGGTATCTCACTTCTATGTGTTTGGTTCCGGAGTGAAGCACCGGGTTTTTCGCAACGCTTATGGCACCGGTGCTATCACAAAGAAGTGGGATCTGGGTGCACTCCTCACCAAAGTCTCTCAAAGTGTGTGAAATCCACAACAGCTGGGAACAACAACTCGCAGTTGCAACATACTCGCCTCGGTGGTAGACTGAGCTACACTAGACTGCTTGCGGGAAGACCACGAAACCAACGAGGACCCAAGAAACTGACAAGAACCAGAAGTAGACTTCCTCTCGACTCGACAACTAGCAAAATCCGCATCAGAAAAACCATGAAGAGAAAGAGTCGAGGAGGAAGAATACCAAAGGCCAAGACCAGGGGCAGACTGTAGGTACCTGAAAATCCTCTTGACGGCCTGTCGATGTGATGTCCTCGGCGAAGCCTGAAAACGAGCGCACAGACACACACCGAACTGTATGTCTGGCCTTGTCGCCGTCAAGTAGAGGAGGGAGCCGACCATGCTCCTGTACTCCCGCTGGTCCACTGGTTCTCCGTCCTCGTCTGCATCCAAAGTAGTCGTACTCCCCATGGGTGTCGACATAGGCTTCACATCTTGCATCCGGAACTTCCTCGCATTTCTTTCATATACTTGGTCCGATGTACAAATGTTCCATCCTTCACTTGCTTGATCCGCAACCCGAGAAAGTACCGCAATTCGCCCATCATGCTCATCTCGAATTCCCCGCTCATCTCATCCGCAAACTTGGCAACAACGTTATGTGACGAGCCACCAAAAACAATATCATCCACATATATCCGCACAATCAACAAGTCATTTCCATGCTTGAGGAGAAACAAGGTCCTATCCACGGTACCCATCACAAACCCTCTCGCTCACTAGAAAACCTCTCAATCTCCCATACCAAGCCCGGGCGCCCGTTTCAACCCATACGAGCCCTTTTCAACCCGTACACCCCGTGTGGATACTTCTCACTCTCGAACCCCGGTGGGCTGCTTTACATACACCTCCTCCTCTATGACCCCATTCGAAAAGCACTCTTCACATCCATTTGAAACAACTTGAACCCTTTACCCACGACAAAGGCTAGAAGGATCCGAATTGCATCAAGACGGGCCACAGGAGCAAAGGTCTCCTCATAGTCGATCCCCTCCTTCTGACTATATCCCTGAGCAACAAGTCTGGACTTGTTCCTCACAACCATCCAATTCTCACCCTCTTTGTTCTTCCAAACCCATTTGGTTCCTATAGGATGGCAATTTGGAGGTGGTTCAACTAACTCCCCCACCTAGTTCCTCTCAAAGTTTTCCAACTCCTCATGCATAGAATTGACCCAGTTTGCATTAGATAAAGCGTGTCCAATGTCCTTGGGCTCAAAGGTGGCAACAAATGCAGCATGAGCGAAATGAGAGGAATTCCTAGACCTTGACCGTGTAGTACGTTCGTCGATGTCCCCAATGATCTTCGATAGGGGATGCACTTCTTGAATCCGCCGGGGAGCCTCACGCCTCGAGACTACCTCCCCCTCAACTTCAGCTTCTCTCGCCTGGTCCTCTTGTCGCACCGTCGTTGTCCATGAAGTAGACGGTCCACCCTCCGTAGTGGTCGTAGGGGAAGTAGTGTGTACACAATCTGCTTCAGCCGCATGGTTCTCTCCATCATCATCTCCAGCTTCATCCTTCTCCTCTTCAAAGAGGTCCTCGGCCATCTCTTCATCACCTGCACATTCAAAACCAAGAGAGGTACATGGCATTGTCTCGTCGAAGGTTACCTCGCAAGTCTCCATGATTTTGTTAGTCTCAAGGTTAAGCACCCTATAGGCTCTAGAATGGTTAGCATATCCAAAGAAAATCCCATCACTAGACCTAGCCTCAAACTTGTTGAGTTTTCCCTTCTTAAGAATAAAGCATTTGCAACCAAAAACTCGGAAATGACTCACCTTGGGTGCCCGACCATGCATCAGCTCATAACAAGTCTTCTTCTTGAAAGCTCGCAATAAAATCTCGTTAGAGACATGACAAGCCGTATTGACCGCCTCAGCCCAATACCTCCTAGGAGTCCTGTGCTCATCGAGCATCGTCCTAGCCATCTCACAAAGAGTTCGATTTTTCCTTTCCACAACTCCATTTTGAGGAGGCACATAAGGGGTCGAATACTGATGTTCAAGACCTATATCATGACAAAAGGCATCAAAACGAGAGTTCTTGAACTCTGAGCCGTTATCACTACGGATAGCTCGAATGACATTCCCATGCCTCTCGTTTTTCAACCTCACGATCAGATCTCGAACAAAGCCAAATGTCTCACTCTTGTCTTCCAAGAAAAACACCCAGGCATAGCGAGAGTAATCGTCCACCACAACAAGGACATACCACTTCCCACCCACCGAGCGAACTCGAGCTGGCCCAACAAGATCCATATGCAACAGCTCTGTCGGACGCTCGGTCATGACATCGGTCAGGGGTGGATGGGGAGTGGCTACCATCTTGCCATGCCTACACGGAGCACAAACCAAATCCTTCTCAAACTTCAACCTCGGCAATCCTCGGACAAGGTCAAGACCACTCAAGCGGGAAACCAAATCAAAGCTCAAGTGACCCAACCACCTATGCCATTTCCACAAATCAGAAGAAGGACCGGCCATCAAACAGCGAGCAGGACCCAAAGAACGAGAGAAATCAGCCCTGAAAATCTGACCCTCGGGGATGATCATACAGACAAGATCACCTCGAGAATCCAGCAAACGAGACTCACCAGACTTGAAACGCACCTCAAAACCTTCATCAAGCAACTGAGAAACCGAAAGCAAATTGAAACCCAAAGACTTCACAAGAGCAACCCACTTCAACGTTACTTTGTCACTCACATGCACAACACCCTCGAAATCACCCTTCCTCGTCCATTGTCCCCAAATGTGATGTACATCTTTTCCTTCACTGGGGTGAGGCTGGAGAACCACTTCTTATCTCCGGTCATGTGTCGGGAACATCCGGAGTCGATCAACCAAATGTTCTCCAAGCCTCCTGCCTGTAGTCAGAAACAAGAACGAGAATGAGCTAGCGACTCGACACTAGGGTTAGCACAAAGAAAGTTAAACCAGTGTCGAGCCATCTGCTCAAAAGAGGGGTTAGCAAACATCATTCCCTTGCCACCAAACTTCCCATGTCCCATGGAAGGAGTACGAGCACCACGAGGGGGAAAACGTGGTCCGTAGTTCCTCTGGAACCCAAAGCTGCGATCATCTCCCCTAAACCCGTATTGAGGACAAGTAGGGGGATGTCCAAAGCAAAACCACCACGAGCCCGACCAAACCTCTCACCAAAGACGCACATCATCATCTCTCCTAACAAACCTCTCACCACCACCTATCCGTGGGAACCTACCACCCCGAGCTCCAACTCTACCAACACTCTTCACACTTCCCACACCCCGTGGAAGTGGCACTCTAGGCTCGGGAATACCATGAGACCGGCGATACTGTCCCGGTTTGCTTGCTCCCTAGCAAGCCTCTCATCCCTCTTCCTCTTGTAGCAAAACTCTGCTAGATTCCTCTCCTTACCACAATACTCACACCCGAAGGGGATGGGTTTTGGTTTTGGCTCGGCTTCTCTCTAGGCTTCTCACCCTTCTCACTCACAAACTTCACCTAGGTTTCGGAAGTCATTTGTCTTAGGTGGGAATTTGGGTGGATCTTGGGTTGTGTCAAGCTTATTGCAAAGGTGGTTGGGCTTTGGTTTGAAAGAGTTCTTGGGTGCTTTTGGAAGTGGGACTTGGATGTCTCCGATCACCTCAAACTCGGGGTTAGACCGAACACACTTCTCATACACACTCTCCCCCATTGTTCTCTCCCACTTTCTCACCCAACTTCTCAAAACCCAAACCACGACCATCGCTCTCTTGAACTCCTCAATCATGATTTTCAATTGAGGTTCCCGCCCGTACAACCAACCCAACACCTTCCTCAAGTAATCAATCTCCTCATAAATGACATCCAAACGGGAAGTAAGTTCGAGATTGCGCAAAGTAACTTCATCACAAGCTAGTGCATGCATTGACAACATGAGATTTCAAAGAAGCTTCCAAAGTGCTAATAGTAGAACGAGCATCAACAAGCTTAGCATGCATAGTAGGACATGATTTACAAGCACCAAGCAAAGTGGGTCTAGCCTTAAGCTCATCATACTCGATCCTAAGAGCATCTAGTTTAGCCAATGTGGAAGCATTCTTCTCATTAAGCAACTTGATCTCATTCAACCATGCATCACACTCAAGACACTCAACATCATCGAAGTAGTAGGAGCAAGTTTCAAAGAGTCATTCTCAAGTTTCAATTCAAGCAATTTGGACTCTAACTCTCCTATTTTCTCACTAGCATTCTCAAGTTGAGCCCTAAGATCTTTCCTCATCTTCTTAGCATCTCTCAACACACTATCACGGATGTCAATCAAGCCATTCAACCTAGTGATCTCAACAAGCAAAGAGTCGTGGTCACGATTTACCTCATCCTCCGAGTCGGAGTCGCCGTCTTCCTTCTCGCTCTTCTTCTCGCTCGAGCTATGGGCCATCCCACAAAAGCCTTCAAGCGCCACACGGCTCAACCCACTAAGGTTCCGGCTTGCGGTCTTCTTGCCCTTGCGCCTCCCGGCGTCATCATCTTCACTTCTTGAGCTTGATCGCGCGTCGCTAAAGCTTGAGTCGACGTCGCTTGCACCGGCCACCATGGCTCTTGCCTTGTCCTTCTTATAGCCGCCCTTGCTAGGTCGCCGCTTGTCCTTGTCCTTGCTCTTGGACTTGCCGAAGTGCTTGCCCTTGGAGGAGTACTTGTCTTCACGCCTTGGGTGCGCCTTGTACTCGCTCATCTTGTACTTGTTCTCCTCTCGCTTCCGGCACTCGGCGATGAAGTGTCCACGCTTTCCACACTTGTAGCATGTCCCCGAGCTATGCCTTGCATTCCTGCGGCTCTCATGTAGTCGATCAAACCTCCTTGAGAGCAAGGCCGGCTCCTCCTCGCCAAAGACATCAAACTCCTCATCCGGAATAGACATAAGAGAAGATAAGGAAAACTTTCGACCGGAAGGGTTAGATTTGCCCTTTGATCCGCTCACAAGAGCAAGACTATGGTCAGTCGAGCCCTCATGCTTGGATTGCAACTTCCTGTCAACCTCAGCCGACTTGAGCTTAGAAAAGAGGTCATCCAACTCAATGGTCAAATATTGCCCGGACTCCTTGATGGCCTCAACCTTAGCACCCCAAACATTTGGGTCCAAGACACGCAAGAGCTTCAAAGCTTGATCATGCTCAGTGTAAGGGAAATCCTCAACATTAGCCTTCATATTGTTCACGATGGCGGTGAACCTCTGAAACATCGCATCAATGTCCTCACGGGAAGTTGAATGAAGTTCTCATCTTGCATCTAGTAAGAGACAAAGAGGCGAGCCTTCACATGGTTATCACCACCGTGAGCAACCAACAACTTCTCTCAAATTTGCCAAGAAAGATTCAAATGGCGAACACGTTCAAACTCGGGATCACACAAGCTCGGACCAAGTGATCAACGGCTTTTGCATTTGCCTCATACTTGGCCTTAGCACCGGCATCGGTCACCATAAGAGTATGGATGTTGACCGGAATAACATAGGTCTTGTCAAGCACAATGAAATCCAACAACTTGCCTCGAAGTAAGATCATCATACGAGCCACCCACTTGTGGTAACCCTTCCCATCGAAGTGCGGCGGACCGCCCCGCTCAATGTACGCCATCTTAGGATTCAAGACTTGTCAAAGTCACAAAGAATCCGGCACCAAGCACCGATACCAATTGAAGGATCGGATGGCGACTAGAGAGAGGGGGGAGTGAATACGAGCCGGTAAAAATTCTTCTCAAAGAACCCGGCCTATACCCTAGACAATTCCCGTTCACACACAAACGATGAATCGAATCACACACCAACCGCCAAGACAACAAGGTTATGGATCAACCTCAAGTCTTAGGAACGATTCCTTGAAGCACACGCGGAAGCACGAAAGAAGAAGGAAGGAATCGAAATAAGGAACCAAGCCGTCGGCCTAGGGCGGACTGTCCCCCCCCGGCGGGCGGACCGTCCGCAAAGGCCGCGCGGACGATCCCTACCAGGTGCCACGGACGGTCCCGCAAGGGACACGCGGACCGTCCGGCCACGGGCCACGGACCGTCCGTTAAAGACAACATAACCACCGAACCGACACGAGAAAAACGGACCGTCCGCGAAGACCGGACGGACCATCCGCGCGGGTCCCGACCGTCCGCTACCGAAGCTCGGACCGTCCGCGAACCGGCCGCAACGAAAACCTAAAGCAAAACCAGATTGAAAGCAAAGGCGCGCAAGAACACGACGAACACACGAAGAACACCGTGCGCGCGGACCGTCCGCCGGGGCACGAACGAACCGAAAAGCGCTCGACTCCGAAAGTCAACACTCCCAATCCATCATCGGATCTCCCAAACGGTAGAAGTCGTTGAGACAAGAGTTTGGGGACATGAAAAGCGTCAACCAAGGATGCTATACCCCAAAAATTTTGTCGCCTAACTACCTAAAACATCGGGAATCGCAGATCCTTTGAACATCACCAAAAGCTAGAGCACCGAATGAAAATCCTTGAATCGAAGTGGTTTCGCGGCATTTGAGGGCACAAGATCAATCACAAAGATGCACTAGACATCCATCCATGTTTCCCTCAAAGAAATCCGGGGAGAAACCCACTCAAATCCGCGGAATCACACCGAGAACAAAGGCACCAAAAACAAGCACAAAAAGACCACGAAAAACACAACGCCGAATCTTCTATACAAACCGGGAAAGATTCAAAAGGTCTAGCATGCCGCCCTAGCATCCATCCCTCCCAACAAATCTCTCATGAAGCTCTCATGCTAGCCTAGAGAAAATGGAGAAGAAAATAGTCTAGGAAAATGAGAAAGAAGAGGGGAGAAATGAAATCCTAAGTCGCGGAGAGAGAGGGCCATCCACACACACTCATGGCTTATATATCGGGTCCCGCCGGCGTGGGAAATGACTCGACTACCCCTAACTTAACTACCGGCGATACAACCCAAGCGGGGGCATTTATGTAATGTTTGTGGGTCTTGCCATCGGACGGCCACGCCTTTGCCGCACCCCGTGTCATCCGGACGCAAGCCATGCGATCCTCGCCGCGTGTCCTCCACTTCGAAGCTTCCCGACACGCCGGATCCCGTCTCCGTCGTGTTAGGCCTTCGGACTTGGTTTTGAGGCCCAAACCAAGAAAACGTCCTCCGATGGTTTTGTGGGCAAACCACCAAACCCCGCGTGCTCGGCCCGGCCTCCCGCCAAGCCCCTTGACTCGACCGCCACCGTGCACCGGCTCGATCGTCCATGACTTCGTCTTGCTCGTCTCGCCACCATGTGGCCCGCACCTAGTCCCGCCATCCACCGGGTCCCTCAAACCAAGTCTACTTGTCTCTCCATCTCCCGGAGGCCCCTCAAGGCTGAAGACCTTTCGCACCCGTTCTTCACCTGCAACAACACGAACTAGGCCGCAGCCTACACCGCGCACCGAGCCAAGACACTAGTAGAAACACTCTAATCCATGACATTTTGCTTGTGACGATGCAAAACTTCGTCACAGAATAATACCTTTCTGTGACGAAATTGAAAATTTCGTCATAAGGTACAAGTGATGAAGTTTTTCCTTAATTATTAATGATGAAAATAAAAAAATCGTCAGGGAACTCTAAGTGCAAATGGTCATAGATTATGTTTTTATTTTGTTACGAAATCTAATCGTCACCGATTAGATTTGACATCGTCATCGTTTATTTGCCTCGTTCGGTACATTCAATGATGAAGCAAATTGGTCATAGATGAGTTTTAGAATTCGTCATAGATAATGTGCCTGGTTTCCCTCACGTCTACCACTTGACGACGAGCGATGCATGAACAATTTGGTCACATATAAGTTTTAGGAATCGTCATAGATAACATGTCTGGTTCCACCTTGACGGCATGCGATGCGTGGGCCACATTAAATGTGCTTAAATCGCAAAAAAGTTGCCCACTCAAGGATTTGAACCTGAGATCTTTGGAACAAAATTGAAGTGGGCTGACCACTAAGAAAAGATTCAATTTGTGTTATATTGGGGTTTTTTTTCTTTTTATTAATGAAACACAATAAATCATGTAAATAAACCTAAATTGCAAAAAAGTTGCTCGCTCAAGGATTTGAACCACCAGAGACCTTTGGAACAAAATTAAAGTGCGCTGACCAGTAGGACAAGCACTAGTTTTTGTTGTATTAGGGTGTTTAATTTCTTTTTATTAATTGAATGCAAGAAATCTTGTAAATCAAACTTGAAAAAACTATGTGAAACATGGGATTCGAACATGAGATCTCTTGCAATAGAATACTAAGTCATACCACTACATCATTCTTCCTTTTGTGGTAGAAGGGGCAAATATTGCCCTTATTAAGTACATGCACGTTTATGGAATTGAGTCACACAAAAACATCAAGAACATGAACAAGAACGATTTCTCTTTTTAATCTTTAGTTAAAACTTGTGAGTAGTCTTTATCCCTCGTACTAACTCCGAATTTGATAGTTTTTTCCTAAATGCTTCTAAAATCATGTTCTATCAATTTATGATATTGACTTTGGTCATCTCTTCATGTGTAAAAATTTGAACAATTCAAATTTTGATCTAAAAAATGACAACTAAAAGCAAGATTCTTTTAACACTAAATGATGTAAAATGTAAAAATGACCTAAATGAACTTTGTATATCTTGATGAGTTGTGAATTTTTTGGTATTCATGACTTTTCAATTCGAGATAGTTTATGGTTTGAAAAAAAGAAAATTCTATAAAATTTAGTGAAATTCAAAATTTGAATGGTTCAAAAATTTCCAAATTCAAAAATGTCCAATATATAGTGTGTCCAACTTTCTCAGAATCACTTAAAACTTTTTTGACAACATGATACACTAAAAGGCGGATCTCTTGCAAGTTTTCACATTTTTTGAGCAAGATTTGATGTTTTTAACATTTATTATTTATTAAATCAACAAATAATTACAATAATAGATAAACTTCGTTAGAAAATACCAAAACTTCACACAACATCATGATTTGGATCCATATGAATCCCAAAAAAGTTTCAATTGATTTCGAGCAACTGGTACTACGCATCCTACATAGGGATGAAGATCTATCGCTAAGTGACAATGACATGTGTTAGACACTTATGCTTTAGTGGCGATGTGCATCATCACTTTCTCATAATCACTTAAAACTTTTTTGACAACATAATAGACCAAAAGTGATCTCATGCAAATTTTCAGGTTTTTTAAACAAGATTAGATGATTTTAATATTTATTCTTTATTAAATCAACAAATAATTGCAATATTATGCAAATTTGGTCTGAAAATTCAGAATTTCACACAACATCGTAGTTTGGATTCATAAGCATCTCAAAAAAGCTTCAAATGATTTCTAGTAACTGGTACTATACATCGCACATAGGGATGAACATCTCTCGCTAAGTGACAATGCCATGTTTGAGACATGTATGCTTTAGTGGTGATGTGCATCACCATTTTCTCGGAATCACTTGAAACTTTTTTGAAAACATAATGGACCAAAAGGAGGAGCTCATGCAAGTTTTCGGATTTTTTAAGCAATATTAGATGTTTTTAACATTTATTCTTTATTAAATTAACAAATATTTACAATAATAGGCAAACTTGGTGTGAAGATTCCAAAAATTCACACAACATCATAGTTCGGATCCATAAGCATCCCAAAAGCTAAGTGACAATGACAAGTGTGAGACATGTATGCTTCGGTATCGATATGCATCGTCATTTTCTCGAATCACTTGAATTTTTTGACAACATAATGCACCAAAATGCGGAGCATATGTCGAATTTTTAAGCAAGATTAGATGATTTTAACATTTACTCTTTATTAAATCAACAAATATTTACAATAATAGGCAAACTTGATCCGAAAATTCCAAAACTTCACACAACATCATAGTTTGGATCCATAAGCATCTCAAAAAAGTTTTAAATGATTTCAAGCAACTAGTACTACACATCCCACATAGGGATGAACATCTCTCGCTAAGTGACAATGGCATGTGTGGATAGAAATGACACTCGATAGTTTTTTTTGAAAAAATGGTATAGCTAGTGATGGTTGCATTGCGACTTGGGATATTGAGGGTCAGTTTGGGATAGTTTTTTTGTTGAAAAAATGGCATAGCTAGTGATGGTCCGTTTGGGATATTGATGATGAAATGTCCTTAATGCGCTTTCTTGTTCTATTTTCTTTTTTTCCTTTTCCTTTTCCTTTTTCTTTAATTTTTTTCCTTCTCATTTTCTATTTTTTATTTCTCCCTTGATTTATCTCCACCGCAGGCAAGCCTAGCCCTTATCTATTCCACACCCGTCGGCAGCTACGAGAAAAAAAGGCACGGCCAACTCCTCAGATCCGATCGCGCCGGCACGACCTCCTTCCTGTCTCTGCTCCAATCCTCCTCGCTGGGCGCCCTCCCCCACGACCTGCACCTACCGCGGACCTCACCACCCATGCCCGACATCTCCTTCCGAGCTCCTCTAGCGCGCGGAGCTCCCTTGCTGGCCATGGCGGCGGCCTGGGCGGAGCTCCTCCACGGCGCCACCCCCCGCTTCCACGGCGGCGTCGAGGTGGCATCCATCTCCCATGTCGCGCCTCGTCGAGCTCCTCCATCGCGGCGTCCTCCTCCAGCTCTCTGCCGTGCCTTCATCCACGACCTTGTCCGCACCGTCGAGCCGGAGAATCGAGCTCCTCCACCACGGTGGCCTCCTTCATGCCTACGTCGCGGCCTCTGTCTTCCGGTTTGGACCATCAGGGGCAGGGTTGGATAGGATCGACCAGTTATAACCTTGGTTAGGTAAATTTTCTTAATTTGTTCCTAGTATATACTGGGTTAAGAGCATATCATCAACCTTTGGAGCATTCCTTTTTACCTTCATTTGCCAAACATTTGCAGAATTACACTGGCGTTAGATTTAATTTTTGTTTTGATTAACTGAATGCCATCACTTTCGCCTACAATGGCTGAGGTATGCTACCCAAAAATATATTATTACCTGAATAATACCTGAATGAATTAGTAACTGGAATTAGGATGAAAAGGGATAGGGCACGAAAGTTAAATATGATGTCAAATAAGGAACAACAAAAATTCAGGACCAATTAGAAAGGTAGTCTTTATTAACTCATTGTGCTGCATGTAAGAATCAGTTCCCATCAGAAAGGTAAATGTAATTCCATAGTATTGATCTGATCTTGGTTCTCATCTTTTTCTCTGACTGTCCTTGCCAAACCATGTATATAGGCATGTGCATCATTGGACCCTGGTGTGCTCTATTTGTACTACACTGTAGATAAAAAGCCTTGCATCGCTCTCTATGGACTAGGTGTTAGGCTCCTCTTCGTGCCTAATTACCTGCTGCCTATTAAAACTTTTCGTAACTTTTGTAGGGAACAGGGAAGATGCTCGGCTGTGTTAAAAAACCAAGTCCTAGAGCTTTAACGTGTGGGAGTCGTCAGATGCGCTTTGAACAATCTAGATTCCTTATCCTCTCCCATCCATCCCGCACGCATTCCTTGCCTCCGTCTCATCTCCTCCTCTCTCTCTCTACGCCGCCCACACCACAGGCACGAACCCTAGCCTAGCCCTATCCTCACTGCAGGTTCCCTCCTCGGCCTCCGCTTCAGCCGCTCCGCCTCTTTAGTAGTGTATATTCTGGTAATGCATTGCATCTGAATACGCATAGTTATTTGTTAACTGCGGGATGCACTCTACCTAATAGGGAGTCTATTTGTCTTGAATGTGGCATTCTATAACTTTTCAATGTTAAGGTAGAGGCCTATCCTAAAATCATGGGTTTGTTGTACATTGATTTCACGGATCCAAGCATTTACCTTCTTTTTGAATAAGTGAGCTTTTTGTATTAATCATGTTTCGTTTTATGGTACGATTAATAATGAACAAGCTAAACACAACATGTACTTAATGTTGTAGGCTATTTTGGTTTAGATTAGTTGTTATAAAGGAACAAACCTGCACCTAATACTTTTGTTTTGTGAAGATTTTGTGTCACTAGCTTACACATTTTTTATCATTATGAGCCTTTAGAGCAATAATTGACAACACATGATTCTTCTCGGTAATTGCTTCCCGAATTGGCGTGTAGAGCGAGAAGCGGAAGATCCGGCCGATGCTTATGATTCCTCACGAGTATTTGCTTCGAAAAATTCTGCAGTCGTATTTTGGCATCCAAAAGGCACCGGGTGAAATTGTCTGGATTCCTCAATCTAAGTATTTGTGTGCATGAAGGGGGAAATATGACTACTGTTTCGGGTTCAGGATTATTGTGTGCATGATTTGCTAGAGGGAAATATGACTACTGTTTCAGGTTCAGGATTACTAAGATGATTATTGTGCTTGGAACAGCTTAATACTATCATGGAAGTTATGTATTGCGAATGTCAGATATGTTGTACTCACTATGTTCAAGTTAATCTTGGCTTGTCGAGTTTCATGTGCAGAAATTTACATTCCTTTCTGTTTGGTTGAGACCTTGAATATTTTTACTAGAAAAATACATTTTTATCCACAGGTGAAGACTATATATGTGAAGAACCTACCTGAGAATGCATCTAAAGAGAAGATTAAGGAGCTGTTTGACAAACATGGAGAGGTCACAAAAGTTGTTCTACCCCCGCCAAGGCTGGGCATAAGAGAGATTTTGGATTTGTTCATTTTTTTGAAAGATTAAGCGCACCGAAGGCGGTTAAAGGAAGTGAAAAATATGATATTGATGGTAACCTTCCCTCCTGTTATCGTGCCCTATCCTTTGAAATTTATTGTTGAGCCGTAAGGCATGCGAAATTGTTCATACACCCGTTTCCGTTGTACTTTAGTGGGATCTTTTGATACATTCAAGCATACCCGTCCATATGCATCTAGTAAGGTGAGTAGTTTTATATCCTTATGCTCATCTATTAGTTTGAGGAAAGTTCTCGGTCGCTAGAATCACCTACTTTCGTTGCATAAATGATAAATAGCGCATCGGAGAGTTGACCCTAGGCTCACTTAAAACACGGGTCAAGTATTGGAAGTATCCATGGCCAAACCTTTGGCGGACAAGAAGCCCGATCATTCACACGGCCCGGGGGTGGTCCTAATTATCCTCTTCCTCCTTATGGTGGTGGCTACATGGGAGATCCATATGGTGCGTATGGTGGCGGCGGTCCCGCATACAACCGGGTCGGCCAACTTAAACAAACATTCGGATGTTCGAACACATATCCGCAAGATCGTAATGTTTCATTTCACTTTATTAACACCATCTTGTTGGCAGCCAATGATATATGGTAGAGGGCACTGCGCCGGCCGGGAATGAGAATGGTACCAATGGTGCTTCGCCTTTTATACCCTCTCTTGCTTTCAGCTAATTAGTTTACTCTCATAGTTACTTTTGCATGTGAAGTTTGGTGGACTAATTGTCCCTCCTAGATTATGAAGAGAAACATAGACACTTTCATGTTTTGGTGGCTGCTACTATAATTAGGACTGCATAGTGACTTCTCTTTTGCATTCTATTTTGATAAACATGTTGGAATTTATAAATAGTTGCAAATTCTTCTATACTTGTTTATTTACTTGTTATAATGTGGAAACCGACATGCTTGTTCAAAGTATATATCTAGTAGTCTCTCGGTGAGAACAAGATCAAGGTTAGAAGAACCCATTTGCCTCTTTCTTCTCGCCTAATGCAAAGCACGACAACAATGTAAGAACTATATTTTGAATGGCATGTGTGCGGGATGCTTTGAAAGGAAGTGTGGTTTCCATGAGAAGTACAAGATGTAAAATAAGATGTGAAATAAGATGTAACTTGTAGTTAGAATCGCTATAATTTGTTGTTTGAATTTGTTGTAATGTTAGTAATAATATGAATTGAGTTGAGTTATGGAGTTGTATGGTCTTTGGAACACCGGATCTGTTAATTTATACAAGTTTTTTGTTATTTTAGTATTATTTGTAAATTATATTGATAATTACTATTTGCACTTTTGTGACGAAATAAAACTTATCACATCAAGCCATGTGGCTCAATAAAGGACAACTTTGTGACCAAAACAATGTCAAATCCGTGACCATTTTATATCAAAAGGTTACAATGGCAAATATCATTCTATGACGATATAAACTTGTCTTCTATGACGATTCCAAAAAGATGACGTCAGCTGCCACGTCATTGATGACGTCACCGCCACATCATAGCTGACGTCAGTGCCACGTCAGATGCAAACGCCGTTAACGGAATATTATGACCAAAACATAGGAACATTCGTGACCAAATTTGATCGTCACACATCACAAACGGCATTAACGGCGACGTCGGTTAGCCGGGAGGACGTGAAATTATGACGAAAACGGGGGTATAATTTATGACAAAAAACGTTTGTCATAGAATGAATTTAAATCCATGACGACACAAAATTCGTCACAGATTGGAGACACATCTATGACGGAAAAACCAATTTCGTCACCGATGAAAAAATGTGACGCCACCATAGTGACCAAAACAAAATCGTCGCAAAATCGTCACAAAAGACTAATTGTGACCATTCTGGTGTCTTCAATGACGTTAATGTAACGTCATTGATGACAACATCCGTACTAGTGAGAGTCGGTCCAACACCCGTTGTCAATCACTCATCACCGAGGAGCGAGTCATCCATCGACCACCGAGACGCTCCTGGTCCTCGGTGGAAGAACCTAAACTGAACTCATATCTCGTTTCCGTGCTCTCTAAGGTAAAATAGTGATCGTATGTTTTGTCTTGTCTAGCCTCTCAAGTGTAGGTGTGTTGTTGTGCATAAAAATTTATTAGAGTTGTTGCTTAGATTCTTTGTTCTTGTCCAAGGATCTTTTGTCTAGGTGATCTCCATCTAGGTTGCTCCAATCTAATCTAGGTTCTCGCTCGCCCAAGTTCGCGATCATAACTTAGGTCTACCGCAAGTTATGCTTCGTTAGTCAACTCTTGTCTTGCTACCTCCCTAGAACCATTTGAAAATTTTTCCTTGTTAAGCTCCTTCCTACTCTTCCGGATCAACCTTGCGTGCTCGGCTTGAGTCTCTTAACCTTGCTAAGTTACTACACAAATTTGAGAAGTGTTGGACTGCGGTTTGACTTAGGAAGTTCGGTTTCCGATTACTAGAACCTTGTATCATTTGGTATGCCTCGCTCGTTCGAGTTCGGCATACGATAGTATTTAGTATGCATGGTTACCCCATACCTTAACCCTCGAGTTACACTTGTACACTCGCACACTGGCCGATTCTCACTTTTGTCGTTATGTCCGGATGGACAACACCGGCTCGCGTCGGTTGATGTGGAATCATGGACTCTCGTGAACTACCTCGAGGAGGGTGGATTTCTTGCACTTTTGTGGGACACCCTGAAGGACTTTGGGTACACCACTTACCCAGAGTACTCGACACGTGAGGTCATGACCACAGGCCAACTCCTTCATTGCGAAGTAAAGGTGAAGATTTCAGTGTGCCCGACCAATCCTGCTTGGGAAGAGTGGGAGTGTAAGGCACAAGGGAGAAACTTGTCGACACGGTGTAGAAAGCTGCTCTCGAAGCACTCACAACTTTTAGTGGGAAGCACCGGTCGAGATAGCCAACTCTCGCAGCCAAAGTAATTCGGTACCCGAGCGACACATTGTACGGGTGGCGAACGGGAAACTATCCTTCCGACCCCGAGCAACTCTCACTATAGCCCCGATCTTGTTACCTCGGTCCGCTTTTCGAAGCCATGTACGACACCTACCGACGGATGGTGGGAGAAAGTGTATTCTATAGACACCAAATCAATAGGTACCGAGTTAAAGAAACGGAGTGTACATCTCAAGCGTTGAAGGAAGCCCGGGCCATGATAATCGCTCTCAAGAAGGAAAGACGCAAGGACAAGGCAAAGATACAAGAGTTGAGTTAGATCATACATGAGCGAGAATTTCTTGTTACAAAGCATAACGACCAAGTATATGCTTGAACTAGAAAATCAACCGGAAGCCGTGTGCAGCTCCACCTCCGAACCCGTCATTCCTGGACCGGCGGGGAGAAGAAGATGCGGAAGATATCCAAGGAGAATACGGAATTGAGTCCGGACCCGAGTCACCATAGTCACTCGGCGTGGAAGATCCCACCCTTGGAAGTTTGTAAGTGGGAAATAAAATTCCGAGTCGTAAGAGTGTAGTGTTTGAAAGGAACCCTAGTATACAATAACCACGGTTGGTTAGTTATTGCGGTTGGTTGAACTAGGAACCTTGTTCTGCAGCTAATCTGCGTTGTAATTCCAAATGTTATTAGTAATTCTGAAAACCCTCATCAATGTAATGCCTGGATTAAACATCTCTTTCAGCAGTAATGTTCGTAAGGCATTATTTATGCTAGTTGTGATCAATCAAGTTCTTGCTCCACAAATTTTGTGTCAATCAAAGATCCAATCGATTTCTCAGTCCTGAACTTATTCTTTTGGTCTTGATCACAACCTTGTGAATTAAAATAAATGTTGCCTTTGAGCATGCACTGCATAGCATATGCATTTGGGAAGCATGGGTATACTAACGTGCATTCGCATGAAAACTCCGTACCCCTACTCGCTTATCTTGATGGTGATGTAGTGATTCCATAGCCAAAGGTGCCGCGACGGAACCTAGGGTATCGTGTGTCTTTGCAGCCACCCGACCGCCACTAGGAGCGCGCTAGGTATCTTGGTTGTGAGGAAGCGACTCGCCATTCGGATCCCCACTCGCCTATGATTGCCTTCGCAATCACTAACTCATCATATGGGTACCCAAGTCATTCTAACGTGCATCATGAGCACCATACCACATGAGCACCGCATAGTGTCTTCACAAGCATGTGCATCGCATCAACTTTTAGAATTATTGAACCTTAAAATAGTGAGTTGTCAACACCTCCCACTCATAAGTTAAGTAAAGATGTGAGCAAGATTATTCCGAAGTTTCCGCATGAAGTATCTTTCGTACAAGAAAACTTTGGGACTCGTTTAGTAGCCTTCTTTTTCTTCGTAATGGTCTTTTGGAAATCTCGGCCGACTTGGTCTCTTGCCGCATATCTCGACGACCTTGTAGCATCAAATTCCTTCCGACTAGCCAAGTGAAAGCAACGAAGCATAGAATTTTCTCGAGCGGTCAAGGCTCTCGAATAATCGATATGGAGAAGCCGGCCATCGTGTATTCATTCTTGGTCCGTGCTCATAACCTTCAAATCCTCGGGGTCAAGCAAGAAAGTACACCCGGGATCGATCGAAGCTTTTTGGCTACGCTTCTTGTTGTTGCTATCGCGAACATAAAGCGTTGTACACCGAGCTTTTCTCGTTCTTCCCCCATCACGATCAATTCTTCCGACCGTGGAACCACGTCATCGTCGGTGTTCCGACCTTACGACGCCATTACGTCACTCCGCCATCTTTTCTGCAACCGTGCTCACGACGCTAAGACCTCACGGGCTGACCATGGTCGAGCTCCGTGTTGTCTACACCGAGATACCCGGATGGTTAAATGACCATTACGGCCCCGCAACGGCCATAAAAGGGAAGCCCTTGCCCAAAACCCCCGCAGCTCGGTATCACCACCACTCTTGTTTTGCCTCTAGCTAGCCTTGGCCACATTTCCACTAGCCCATCTCTCCCGTCTATTCCGTTCCCCGCCGAGCAAGCCGTGAGAACCATGTGTGGTTCGAGGACCGTGGATGGTCGCTTCCTTGTGTGATGAGTGATTGACAACGTTGTGTGGACCGATTCTTGGCTAAGTATTGCGGGTGCGAGGTTGTGGCTTGAACTCGTGTTGGTGTAGGTGAAGAACAAGCTCGAAAGGTCGTTGCGGTGAGGCCTCCGGGGTGGAGAAGACAAGTAGGCTTCGTTCGAGGGACCCGGTGGCCGGCGGGGTCGAGTGTGGGCCGCATGGTGGCATGAACGAAGAAGATGAAGTCGGTGGACGGTTTCTTGGTTGAGCCACAAAACCAAGGTCGAGCCGGGACTTCATGGGAGCCAAGTCATGAGTGGTGATTGGCGAGGCTACATCAAGTTCGTGGGGTTTGCGGTGGTTCACCGAGAAAATCACTGGGTTACTCGGGCCGAGCCACAAAGCCGAGGCCGAAGATCGGGCGTGGTCGTCGGCCAAAACCGGCCCGACCGGTTTGGGGTCGCAGGGCGCCGGAAGCTTCGAGGCAGAGGACACACGTCGGGATCGCAAGGCTTGCGTTGAGGCTACGCGCAGATGCGGTCGCCGGGCATCCGTCCGATGGTGAAGACATGAAGACTTCCAAATACACCCTTGAGGGGCTTGTATCCCTAGTTATTAGGAAAGGGCATTTTAGACATTCGGTTGCCTCCATATAACCCAAGAGGTGAGAGGATGGCAGCCAACTCTTGGAACCCTAGCTCATTTGTTTTCCCATTTTCCTTCCTATTTTCCTTAGGTTTTCCATAGGACTAGCAAGAGAGCTTCATGGTGAGATCTTGTTGAGAGGGATGGATGATCGGGCGGCTTGCTAGACCTTGTATGAACCTTTGTTTCATGTATAGATGATTCGGTGTGGTTCCTCAAGGTTTGGATGTGTTTTTCCCGGTTGTTCTTGGTGGTGATTTTCGGAGCCCTCTCTTGGTGATTTCTTTGGGTTGTTTTCGGGACCTTTCTCTTGGGGATTTGATGGGGGAAATTTGTGGGAACGCTTCGTGGTTCTTTGGGCTGTGATTCCCCTCCAAATTCGTGAGTAAAGGTGCTCGATTTTGGGGTTTCTTGAGTTTTTGGGTTGGAAGTGCTCTTGGCGGGATTTCATTGATTCCTCCCTTTTGGACGAGTTTTGGTGGGATTAAACTTAGCTATGGACTCCTCATGAGGTGTTCCTAATATCCCCAAAGTCTTGTTCAAGTCCGTGGAGAGATTCGGGATATCGAGGTTTGGTTTTGGGGGAGTTGACCAGCGGGCTGTGTTCTTCCCGACTGTCCAGGCTAAAACCGGCTTGACCGGTTTCCCAAATCGGTCTGACCGGTTTCGCCCTGTGAGCTGTCGAGAAAGGTCTTTGAGCAAGGAAGTCTTTGCTGCTCCATGGCTTCGTTTGTTCAGATGGGGAAAGGCTTTTGAGGTGTTTGGGGTTTTTGGGGAGTTTCGGAGGTGTTTCGGCTCGGTGGTTCTCGGATTTTGGATTCTCGAGGGGACCTTGTTTATATTGTCCTTCCCGAGGGTCGGGTGTTTTGTGCTGATTTTTCTCAATCTTCGATGTGCATCGTTGTTTCTTGGCTGGTTCTTCGAGTGAGTTGTGGAAGTGGCATAGGAAGTTGGGTCACTTGAGCTTTGACCTTTCGTCTCGCTTGAGTAAACTCAATTTGGTCCACGGTTGAGGCTTGAGAAAAGAGTTGGTTTGTGCTCCGTGTAGGCATGCCAAGATGGTGGCCTCTTCTCACCCGCCTCTCACCGATGTGATGACCGAGCGTCCATGCGAGCCGCTCAATATGGACCTTGTTGGCCCGGCTCGTGTGCGATGCGGGTGGGAAGTGGTATGTTCTTGTTGTGGTGGACGACTATTCTCGGTATGCTTGGGTGTTCTTTCTTGAGGATAAGGGCAAGACGTTTGGTTTTGTTCGAGATCTAGTCTTGAGGTTGAGGAACGAGAGGCACGGAGATGCCATACGAGCTATCCGCAGTGATAATGGCTCGGAATTCAGAAACTCTCATTTTGAAACCTTTTGCCATGACTTGGGTCTTGAGCACCAGTTTTCGAGTCCGTATACGCCTCCCCAGAATGGTGTTGTGGAAAGGAAGAACAGGACCTTGTGCGAGATGGCTCGGACGATGCTTGATGAGCATAGGACTTCGAGGAGGTATTGGGCTGAGGCGGTGAATACCGCGTGCTATGTGTCGAACAGGGATATACCTCGAGTGCACAAGAAGAAAACATGCTATGAGTTGATGCATGGTTGCACACCTAAGGTGAGTCAATTCCATGTCTTTGGTTGCAAGTGTTTCATTCGAAGAAAGGCGGGGAAGTTGGATAAGTTTGAGGCTAGGTCCGTCGATGGCATTTTCTTTGGTTATGCATCTCATTCTAGAGCATATCGTGTGCTCAATCTTGAAACTAACCAAATCGTGGAGACTTGCGAGGTAACCTTCGACGAGACAGAGCCACGTAGTCGGCTTGTCTTTGAGTGTGCGGTGATGATGAGCTTGGCGAGGAGATCTTTCAGGAGGAGGAGCATGAACATGGAGATGATGAAGATGGCGGTGCGGTGCCCCCGGCTGAACCTGTACCCACTACTTCGACTACGATGATGGACGGACCCTCTACTACACCTACGATGACAAATCAAGAACGAGGAGAAGCTGATGTTGAGGGGGAGGTAGCATCGAGGCGAGAACCTCCCCGGTGAGTACAGATGGATCACCCAGCTTTGAGGATCATCGGCGACATTAATGAACGCACTACACAGTCAAGGGTTCGAAACAATTCCCATTTCGCTCATGCTGCGTTTGTTGCTACTTTTAAGCCCAAAGACATTGGACACGCACTATCTGATCACAATTGGGTTAATTCAATGCATGAGGAGTTGGAGAACTTTGAGAGGAATCAAGTGTGGGAGTTGGTTGACCCTCCCCCAGGGTGTAAGCCGATTGGTACAAAATGGGTGTGGAAAAACAAAGAGGGAGAGAAAGGTGAAGTGGTGAGGAACAAGTCGAGACTTGTCGCTCAGGGGTTCAGTCAGAAGGAGGGGATCGACTACGAGGAGACCTTTGCTCCCGTAGCCCGTTTGGAGGCGATTAGGATCCTTCTAGCCTTTTCCGTGGCTAAAGGGTTCAAGTTGCACCAAATGGATGTGAAGAGTGCTTTTCGGAATGGTGTGTTGGAGGAAGAAGTGTATGTGAGGCAGCCTCCGGGGTTTGAGAGCGAGAAGTACCCCCACCGGGTGTACAAGTTGAGGAAGGCGTTGTATGGGTTGAAGCGGGCGCCTAGAGCTTGGTACGGCGAGGTTGAGGGGGTTCTTGTTTGAGAGAGGTTTTGAGATGGGGAAGGTCAATCGGACCTTGTTTTTGCCGAGGCAGGGCGAGAGATATCCCGAGTGTGCGGGTGTACGTGGATGATATTGTCTTTGGTGGCTCGTCTAACTATCTTGTTGCAAGGTTTGCGGATGATATGAGCAGGGAATTTGAGATGAGCATGATGGGCGAGTTGCAGTTCTTCCTCGGGCTACAAATCAAGCAATCAAAGGAAGGAACATTTGTGCACCAGGCTAAGTACACCAAGGACATTGTGAGGAAGTTCAAGATGGAGGATTCCAAGGCTATGACGACGCCGATGAGTACGACTACAGCTCTTGATGCGGACGAGGGAGGTGAACACGTGGACCAGAAGGAGTACCGGAGACGAGGCCGGACATACAGTTCTCGGTGTGTCTGTTCGCTCGTTTTCAAGCGTCTCCGAGGACTTCGCATCGGCAAGCGGTGAAGCGAATTTTCAGGTACTTGCGTCACACTCCCGACTTCGGCCTTTGTTACTCCGCGTCCTCTTCTTTGGCGCTTCATGGTTTTTCAGACGCGGATTTTGCCGGGTGTCGGTTGGATAGAAAGTCCACCTGCGGGACTTGCCGCTTTTGGGTTCTTCTTTGGTCTCTTGGTCTTCCCGCAAACAATTGATTGTTGCTCAATCCACTACCGATGTCCCACTTCAATGTGATAGCACCGGTGCCATAAGCGTTGCAAAGAACCCAATGCTCCATTCCAAAACCAAGCACATAGAAGTGAGGTATCATTTTTCGAGAGACAACGTAGAGAAAGGAAAGGTAGCTTTGATCCATGTACCCACACATGACCAACTAGCCGATATTTTCACCAAACCCCTAGATCAAGCAACTTTCACTCGTTTGCGGGGGGAACTTGGTGTGTGTTTGATTTCTTGAGTTGGGTGTGTGGGAGCTCTCTTTGTAGCATATGTATAGCTTTCTTTTGTGCATTTCTTGCATTTGGCATGGCATATGTAACATGATGTATAGGCATCCTTGTATCTTAGACTACATGCATTTTGTATCATATGCATTGGATAGGAAAAGCTTCTCCTATATACATTGTTCACCATGGGTTGCTATATATGTTTTTGTGAGCTTGTTTGGTATGCTATTGTTAGTTTGTCTTAGCTCTTGATGATCTTGATGAATAATCCATGGTTGATGGCTATATTTTTGAAAATTGTCACATATATGCTCTCTCATGTGTAAATGCCTTTATATGATCTTGACATGTTTTAGTGGCTATGCTATGCTTAATTTGTGGTTGGATAGCTAGTTTATTGATCATATGGGGCCAAAGGCTCATTTGCCATCATGAATGTTTAGCCCTCTTGCTTTATCTTATGGAGGGGCATAAGTTCCTTTTTGTTGCAAAGATATTTCATGTCCCATTTACAAATCTAAAAATGAAATGTAAAATGCTTGGAAAATATGCTCGCATGTCATATGTGCTGAAATTAATTTGCTTTAGGTGCTAAACCGTTGCATGATGCCTACCAATGAGAAGTCTCATACATAGAAGTAGGCACATGGCTCGGTGACTTTGACATGACATGAGGTGCTTGTGGGTGTTTGTGATGGTATTATGATTAGAATGGCTGTCCTAGCATGAAGTTTGTGTGGCTTTGCCATTTTGACATGTTTTTCTCATGTTTAGGTTTTTGCTTGTGAGAGAGTAATTTTTCGCAAAATTACTCAAATCTTTTTTTAGCCTTGTCCAATGGTTGTGAAACTTGGTGATCTTGTAGTTGAGGTCTTTACGAACTGTAGAGTATCTAACTTGCTCATTTGGACATGTGTAGCATCTTGTGATGAATTTTGTATACTTGAGAAGCTCTAGGTTGCATTTGTGCCTTGATTCATGCATTGGCAACAAGGGGGAGAAAGGAAGGTGGAGAAAAGTTGCTTTGTATCCCTGGAACCTATCCCAAGTGTCAAGGGGGAGTTTGTGCATTTCTTTTGCATTTTGTCTTTTGGGGGTATAGTCTCGTTGTGTGAAATCGGCCGACCGGTTGTGTGGAAACCGGTCTCGATCGGTTTTGGTGGAACCGGCTTGACCGGTTATTGGAACCGGGTCGACCGGTTTGTGCCCGAGTTGGCAATTGATCGGGGGGGGAGCTTGCATATGTGCAGGGGGAGCTCTTGTGTGCTTTGGTGGTTTATGCTCTTTGCTTGAGCATGGTTTTTGTCTCGGATGTGTCGAGCCGTTGCCCTTGCCTAAGGGGTCCGAGACTTGTCTTCTTCAAGTGATCTCATTCTTTGCCTTTCTCGGCTTTCGATTGCTTGTTGGAGTTTTTCTTTCTGTTTCTTTTCTGTTTTCCTTTTCTTTTCAATTACCAAATGTGTGTGTTGTCAATGCACTCATCAAGGGGGAGATTGAGGACCATGTGTGGTTCTAGGACCGGTGGATGGTCGCTTCCTTGTGTGATGAGTAGTTGACAACGTTGTGTGGACTGATTCTTGGCTAAGTATTGTAGGTGCAGGTTGCGGTGTGAACTCGTGTTGGTGCAGGTGAGGAACAAGCTCGAAAGGTCGTTGCCGGTGAGGCCTCCAGGTGTGGAGAAGGCAAGTAGGCTTCGTTCAAGGGACCTGGTGGCTAGCGGGGTCGAGTGCGGGCCGCATGGTGGCAAGAACAGCAAGATGAAGTCGGTGGACAGTTTCTTGGTTGAGCCACAAAACCAAGGTCGAGCCGGGACTTCATGGGAGCCAAGTCATGAGTGGTGATTGGCGGAGGCTACATCAAGTTCGCGGGGTTTGCGGTGGTTCACCAGAAAATCACCGGGTTACTCGGCTGAGCCACAAAGCCGAGGCCGAAGACCGGGCGTGGCTGTCTGGCCAAAACCGGCCTGACCGGTTTGGGGTCGCAGGGCGCCGGAAGCTTCGAGGCGGAGGACACGCGTCGGGATCGCAAGGCTTGCGTTGAGGCTACGCAGGGTGCGGTCGCCGGGCATCCGTCCGATGGTGAAGACATGAAGACTTCCAAATACGCCCTTGAGGGGCTTGTATCCCTAGTTATTAGGAAAGGGCATTTTAGACATTCGGTTGCCTCCATATAACCCAAGAGGTGAGAGGATAGCAGCCAACTCTTGAAACCCTAGCTCATTTGTTTTCCTATTTTCCTTCCTATTTTCCTTAGGTTTTCCATAAGAATAGCAAGAGAGCTTCATGGTGAGATCTTGTTGAGAGGGATGGATGATCGTGCGGCTTGCTAGACCTTGTATGAACCTTTGTTTCATGTATAGATGATTTGGCGTGGTTCCTCAAGGTTTGGATGTGTTTTTCCCGGTTGTTCTTGGTGGTGATTTTTGGAACCCTCTCTTGGTGATTTCTTTGGGTTGTTTTCGGGACCTTTCTCTTGGGGATTTGATGGGGGAAATTTGTGGGAACCCTTCATGGTTCTTTGGGCTGTGATTCCCCTCCCAAATTCGTGAGTAAAGGTGCTCGATTTTGGGGTTTCTTGAGTTCTTGGGTTGGAAGTGCTCTTGGCGGGATTTCCTTGATTCCTCCCTTTTGGACGAGTTTTGGTGGGATTAAACTTGGCTATGGACTCCTCATGAGGTGTTCCTAATATCCCCAAAGTCTTGTTCAAGTCCGTGGAGCGATTCGGGAGATCGAGGTTTGGTTTTGGGGGAGTTGACCCGCGGGTTGTGTTCTTCCCGACTGTCCAGGCTAAAACCGGCCTGACCGGTTTCCCAAACCGGTCTGACCGGTTTCGCCCTGTGGGCTGTCGAGAAAGGTCTTTGAGCAAGGAAGTCTTTGCTGCTCCATGGCTTCGTTTGTTCAGATGTGGAAAGGCTTTTGAGGTGTTTGGGGTCTTTGGGGAGTTTCTGGACAGAATCGGTCTGACCGGTTTGCCTAACCGGTCTGACCGGTTTCCCCTGCCTGCGTGAGGCTAAGTCCAACAGAAGCGATCTAACCGGTTTCTGAAACCGGCCTGACCGGTTTGGGCTGCCAGCAGCCGTGTCGTGTGTGATTCCGCTGCATGTGTGTTGAGGCTGTTGGTTGGGTCTTGCTCCTAGGTTCAGTAGCACTCCAGTGGCTACGTGAACTTGGCAAGAGAAGCTTGCGGAGGTGCACGAGTGGATTTGGGTTCATAGGCCGAATTCTTGAATAGAATTTTTATCGGCTCCCATTCACTCCCCCCCTCTCTGGTTCGCCGTTTCGGTCCTTCAAGCTGTCCTCTGTCTTCGTCCCCGACGTCGAGGAGAAGCTCAAAGTAGACCGGAAGAAGAACTCAAGCCAAGCTGCCACCCATGACTCCGTCTTCGGAAGAGTTCGAGTCGTTTCGCTGGACGTTGATAGGGATGTATCTCTGTATCGTAGGAGGATTATGTCTCCTATTAGCGGTGCATGTGGACATTCATCGCCCGCTTCCTCATGAACGACGATGAGGTAGTAAGGGAGCGCACCTTGTACCTTTTGTTCCATCTGAATTCCCGACTATGGGATGTGTAAGCAAAGGCTTACCGATTTGAATACTTGTGACTGTTGATGTCCAATTCGCATTACTTACCGTGAATGAGTCTTGTAGAGTATGTTCGAATTATGAGTTTCTGGGTGAGATTCTGAGCATGTACTAATTAGGTATCTAATTTTAGATGTTCAGACCGGCACGGAATAACCCCAATGGTTTTGGTGTGTTGGGCAGTGGTGATCTAACGCTACCACCGCCCACGACGCTGACCGAAGCTTTCGTGGCAGCGCATACCGACGTGTTGCGCCAGATCCTGCAGGCACAACAGCAAATGGCTCAACAACTACAGCAAATGCCGCCGATGCAACAGAGGCTCCAACCTTCCAAGCCCTGTTCACCCGAAGTACCTACCAAAAGTGACATAAATGCCATTGTCGGCGCAACTCAACTGTTGGAAGGGCAGAATTCCATGCTGAACCAGATGGTGTACGATGTCATCCAAGGACGTTGCGGGGAACCATCTCAAAATAGTTTGGCAGACAGTCTCTCTCAGTCCTTATCTGCCTCTATGGTTGAACAAGCCCGGTTGTTCAATCTGTTGGGGGAGTATGTTAATCAAGACCAACCCCAGGCCTCTGACTCCATATTACCACCTTCTCGACTACCAATGGATCTTAGAGATGAAGAGAGGGAAAATCGAGGCCACAAATGAACATTATCAGAGATAGATGTAAGTGAGTGGGAAATTACCTGTAAGGAGACTCGTCTGTGTGAGGGCAAACGGAGATGTGACACTAGCGAGGCCACTCAACTCCTTGTTGGTGGAACGCTCACGCGCGCCACGAGGTTAAGAAGGAAAAAGAAGAAGAAGAGGCTCCGCCTCATCAAGAAAGGCCAGCAACAACTCCCACCCCATTGTTGCTACTATTGTGGACAACCCGGGCATTTCATGCGTGATTGCCCAAATCTCCAGAATTAGGATCAGCACCTTGGAGCAGCTAAGTGTGCTCACGGCAAGAACCCGATTTTTCAAGGAAAGCCGGACCAGCATAACTCTATGGGTAACACCTCTATTCAAGAACCACTTCATCTTTTCTCTTATAACTTCGAATCTCGGGACGAGATTCTTCTTAAGGGGGTAGGCTGTGACGCCCCAGGTTTTTAATTACCGTCATTAACGCTAATGACCGGATCAGCCGAGTCAAACCGGCCGCCGCTGGTCAAACCTAGGTCAACCTGGGTCCTCACCTCGAAAACCTCACCAATGAACCCTATTAGACCCCCTTGACCAAGTCTACACACACCCGTGGTCAACCTTGGTCAAAGGCACGGTCAAACCCCGCTTAAGAATTGACTTCAGCGAATGTCGTCCGGAACTTTTGCTGCGTTTTCCAAATTTCACCTAAACACTTCAAAATCTACCTTTAGGAAAGTTGTCCAGTTTGTTGAGGGACACAATTTTCATGTAGATTGGCATTTCAAATTTTGAGAGGAAATTGGTGAAAAACTTGATCGACTGCAGTACCTCCTGTTTACCGGAACATGGCGGCACTCAAAGTTGGCAAGACGTTCCTGCAAAATACGTTGAGAAAAACACTATACGGCCTTTGAGGAAGTTGTAGAGGGTAGTTAGATCTAGAACTTTCTTATTCATCACTTTGTGCACTTCTATTCAAGATTATTGAGAAAAGCTAGGTCGAACAGGGGCAGTCCGCAACGTTCGGTGCCAGAATGCGAGCGCATGCGCGCCGCGCGCGCGCCGCGTCGCGCCCGCCACACCGTACCACCGCCCGCACCCCCGGGCGCAGCGCGTCACCCGAGGCCGCGCCTCCCTAGGTCGCGCACCCTCCCGAGGCGAGCACGCACGCCAAGGCACCCCGGGACTCCGCGCTGCCCGCGCCGCGTCTCGAGGTAGGCACACGCTAGCAGGTCGCTCCTACTTGCCTGCCCGCCGCCGTACTGGCTTCTGCCCGCGCTGCTCCCTCCGTTTTCCCTTGCCCCGAGTCGGAGAGCTCCTCTATTAAAGCAGCCATTGCTCCTCCCGCAGTGCAAGACCACCTAGGCCGACCGTGCCGTCCGCCAGCGCCAAGACCGAGCAGCCGCGGCGAGCTTCGGTTCCAGGCCGACCGCGAGCCCAAACAACCCACCTCCACCTCCCCCGGCTCCCCCAGAGCCGCCCGAGCCGCCAACTTGCGTGCCCAGCCGGCGTGCGCCGGGCGCGGCGGCCCGGCCGCCGCCGAGGCCGCCCTCTCCGGGGGCCGCCCCGCCCCCTTCCAACCGTTGAAATTGAGCCCTAGGTGAGCCACGAGGCCTCCTTCACCCTCTCCCCACCGACTCCGGCCGCCACCTCGCCGGATTTTTGCCATAACCGCCACCGGCCATGGCGAAGGACCCAATTGCGTCTTCCTCAATCTTTCCGGGGTGATTTTCGTAAACTAGGGGCGTATATGTAAGAATCTAAAACTTCCAGGGTCCCTGCTGCAAAAACGAATCTGAAATAGTAAAGTGCATTGGGCTGATTCTTGTAAATTGCGTAGAAAATCGTAGGAAATCAGAAAAATGCAAAACCAATTTTGTTGGATTCCTAGTGAAAAATTCCACAACTTTTGTTATTCTTGCCTGAGCTAGTTCCTAGTAGTTTTTGCATGAAAAATAGAAATGTGAAAAACCTAGATCTGCAATATCTCAAAATTTATAAATCTTCTGTAGCTAATTTTTGGATATGTTGCGTGTTAGGTCATGACTAGCTCCTGTACCAAAAATTGCACAAAATTATGATATAAATATTTTTATAAAATATTCTTCCATTTCAGCAGGATCTGCATAAATGATTTTTGTAGCTAAAAATAATTAGGTTTTTGCAACCAACTTTTGCATACTGTCTTTTTATTCCAAAGCACACCTCTGGTGAGTTAATCACAATTTTATAGTTACTAGAAACATTTATTCTTGAATTATGCTTGATTTTCTTTGAAAATACATAACTCAAGTTACATAATAGTTCTAGGTGTATGTGCTGCACCACTAGGCTAGTTTTGGACCATATAACATGTGTGAGAAAGTTAGGATCATTTTGTTGAGTAATTATTTTTGTGTGCATTTACCTTGTCCTTTTAGCTAGATTTTGATATTTTCAAAAATAATTAATTTCTAGCTATCCAAGGCCCGCATGTTTGTCCAGTGGCTTGTTATAGGTGTTTAGTGTTTAATACACCCTTCCACCGAATTTTATTAATTAATTTCATGAATAAAAGCTATGGAAGCAATTAAAGGCTTAATAGTCATTAATGGGAAAAATCACCAACCATCTTTAAGAACCTTGAGATTGGTTGTAAATTGTTTTAGAAAGCTAAATATACCCACCCACTACTGTATGTGAAGTTGAATTAAACGTTTTGCATATATATGTACACAGTTACTATCAAAAAGAATATCTGTTAAAGAATTGCAAATTGTTCCTTTTTGGAAGAGTATGCTAAATGTATTCTTATCTAGGTGAATGTGCCCAACTAATACACCCCTTGGTTGTCACTTATGGTTTGTGGTTAATCAAATTAAAAATCGTCGAATAAATCTTGCATTGCATCTTCGTGTAGATCTTTCCGACGGTAGACGGACGTTCGTGCCGGAAGGAGGGAACGAAGGTGCCGACGAAGAGCTGCCGTACATGGACGTAGGGCCTGGACCCAAGTCCAGAAGGGCCCAAGGACAACCTTGCCAGCGACGAAGAGTTGATTTGAAACCCTAGATGCATGATTCATAGGTACCTATGCTCTATCACTAGTATGCTAGGTCGATAGCTGCTATGCTATAGGACCCGATAGAAGTCAAGTGATGTTCGTCACTTGCAAGAATAGGTTCTTATGTTGGAATCATAAGATCTTCATAAATGGATTGCTCATGTGGTAAGAGCATGGGATTTGGGCTCCGGTCCAGTGGCTTTCGTGGGCTAAGCTTTTGAATGTACTAAACATTTGCTAGGAATGGGACCAGTAAGCCTAGTACCTTAATGAGACGGCGCGGGAACTTTTCCCTACTACTCTTGAGTATTCACCTTACCGGCTAGCTACCGGGAAGGGGGGTGCATGTGTGACACTGGGTACTTTGCGGGGTACGCCAGCTAACCTTGTACCCAGGACTGTAGGCTCTATTCCCAACCCGAGGACTTTTGGGAACTTCCTGGGAAAGTTGTCCTTGCGGGGGCAGCCTACCGTGTGTTTAGGTTTACCTTGCAAGGTTTAAATCAATCGATTGTCGGCCTCTCACCGTTATCCGAGACTGCTTAATCAACTGGCCATGATATCCCATAATGATGGAACTGGTGAATATGGTTGTATGAATTAATTGCTTGTCCAATTCTTGATTGAATTAGATGGCACATTTAGAAATGGTAATCAACTAAAACTTGTGATAAAAGATTGAAAGTAAGGATCTACTCTTAGTATCTCTTCAGCAAAAGAAACTCCACCGGCCAAAAGCCTTTCATGTCTAGAGTTCGGTGATGTAGTTATCGCCCGACGGTTAAGTCTTGCTGAGTATTAGTATACTCAGCCTTGCTTTAAAACTGTTGGCAGGTGCTGTTGACCGAGAGGGTGACGACAAGTGATGACATCACGGATGGCCTCCTGTGATGTTTACCGTTGCGCTAGTTTATTTTATTTCCGCTATTTTTCGAACTTTGAACCTTTACTCCATGTCAGGAACAATGGTTTGTAATAAAATGTTTAACTCATGTTGTACTCTGGACTCGCCTTCGTGTGAGTTTTAATGCATGTGTCGATCCTCTGTTCGATGTCCAAGTGATTTATCGGGCGTTAACCCGGCAACTAACGACATAATGATACTTTACCATTGCTTAGTGACCAAAGTGGATCGGTCTTAGGCGATAGTACAGTATTTTCCTGGGTGGGTTGTCACATCTGTTAAACACGAACAGAACGACCCAACCGGCACCTCGACATGCGGACAGTCCGTACCACGTCCTCGGACGGTCTGCGCGCAACTCGTGCCGCGCGGACAGTCTGCAACGTCCGGGCGGACGGTCCGCCAAACACCCTTTGGTGAAAAGCAACTGGCCAACCGGATCGATACCAAAGCGCTCAAGAACATGCGATGAACACCAAGAACACCTGGAGGAACTACTCCACGCTGACAGTCCGCGAGCACCCCGCGGACGGTCCGCCAGGCATGGGAACAACAGCCCGAACCTGAAACCGAAACCACCAAAGCTCCTACTCGTCCATGGATTTTCCAAACGGCTGAAGCTCTTGAGGAATGATTTGGGGTAGATGTGAAGCGTCCCTAGGGGATGCTATGCCCCAAAACTTGGGTCCTTAAACAACCTAAAACGCCGGGAATCGAATCGCCACCGAAACCAACCAAAAACCTAGGACCCAACCGAAATCCTTCAATCGGAGGCCGAACTCGAAGTTTGGGGGATCAAGATCAAGCACAAAGCTGCACGAGTCAACTATCCATGATTCCCACGCACGAAAAACAGATGAGAATAGCTCGAAAAATACACGAAAATCCAACGAGCTACAAACCGGGAATCGACGCAACCATGAAAGCTTCCATTCACTCGGAGGTTAGATTCTTTACAAACGGATGAAAAATCTAACCTTAAAGAGCAAGGAAATGAGAAGCAGTCCGGATGGATGGTTTGCCTGGAAACCCTAGAGCTAATATATATGAGTCCCCTCCGGGCCAGGCAAAAGACCACACTACCCCTAGCACTTAAGTTGTGATCGAAGCTTCTCGCCACGCGTCCGCCGGCATTGAAGCTTCTCGGCGTGCCCGGATCCCGTCTCTGCACACCGAGCCTCCAGTCTTGGTTTTGTGGCTCAACCAAGTAACCCGACGGTTTTATAGTGAACCGCCGCAAACCCCGCGTGCAGACTCCGATCGTGAGCCGCTACCTTGCACCAGCTCCAGTCCATGACTTTGTCTTGCTTTTCTTGCCACCATGCGGCCCGCACTTGACCCCGATGGCCACCGGGTCCCTCGAGTCAGTCCTACTTGTCTCTCCACTCCTGAGAGGCCCCGTAAGGCATAGACCTTTTGCGCCCACTCTTCACCTGCACCAACGCAAATCAAGTCGCAACCTGCACCTGCAATACTCGGCCAAGAGTCAGTCCACACCACGTTGTCAATCACTCATCACAGCTAGGAGCGACCATCCACCGGTCCTCGGACGCTCCGGTCCTCAGCTGAAACAAGCTCCTAGAGCATGGTACGACAGGTTGAGGGGGTTTTTGTTCAGCAAGGGGATTCAGATGGGTAAGGTTGATAAGACTCTTTTTCTCCTCAGGAAGGGTGATGATGTCCTAATTGTTCAAGTGTACGTGGATGATATTGTCTTTGGTGGGTCGTCTCACTCTTTGGTTGTGAGGTTTGCAGAGGATATGAGCAAAAAATTTGAAATGTCCATGATGGGATAGTTACAGTTCTTTCTCGGGCTTCAGATCAAGCAAGCGAAGGAGGGAACCTTTATGCATTAAGCCAAATACACGAAGGACATTCTCAAGAAGTTCAAGATGGATGACTCAAACCTTTATGGATGACACCGATGAGTACAACTACAGCGCTCAAAGCGGACGAGGACGGAGAGCCCGTGGACCAGAAGGAGTACCAGAGCATTCGGCTCCCTCTTGTACTTGACGGCACCGAGGTCGGACATCCAGTTTTTTGTGTGTCTGTGCGCTTGTTTTCAGGCGTCGCCGAGGACTTCACATCGGCAGGCTGTCAAGCAGATCTTCAAGTATCTTTGATACACTCCTGAGCTCAATCTTTGGTACTCGGCATCCTATTCCCTTTTGCTTCTTGGTTTTTCAAATGCAGACTTTGCGGGATGTCGAGACGATCGGAAATCGACTTCGCGTATTTGCCAATTTCTAGGATCTTCGCTTGTTTCTTTGTCTTCTCGCAAACAATCTAGTGTAGCCCAGCCTACCACAGAAGTTGAGTATGTTGCTGCCGCTTGTTGTTGCTCACAGCTGCTTTGGATCACACACACGCTGAGTGACTTTGGTGAGGAGTGCTCCCATGTACCTCTCATGTGTGATAGCACGAGTGCCATTAGTGTTTCCAAAAACCCCGTGCTTCACTCCAGAACCAAACATATAGAAGTGAGGTACCATAGACCTCATCCATGTGCTAACAGAAAAGCAGCTTGCTGATATCCTAACCAAGCCCTTGGACCAAGCTACATTTGCGTGTTTTCGAGGAGATCTTGGAATTGTTTTTTCTTTTTGAGCTTCGGTTGGGAGGGTTGATGTACATATGCATGTTGCATTTTCATTTATGTATCATATCATGTTTTCATCTTTGTATCATAGACTGTATTTGTATCATATGCCATAGAGATGTGCTTGACTTTTCTTGTGATGGTCATGAGATGTATAGCTATGCTCTTGGTAGCTTTGGGATATATATGCTTGTGGATGGCTTCTTTTTGTAAAAAGGCTATATGATCCTCTCTTGTGAGTAGAATTCCTCTCATGTTCAAATTGGGTGCTTATGGCTATATCTTGCTTAATTTGTGCTTGGAATCATGTTCTTTTCATTTGTAATCAAAGATCCATTTATCATCATGAATGTTTAGCCTATATGCTACCTTGTGGAGAAGTCTAAGCCTCTTTTTGCTGCAAAGGCACTACATGTACCGTGCTTAATTTGTAAATCATGAAAATGGTATTTGAGATGCCTATGCTTGAAAAATTTGCTTCCATGTCATAAATACTTTAAATTCCTTATCTTGGGTGCTAAACCATTGCATGATGTTCACCAATGAGAAGTCCCATATCTAGAAGTGGACACATAGGTCGGTGGCTTTGATATGACATGAGATAGCTTGTAGGTGTTTGTGATGGTCTTGTGATGAGAATGTGTAACCTTGCATGAAGTTTGTGGGCTATATGTTGTTTGTGCTCATTTTGACTATGTGTAGGTCCTATGATCATGAGAGGGAAATTTTGTGAAAAATGCTTCATTTTGATCATATCTATGTCACTTGCTTGTATATCCCTTTCTATCTTGTTGGTGATGCTTGTGCTCCAATTGTGTCTATCTTGCTTGCATTTGTAGACTTGATTCATGCATTACCAACAAGGGGGGAAAGAGTACCAAATTCATGTTTCCAAGGGGGAGTGCTTGCATCAAGGGAAGAAAAATTGGCGGAAATGCATTTGTTCAGGGGGAGCTTGCATTCGTGCTTTTGGGAGCTCTTTTCACCTAAATTTTAGTTGTGTTCGTTTGCCGATGGTGACGAGCCCTTTTGCCTCACCTTGAGGAGTCAGCAATTTATGGAGCATTTTATCTCGGTTGTGTCGAGTCGTTGCCCTTGCCTTAGGGTACCATATTTTTCTCACTCAGGTGATCTTTTCTTGGCTTTTGTTTAGCTTTTGATCATTTGTTTGAGTTTTTCGTTTGTTTATTTTCTTTTTCTTTTTTCTCTGAATTAGTTACTTGTGTGTGTTGTCAATGCGCTCATCAATGGGGAGATTGAGGACCAGAGCGTCTGAGGACCGGTTGATGGTCACTCCTGGCTGTGGAGAGTGATTGACAACATGGTGTGACTGACTCTTGGCCGAGTAATGCAGGTGCAGGTTGCGGCTTGATTTGCGTTGGTGCAGGTGAAGAGCGAGCGCAAAAGGTCTATGCCTTGCGGCGCCTCTGAGTGGAGAGACAAGTAGGCTTTGCTTGAGGGACCGGGTGGCCAGCGGGGTCAAGTACGGGCCCCATGGTGGCAAGAAAAGAAAGAAGAAGTTGTGCACAGGAGCCAGTGTAGGGTAGCTACTCATGACCAGAGTCTGCATGCGGGGTTTGCGGCGGTTCACCACAAAACCATCAGGTTACTTGGTTGAGCCACAAAACCAAGACCGGAGGCTAGGTGGGCGGAGACGGGATCCGGGCGCGCCGAGAAGCTTCGATGCCGGCGGACACGTGGCGAGATCGCAGGGCTTGCATTGGGAGGACGCGGACTGCGGTGATGGCATGGCCGTGCGATGAAGAGGAGTGCTATATGACCTATATGCACCTGAAGGGTTTGTATCACAACTTAAGTGCTACGGGTATCTTGGTCTTTTGCCCGGCCCAGAGGTACTCATATATATTAACTCTAGGGTTTCTAGGCAAACTATCCTTCCGGACTGCTTCTCATTACCTTGCTCCATAGGTTTCGATTTTTCACCAGTTTGTAAAGAATCTGACCTCCGAGTGTATGGAAGCTTTCATGGTTGCGTCGATTTCCCTTTTGTAGCTCGTGTGATTTTCGTGTCTTTTTCGAGCTATTTTCGTTGAATTTTTGTGTGCGGCTTGTTCCTTCGATTCTGAGGTGTTTAGGTTCAGATTTGTTGGTGGGGATCATGGATGGTGGCCTTGTGCATCTTGTGCTTGATCATAACCCCTCAAACTCCGAATTCGGCCTCCAATTCAAGGATTTTGGTTGGAACCCTAGCTTTTTGGTAGAGCTCAGTTGCAATTTGATTTCCGACATTTTGGTTCCTTTAAGGGCTCAAATTTTGGGGTGTATCCTCTCTTAGGGACGCTTCACATCTCACCCAAATCTTTCCTCAAGAGCTGAAGTCATTTGGGAGATCCATGGATGGATAGGAGAGGTTGACTTCTCATTTTCAGGCTCGAGTAGCTCAGTCCACACCTGGCGGACAGTCCGCCTGGTAGGCGCGGACTGTCCACAAGGCCTTGTGTTCGTCCAGTTCATCGCTTGTTCTTGCGCGTTCGTGGATCGATCCATCGAGGAAGTTGATTTTGGTTGCACGGTGTTTGCGGAGAGTCCGCCTGCTCGTCGCGGACAGCCCGTGCTGTACGAGTTGCCCTCGAATGGTCCGCAGCTAGGGCACGGACATTCCTTTTTTCAAGGTGCGGTACTGGAAGTTCGGGTGGAATTTTCGGACGGTCCGCCCTGTGCTTGCGGACGGTCCGCCAGGCCCCCGCGGACAGTCCGCCGCCTCCACGCGAACGGTCTGCCCCAGTCTGTGCAGATCGCCTAAGTTCTTTGCTTTTTGAGATGCGCTTCCGTGTTGCTTTGAGTTAGGGTTTGTTCCTAGTGTTGGTAGGTCCGTTGTGACTACGCGACCTTGGCAAACTCGTGTGGGAATCCTTGGTTGTGAATTTTAGGCACAGGCCGAGTTCGACCTTAGGGAAGAATGTTTATCGGCTCTCATTCACTTCCTTCCTCTCTGGTCGCCTAATCAGTCCTTCAGTAGGGGAAGTTTTCCTAAGGGTTTTAAAGGGAGGCTAGTCAAAGTTTGTGACGATGAGTTCTACGGGGCCGGAGCATGATTCACCCAAAAAAGTATGGTGGCTGGCCATAATCATCAAAGCACCGTCGTCTTTTCAGTTAGATAGGGGTAGACTTGGCCTACCCGGAGGGTCAGCCCCCAGTCAACTCAAGCATTCCTACCTCTATTGGCTATGGTTTTCGGTGGAGGTTATAGGAAGGTCTAGGTTGGTTGGACAAAAAGTTAACTCAAATCAAACATGCAGTGCGATGCAAGGTGGATGAACAAAATGATATGACATGATAAGCAGTGGTCTAAAACAAAAACAAATGTTAGCCTAAATTAACTAGCCACAAGTTTAGAATCAAAGGATGGTGCCAACTTCATATATGTCTCTAAAAAGACAGAAAAGAAAAAGACTCTAAACTCTAATATGCGCACAAAAAGTCTACAAGTTTTCGAAGATCAAATAACAAAGTGCTCCCTCAATAGCAAATAAAACATACAACATGGTGTTGTGGTTTTTATTAGAGCAATGGTACAAAGTTACTTGATGGTTCGATTAAAGAGCACAATGTAGATGGTCATGTATATATATAAATAAAAGTCGGGTTGCCTTCTGCAAAGCGCTTCATTTAAAGTCGTAGAGCTCGACTTTCTCACATACCTTCTTGTTGTTGCGGAGTCATCATCCTTCATCCAAGATTTGAAGGTGTTCATGCAGCCTTGATCCACTCTCCATGCTTGACACGATCACCTATGCTCGATGAGAGGCTTGCCCAATAGTCTCCTTGCATCATCATTATCACCTTCTCCATCGCACTTTATCGCTGCCTCTTCTTTCACAAATTTTCCTCTCTGTTCAGCTCAGACCATGTAGAAAACAATAGATTCCATGTGTGTCTCATAAAATTGTCTTTCCATCAAGTATTTATTCACCCCCAATAGACTCCGATCGAGTGAGTTATGCTCGTTCTACTCCGGCACTGCAATCTGTCCAAAGCTGATTTCAGACTGCACATCGCTCAATATTTTTGCCATATCTCCTTGTAGGGGTCTTCAAATTCATTGATTTTGGATGCGTTGAAACCAGAACTCTATGGAGCTTCTGATTTTTTACTTTTTCTTACTTGAACATGTCTGATCAGGTCCTCAAAATTGATGAAAAAAGTGACGCCCGTTTTGACGGTGATGCACGGGTTTGCAATTCATTTGGGTATGACTTCACTCCTTTTAATTTTTAATGCCCTGCATGGTTAGTGAAACTTGGGATTTATCCAACAATTTGTTCTTTCAAGGTCACTAGCTTGACCTGTCAGATGGTGAGATCTGGATAGCCCACGAGGGTGTTATTCCCAGTGGTTTAGTTGTTCGGCAGGGTGGAATCTAAGGCTAAGAACTCAAAGGTCACACACAAGTACGCGGAACACAGACAACACAACGAGTTTGTACTGGTTCGGGCCTCTGGAGAGTAAAACCCTACGTCTAGTTCTTTGGTTTGTATTGCTTGGGGATTGCGGGATTGGTCGGATACACAAGGGGTCGCCTCGTCCGCCTTATATTGGCCAACGGACGAGGTCGATTCCCAGACTCCTGGTCGGTTATGACCAGGAGACCTAAGTCTACATTACACATCTTGCCATATTCCGTCGATCTGCTTTGGGCGAAATGCACCAAGGTCTTGTCTCGTACGCCAAGTCTTGAGGCCATGATGAACTAGGTCGTCTAGGAAATCTTCTGGAAGGTCTTCAGGAGGTCGTGTGGGCCGCCAACTAGGTCGGTTGGGCCCACTGACAGGTCGGCGAATCTTCTAGTAGGCCGGACCCACTTGTCAGGGACGGCTGTGAGCCTGGTCGGTGGGGACCTAGGGGTACCCATGTCTCACAAGCCCCCGAGCGAGGTGTAGGCACAGCGAACTTAGAAAGGTCATGGCGAAATCGTAGAGCTATCGACAGGTCGAATAGCATGCACATCGGTTGAAAAAGAAAAAAGAACAAGTCAGCTTAGCAAACGACCTGTTTGAAGTCTTTGCCGAATGAAGAGAGGTCGAGTGACGACCTATAGGAAGCAGGCTTCCAATAGATCGAAATGACAACGACCTATCCGAGCATCGTGGCGGGCAGGATGGTCGGTATGATGATCCGAAAAAGAAGAAGAAACAGTAGGTCAAGTAAAGACATGATGGGAAACAGTTTTCCCAACAGGTTGGTACGACGAGGAAAACAAGAGGGCGTCGAAGACGCACTTGTAGAGTAGTCCCCGAGCATTGAAGCAGGCAGCATAGCTAGTTTGATGCTCCAAAAAGAGAAGAAAACTGAGTCATGGTCTTGATCGAACGAAGTGTAGAGACACCCAGATCTCCAAGCATAACTGCAAGGAGTCTGGTAGGGCCGACCTCAAGGAGGCCTTGTAGGCGTGCCGACCTTAAAGAGGTCTCAAATCATCAATGGCCAATATCCGAGGATACCCAGTAAGATCTTGAAAGGTGCATCGCATGAAGAAGTCGTCGATGATGTCGTAGCTGAAGTTGCGATGTCCGGGATTTGTTGATGATGAAATCAAATGGTCCGTTGATCTTGAACGAATGGAGTGTAGAGACACCTAGATATCCCGCATGGATGCAAGGAGTCTGGCAGAGCCACTCAAGGCATGCCGACCTCAAGAAGGTCTCAAGACAAAAGGCACCCAAGCACCCAGAACTACTTGGTAGGGCCATCAGGCATGCACCCCACAGAGAGGCCTTCATTCCCGACGTAAAAATCCTAGGTTTCCAGAACAGGCTGGCAGAGCTACACGAGCACACCGACCTTGGAAGGTCACAAGTTCAGGGCGCCCAACTAGGTTGGCAGGGCCATAGTTATACCTAGGTGTTGCAAGAACTAGATATTAAGGCACGCCGACCTCAAGGAGGTCGTTTTGGTGTCCAGATGACCAACATAGCTTCTAGCCATCCAGCGGAGCCATGGTACTAAGGTATTGGCGACCTTAGCAATAGGCACACCGACCACGGGGGCCCGACAAAAATCGTAGACATGAAGCTTCTCATCTCCATGGTGTTGTTGATCTCTAGGCGCCCAGAAGGATCTGGCAGAGCAGCGAGGCACGCCTACCCCGGAAGGTCTTCAATCGAACCTACGACAATTCCGCTCAGGAAACATAAATACAGGTTGATTAGAATAAGTTCGTTTACATGTAGAGCCATAGCGGGTGCACCAGGACGCAGAGCCTAGCGGGTGCAAATAAAGGTCATCAGGTCATAGAGGAAGGTCATGAAGTCGTCTTTTAAGAGGGGACTAAATTAGGCGCTGATCCATCTGAAACAGAGTCAGGTTCAACAGTAGTCGGAGATGCTCTTGCCACCCAGAAAATGACAAACTATCCACTGATTGAGGGGGTTACTGTAGCCAAGTGACCCTTGCGGTGGCGCTCAAGCATCATTGATGCGCTAGCGACAAGGACGTCGTGAGACAGAGAAAGTAATGTAATCGCCTTTAATCATGCACAGACTACAGGTCCCAGTATCACGTGGTGACAGTGTCAATGAGGACCGGAGCGTCCGAGGACCGGTGGATGGTCGCTCCTGGCTGTGATGAGTGATTGACAACGTGGTGTGGACTAACTCTTGGCCGAGTATTACAGGTGCAGGTTACGGCTTCATTTGCGTTGGTGCAGGTGAAGAGTGGGCGCGAGAGGTCTATGCCTTGCGGGGCCTCTGAGGAGTGGAGAGACAAGTAGGCCTAACTCGAGGGACTAGGTGGCCAGCGGGGTCAACTGCGGGCCGCATGGTGGTAAGAAAAGCAAAGACAAAGTCGTCGATTGGAGCCAGTGCAGGGTAGCGGTTCATGACCGGAGTCTGCACGAGGCGTTTGCGGCAGTTCACCAGAAAACCGTCGGGTTACTTGGTTGAGCCACAAAACCAAGACAAGAGGCTCGGCGGGCGGAGATGGGATCCGGGCGTGCTGAGAAGCTTCGATGCCGGCGGACGCGTGGCGGGATCGCAGGGCTTGCGTCGGGAGGACGCACTCTGCGGCAACGGCGTGGCCGTGCGATGAAGAGGAATGCTACATGACCTATTTTCCCCTGAGGGGTTGTATCACAACTTAAGTGCTAGGGGTAGTGTGGTCTTTTGCCTGGCCCTGAGGGGACTCATATATATTAGCTCTAGGGTTTCCAGGCAAACTATCCATCCGGACTGCTTCTCGATTACTTGCTCTCTAGGGTTAGATTTTTCCTCCATTTGTAAAGAATCTGACCTCCGAGTGAATGGAAGCTTTCATGGTTGCGTCGATTCCCGGTTTGTAGCTCGTTGGATTTTCGTGCCTTTTTCGAGCTTTTTCATTGGTTTTTCGTTCGCGGCTTGTTCCTCTGATTATGAGGTGTTTCGGCTCGAATTTGTTGGTGGGAATCATGGATTGTCGCCTCGTGCATCTTTGTGCTTGATCTTGATCCCCCAAACTTCGAGTTCGGCCTCTGATTGAAGGATTTCGGTTGGGTCCTAGGTTTTTGGTTGGTTTCGGTGGTGATTCGATTCCCGGCGATTTAGGTTGTTTGAGGACTCAAGTTTTGGGGCATAGCATTCCCTAGGGACGCTTCACATCTTCCGCAAATCTTCCCTCAAGAGCTTCAACCGTTTGGGAGATCTATGGAAGGATAGGTGGTAGGGTGCTCTCGAGTTGGTTTTCGAGCTGCTGTTCCCGCACCTGTTTGCACCTTGCGGACCGTCCGCATGGTGGGTGCGGACAGTCCACGTGGAGGGTTTTTGCCCAGGCCTTCTTCATGTTCTTCGCGTGTTCTTGAGCGCCTTTGTTCTGATCTGGTTGGCTAGTGGTTTTTAGTGTGAAGTGGTTTGGCGGACAGTCCGTGCGGCATGAGTTGCTCGCGGACCGTCCGAGGACGTGGCACGGACCGTCCGCGTGAAGAGGTGCTGGTTGGGTTGTTCTATTTGTGTTTAACGGACCGTCTGTCGTGGGTCGCGGACCGTCCGTGTGGTGCCCACAGACAGTCCGCCAGGTGACTGCGGACAGTCTGCCTGGGTTGTTTCAGGATAGCTAAGTCCGTTGCTTCTTGCTTCGTGCTTCCGCTTTGGGATCATTTGGGGATTGTTCCTTGGGTTGGTACGTCCGTTGTGACTACGTGACCTTGGAATGCTCGTGTGGGAGTCCTTGGTTGAGGATTTGGGGCATAGGCCGAGTTCTCTCTTAGGAGAAGAATTTTTATAGGCTCCCATTCACTCCCCCACCTCTCTGGTCGCCTAATCGGTCCTTCAATTGGTATCAGAGCCGGTTACGGATCTTCGTGATTCTAACCAATCTAAGATCTTAAGATGACGTACCAAGAACGGGGTTCGGGTCCTCCACACTTTGATGGTAAGAACTACCATATGTGGCAAAGGCGGATGGCCGCTTTCCTCCGCGGCAAGGGTCCGATCCTGTGGGATATCACGGTAAACACAGGTTATGTTAATCCGGTGATCTTCCTTGCTCCGGGATCGAGGGACATGTTCGACGCCAACAACAAGGTGGTCGACTACTTGTACCGTTCTCTTTGCGAATCGGAATTCGAACGGGTTCGGACAGAGGACTTGGCGTGCAGGATTTGGGAGTAGTTGAAGAATGCTCATGCCGGGAATGCTCAGGTTCAGGCTCGTCTCTTTGCGACCTACCGGAGAGAGTACGAGAACATCACTCATCTCCCTGGTGAGTCCATAGATGCCATGTTTCAACGTTTCACAGTGATCGTGAACAACATGAGGGCTAATGTGGCCGTACTCCCGTATGATGACCATGACAGGGCTGTCAAGCTTTTGCATTCTCTGGATCGTACCGTGTGGAGTGGGAAGATCGAGGCCATTCTTGAGTCGGAGAAGTATGAGACCCTCACGGTGGATGAGCTATTCTCCAAGGTCAAGTCGTCCGAGGTGGGCCGTGGGGTGCGTGCAAAGATCGAGAACCCGACTGATCCCCATAGTCTGGCTCTCGTGTCTGGTTCAAGGACTAATGCTAACATGTCTTCGAGACAATTTTCCTTGTCTTGCCTTGTGTCCATGCCAAATGAGGAGTTCGACGTGCTGGGCGAGGAGGATCTCGTGTTGTTGAGCAGGCGGTTCGAGCGCATGTACACAAACCGGAAGAACGCTCGGAGGAGCTTGGGCATGTGCTACCGGTGCGGGAAGCACAGGCACTTCGTCATCGAGTCATGGGCAAGCACCGCTCGAGGGATGACTACAAGGGCAAGAACAAGTCCTAGCGGAGGCCAAGGAAGAGTGGTGGTCACAAGAAGAAGGAGCGAGCGATGGTGTCCGGTGTGAGCGACATCGACTCAAGTTCCTGCTACTCATCATCGAGCTCAAGTGATGAACAAGAGAACCAGCACAAGGGCAAGCATTCGAGCAAGAACATCAACGGCTTGTGCTTCGCCGCCCAATGCTTTTGCAGCATGGCACACAGCACCGCAAGAAAGAAGAGCAACAAGGATAACTCGGGCTCTGACTCTGAGGAAGAGGTAAACAACAGGCCATCCTTCTTGATAGCGGAGAATGCTAGGTTGAATGACTTGCTCGACAATCGTGATGATGTGCTTAGAAAGGCCAACAAGGAGAAGAGGGAGTATAGGTCTTTGCTTGGAGAGGCTAAGGAGAAGGTGGTTGAGTTAGAGTCTTTGCTTGTTGATGCTAGGGCTCAAATAGATTCCCTTAAGTCTGCTCCCGTTGCGACCAATGAATCTGAATGCACAGATTGTTCCACTTTTCTTGGTGAATTGACTGTGCTTAAGGAGAAGTATGCCTCCAAGGTTGAGGAACTAGATGTCCTTAGGGTTGAGCTAGATGAGATGAAATCTAGGCCCTCCTTGCTTGGTGCTTGCACTTCTTGTCCTGTTTTGCATGAGAAGCTAGATGTATCACTTGCTTATGCTAGATCTCTAGAGGCTCGGCTGAAAGCTCCTATTCCTACAATTTGTTCTACTTGTAAAGTAAATGCTGTGAAGAATATGGAGCTTGCACATTATGTTGATCGTTTGCAGGATGAGAATGATGAGCTGAGAAAGTTGATGGGTTGGTTGTCTAGTCATGAGGCTCAGTTGAGGATAATGATTGAGACAATCAAGCGCCGGGATGGGGAAGCGCTTGGGGCAAAGAGAGTGGGTGAGGGAAGTGGTGAGAGTGATATCCCAGAGCCACCAAAAACCCACCACACAAATGCCTTTGTTCCTAAGCCGAATCATCTTAGGAACCGACTAGACACAACCCCAGATCCACCCATGTTTCCTCCACAAACCAACAACTTCCAGGAACTCATTAAGTTCAAGAGTGTCTTGGGGAATGAATTTTTTGGGAAGAAGGGAGAGAAACCGAGTGAGGAGAAACCTAGTGAGGAGAAGCAAGAGCCCAAAGAGAACCCAAAACCAAAGCCAAAACCGAAACCCTTCCATTGTGAGCATTGTGGGAGGGATGGGCACCTTGCTGAGTTTTGCTTCAGGAGGAAGCGTGAGGAGAGGTTGGCTAGAGAGTTGGCCAACAAGGACAGGTACCGCTCTTCTCGTGGTGTGCCTGAGCCTAGGTTGGTGCCAAGTGGTGAGGGAATGGGGCGTACCATTCATCCTAGTGGGAGGCGTGAGCTTGTGCCTCGAGGTGATCCACCACATAGAAAAGGTGGTATGCGTGTTGGGTTTGGGCGTGGTGAGTTTGCTAGACGTTCCTTTGCTCGTGGCCAATACGAGTATGGGGGGAACGATCGCAGTTTTAGGTCCCAGTGGAGCTACGGACCACGGTCTCCCCTTCGTGGTACACGTAGTCCTCAAAGGGGACGTGTGGGTGTTCCACCTAAGAGGGATAGGATGGATTTTGCTAGCCCCATGTTTGAGCAAATGGCGAGGCACTGGTTTGATTCGTTTTGTACTAACCCCAGTGCTGAGTCCTTTGCTCACTCTCGCTCTCGTTTTTTATTTTGTAGGTGGGAGGCTTGGAGGGCTTTTGGTTGATCGACTCCGGTTGCTCTCGACACATGACCGGAGATCGACGGTGGTTCTCCAGCCTCACCCCGGTGATGACAAAGGAGTACATCACTTTCGGGAATAATGGGAAAGGTAGAGTGCTTTCAGTGGGCACGGTGAAGGTAAGTGAGTCTGTGACTCTTAGGCGTGTTTCTATTATCAAGTCTTTGAGGTACAATCTTCTCTCTGTCTCCCAACTTCTTGATGAGAGTGTTGAAGTCCGTTTCAAAACGGGTTGTTCTCATGTTTTGGATTCTCGAGGCGAACTTGTGTGTATGATTGTCCCCGAGGGTCAAATTTTTAGAGCTGTTTTTTCTCAGTGTGTTGGCTCTTCTCGTTGTTTGGTTGCTGGTGTTTCGGTGGAGCTTTGGAAATGGCATAGGAGACTAGGTCACTTGAGTTTTGACTTGTTGTCATGCTTGAGTGGGCTAGGATTAGTCCGAGGATTGCCAAAGTTGAAATACCAAAAGGATTTAGTATGTGCTCCATGTAGGCATGGTAAGATGGTCGCCACCTCTCATCCGCCTCTGACATCCGTTATGACAGAGAGGCCATGCGAGCTGTTCCATATGGACTTGGTTGGTCCAGCTCGTGTGTGCTCGGCGGGTGGGAAATGGTATGTCCTTGTAATTGTGGACGACAATTCTCACTATGCTTGGTTTTGTGAGGGATCTGATCTTGAAGTTGAAGAATGAGAGACATGGAGATGCTATTCGAGCTATTCGTAGCGACAATGGCAGTGAATAAGAACTCTCATTTTGAAACCTTTTGTCGTGATTTAGGTCTCAAACATCAGTTTTGTTCTCCTTATGTGGCTTGTCAGAATGGTGTGGTTGAGAGGAAAATTTGTTCCCTTTGTGAGATGGCTCGGATGATGCTTGATGAGCACAGGACTCCGAGGAGATATTGGGCTGAGGTGGTGAATACCGCTTGCCATGTTGGGAATCGGATTTTTTTAGGGCCTTCTTGAACAAGACGTGCTATGAGGTTATGCACGGGCGAGCACCTAGAGTCAGCCATTTTAGGGCTTTTGGTTGTTGGTGCTTCATTCTCAAGAAGGGTAGGCTTGATAAGTTTGAGTCAAGGTCTTCAGATGGGATTTTCTTAGGTTATGCTAGTCATTCTAAAGCATTCCGTGTGCTCAACCTTGATACTAACCTAGTCATGGAGACTTGCGAGGTGACCTTCGATGAGACACAACCATGCAATTCGCCTGTCTTTGAGTGTGCAGGTGATGATGAAGTTGGCAAGAAGATCTTTGAGGATGAGGAGGATGATGCTGGAGAAGATGATGGTGAAGCTCCAGCCACGCGTATACCCTCTACTTCCACTACGACGACTACGGTGCGGGATGGTCCATCCCCAACACCGCATACGATTCAGCAAGATCAAGTGGAAGCAGCTGCTGAGGGGGAGGTTGCCTCAAAGCGAGAGGCACCGAGGCGAGTTCAAGTTGATTCCACCTTCGGTAATCATCGGCGACATCAATGAGTGTATGACACGGTCGAGGTCCAGAAATGCTTCTCACTTTGCTCATTCAGCTTTTGTTGCTACCTTTGAGCCAAAAGACATTGGACACGCTCTATCTGATCCAAATTGGGTGAATGCCATGCATGAGGAGTTAGAGAACTTTGAGAGAAACCAAGTGTGGGAGTTAGTGGAGCTACCACCAAATTGCAAACCTATTGGGACAAAATGGGTGTGGAAAACTAAAGAGGGAGAAAATGGTGAGATGGTGAGGAACAAGTCGAGGTTGGTTGCTCAGGGCTATAGTCAGAAGGAGGGGATAGACTATGAGGAGACATTTGCTCATGTAGTCCGTTTGGAGGCAATTAGGATCCTTCTAGCTTTTTTTGTGGCTAAAGGGTTCAAGTTGTACCAAATGGATGTGAAGAGTGCCTTCTTGAATAGGTTTTTAGAGGAGCAAGTTTATGTGAGGCAACCACCGAGCTTTGAGAGTGTTGAGTTTCCACACAAGGTGTATAGGTTGAGAAAGGCGTTGTATGGGCTGAAACAAGCTCCCCGTGCTTGGTATGGCCGTTTGAGGGGGTTCTTGTTCAGCAAGGGGTTTGAGATGGGCAAGGTAGATAAGACTCTTTTTCTCCTCAGGCAATGTAATGATATCCTAATTGTTCAGGTATACGTGGATGATATTGTCTTTGGCATCTCGTCTCACTCTTTGGTTGCAAGGTTTGCAGAGGATATGAGCACAGAATTCGAGATGTCTATGATGGGAGAATTGCAGTTCTTTCTCGGGCTTCAGATCAAGCAGGCGAAGGAGGGAACCTTTGTACATCAAGCCAAGTACACGAAGGACATCCTCAAGAAGTTCAAGATGGACGATTCGAAGCCCCTGTCGACACCAATTGGTATGACTACAGCGCTTGACGCGGACGAGGACGGAGAGCCCGTGGACTAGAAGGAGTACCTGTTGACGCAAAATCAGCACCTCGTGCCAAGAACACAGCAAGCCGAACGAAGCTGGCTTAACACGCATGCCTGATCCGAAGCGTGCCAGTCAATTTTCCTGAAACTGACAAAGGATTAAAAGTAGTTAGATAAAACCTGGAACTTGTCGGGTGGTACCAAACAGTTCCGTATTTACGTCCTAAAAGCCAATTAAATGACATATAGCTACAACAAGTTATCTGTCAGCAATTTAAATATCATTCGGGAACTTTAAGCCATGAAACCAGGATATAGCCGAACGCATGAGGTAAGCGTGACAAAAGATCGGTCTTTGTTTGAATAGCATCACTTGCACATGATCATGACCGATTTTCGAGGATAAATAATAATAAAAATAAATAAGGTGAAAGCATGATTATAAATATGAAGTAAACAAGCATGCATAGGCCAAAATCACTAGTCTATCGCATGTCTAGGTACTTTCAAACCCGTCGAGCGTGACACCAAACAAGTTAATCCACCGCATGATACGACTTGTTTGAAACCATGCCACCAACCACAAATAGATTAATCCACCGCATGATACAATCTAAGCATGGAAGGCTAAAGCATACATTATTTAAAACGAACTTATGAACACGTTTCACTCATGGTAGAATTGCCGAATACGGCTGTACAGCCGATCCGGGTTCCGTGAAGATGGAACAAACATTTGAAAAGTCAATAAGCTTGAACCCGCAACATGTGACAATCTAGATTTGTCTGAATTCGTCTATTGAGAGCACTTGATCCTTTATAATAAACCAAAGATTTGAAAACACATCACATGGATCTCAAAGAGGTAAAGCCGAAACCAATCGATCTAGATTGGGCATAAGAGTGTTACACGAATTTAAACATAAAGCAAAATCCAAAGCAACACGTGGTAACTTAATGAATCTATTAGATCTTGCCAAACCTAACAGAGTCGATATCTAGCTCCAAGCTAGATCTTAGCCTACCGCATGGCTCATGATCTAACAAGAAACCCTCTTGAACCAAACTTAAATCCACTGCATGATACTAATCAAGGTAACAAGACTACTTGCATCACGATCTAAATCCACCGCATGATACTAGACATGATACAAGGTTGCCGGAACTTACGGAGGTCGACGGATCGATGGCTCCTCTTGAAGAACTCGACGACTCGACTAAGGACTCGAAATTTGGCACGGGGCCGGTTTTGATGTTTAGATGTTCGATCCCTATTATAGACATCAAGGGTTTATATTTATACCCTTGTCCAAACACAACTCCTGATCGACTACGAGTACAACATTTAATACCTAAATTAATGCTCTGACACCAATGTCCATCTCGTACCCGTCATTAATTCGTCCCTTCCTTATATCCGGGCCACGTCATCACGCATTCCCGAAAAACTTCTTTTTTTAAGCACAAACAGTCCTTCTGCCGAATGATGGCGTACTGCCGACTGCAAGCATCTTTACCGAATCCTCTGAGGAGATTTTCGTGCCGAATCGCATTTCGTTACCAAACTTGGCCCACAAGTCAGTCCCTTTCCTGTACCAATTTTTGGTGTTAACATATGCCCCTTCAATTACGGGATAAAAGTGATTTTATTCCGGAATTGACTATAAATGCTCAACGTCTCCGAGCTAAATCTGTTCAACACCCATTCTTTCCTCTTGCAATCTGTTGGAGTCTTCGCTCAGATCAAAACCCTAATTCATCAATCCCCCAAGCTCAAACCTTCAAATGGCGGACCAAGATCAAGTTCTCCAGGTAAATCTCATCCCCTTAAGGGCATTCGGTACTACTTTTTTTATTTCTATCTTAGATTTTTTCCTTTACCTCCTCTTGTTCTTGATATGCTCTAGCCGCCGAGATTTTGGTTCCCATTGAGGACCAATCACCATACTATTTCCTCAGGCCCGTGGGAACCTCTGACCCTCTTGAGTTCATTGAAGCCGAATCTCAGTGGATCCCCTTCAAAGAAGCTTTATCGAGACCCCATGAATGGCAAGATACCTTCAAGGACTGGCCCCTGCCCCCAATTGCAGGTTGGAGAAACTGGTATAAGAGGATACTTGATGATGACAGTGCTAAGACCAGCAATTGGGACAGCCTTCGCATTGCCCAGTGCTTGGAATTATCTTTGGCTGAAACTCCCAAAAATGAGAATCTTTTGATTGCAGCCTGTCATTTTTGGTCAAATGGTGTCAATGCTTTCCTCTTTGGTCATGGACCAATGTCTCCTACTCTGGCCGATGTATACATGATGACTGGCCTTGATATCACAGGATCCGTGTATCCTTACAAATACAAAGGCTCTACCAGGCAAAGAGGAGTGAAAACAGGAGTTGGATATAAGATGTATATCCAAAAACATATGTCTGATAGTCCTTTGTGTGAAGTTAAGTACAGGGCCTTTCTGAACATGTGGCTATGCAGATTCGTCTTCAGTGGCAAAGCCAATGAGCCAACCCTAAACCATATTGTAATGGCTGAAGACATGGCTGCTGGTCGTCCCATTCCCCTTGGAAAGTACCTCCTAGGGAGTGTATACCATATGCTTCATCAGACCACTTACTTGATGCACACCAGCCAGAAGATCTCTTGTGTTAATGGCCCCTGGTAGTTTGTTCAAATGTGGCTGCAGCTATACATGCATCAGATCGTTGGTATTAACCTCAACAACCAGCATTTTCCTTCATCCAACTATAAGGAAGGGGAAGCTCAGATCACCAAAGGTTGCCAAACTTATGGAGAAGCTGCCTCAACCATATCCATTGACCAGAAAATCAGCCAACTCTTTGAGCTTTTCTTCAAAGGTTTCACCAATCCCCTTTGGCTTCCTTATCTGAACAATGATAACTTGACCCTCCCTTATGAATTCAATTTGGAGACTGGATGTAATGATGCAAAATCCATAGAATTTTTCAACATCTTCATCCATCCATGCATCCTGCCAGCAGAATTCAGTGGAGGAAGGCAAAATCAGAGCACATTTGAATATTATCAACCAAACATGATGGCCCAACAACTAGGATGTGGCCAAGTGCCTCCAAGGCTATTCCTTCGTGAATTCATCAAGCCCAGAGAGGAATTAAGGAAAACCTGCAGGCTAGAAGAGTTTTTGAGTATCGGTGCAGTTCAACTGTTTATGCACCTTGGCCCTTTGTACCAACATCAATAGTTCATCCCTCTTTTACTTCCTGGTGGCAGGAATCCCATGATCACATCTTCAATGAACAAGTACATTCTCTTTGCCTTGAGCTAATGCCTGACTTCCAGCCAATTTCGGAGGTAATGTACTTATTTTCCCTTTCCTCAAGCATGTCCTTTTTTATTAATCATGATCCTTTGCCACTTTTTGCAGAATACAGTGCCTGCCCCTCGAGCTAGGACAATTTCTTACGATACTGCAGGCCCAATCTCTGCCTTGGGATTTAAATCCACCACCTTGGCTCAACTGATGTCCAGATTTGCAACATCAGAGCCAACTCTCATCAGTTCAGCCTCTGATAAAAGAAAAGCTCCATCCCTGGTTGCTCCTCCTGCTGCCAAGAAGAAAAGAACATCCAAAAGAGTTCTTATTAAGGTTAACATCTTTCCCATCATTAGTATAAAACCACTCCTTATTCTGATAATTTTATCTTGTATAATTTCAGACCAGAGTTCAGCAACCATCAACCACTACAGAACCTGCCAATGCCCCATCTGCTGGTAAGGTCTTCACCATCTTACTTCCTTTTAAGGCCTCGTTCGTTTGCTGGGGTTCCATTCCTCCCCCTCAGCCGATCCTGGCCAGGATCCAGTCGATCCACCGGATCCACTCATTCTTGGTCAGATTGCATTCCCCTCAGGTGTCCATTCCAAAAAAAAAACTGTTCGTTTTGACCAGGAATGTATACAACGATCCAACTAGTAAATCCATTATCTCAACTAGACGTGGCATATAATGGGCATACTTTAAAATAGTAGGAAATTTGGTTCTAACCCCAAGTACTTTAGACATACAAGGTATACAGGTTCCTATTTCACAATTTCAGGCAGCAAAGCAGCTGGACAAGAACCTCATGTCCAGTCTGTAACGGATGTATCTTCAGTAAGCACAAACAACTTTCACCAACGGTTGTTTATGCAGCATGTACAATATCATTGACTTTCACCGTGCTTCATCTTCTAGGTTGCGGAACCCGACGGTAAGGTCGTCATACAGTTTCTTGAATTTAGCGACTAGGGTGTCTTCACCTTCTGCAGGATCCTCAAATTTCTGGGAACAGTTTAAGTATCAACATATCATTGAGGGGTACAAAATGATCGCTAAGTATCATTTTGAGTATGCAATTGATGACTTACACTAGGCGGTGGAAAAGGACCCCAAGACTGTGCTTTATAACAGTGTAGGTTATCTTTTGTCCATCAGCACTAGCTCCACAGCCTGCAAAGATCATAAATTAAGGGGACTTCAGCTTTGTTCTCTTTCATGCACAAAGAATTTGGATAATATGTCAGTAGACAAAAAGTCCGACCACATGCAAGTTATTGTATTATGTAAACATTTAAGTTATCAACCATTTCTGTCATGGTTGCACTCAAAAGAAAATGTCATGGGCCCATGGCTGTTATTAAGCAATGTCAATCGCTGAAGGCTAAAAGGGCAGACTTCCCAGTTTCACTAAGAAAATTCACATCCTTTAAAGATGACCAAACATTTAACATGGAGTAATGTAAGACTGCCAGCGCATATTTGCCAACAAGCTGTTTGATAAAAACATTAGTCCAACTGAACTCAGAAGTTGCAATATACAGAAGATACAAGTCACAATTCAACATTAACATGAAACGTTTCATAACTTCCAGCGACGTACTATGCAAATCAATTGATTTCTTCAGATTTTACTGGAACAAACAAAAAAAGAACTGGACTCTAGAAAAGGAACAAGGTAAACAAAAGCACTTGTTCCAGAAATTTTACTGTCCCAGAAATTCCTCACGAATTCTAAAAATCCCTGAACTGCTTTCATGTGCTGAGGAGAGGATAAATTAACTGATAATTTCACTAGGAACTGAAATTAGATATTGTTTGCTAGGATAGAATCTGATGGAAATCGATAAGAACTAAGAACAGACACACTGCAATACAGACCTTGCTTATATTAGTTCAAAGCATATAGCTGTCTTATGTCCTCACTTCTAACTGCAGTAATTAAAACAAAGGTCCAGTAATGCTAATAATAAGGGTACAACAGGTTGAGGACCACTATATTAAATCAGGAACATTTCAAATCAGGAGGCACAAATTCAGGAGCACAGATTCAATCAAACAGGCACCAATCAAATGGGTTTCCCCAAGAACAGGTGGGCGACCCAGGAGACGAATCAGGGATCACATCTAGCAGGTCAAGAAGACGATTCACCCGTACCTGAGCGACCTGCGCGCCGGCGGCCGGTCAGTAGCCACACGCCGCAGTGCCAGCCGACGCCGGCCGACGGAGGGGGGAAAGAAGGAGAGGGCAGAGGGAGAGTGGGAGGCGCTTACCGGAGAGAAACCGACGGCGGAGTTGCTGACGCGGTACGTGAGGAGCTCGTCGGCGAGGATTTGCGCCTCCACGCCGTGACCTCGCGGCGCCAGGACATCGCCTCGCGTCGCCGCTTGTTTTCTTCCCGCGCAGTGTCGTGTCTCACGCGCCTCCGCTTGCCTTGCATTGCGGAAGTCGCCGGGTAGTGTTGGATCCGGAGGGGGCGACACGAGGATCCAATTTCTTCTTGCGGCCTGGGCTCAGGAATGAAGTCGACGTCGTTTTGTTTTCGGGCCAGGCTGACCCGAACGACACCTTTTCTGTCGACCGGGATTGGAATCGGCAAACTAAAATCCCCGTGGATTGGGTCTATTCCGGAAAAACCGAACGAGGCTTAAAGACCATTCTTTTCATTGGCACTCACCCTCTACTTGTTATTTGCAGAGGAAACATTGGTGAACCAACCTGTGGGGAGTTCTTCTCCTCGACATGCTTCAAATCCAACTTCACCAAGGATCTAGCCATCTTCTCCTCAAGCAGAAGTTTCAACCTCACCAAGGATTCAACCATCCCCTTCTCAAGCAGAAGTTCTAGTTTCACCAGGGATGGATCCACCTTCTCTTCAGCCAGAAGCTTCAAACCTACCAAGGACTCCACCAACTTTTCCTCAGTTAGAAGCTTCAGCTTTACCAGGGATCCCTCAAAATTCTCCTCAGCCGACCATCCAGGAACCTCCTCTTGAGCCTAAAACTTCTCCAATCTAGGAGGCCAGGAATGAGGCAAGCATAAATGTTTCCCCCTTTTTATTTAATAAACCATCCTTAATTCGGCAATTTTTTCTTTTCAGGACCATGCTGCATCACCACCAAGATTTTCTTTTACTGTGGATGACTTAACTGCCGAAACAGGAGATGAGGCATCTTCAGGCCAAGCTCTATCAGAGGAAAACCAAGCAAAGCTAAAAGTAATCCTCTCTTTGCTGCAAAGTGATGTCCAGGATCAAGTCAGGGATGTTGATCTTCTAGAAGAAATACTTGAATCCATCAACCAAGAGCTTCCTGATGATATCAAAGCCTCCTTGGAGCCTATTTCACAACTGGACGATCACTTTGCAGTAGTGAGGTGAGCTTTGAAGAATCAATCCTCCCGACCAGCCTTGGAACAAAAGAGAGCCAAAGCCAAGCAATTCGTGAAAGAATCACAAGCTCAAATCTAGAGCAACAAAGAATTGTTGGCTAAACTGCAGCCTGCAGTTGAGTTGAAGATTGCCAAGAAAGCTGCACTAGAAGCTGAATTGAAGAACTTGACAACTGAAATCGAGGCTGATAAGAAAAAGATAGCCGAACTTGCTGGATTAACAGAGAAAATCCAAAAGGAAGCTAAAGCAGCCTTGATTGAATCAAACCAGCTCAAGACAAAGCTCTCCACTCCGTCTAATACTCAGGAAGCTGATCAGAAACTGTTTGAGAATATCAGCAAAATGATATCAGATGCTTCTAGTGTAATCTCAAAGTACTTGAACATTTGATTGTATCAAACAATTTGTAGCCGAATGATTTATCGTCCTTGTAATTTTGTTTAACATAAATTTCACTTTCCACTTTCTGTCTTGCCTTGCGAGTAACTTTAGACGATTCATTTGGCAACTCTAGCCAAACAGTATTAGACCCGAGTAGCAATCCGACCGCAACTCAGCTGAATTTCAACCAGTCAAACCGAATATGACTCAGCTTGAATTCCAAACGACCCGACGACGATTCGGTTAAGGAAGGCTCTCCACCTCACAAATTTCTCGGGATATGCACCATGATCTCCGACCACGATCTCTTTGCCAGTCCCATAAATAAGAACCGCGGTGCCCCTAGCCTTTCACCAAGTCTCCTGCCTTCAAGCCTTTGCCAATCTAAACTTCCCCTCTTTAGCACTAGTACTCCCAAAAGCTCGATGGAAGGCAGCAACAGGCGTCGGGCCAACGATGAAGCCGAGGGGAGCCGCGCCGGTGCTCGCCGGAGGTGGCGATCGTCAATTTTTCTTAGCTTTTTCTAGATTTCCTTTTGTTTCTGACGATCCTATTTGTGTTTTCAGGCTCATCCAATGGAACCCCGCTCCTGTGCCGGCCACGACTCCGGCCATGCCAGACGACTCCTCGTGGTCGTACAGCCATTCTCCCTCCCCTAGCTCGCGCTACAGTGATCGCGACGCCCGCAGGTTCAAGGCGGAGCGCGATGAAACCCGGTGCGAGCTGGGAGATATCTCCAAGAAGGCCGGCATCGCCGAGCTCGAATGGGAGCACCAGCGCAAGTAGCTGCTGGAGACCATCGACAATGAATCTTGTGATTTGGTTTAATTTTAACCCAAACTCTGAACTAACGTAATTGCCGCAGACCGTGACGCCGAGCTCAACTGGCTGAGGACGCTGGTGAAGAAGCTGACGGACAAGGTGAACGCCCCTGGGGACACAACAGCAGCCCGCATTGCCGCGGTGGAAGACCGCGTCGGCGAGGTGGCCCTCCACGGCGTTCGCCAAGGCACCACCCTAGGCCTAGCCACCATGGCGACACACACCAGCGTCGACTACTCCACGCAGCCACGCGGCTTCCATGGCGGTGCGCCAGAGGACATCGATGACATCGAGGTCATCCTGGAGCGTCTCGATGGCCACGGCGACGCCATTGCCGACTCCATTCAACCCCAGTCTGTGCTAAACAGGCTCATTGACTAGTTTGTACTAGGGATGTTTGGAATTTCGGCAATAAATAATGAAATTTTAATTCCTGCATTTGTGTTGTGATGATCCCTTTTGACTTGCGCATGCGAACCTTACTGTTTTTGAACGAATTCGAAAACCTTTATCTTAGCCGAATACGCACAAACTCCTATCCCTTGGCGTAGAATCCACAAAAAATCCCCATTCAGGAACCATGAACACTGTTCAATGAAAAACCCTTCGCATTCGGGGAGAAAACCCTGCCGTTTGGTATTCCCATTAATGTACGCCAACTAGTTATCATTCCCAATGTGTTCTCACAACTAATAAAATAGCCCCCTTGGTGCTCTGCAAATCCACTTGCATACACTCCCATCAGTTCACACCTTTTCTCCCTGCTCCAGAGGAAAAAACCCAAAGCCATGGAAGACAAGGGAAAGCAACCCATCAAGGAGAGCAACGCTCCACCAAAGAAACGCACCATTCCAGAGTAAGTTTTCCATCAATCCTTTCTTTTGCTCTCGATTGCAATCTCATGGTTCACCCCTCTCCGTTTTCAGCCGTGACTTGCTCCCTGAGGAGATCTTTGGAACTGAAGAGGTTCCCGAGTACATTCTCTCCGATTCCTCCGCTGAAGAAGAAGGCGCCACGCCGGAACAGAGGACCAACCACCAACTGTGCCCCGCATTCGGCATCTAGAACACAACCTGCGAGACATCACCGCCCGATGTAGTGCCGAACGCGGACGCCGCATGAGCTTGGAGGCGTTGGTAGGGGGTAAGATCCTCATTCTCATTTGATTCCCACGTTTAAGCTTCAGATCTCATATTCAACAAACTGTTCTCTTCTTCAGATGTTTCTGACAGGTACAACAACTTGAAGCTGCAAGTCATGGCAATCCCCGAAGCTTCTACGTTGCGGTTACAGTGGCCCTGGAACAGGTGAAGAGGGAAGAGCTAAAGAGGAAGAACGCGGAATCAAAGGAATGAAGCATACTTTCGCTTATTTCTCCAGGCCTTCTGCTTCCCACCCTCTTGTAATCTTAGGTAGCTGGGTTGCCAAATAAAAGCCTTCAAGAAACGTTTGTAATGTAGAACATTTTTTGTGCTAAGGGCAATACACTTCAGTATTGGCCATCTCTTCTGTTAGGATTTTTTGTTCTAAAGGCGGCTTCTTTCCCGAACGCCGGTTGTTTCTGTGTTTCTGATGCTTGTAATCTTGGTGCTTGTAGTGCTTGTAATCAACGATCAACCTCAATACTAGGATAGTATTTCTTCAAGTATCTCCCGTTTATAGCAGAAGTAAACTCTTCTCCTAGTAAAGTTTCAAGATATATGCATTTGCAGGTGTACACCCAATTCGGGGACCATTTGCCGAACGTACCGTACTTAGTCCCAATCGGCAGTAATGCTTTCCAAACCAAATCACCTTCCGCAAATTGCTTGACCTTGACCTTCTTGTTGTAATATTTAGCAACTCGCATCTTGTTCTTCTCAATATTCTCCGAAGCCCTAAGACGAATCATATGCAAATCTTTTCACTCGTCCATCATTATGCCACTGTAATCTTTGGAACTTAAATCCTTTTGCAAAACAACTCTCCTTGAATCTAACTATATTTCCCAAGGCAAAACAGCATGATGTCCATAAACCAACTCATAAGGAGATGTTTTTGTGGCTCCATGAGGGGCCATTCAGTAAGCCCACAAAGCTTCATTGAGTACCGAATGCCACCTTTTTGGCTTTTGATCAATCTTCTTTTGTATAATCTTGATCATGATTTTATTAGAAGCCTCTGCCTGACCATTAGCTTGGGCATAATAAGGAGAAGAATTTAGTAATTTGATCCCCATGCTTTCAACAAATTTCTTGAACTCTGAAGATGTGAATTGACTTCCTTGATCAGTTGTAATTGTTTGAGGAATTCCAAATCTATAAATGATGTGCTCTTTAACAAATTCAATCATATTTTCTGATGTCACTTTTTTCAGTGGAATTGCCTCAACCCATTTAGTGAATAATCTGTTGCCAAAAGCACAAACTTATGCCCCTTGCTAGATGGAGGATTTATTCGGCCAATCAAATCTATACCCCATCCTCTGAATGGCCATGGTTTGATAATAGGATTCAAAGCTGATGCTGGAACTCTTTGGATATCCCCAAACTTCTGACAATCTTGACACCCTTTGTAATACTCAAAGCAATCTTCTAGCATTGTCGGCCAATAACATCCAGTGTGCCTGATAATCCACTTCATTCGGTAAGCCGATTGATGCGCTCCACATAGCCCATCGTGCACTTCACTCATCATTTTCTTTGCTTCTTCTTGACCCAGGCATTGTAGCAATACCCCATCTAATGATTTGTAAAACAAGTGTCCATCAAGAAGAACAAACTTTATAGCTTTATACCTGAGCTTCCTGTTAACACCAAAATTTGGTAAGGAGTCTGACCTGTGGGTCCAACGCGGTGAAGAGTCCATCCGGCAGAAGGAAGGTTTTCTTCAGATGAATTCGGCAGAAGAGTCCGCGGTCGGCAATTCGTTTCCGTTCGGCAAAGAAAGTGTTGCACTGATTTTGTGGGATTTGCGTGATGACGTGGCCCGAGCGGAAGAGGTGCATGGATGGATAAGCAATCACACTTAGAGATAAATTAGGTATCAAATCCATTCGAAGTCATGCTTGACAGGGTATAAATATGGGCCCTGAATGTATGTAACAAACATTCGAAACATTCTCAATACAAACCGGCTTTACGCCAAACCCTTGAGTCCTTTGTCGTGTCGTCGAGTTCTTCGAGAGGGTTCATCGATCCGTCGACCTCCGTGAGTACCGGCAACCTTGTATCATGTCTAGTATCATGCGGTGGATTTAGATCTGATGCAAGTAGTCTTGTTACCATGCTTAGTGTCATGCGGTAGATTCAAGCTTGGTTCAAGAGGGTTTCTTGTTAGATCATGAGCCATGCGGTGGGCTAAGATCTAGCTTGAAGCTAGTTATCGGCTCTATTGAATTTTGGCAAGATTCAATAGATTCATTAAGTTACCCTGTGTTGCTTTGAGTTTTACTTTATGTTTAAATTCATGTAACACTTCTTTGCCCAATCTAGATTGATTTGAATCGGCTTTATCTCTTTTGATGATCCTTATGCGAATCGAGTTCGTATCCTTGGCTTAAATAGCACGTGGATCACATGTTCCCTAATAGCCGAAACCGATTCAATCTAGATTGTTACGTGTTGCGGGTTCAAGCTTACCAAATCTTGTATAAATCTTGAAAGAGCTTGGTATCATGCGGTAGACGCAGGTTTTTGGGTTGTTTTGGGGCTAGTCATCCGGTGGATTAGATTCCGATTCAATCTGATAGATTTATATTATTTGGTAATGCTCGTTCCTTCTTCATGGACCCCGATTCGGCTGTTCAACCGTAATCGGTTATGTTTTCACGGGTGAAATGTGTTTATGAGTCATTCTTTAAATATTGTATGATTTTAGCTTTCCATATTTAGATTGTATCATGCGGTGGATAGATCCATTTGTGGACGGTGGTATGATTTCAAACAAGTTGTATCATGCGGTGGATAGATTTGTTTGGTATCATGCTTGACGGGTTTTAAAGTACCTAGACATGCGGTAGACTAGTGCTTTGGACCTATGCATGCTTGTTTATTGCATATTTATGATCATGCTTTTACTTCATTTATTGTTTAATATTATTTACCACGGGGATCGGTCATGGCTTTGCGCACATGCATTTTTATCCAAATAAAGACCGATCTATCGTCATGCTTACATCATCTATTTGGCTATGTTACTTTTTGCACTTTAAAGCTCCCGAATGGTTTCTAATCTGTTTGTGAGATAGCTCTTTATAGCTATATGTCATCTCACTTGGCTTTCTAGCCGCAAATATGGAACTGTCTGGTACCACCCGGCAAGTTCCAAGCTTTGGAATTTAACTACTTTGTCTTCTGTTAATTTTCAGGAAAAATTGACTGGCACGTCTTGGAATCTTTGCGCGTGTGAAGCTAGCTTGTTCGGCTTGCTGTGTGCTTGGCGTGAGGTGCAGATTTTACGTCAACACTTCCTAGAAACTTTTCGGGATGGATTTTCCAGATAATCAATAATTTCTTTTCTCCAATCATCTTCTGCTAGATTACTCCCGAAAGCACACACATCCTTGGCAAACATCTCCTGGTTTTCTCTATAACCTGAAGCACTTTGAGCCAACCTGTTTGCCTCTTCATTGTGTTCCCTAGGAATATGTTGTAGAATCACTAACTGAAAACTTTTCAAGATTTCCTTGCACTCCTCGTAGTAATTCCTCAGGATATCATTTCTACATTCATATTGGCCATTCAATTGCTTTATAACTAGCTCTGAATCTCCATAAATTCCAACTGAAATAGCCTTTGCTTCTTTCAAATATTGAAGCCCTTTAAGCGATTGCCTCATATTCGACTTGATTATTTGTGACAGTAGGTTGAATAGGGATAGCAAATTCAAACATCTCACCTCTGGGTGAAATTAATAAAATTCCTACTCCACCACCTTTGCCACATGAGGATCCATCAAAGAATAAAGCCCAAGGAGTGATTTCAAGCAGATCAATTGATGGATCACGATGTTCAGTAATAAAATCAGCAATAATCTGACCTTTAACAGCTTTTGCCGATTCAAACTTCAATTCAAACTCAGACAAAGCTAAAATCCACTTGCCCATCCTTCCATTCAAGATTTGGCATAGATAACATGTGTTTAATTACATCAAACTTTGAATATACAACGCATTCGGCATTCAACAAGTAGTGCCTAAACTTTGTACATGAGTAATAAACACACAGGCAAAGCTTCTCTACAGCCGAATATCTTGTTTCGGGATCAAGTAATTTTCGGCTAAGGTACACGACTATCCGTTCCTTTCCCTCAAATTCTTGTATAAGGGCTGATCCAATAGTTTGGGTATCGGCTGCCACGTACAACTTGAAAGGCGTGTTCAATTGTGGAGGGACCAACATTGGTGGTTCCTTCATGTACTGCTTGATCTCATCGAAAGCCTTTTGTTGTTCGTCACCCCATACAAACTTCTGATCCTTCTTGATTCTCAACAATGGAGAGAAAGGCAACATCTTTTGTGACAAATTTGAAATAAACCTTCTCACAAAGTTGATCTTGCCAAGCAGTGATTGCAACTCCTTGTGATTGGTTGGAGGAACAACTTCATAAATAGATTTCATGCTTTTCTTGCCAACTTCTATTCCTCCCTCATGCACCAAAAATCCCAAGAACTCTCCAGCTGAAACCCCAAAGGCACACTTGTTCGGATTCATCTTAAGCCCATGCTTTCGGGTGCACTCTAGAGTTTTCTTCACATCGTTCAAGTGTGATTCATGATTCAAAGATTTGATCACGACATCATCAATGTATATCTCAACAATTTTGCCGATCGACTCATGAAAAATATAATTCATGGCTCTTTGATAAGTTGCACCAGCATTTTTCAATCCAAATGTCATGACAATCCACTAAAAAAGGCCTACATGCCCAGGACATCTGAAGGCTGTCTTCGATATATCTTCTATTGCCATAAAAATCTGATTGTACACTGCATTGCCATCCATGAAACTAATAACTTTGTGTCCAGCAGCGGCATCAACCAACAAATCAGCAACGGGCATTGGATATCCATCCATGGGAGTAGCTCTGTTTAGATCTCTAAAGTCTATGCAAGCCCTCATTTTTCTGTTTTTTTGTAAACAGGGACAATGTTAGAGATCCACTCCGCATATCTGCATGGCCGAATGAAATTTGCTTCGATCAATCTCTCAACTTCTTTTTTCACGTCGGCCAATACTTCATCCTTGTAAATCTTTCGGGGAGGTTGCTTGTAAGGTTTAAAACTAGACTTGATTGGCAACCGATGCTCAACAATGAAACGATCCTAACCAGGCATCTCCAAATAATCCCAAGCAAAGCAATCTTTATATTCTTTCAGTAGCTTAATCAACTCTTCTCTAAAACTTGAATCCATGTTAGCACTGATAAATGTCGGCCTTGGCTTATCACCATCTCCAATATCAATTTCTTCCAATTTGTCAGCCGACATGAATCCACGTCCTAACTTTCCATCAGTTCCATCAATTGGATTATCCATTAAAATTTGCTATAAGAGCCGACTGCTTGAATCGGCTGTTGATCACTGCTGACTGGTTCAACAGGACCTTCACCCCAGTCCTTGCCTGAGAAGCAATCTATACCTTGATATTCCGAGAAGGCTGGTTCCTAGCAAAATCATTCAAAACTATACTTGTTGGCGTCCAATCCACAGGGCCCATGCCAAGCTTCCTGAATGTGGTGTATGGCATCACATTGACCGCAGCTCCACCATCAACGAACATCTTGGTCAATTGTTTCCCATTGACATATCCTCTCAAGTACAGCGGCCTCATATGTCGATTCTTGGCCGGCTTGTCAAAGGTTGCTTGCTTGGCCAAGACTAGCTGTGCCATTAGCCCAAGTTGCTCAGCCTCATCGATATCTGGCGATGTTTCTTCCTGCACAACCTGATTAGCTGGGGCCATGAATTCATTCGGCAAGAAACACACCATGCATGTAGGAGCCAAACGACCAGACCCATCAAGCTTATCCTTTGGGCGCCACACCTTTGGGCACCACACCTATTTCCTCTTGATCCCTGCTTGTTTCAACTCCTGATTTCTCAAGTGTTGTACTCTTCTCTTTTGGCTTCTCCTCAATCTAGGTGCGCACCACTGTCCTTCCTGCCAGACATATTCACGCTCTTGTTCTTCATGATCAACCCATTTATGATCAGCATATCTTTTTCTTGGGTGATCATCACCTTCATTTATTTTTATGCGCCGACCGTCATTAGGATGTATCCTTCCAATTCTTTCATGGACGGATCGGCGATTGACAGTATTTTGCCTATACTCTGTGTATTTGTAACTACATTCAGGACAATTGTTTAATGTGGGGAGTTTCAAACCTTCATTCCAACAGTGCCTGAAGAACGCACATCCCCAATGCGCACGCTCTTGCTCTCGTGCATGTTCTTCTCGTTCTCTCCTGTGCGCTTCCTCTTCAAACCTTCGCTTCTCCTCCTCGTACTTTTGTTTCTGGTAGCGTTCCTTCTCTTGTTGACGCTGCCATTTGTTAAGGAGAATACGTGAAGTCACCCTGGGCTTGGATTTGGAGGATTCCCCTACCTCAATTTGGCTTTTCAGGATGCGAGGCACTTCTTTGTGGATTTGTTCCACTGTTACTTATTGAGCAGGATCAACTGATCCATCCTGCTTTGCCCTTGCTGAAGTGAAAATCTTCACTTTTCCTTTTTCCTCAGTGGTCACCATGTTGACTGGAAACCCAACAATGTTCTGAGGAAAAGGATTGCCATCCAACTTCATTTTGTTGTCAAATTTCAAATGACCTTCCTGGATAGCCTTCTGAATCCTCATTCTGAAAACCCTGCAATCATTGATGGAGTGAGAATTCCTGTCATGAAACCCGCAATATCTTTTCCCTTTAACTCCATCAGGCCAAAGCATAGAATGCCCTTCTGGCAACTTGATTCGGCTTTCCTTTACAAGGAACTCAAAGAGCTTGTCAGCCTTGGTCACATCAAAGTCATATGTGCCCTTGGCTTGCTTGATCCATCTCTGGTTCACTGTTAACAGCTCTTTGCCCCACAACATTTCAGCTGCAGCTACCTCCTCATCATCATCAAATTCCTCCCCTTGATCAGCTCTTTCGAGGAATTGGTTGTAGATGTCGGCTATATCATTGTGTTTGGCAAACCTGGAGTCTTTCTTGAAGCCGTAAGCTTGGTTGCTTATTAATGACAATCTGTGTGACAGTTGGCCAAGATTGTCGAACTCCATACCGAATAGCTTTTCCCGAATAGCTGGCAACATATCCGCAACAGCCATATCAGCCAATTGATCATCTAGCAAATTCAAAGAGAAGCACATGCTTTTAGTCTCTCTGAACCTCCTGAGGAATTCCATGGGTGTTTCATTATGCCCCTGTCTCAGGGTGGTTAGATCAATTAGCTTTTTCTCATTACTGCCAATGAAATAATGAGCATGGAACTTCTGTTCGAAATCCTTCCAGGAACAGATTGATTGAGCAGGTAAAGAAGCGAACCATGTGAAAGCCGGGCCTGTCAATGATAAGGGAAAGTATCTGATCCTGAATGCTTCATCATCTGAAGCTTCCCCAAGCTGCATCAAATATCGAGCGATGTGCTCCACAGTGCTAGTATCATCTTTCCCAGAGAACTATGTGAAATCTACAGGAGGTTTTACCCTGTGTAGCAAAGCCACCCTTTGGTACCATTCTGGGAAAGGAGTGCCCTTGAATCTTGGGTTTCAGGCTGAATTGATTTTGTAATACATTGGCCATTTTCTGCACCATAAGATCAACATTAGCGTCTTGATCCCCTGGCCTGCAGCAGGCCCAATAGGAATTCCTACGGTCGTACCATATCCAGGATTTGGGAAAGCATCAATGGCACCATAATCCATGAATTCCGAATACCCTTCTCCAAACATGTTCTTCTGTAGCCTATTGTTTGTTGGGGCTATCCTGTATGTAGAGCCAGGTGGAACTGCAGAAGAACCGAATGCCAAATCTCCATAAGTAGGCCTGTTGGGTATTGCTTGATAAGGGTTCTGCTGCTGGACTGGATGACCTCCAGTACTTTGTAGAGGCGGCTAGATTGGTTGACTTCCCATACTTTGCAGAGGCGGCTGGATTGGTTGACTTCCTTTACTTTGCAGAGGCGGCTGAGCACTTGCATGTCGAGCTGGTTGGCTATTGACAGCAGCACTTGTATCTCCTACCTCTACAGTAGATGCTTGAGGTGATACTCGACCAAGCATCCTTTCCATGCCTGGGCCAAAGACTCCAACCATCATCTGTTTGAACATAGTCAAGAAAGCAGTATGGTGTTTAGCCATTATGTTTTCCATAGTTTGTCGAACTGCATTCAGAGCTTCCTGTTTCTCCTCAGCAGACGTGGTGTCAGGTTCCCCTGGTAATAGAATCCTCAGCATGTCAGATTTAAGATATGGCACACCACTTTTTTTTGCCAAAAGACATTAAACACTTCTGCTGAAACTGGTCAATGGCATCTTTCAATTGTACTTGCTGCTCAGGAGACAGGTCATCCATGGTGACATCCATGACATCATGAATATCAGGCATCTTAAATCAACTAGAGGGTCCCACCGAGCGTGCCAAAAAGTGTGTTGACACAAAATCAGCACCTCGCGCCAAGCACACAGCAAGCTGAACGAAGCTGGCTTAAAACACGTGTCGGATCCGAAGCGTGCCAGTCAATTTTCCTGAAACTGACAAAGGATGAAAAGTAGTTCGATAAAACCTGGAACTTGCCGGGTGGTACCAGACAATTCCATATTTACGGCCTAAAAGGCAATTAAAATGACATATAGATACAACAAGCTATCTGTCAGCAATTTAAATATCATTCGAGAACTTTAAGACATGAAACCAGGATATAGCCGAACGCATGACGTAAGCGTGACAAAAGATCGGTCTTTTTTTGAATAGCATCGTTTGCACATGATCATGACCGATTTTCGAGGATAAATAACAATAAAAATAAATAAGGTGAAAGCATGATTATAAATATGAAGTAAACAAGCATGCATAGGCCAAAAGCACTAGTCTACCGCATGTCTAGGTATTTTCAAACCCATCGAGCGTGACACCAAACAAGTTAACCACCGCATGATACGACTTGTTTGAAACCATGCCACCAACCACAAATAGATTAATCCACCACATGATACAATCTAAACATGGAAGGCTAAAAGCATACATTATTTAAAACGAACTTATGAACACGTTTCACTCGTGGTAGAATTGCCGAATACGGCTGTACAGCCGATCCAGGTTCCATGAAGAAGGAACAAACATTTGAAAAGTCAATAAGCTTGAACCCGCAACACGTGACAATCTAGATTGATCTAAATTCAGATATTGAGAGCACTTGATCCTTTATAATAAACCAAAGATTTGAAAACACATCACATGGATCTCAAAGAGGTAAAGCCGAAACCAATCGATCTAGATTGGGCAAAAGAGTGTTACATGAATTTAAACATAAAGCAAAATTCAAAGCAACACGTGGTAACTTAATGAATCTATTAGATCTTGCCAAATCTAATAGAGCCGATAACTAGCTCCAAGCTAGATCTTAGCCTACCGCATGGATCATGATCTAACAAGAAACCCTCTTGAACCAAGCTTAAATCCACCGCATGATACTAAGCCAAGTAACAAGACTACTTGGACCACGATCTAAATCCACCGCATGATACTAGTCATGATACAAGGTTGCCGGAACTTAAGGAGGTCGACGGATCGATGGCTCCTCTCGAAGAACTCGACGACTCGACTAAGGACTCGAAGTTTGGCACGGGGCCGGTTTTGTTGTTTAGATGTTCGATCCCTATTACAGACATCAAGGGTTTATATTTATACCCTTGTCCTAACACGACTCCTGATCGACTACGAGTACAACATTTAATACCTAAATTAATGCTCCGGTGCCAATGTCCATCTCGTACCCGTCATCAATTCGTCCCTTCCTTAGATCTAGGCCACGTCATCATGCATTTTCGAAAAACTTCTTTTTTTATGCACAAATAGTCCTTCTGCCGAATGATGGCGTACTGCCGACCGCAAGCATCTTTACCGAATCCTCTGAGGAGATTTTTGTGCCGAATGGCATTTCGTTACCAAACTCGGCCCATAAGTCAGTCCCTTTCCTGTACCAATTTTTTGTGTTAACAGTACCAGAGCATGATCGGCTCCCTCTTGTACTTGACGGCAACGAGGCCGGACATCCAGTTTTCTCTGTGTCTGTGCGCTCGTTTTCAGGCGTCGCCGAGGACTTCACATCGGCAGGCCGTCAAGCGGATCTTCAGGTATCTTCGATACACTCCTGATCTTGGTCTTTGGTACTCGGCGTCCTCTTCTCTTTCGCTTCTTGGTTTTTCGGATGCCGATTTTGTGGGGTGCCGAGTCGATAGGAAGTCGACTTCGGGGACTTGTCAGTTTTTGGGTTCCTCTCTTGTGTCTTGGTCTTCTCGCAAACAGTCTAGTGTAGCTCAGTCTACTAGAGAAGCCGAGTATGTTGCTGCCGCTAGCTGTTGCTCCCAGCTGCTCTGGATCACATACACGCTGAGTGATTTTGGTGAGGAGTGTTCCCATGTACCTCTCATGTGTGATAGCATGAGTGCCATTAGTGTTGCCAAAAATCCCGTGCTTCGCTTCAGAACCAAACATATAGAAGTGAGGTACCACTTTCTAAGAGATAATGTTGAGAAGGGAAACATAGACCTCATCCATGTACCCATAGAAAAGCATCTTGCAGATATCCTAACCAAGCCTTTGGACCAAGCTACATTTGCTCGTTTGCGAGAAGAGCTTGGAGTTGTTTTCCCTTTTTGAGCTTGGAGTTGTTGATGTACATATGCATGTTGCATTTTCATATATGTATCATATCATGCTTGCATCTTTGTATCATAGACTACATTGGTAACATACGCATTGAAGATGTGCTTCTCTTATATGCTTTGCTCACCATGACATGCTAGAGATGAGGTTATGACCTTGCTTGTGATGCTCATGAGATGTATAACTATGCTCTTGATAGCTTTGGGATATATATGCTTGTGGATGGCCTTCTTTTTATAAAAATGCTATATGATCCTCTCTTGTGAGTAGAATGCCTCTCATGTTCATTTTGGGTGCTTATGGCTATATCTTGCTTAGTTTGTGCTTGGAACCATGTTCTTTTCATTTGGGATCAAAGATCCATCTATCATCTTGAATGTTCAGCCTACATGCTACCTTGTGGAGAAGCCTAAGCTTGTTTTTGCCGCAAAGGCACTTCATGTACCATGTCTAACTTGTAAATCATGAAAATGGTATGTGTGATGTCTATGCTTGAAAATTTTTCTTCCATGTCATAAATGCGTTAAGTTTCTTATCTTGGGTGCTAAACCGTTGCATGATGTTCACCAATGGGAAGTCTCATATCTAAAAGTGGACACATGGCTCGGTGGCTTTAACATGATATGAGATAGCTTGTAGGTGTTTGTGATGACTGTGTGATGAGAATTTGTGACCTTGCATGAAGTTTGTAAGTTATATGTTGTATGTGCTCTTTTTGCTCATGATTAGGTCCTATGCTCATGAGAGGGAAATCTTTGTGAAAAATGCTTCATTTTATTCATGGCTATGTCACTTGCTTATATGTCCCTTTGTATCTTGTTGGTGATGCTTGTACTCAAATTGTGGCTATCTTGCTTGTCTATGTCTCAATTTTAGCATGTTGTAGTGCTCTTTGTATATTTGAGAAGCACATGCTTGTATTTGTAGACTTGATTCATGCATTACCAACAAGGGGGAGGAAAGTACCCAATTCATGTTCCCAGGGGGAGCTTTGCATCGAGGAAAGAAAATTATGCATTTGTTCAGGGGGAGCTTGCATTCATGCATTTGGGAGCTCTTGTTCGCCTGAATTTTAGTCGTGCTCTTTTGTTGATGGTGTCGAGCCCTTTTGCCTCACCTTGAGGAGTCGGTAATTCATTCGGAGAGTTAGGTCTTACTATCCTGACATCGACATGGCCAAGGTCAAGGGAGGTGCTGATACCACAAAGGACCTCAAAGCCCTGGAGCTTGAGGTTAGAGATGCAGCCATGGAGGTGATGGACAATATTGACTATGAAGGTAATGATGGTTGAGGACCATTTGTGGTTAGAGGACCGGTGGATGGTCACTTCCTTGTGTGATGAGTGATTGACAACGTTGTGTGAACTGATTCTTAGCTAAGTATTGTAGGTGCAGGTTGCGGCTTGACTGGTGTTGGTGCAGGTGAAGAACAAGCACGAAAGGTCGTCTCCGGTGAGGCCTCCATGTGTGGAGAAGACAAGTAGGCTCCGTTCGAGGGACCCGGTGGCCAGCGGGGTCAAGTGCGAGCCGCATGGTGGCATGAACAGCAAGATGAAGTCATGGACGGTTTCTTGGTTGAGCCTCAAAACCAAGGTCGAGCCGGGACTACGTGGGAGCCGAGTCATGAGTGGATATTGGCAGAAGCTACACTGAGTTTGCGGGGTTTCCAATGGTTCACTAGAAAACCACTGGGTTCCTTGGTTGATCCACAAAGCCACGACCGAAGAACCGAAGACGGTGCTGCAGCAGCTCCAGACCGGTCTGACCGGTGGGTCTGACCGGTCTGCGGTGAGGAGCACCGGTCTGACCGGTGTGCGAGGACGCAGTCCGGAATCTTTAAAGCGGAGGACATGCGTCGGGATCGCATGGCTTGCGTCGAGGCTAAGCAGCGTGTGGTCGCCGGGCATCTGTCCGATGGAGAAAATCTGAAGACTTCCAAAACCGCTCTTGAGGGGCTTGTATCCCTAGTTATTAAGTAAGGGTATTTTAGACTTTCGATTGCCTCCTATATAACCCAGGAGGTGAGAGGATGGCAGCCATCTCTTGGAATCCTAGTTCATTTGCTTTCCTATTTTCCATTCCTATTTTCTTAGGATTGCCATAGGACTAGCTTGAGAGCTTCATGGTGAGATTTTGTGAGAGGGTTGGATGATTGGGCGGCAAGATAGACCATGTATGAACCTCCTTGGTATGTATAGATGATTCGGCGTAGTTCCTCAAGGCTTTGTTGCGTTGTTCCCGGTTGTTCCTGGTGGTGATTTTCGGAGCCCTCTCTTGGTGGTTTTCTCGATGTGTTTTCGGGACGTTGTTCTTGGGGATTTGATGGGGGGAAATTCGTGGGAACCCTTCGTGGTTCTTATGCCTTTGATTCCCCTCCCAAATCTGTGAGTTAAGGGGCTCGATTTTGGGGTTTCGGTGTTCTAGGGTTAGAGGAGTTCTTGGCGGGATTTCTTCGATTCCTCTTGATTTAGCAAGTTTTGGTGCACAAAATCTTGGCTATGGACTCCTCATGAGGTGTTCCTACTATCCCCAAAGTCTTGTTCAAGTCCGTGGAGCGATTTTGGAGATCGAAGTTTGGATTTGGAGGAGTTGACCTGCCGGTGTTGTTCATCCCGAGCGGCCCAGGTTACACCGGTCTGACTAGTGCTCTTGACCGGTCTGACCAGTGCAAGCCACTTGTGGGATTTGCCTCGGGCAAACTACTTGACTCGTGTGTCTTTGGGTCTTGGTGCTGCTGGTCAGTTCTTGGTCTGTTTGGAGTTGTTTTCTTAGGCTTTGTGTAGGGTTTTCCTTCCATGCAGGTTGTGTTTTGGGGGTGTCTTTGTTCCAGGGCCTAGAGAAGTCACTGAGGCTCTCAGGAACGCTTGTTGTGCGACTGCTGTAGCCACCGGCCTGACCGGCGCTGCTCACCGGTCCGACCGGTGTCACCGGTCCCCGAGCGGCCCGGCCATGGGTCGCCGGTGCGGCACGGGCGACAAGTCGTGCAAGTTTCCGCTATGCGTGTTGGTGTGTTTTGGCTCGGAAGGTTGTTTGTTGGTTCCTAGGTCTAGTAGCACTTCAGTGGCTGCGTGGGCTTGGCCAACTTGGGTAGTGTGACGCCCCAGGTTTGTAATTACCGTCATTAACGCTAATGACCGGATCAGCCAAGTCAAACCGGTCAACCATCGGTCAAACCTAGGTCAACCTGGGTCATCACCCAGAAAACCTCGCCAGTAAACCCTAATGGACCCCTTGACCAAGCCTACACACACCCGTAGTGGACCCTTGGTCAAAGACACGGTCAAAACCGGCTTAACCGTTGACGTCAGCGAATGTCGTCCGGAACTTTTGCCGCGTTCTCCAAAATTCACCTAAACACTTCAAAATCTACCTTCATGAAAGTTGTCCATCTTGTTGAGGGACACAACTTTCATGTAGATTGGCATTTCAAATTTTGAATGGAAATTGGTGAAAAACGTGGTCAGCCGACAGTACCTTCTGTTTCCCCAAACAGGGCGGCATTCAAAGTTTGGCAGCGTTTTGTGCAAAATCCGTTGAGAAAAACACTATACGGCCTTTGTAAAAGTTGTAGAGGGTAGTGAGATCTACAACTTTCCTATTCACCACATAGTGCACTTCTATTCAAAAATTTTGAGAAAAACCCGATCAAACAGTGCCAGTACGACACGGGAAAGTGACCCGGCGCCGCCGTGCCGCCGCGTGCCAACACCGCCCGCGCCGCGCCTCGCCCTAGGCATCCGCGCCGCACGCCTCCCAAGGTCCCGCGCGTGCCTTCCCCAGGCCTTCCGCGTCCCTATGCGCCTCGAAGTTATCCCACCCCGCGCCGCACCCTACCGACCAGTCCATCTGCAGTTTCCGTCTCGATGCGCGCCTACCAAGGTCCTTGCCGTACTACGGCGAGTTTGTGACGACGCGTTCGCTCCAGAGCACGAGACGACTCCCCTACTTAAGGCCGCTGTGCTTCCCTTGCGCGAGGACGCCGCGCGCCGTGCCAACCTCGGCCGCCGGACCACCCCCGGGCGCCACCACACCGGAACCCCACCGCGGCCGCTTCCACCGCCCTCCCGGCGTTCCAAAACCTCCTCTAGCCCACACTCAAGCCTCCCAAGTCGCCGGTTGCGCCGCATTGCCCCGCGCCTCGCCGGAGCGGGGGAGCGCGGCGGCTCGCCGCGGCCGCCGCCGCCGTGCGACCCCGCCGGAGCTTCCACCGCCCCAACCTCGGCCGCAATTGAGCCTTAGGTGACCTCGCGCACCTCCCCTACCCTTCTCCCGGCCGAGGACGCTGCCGGCCTGGCCGGATTTGGCCGGACCGCCACTGGCCATGGCGAAGGACCCAATTGCATTCCTCTCATTCTATCCAAGGTGTTTTGTGCAAAGCAAGGGCATATCTGTGAAGTGCCAAAAAGTTTCAGGGGCCGGTCCGCAAAACTGTAACTTCAATAGTAAAGTGCCTTTGCTGATTCTTGTAAAATCCATATAAAATCGTAGAAAAATCAGAAAAATGCAAACCAATTTTGTTGGATGCGTGGTGAAATATCCCACAACGTCGTTATTCTGGCCTGAGCTAATTCCTGATAGTTTTTGCATGAAAAATACAAATGTGAAAACCCTAGATCTACAATATCTCAAAAACCATAAATCCTCTGTAGCTAGTTTTTGGATATGTTGTGTGTTAGGTCATGACTAGCTCCTATGCCAAAAATTGCACAAAGTTATGATGTAAATCTTTTTATAAAAATGTTTTTCCATTTCTTCCAGATCTTCCTAAATGATTTTTCTTGTTAAATATATTTATGTTCTTGAGCTCAACTTGTGCACATTGTCTTGTAGTTTCAAAATGCACATCTTGTGAATTAATCATTATTTTTCAATTAACAGAAATAATTATTCTTGATTTATGCATGTTTTCTTTTGTAAATTAATAAACCAAGTTCAGTGAAGTTCCTAGGTGTATGTACTGGTTCTTTAGGCTTGTTTAGGACCAGAGAACATGCATGAGAAAGTTTGGATCATTTTGAGGCTTATTTATTTTTGTATGCATTTAAATTGAATCACTAGCTAGCCCTTGTTATTTTCTCCAATATTTAATTTCCTAGCATCCAACACTTACATGTGGGTCCAATGGACCAGGATAGGTGCTAGTAGGCTTAAGAAACATTTCTTTAATGTTTGGTAATTTAATTGCTCAATAAAAAGCTTAAAAGCCCTTTTTAATATTAAAGGGAGATTAAATAAAGAAAAGCCCTTATTTAATTCTTTTTCCTTTTTGAAAGTATTTCCTAAATTAATTAAAGGGTAATTAATTACCATTGCCGATCAGAAAGTAATTCATAAATAAAAATATTATTTATACCCTTGCTTGTAAAATTAAAAGGAATTAAAGCCTTCACATGAAATGATGAGTATAATCAAAACCTTTATTCAAATGTGCAATAAAAGGGTAAACCATGTACAACCAATAACCTTCCTAAAAGAGAAACCCTATCTAAATGCTTGTTAAGGTGAATATGACCAACCCAGAGTTGGATAAGAAAACGAACTATCACATCACCTAAATTGCATTGCATTCCGTGTAGATCTTCTGGACGGAGATTACTCCCTTGTCCCGGAAACCGAGGAAGGAGGAGCGGAAGCTTCGTTGCAGTACGTGGAAGTGCTCGACACCGAGGGTGCCCAAGCTAACCTAGCTGACGAAGGCAAGCTCCGGTGCATCTAACCTAGTTTTAAAATTCTTTATTCAATTACCTATGAATGATTGTGCATTAACGTTCAGGAGTTGAATGAAACCCTAGATGCATGATCCTAGGTACCTTTGTCCTTACTAGAATGATAGGTCGATAGCTGCTAAGCTATAGGACCGTTACAAGTCGGGTGATGACCTCACTCGCGAGAATAGGTTCCTAGATAGGAATCACATTATATCCTAAATGGATTGCTCACATGGTAAGAGCATGGGATCTGGGCTCCGGTCCAGTGGTTATGTGGGATAAGTTTTTGAACGTACTAAGCACATGTCGGGTATGGGACCGGTAAGCCTAGTACCTTAATGAGACGGCTAGGGATGGACCTGTCACTACTCTTGGGATTCGCTCTCACAGCTCGCCACCGGTGGTGTATGGTGATTCTGGGTGCACTGGGTGGGACATGCCAGATAGCCTGCACCAAAGACTGTGGCCTTTCATCCCGACCCGGAGATTTTTGGGGACGGCCTGGGACCGTTGTACCTTTGTGGGCAGCCTACCGTGTGTTTGGGTCTACCTTGCAAGGTTTAAATCAATCGATTGTCGGCCTCTCACCGTTATCCGAGACTACTTACTCCACTAGTCATGAGATCCCTAATGATGGAAGATGATGAATATTATGTTTGATTAATTGTATTGTACAACTTTATTTGTACTAGTTGGCTAATGTAGTAAAGATTAAACTACTAGAACTTGTGCTAAAATCTTGAAAGTAAGGACCTACTCTTTGTTACTTTTTTAGCAAAAGCAACCCAGTAGCCAAAAAGCCTTTCATGGTCTAGAATTGGTGAAGTAGATATCACCGACGGGTAAGACTTGCTGAGTATTAGTATACTCAGCCTTGCTATAATATGTTGATCCAGGTAATGCCTTCAGTGATGTGTGGCCGGAGAGATCCCGCCGGCCGGGAGCCGGAGTGGGTGGAGGACGACTACCGAAAGCATCATGGATGGCCTCCCGTGGTGTCTTCGCTACCGTTAGTTAAATTCCGCTCGCTTTTCAAAAACTCGAACTATTTCGTCATGACAAAAACTATGGTTTGTAATAAATAAACCCCTCGGGGTATGAATTTGGATATTAATGTTGTTGTATCTCTGGACTCGCCTTCGAGTGAGTTTTAATGCATATATTCGATCCTCGTTGCTTTTCAAGTGATTTACCAGGTGTTAACCTGCAACTAACGACAGGATGATACTTTATTATTGCTTAATGACCAAAGTGGATCGGTCTTAGGCGATAGTACGGTATTTCCTGGGCGGGTTGTCACAGTTGGCATCAGAGCTTATATGCACCAGAGATTAATTAATAAACCTTAATCATTGGTTTTTGAATAAAATATGCCAAGATCTTCTGATTTCCAAAATACGTTGGTCCGTTAAGGATAAACTAGACCGAGAGGCCCTAGAGGGAATTTTGGGTTCTTTTAGGTGGATTAAATAACCTATGGTTTATTTTGCTAACTCCCAGCACATTACTTTATGTCAGACTTACTTTCTCGCACAACAAACTAGGAGCCATGTGTTTTATACGTGTGATGTTCCGCATCACGGGAATTGCGAGGGTTGATGGAGTGATCCATTCCACGGATCCCATCTCCGCGTCTGTTTATGAGTTGTGTGTGTCGCCACGTGTTTCATACGTGTGCATTCCGCATGTCGCTCATGCGAGGCAAGGATACACTCCATTCAAACGGGGGGTGTCCGAGGTTGGACGCTGTCCATGCAGCGGCTTAACGCATGGATGTCGTTTCTATAGTGAACGGTAATGTATGGGAACGCTTTCATGAGTGCTGGCATGAAAGGTTTGTTGTGTTCTGTGATCTTCTGTAGGTACACTAACCTCGTTCCGTAAGTCGCTAAGTAAGCATCGACTAGATCTCGACTAGTTATTATAGGGAGATACGTGTATGTGCCATGCCACTGGCGCTAACTCCGAGTTTTGGCTTGATTGCCTTGTGAGGACGATTAGGACGTCTTGCATCATGTAAAGGTCGTGAAAGAACCTAAACTGAACTCACGTCTGTTTCCGTGTTCTCGGAGGTAAAATGGTGATAGTGTGCCTTGTCATGTTTAGCCTGTTTAGGTGTAGATGTGTTGTCATGCTTAAATTTATTAGAGTTGTTGCTTAGATTACTGTTCTTGTCCAAGAATCTTTCGTCTAGATGATCGTAACCTAGGTGCTCCAATCTAATCCCATTTCGCTCACCCAAGCTCACGATCATGACTTAGGTCTACCGCAAGTTATGCTCGGTTAGTCAACCCTTGTCTGCTATCTTCCTAGAACCTTTGGAATCTTGCTTGGTTAAGCACCTTCCTCATCCTCTAGCTTAACCTCGCGTACCCGACTTGAGTTTCATAACCTTGCTAAGTTACGCCGCAGATTTGACAAATGTGGGACTCCAGTTGAGTTAGGGAGCTCGGTTTCCGTTTACCCGAAACCTGGTATCATTGGTATGCCTGCTCGTTCGAGCTCCGCATACGATGGTATTTTGGTATACATAATGACCCCATACCTTAACCCCTAACCATATTCGTGGATCGAGTTACCTTTGTACACTCGCACCCGACTGATTCTCACTTTTTGTCGTCATGTCCAGATGGACAACACTGGCTCTACGTCGGCCGATGTGGAATCATGGACTCTCGTGAACTACCTCGAGGAGGGTGGTTTTCCTGCACTTTTGTGGGACACCCTGACGGACTTTGGGTACACCACTTACCCAGAGTACTCGACACGTGAGGTCATAACCGCAGGCCAACTCCTTCGTTGTGAAGTGAAGGTGAAGATTTCAGTATGCCCTGCCAATCCTGCTTGGGAAGAGTGGGAGTGTATGGCACACGGAAGGAACTTGTCCGACACGATGTAGAAGGCTGCTCTTGAGGCACTCACAACTTTCTGTGGAAAGCACCCTGCCGAGATAGTCAACTCTGCAGCCAAAGTAATTCCGGTGCCCGAGCGACACATTGCACCGGGTGGTGAATGAGAAACTATCCTTCCAACCCAGAGCAACTCTCACTATAGCCCTAATCTTGTCACCTCGGTCCGCTTTTCGAAGCCATGTACGACACCTACCGACGGATGGTTGGAGAAAGCGTATTCTATAGACACCAAATCTATAGATACAAAGTTAAGGAAGTGGAGTGTTCGGCTCAAGCGTTGAAGGAAGCACGAGCAATGATAGCTACTCTCAAGAAGGAAAGACGCAAGGACAAGGCCAAGATAGAAGAGTTGAGTGAGATTATACACGAGAAAAATTTCTTGTTGCAAGCATAACGACCAAGATATGCTTGAACTAGAAAATCAACCGGAAGCTCTAGCCGTTCCACCCCCGTAACCTGTCATTCCCGGACCAAGACAAGAAGAAGATGTTGAAGATATCCAAGGTGAATGCGGAATTGAGTCTGGACTCGAGTCACCATAGTCCTTAGCGTGGAAGATTCCACCTTAGGAAGTTGGTCCGTCGGAAATAAAAGTTCTGAGTCGTAAGAGTGTAGGGTTGTAAGGAACCCTAGTGTACCATGACCGCTTTCAGTCAACTATCGCTGTCGGTCGAATTAGGAATCTTGTCGTTGCAGCTAGTCTGCATTGTAATTCCAAAGGTTGTTTGGTAATTCTGAGACCCTCGTCGATGTAATGCCTTGACTAAACATCTCTTTCGTAATGATCTTTGTAAGCGTTATTTATGCAAGTTGTGATCAATCAAGTCCTTTGCTCCACAGACTTCATGTCAATCGAAGATCCAATCGATTCCTTAGTCCTGGACTTGTTCTTTTGGGTCTTGCTCACGACCTTGTGTTTTAAATTAAAAATGTTGCTTTTGAGCATGCACTGCATAGCACATGCATTTGGGAAGCATGGGTATACTAATGTGCATTCGCATGAAAACTCCGTGCCTTTTGCCTTATCTCTCTGGATTGGTGATGTTGTTACTCTATAGCCAAAGGTGCCGCGATGGAACCTAGGGTATCGTGTGTCTTTGCAGCCCACCCGACTACCACTAGGAGCGCGCTAGGTATCTTGGTTATGAGAAAGCGACTCGCCACTCAGATCCTTTCCTGCCCTTGATTGCCCTTGCAATCACTGACTCATCATATGGGTAACTAGTCATCCTAACGTGCATGATGAGCACCATACCGCACGAGCATGTGCATAGTGTCTTCACAAGCATATGCATCGCATCAACTTGAAGAGTATTGCACTTTCAAAACAATGAATTGTCAAAACCCCAAATTTGCGAAACAAGTAAGGGTGTGAGCAAGCCTATTCTGAAGTTTCCGCACAAAGCCATTATCTGTACAAGAAAAGGTGGGAACTCTTTTATTAGCCTTCCTTTCCTCATAATGATCTTTTGGAAAGTCCGGTCGACTTGGTCTCATGCCGCCAATCTCGACGACCTTGTAGCATCGATCCCTTTCCTGCTAGCAACACGGAAGCCCTAGACGTAGAATTTCTCTTGAGCAGTCAAGGTTCTCGAATAGTCAATGTGGAGAAGTCATCCATCGTGTATTCGTTCTTAGTCCGTGCTCAAGGAACTACGCCCAGGATCGATCGAAGCTTTTTGTTGCGCTTCTTGTTGTTTCTATCGCAAACATAAAGCATTGTACACTGAGCTGTTCTCGTTTTGCTCCCCATCGCGGTCGATTATTTAGACCGTTGAGCCCCATCGTCATCAATATCACGATCATACGACGCCATGACGTCGCTCTACCATCAATTTCCGCAACCATATTCACGACGCCGAAGCCTCACGGGCTGACCATTGTCGAGCTCCGTGTTGCCTACACCAGATACCCGACTGGGTCAACTGACCATTACAGTCTCGCAGCGACTATAAAAGGGAACCCTTTTACCCAAAACCGCCGATGCGAAAGCTCCATTTCCATCCGAGCTCGGCATTGTCACTGTTCTTTTTCTTCTTCCAGCTAGCCTCGGCTACATGGCCACCTAAGGCATCTCTTCAACCTACTTCAATCCTCCAAGCAAGCTGTTCTTCCGTGTTCGTCCCCGACGTCGAGGTGAAGCTCAGAGTAGACCGAAAACAGAAATCGATCCAAGCTGCCACCCATGACTCCATCTTCGGAAGAGCTCGAGTCGTTTCGCTGGACATTGTTAGGGATGTACCTCTGTATCGTAGGAGGATTATGTCTGCTATTAGCTGTGCATGTGCACATTCATCGTCCGCTTCCTCATGAACGGCGATGAGGTAGTAAGAGGACACACCTTGTACTTTTGTTCCATCTGCATTTCTGATCGTGGGGTGTGTAGACAAAGCTTTACCAAGATGATATTTGTGACTGTTGAATGTCTGGTTTGCATTGCTTACCGTGAACGAGTCTCGTAGAGTATGTTCGAATTATAGGGTTCTGAGTAAGATTCTGAACCTGTACTAATTAGGGACTTAAAATTTTCAGACGTTCAGACCGGCATGGAATAACCCCCATGGTTTCGATACATCGGGTAGTGGTGATCTATCACTACCACCACCCACGATGATGACCGAAGCTTTCATAGCAGCTCATACCGAAATGTTGCGCCAACTCCTGCAAGTGTAGCAACGGATGGCTCAGCAACTGCAGCAAATGCCACCGTTGCAACAGAAGGTCCAACCTTCCAAGCCCTGTTCACCCTAAGTACCTACCCAGAGGGACATAAAAGCCATTGTCGGCGCAACTCAACTATTAGAAAGGCAGAATTTCGTGCTGAACCAGATGGTGTCCGATATCATCCAAGGACGTTATGGGAACCCATATCAGAATAGTTTGGCAGACAGTCTATTTCAGTCCTTATCTGCCTCTATGGTCGAACAAGCCCGTTTGTTCAATCTGTTGGAGGAGTATGTTAATCAAGACCATCCCCAAGCCTCCGACTCAATATTACCACCTTCTCGATTACCAATGGATCTTAGAGCAGAAGAGAAGGCCAACCGAGGCCACAAACGAGTCTTATCTGAGATAGATGTAAGTGAGTGGGAAATTACCTGTACGGAGACTTGTCCGCGTGAAGGCAAACGAAGCTGTAACCCTAGCAAGGCCACTCAACTCCCCGTGGGTGAAACACCTTCGCAAGCCACGAAGTCAAAAAGGAAAAAGGAGGGGAACAGGCTCCGCCTTATCAAGAAAGCCCCGCAACAAATCTCCAAACCCGGAGACATTCCACCCCGTTTGTGCTACCATTGTGGACAACCCGGGCATTTCAGACGTGATTGCCCAAATCTCCCGCATCAGGATCAGAACCTCGGAGCAGCTAAGTGTGCTCCCGGAAAGAACACAATTTTTCAAGAAAAGCCAGACCGGCTTAACTCTATGGGTAACACCTCTATCCCAGAACCACTTCCCCATTTCCTCTTGTAGTTTCGAATCTCGGGACGAGGTTCTTCTTAAGGGGGGTAGACTGTGACGCCCCAGGTTTTTAATTACCGTCATTAACGCTAATGACCGGATCAGCCGAGTCAAACCGGTCAACCATCGGTCAAACCTAGGTCAACCTGGGTCATCACCCAGAAAACCTCGCCAGTAAACCCTAATGGACCCCTTGACCAAGCCTACACACACCCGTAGTGGACCCTTGGTCAAAGACACGGTCAAAACCGGCTTAACCGTTGACGTCAGCGAATGTCGTCCGGAACTTTTGCCGCGTTCTCCAAAATTCACCTGAACACTTCAAAATCAACCTTCATGAAAGTTGTCTATCTTGTTGAGGGACACAACTTTAATGTAGATTGGCATTTCAAATTTTGAGTGGAAATTGGTTAAAAACGTGGTCAACCGACAGTACCTCCTGTTTCCCCAAACAGGGCGGCATTCAAAGTTTGGCAGCGTTTTGTGCAAAATCCTTTGAGAAAAACACTATACGACCTTTGTAAAAGTTGTAGAGTGTAGTGAGATCTACAACTTTCCTATTCACCACATAGTGCACTTCTATTCAAAAAATTTTGAGAAAAACCCGGTCAAACAGTGCCAGTCCGACACGGGAAAGTGACCCGGCGTCGCCGGTGCTCCCGCGCGCGCCGCGCGCGCCGCCACGCCGCCGTGTGCCAACACGCGCCCGCGCGCGCCGCCTCGCCCTAGGCATCCGCGCCGCACGCCTCCCAAGGTCCCGCGCGCGCCTTCCCCAGGCCTTCCGCGTCCCTATGCGCCTCGAAGTTATCCCACCCCGCGCCGCACCCTACCGACTGGTCCGTCTGCGGTATCCGTCTCGATGCACGCCTACCAAGGTCCTTGCCGTACTACGGCGAGTTTGTGATGACGCGTTCGCTCCAGAGCACGAGACGACTCCCCTACTTAAGGCCACCGTGCTTCCCTTGCGCGAGGACGCCGCGCACCGTGCCAACCTCGGCCGCCGGACCACCCTGGGCACCGACACACTGGAACCCCACCTGCGGCCGCTTCCACCGCCCTCTCGGCGTTCCAAAACCTCCTCTAGCCCCCACTCAAGCCTCCCTAGTCGCCGGTTGCGCCGCATTGCCCCACGCCTCGCCGGAGCAGGGAGCGCGGCGGCTTGCCGCGGCCGCCGCCGCCGTGTGACCCCGCCGGAGCTTCCACCGCCCCAACCTCGGCCGCAATTGAGCCTTAGGTGAGCTCGCGCACCTCCCCTACCCTTCTCCCGGCCGAGGACGCTGCCGGCCTGGCCGGATTTGGCCGGACCGCCACTGGCCATGGCGAAGGACCCAATTGCATTCCTCTCATTCTGTCCAAGGTGTTTTGTGCAAAGCAAGGGCATATCTGTGAAGTGCCAAAAAGTTTCAGGGGCCGGTCCGCAAAACTGTAACTTCAATAGTAAAGTGCCTTTGCTGATTCTTGTAAAATCCATATAAAATCGTAGAAAAATCAGAAAAATGCAAAACAATTTTTTTTTTGATTCGGGGTGAAATATCCCATAACTCTTGTTATTCTGGTCTAAGCTAATTCCTGATAGTTTTTGCATGAAAAATACAAATGTGAAAACCCTAGATCTGCAATATCTCAAAACCCATAAATCCTCTGTAGCTAGTTTTTCTATATGTTGTGTGTTAGGTCATGACTAGCTCCTATGCCAAACATTGCACAAAGTTATGATGTAAATATTTTTATAAAAATGTTTTTCCATTTATGCCAGATCTGCCTAAATGATTTTTCTTGTTCAATATAGTTATGTTCTTGAGCTCAACTTGTGCACACTATCTTGTAATGTCAAAATGCACATCTTGTGAATTAATCATCATTTTTGAATTAACAAAAATAATTATTCTTGATTTATGCCTGTTTTCCTTTGTAAATTAATAAACCAAGTTCAGTTAAGTTCCTAGGTGTATGTACTAGTTCTTTAGGCTTGTTTAGGACCAGAGAGCATGCATGAGAAAGTTTGGATCATTTTGAGGCTTATTTATTTTTGTATGCATTTAAATTGAATCACTAGCTAGCCCTTGTTATTTTCTTTAATATTTAATTTCCTAGCATCCAACACTTACATGTGGGTCCAAAGGACCAGGATAGGTGCTAGTAGGCTTAAGAAACATTTCTTTAATTTTTGGTAATTTAATTGCTCAATAAAAAGCTTAAAAGCCCTTTTTAATATTAAAGGGAGATTAAATAAAGAAAAGCCCTTATTTAATTCTTTTTCCTTTTTGAAAGTATTTCCTAAATTAATTAACGGATAATTAATTACCATTGCTGATCAGAAAGTAATTCATAAATAAAAATATTATTTATACCCTTTCTTGTGAAATTAAAAGGAATTAAAGCCTTCACATGAAATGATGAGTATAATCAAAACCTTTATTCAAATGTGCAATAAAAGGGTAAACCATGTACAACCAATAACCTTCCTAAAAGAGAAACCCTATCGAAATGCTTGTTAAGGTGAATATGACCAACCCAGAGTTGGATAAGACAACGAACTATCACATCACCTAAATTGCATTGTATTCCGTGTAGATCTTCCGGACGAAGATTACTGTCATACCCTGAAATTTCGAATTTCAGGATGTGAATTGAGAGAATAATTAAATAACGATTTTCTCATAATTTTAAAATTTTTCCAACATTTATTTTTCTTTACAGGAAATATAGCATAGGAAAAATCCTTGTTTGATTTTCTGAATCAAATAAAAAGTTGTGAGTGTTGCATTCATGTCAATGCACCTAGTGGTTTTTGAGTGTAAGAGGTTTCGAAAACGCGTTTAGGAGGTGTCCAAATCCTTCCGAGAATTTTCTAGATTTTTCTGGAATTTATTCTCATTTTTCTTGAGCTATTTCTATTTATTAGAAGGCTCTAAAATCTTTTTCGTGAGCAACAAATACCTTATTTGGATTGTTCATGTCCCAACCTGTCTCTGGGAATTTTTCTAAAATTTTTGGGATTTTCAGAATATTTTTCGTGGCTCTAAGGAATTATCTAGTATTTCTAGATTATTTTGTTTTTCACGAAAATGTTTTCTGAAAATAAAAAGGAATTTCCTTTTTCAATTCCTTTTTCGGCCCAAAGCTATTTGCGGCCCAAACTTCCGAAGTCCACCGCCGCCCCTTCGTTTTGGGCATGTCGCAACCCAACGACCTCTTCAAGCGGCCCCCGACTCCTCCTCGTAGCCCAACATCCCGAAGTTCATTTTGGCCCCCTCAACTCTCTCGTCCCGGTTTGATTTCAGCCCACCGCAGCCCGGTCCGCCCCGGCTCGGAATCCCAACCCGCCGGCCCGGCCACGAGCCCGCCCGCGAAAGCCCATGCGGGGCCCGCATCCTAACTCCCCGGTGTCCATGGAGGACACGGCCGCGCCGCCGCCGCCGACCTTTTCCTCGGCATCCGTGCCGTGTACGCCAAGGGACCCGCCCCTATAAAATGCGCCGAGCCGCACGCCCGCGCGCCCGCCCGCCGCGCGCAGCACCGCCGCCGCCGCGCGAAGCCCGAGCCGCCGCGCCGCCGCGTGCCGACGCCATGGAGCCAAGCTCGCCGCCGGTTCGTCCTCGATTCGCCGGCATGGGGGCACCGCCGGAGCAAATTAGCGCCGCCCCGAGCTCCACGAGGCCGGCCGCACCGCCTCCGCCACTTCCCGTCGCCGCCGGGCGACAGCCGGAGCGCGGCCCCCGCCTGGAGACCGGACCGCTGGCCGGTCAAGCCTGCGCCCTTCAAAAAATTGGTGTGCCCTCCTGGTCAAAGCCGTCGGTGAGCAGTCCCCTAGATCTCTTCTTCTTTTCCCGCCACTCAATCAAACTCCTAGGTGCTCGAACCGCCGGCGAGGGGAGCCACCCGCGCCGTCCTGCGCCGTCCTGTGCTGATGGCCAGAGCATGAAGAAGGTCCTGGCTGTTTTACATCTAGACCCTTAGGGTTCTTTGTTACCCCTAGATCTAGATCTGAGTCTTGGCAATTTTCCATAAAACCCCCTGAAAAGATTCCCCTCTCACACATAAATCCACCCTGAAGATCTTGCAAGTAAATCCCTGAGTTTATACTCATAAATATGTATATGCCCCTGGGATTTCGCAGTAAAGTCCCTGGAAGTTTCCAATCTTCGCATCTAGGTCCTCAGATCTTTAAAGAGCCATATCTTTCTCGTTTTAACTCCGTTTTCATCCGTTCAAGTTGCGTTAGGTTCATAATAATACAAAGCACACGTTAGTGGAGTGTTTTCATCATGTTTTGTTTTCTGAAAATAAAATTAATATTAATTTTGATTAATTTCTATTTACACATGTCTTTTATAAATAGAAGTAATATAGATCTATATCCGTTTCTCATAATCAAATTTAATTTGATTAATGATTCCTTTACATGCTTTTGCAAATCAAATCTAAATAGATCTTTATCTCGGTTTTCGTAAACCAAATGTTAATTTGTTTAATAGTCAATTAATCTTTTCAAATTAAAATTTCATTAGGCTTTTACATCAACTTTTATAATAAATATTAATTTGATTAAGGCCAATACCATAATGTTTTTAATAATAATATGATCCACTTGACAAAGTTCCGTTAAGATTGTTCATATAGTTTAGTTTTTCTAAATTAAATGTTTAATCGGTTTAATCAATATATGAATCTTTATAAATAAAACTTGACTAGTTCTTTACACCGGTTTTGCAAATAAAGTTTAATTTACTCTAATACCAACTTAGGGTATTTTCTTTATGAAATATCCTTTGCACATTTTTGCTAATTAAAATAAACCTAAGCTTATAGTTTGTTCTCTCACATGTGCAAATCAATCGTTAGACGTTCTTTACCTCGGTATCTCTTTTGATCAAGTCTATCTGAAGCTCTGAATCTTTATAGTGTTAGCTCAAGCTCTGTCTCAGTGTGTCTCTGTTGTAGAGCTAGCCTTCTTTCAAGCTCCAGATCTTCCCAATCCTAGTACATGCCACCCTACTGTAATTGTCTTTTATGTAAGACAACTATACTCTTCCAGTTCTTTGATCCAACCTTGTGCAGCTATCTTTCTAAGAATCTGTGTCTCTGTCATCTAGCTGTTCTCTCTTCATCCTAGTTCTCCTTGTAGGCTAGTCTTCCTAGATCTTAGCCTAAGATTTCTAATGCGCTTGATAGTTCGTTGCTATCGCTCTCGTTTGCTTCACCTTAACTTATACGTTAGCATGTGTATCACCTATTACTTGTTTTAACACTAAAACCGCATGTTAATCTTGACTAATTCTTATTCCAATGCTTTTATAAATAAAAAGTGATTAGGTTCTAATCCGGTTTTCTTTAGTCATAATGTAATTGGTTAATCCCTATTCATAACTAGTTTTTCTAAATAAAAGATGTTAGAGTTAAACATCGGTTTTCTTAATAAAGTAATACGCCTAATGACAACATAAATGCCTTTTCAATATTAAAATTTGTTTAGTTGAACACGCGACCTAAAGTTATTCGTTTAGATATCTCCTACTTGCTTTATCTTTCTAAGGTAATTGTTAATTTGACATAACTTCCACTCGAATGTTATGAATAAAATATGATTAGGTTTATTGTGATTTCTTTAGTTAAATGTAACTTGCTTAATGGTAACATAGAGTATTTCTCTGAAATTTTCTTTCACATAATTTCTTAATTAAAATATGCCAAGCGTATTCTCTTGTTGTTTGATAATGATCCTATGATAGTTTCAAGCTTAGTTCTGTTTCAGCGTTTCTTGCGTAACCAATAGAATCGAGCTCTATCTCAGTGTGATCTTTCCGGTCCTTGCTCAATCTTCCGCGACCATCTCTTCAAAGTTAACCGAGCCTTTCCCTTCCAAGCACACTTTGTGTTCTTCAGTGATCCATCTGATCGAGCCTATCCTTTAGTGCGTTTTTTAAAGTTTTCTTTTGATTGGTGCTTTGTTCTTAGTATATGCTTGTTTGTTTGCTTTGTGTATGTTTGTGCCCGATGATTGATGCGATTAGAGTGAACGTTGTTCGCGGTTCAAGAGCTTGGAAGAATGTGAAGGTGAAGATATTCTGAGCAACTACTCTTTGGTTAAAGGCAAGTGTGTCCTTGTTCTTGTCCCAATAATTTTGTTAATCACTATTGCATTGCTTTGCATTAATTTTGATGGGTTCCTGTTAAGGATGACTAGCCTCTTTTGACCATTATCTTGAACCTGATTCCTAATTAATACTGATGGTAGATGTTGCTTAGTTTGCTCAACTGGGTTGGTAATAATCAACATGGTTATCATTTTATGTTCTATGTTCCGTTTATGATCTTTACTTTACAAGACTACTTTAATGTGATAATCGGAACATGGAGAACCACCCAGGAAAACAGTACAACCACAAGAACTAATGGGCAATGGTCTTGGCTGAATAATTAGGAACTTTAGCTTGGGGTGATCTTACCTGATAAGGACAAGGGATCAGCGGTACTGCGGGGTATGGACTCGCTCTAGCAGGGGGTTGGGTGAGTTATTCTTTTTATGGTGGGGTATCGACCTGCTAGGGGACTTTATACCTTGCTAATTGATCCGGACCTTGTGGGTCACAACTTGTTGGAGAACCTTTGTATAGGCCTTGTAGCGTTCCTATGCAACCACATCTCGGTAGTGTGGTATGGTGCCTAGCTAGCATCGCATGGTTGGGTTCAAAGTTCTTCGGAGCTTTTACGCCGCTTGTGGTGAAAGTGTACAACCTCTCGCGAGTGTTAAACTAATCGATTAGCCGTGCTCACGGTCAAGAGCGGCCTGGACCCTCACATGATAACTGAACTTGAAGATGGACTTAAATTGTGATATGTGTTATGGTTATGTTTGCCATGTGCTTATGGCGTATCTCTTATCTTTATGCTTAATTGTGGGTTGGTATAAACTTATACTTTTATTAGTAATCAAGTGCTAATAAAATTTGATCAACTAAAATGCTAAATGCTTATAGCCATCCAAAGTATAAAGCCTTTGCATTCATACTTTCCCCACACTTGCCGAGTACGACAAGTGCTCACCCTTGCTATAAACAATGTTGCTCGAAGGAGGAAGCTACTGCGAAGTCTTGTGAAGATGTTGTCGGTTCTAGGCGTACGCAACCCCCGTCGATTGCTTGTGAAGTTTGGTGCCTCCGTTTCCAAGATTAAGCGTAAACTCGATAATCTCCCTTTTTCTTTCGTGATATTGTTTCGTTATTCACTTATGTCGCCTATATGCATGAAACTTGATCCCGGCATGCATATAGGCTTGCACTTCGTTTTTCTTTGGAAAAACAGTGTGACAGAGTGGTATCAAAGCCGTATCGACCGTAGGACATGAGCCTAGATAGTAATGGTCATTTATTAAGGTTTCCTTTGATCTAAAATTCATCACTACCTCTCGCTTTGAGCTTTGTGATGAATATTCTCGCTGATTAAACCATATCTTTCATCAATCCTCCTTGATAGCTCATCTTGGACTGTCACATTTTCATTTGCACATCATTGTTTTGCAAATGATTATGACCTCTACCCTTGCCTATTTATTTACTTTTCCCTTGGTCTTGATCTTGTCTCTCTTCCACTTCTCTCAAGCAATTCCACCAATAAGTCAAAAGGTGAATTGTTACCCTTGACATTCTATCTTTTTCGCGCAGCTCTCGACACATCAGCGCTGTTTTAATTCTTTCTCGAGCTACAGAACTCCGATTGACATGAAATCAGTTGGGTTAGTTCTTAAATTTCATAATTGAATTTCTTTAAAAAATTCATCCATATCCAGTATATATTCCAGGACCTATGCTCGAAACATTGGAGCTATCAGAATCTGTAAACTCTGTTGACCTAGTTACCTTCATTATTTTATATTTCGGGCTATGGACCTCCGATTGAGGTAAATCAAATTGGAGTAGTTCAGGAATTTCATAAGATTCACTCTATCCAAAATTCATCAATTTTGGTTGCATATACAGAGATTTATGCCCGAAACTTTGGAGATTCCTGAATCTGTCAACACTGTTGACATAGCCATCTTGTTTAATTCATATCTTGAGTTCTAAACCTCGATTGAGGTGATTACGGATAATTTTGGCCTCCTTGATCTGGGAAAAATCCCTTATTTTTGGAGATCCCTTCTTGGAGCTACGTCGATCTATTAGGAGGATTCCCTTTGACTTAATTAACAGCGTGTAGTATCGTTTCTTTAACCATGTCTTGTTGGTGAAGTTTCGTGCTTGCATGATGATGCTTGGTTTTATGACCTTGATTGATTTGTTTCCTTGCAGTGAGTGTTGGTGTATTGTGAATCTTATATCTGCAATGACATCAGTTGCTTAGTTGGGTTCTTCTTTCGTATCTTCCACCTCCTTGCTCTTCTCATTCTTTCTCTCTACTCTTCAGTCTACCTTTTCTGATCGTATCATCAAATACCCAATCAGATGGAGAGCCCCAACACAAATCATGAAGATAAAGATAATGAAGGAAACAACAATATTCCTCTTGCAACCTCATCATTGGAGCGCAAGATGTTGGAGTATATCGCTACACAAACTCGGGCAATGGCCCAAACCATGGTTAAGATTCATTAGTCCATTACAAAGCAAGCTTCACTCCCTAAAGACAACAATCCCGTCACCAATGATAACCATCAAAACATGACTCCTCCACCATTTGATAAAGAGAAGCTATCGGCTATGCAGACTCAAGCCTAACAAGGAAGGATGCAGCCCAGCACAACCTACTTTGGTAATGAGATGGCCAAAGACAGAATTCCCATTGGGCCAGTGAAGAGGCAAGTTGCTGAAGCATGGAATAATCAAAGAGAAAAGAAGAAGCATGAAGCACTGAAACTAACAATATGAGGTTAACAAGGCTCCGGATAGGTGTCGGGTGGTGAGCACGATGCTCTTTCATGTCCCCCGAAGGAAGCTAGTCTTATGACAGCAGAAGCTCGCCAACATAACCCTATAGCTACCAATAAGCAGAAGATGTTGTCCACCTAAAACTCAACTCAAGAAGAAGGTTCTCAAGTTGAAGGTCATACTCAAACCCTAAACCTTGATGATTGGATTATCACTTGGAAGGAATACAAACCTGGTAGACGCAAGCGATCTAATAAGCAAAAATCGTAGAACAAGACGAGAGAAGATGTTATCACATTTAGGGGCAGATAATGGTACTAAACCTGGTTCTGACAAACCCCAGCCTAAGATTGTTCAACCTACGTATGTCACCCCTATCAAGAAGAATCCTGATGCACAAGTTGATCTACCAATGACTATGATGGTGCAAAGCGAAGAATGGAGAAATCACAATAATAGAAGGGTGGATAAGTTATAAGTGGGACCAGACTATATATGCCCATGAGCTGTGGAGAATAGAAGAGCATGATTGGTGTGCTTGCGCAAGGAAGGTCGATATGAAGAAAGTTGATAAGCTTTGGATAATACCCACATGAGCCTTGTTTCTTGCTAGCCTTTTTCGAATCTCGGGACGAGATTCCTTTTAAGGGGGGTATTTGTCACACCCCGAAATTTCCAATTTCGGGATGTGAATTGAGAGAATAATTAAATAATGATTTTCTCATAATTTTAAAATTTTTCCAACATTTATTTTTCTTTACAGGAAATATAGCATAGGAAAAATCCTTGTTTGATTTTCTGAATCAAATAAAAAGTTGTGAGTGTTGCATTCATGTCAATGCATCTAGTGGTCCTTGAGTGTAAGAGGTTTCGAAAACGCGTTTAGGAGCTGTCCAAATCCTTCCGAGAATTTTCTGGATTTTTCTGGAATTTATTCTCATTTTTCTTGAGCTATTTCTATTTATTAGAAGGCTCTAAAATCTTTTTTTGTGAGCATCAAATACCTTATTTGGATTGTTCATGTCCCAATTTGTCTCTCGAGAATTTTCCGAAATTTTTGGGATTTTCAGAATATTTTTCGTGGCTCTAAGGAATTATCTAGCTATTTCTAGATTATTTTGTTTTTCACGAAAATGTTTTCGAAAATAAAAAGGAATTTCCTTTCTCTATTCCTTTTTCAGCCCAAAGCCGTTTGCGGCCCAAACTTCCGAAGTCCACCGCCGCCCCTTCTATTTTTGGCATGTCGCGACCCAACGACCTCTTCAAGCGACCCAATTCCTCCTCGTAGCCCAACATCCCGAAGTTCATTTTGGCCCCCTCAACTCTCTGTCCCAGTTGATTTCAGCCCACCGCAGCCCGGTCCGCCCCAGCCCAGAATCCCAACCCGCCGGCCCGGCCACAAGCCCGCCCGCAAAAGCCCATCTAGGCCCGGATCCCAACTCCCCGGTGTCCATGGAGGACACGGCTTGCGCCGCCGCCGCCAACCTTTTCCTCGGCGTCCGTGCCGTGTACGCCAAGGGACCCGCCCCTATAAAATGCGCCGAGCCGCACGCCCGCGCGCCCCGCCCGCCGCGCACCACCGCCACCGCGTGAAGCCCGAGCCGCCGCGCCGCCGCGTGCCGACGCCATGGAGCCAAGCTCGCCGCCGGTTCGTCCTCGATTCGCCGGCATGGGGGCACCGCCGGAGCAAATTGGCGCCGCCCCGAGCTCCGCGAGGCCGGCCCGCACCGCCTCCGCCACTTCCCGTCGCCGGGCGACGCCCGAGCGCCGCCCCCGCCCGGAGACCGGACCGCCGGCCGGTCAAGCTCGCGTCCTTCGAAAAATTGGTGTGCCCTCCGGTCAAAGGCGTCGGTGAGCGAGTCCCCTAGATCTCTTCTTCTTTTCCCCCCACTCAATCGAACTTCTAGGTGCTCGAACCGCCGGCGAGGGGAGCCACCCGCGCCGTCCCGCGCCGTCTGTGCGATGGCCGCAGCTTGAAGAAGGTCCTGGTTGTTTTACATCTAGACCCTTAGGGTTCTTTGTTACCCCTAGATCTAGATCTGAGTCTTGGCAATTTTCCATAAAACCCCCTGAAAAGATTCCCCTCTCACACATAAATCCACCCTGAAGATCTTGCAAGTAAATCCCTGAGTTTATACTCATAAATATGTATATGCCCCTGGGATTTCGCAGTAAAGTCCCTGGAAGTTTCCAATCTTCGAATCTAGGTCCTCATATCTTTAAAGAGCCATATCTTTCTCGTTTTAACTCCGTTTTCATCCGTTCAAGTTGTGTTATGTTCATAATAATACAAAGCACACGTTAGTGGAGTGTTTTCAACATGTTTTGTTTTCTGAAAATAAAATTAATATTAATTTTGATTAATGTCTATTTACACATGTCTTTTATAAATAAAAGTAATATATATCTATATCCGTTTTTCATAACCAAATTTAATTTGATTAATGATTCCTTTACATGCTTTTGCAAATCAAATCTAAATAGATCTTTATCTCGGTTTTCGTAAACCAAATGTTAATTTGTTTAATAGTTAATTAATCTTTTCTAATTAAAATTTGATTAGGCTTTTACATCGGCTTTTATAATAAATATTAATTTGATTAAGGCCAATACCATAATGTTTTTAATAATAATATGATCCACTTGAATTACAAAGTTCCGTTTAGATTGTTCATATAGTTTAGTTTTTCTAAATTAAATGTTTAATCGGTTTAATCAATATATGAATCTTTATAAATAAAACTTGACTAGTTCTTTACACCGGTTTTGCAAATAAAGTTTAATTTACTCTAAAACCAACTTAGGGTATTTTCTTTATGAAATATCCTTTGCACATTTTTGCTAATTAAAATAAACCTAAGCTTATAGTTTGTTCTCTCACATGTGCAAATCAATCGTTAGACGTTCTTTACCTCAGTATCTCTTTTGATCAAGTCTATCTGAAGCTCTGAATCTTTATAGTGTTAGCTCAAGCTCTGTCTCAGTGTGTCTCTGTTGTAGAGCTAGCCTTCTTTCAAGCTCCAGATCTTCCCAATCCTAGTACATGCCATCCTACTGTAATTGTCTTTTATGTAAGACAACTATACTCTTTCAGTTCTTTGATCCAACCTTGTGAAGCTATCTTTCTAAGAATCTCGTGTCTCTGTCATCTAGCTGTTCTCTCTTCATCCTAGTTCTCCTTGTAGGCTAGTCTTCCTAGATCTTAGCCTAAGGTTTCTTATGCACTTGATAGTTCGTTGCTACCGCTCTCGTTTGCTTCACCTTAACTTATACGTTAGCATGTGTATCACCAGTTACTTGTTTTAACACTAAAACCGCAGCTTAATCTTGACTAATTCTTATTCCAATGCTTTTATAAATAAAAAGTGATTAGGTTCTAATCCGGTTTTCTTTAATCATAATGTAATTGGTTAATCCCTATTCATAACTAGTTTTTCTAAATAAAAGATGTTAGAGTTAAACATCGGTTTTCTTAATAAAGTAATATGCCTAATGACAGCATAAATGCCTTTTCAATATTAAAATTTGTTTAGTTGAACACGCGACCTAAAGTTATTCGTTTAGATATCTCCTACTTGCTTTATCTTTCTAAGGTAATTGTTAATTTGACATAACTTCCACTCAAATGTTACGAATAAAATATGATTAGGTTTATTTCGATTTCTTTAGTTAAATGTAACTTGCTTAATGGTAACATAGAGTATTTCTCTGAAATATTCTTTCACATGATTTCTTAATTAAAATATGCCAAGCGTAGTCTCTTGTTGTTTGATAATGATCCTACGATAGTTTCAAGCTTAGTTCTGTTTCAGCGTTTCTTGCGTAACCAATAGAATCGAGCTCTATCTCAGTGTGATCTTTCCGGTCCTTGCTCAATCTTCCGCGACCATCTCTTCAAAGTTAACCGAGCCTTTCCCTTCCAAGCACACTTTGTGTTCTTTAGTGATCCATCTGATCAAGCCTATCCTTTAGTGCGTTCTTTTAAAGTTTTCTTTTGATTGGTGCTTTGTTCTTAGTATATGCTTGTTTGTTTGCTTTGTGTATGTTTGTGCCCGATGATTGATGCGATTAGAGTGAACGTTGTTCGCAGTTCAAGAGCTTGGAAGAATGTGAAGGTGAAGATATTCTGAGCAACTACTCTTTGGTTAAAGGCAAGTGTGTCCTTGTTCTTGTCCCAATAATTTTGTTAATCACTATTGCATTGCTTTGCATTAATTTTGATGGGTTCCTGTTAAGGATGACTAACCTCTTTTGACCATTATCTTGAACCTGATTCTTAATTAATACTGATGGTAGATGTTGCTTAGTTTGCTCAACTAGGTTGGTAATAATCAACATGGTTATCATTTTATGTTCTATGTTCCGTTTATGATCTTTACTTTACAAGACTACTTTAATGTGATAATCGGAACATGGAGAACCACCCAGAAAAATAGTACAACCACAAGAACTAATGGGCAATGGTCTTGGCTAAATAATTAGGAACTTTAGCTTGGGGTGATCTTACCTGATAAGGACAAGGGATCAGCGGTACTGCGGGGTATGGACTCGCTCTAGCAGGGGGTTGGGTGAGTTATTCTTTTTATGGTGGGGTATCGACCTGCTAGGGGACTTTATACCTTGCTAATTGATCCGGACCTTGTGGGTCACAACTTGTTGGAGAACCTTTGTAAAGGCCTTGTAGCGTCCCTATGCAACCACATCTCGGTAGTGTGGTATGGTGCCTAGCTAGCATCGCATGGTTGGGTTCAAAGTTCTTCGGAGCTTTACGCTGCTTGTGGTGAAAGTGTACAACCTCTGCAGAGTGTTAAACTAATCGATTAGCCGTGCTCACGATCAAGAGCGGCTGGACCCTCACATGATAACCGAACTTGAAGATGGACTTAAATTGTGATATGTGTTATGGTTATGTTTGCCATGTGCTTATGGCGTATCTCTTATCTTTATGCTTAATTGTGGGTTGGTATAAACTTATAATTTTATTAGTAATCGGTGCTAATAAAACTTGATCAACTAAAATTCTAAATGCTTATAGCCAGTCCACTATAAAGCCTTTGCATTCATACTTTCCCCACACTTGCCGAGTACGACAAGTGCTCACCCTTGCTATAAACAATGTTGCTCGAAGGAGGAAGCTACTGCGAAGTCTTGTGAAGATGTTGCTGGTTCTAGGCGTACGCAACCCCCAGTCGATTGCTTGTGAAGTTTGGTGCCTCCGTTTCCAAGATTAAGCGTAAACTCTGATAATCTCCCTTTTTCTTTCGTGATATTGTTTCTGTTATTCACTTATGTCAGCTATATGCATGAAACTTGATCCTGGCATGCATATAGGCTTGCACTTGGTTTTCTTTGGAAAAACAGGTGTGACAATTACTCCCTTGTCCCGGAAACCAAGGAAGGAGGAGCGGAAGCTTCGTTGCAGTACGTGGAAGTGCTCGACACCGAGGGTGCCCAAGCTAACCTAGCTGACGAAGGCAAGCTCCGGTGCATCTAACCTAGTTTTAAAATTCTTTATTCAATTACCTATGAATGATTGTGCATTTACGTTCAGGAGTTGAATGAAACCCTAGATGCATGATCCTAGGTACCTTTGTCCTTACTAGAATGATAGGTCGATAGCTGCTAAGCTATAGGACCGTTACAAGTCGGGTGATGACCTCACTCGCGAGAATAGGTTCCTAGATAGGAATCACATTATATCCTAAATGGATTGCTCACATGGTAAGAGCATGGGATCTGGGCTCTGGTCTAGTGGTTATGTGGGATAAGTTTTTGAACGTACTAAGCACATGTCGGGTATGGGACTGGTAAGCCTAGTACCTTAATGAGACGGCTAGGGATGGAACTGTCACTACTCTTGGGATTCGCTCTCACGGCTCGCCACCGGTGGTGTATGGTGATTCTGGGTGCACTGGGTGGGACATGCCAGATAGCCTGCACCAAAGACTGTGGCCTTTCATCCCGACCCGGGATTTTTGGGGACGGCTCGGGGGATGTACCGTACCTTGGTGGGCAGCCTACCGTGTGTTTGGGTCTACCTTGCAAGGTTTAAATCAATCGATTGTTGGCCTCTCACTGTTATCCGAGACTACTTACTCCACTAGTCATGAGATCCCTAATGATGGAAGTTGATGAATATTATGTTTGATTAATTGTATTGTACAACTTTGTTTGTACTAGTTGGCTAATGTAGTAAAGATTAAACTACTAGAACTTGTGCTAAACTCTTGAAAGTAAGGACCTACTCTTTGTTACTTTTTAGCAAAAGCAACCCAGTAGCTAATAAGCCTTTCATGGTCTAGAATTGGTGAAGTAGATATCACCGACGGGTAAGACTTGCTGAGTATTAGTATACTCAGCCTTGCTATAATATGTTGATCCAGGTAATGCCTTCAGTGATGTGTGGCCCGGAGAGATCCCGCCCGGCTGGGAGCTGGAGTGGGTGGAGGACGACTACTGAAAGCATCATGGATGGCCTCCCGTGGTGTCTTCGCTACCGTTAGTTAAATTTTGCTGCTTTTCGAAAACTCTGAACTATTTCGTCATGACAAAAACTATGGTTTGTAATAATTAAACCCCTCGGGGTACGAATTTGGATATTAATGTTGTTGTATCTCTGGACTCGCCTTCGAGTGAGTTTTAATGCATATATTCGATCCTTGTTGCTTTTCAAGTGATTTACCGGGCGTTAACCCGGCAACTAACGACAGGATGATACTTTATTATTGCTTAATGACCAAAGTGGATCGGTCTTAGGCGATAGTACGGTATTTTCCTGGGCGGGTTGTCACAGGTAGTGAGTCGGAGATGTGTGTTGGAAGTCGTGTTCGTCTTGTTGGAGTCTCCATCTCGTTCGAGAAGAATTTTTATCAGCTCCCATTCACTCCCCCCTCTCTGGTTCGCTGTATCGGTCCTTCAAGTGGTATCAGAGCCGGTTCGGGTCTTTATTGACTCTAACCAGTCTAAGATCCAAGGATGGCGTACCAGGAACAGGGTTCGGGTCCTCCACACTTCGATGGCAAGAACCATCAGATGTGGAGTAAGAGGATGGAGGCGTTCCTCCGCGGAAAGGGTCAGATCCTTTGGGATGTCACGGTAGACAACAGCTATGTCCAGCCGATGAACTTCCTTGCTCCGGGGTCGAGGGACGATTTGACGCCAACAATAAGGCGGTCGACTACTTGTTTCGTGCTTTGTGTCGGTCCGAGTTCGATCGGTGCACACCGAGCACTTGGCTTGTAGAATCCGGTTGGTGTTGAAGGAGGCTCATGTTGGGAACGCCCGGTGTTCGGGCACGGATGTATGCGACCTACCGGAGAGAGTACGAGAGCTTCACTCATCTTCCCAGTGAGTCCATCGATGCCTTGTTTCAGAGGTTCACGGTGGTTGTGAACAACATGAGGGCCAATGTGGACGTGCTCCCGTACGATGATTATGATAGATCCGTCAAGCTCTTACACTCTTTGGATCGTACGATTTGGGGCGGAAAGTTTGAGGCCATTGTGGAGTCAGAGAAGTATGACACTCTGACGGTGAACGAGCTGTTCTCGAAGCTCAATTCAGCTGAGGTGGATAGGGGCATGAAAACCAAGCTCGAGGGCCCAACTGACTCTCATAGTCTTGCCCTCGTCGGTGGTTTGAAAGGAAAGGCTAATACTAACCCATCCACCAGGATGTTCTCTTTGTCCTCTTTGATGTCTATCCCAGATGAGGAGTTCGATGTGCTTGGAGGGGACGAGCTGGCGTTGCTGACGAGTAGGTTCAAGAGGCTGCACGAGAACCGGGTGAACATGAGGAGGAACACGAGGACATGCTTCCAGTGTGACAAGCCGGGACACTTCATCGCCGACTGCCCGGAGAAGGTCGAGAACAAGGATGGCTACAAGCACAAGTCAAGAACAGATGGAAAGTTCTGATCGAGGCGCGACCACAAGAGCAAGCACAAGAATAAGCATAAGGACGAGTGACGATCGAGGACGAAGGAGAGCCGAGGCAAGGCCCGAGCGATGGTTGGAGCGAGCGACGTCGACTCCAGTTCCGCATACTCCACCTCGAGCTCAAGAAGTAGTGAAGATGAAGGTGATCGTCGCAAGAGCAGGAAGTCGTCCCGGAACCCGACCGGCCGAGCCGCTTCGCTACGGACGGCTTCGCACCATGGCGCTGAGCTCCGGCAGCAAGAAGAGCACACAGAGCGACTCGGACTCTGACTCCGACGACGAGGTGCGTGATGAACTCACGTTCTCGCTTCAGGGGAATGAACGGCTTGGCTTGTTGCTTGATAATCGTGATTACATGCTTAGAGAGGCTAAGAAAATGAGGAAAGAGCTTAGAGCTTCACTCGAGGATGATAGGACTAGAGTGGCTGAGCTAGAAACACAAAATTTGGATGCTAAACTTGAAATTGATTCTCTGAAAGCTTCACCTATTGTTTCTGAGGAAGTTGAATGTGCTGATTGTCCTATTTTCCTTGCTGATCTTGCCTTGTTTAAGGAAAAGCATGCCTCCAAGTGTGAGGAACTAGATGTGCTTAGGGTTGAAGTGGCTGAGCTTAAGTCTAGACCTGCTTTGCAAGGTGCTTGCACTTCTTGCCCTGTCTTGCATGCTAAAATTGATGAGATGCATGCTAACACTGTTTCTCTTGAGGCTAAGTTGAAAGAACCAATTCCTACATCTTGTTCTACCTGTGAAATGCATGCTTTGAAGAATTTGGAACTTGCACATTATGTTGATCGTTTGCAGGATGAGAATGATGAGCTGAGAAAGTTGATGGGTTGGTTGTCTAGTCATGAGCCTCAGTTGAGGATAATGATCGAGACATTCAAGAGGCAGGATGGTGAGGGACTTCGGGCAAACAAGGTTGGTGAGGGAAGTGGAGAAAACATTCCAGAGCCACCAAAAACCCACCACAAAAATGATTTCCCTCCTAAACTTAACCATCTTAGGAATATAGTAGACACAACCCCAGCTCCACCCGTGTTTTCCCCACAAACAAATGATTTCCAAAAGCCTATCAAGTTTGTGAGCACTTCTGGGAAAGTGTTCTTTGGGAAGAAAAGTGAGAAGGCCAGTGAGGAGAAACCGGTGGAGAAATCGAGTGGAGAGAAACCAAGTGAGCATCCTAAACCCAAGCTTAAACCTAAGCTTGTGAGGTTCCATTGTGGCTATTGTGGGAGAGATGGCCATAAGGATGAGTTTTCCTACAAGAAGAAGCGAGAGGAGTGAATGGCAAAGGAGTGGGCTAACAAGGACAAGTACCACCCTTCCGATGGTGTACTTGAGCCTCATGTGCAGATGCCCCGGGCCAAGGCAAGTGTGAGGACAGTTCCGACTTGGAGAGAGCAAAAGGCTGTTGGAGGTGCTGCTGGCCGGGCTACACCGGTCAGACCGGTGGGGGGCACCAGTCCGACCGGTGCAGGCCTAGACAGGCAGCAGTTCGGGTTTCGTGCTCGTACAAGTGCGAGGTTTGGTTCTGGAGATCGTGGTTCTGGTGGTTGGGCTGGAGAGTCTGCAGGTGGTCAGTTTGCTAGGCGTTCTCCCTCTCGTGCTCAATACGGGGGTGGGAGGAGTCGTAGCTTTGAGATGGAGAGGAGGGACGGTCCACGGTACTCCTTTCGTGGTTTTGGTCCTCCTCCAGGTAGAGAGGGTTGGTTCCCTCATAGTGGTTACCGTGGTGGTGTTCGTGGAGGTAGCTTTGGTAGGAAAGATGGTTTGGTTTGTGCTAACCCCACTTTAGAGCAAATGGCTCGGCACTGGTTTTACTCTTTCGGTACTAACCCCAGTGCTGAGTCATTTGTTCGCTCATGTGCTCGTGTTTTAATTTCAGATGGGAGACTTGAAGAACATTTGGTTGATTGACTCTGGTTGCTCGAGGCATATGACCGGAGACAAGGGGTGGTTCTCAAGTCTCGTCTCGATGGTGACAAAGAGGTACATCACTTTTGGGGACAATGGGCGTGGGCGTGTGCTTTCACAAGGTGAGATTAAGGTGGGTGACAAGATCACTCTCAGGCGTGTTGCTCTTGTTCAATCGCTTGGATACAATTTGCTTTCTGTGTCATAGGTGTTGGATGAGGGTTTTGAGGTGTTGTTTCGGCCTGGTGGTTCTCGGATCTTGGACTCTCGAGGGGACCTTGTTTGTATGGTTGTTCCCGAGGGTCAGGTGTTTCGAGCTGATTTTTCTGTCTTCTGGTGTTGAGCGTTGTTTCTTGGCTAGTTCTTCGAGTGAGTTGTGGAAGTGGCATAGGAAGTTGGGTCACTTGAGCTTTGACCTTTTGTCTCGCTTGAGTAAACTCAATTTGGTCCGAGGATTGCCACGGTTGAGGCTTGAGAAAGAGTTGGTTTGTGCGCCGTGTAGGCATGCCAGGATGGTAGCCTCATCTCACCCGCCTCTCACCGATGTGATGACTGAGCGTCCATGCAAGCTGCTCCATATGAACCTTGTTGGCCAAGCTCGTGTGCGATCCGCGGGTGGGAAGTGGTATGTCCTTGTTGTGGTGGATGACTATTCTCGGTATGCGTGGGTGTTCTTTCTCGAGGATAAGGGGGGGACATTTGGTTTTGTTCGAGATCTTGTCTTGAGGTTGAGGAACGAGAGGCACGGAGATGCCATAAGAGCAATCCGCAGTGATAATGGCTCAGAATTCAGAAACTCCCATTTTGAAACCTTTTGCCATGACTTGGGTCTTGAACACCAGTTTTCGAGTCCGTATACGCCTCCCCAGAATGGTGTTGTGGAAAGGAAGAACAGAACCTTGTGTGAGATGGCTCGGGTGATGCTTGATGAGCATAGGACTCCGAGAAGGTTCTGGGCTGAGGCGGTGAATACCGCGTGCTATGTGTCAAACAGGATCTATCTCAGAGTGCATAAGAAAACATGCTATGAGTTGATGCACGGTCGCACACCGAAGGTGAGTCACTTCCATGTCTTTGGTTGCAAGTGCTTTATTCTGAAGAAAGGGAAGAAGTTGGATAAGTTTGAGGCTAGGTCGGTCGATGGTATTTTTTTGGTTATGCATCTCACTCTAGAACATATCATGTGCTCAATCTTGAAACTAACCAAATCGTGGAAACTTGCGAGGTAACCTTCGACAAGATAGAGCCACGTAGTCAGCTTGTCTTTGAGTGTGCAGTTGATGATGAGCTTGGCGAGGAGATCTTTCAAGATGAGGAGCATGAACTTGGAGATGATGAAGATGGCGGTGTGGTGCCCCCGGCTGAACATGTACCTACTACTTCGACTACAGTGGTTGATGGCCCCTCTCCTACACCTACGACGACGAATCAAGATCGAGGAGAAGCTACAGTTGAGGGGGAGGTAGCATCAAGGCGAGAACCTCCCTGGTGAGTACAAGTGGATTACCCAGGTTCAAGGATCATCGGCGACATGAATGAACGTACTACCCGGTCGAGGGTTCGAAACAATTGTCATTTCGCTCATGCTGCATTTGTTGCTACTTTTGAGCCCAAAGACATTGGACACGCACTATCTGATCATAATTGGGTTAATTCGATACATGAGGAGTTGGAGAACTTTGAGAGGAATCAGGTTTGGGAATTGGTTGACCCTCCCCAGGGTGTAAGCCGATTGGGACAAAGTGGGTGTGGAAGAATAAAGAGGGAGAGAAAGGTGAAGTGGTGAGGAACAAGTCAAGACTTATTGCTCAGGGGTTCAGTAAGAAGGAGGGGATTGACTACGAGGAGACTTTTCTGTGGCTAAACGGTTCAAGTTGCACCAAATGGATGGGAAGAGTGCTTTCCTGAATGCTATTCTGGAGGAAGAAGTGTATGTGAGACAACCCACTAGGGTTTCAGAGTGAGAAGTACCCCCACCGGGTGTACAAGTTGAGGAAGGCTCTTTATGGGTTGAAGCAGGCGCCTAGAGCTTGGTATGGTAGGTTGAGAGGGTTCTTGTTTGAGAGAGGTTTTGAGATGGGGAAGGTTGATCAGACCTTGTTTCTACTTAGGCAAGGTAGAGATATCCTGATTGTGCAGGTGTACGTGGATGATATTTTCTTTGGTGGCTCGTCTAACTCTCTTGTTGCATGGTTTGCAGAGGATATGAGCAGGGAATTTGAGATGAGCATGATGGGTGAGTTGCAGTTCTTCCTCGGGCTACAAATCAAGCAATCAAAGGAAGAAACATTTGTGCACCAAGCTAAGTACACCAAGGACATTGTGCGGAAGTTCAAGATGGAGGACTCCAAGGCTATGATGACGTCGATGAGTACGACTACATCTCCTGATGCGGATGAGGAATGTGAACATGTGGACCAGAAGGAGTACCGGAGCATGATCGGGTCACTCCTCTACTTGACGGCGACGAGGCCGGACATCCAGTTCTCGGTATGTCTGTGCACTCGTTTTCAAGCGTCTCCGAGGACTTCACATCGGCAAGCGGTGAAGCGAATTTTCAGGTACTTGAGTCACACTCCCGACTTCGACCTTTGGTACTCCGCGTCTTCTTCTTTGGCTCTCCATGGTTTTTCGGATGCGGATTTTGCCGGGTGTCGGTTGGATTGGAAGTCCACTTATGGGACTTGCCAGTTTTTGGGATCTTCTTTGGTGTCTTGGTCTTCCCGCAAACAGCCGAGTGTTGCTCAATCCACTACCGAGGCAGAGTACATTGCCACTGTTAGTTGTTGCTCTCAGCTCCTTTGGATCACATACACCATGAGTGACTTTGGTGAGGAGTATACCCATGTCCCCTTCAATGTGATAGCACCAATGCCATAAGTGTTGCAAAGAACCCAGTGCTTCATTCCAAAACAAAGCACATAGAAGTGAGGTATCATTTTCTGAGAGACAACATAGAGAAAGGAAAGATAACCTTGATCCATGTACCCACACATGACCAACTAGCCGATATTTTCACCAAACCCCTAGATCGAGCAACTTTCACTCATTTGTGGGGGGGGAGCTTGGTGTGTGTTTGATTTCTTGAGTTGGGTGTGTGGGGGCTCCTTTGTAGCATATGTATAGTTTCCTTTGTGTGTTTCTTGCATTTGGCATGGCATATGTAACATGATGTGTAGGCATCCTTGTATCTTAGATTGCATGCATTTTGTATCATATGCATCGGTTAGGAAAAGCTTCTTCTATATACATTGTTCACCATGGAATGTTATATATGTCTTTATGAGCTTCTTCGGTATGCTATGGTTAGTTTGGCTTAGCTCTTGATGATCTTGATTTATAATCCATGGTTGATGGCTATATTTTTGAAAATTGTCGCATATATCCTCTCTCATGTGTAAATGCCTTTATATGATCTAGACATATTTTAGTTGCTTGGTCATGCTTAATGTTGGATAGCTAGTTTATTGATCATATGGGGCCAAAGGCTCATTTTCCGTCATGAATGTTTAGCCCTCTTGCTTTATCTTGTGGAGGGGCATAAGTTCCTTTTTCTCGCAAAAACATTTCATGTACCAAGTACGAATCTGAGAATGAAATGGAAAATGTTTGGAAAGTGTGCTCCCATGTCATATGTGCTTAATTTAATTTAACTTGGGTGCTAAATCGTTGCATGATGCCTACCAATGAGAAGTCTCATACATAGAAGTAGGCACATGGCTCGGTGGCTTTGACATGACATGAGGTGCTTGCGGGTGTTTGTGATGGTCTTATGATTAGAATGGTTGTCCTAGCACGAAGTTTGTGTGGCTTTGCCATATTTGACATGTTTTGATCATGTTTTGGACTTTGCTCATGAGAGGTAAATTTTTCGCAAAATTGTCCAAATCCATCTTAGCTTCGTCCAATGGTTATGAAACTTGGTGATCTTGTAGTTGATGTCAATACGAAGCTATAGACTATCTAACTTGCTCATTTGGACATGTGTAGCTTCCTACGTTGAATTTTGTCTATTTGAGAAGCTCTAGGTTGAAAGTTTTGCATTTTTGGCTTGATTCATGCATTGTCATCAAGGGGGAGAAGTTTGAGCTTGAAATGGCGTGCTGGGCGCATTTAGAAGGTTTTCAGGTGGTTTCGAGCCCTTTCTGGGCTCTGTTGCACACCGATCTGACCGGTCGAGGTCAGAGTGCTGGCTCTGTTCACATGTTGCACACCGGTCTGACCGTTGGTGTTGACCGGTCTGACCGGTCAGGGCTGAGTTATTGCAGCTGCCCTGTTTTCAAGTGGTGTTTTGCATGCATTCGTCCAGGGGGAGTTGCATCGGTTCAGGTGGAGCTTGCATGTGTGCAGGGGGAGCTCTTTGTGGTTTTTTGAGCTATGGTTTGATGGTTTGTGCTCTTTGCTTGAGCATAGTTTTTTCTCGGATGTGTCGAGCTGTTGCCCTTGCCTAAGGAGTCTGAGACTTGTCTTCTTCAAGTGATCTTTCTCTTTGCCTTTGTTTGGCTTTCAATCGCTTGTTGGAGTTCCTTTTTGTTCGTTTCTTTTCTTTTTCTCTTCTCTCTTGTTACTTTATGTGGGTGTTGTCAATGCACTCATCAAGGGGGGATTGAGGACCATGTGTGGCTCGAGGACCGGTGGATGGTCGCTTACTTGTGTGATTAGTGATTGACAATGTTGTGTGGACTAATTCTTGGCTAAGTATTGCAGGTGCAGGTTGCGGCTTGACTGGTGTTGGTGCAGGAGAAGAACAAGCGCGAGAGGTCGTCGCCGGTGAGGCCTCCAGGTATGGAGAAGACAAGTAGGCTTCATTCGAGGGACCCGGTAGCCAGCGGGGTCAAGTTTGGGCCGCATGGTGGCATGAACAGCAAGATGAAGTCATGGATGGTTTCTTGGTTGAGCCTCAAAACCAAGGTCGAGCCGGGACTACGTGGGAGCCGAGTCATGAGTGGAAATTGGCGGAGGCTACACCGAGTTCGCGGGGTTTCCAGTGGTTCACCAGAAAACCACTAGGTTCCTTGGTTGATCCACAAAGCCAAGACCGAAGAACCGAAGACGGTGCTGTAGCAGCTCCAGACCGTTCTGACCGGTGAGGAGCACCGGTCTGACCGGTGTGCGACGATGTAGTCCAGAATATTCAAAGCGGAGGACACGTGTCGAGATCGCATGGCTTGCGTCGAGGCTAAGCAGCGTACGGTCGTCGGGCATCCGTCCGATGGAGAAAATCTGAAGACTTCAAAAACCGCCCTTGAGGGGCTTGTATCCCTAGTTATTAAGTAAGAGTATTATAGACTTTCGGTTGCCTCCTATATAACCCAAGAGGTGAGAGGATGGCAGCCATCTCTTGGAACCCTAGTTCATTTGCTTTCCTATTTTCCCTTCCTATTTTCCTAGGATTTCCATAGGACTAGCTTGAGAGCTTCATGGTGAGATTTTGTGAGAGGGTTGGATGGTCGGGCGGCAAGCTAGACCTTGTATGAACCTCTTTGGTATGTATAGATGATTCGGCGTAGCTCCTCAAGGCTTTGTTGTGTTGTTCCCGATTGTTCATGGTGGTGATTTTCGGAGCCATCTCTTGGTGGTTTTCTCGGAGTGTTTTCGAGACCTTGCTCTTGGGGATTTCATGGGGTAAATTCGTGTGAACCCTTCGTGGTTCTTTTTCCTTTGATTCCCCTCCCAAATCCGTGAGTTAAGGGGCTCGATTTTGGGGTTTCGGTGTTCTAGGGTTAGAGGAGTTCTTGGCGGGATTTCTTCAATTCCTCTTTATTTAGCAAGTTTTGGTGGATAAAATCCTGGCTATGGACTCCTCATGAGGTGTTCCTACTATTCCCAAAGTCTTGTTCAAGTCCGTGGAGCGATTCGGGAGATCGAAGTTTGGATTTGGAGGAGTTGACCCGCGGGTGTTGTTCATCCCGAGCTGCCCAGGTTACACCAGTCTGACTGGTGCTCTTGACCAGTCTGACCGGTGCAAGCCACTTGTGGGATTTGCCTCGGGCGAACTGCTTGACTTGTGTGTCTTTAGGTCTTGGTGTTGCTGGTCAGTTCTTGGTCTGTTGGGGTTGTTTTGGTAGGTTTTGTGTAGGGTTTTCCTTCCATGCAGGTTGTCTTTTGGGGGTATCTTTGTTCCAGGGCCTAGAGAAGTCACTGAGGCTCTCTGGAACGCTTGTTGTGCGGCTGCTGTAGCCACCGGCCTGACCGGCTCTGTCAACCGGTCTGACCGGCGCAGAGCTATCGGTCGACCGGTGCGGCACAAGACGACAAGCCATGCAAGTTTCCGCTGTGCGTGTTGGTGTGTTTTGGTTCGGAAGGTTGTTTGTTGGTTCCTAGGTCCAGTAGCACTTCAGTGGTTGCGCGGACTTGGCCAACTTGGGTAGTGAGTCGGAGACGTGTGTTGGAAGCCGTGTTCGTGTTGTTGGAGTTTCAATCTCCTTCGAGAAGAATTTTTATCGGCTCCCATTCACTCCCCCCCCTCCGGTCCGCCGTATCGGTCCTTCAAGTGGTATCAAAGCCGGTTCGAGTCTTTTTTGACTCTAACCGAGTCTAAGATCCAAGGATGGCGTACCGAAACGGGGTTCGGGTCCTCCACACATCGATGGCAAAAACTACCGGATGTGGAGTAAGCGAATGGCGGCGTTTCTCTTTGGAAAGGGTCGGATCCTTTGGGATTTCACGGTGGACACAGGGCTATGTCCGGCCCGATGAACTTCCTTGCTCCGGGATCGAGGGACATGTTCGACGCCAAGAATAAGGCGGTCGACTACTTGTTTCGTGCTTTGTGTCGGCCGAGTTCGATCGGGTGCACACCGAGCACTTGGCTTGTAGAATCTCGGTTGGTGTTGAAGGAGGCTCATGTTGGGAATGCCCGGGTTCGGGATCGGATGTATGCGACCTACGGGGAGAGAGTATGAGAGCTTCACTCATCTCCCGGTGAGTCCATCGATGCCTTGTTTCAGAGGTTCACGGTGGTTGTGAACAACATGAGGGCCAATGTGGACGTGCTCCCGTACGATGATCATGATAGAGCTGTCAAGCTCTTACACTCTTTGGATCGTACGATTTGGGGTGGAAAGTTCGAGGCCATTGTCGAGTCGGAGAAGTATGACACTCTTGCGGTGAACGAGCCGTTCTCGAAGCTCATGTCGGCCGAGGTGGATAGAGGCATGACAGCCAAGCTCGAGGGCCCAACCGACTCTCACGGTCTTGCCCTCGTCGGTGGTTCAAAAGGAAAGGCTAACACTAACCCATCCACCGGGATGTTCTCTTTGTCCTCTTTGATATCTATGCCGGATGAGGAGTTCGACGTGCTTGGAGAGGACGAGCCGGCATTGCCGACGAGGAGGTTCGAGAGGCCGCACGAGGACCGGGTGAACATGAGGAGGAACACGAGGACATGCTTCTGTGCGGCAAGCGGGACACTTCGTCGCCGACCGGCCCGAAAAAGGTCGAGAACAAGGATGGCTACAAGCACAAGTCAAGAATGGATAGCAATTACCGGTCAAGGCGCGACCACAAGAACAAGCACAAGGACGAGCAACGATTGAGGAAGAAGGAGAGCCGAGGCAAGGCCCGAGCGATGGTTGGAGCGAGTGATGTCGACTCCGGTTCCGCGTACTCCACCTCGAGCTCAAGCGGCGGTGAAGATGAAGGTGATCGTCGCAAGAGCGGGAAGTCGTCCAAGAACCCGAGCGAGCTAAGCTACTTTGCTAGAGATGGCTTCGCACCATGGCGCCGAGCTCCGGCGGCAAGTAGAGCACACAGAGTGACTCGGACCCCGATTCCGACAACGAGGTGCGTGATGAACTCCCCTTCTTGTGGCAGGAGAATGAACGGCTTGGCTTGTTGCTTGATAATCGTGATGACATGCTTAGAGAGGCTAAGAAAATGAGGAAAGAGCTTGGGGCTTCGCTCGAGGATCCTAGGACTAGAGTGGCTAAGCTAGAAACTCGAATTTGTATGCTAAGCTTGAGATTGACTCTCTAAAAGCTTCACTGTTGTTTACGATGATGTAGAATTTGCTGATTGCTCTATTTTCCTTGTTGATCTTGATTTGTTTAAGGAAAACCATGCCTCCAAGTGTGAGGAACTAGATGTGCTTAGGGTTGAAGTGGCTAAGCTTATATCTAGATCTCTGCGTTGCTAGGTGCTTGCACTTCTTGCCTTGTCTTGTATGCTAAAATTGATGAGATGCATGTTTACACTTTGCTTCTCTTGAAGCTAAGGTTGAAAGAACCAATTCCTACATCTTGCTCTACCCGTGAAATGCATGCTTTGAAAAATTTGGAACTTGCACATTATGTTGATCGCTTGAGGGATGAGAATGATGAGCTGAGAAAGTTGATGGGTTGGTTGTACGGTCATGAGCCTCGGTTGAGGATAATGATCGAGACATTCAAGAGGCAAGATGGTGAGGGACTTGGGGCAAACAAGGTTGGTGAGGGAAGTGGAGAGAATATCCCGAGCCACCAAAAACCCACCACAAAAATGATTTTCCTCCCAAACCTAACCATCTTAGGAACCAACTAGACACAACCCCGGCTCCACCCGTGTGTCCCCCACAAACAAATGATTTCCAAAAGCCTATCAAGTTTGTGAGCACTTCGAGGAAAGTGTTCTGCGAGAAAGAGAGTGAGAAGGCTAGTGACGAGAAACCCGTGGAGAAGTCGAGTGGAGAGAAACCAAGTGAGCGCCCCCAACCCAAGCCTAAACCTAAGCTTGTGAGATTTCATTGTGGCTATTGTGGGAGAGATGGCCATAAGGATGAGTTTTGCTTCAAGAGGAAGCAAGAGGAGAGAATGGCGAAGGAGTGGGCTAACAAGGACAAGTACCACCCTTCGATGGTGTACTTGAGCCTCGTGTGCGGATGCCCGGCGCCAAGGCGAGTGTGAGGATAGTTCCGGCTTGGGGAGAGCGAAAGGCGTTGGAGGAGCCGCTAGGCCGGGCTACACCGGTCGGACCGGTGAGGGGCGCCGGTGAGGACCATGTGTGGTTCGAGTGATTGACAATGTTGTGTGGACTGATTCTTGGCTAAGTATTGCGGGTGCGGGTTGCGGCTTGACTTGTGTTGGTGCGGGTGAAGAACAAGCGAGAAAGGTCGTCGCGGTGAGGCCTCCGGGTGTGGAGAAGACAAGTAGGCTTCGTTCGAGAGACCCGATGGCCGGCGGGGGTCAAGTGCGGGCCGCATGGTGGCATGAACGGCAAGATGAAGTCGTGGACGGTTTCTTGGTAGAGCCTCAAAACCATGGTCGAGCCGGGACTACGTGGGAGCCAAGTCATGAGTGGATATTGGCGGAGGCTACCCCGAGTTCGCGGGGGTTTGCGGTGGTTCACCGGAAAACCACCGGGTTACTCGGTTGAGCCACAAAACCGAGGCCGAAGACTCGACGAGTAGTGCGGCCACCCGGGCCGGTTCAACGGCCCGGGGAGGGGCGGTCGGACCGCCCGGGCCGGTCGGATCGTCGGGGCCGATATAACCGCCCTAGTGGGGCGGTCCGACCACCCCGGTCGCCGGCGCCGAGATGCTTCGAAGTGGAGGACACGCGTCGGGATCGCAAGGCTTGCGTCGAGGCTAAGCGGGGTTGCGGTCGTCTCGCATCCGTCCGATGAAGAAAATGCGAAGTCTTTCAAATTTGCCCTTGAGGGGCTTGTATCCCTAGTTATTAAGTAAGGGTAGTTTAGTCTTTTGGGTGCCTCCATAGATACTCTTTGAGTGGATGGATGGCAGCCAACTCTTGGAACTCTAGCTCTTTTGGTTTCCCATTTTTGTTCTTATTTTCCTCTAGTTTTTCCTAGGACTAGCTTGAGAGCTTCATGTGAGATCTAGAGAGAGAGATGGATGTATGGGTGGCAAGCTAGAACTTGTACGAACCTTCATGGTATGTATAGATGGTTCGGCGTTGTTCCTCAAGGTTGTGAAGTGCCTTTTTCGTACTTCTTTGTGGTGATTTTTGGAGCTCTTTGTTGTGCTTTTGTGGGCGAGTTTTGAGGACAATTTCTTGAGGTTTTTGGTGGGTGTCACGTATGAGGATCTTGTGCCTCTTTGGCTGGTGACTTTGCCCCCAAATCTCTCTTGAATCGGACTCGATTTGGTGGTTTTTTGAGTTGGGTGAGTTCTTGACCTAGAGAGGCGATTTCTTTGATTCCTCTTGATTGTGAGCGATTCGGGTCGATTACTTTGAGGTAGAGGTTGCCCAGGAGGTAACCCGGCTATTCCCAAAGTTTCACCGCAATCCGTGGAGTGATCCGGGAGATCGGGCGATGGGAAGTTGAGGTTTGACCCGCGGGTAGGTTTTACGGAAGGGGCGGTCTAACCGCCGGAGGGGGCGGTCTAACCGCCATGGGCCTTCCAAATCGAAGTTTTGATTTCGCCGATTTTCCTCTCGTGAGTTTGTTCGCCTTGATCGGAGGAGCATTTGGGTGAAATTTCGGGTCGTTTTCGTGCCGTTTGCTAGGAGTTCTTGCTTGGAGTTCTTTCTTTCGGGTACGGGAGGTTAGACCGCCCCCGGTAGCCGCGATCTAACCGCGCCGGGCCCCCGGTGAAGTTTTGGTTTTGAAGGACCAATACGGCGAACCGGATAGGGCGGAGTGAATGGGAGCCGATAAAAATTCTTCTCGAAGGAGATGAAAAACTCCAACAAGATGAACACGGCTTCCAACACACGTCTCCGACTCACTACCCAAGTTGGTCAAGCCCACGTAGCCACCGGAGTGCCACCGGACCTAGGAACCAACACACAACCTTCCGACCCGAGAACGCGGCGGAACACCAAATCTCGAGTCTACGGACCCACACCGGTCGGACCGGTGAGCACCATCGGTCGACCGGTCCCTCTTCGGTGAAACCGAGCAACTTCCACTAAGTGGCTCAACACCGGTCGGACCGGCCACGGCTCGAAAGCCCCCAAAGCACCAAACAGGCCAACCGACCTCCAAACGGACCCAAACTCGAAACGGCCCCAACGAGAGGACAACGGGAAACACACCCAAACGTTCACCCGAGCAAAAACCCACCGGGGCTCGCACCGGTCGGACCGGTCAAGAGCACCGGTCGGACCGGTGTAGCACGGGCGGCTCGGGATGAACAAGACCCGCGGGTCAACTCCCCCAAATCCAAACCTCGATCTCCCGAATCGCTCCACGGACTTGAACAAGACTTTGGGGATGTTAGGAACACCTCATGAAGAGTCCATAGTCAAGTTTAATCCCACCAAAACTCGTCCAAAAAGGAGGAATCAAGGAAATCCCGCCAAGAGCACTTCCAACCCAAGAACTCAAGAAACCCCAAAATCGAGCACCTTTACTCACGGATTTGGGAGGGGACTCACGGCCCAAAGAACCACGAAGAGTTCCCACAAATTTCCCCCATCAAATCCCAAGAGAAAGGTCCGAAAACAACCCAAAGAAATCACCAAGAGAGGGCTCCGAAAATCACCACCAAGAACAACGGGGAAAACACATCCAAACCTTGAGGAACCACGCCGAATCATCTATACATGAAACAAAGGTTCATGCAAGGTCTAGCAAGCCGCCCGATCATCCATCCCTCTCAACAAGATCTCTCCATGAAGCTCTCTTGCTAGTCCTAAAGAAAACCTAAGGAAAATAGGTGGAAAATAGGAAAACTAATGAGCTAGGGTTCCAAGAGTTGGCTGCCATCCTCTCACCCCTTGGGTTATATGGAGGCAACCAAAAGTCTAAAATACCCTTCTCTAACAACTAGGGATACAAGCCCCTAAAGGGCGGATTCGGAAGTCTTCATGTCTTCACCATCGGACGGATGCCGGCGACCGCACCTGCGTAGCCTCGACGCAAGCCATGCGATCCCGATGCGTGTCCTCCGCTTCGAAAATTCCGGACTTCGTCGCCGCAAACCGGTCGGACCGGTGCTCCTCACGGGTCGACCGGTCCCCCTCCGGTCGGACCGGGTCGGACCCACCGGTCGGACCGGTGCGGCGGCCTGCTGCGGCTCCGTCTTCGGTTCTTCGTCTTGGCTTTGTGGATCAACCAAGGAACCCGGTGGTTTTACGGTGAACCACCGGAAACCCCACGAACTCGGTGTAGCCTCCGCCAATCTCCACTCATGACTCGGCTCCCACGTAGTCCCGGCTCAACCTTGGTTTTGAGGCTCAACCAAGAAACCGTCCATGAATTCATCTTCTTGTTCATGCCACCATGCGGCCCGCACTTGACCCCGCCGGCCACCGGGTCCCTCGAACGAAGCCTACTTGTCTTCTCCACACCGGAGGCCTCACCGGCGACGACCTTTCGCGCTTGTTCTTCACCCGCACCAACACCGGTCAAGCCGCAACCTCGCACCGCAATACTTAGCCAAGAATCAGTCCACACAACGTTGTCAATCACTCATCACACAAGGAAGCGACCATCCACCGGTCCTCGAACCACACATGGTCCTCAATCTCCCCCTTGATGAGGGCATTGACAACACCCACACGAAAGTAACAAGAGAGAAAAGAAAAAGAAAAGAAACGAACAAAAAGAAACTCCAACAAGCGATCGAAAGCCAAACAAAGGCAAAGAGCAAGATCACTTGAAGAAGACAAGTCTCGGACCTCTTAGGCAAGGGCAACGGCTCGACACATCCGAGACAAAGGAAAGCTCAAGAAAAGAGCGCAAACCACCGAATCAAAACTCGAACAACCACAAAGAGCTCCCCCCGCACACATGCAAGCTCCCCCCGAACCAATGCACCTCCCCCGGACGAATGCATGCAAGACACCACTTGAAACAAGGCAGTACCGCAACAACTCAGCCACGACCGGTCGGACCGGTCAAAACCACCGGTCGACCGGTGTGCAGCATGCGACCACGGTAACCGGCACTCACACCGGTCGGACGGTGACCCCGACCGGTCGGACCGGTGCACAACGAGAGCCCGAAATGGCTCGAAACCACCGAAAACCTTCTAAATGCGTCCAGGCAAGCCATTTCAAGCTCAAACTTCTCCCCCTTGTTGGCAATCCATGAATCAAGTCAAAAATGCAAAACTTTCAACCTAGAGCTTCTCAAATAGACAAAATTCAACAAATAATGCTACACATGTCCAAATGAGCAAGTTAGATACTCTACGGCTTCGTATCGATCTCAACTACATGATCACCAAGTTGCACAACCATTGGACGAAGCTAAGATGGATTTTGGCAATTTTGCGAAAAACTTGCCTCTCATGAGAAAAGTCCTAAACATGATCAAAGCATATCAAAATGGCAAAGCCACACAAACTTCATGCTAGGACAGCCATTCTAATAATAAGACCATCACAAACACTCACAAGCACCTCATGTCATGTCAAAACCACCGAGCCATGTGCCTACTTCTATGTATGAGACTTCTCATTGGTAGGCTTCATGCAACGGTTTAGCACCCAAAGCAAATTAAATTCAGCACATATGACATGGGAGCACATTTTCCAAGCATTTTTCATTTCATTTTCAGATTGATAAATGGTACATGAAATGTGTTTGCGACAAAAAGGAACTTATGCCCCTCCACAAGATAAAGCAAGAGGGCTAAACATTCATGATGGTAAATGAGCCTTTGGCCCCATATGATCAATAAACTAGCTATCCAACCACAAATTAAGCATAGCCAAGCCACTAGAACATGTCAAGATCATATAAAGGCATTTACACATGAGAGAGCATACATGTGACATTTTCAAAAATATAGCCATCAACCATGGATTATTCATCAAGATCATCAAGAGCTAAGCCAAACTAACCATAGCATACCAAACAAGCTCACAAAGACATATATCTCATTCCATGGTGAACAATGTATATGAGAGAAGCTTTTCCTAACCAATGCATATGATACAAAATGCATGCAATCTAAGATACAAGGATGCCTATACATCATGTTACATATGCCATGCCAAATGCAAGAAATGCACAAAGAAAAGCTATACATATGCTACAAAGGAGCTCCCACACACCCAACTCAAGAAATCAAACACACACCAAGTTCCCCCCGCAAACGAGTGAAAGTTGCTTGATCTAGGGGTTTGGTGAATATATCGGCTAGTTGGTCATGTGTGGGTACATGGATCAAAGCTATCTTTCCTTTCTCGACGTTGTGTCTCGGAAAATGATACCTCACTTCTATGTGCTTGGTTTTGGAATGGAGCACCGGATTCTTTGCAACGCTTATGGCACCGGTGCTATCACATTGAAGTGGGACATGGGTATACTCCTCACGAAAGTCACTCATGGTGTAGGTGATCCAAAGGAGCCGAGAGCAACAACTAGCGGCGGCAACATACTCGGCCTCGGTCGTGGATTGAGCAACACTCGACCGCTTGCGGGAAGACCAAGACACCAAAGAGGAACCCAAAAAGCGGCAAGTCCCCGAAGTGGACTTCCTATCCAACCAACACCGGCAAAATCGCATCCGAAAAACCATGAAGCGCCAAAGAAGAGGACGCAGTGTACCAAAGACCGAAGTCGGGAGTGTGACGCAAGTACCTGAAAATTCTCTTCACTGCTTGCCGATGCGAAGTCCTCGGAGACGCTTGAAAACGAGCGCACAGACACACCGAGAACTGTATGTCCGGCCTCGTCGCCGTCAAGTACGGGAGTGACCCGATCATGCTCCGTACTCCTTCCGGTCCACGTGTTCACCTTCCTCGTCCGCATCAAGAGCCGTAGTCGTACTCATCGGTGTCGTCATAGCCTTGGAGTCCTCCATCTTGAACTTCCGCACAATGTCGTTGGTGTACTTAGCACGGTGCACAAATATTCCTTCCTTTGATTGCTAGATTTGTAGCCCGAGGAAGAAGCGCAACTCGCCCATCATGCTCATCTCAAACTCCCCGCTCATATCATCCGCAAACCTTGCAACAAGAGAGTTAGACGAGCCACCAAAGACAATATCATCCACGTACACCCGCACAATCGGGATATCTCCGCCCTGCCCTCGGCAAAAACAAGGTCCGATCGACCTTCCCCATCTCAAAACCTCTCTCAAACAAGAACCTCCTCAACTTCGCCATACCAAGCTCTAGGCGCCGCTTCCGACCCCATACAACGCCTTCCTCAACTTGTACACCGGTGGGGTACTTCTCGCTCTCAAACCCCGGAGAGGTCGCCTCACATACACTTCTTCCTCCAACACACCATTCGGAAAAGCACTCTTCACATCCATTTGGTGCAACTTGAACCCTTTAGCCACATAAAAGGCTAGAAGGATCCTAATCGCCTCCAAATGGGCTACGGGAGAAAAAGTCTCCTCGTAGTCGATCCCCTCCTTACGGCCCGAACCCTTGAGCAACAAGCCTTGACTTGTTCCTCACAACCTCACCCTTCTCTCCCTCTTTGTTTTTCCACACCCATTTGGTACCAATCGGCTTACACCACGGGGAAGGGTCAACCAACTCCCACACCTGATTCCTCTCAAGGTTCTCTAACTCCTCATGCATCGAATTAACCCAATTGTGATCAAATAATGCGTGTCCAATGTCTTTGGGCTCGAAAGAAGCAACAAATGCAGCATGAGCGAAATGAGAGTTGTTCGAACCCTCGACCGTGTAGTGCGTTCATCCATGTCGCCGATGATCCTCGAAGCTGGGTGATCCACTTGTACTCGCCGGGGAGGTTCTCGCCTTGATGCTACCTCCCCCTCAACATCAGCTTCTCCTCGTTCTTGATTTGTCGTCGTAGGTGTAGTAGAGGGTCCACCCATCACCGTAGTCGAAGTAGTGGGTACATGTTCGGCGGGGGGCACCACATCGCCATCTTCATCCTCTCCATGTTTATGCTCCTCCTCCCGAAAGATCTCCTCGCCAAGCTCATCATTACCTACACACTCAAAGACAAGGCGACTACATGGCTCTGTCTCATCGAAGGTTACCTCGCAAGTCTCCACGATTCGGTTAGTTTCAAGATTGAGCACACGATATGCCCTAGAATGAGATGCATAACCAAAGAAAATACCATCGACGAGACCTAGCCTCAAACTTATCCAACTTCCTGCCTTTCTTCGTATGAAACACTTGCAACCAAAGACATGGAAGTGACTCACCTTGGGTGTGCGACCATGCATCAACTCATAGCATGTCTTCTTCTTGTGCACTGCGAGGTATATCTGTTCGACACATAGCACGCGGTATTCACCGCCTCACCCCAATACCTCCTCGGAGTCCTATGCTCATCAAGCATCGTACGAGCCATCTCGCACAAGGTCCCGTTCTTCCTTTCCACAACACCATTCCGGGGAGGCATATACGGACTCGAAAACTGGTGCTCAAGACCCAAGTCATGGCAAAAGGTTTCAAACCGAGAGTTCCTGAATTCCGAGCCATTATCACTGCGGATAGCTCGTATGGCATCTCCGTGCCTCTCGTTCCTCAACCTCAAGACTAGATCTCGAACAAAACCAAACGTCTCCCCCTTATCCTCGAGAAAGAACACCCACGCATACCGAGAATAGTCGTCCACCACAACAAGGACATACCACTTCCCACCCGCGGATCGCACACGAGCTGGGCCAACAAGGTCCATATGGAGCAGCTCGCATGGACGCTCAGTCATCACATCGGTGAGAGGCGGGTGAGAAGAGGCTACCATCTTGGCATGCCTACACGGAGCACAAACCAACTCTTTCTCAAGCCTCAACCGTGGCAATCCTCGGACCAAATTGAGTTTACTCAAGCGAGACAAAAGGTCAAAGCTCAAGTGACCCAACTTCCTATGCCACTTCCACAACTCGAAGAAGCGGCCAAGAAACAACGCTCCACACCCGAAGACCGAGAAAAATCAGCACGAAACACCTGACCCTCGGGAACGACCATACGGACAAGGTCCCCTCGAGAGTCCAAAATCCGAGAACCACCCGGCCGAAACAACACCTCAAAGCCCTCATCCAACAACCGGGACACGAAAGCAAATTGTACCCCGGCGATTGAACAAGAGCAACACGCCTCGAGTGATCTTGTCACTCACTTTGATCTCACCTTCGAAAGCACACGCCCACGCCCATTGTCCCCAAAGGTGATGTACCTCCTTGTCACCACCGAGATGAGACTTGAGAACCACCCCCGTCTCCGGTCATATGCCTCGAGCAACCGGCGTCAATCAACCAAATGTTCTTCAAGTCTCCCACCGAAATTCAAAAACGAGCACGTGAGCGAACAAACGACTCAAAGACCGGGGTTAGTACCAAAAGAGTAAAACCGGTGCCGAGCCATTTGCTCGAAAGTGGGGTTAGCACCAACCAAAGCATCTCTCCTACCAAAGCTACCTCCACGAACACCACCACGGTAACCACCCCGAGGGAACCACCCCTCTCTGCCCGGAGGAGGACCAATACCACGAAAGAGAACCCGTGGACCGTCCCTCCTCTCCTTCTTAAAGCTACGACTCCTCCCATCCCCGTAGTGAACTCGAGGGGGAGAACGCCTAGCAACTCGACCACATGCAAACTCTCCGGCCCGGCCCACCGAACCACAACATCTAGAAACAACCCTCGCGGTACCGTACGATCCCGAAACCCAAAACGCCGCCCTGTCTAGGCCTCGCACCGTTCGACCGGTGCCCCACACCGGTCCGACCGGTGTGACACAGGCGAGCGCGCCTCCAACGCCCTTCCGAACACCCCAAGCCCGAACTGTCCTCACATTCGCCTTGGCCCTGGGCATCTGCACACGAGGCTCAAGTACACCATCGGAAGGGTGGTACTTGTCCTTGTTAGCCCACTCCTTTGCCATTCTCTCCTCACGCTTCTTCTTGAAGCAAAACTCCTCCTTATGGCCATCTCTCCCACAATAGCCACAATGGAACCTCACAAGCTTAGGCTTAGGCTTGGGATGTGGTCGCTCACTTGGTTTCTCTCCACTCAAATCCTCCACCGGTTTCCCCTCACTAGCCTTCTCACTTTCTTTCCCAAAGAACACTTTCCCCGAAGTGCTCACAAACTTGATAGGCTTTTGTAGATCATTTGTGGGTGCGGGAAACACGGGTGGAGCCGGGGTTGTGTCTAGTCGGTTCCTAAGATGGTTAGGTTTTGGGGGGAAATCAATTTTGTGGTGGGTTTTTGGTGGCTCCGGGATATTCTCTCCACTTACCTCACCAACCTTGTTTGCCCCTAGTCCCTCACCATCCTGCCTCTTAAACACCTCTATCATCATCCTCAAGCGAGGCTCATGGCCAGATAACCAACCCATCAACTTCCTCAAATCATCATTCTCATCCTGCAAACGATCAACATAATGTGCAAGTTCCAAATTTTTCAAAGCATGCATTTCACAAGTAGAGCATGATGTAGGCATGGGTTCCTTCAATTTGGCCTCAAGGGAACTAGTGTATGCATGCATCTCATCAATCTTAGCATGCAAAACGGGGCAAGAAGTGCAAGCACCTAGCAAAGCAAGTCTAGACTTAAGCTCGGCCTCTTCAACCCTAAGCACATCTAGTTCCTCACACTTGGAGGCATGCTTCTCCTTAAACAAAGCAAGATCGGCAAGGAATATTGAGCAATCAGCACAATCATTCTCACCCGAAACAACGGGGCTAGCCTTAAGGGAATCAATCTCAAGCTTGCTATCAAGCACCCGTGTATCTAGCTCGGCCACTCTAGTCCTAGCATCCTCGAGTGAAGCCCTAAGCTCTTTCCTCATTTTCTTGGCCTCTCTAAGCATGTCATCACGGTTATCAAGCAAAGAGCCAAGCCTCTCATTCTCCTGGCGCAAGAAGGGAAGTTCATCACGCACCTTGTCATCGGACTCGAGTCCGAGTTGCTGTGTGCTCTTCTTGCCCGAGCTCGCGCCATGGTGCGAAACCGTCTCTCGCGAAGCAGCTCAGCCCGCTCAGGTTCTTGGACGACTTCTTATTCTTGCGACGATCACCCTCGTCTTCATTGCTGCTCGACCTCGAGGTGGAGTACGCGGAAGCGGAGTCGACGTCGCTCGCTCCAACCATCGCTCGGGCCTTGCCTCGGCTCTCCTTCTTCCTCGATCGTCGCTCGTCCTTGTACTTGTTCTTGTGCTTGCTCTTGTGGTCGCGCCTCGACCGGTACTTGCCATCCGTCCTGGACTTATGCTTGTAGGCGTCCTTGTTCTCGACCTTCTCGGGCGGTCGGCGACGAAGTGTCCCGGCTTGCCGCACTGGAAGCACGTCCTCATGTTCCTCCTCATGTTCACGCGGTTCTCGTGCAGCCTCTCGAACCGCCTCGTCAAGAGCGCCCGGCTCGTCCTCTCCAAGCTCGTCGAACTCCTCATCTGGCATGGACATCAAAGAGGAGAAAGAGAACATCCTGGTGGATGGGTTAGAGTTAGCCTTTCCTTTGGAACCACCAATGAGGGCGAGACTATGGGAGTCAGTCGAACCCTCAAGCTTGGCAGTCATGCCCCTATCCACCTCAGCCGACTTGAGCTTCGAGAACAGCTCGTTCACCGTCAGAGTGTCATATTTCTCCGACTCCCAAATCATATGATCCAAAGAGTGTAAGAGCTTGACCGCTCTATCATGATCATCGTACGGGAGCACGTCCACATTGGCCCTCATGTTGTTCACAACCACCGTGAACCTCTGAAACAAGGCATCGATGGACTCACCGGGGAGATGAGTGAAGTTCTCGTACTCTCTCCGTAGGTCGCATACATCCGTGCCTCGAACACGGGCGTTCCCAACATGAGCCTCCTTTAACACCGCCCAAATCCTACAAGCCAAGTGCTCGGTGTGCACACGATCGAACTCGGACCGACACAAAGCACGAAACAAGTAGTCGACCGCCTTATTGTTGGCGTCAAATCCGTCCCTCGACCCCGGAGCGAGGAAGTCCATCGGCTGGACATAGCCCTTGTGTCCACCGTGACATCCCAAAGAGTCCGACCCTTTCCGCGGAGGAACGCACCCATCCGCTTGCTCCACATCCGGTAGTTCTTGCCATCGAAGTGTGGAGGACCCGAACCCCGTTCTCGGTACGCCATCCTTGGATCTTAGACCGGTTAGAGTCAATAAAGACCCGAACCGGCTCTGATACCACTTGAAGGACCGATACGGCGAACCAGAGAGGGGGGGGAGTGAATGGGAGCCGATAAAAATTCTTCTCGAAGGAGATGAAAAACTCCAACAAGATGAACACGGCTTCCAACACACGTCTCCGACTCACTACCCAAGTTGGTCAAGCCCACGTAGCCACTGGAGTGCCACTGGACCTAGGAACCAACACACAACCTTCCGACCCGAGAACGCGGCGGAACACCAAACCTCGAGTCTACAGACCCACACCGGTCAGACCGGTGAGCACCACCGGTCAGACCGGTCCCTACTGGTGAAACTGAGCAACTTCCACTAAGTGGCTCAACACCGGTCAGACCGGTGAGATGCACCGGTCGACCGGTATGCACCGGTCAGACCGGTCACAGCCTGAAAGCCCCCAAAGCACCAAACAGGCCAACCGAGCTCCAAACGGACCCAAACTCGAAACAGCCCCAACACAGGACAACAGCGAACACACCAAAACGTTCACCCGAGCAAAAACCCACCGGGGCTCGCACCGGTCGGACCGGTCAAGAGCACGGTCGGGCCGGTGTAGCCTAGGCGCTCGAGATGAACAAGCACCCGCGGGTCAACTCCCCAAAATCCAAACCTCGATCTCCCGAATCGCTCCACCGACTTGAACAAGACTTTGGGGATATTAGGAACACCTCATGAGGAGTCCATAGTCAAGTTTAATCCCACCAAAACTCGTCCAAAAAGGAGGAATCAAGGAAATCCCGCCAAGAGCACTTCCAACCCAAGAACTCAAGAAACCCCAAAATCGAGCACCTTTACTCACGGATTTGGGAGGGGAATCACGACCCAAAGAACCATGAAGAGTTCCCACAAATTTCCCCCATCAAATCCCCAAGAGAAAGGGCCCGAAAACAACCCAAAGGAATCACCAAGAGAGGGCTCCGAAAATCACCACCAAGAACAACCGGGGAAAACACATCCAAACCTTGAGGAACCACGTCGAATCATATATACATGAAACAAAGGTTCATACAAGGTCTAGCAAGCCGCTCGATCATCCATCCCTCTCAACAAGATCTCTCCGTGAAGCTCTCTTGCTAGTCCTAAAGAAAACCTAAGGAAAATAGGTGGAAAATAGGAAAACTAATGAGCTAGGGTTCCAAGAGTTGGCTGCCATCCTCTCACCCCTTGGGTTATATGGAGGCAACCGAAAGTCTAAAATACCCTTCTCTAACAACTAGGGATACAAGCCCCTCAAGGGCGGATTTGGAAGTCTTCATGTCTTCACCATCGGACGGATGCCGGCGACCGCACCTCGCGTAGCCTCGACGCAAGCCATGCGATCCCGACGCGTGTCCTCCGCTTCGAAGTTTCCGGACTACGTCGTCACACACCGGTCAGACCGGTGCTCCTCACCGGTCAGACCGGTCCCCACCGGTCAGACCGGTCAGACCCACCGGTCGAGCCGGTGCGGCGTTGCTTGCAGCTCCGTCTTCGGTTCTTCGGTCTTGGCTTTGTGGATCAACCAAGGAACCCAGTGGTTTTCTGGTGAACCACCGGAAACCCTGCGAACTCGGTGTAGCCTCCGCCAATCTCCACTCATGACTCGGCTCCCACGTAGTCCCGGCTCGACCTTGGTTTTGAGGCTCAACCAAGAAACCGTCCATGACTTCATCTTGCTGTTCATGCCACCATGCGGCCCGCACTTGACCCCGCTGGCCACCGGGTCCCTCGAACGAAGCCTACTTGTCTTCTCCACACCTGGAGGCCTCACCGGCGACGACCTTTCGCGCTTGTTCTTCACCTGCACCAACACCAGTCAAGCCGCAACCTGCACCTGCAATACTTAGCCAAGAATCAATCCACACAACGTTGTCGATCACTCATCACACAAGGAAGCGACCATCCACCGGTCCTCAAACCACACATGGTCCTCGGGTTTTCGCCAAGATTTTCGGTAGCTAGCTTGGCCTTGACCAGAGATCTCTGTTGGTGAAACCGTGGTGCGTTTTGGTGCTCGGAAGAGGTGTTTCGGAGGGTTTCTTGGTTGCGTGGTGGAGGCGGTCTAACCACCCCCCATACCCAGTCTAACCGCCCCCTCTGGACAGCTTGCTCCCAAGTTGTTTCCGCTGTCGTGGGTGCGAAGGAGTTGAGTTTGTTGGTAGTGTTTGTTCCTAGGACCAGTAGCACTCCAGTGGCTGCGTGGTTTTGGCCAACGGTTGGTAGAAGTGTGGAGCGTGTGATTTTGGGGGTCCGACCGAGTGAGTTCATCTTGTTGGAGTATCAATCTCCTTCGAGAAGAATTTTTATCGGCTCCCATTCACTCCCCCCTCTCTGGTCGCCTAATCAGTCCTTCAAGTGGTATCAGAGCCGGTTCGGGTCTTTATTGACTCTAGCCAGTCTAAGATCCAAACATGGCATACCAGGAACGGGGTTCGGGTCCTCCACACTTCGATGGGAAGAACTACCAGATGTGGAGTAAGGGGATGGCGTAGTTCCTCCGCGGAAAGGGTCAGATCCTTTGGGATGTCACGGTGGACACAGGCTATGTCCAGCCGATGAACTTCCTTGCTCTAGGATCGAAGGACATGTTCGACGCCAACTATAAGGCGGTCGACTACTTGTTTCGTGCTTTGTGTCAGCCTGAGTTCTATCGGGTGCACACCGAGCACTTGGCTTGTAGAATCTAGTTGGTGTTGAAGGAGGCTCATGTTGGGAATGCCTAGGTTCGGGCTCGGATGTATGCGACCTACTGGAGAGAGTACGAGAACTTCACTCATCTCCCCGGTGAGTCCATCGATGCCTTGTTTTAGAAGTTCACGGTGGTTGTGAACAACATGAGGGCCAATGTGGACGTGCTCCCGTACGATGATCATGATAGAGCTGTCAAGCTCTTACACTCTTTGGATTGTACGATTTGGGGCAGAAAGTTCGAGGCCATTGTGAAGTCGGAGAAGTATGACACTCTGACGGTGAACGAGTTGTTCTCGAAGCTCAAGTCGGCTGAGGTGGATAGGGGCATGACAGCAAAGATCGAGGGCCCGACTGACTCTCATAGTCTCTCCATCATCGGTGGTTCGAAAGGAAAGCCTAATGCTAACCCATCCATCTGGATGTTCTCTTTCTCCTCTTTGATGTCTATGCCAGATGAGGAGTTTGACTTGCTTGGAGAGGACGAGCTGGCGTTGCTGACGAGGAGGTTCGAGAGGCTGCATGAGAACCGGGTGAACTCAAGGAGGAACTCGAGGGCATGTTTCAAGTGTGGCAAGGCCGGACACTTTTTCGCGAAGTGTCTGAGGTTGAACGACAATGACAAGCACAAGTCCAAGGACAAGAGGAAGAAGTCCAAGAAGAAGGATCATGGACATGGGAAGAAGATGCGGTCTCGAGAGAAGATGAAGAGATCGAGCGACATTGAGTCTAACACCATGGACACGTCTTCAAGCTCGAGTGATGAAGACGAAGAGGATGAGAAGAAGAAGAAGAAGAAGAAGAAGAAGAAGAAGAAGAAGAAGAAGAAGAAGAAGAAGAAGAAGAAGAAGAAGAAGAAGAAGAAGAAGAAGAAGAAGAACCTCCGCAAGTATCTCCACGGCCTTTATGTGACGGGCCTAAGCCTCAAGGACGACTTCTGCGGCATGGCACGCAGCTCCGGCAGCAAGAGAAGCCAGAAGAACGCCTCGGACTTAGACTCTGACTCCGAGGACAAGGTATGTGATGAGCTCTCTTCTTTGTGCAAGGAGAATGAGGAGTTGGTTGACTTGCTTGATAATCACGGTCACATGCTTAGAGAGGCTAAAAAGCTTAGGAAGGAGCTTAAAGCTTTGCTTGAAGATGCTAGGACTAGAGTGGCTGAGCTAGAAACACAGGTTCTTGATGGCAAGCTTGAAATTGATTCTCTTAAGGCAAGCGCTGTGGTTTCTGATGAAGTTGATTGTGTTGATTGCTCTGTTTTCCTAGCTGATTTGACTGCTCTTTGGGAAAAGCATGCCTCCAAGTGTGAGGAACTAGATGTGCTTAGGGTTGAGTTCACTGAGCTGCAATCTAGATCCACTTTGCTTGGTGCTTGCACTTCTTGCCCTGGTTTGCATGAAAAAATTGCTGAGCTTCGATCATGCATTGTTTCGCTTGAGGCTGATTTGAAAGTGCCTATTCCTACCTCTTGCTCTACCTGTGAATTGCATGCTGTAAAGAATTTGGATCTTGTTAAATGTATTGGTCGCTTGCAAGATGAGAATGATGAGTTGCGTGAAGTGCTGAGTTGGTTGTCTAGTCGGGAACCTCAGCTTGGTATGATGATTGCTAGTTGTAAGCGCTTTGATGGTTGGGCTTTGAGATCTGATAAGTTTGGTGAGTGCAGTGGTGAGAGAGAAGGGAAATTTGAGAATGTTTCAGTTCCACCACAACCCACACCCAAAGACAAGTTTGCATACAAGCCAAACCAACCGAGAGAAAAACCAAGTGAGAAGGCAAGAGAGAAACCAAGTGATAAACCAGGTGAGAAGCCCTGTGAAGAGCCTCACCCCAAGCCTAAGCCCAGATCAATCCGTTTCCATTGTGAATTTTGTGGAAAGGATGGTCACAAGAAAGAGTTTTGCTATAAGAGAAGGAGAGAGGCGAGAATGGCTAAGGAGTGGGCAAACAAGGACAGGTACCACCCTTCTCATGGTGTGCCTGAGTCTCGTATGTCTCTGCCCAAGGGAAAGGGTTTTGTGTATACGATTCCAGCATGGAGAGATAGGAGAGCCTTAGGAGGAGACAAGGTCGCGGCCGAGGACCACCCGGCCGGACGGTCGGGGTGACCGGTCGGACCGTGCTAGGCAGATTGCTAGAGAGTTTGGTTTCCCTGGTTGTGATGCTAGAGGGTTCAGTCCTTTCAGTCGTGGAACAGATGGTAAGCACCTTGAGTTTGGTGGTGTTGAGTTTGCTGGACGTTCTCCATCTCGTGATCCATACGAATTTGGGAAAGGTCGCAGTTTTGAGTCTCAGAGGGGCTATGGACCATGGTCTTTTCTTCGTGGCACTCATACTCCTCCAGTGAGACGGGAGTGGTTTTCCCATGGTGGTTCCAGGTTTGATAGGGTTGACAGGATGGATCGCATTTTTGATAGGCACGGTAGGATGAGTGTTGCTAACCCTACTTTCGAGGAAATGGCCCGACACTGGTTTAACACCTTTGGAACTAACCCCATTGTTGAGTCATTTGCTCGCTGTCGCTCTTGGTTTTGAGTTGCAGGTGGGAGGCCCGGAGAACATTTGGTTGATATCGGAGGTGGTTCTCCGGCCTCATACCCCGGTGGTGACATGGAGGTACATCACTTTCGGGGATGGTGGACAAGAGTGGACAAGGACGAGTGAATTGTGAAGAAATGATCAAGGTAAGTAAATTTGTGACCTTCAAGTGTGTGGCCTTGGTCAAGCCATTTGGTTCATTTTGCTCTTTGCCCTATCTCGTGTGTGTAAGGTGAGCTTTTTATGCTTTTTGGCCTTAATGCATGAGTTTAGGGGGATCTTGTGAATTTTGTGCTCCTTTGCTCTTTTGCCGGTGGTGTCGAGCCCTTTCTGCCTCCCCTCGAGGAGCCGGTGGTTTGTGAGTTTTGTGTGGGAGCTCCTTTGTAGCATATGTATAGCTTTCCTTTATGCATTTCTTTCATTTGGCATAGCATATGTAACATGATGTATAGGCATCTTTGAATCTTAGGTTGCATGCATTTTGTATCATATGCATTATTTAGGAAAAGCTTCTCCTATATACATTGTTCACCATGATGGGCTATATATGATCATGTGAGCAAGTTTGGTATGCTATGGTTAGTTTGGCTTAGCTCTTGATAATCTTGATTTATATCCATGGTTGATGGCTATGTTCTTGAAATATTGTCACATGTATGTTCCCTCATGTGTAAATGCCTTTATATGATCTTGACATGTTTTAGTGGCTTGGTTATGCTTAATTTGTGGTTGGATAGCTAGTTTATTGATCATATGGGGCCAAAGGCTCATTTGCCATCATGAATGTTTATCCCTCTTGTCTTATCTTGTGGAGGGGCATAAGTTTCTTTTTGTCGCAAAGACATTTCATGTACCAAATATGAATCTGAAAATGAAATGTAAAATGCTTGGAAAATGTGCTCTCATGTCATATGTGCTGAATTTAATTTGCTTTGGGTGCTAAACCGTTGCATGATGCCTACCAATGAGAAGTCTCATATATAGAAGTAGGCACATGGCTCAGTGGCTTTGACATGACATGAGGTTTGTGATGGTCTTATGATTAGAATGGTTGTCCTAGCATGAAGTTTGTGTGGTTTTGCTATTTTGACATGTTTTGCTCATGTTTAGGTTTTTGCTCATGAGAGGGTAAATTTTCGCAAAATTACTCGAATCCTTTTTAGCCTTGTTCAATGGTTGTGAAACTTGGTGATCATGTAGTTGAGGTCATTACGAACCTGTAGAGTATCTAACTTGCTCATTTGGACTTGTGTAGCTCCTTGTGATGAATTTTGTGTACTTGAGAAGCTATATGTTGAAACTTTTCGCATTTTGCCTTGATTCATGCATTGTCAACAAGGGGGGAGAAGTTTGCGCATGATTTGGGCATCTGGGAGCTAATGGAAGGTGTCCAAAGCAGTTCGGCAATTTTCAGAGAAGTTTTTGCAGGGCGGTCACATGGGGCGGTCTAACCTCCCTAGGGGCGGTCACATGACCAGGGGCGGTTTAACCGGCCTGTGTAGGCGGTTTAATCGCCCTATGCAGTGTGAGCTTGGTTTGCTCTTTGTCATGCATTTCCAAGTGACCTTCTTGCATGCATTGGTTCAGGGGGAGTTTGCATATGTGCAGGGGGAGCTCTTGTGTGACTTTTTGGCTCATGGCCTTGTGTGCCTTTGGTGGTTTTTGCTCTGTGCTTCAGCAGGTTTTGTCTCGGTTGTGTCGAGCCGTTGCCCTTGCCTAAGGGGTCTGAGACTTGTTCTTCTTCAAGTGATTTTGCTCTTTGCCTTTCTATGGCTTTAGATAACTTTTTGGAGTCTTTCTTTTAGTAGTTTCTTTTTTGTCTTTTTCTCTTTGGTTACAAATCATGTGTGTTGTTAAATGCACTCATCAAGGGGGAGATTGAGGACCATGTGTGGTTCGAGGACCGGTGGATGGTCGCTTCCTTGTGTGATGAGTGATTGACAACGTTGTGTGGACTGATTCTTGTCTAAGTATTGCAGGTGCAGGTTGCGGCTTGACTTGTGTTAGTGCAGGTGAAGAACAAGCGCGAAAGGTCGTCGCCGGTGAGGCCTCCAAGTGTGGAGAAGACAAGAAGGCTTCGTTCGAGGGACCCGGTGGCCAGCAGGGTCAAGTGCGGGCCGCATGGTGGCATGAACAACAAGATGAAGTCATGGACGGTTTCTTGGTAGAGCCTCAAAACCAAGGTCGAGCCGGGACTACGTGGGAGCCAAGTCATGAGTGGAGATTGGCGGAGGCTACACCGAGTTCGCGGAGTTTGCAGTGGTTCACCAGAAAACCACTGGGTTACTCGGTTGAGCCACAAAACCGAGGCCGAAGACTCGACAAGTGGTGCGGCCACCCAGGCCGGTTCAACCGCCTAGGAGGGGCGGTCAGACCACCTGGTCCAGTCAGATCGCTGGGGCCAGTCTAACCGCCCTAGGGAGCGGTCTGACCGCCCTGGTCGCTGGCGCCGAGATGCTTCGAAGCGGAAGACACGCGTCGGGATCGCAAGGCTTGCGTCGAGGCTAAGCAGGTTGCGGTCGCCGGGCATCCATCCGATGAAGAAAATCTGAAGTCTTCCAAATCTGCCCTTGAGGGGCTTGTATCCCTAATTATTAAGTAAGGGTAGTTTAGTATTTTGGGTTCCTCCATATATACTCTTTGAGGGGATGGATGACAGCCAACTCTTAGAACTCTAGCTCTTTTGGTTTCCCATTTTTGTTCTCATTTTCCTCTAGTTTTTCCTAGGACTAGCTTGAGAGCTTCATCTGAGATCTAGAGAGAGGGATGGATGTATGGGTTGCAAGCTAGACCTTGTACGAACCTTCATGGTATGTATAGATGGTTCGGCGTCGTTCTTCAAGGTTGTGAAGTGCCTTTTTCGTCCTTATTTGTGGTGATTTTCGGAGCTCTTTGTTGTGCTTTTATTGGCGGGGTTTTGAGGACAATTTCTTGAGGTTTTTGGTGGGTGTCACGTATGAGGATCTTGTGCCTCTTTGGCTGGTGACTTTGCCCCCAAATTTCTCTTGAATCGGACTCGATCTTGGTGGTTTTTCGAGTTGGGTGAGTTCTTGACCTAGAGAGGCTATCTCTTTGATTCCTCTTGATTGTGAGCGATACGGGTCGATTCCTTTGAGGTAGAGATTGCCCAGGAGGTAACCCAGCTATTCCCGAAGTTTCACTGCAATCCGTGGAGTGATTCAGGAGATCGGGCGATGGGAAGTTGAGGTTTAACCTGCGGGTGGGTTTTCTGGAAGGGGCGGTCTAACCGCCTGGAGGGGGCGGTCTAACCGCCCTAGGCCTTCTAGGTCGAAGTTTTGATTTCACCGGATTTTCCTCTGTGAGTTTGTTCACCTTGATCATAGGAGCATTTGGGTGAAATTTCGGGTCGTTTTCGTGCCGTTTGCTAGGAGTTCTTGCTTGGAGTTCTTTGTTGGGTACAGGAGGTTAGACCGCCCCTGTTAGCCGGTCTAACCGCCCCTAGGCCCCTGGGTGAAGTTTTGGTTTTCGCCAAGATTTTCTGGTAGCTAGCTTGGCCTTGACCAGAGATCTCTGTTGGTGAAACCGTGGTGCGTTTTGGTGCTCGGAAGAGGTGTTTCGGAGGATTTCTTGGTTGCCTGGTGGAGGCGGTCTAACCGCCCCCCATACTCAGTCTAACCGCCCCCTCTGGACAGCTGGCTCCCGAGTTGTTTCCGCTGTCGTGGGTGCGTAGGAGTTGAGTTTGCTAGCAGTGTTTGTCCCTAGGACCAGTAGCACTCCAGTGGCTACGTGGTTTTGGCAAACCGAAGGTAGAAGTGCGGAGCGTGTGATTTTGGGGGTCCGACCGAGCGAGTTCATCTTGTTGGAGTTTCAATCTCCTTCGAGAAAAATTTTTATCAGCTCCCATTCACTCCCCCCTCTCTGGTCGCCTAATCGGTCCTTCAACCGGTCAGACTGATGCAGGCCTGGACAGGCAGCGGTTCGGGTTTCGTACTCATACAGATGCGAGGTTTGATTCTGGAGGTCGTGGTTCTGGTGGTTGTGCTGGAGAGCTTGCGGGAGTAAGTTTGCAAGGCGTTCTCCCCCTCGTGCTCAACACGGGGATGGGAGGATCCGTAGCTTTGAGATGGAGAGGGGGACAGTCCACGGGCTTTCTTTCGTGGTTTAGGTCCTCCTCCAGGTAGAGAGGGTTGGTTCTCTCATGGTGGTTACTGTGGTCGTGTTCATGGAGGTAGCTTTGGTAGGAAAGATGGTTTGGTTTGTGCTAACCCCAATTTCGAGCAAATGGCTTGGCACTGGTTTTACTCTTTTGATACTAACCCCAGTGCTGAGTCTTTTGCTCGCTCATGTGCTCGTTTTTGAATTTCAGGTGGGAGACTTGAAGAACATTTAGTTGATTGACAACGGTTGTTGAGGCATATGACCGGAGACAAGGGGTGGTTCTCAAGTCTCGTCCCGGTGGTGACAAGGAGGTACATCACTTTTGGGGACAATGGGCGTGGGCGTGTGATTTTAGAAGGTGAGATTAAGGTGAGTGACAAGATCACTCTCAGGCGTGTTGCTCTTTTTCAATCGCTTGGATACAATTTGCTTTCTGTGTCCCAACTGTTGGATGAGGGTTTTGAGGTGTTGTTTCGGCCTGGTGGTTCTCGGATTTTGGACTCTCGAGGGGACTTTGTCTGTATTGTCGTTCCCGAGGGTCAGGTGTTTCGTGCTGATTTTTCTCAGTCTTCTGGTGCGGAGCGTTGTTTCTTGGCTGTTTCTTCGAGTAAGTTGTGGAAGTGGCATAGGAAGTTGGGTCACTTGAGTTTTGACCTTTTGTCTCGCTTGAGTAAACTCAATTTGGTCTGAGGATTGCCACGGTTGAGGCTTGAGAAAGAGTTGGTTTGTGCGCCGTGTAGGCATGCCAAGATGGTAGCCTCTTCTCACCTGCCTCTCACTTGTCGACTGAGCGTCCATGCGAGCTGCTCCATATGGACCTTGTTGGCCCAGCTCGTGTGTGATCTGCGGGTGGGAAGTAGTATGTCCTTGTTGTGGTGGACGACTATTCTCGGTATGCATGGGTGTTCCTTCTTGAGGATAAGGGGGAGACGTTTGGTTTTGTTCGAGATCTTGTCTTGGGGTTGAGGAACGAGAGGCACGGAGATGCCATACGAGCAATCCGCAGTGACAATGGCTCAGAATTCAGAAACTCTCGTGTTTAAACCTTTTGCGATGACGTGGGTCTTGAACACCAGTTTTCGAGTCCGTATATGCCTCCCCAGAATGGTGTTGTGGAAAGGAAACACAGGACCTTGTGTGAGATGGCTCGGATGATGCTTGATGAGCATAGGACTCCGAGAAGGTTCTGGGCTGAGGCGGTGAATACCGCGTGCTATGTGTCAAACAGGATCTACCTCAGAGTAAACATGCTACGAGTTGATGCACGATCGCACACCCAAGGTGAGTCACTTCCATGTCTTTTGTTGGAAGTGCTTTATTCTGAAGAAAGGGAAGAAGTTGGATAAGTTTGAGGCTAGGTCGCTCGATGGTATTTTCTTTGGTTATGCATCTCATTCTAGAGCATATCGTGTGCTCAATCTTAAAACTAACCAAATCGTGGAGACTTGCGAGGTAACCTTTGACGAGACACAGCCACGTAGTCAGCTTGTCTTTGAGTGTGCATGTGGTGATGAACTTGGTGAGGAGATCTTTCAGGTGGAGGAGCATGAACATGGGGACGATGAAGATGGTGGTGTGGTGCCCCGGCTGAACACGTACCTAGTACTTCGACTACGGTGGTGGACGGACCCTCTCCTACACCTACGACGACTAATCAAGATCGAGGAGAAGCTACAGTTGAGGGGGAGGTAGCATGAAGGTGAGAACCTCCCCGACGAGTACAAGTGGATCACCCAACTTCAAGGATCATCGGCGACATGAATGAACGTACTACACGGTCGAGGGTTCGAAACAATTCTCATTTCGCTCATGCTGCATTTGTTGCCACCTTTGAGCCCAAAGACATTGGAAACACACTATCTGATCATAATTGGGTTAATTCGATGCATGAGGAGTTGGAGAACTTTGAGAGGAATCGGAGTTTGGGAATTGGTTGATCCTCCCCCAGGGTGTAAGCCAATTGGTACAAAGTGGGTGTGGAAGAACAAAGAGGGAGAGAAAGGTGAAGTGGTGAGGAACAAGTCAAGGCTTGTTGCTCAGGGGTTCAGTCAGAAGGAGGGGATCGACTACGAGGAGACCTTTGCTCCCGTAGCCCGTTTGGAGGCGATTCGGATCCTTCTAGCCTTTTCCGCGGCTAAAGGGTTCAAGTTGCACCAAATGGATGTGAACAGTGCCTTTCTGAATGGTGTTTGTTGGAGGAAGAAGTGTATATGAGGCAACCACCGGGGTTTGAGAGTGAGAAGTACCCCCACCGGGTGTACAAGTTGAGGAAGGCGCTGTATGGGTTGAAGCAGGTGCCTAGAGCTTGGTATGGTAGGTTGAGGGGGTTCTTGTTTGAGAGAGGTTTTTAGATGGGGAAGGTTGAACAGACCTTGTTTTTACTCAGGCAGGGCAGAGATATCCTGATTGTGCAGGTGTACGTGGATGATATTATCTTTGGTGGCTCGTCTAACTCTCTTGTTGCAAGGTTTGCAAAGGATATGAGCAGGGAATTTGAGATGAGCATGATGGGCGAGTTGCAGTTCTTCCTCGGGCTACAAATCAAGCAATCAAAGGAAGGAACATTTGTGCACCAAGCTAAGTACACCAAGGACATTGTGCGGAAATTCAAGATGGAGGATTCCAAGGCTATGACGACGCCGATGAGTACGACTACAACTCTTGATGCGGACGAGGAAGATGAACATGTGGACCACAAGGAGTATCAGAGCATGATCGGGTCACTCCTATACTTGACGGCAACGAGGGCGGACGTCCAGTTCTCGGTATGTCTGTGCGCTCATTTTCAAGCATCTCTGAGGACTTCGCATCGGCAAGCGGTGAAGCGAATTTTCTGGTACTTGCGTCACAGTCCCGACTTTGGCCTTTGGTACTCCGCGTCCTCTTCTTTGGTGCTTCATGGTTTTTCGGATGCGGATTTTGCCGGGTGTCGGTTGGATAGGAAGTTCACTTCTGGGACTTGCCAGTTTTTGGGTTCTTCTTTGGTGTCTTGGTCTTCCTGCAAACAGTCGAGTGTTGCTCAATCCACAACCGAGCCTGATTACGTTGCCGCTGCTAGTTGTTGCTCTCAGCTCCTTTGGATCACATACACCATGAGTGACTTTGGTGAGGAGTATACCCATGTCCCACTTCAATGTGATAGCACCAGTGCTATAAGCGTTGCAAAGAACATAGTGCTCCATTCCAAAACCAAGCACATAGAAGTGAGGTATCATTTTCTGAGAGACAACGTAGAGAAAGGAAAGATAACTTTGATCCATCTACCCACTCATGGTGGATGGCTATGGTTAGTTTGGCTTAGCTCTTGATGATCTTGATTAATAATCCATGGTGGATGGCTATGTTTTTGAAAAATGTCACATGTATGCTCTCTCACGTGTAAATGCCTTTATATGATCATGACATGTTTTAGTGTCTTGGTTATGCTTAATTTGTGGTTGGATAGCTAGCTTATTGATCATATGGGGTCAAAGGCTCATTTGCCGTCATGAATGTTTAGCCCTCTTGTTTTATCTTGTGGAGGGACATAAGTTCCTTTTTGTCGCAAAGACATTTCATGTACCAAATATGAATCTGAAAATGAAATGTAAAATGCTTGGAAAATATGCTCCCATGTCATATGTGCTAAATTTAATTTGCTTTGGGTGTTAAACCGTTGCATGATGTCTACCAATGAGAAGTCTCATATATAGAAGTAGACACATGGCTCGGTGGCTTTGACATGACATGAGGTGCTTGTGGGTGTTTGTGATGGTCTTATGATTAGAATGGTTGTCCTAGCATGAAGTTTGTGTGACTTTGCCATTTTGACATGTTTTGATCATGTTTAGGACTTTGCTCATGAGAGGCAAATTTTTCGCAAAATTGCCCAAATCCATCTTAGCTTCGTCCAATGGTTGTGAAACTTGGTGATCTTGTAATTGATGTCAATACGAAGCTATAGAGTATCTAACTTGCTCGTTTGGACATGTGTAGCATCCTATGTTGAATTTTGTCTTTTTGAGGAGCTCTACGTTATTTTGGCTTGATTCATGCATTGTCAACAACCATGGCAATCCTTGGACCAAGTTGAGTGACCCAACTTCCTATGCCACTTCCACAACTAACTCGAAGAACCAGCCAAGAAACAACGCTCAACACCAGAAGACTGAGAAAAATCATCTCGAAACACCTAACCCTCTGGAACGACCATACAGACAAGGTCCCCTCGAGAGTCCAAAATCCGAGAACCACCAGGTCGAAATAACACCTCAAAACCCTCATCCAACAGTTGGGACACAGAAAGCAAATTGTATCCAAGCGATTGAACAAGAGCAACACGCCTGAGAGTGATCTTGTCACTCACCTTAATCTCACCTTTTGAAAGCACACGCGCACGCCCATTGTCCCCAAAAGTGATGTACCTCTTTGTCACCACCGGGACGAGACTTGAGAACCACCCCTTGTCTCCGGTCATATGCCTTAAGCAACCGGAGTCAATCAACCAAATGTTCTTCATGTCTCCCGCCTAAAATTCAAAAACGAGCACGTGAGCGAACAAACGACTCAACACTGGGGTTAGTACCAAAAGAGTAAAACCAGTGCCGAGCCATTTGCTCAAAAGTGGGGTTAGCACGATCCAAAACATCTCTCCTACCAAAGCTACCTCCACGAACACCACCACGGTAACCACTATGAGGGAACCAACCCTCTCTACCTGGAGGAGGACCAAAACCACAAAAGGAAAATCGTGGATCGTCCCTCCTCTCCACTTCAAAGTTACGACTCCTCCCATCCCCGTATTGAGCACGAGGGAGAGAATGCCTAGCAAACTGACCACCTGCAGACTCTCCAGACCAACCACCAGAACCACGACCACCTGAACCAAACCGAGACTCCTCACGGGCATGAAAACCAAACTTTCCCCCTGTAGACTCCAAACCAGTCTGACCGATTTCAAAACCGGTCTGACCGGTTTCACTCCTCCAGCAACACCTCCTGCAGCCTTTCGCTCTCCCCAAGCCGGAACAGTCCTCACATTTGCCTTGGCCCTGGGCATCTGCACATGAGGCTCATGTACACCACTAGAGGGGTGGTACTTGTTCTCGTTAGCCCACTCCTTCACCATTCTCTCCTCACGCTTCCTCTTGAAGCAAAACTCATCCTGGTGACCATCTCTCCCACAATAGCCACAATGGAACCTTATGGGCTTAGGTTTAGGCTTGGGATGGGGTTGTTCATTTGGTTTCTCTCCACTTGGCTTCTCAACCGATTTCTCCTCACTAGGTTTCTCACACAGTTTCTCCTCACTTGCCTTCTCACTCTCTTTCCCAAAGAACACTTTCCCCAAAGTGCTCACAAACTTTATAGGCTTTTGGAAATCATTTGTTTGTGGAGGAAACATGGGTGGAGCAGGGGTTGTGTCTAGTCGGTTCCTAAGATGCTAAGGTTTAGGAGGGAAATGATTTTTGTGGTGAGTTTTTGGTGGCTCTGGGATATTCTCTCCACTTCCCTCACCAACCTTGTTTGCCCCAAGTCCCTCACCATCCTGCCTCTTGCATGTCTCGATCATTATCCTTCACTGAGGCTCATGACCAGACAACCAACCCATCAACTTTCTCAACTCATCATTCTCATCCTGCAAACGATCAACATAATGTGCAAATTTCAGATTCTTCAAAGCATGTAATTCACAGGTAGAGCAAGATGTAGGAATTGTTTCTTTCAGCTTAGCCTCAAGAGAAATAGTGTAAACATGCATCTCTTCAATTTTACCATGCAAAACAGGGCAAGAAGTGCAAGCACCTAGCAAAGCAGGTCTAGACTTAAGCTCAGCCACTTCAACCCTAAGCACATCTAGTTCCTCACACTTGGAGGCATGCTTTTCCTTAAACAAGGCAAGATCATCTAGGAAGATAAGACAATCAGCACATTCAACTTCATCAGAAACAACAGGTGAAACTTCATCAGAAACAACAGGTGAAGCTTTCAGAGAATCAATTTCAAGTTTAGCATCCAAATTCTGTGTTTCTAGCTCAGCCACTCTAGTCCTAGCATCCTCGAGTGAAGCCCTAAGCTCTTTCCTCATTTTCTTAGCCTCTTTAAGCATATCATCACGATTATCAAGCAACAAGCCAAGCCGTTCATTCTCCTGACGCAAGAAGGGGAGTTCATCACGCACCTCGTCGTCGGAATCGGAGTCCGAGTCGCTCTGTGTGCTCTTCTTGCTGCCGGAGCTCAACGCCATGGTGCGAAACCGTCTCTAGCGAAGCAGCTCAGCCCGCTCAGGTTCTTGGATGACTTCCTGCCCTTGCGACGATCACCTTCATCTTCACTGCTGCTTGAGCTCGAGGTGGGATACGTGGAACTGGAGTCGACGTCGCTCGCTCCAACCATCGCTCGAGCCTTGCCTCGACTCACCTTCTTCCTCGATCGTCACTCGTCCTTGTGCTTGTTCTTGTGCTTGCTCTTGTGGTCACGCCTTGACCGGTACTTGCCATCCGTCCTTGACTTGTGCTTGTAGCTGTCCTTGTTCTCGACCTTCTCCGGGCAGTCGGCGATGAAGTGTCCCGGCTTGCCCCACTGAAAGCATGTCCTCGTGTTCCTCCTCATGTTCACCCGGTTCTCGTGCAACCTCTCAAACCTCCTCGTCGGCGGTGCCCGGCTCGTCCTCTCCAAGCACGTCGAACTCCTCATCTGGCATAGACATCAAAGGGGACAAAGAGAACATCCTGTTGGATGTGTTAGCGTTAGTCTTTCCTTTCGAACCACCGATGAGGGCGAGACTATGAGAGTCAGTCGGGCCCTCAATCTTGGCTGTCATGCCCCTATCCACCTCAGTCGACTTGTGCTTCGAGAACAGCTCATTCACAGTCAGAGTGTCATACTTCTCCGACTCCACAATGGCCTCAAAATTTCCGCCCCAACCCATATGATCCAAAGAGTGTAAGAGCTTGACATCTCTATCATGGTCATCGCACGGGAGCACGTCCACATTGGCCGTCATGTTGTTCACGACAACCGTGAACCTCTGAAACAAGGCATCTATGGACTCATCGGGGAGATGAGTGAAGTTTTCGTACTCTCTTCAGTAGGTCGCATACATCCGAGCCTGAACCTGGGAATTCCCAGCATCAGCCTCTCTCAACACCGACCAGATTCTACAAGCCAAGCTCTCCGTGTGCACCCGATCGAATTCAGGCTGACACAAAGCACAAAACAAGTAGTTGACCGTCTTGTTATTGGCATCAAACATGTCCCTCGATCCTGGAGCAAGGAAGTTCATCGGCTGGACATAGCTGTTGTCCAACGTGACATCCCAAAGGATCTGACCCTTTCCGTGGAGGAACGCCGCCATCCGCTTACTCCACATATGGTAGTTTTTGCCATCGAAGTGTGGAGGACCTGAACCCCGTTCCTGGTATGCCATCCTTGGATCTTAGACTGGTTAGAGTCAATCAAGACCCGTAACCGGCTCTGATACCACTTGAAGGACCGATACGGCGAACCAGAGAGGGGGGAGTGAATGGGAGCCGATAAAAATTCTATTCAAGAATTCGACCTATGAACCCGATTTCACTTGTACACCTCCACAAGCTTCTCTTGCCAAGTCCACGCAGCCACTGGAGTGCTATTGGACCTAGGAACAAGACCCAACCAACAGCCACGAGACACACGCAATGGAAACACTCATGACACGGCTGTTGGCAGCCCAAACCGGTCTGGCCGGTTTCTGAAACAGGTCAGACCGCTTCTGTTGGACTTAGTCTCACACAGATAGGGGAAACCGGTCAGACCGGTTTGGCAAACCGGTCAGACCGACTTTGTCCAGAAACTCCCCAAAAACTCCCCTGAGACCCAAAACACCTCAAGAGCCTTTCCACATCTGAACAAAAGAAGTCATAGCGCAATAGAGACTCCCTTGCTCAAAAACCCTTCTCGACAGCCCACAGGGCGAAACCGGTCAGACCGGTTTGGGAAACCGGTTAGGCCAGTTTTGGCCTGGACAGTCAGAAAGAACACAGCCCGCGAGAAAAACTCAAAACTCCAAGAGATCGATCTCCCAATTCGTTCCACAGATGAAAGTGAGACTTTAGGGGTAGATGGGGCACCTCATGGGCTACCTTTGGCTAGAAGCTTGGCCCCCAAAACCCACTCAATCAAGAGGAATTGGAAGTCAACCCTCAAGAACACCTTCCCATGGAAACCACCAAAAGTACCCAAATCGAAGCCGTTTTGGTGGGTTTGTTGGGTCAAGGTCACCAAGTAAAGAGGCACAAGGTCCTCATATGTGACATCCAACAAGAATCCCTCAAAGAAACGCCCCCAAAACTTCCCCACGGAAAATCCAAGAAAAGACCCTGAAAATCACCAAAAAGGAAAAACGGGAGCAACACATCCAAGCCTTGAGGAACCACACCGAATCATCTATACATACCAAAGAGGTTCATACAAGGTCTAGCTTGTCGCCCGATCATCCTACCCTCTCATAAGATCTCACCATGAAGCTCTAAAGCTAGTCCTAGAAATCCTAAGGAAAATAGGAGAAGGAAAATAGCAAAACGAAATGAGCTAGGGTTCCAAGAGTTGGCTGCCATCCTCTCACCTCTTGGGTTATATGGAGGCAAGCCTAAAGTCTAAAATGCCCCAAAAGCCTAAACTAAGATACACACCCACCAAGGGCACTTTGGGAATTTGTCTTCGTAACACCATCGGACGAATGCCCGGAGACCGCACTTCTCGTAGCCTCGACGCAAGCCTTGCGATCCCGACGTGTGTCCTCCTCCTCGAAGCTTCCGGCGCCCTGCGACCCCAAACCGGTCAGACTGGTCCTCCAAATCGGTCAGGTCGGTTTTAGTCTGACAGCCACGCTTGGTCTTTGGCCTTTGCTTTGTGGCTCAGCCGAGTAACCTGGTGATTTTCTGGTGAACCACCGTAAACCCCGCGAACTTGATGTAGCCTCCGCCAATCACCACTCATGACTTGGCTCCCACGAAGTCCCGTCTTGACCTTGGTTTTGTGGCTCAACCAAGAAACCGTCCTCGACTTCATCTTGACGTTCTTGCCACCATGCGGCCCGCACTTGACCTCGCTGGCCACCGGGACCCTCGAACGAAGCCTACTTGTCTTCTCCACACCTGGAGGCCTCACCGGCTACGACCTTTCGCGCTTGTTCTTCACCTGCACCAACATGAGTCAAGCCGCAACCTGCACCTGCAATACTTAGCCAAGAGTTAGTCCACACAATGTTGTCAATCACTCATCACACAAGGAAGCGACCATCCACCGGTCATCAAACCACACATGGTCCTCAAGTAGGAACTTGTTGTGGATCTGTTGTATCCAGGACCTCTTTCTTCGATATGTGCAGCGACGACGCGAACGTTGGCTTGGAGACGTCGGACCGCTGGAGAATCTTCGAGATGATTTAGAGCTGCAAGAGCGGCTCCCAAGTTGGTTTGCGGTGAGTTGTAGACTTCGAGGCCATCGCGTTCAAAGTCCCTGAGAAGGTCTCTTGCTCGTAGTCGGTTGGCACGAGGTGGATCATCATGGCGTCGCTGCGGGGGAGCAGCTGGTGCCGCAGGTGCTTGTTGCCCGGCATTGTCATTGACTTGTCTGGCGTTAGCCGGTTGTTGGCCTGCACCTGGGGTAGCAGCAGCGATTTCTTGTTGTCGCCGGACAGCTCTGGCAGCATTGGCGTTCTCACACCCTTGGCGTTGCTCATCGATTTCTCCGTCTTGTGGTGGTACGTCTGCAGAAACGACTAAGATCTGGCGATCTAGGGTTTCGAGCTCTTCTCCCAAATAATTCGGGGAGATGGTTGTGTGGGTGACCTGGAACGCAAGGTGATCCGGAGATGTCTCCTAGTTCATGCGGCGGCGATGAGTCGCAAGAAGAGGTCGACGAAGCTTCTTGGGGACACGGCACTAGCGTGTTGTGTGTTTGGACTTCTCATGGATAGGGCGGGGTTCGTCGAGATGACTCCCCTCTGCTTCCATGATCTTGGGTCTTGGGTCCGGATTCGATCCGGAACTTACGCTTCATGTAGCGTGACGCTACGCGAGCTGCGTAGCGCAAGCCAAGAGGCATGCTGGAGGTCGATGAGGTCACCCGAGGGTGTTTGACGCATTCGCAGACTTTGATTGTGTCAAAGAGCATGCCCTCGACACGATTGATCCCAGCGATCAGGTTGCTAGGAGTGGGTGGGTGGGTTTCTGTCAACAGATCCGCTTCGATCTGTTGATCAGCGGTGACCGTGTTACTCTCGATGACGAAGCATGCGGCCGGAGTAGTGGATGTCGCCGGCATCGAGCCAAAGCAGATGTTGACGGGGTTGGCGAGGATGTCCGCCATGCTCTCCGGGAAGACGACGTCGTTGGTTGAAGCCATCGAGTTGCATGAAGAACCTTGATTCACCCCTACCTGGCACGCCAACTGTCAGATGGTGAGATCTGGACAGCCCACGGGGGTGTTATTCCCAGTGGTTTAGTTGTTCGGCGGGGTGGAATCTAAGGCTAAGAACTCGAAGGTCGCACACGAGTACGCGGAACATAGAGAACACAGCGAGTTTATACTGGTTCGGGACTCCAGAGAGTTGAAGGACCGATACGGCAAACCAGAGAGGGGGGAGTGAATGGGAGCCGATAAAAATTCTTCTTGGAGGAGATGGAAACTCCTACAAGATGAACACGGCTTCCAACACACGTCTCTGACTCACTACCCAAGTTGGCCAAGCCCACGTAGCCACTGGAGTGCCACTGGACCTAGGAACCAACACACACACCCTTTCGACCCAAGAACGCAGCGGAACACCAAACCTCGAGTCCACTGACCAACACCGGTCAGACCGGTGAGCACCACCGGTCAGACCGGTTCCTGCTGGTGAAACTGGGCAACTTTCACTAAGTGGCTCCACGCCGGTCAGACCGGTGAGACGCACCGGTCAGACCGGTCACAGCCTGAAAGCCCCCAAAGCACCAAACAGGCCAACCGACCTCCAAACTGACCCACACTCAAAACAGCTGCAACAAAGGACAACAGCGAACACACCCAGACGTTCACCCAAACAAAAACCCACCGAGGGTTGCACCGGTCAAGAGTACCGGTCCGACCGGTGTAGCCTGGGCAGCTCGGGATGAACAGCACCCACGGGTCAACTCCCCCAAATCCAAATTTCGATCTCCCGAATCGCTCCACGGACTTGAACAAGACTTTGGGGATAATAGGAACACCTCATGAGGAGTCCATAGCCGAGTTTAATCCCACCAAAACTTGTCCAAAAAGGAGGAATAGAAGAAATCCCACCAAAAACACCTCTAACCCTAGAACTCAGAAAACCCCAAAATCGAGCCCCTTTATTCACGGATTTGGAAGGGGAATCACAGCCCAAAGAACCACGAAGGGTTCCCACAAATTTCCCCCATCAAATCCCAAGAGCAAGGTCCCGAAAACAACCCAAAGAAATCACCAAACGAGGGCTCCAAAAATCACCACCAAGAACAACCAGGAACAACACATTCAAACCTTGACGAGCCACGCCGAATCATCTATACATGCAAAAAGGTTCTTACAAGGTCTAGCTTGCCGCCCGATCATCCAACCCTCTCACAAGATCTCACCATGAAGCTCTCAAGCTAGTCCTTTGAAAATCCTAAGAAAATAGGAAGGGAAAATAGGAAAGAAAATGAACTAGGGTTCCAAGGCTTGGCTGCCATCCTCTCACCTCTTGGGTTATATGGAGGCAACCGAAAGTCTAAAATACCCTTCTCTAATAACTACGGATACAAGCCCCTCAAGGGCGGTTTTGGAAGACTTGAAGCTTTCTCCATCGGACGGATGCCCGGCGACCGCAACCTGCTTAGCCTCGACGCAAGCCTTGCGATCCCGACGCGTGTCCTCCGCTTCGAAGATTCCGGACTACGTCGTCGCACACCGGTCAGACCGGTGCTCCTCACCGGTCAGACCGGTACCCACCGGTCGGACGGAGTCGACCCACCGGTCGGACCGGTCCCAAGCCTTCTTCGCAAAGACCGTCTTCGGTTCTTCGGTCTTGGCTTTGTGGATCAACCAATGAACCCAATGGTTTTCTGGTGAACCACCGGAAACCCCGCGAACTCGGTGTAGCCTCCGCCAATCACCACTCATGACTCGGCTCCCACGTAGTCCTGGCTCGACCTTGGTTTTGAGGCTCAACCAAGAAACCATCCATGACTTCATCTTGCTGTTCATGCCACCATGCAGCCCGCACGACCTACTAGAAGATTTACATATAACTCCATGATCCTTCATGTGAGAGCCCAGAGTATCCGCGCCATTAGATTCCATCATTTCTGTGTAATCCATCGTGAATTGATTCTAACATCTCCTAGTGTTAGGTGTTGTCAACTTGTGCCTTATTTTGCCAATGCTCTTGGGGTCTTTGTTTTGTTCCAAACTTCTGAATTTCATCTCGTGTTGTCTAATGGAAGCATTGCCCAAGCTCCTCTTTGTTGTCGTCCTCCTCATCTCCACTATCTTGTTCTCATCGTGTTGCTTCTGCCTCTTTTTTGTGGATTTTCCCCTATACCAAAATATTATTCTATTGAAAACTTTATAAAATTACCTTTCCAACGAGTACTCATTCATCTTAATCGGAGCCCAAATGAGGGAGCAATGGCCATTTTGTTTCCGCTCTTGCATGCTGTCCAAAAAATTTCAGAACGCGCAACCTTCGGTAATTTGGCCATATCCGCTTGTAGGAACCTCCGATTGACTTGATTCTTGTCGTTGGAAGCGTAACTTCACAGCGCTTCTAAATAACCAAAGATATCCTGTTGCCCTCCTTTGAGGGTGAGTAGAGATTGATGCGAACATAGACTTTTTGCGAATCGATCCAAAGATGTTGACGACCTTGATCCTGTGGTCTTAGGGGCATTACGTCGCGTCTCCTTCGGCATTAAATCATCACCATTGCTGGACTAGCAAGTAGCATGATGGCAATGGTGTGTCTTATTCATGATTTTTCTTTAGCCAAAGTGATGGGTACTTCTTTCGCAACGTGATTGCTTCCAACACCTATTGCTTGGACAAACAAACCTCCACGAAACATTAGTATTAAAACTTTAATTGAGACATTTACGTACCTTATTTATCATCGCTCGTGTACGGTGTGGACTCAACAGCAGATGTTGGGCCACTAACAAAAGTTAGCACCTACCACTAAAGAGTGAATCTTGATGTATTCATCATCTTGTCAGAGTGGATTGTGAACTTCTCGAACATCTTGTGTCTAGCTTTTCACCTACTTTCAAGGACACAAACAAGAAAGCAAGCATATATGCAATAATATAAATTAGGGTTAGTCAAAGAGATAGATGGATCGCCCTAGGTTTCGAGTTGCCGATCCCCAGCAACAGCACCAGAAAAAGGGGCTTGTTGACGGTTCAAAACCGTGCACAAGTTCACCGCAAGCCTATGGGTGACCTGCTGCCTTTTTCACCGAGGGCCCTCCCTAGATTTTTCAATCCAAGGATCGGAACCAAACTCCCAAGATGCTCCATCTAACGTATCGATTTAACCTAACACGAAGCATTGGTTGCATAAGAAGATAAGCTTTAAAGATATGAGTCTATACATAAGGTTGATCACATCCATGAACATCGATACGGTAAGGAGCAAGCAAGGTAAACTAAGGCCCATCGTCTTCTAGTCATAGTTTTAGCCAAAAGAGCAAGCGTGACTCTTTAAAAAACTATCCTCTGGTCTGATTCCGAAGATGCCCGCCTTTTGGAGCCATCGTCCTGTCACAACGCACTACTAATCGTGTGGGTTAGCCTAGGGTGAGTTCGAACAGAACAAGTTGAAAACACTTGGTCGATCCAGTATGCACCTCTAGTCACCATGACTACAACAGCACCCCAAGCAATCTATCTATAGAATAGATTGAAGACGAAGCATAGCCAAGCGACAGCAAAATCATAAAAGAAAGGAATCGAGTCGCTAAAAGATCGGATGACATGAAGTACTTTACTCACACAATAAATGCGTTTAGATCATCTCCACCGAGTACATACCATTGATGATCTCAACTAGCTCTGGAACTCCACCATGGCTCAACCATGCTAGGCGGCCATGGCAGCTAGGGTAGGCCTAGGCCATCTCCTAGACAACTTCGAGGACTCGTGGCGGCCGTCGTCTCCCACCGGTGCTTGCTTCTAGGTTTCGCCGAGTTGTGATGAATGGATCTGAATGGGAAACCATCTTGGGGTGCCTAGGGGGTTTTATTTATACCTTTGGGGTGCTTTGGGGCGTGCTCCACCTTGTCTTGTACGAGATCCTCCTCGGGAGAGAAGCAAACTTGGTTTCCATAAAATCAGCCTTGTCCAGATTTTCCTGATTCGCAATGCTTCCTTTTCGGCATCATACTCCCATGTACGGACTCCAAATATACAAATTTGGTATCCAGGTTGTGTGCCAAAAAATTATATTCAACTTTGATATTCATTGATTTCCTTGAAAACGGAGATAAGATCCCCAAAATAGCCTCGGAAGATAATCTGTCTGATTTCGGACTTGTTTGCGCAACTGGCATTTCGAGAGCCATGTCTCCTAGCTCCTTGACCCCGAATTGGGCCTTCCATATGTCCAAATCGAAGCTATCATCGAGGCCCACAACTTTGGTAGTCAAACTTTTGCCATTAGAGGCCGTTTAGGTTTCCGAATCTACACCGAAAGATCATGTTGTCTTAGGCTGTGATAATATCTCTCGGGATAAGTTGATCTCGTTGGTAAACCTCCAAGTCTCCGGAGTTTTACGTGTTGATGCTTAGGTCCTTGGATCATTTGGAGTCATGTTCACATCATGTCTGGACTTCTGATGGGCTTCATGATCTTCTCATAAAGTGCTTGATGAACTTATCCCGAAAGTCTCCTCTTTAACGTTGATTTCCTACGTAAACAATAAACTCCAAAAACCACATGCAAGTGTGAACTTGTTACATCATTAGTATGCCTAGTGGCGGGTTAGTTATAATTCAAAGCTAAAACCAAAGTGTAACAAGTGTTCTTGGTTGACGGAAATCGACCGTCAACACTATCTTCCTTGGGGAACTCGTTGTTGTTGGTGTTCTTGCCGGCGTCGGCTTTGGCCGTGTCGTGCGGCTTGTTCTTTGGGGCTCCGCCACAGTAATTCTTCATGAGGTTGCAGTCCTTTAGGGCGTGATTGACCGGCCCTTCATGATAGGGGCAGCGGGCTTCTAGGATCTTCTCGAAGTGGTGCCTCGAAGGTTTTGTTCTCGGCTGAGGTGGTCGCTAAAGCTACCACTAGGTTGCCGTTGTGGAGCTTCCGCTCCTCCTCCTTCTTCTTCTTCTTTCCCGGCCGGGTAGTCGGAGCCTCACCGAGTTCCTCCTCCGGCTTCCTCTTGTTGTAAGTGACGACTTCCTCCCTGTCGGCGTGGTCGGTGGCTAGGTCGAGGAGTTCCAGATGGTTTTCGGCTTGACTCACCCTATCCGATGGACAAGGGTCTCGCACGTGGTACCATCCTGGAAAGTCGTTGTTAACACCAAAATTTGGTAAGGAGTCTGACTTGTGGGTCCGGTTCGATAAAGAGTCCGTCTGGTGGAAGGAAGGATATTTTCAGAGATATTCGGCAAAGAGATATGCGGTCGGCTATCTGCTCCGGTTCGGCAAAGGAACAGTAGAGCTGATTTTGCGGGATTGGACGGTGACGTGGCTCAATCAGGGGAGACGAATGGATGGATAGGCGATCGAGCTTAGAGATAAGTTAGGCAACGAATCCATTCGAAGTTGTACTCAACAGGGTATAAATATGACCCCTGAATGTATGTAACAGACACAATCATTCTTCAATACACACCGGCCTTACGCCAAACCCTAGAGTCCCTTGTCGTGTCGTCGAGTTCTTCGAGAGGGCTTATCGATCCGTCGACCTCCGTGAGTACGGCAACCTTGTATCATGTCTAGTATCATGCGGTGGATTTAGATCGATGCAAGTAGTCTTGTTACCATGCTTCGTGTCATGCGGTAGATTCAAGCTTGGTTCAAGAGGGTTTCTTGTTAGATCATGAGTCATGCGGTAGGCTAAGGTCTAGCTTGAAGCTAGTTATCGGCTCTATTGGATTTTGGCAAAATCCAATAGATTCATTAAGTTACCCCGTGTTACTTTGAGTTTTACTTTATGTTTTAATTCATGTAACACACCTTTGCCCAATCTAGATGGGTTTGGATCGGCTCTACCTCTTTTATGATCCTTGTTCGAGTATATTTCATATTTTAACACGTGGATCTTGCGCTTTCGATAGCCGAAACCGAATCGATCTAGGTTGTCACGTGTTGCGGGTTCAAGCTTGCTAATGTTTGTATAAATCTTGAAAGAGCGGGTATCATGCGGTAGATGCGGTTTTTGGGTTGCTTTGGAGCTAGTCATCCGGTGGATTAGATTCCCAAATCAATCGATAGATTTATTCACTTGGTAATGTTTGTTCCTTCTTCATGGACCCCGAATCGGTTCGTTCGGCCGTATTCGGTTATGTTTCTTCACGAGTAGAACACGTGCTTTATCTATGCTTTAAATGATGTATGCTTTTAGCTTTCCGTGTTTAGATTGTATCATGCGGTGGATAGATCTATTTGTGGAAAGTGGTACGGTTTTTCATGCAAGTTGTATCATGCGGTGGATAGATTTGTTGGATATCGTACCGACGGGTTTTAAAGTAACTAGACATGCGGTAGACTAGTGCTTTGGATCTATGCATGCTTGTTTAATACATGATCTTGTTCGTGCTTTACTTTATTCATTTATTTAATGATAATCTTCGTGGGGATCGGTCATGATCTCGGGTACGTGCGTTCTTGTTCAAACAAAGACCGATCGTTGTCATGCTTACGTCATCCATTCGGCAATATTATTTTTCCCTCTTTGCGAGTTCCCGAATGGTTGTAGTTCGTTGGCAGATAGCTTTATATAGCTATGTGTCACCTCATTTGGCTTCTTAGCCGTAAATATGGAGCTGTGCGGTACCACCGGCAAGTTCCAAGCTTTGGTATTTAACTTGCTTTGTCTTTTGTTAATTTTCAGGAAAAATTGACTGGCACGTCTTTCGCTCTCTGCGCGTGTGAAGCCGGCTTTGTTCGGCTTCTTTGTGTGTTTGGCGTTGAGTGCACTTTTCGCGTCAACACACTTTTTGGCACGCCCAGTGGGACCACAGCCGAATAGATTCAAGATGCCCGAAATCGGAGACCTCATGTATGTCAACCTTGAAGATCTCTCTCCCGAGCGGCGGCGGCAACTCCGGGATGTCATGGACCGGTTTCGGCGAAATGTCTGTTCGTCGTTCAAGAAGAATAGAAGCGGCATCCCGTATCCGAAGAACAAGATGCCCGGGGTGTTGCTACCGGGGGAGAGCGATACCACAACTCGGCGGGGAAAAGGAGGAATGCATGCGAGTATTCCAAGAATCAGCAGATTACATGCTTAGCAAGCACAACAAAGCTTTCCTCGGTGCGCTTCAGCAGATGATGGTGGCCGTCTTCGGCCCAGGCATGGAACAAGCGTTCAGCAAGGCACCCATCCGGGGGGGGCACCGTGGAGCTGGGCGAATCGAGCTCTCAACCGCCGTTACGGAGCCAGCCACAGCTGCCTCCTCCTCGAGCTCTGGAAGTCAAGCGTTCCGGCCTCCTCTGCGAGGCACGCGGGGGCGGCCGGTTCGGCCCCCGTTACAAGCTTCGGGGGGGGTCGGCCCGGTTCCGCCACCACCACGAGAGGCAGCACGGGTCAGCCTGTGCAACAGCCGAATCCGTACCAGCCTACGTATGGAGACCTAGCGTTCCGCTCATCCGGGGCCCCACTTGATCCCGGTCGCGAGATTGCTCCGGCGTCCAGCGGGCGCGGAGAGGAACTTGTACGGCAGAGGTTATCATGAGGTGGGAAACTACGGAGCGTTTGACGCCTTCCCGCACCTAGGATACGCGCCAGCTGCAGGCGCACAAGAGGATGACGCCCTGGCGCGGAAGATGGCCGAATTGATGCAAAATCGGTTCGGCCTCAAGCCAAAAATGCAAGGACCCGCCTATAGGCCGCCGTTCCCCGGAATGGTACTACAATGTGCTCTTGCCGCCAAGGGTGAAGCCGCCAACGGAGTTCACGAAATTTTAGGGGCAAGACGACACGAGCACGGTCGATCACATCGCTCGTTACCTCATGCGGCTCGGGGAGTGCTCGGCCGAGGAGACATTCGGGGTCCGCTACTTCCCCGCATCAGCGACGGGTCCGGCGTTCCGGTGGTTCTCGTCCCTCGCCTCCGAATCGGTTGCCGGATGGAAGGACTTAGAGCGGAAATTCCACGCTCATTATTTCGGTGGCGGCTCGGAGAAGAAGTTGATCGACCTCGCCACCCCCGAAGCAAAGGCACGGCGAAACGCCGCTGGAATTTCTTAGAAGATTCGAGAGAGGTCAAAGGCATGTGCTTCTCGGCCGAACTTGCCGGACGACCGATTGGGCGATATGGCCGTCGCCGGGATGTTGCCGGCCGTGCGCGAGAAGTTGTTCGGGATGGAATTTGAGAATGCGGGCCGGCTATCGCGAAGCTATCAGCGATGAGCAATCGGGCATATGGCTTTAAGAAGGACGCCAAATTTGGCAAGCGAAGCACGACGTCGGCGACGTCTACAACCGGTTCTTGGACAAGGCTGATCCGTTCGAGGATTCGATGATGAATTGGATGTAGCCGCAGCGAGAGATCATGTGGGGGAAGGAGCCTTTGACAATGAATCGGCCCGGGTCAAGCGAGACCAAGGGAACTTATGATTTTGATATCACGAAGGGCCGATAAATTGTTTGAGCTCTTAGTAAAAGAAGGCCGAATCAAGCTGCTTGAGGGGCATTCCATGCTTCGGCCCGATGGAGTTAAAGCAAAACGTTACTTGTGGCTTCCATGGCGGGGATTCACACTCCATCAATGATTGCGGGGTCTTCGGGATGAAGGTCCGAAGGCCATCCAGGAGGGTCACCTCAAGTTCGATAACAAAATGAAGCTGGATGGCCACCCCTTTCCTCAGAACATGGTGGGCTTTTCTGTTAACATGATAACAGCCGAGGACAAGGGAAAAGTCAAGGTCTTGACCTCGCCCGGATCTAGACAAGGTGGAGCGGTGGACCCGGAGCGCCAAGTGACTCGGAACGGAAGGGTGCAAGGTGACGCCCCCCGCATTCTTAGAAGTCACATCGAAATCGGGGAGTCGTCCGGAACCAAGCCCGGGGTGACATCACGCATCCTCCTCAACAAGTGGCAGCGCCGAGATAAAGAAAGAGCGCTACCGAAGCGGCGCTACGAGGAGGAGCAACGCGAGCCGAAGAAGAGACGCGCAAAAGGGACCGGGAGCGTACACACGCGAGCGAGGAGTGCGCACACCGGGGATGCGCCTTCTTCGGGCATTGCTTTGGAATGAAGGATTAAAGCTGCCCACGTTGAAGAACTATCCCGAATGCGGTGACATGTATGTTGAGTACGGGCGAGAAAGCGCCAATCGCCGATCCGTCCACGAGAGAATTGGAAGGATCCACCCTAACGGGGATCGGCGCCAAAAAATTGAAGTCATCGATCATCCCGGGGAAGCGCCAAGCTGATCTCGGGTGGGCCGATCAAGGAGAGGACGAGGATGACTACATGCGGCGAGAAGGGGCGGTGGTGCCCGCCGGCCTACGCAAGAGTCGGAAGAGACGGGTCCCGGCGCTTGAGGAACCGTGAAGCGGGCGGCGGGATCCGGACGAAGCGGGGTGTGGCGCCCCAAAGACCAACCGGAGGGATCGAAGCGTTCGGCTCCGGCATGCATGGTATACTTTACGCCGAACGAGTTCATGGCTCCTGCTAACCGAGGTTATGCGGGGAGGAAGCTTCCTTCGATGATGAGCGGACCGAGGGGATGATGGCACAAGGCGGTGTGCGGCCAAGCGAGGCCATCTTCGACAAGCCGGCCAAGAATCGTCATATGAGGCCGCTGTACTTGAGAGGATACGTCAATGGCAAACCATTGACCAAGATGTTCGTCGACGGGGGAGCGGCAGTCAACGTAATGCCGTACACCACCTTCAGGAAGCTTGGCATGGGCCCGAGCGATTTGACTCCTACAAGCATCATCTTGAATGATTTCGCCATGAACCCCACAGACACCAAGGGATGCGCTCACGTGGACTTGATGATCGGGTCCAAGACGCTGCTCACCACCTTCTTTGTCATCGAAGGCAAAGGGGCCTACGGCCTTTGCTTGGGCGGGGGCCCGGATTCATGCTAAGCGTCGCGTCCCATCCACCATGCATCAACGGCTTATCCGGTGGGTGGACGATGAGATCGAGGTCGTCCAAGCGGATGACTCCGTGAGCGTGGCAAACATGGAACCGGCCTTGCGGGAATACCAAGGCATCGATTGTTTCTCGGGGAAGGGCGGGGAGAAGGTCTGTTGAACTGTCGGCGGTGATCAACGGTACCGATTCAAGCGATCGGCTCTTATAGCAATTTTTGATGGAAAACCCCGTAGATGGCAACGATGGCAAGTTAGGGCGAAGATTCATGTCGGCCGATAAATTGGAAGAAGTTGACATTGGAAGCGGTGATAAGCCAAGGCCGACGTTCATCGGTGCAAATTTGCGGCCCGGACTTCGGGGGGAATTTAATTGAGCTTCTCAAAGAATACAAAGATTGCTTCGCACGGGATTATTCGGAGATGCCGGATTGGATCGTTCCATCGTCGAGCATCGGTTGCCAATCAAGCCTGGTTTCAAACCATATAAGCAACCACCCGGAAAATCTACAAGGATGAGGTATTGGCCGATGTGAAGAAGGAAGTTGAAAGATTACTTGATGCAAACTTCGTTCGGCCGTGCAGATATGCGGAGTGGATTTCTAACATCGTCCCTGTGTACAAGAAGAATGGAAAAATGAGGGTTTGCATAGATTTCAGGGACCTGAACAGAGCTACTCCGATGGATGGATACCCGATGCCTATTGCCGATTTGTTGATTGACGCCGCGCGCCGGACACAAGGTGATTAGTTTCATGGATGGCAATGCGGGATACAATCAGATCTTCATGGCAATAGAGGACATATCAAAGACGGCCTTTAGATGTCCTGGTCATATAGGCACTGTTCGAGTGGATAGTCATGACATTTGGGTTGAAAAATGCCGGTGCAACCTATCAACGGGCCATGAATTACATTTTTCATGAGTTGATCGGCAAGATTGTGGAGATCTACATTGATGACGTGGTGATCAAATCCCTAAGTCATGACACCCATTTGGAAGACGTGAAGAAGACCTTAGAGTGCACTCGGAAACATGGTTTGAAGATGAATCCAAACAAGTGCGCTTTTGGGGTATCGAGTGGAGAATTCTTGGGGTTTTTGGTCCACGAAGGAGGAATTGAAGTTGGCAAGAAGAGCATGAAGGCCATTGATGAAGTTGTTCCTCCAACTAACCTCAAGGAGCTGCAATCGCTTGCTCGGCAAAATCAACTTCGTGAGAAGATTCATTTCAAATTTATCACGAGAAGGTGTTGCCATTCTCTCCATTGCGAAAGGTCGAAGAAAGATCAGAAGTTCACATGGGGCGACGAACAACAGAAAGCTTTTGATGAGATCAAGCAGTACATGAAGGAGCCGCCGGTGTTGGTTCCTCCTCAGCTAAACAAGCCTTTCAAGTTGTACGTGGCGGCCGATACCCAAACCATTGGATCGGCCCTTATTCAAGAATTTGAAGGAAAGGAGCGGGTAGTAGCTTATCTTAGCCGAAAACTACTTGATCCCGAAACCGAGGTATTCGGGTATTTGTAGAGAAATTGTGCCTTTGCGTGTACTACTCGTGTACAAAGTTTCGGCACTACCGTTGAATGCCGAATGCCTTGTATATTCCAAGTTTGATGTGATAAAACATATGTTATCTATGCCAATTTTGAACGGCCGGATTGGCAAGTGAATTTTAGCTTTATCGAGTTCGAGTTGAAGTTCGAATCGGCAAAAGCCATCAAAGGTCGGTCATTGCCAATTTTATAAGCGAACATCGTGATCCGTCGATTGATCCGCTTGAGATTACCCCTTGGGCTTTATTTTTTGATGGATCATCGTGTGGTAAAGGTGGGGGAGTAGGGATCCTACGATTTCGCCCGAGAGGTGAGATGTTTGAATTTGCCATCCCTATACGGCCCCTTTGTCACAAATAACAGTGAGTACGAGGCATTACTTCGAGGGCTTCAATATTTGAGAGAAGGCGGGGCCGTTTCGGTTGAAATCTATGGAGATTCGAGTTGGTAATCAAGCAATTGAACGGCCAATACGAGTGCAAAAGTGAAGCGGCGAGGAGTTACTACGAAGAATGCGGGGAAACTAACTCTACGGCACATTCCTAGAGAACATAACGAGGAAGCAAACAGGTGGCTCGGAGCGCCTCTCGGTTACAAAGAGAGTCAAGAAGCGTTTCTTTGCGAGAGGTGTGTGCACTAGGGGCGGATCTTGCGAGAAGATGATTGGAGGAGAGAGATCGTTGATTACTTGAAGGATCCATCCGGAAGGTCTCTAGGAAGCTCGGGTACAAGGCAATAAAGTTCGTTCTTCCGGATGATAATTTATTCTACAAATCATTAGATGGGGTATTACTACGATGCACGGGTCCCGAAGGGGCTAAGCACATGATGAGTGAAGTGCACGATGGGATATGTGGAGCACACCAATCGGCCTACCGTATGAAGTGGGTTATTAGACAAAGTTGGATGTTTTTGGCCGACGATATTAGAGGATTGCTTTGAGTATTACAAGGGATGTCGGGACCGCCAAAGGTTTGGGTATATTTAAAGGGTCCTTGCATCGGCCTTGAATCCCATCATCAAGCCATGGCCATTCAGGGGTTGGGGTATGGACTTGATTGGCCAAATTAATCCACCATCTAGCAAGGGGCATAAGTTCGTGCTTTTGGCTACAGATTATTTCACTAAATGGGTTGAGGCGATCCCACCGAAGAAGGTGACGTCGAGAAAACATGATTGAATTCGTCAAGGAGCACATCATCTATCGATTTGGAATCCCTCGGACAATTACCCCCGATCAAGGGGCACAATTCGTGTCACCGGAGTTCGAGAGAATTTGCCGAAAGCATGGGGATAAAATTGTTTAATTCCTCTCCCTATTATGCCCAGGCTAATGGTCAAGCAGAGGCTTCTAATAAGATCATGATCAAGTTGATACAGAAGAAGATCGACCAGAAGCCAAGAAGGTGGCATTCGGTACTCAGTGAGGCACTGTGGGCTTACCGGATGGCCCCCCATGGAGCTACGAAGACTTCTCCTTACGAGTTGGTTTACGGGCATCACACAATTCTGCCTTGGGAGATGTAATCAGATTCAAGGAGAGTTGTGCTACAAAAGGAGTTGAGCTCCAAAGATTACAGTGGCCTAATGATGGACGAGCTGGAGGATTTACATATGATCCGTCTTAGGGCCCTGGAAAACATCGAGAAAAACAAACTGCGGGTTGCCAAGTACTACAATAAGAAGGTAAAAGTAAGGCAATTTGCAGAAGGCGATCTAGTATGGAAAGCGTTATTGCCGATTGGAACTAAATACGATGAATTCGGCAAATTGTCCCCTAGCGGGAGGGACCTTTTCGTGTGGTCGGATGCGTCCCCGGTAATGCATATATATTGAAAACTTTGCTAGGAGAAGAATTTTCCGCTGCAATAAATGGAAGATATCCGAAGAAATATTATCCTAGCATTGAGATCGATCGATGATTACACACATACGGCACGAGAGATAGCCGGCGCTCAAGAATGAGGCCGCCTTGGGAACAAAAAATCCATGAACAGGGAGAAATGGCCGGTGCCTAGATGCATTGCCCTTAGCACAAAAACTACATTACAAGCTTGCTTCTTGCGGGGATTACATCTAACAACCCTGGTGGTCAGATCTCCAAGGAGGTGGGAAGCAGAAGGCGTGGAGGAAGAAGCGAAAGTATGATTTGATCTTTTCTTTACTTCTTCGGCTCCTCCCTCTTCAGTTGTTCCAGGACCACCGTGACGGTAACTTGGAACGCATGGGGGTGACCATGGTTGGCGGCCTCCACCAAGCTATCCCGGGTTGTCTTCGGGTTGTTGTACTGTCGGAGACATCGAAGCGGAGGAATCAAGATTAGGGGCAAAAAATCCAAGCACAAGCACGAGGTCAAGAAGGAGTCGAAACGTTTACCCCCTACTAGTGCCTCCCGAGCCATGCGACGCTCGCGCTTGGCTTGGCAACGGGCGGTGATGTCCCCGAGGCCGTGCTCCGGATGCCGAACGTGGCGGCGCGGTGATGGTTGGTCCTCTGTTCGGGCGTGGCATCCTGCGCTTCGAGGGGAGGAATCGGAGGAGATGTACTCGAGCACATCTTCGGTCCCGATAATTTCTTCGGGAAGCAAATCAAGGGCTGGAAGAAGACAAGAAGAGAACATGAAGCGCGAGATCATGCGCAAGAACGAGGAGCGGATCAAGGAAGAACTCACTTCCGAATCGTACGCTTCTTTGATGAGCCGCTCTCCTGGGGTTGCTTACCCTTGTCCATGGCTTTGGGGTTTTCTCCTCTAGAGACGGGGGAGGAAATGAGAAATGATGGATGAGTGTGCGAGTGGATTTGCGAGCATCCCCGCGAGGCTATTTTATTGACCGAAGGGGCGCATTGGGAGTGATGATTGGCCGGTACACCTTTGTTGGAATACCAAACGGCAGGGTTTTCTCCCAAGTGCGAAGGGTTTTTTCTTGAACAGTGTTTATGGATTGCCGAATCGGGATCCTCTGCGGATTTTGTGCCAAGGGGCAGTTGTTCTCGCGCGTTCGGCTCAAGATAGCTCCCGAATGCATTCAAAGAAAACAAAATTCGCAGATGCAAAATGCAAAGGGAGTCATCACAAAACAAGCACAGAATTCAAAAGTCCTTCATTTATTGCCGATATTTACACATCCCTAGTACAATCTAGTCGAAGAGCCTATTCAACACAGATTGGGGATGAGTAATTTCGGCAATGGCGTCGCCATAGCCATCAAGGCGCTCCGGGATGAGCTCGATCTCCTCAATGTCCTCTGGCGCGCCGCCCCGGAAGCCGCGCGGCCTGGTGGAGTAGTCGACGTCCGTGTGCGTCGCCATGGCAGCCAGGCCCAAGGTGGTGCCCAGACGAACGCCATGGGTGGCCACCTCATCGACGCGGTGCTCCACCGCGGCAAGGCGCTCCACCGGCGTGTCGCCGCGGGCGTTCACCTTCTCGGCCAGCTGCTCTACCAGCGCCTTCAGCTGGTTGAGCTCAGCATCGCGGGCTGCAAGAAGCAAGAAGAAAAAGATTAGCATCAAAAGCCGGGTTGGATCAAGAGTTAATCTCAGAGCCGTACCATCGATGGCTTCCAGCAACTGTTTGCGCTGGTCCTCCCATTCCAGCTCGGCTATGCCTGCTTTCTTGGAGACGTCCTCCAGCTCGCGCGGGACGCCTCCGGCTCCTCCCTAAAGCGAGAGAGCGTCTTCTTCCCCGTACGGCACGGGGGAGTGGCCGTCGGACTCCGAGGAGTCGTCTGGGAGGGGTTGATTGGCCGGCGCAGGAGGCGGATTCCACTGAATCAATCTGAAAAAAGGGAATGATCGTCAAGGCAAGAAGAAGATCAAAAGTCGAATCAAAGAGGAGGAATCGACGATCATTGCCTCCGGCGCGCGTTGGCGCTGCTCCCCTCTGCCTCGTCGGAGGCGCGGCGGCGGTTGAGGCGGCGCACCATATTGGTTTGGGATGTGCACTGTTTGCAGAAGGGTTAAGATTGGCAAAGGTTCGAGAGCTAGAAGGCCTGGTGGAGAGCTAGGGGGACCTATGGTTGCATTTATAGGCACAGCGGGGATGAATCGTGGCTTCGAGTCGTGGCTTTGGATCGTGGCGCATATCCCAAGAAAATCGGAAGGTGGAAAGGTTTCCTTGGCCAGCCCGCCGACGGGTCGCTTGGAGTTCTAGGCTGAGCCGCGTTCAGTTGATTGGTTCGGCTAAAGAGAATCAAAGTGCCATTCGGGAGTTGGCGTTTCTTTGCCGAATGGGTCGTTCAGCATTATATTTGAAGGTGCGCAGAAGAAAGGAAACAAATTGCAAGAAAATATTACAAGAACGACCAATTCGGTTATACATCAATGAGGGCATTCAAATGTTCAGATGTTTCGCAATCACACCACGAGCATTGGATGTTGTTAGACGGAAATTGTCCAGCAGCTCCTGGCAATCTTTTTGAGTACCAGACAAGTCGGTGAGTTCTGCATCGCATTGCTCTATCTTGGTGATAGCCGATTTTGCTTCCGCTTGGGTCTTTTCTATCAATCCGGGGAGCTCGGCTATTTTCTCTTTGTCGGCCTCTATCTCCGCCGACGGGCTTCTCGGTCTGCTTCTAGAGCAGCTTTCCTGGAAATTTTCAGATCATAAGAAGCCTGCAGGTTAGCCAATGTATCCTTGTGGCTCTCTGCTTGGGATTGTGCCCCGTTCATGGCGTGTTCAGCATCGGCTTTCCTTTTTTCAATAGTCGGGCGGGAGCGCAATTTCCTCAAAGCCTGCTTTATGGGTGCATAAAGGGTATCTAAGCCATAGACGGACGATAGAGAAGCTCGATGTCTTCGGGAAGTTCTTGGGCGATGGATTCAAGCATCTCCTCGAAGTGATCAAGATCTTTGAACCGATCTTGTGCATCCCTTTCTAGCCGGGCAACAATTTCTCTAAGCTTTGATAACACTTCATCCGACGGAGAGGCCGGTATACTCTTTCCATCACCTCGGCGATTTTGGATTGCTCTCTCGACGGCGAGGCTTGATGATGATGGAGCCGATCCTGAGAAGCAGTATTGCCGAGTTAAGAGTGCTAAACGTGGAGGTAGCGAGTCAAGTGCAGATGGATACCTCATGGCTGGTTTCTTGAGCGGGGGCAATCACAGGTGAAGGAGGTGCTCCAGGTAGAGCTGAAGCTTCCGAGCTGGGAGGTGTTGATGCGTGCCTTTGGTAGCTCGTGGGCTTCGGGCTGATGAGGAGTCGGGTCTACCTCTGTTGGGATTATTGTCTCTGCATGACCAACAGGTGACTGTGCCCTTGGAGGACTTGATGGCTCGGTTGGATTGGGAGATTCATCTCCGGAGAATTTATTGCTTCGCGAGAAGGTGATGAAGATGAGATCTCCATTGGGATAGGTAATTCAACCCCGGGTGGACTTGCTTGTTGAATCACTGGGACGTCTACAAGTTGTTCTTCCATTGTCTCTTCGCAAATGTCAAATTGAAAGGGTAAATGCCAGTGTTCATCCTTAAGAAAGGACAGTACAGGTCATACCAGTGGATGGGGCATTGGCGGGTCTTTGTACCGAAGGTTCTTTGGGCTCCGGTCTGGAAATGCACAAAGATATGATTTATCAAGAATGGAGTAATCTTGTAATCAAGAAGGTAAAGGATTTTTACCTCAACAAGCACTTTCTTGACGAGTTCTTCTCCTCTTGGCATTTGGAGGAGCAATCGGATGCGGACCTTGCCTCTGTCGGCAGCAAGGCTAGAAAGGCCGGGATCCGTTGTAGCATACCCGGCCATTAGTTGAGCCGAGTTGTGGATTTGAATCCCGTCTTCGAGATTGGGCCTTCGGCATTGTAAGCAATATCCCCGGCTCGAGGGGCGAGGCACCATGTTCGTGGACAAGAGAGTGAAGGTCGGAATCATGAATAAAGAGGACATGTCGATCCAAAGGTTCATTGTATTACCTCGAAGTTGGCGGGAAATCGGGCATCAACTGCACGACGAACACGTGGACAGGCTCACTGAAGATGTGATCGTGGAATTCTTGCCACCAGTAGTTAAAGGTGGGATGAGCTATGGTCGTGGGCATGAAAGGACAGGTGTAGATAGTAGGACTACACACATATTGGAAGACCCTGCTGTTGTGCATACTCTCTTTGATTTCCTCCCTAGGCTTAAGGAATTCATGCAGAAATAGCCTTGGGGGCATCCGTCCACATCCAATTTGCCCGGCCATTACATTGGGCGATAATATTCATAAGTGCTAGCATTCGGCCTTCCTCCATTGAACTCGGGCGGCGGTATGCATGGGCGGATTATGATGTTGAGAATCTCTAAGAATCTCCCATCTTGACGGCCGGGCTCAAAGGAAAATTCAACAGGGAAAGTCAAGGTGTCATTGTCCAGATAAGGAAGCCAGAGAGGATTGGGGAAACCTTTGAAGAATAACTCGAAGAGCTGGCTGATGTCCTGCTGAACAAGAACAGTTGAAGCCGCTTCTCCATAATTCTGGCATCCTCTGGTAGCTTGGGGCTCTCCTTCAGGGTGATTGGATAAGGGGAAGAACCTGGAGTTCAAATCGACACCAATGATCTGATGCATGTGGAGCTGCAGCCACATTTGAACAAACCACCAAGGGCCGTTGACACATGTTATCCTTTGGCTGGTATACATACGGGTGACGATCGGTGAAGCATATGGTATACGCTGCCCAAGAAGAATTTTCCCAGGGGGAGGCGGTTGCCACTGGCCAGATGAGACGCCATTGCGATGTGGTTCAGGGTAGGCTCGTTGGCTTTACCACAGAAGACAAATCTGCACAGCCACATATTCAGAAATGCTCTGTATTCAACGGCACCCAGGGGATTGTCTTTCATGTGTTTCAAGATGTAATTCTTGTATCCGTTCCCTGGCTTCACCCCTGTTTGCCGTGAGGAATTTTTGAAGTTCCAAGGCTGAACAGACCCTGTGATGTCAAGGCCGGTGATCATATATACATCGGCCAAGGTGGGAGACATTGGGCCGTGGCCAAAAAGGAAGGCGTTGACGCCATTTGACCGAAGTGGCGGCGGCTATCGGGGAGGTCTTAGTTCTTGGGGGTCTCAGCCACGGATAACTCCAAGCACTGGGCGATACGGAGGGTATCCATGTTGGTCAATCCACTCTTGTCTGCAAGAATCCTCCGATACCAAGTTTTCCAGCCTACAATTGGAGGTAAAGGCCAGTTCTTGAAAGCGTCTTGCCACTGAGGCGGTGGAGACAGAGCTGCTTTGAAGGGGATTCTCTGAGATTCAGCTGCGATGAAATCTCGAGGGTCAGAGTTCCCCACAGGACCAAGATAATAAGATCTCGAATTGGCCTCGGCGCGGATCAAAAGCTCAGTAGAAGGCTCCTGGAAGAGAAGCGGAAAAGGAAATCTCAGGTAAAATTGAAAACCTAAATGCCGAACGAGGCTTACGGGGGATGAATTTACCTGAGCATATTGGTTACGAGTCGCCATTGGAGTTTTGAGCTCGGAACAAGGGCATCTAGGGTTGGATCCGGATGAGGATTCCGGCGGATTGCGAAGAACGGTGTTGACGGACTTGATTTGCAGTATTCGTGGCTGGAGTCAATTGCGGAACAAAATTACTTTTATCCCACAATTGAAGGGGCATGTGTTAACACCAAAATTTGGTAAGGAGTCTGACTTGTGGGTTTGGTTCGATAAAGAGTCCGTATGGTGGAAGGAAGGATATTTTCAGAGATATTCGGCAAAGAGATCGCGGTCGGCTATCCGCTCGGTTCGGCAAAGGAACGAAGAGAGCGATTTTGCGGGATTGGACGGTGACGTGGCTCAATCGGGGGAGACGAATGGATGGATAGGCGATCGAGCTTAGAGATAAGTTAGGCAACGAATCCATTCGAAGTTGTACTCAACGGGGTATAAATATGACCCCCGAATGTATGTAACGGACACAATCATTCTTCAATACACACCGGCCTTACGCTAAACCCTAGAGTCCCTTGTCGTGTCGTCGAGTTCTTTGAGAGGGCTTATCGATCCGTCGACCTCCGTGAGTACCGGCAACCTTGTATCATGTCTAGTATCATGCGGTGGATTTAGATCGATGCAAGTAGTCTTGTTACCATGCTTCGTGTCATGCGGTAGATTCAAGCTTGGTTCAAGAGGGTTTCTTGTTAGATCATGAGTCATGCGGTAGGCTAAGGTCTAGCTTGAAGCTAGTTATCGGCTCTATTGGATTTTGGCAAAATCCAATAGATTCATTAAGTTACCCCGTGTTACTTTGAGTTTTACTTTATGTTTTAATTCATGTAACACACCTTTGCCCAATCTAGATGGGTTTGGATCGGCTCTACCTCTTTTATGATCCTTGTTCGAGTAGATTTCATATTTTAACACGTGGATCTTGCGCTTTCCGATAGCCGAAACCGAATCGATCTAGGTTGTCACATGTTGCGGGTTCAAGCTTGTAATGTTTGTATAAATCTTGAAAGAGCCGGGTATCATGCGGTAGATGCAGGTTTTTGGGTTGCTTTGGAGCTAGTCATCCGGTGGATTAGATTCCCAAATCAATCGATAGATTTATTCACTTGGTAATGTTTGTTCCTTCTTCATGGACCCGAATCGGTACATTCGGCCGTATTCGGTTATGTTTCTTCACGAGTAGAACACGTGCTTTATCTATGCTTTAAATGATGTATGCTTTTAGCTTTCCGTGTTTAGATTGTATCATGCGGTGGATAGATCTATTTGTGGAAAGTGGTACGGTTTTTCATGCAAGTTGTATCATGCGGTGGATAGATCTATTTGTGGAAAGTGGTACGGTTTTTCATGCAAGTTGTATCATGCGGTGGATAGATTTGTTGGATATCGTACCGACGGGTTTTAAAGTAACTAGACATGCGGTAGACTAGTGCTTTGGATCTATGCATGCTTGTTTAATACATGATCATGTTCGTGCTTTACTTTATTCATTTATTTAATGATAATCTTCATGGGGATCGGTCATGATCTCGTGTACGTGCATTCTTGTTCAAACAAAGACCGATCGGTTGTCATGCTTACGTCATCCATTCGGCAATATTATTTTTCCCTCTTTGCGAGTTCCCGAATGGTTGTAGTTCGTTGCGAGATAGCTTTATATAGCTATGTGTCACCTCATTTGGCTTCTTAGCCGTAAATATAGAACTGTCGGTACCACCCGGCAAGTTCCAAGCTTTGGTATTTAAGCTGCTTGGTCTTTTGTTAATTTTTAGGAAAAATTGATCGGCACGTCTTTCGCTCTCCCGCGCGTGTGAAGCCGGCTTTGTTCGGCTTGCTTGTGTGTTTGGCGTTGAGTGCACTTTTCGCGTCAACAATCGTGATGACCTAGTTGTCTGCCATGTCGTGGAGCTCAGTGCAACGCTTGGAGAAGTGGCGAATGTAGTCATGGAAGCTCTCGCCCTTCTTTTGCCGGTATTGGCGTAGCTCGCAGGCATTACCGGGTCGGGTGTAGTGAAAGGATCTTGATATCGCCTGGAGGGGGTGAATAGGCGAGACGACCAAATTAAACTTCTCGTCTATGAAAACTTGAGTTGCAAGTGTCCACCGGTCAGACCAGTGATGGTGAGCGGTCAGACCAGTCGCACACTGGGCTTCACAGAAGGCACCGGTCTGACCATTGCCTAGCACCAGTCAGATCGGTGTAGCACAGAGCACCTGCAAAAACAACTTCAAGCGCCTCTTGACTTCTACCACAAACCAAACTTGGTGAGTGTCCTTAGTAGATGATCACAAACAAGGTAATGACCCCTGCACACACAAGTAGCACACCCAAGTAGATCGAATCGGAAGCAAATCAAATATGGTAGAAAACAACTTAGAGAGGCAAAGCACAAAGAGATGCAAGGATTTGTCTCCCGAAGTTCGCCTCCCACTAAAGAATGGCTATGTCTCCGTTGAGGAGCTTGTAAGGGAGAATTCCCACAACAAGCCAGGTCTCTTTCAACCTCTTTCCTCCTTCACGAAGTGACAAGATCACAACCCTCACAAACTTCCCGTTGCTCACCACAACCTTGGGAGCTAGCCGGCGATGCCTAGTCGTCTAGGAGGCAAACCTCCAAGAGTAACAAATGCTTCAAAGCTCATAGACGCAAAACTGAAGTGCTCAAGCTATGGAAATGCTCTTGTTAGCTCACAAAGTCACTATTGAGTTCACTCTCTCAACCCAACACAAAAGATATGGCTTGAATCCACAAATCTCATAAAGAGAGGGTTGGGGAGAAACACTAAGGCTTAGGCCTTGCAAGAATTGGCTTAGGACCTTAGCACGACCACTAGAAATAGCAACCTTCAGCTAAAGAAGGCTTAGAGTATTTATACCCCTCAAAGGAGAAAACTAGCTGTTAGCCCTCGGGCGGCACTGGTCAGGCTGGTGCCTCACACCGGTCAGACCGGTGTTTGAAAAATTAACTGTTGAGCTAGTGGCACCGGTCAGGCCCGAGACACCCCAAAAACCCTTTCTAGGAAACTCACACTTCACCAAAGAGATCAAATGGCTCAGGTTAGGTTAGGAGGGTTTGTTAGCACACTCTAAGGCTCTCAAGGCTAGATCTCACTTAGGTCAACTAATGAGCACTTTGACTTGGTCAACTCTCTAATGTTGCATCCCTCTTAATAGTACGGGATACTTATACTCAAGAGCTTGAATGTCTTCAATATTACCATACTTGAGCAATATCCACTTGTGGGTGTTCAACTTAGCCTTTGACTTGAGCACGTCTCGCTCGGGGGCTTGTGAGACATGGGTACCCCTGGGTCTCCACCGACCAGGCTTACAGCCATTCCCGAAAAGTGGGTCCGGCCTACCAGAAGACCCGTCGACCTGACAGTGGGCCCAATCGACCTAGTTGGTGGCCCACACAACCTCCTGAAGACCTTTCAAAAGATTCCCTAAGCAACCTCATCCAGGATGACTTCAAGACTTGGCGTGCAATACAAGACATCGATGGATTCCGACCAAGCAGATTGACGGATAGGGCAAGTGTTGTAATCAACTAGATTTAGGTCTCCTGGTCGTAACCGACCAGGAGTCTGGGAACCGACCTTGTCCGCTGTCCAATATAAGGCGGGCAGGGCAACCCCTTGTAACAATACGCGATCCTCAAGCAATCTACACCAACAACTAGATGTAGGGTTTTACTCTCCGGAGGCCCGAATCGGTATGAACTCGCAGTGTTCTTTGTGTTCTGTGTGCTCGTGCGCAACCTTTGAGTTCTTAGCCCTAGATTCAACCACGTCGAACAAATAAACCACCGGTGTTAACCCCCCTGTCGGTGTTTTAGACCGGCAACCTACTAAGGGGAGTACCCGAAGTAGATGAATGTGGCCTCACCGAGATCGGTAACTCGAAGGAAGAGACACGTGGCACACAATTTAGACAGGTTCGGGCCGCGAGGTGCGTAATACCCTACGTCCTGTATGCTGCGTAGCTCTGGATTGATTGGGTACGATTACAAGATGATGCAATCTTATGCCATGAGATGAGATGATGAGAGAGGGGTCCCTGCCTCGCCTTATATAGTCCGGGAGGCAGGGTTACAAGTCGGAATAGGGAGAGAGTACTAGTCGAGTATGTCTAGGAGCCTTCTATACAGTGCGGGAGATGTACAGCTTCCTAACCGAGTAATTCTCCTCTGTAGTCCTTGTGCTTCACGCCATCAGGTACCATGCAGCGCAAGTCAGGTAGTCCCAGGGGCCCACCGAGTAGTCGTTCCTGGTACCCACCGAGGTAGTGGGCCCAGGGAGGTCCATACGACAAGCCCCCGAGTACTTTGTAGTCGAGAAGGATAGCTTCAAGTAGTCATGACGGCCCTAACGAGTAGTCCTCAAGCGTCCCCGACTACTACAAGTCAGAAGTCCTCAAGAGTAGTCGAAGAATCCTGAGGCTAGAATGTACTCCAGCTGATGTTTGAGCAATCCTGAAGTCTTCTCGAGTAGTCCCAAGCGTCCTCGAGTGCCGCCCTTGAAGGTCTTCAACAATGCCCGTGTTGTCTTGAAGCCGAAGCTGATATGGAAGTGCGATTGCAAAATCGCACTCCATATGGAGTAGCCCTCGAGCCTTAGGTTGAGTTGTAGACTCTGGCTGAGGGTCCATCTGAAGTTTTGGCAAGAATATCCCAAAAATCCGGAGAAAAAACCGAAGGACACGTGGAACGGAGCCCCCGAGCCTTGAGTCGAGTACTTCCTCTCGAATTGAAGGGTCATCTTGTAGAATGTGTCCTGAGATGCTCTTGAGTCTTGTCACTTCTCAGGAAGTCAATTAGAAGTAGCCGAGCCCCCGAGGTGAGGCGCGTCGACTAGTTGAAGTTGAAGGGTCACGCGCGGCCGCTGAGTCAGCCGAGCGCAGACTTATCCATCCGGCCATTGGAGGGTCACGTTGACTTATAATTAGAAGCCAAAACCCTTAGGGTTTTTCACCCTACGCAGTTGTTGCCATTCCCAGCAGATCTTGGCCAAAAATCGCCACCAGTGCACGCTGCCGCCGCTGAGTGAAGCATAGATCTGAGTGCATCGCCGCAGAGAGCCACCACAGTAGCCCCCGAGCGGATGCGCGTGAAGACACCGTGCACTTGGAGGATGAAGCCATCTCCGTCAAAGACCACGAAGGCCGCCGGCGGAAAGAAGAGGGGCCGTGAGGAGGCCGCCGGATCTGCTGCAGGGACATCACCGCCGGTGTCCCCGCCGCGGCCAGATACAAACCGCGAATGGAAGAAGTCCAAGGCGAAGACCGAAGACTTGCTGGCTCTCCTCAACAGTGGATTCCTGCGAGAGAAGGAGGTGGACATGTGGAGGGCCGCCGCCGAGGATCCGTACCCCATGGAGAAGAATCCAGATGAGATCCCGATGTTCGCGCGCTTCGCGGAGCGCGGACTGTCTCTCCCGGCGAGCGACTTATTCAAGGGGCTCATGGGGTACTACGGCATCGAGTACCTCAACCTCAACCCCAACGGTATCTTCCACACTGCCGTCTTCGTACATTTCTGCGAAGCTTTTCTGGGGATCAAGCCCCATTGGATATTCTTCCGGAAGTCCTTCCAGGTGAAGCCGCAACCCAGCGCCAGCAACCCACGGGTAGTCGAAGGAGCGGGGATCCAGATGCGGGAGGACGCCGCCGAGCAGTACCTCTCGTACAAGCTGATAGACTCCAATCAGGACTGGAAGGCCAAATGGTTCTACGTCACGAACCACCACCCGGAGCTGCCGAAGCCCAGCGGGAAGCAGCCCAAGCATCATCCGTGGTGGAACTCCGAGCCGACGATGCAGGAAGGGATCCAACTGCCCGAGTTGTTGGCGCAGATCAAGGCGCTGAGGGGAAGCCGGGCTGAGGGCCGAGCACGTGGCCTTCAGCTTCATGAAGCGCAGGGTGCAGCCGCTGATGGCTCGCGACACCCTGGGGTACGAGTACACCGGCGACGACGATACATCGCGGATGCCTGGAGACGAAGTCGACGACGACGACATTGTCGACAGGCTGGCCCAGATCTTCAAGGATATGCCGCCGTACACGGCGTGCCCCGTACCAGAGTACTCTGACGCGCGCCCACCAAAGGAGGTTAGTAGCCGCATCCATAGTCGAGTACCCATTGCATGCGAGTAGTTGCGCTGATGAATTTTTCTCGCAGGATGACTTGAAGAAGTTCGTCTCAGAGCCGCCGCCGCCTCCTCAGCTACTCGAGGTCCCAGAGGAGGGGAAAACCAAGGCCAAGGAGCGCGTGAAGTTGGCGAAGGAGATGACACCGTTGTCGTGGAAGACACGTCCGAGGAGGACGACGACGAGGAGACGTTGCAGGACTGCTTCCAGCTGCGGTCGAGGTTTAGCCGTCCTGGCTTACCTCACATCCCTCTCGTTCAGGATCAAGCAGCTAGCCTGGAGGCTAGTCTGCCCTCGCCGCCGAGGAGGCCGCGCAATGCGGCCCGCAAGCGCGTGGACAAGAAGTTGAAGGTCACGGAGACCACGTCCCAAGAGGTATACCGTCTTGAGTAGTGTAGTCAAGTTCCGATGTTTCGATTACATGTGTTGACGATGAAGTTTCCTTGCTTGCAGAAGATACCGCCTATCGAGCCCGTTGAGCAGGGCGATGAAGGCGAGTGGGACACGGTGGGGGAGGCAGCTGGTAGTCGCAGCCCAGCCCCCACTGTCGAAGAACTATTGGCGTAGATGGAGCGCCAGCCCCCTGCTGCTCAGGGGGGCACGGAACCTGCCGCTGCTGCTGCGGAAGAGGCAGCGCCCGCAGAGGCGCAGGAGGAGGTGCCTGCCGAGGCGAGACTGGTCGACATCGCCAGTATCCTCGGCGCCCCAACTGTGACGGTGGTCCGGTCGAGCTTGTAAGTGTTGATTCTCCCCGCGTAGTACTTGATGCGGTAGTCGTGCTTGATTGATAACCGGCTTGTGTACTCTGCAGGAAATCGACGGACTTGTCCTGGGAGGGGGATGAACCCGCTGCAGTGGTGGCGGAGGAGGAAGCCACGCCGCCCGCTGAGGATTCCGCTCCCGCCCCTCAGGCGGAGCCCGAGGCGTCGGCTGCCGAGGCTACGTTGCTTGAAGCCAACGTAGTTGAAGGTGAGTACTCTACTGTGGTTGAAGTGTCGTCGTAGAGTAGCCGTAGTCGCTATGTTGACTGATACACCTGTCTTCTTGTCGACAGGTGCTGAGGTCGAAAGGAGCGAGATCCCGTCGGCGGTGCCCGTAGAAGACGTGGCACCATAGACTCAGGAGGCTGCCGCAGAAGCCCCTGAGCCGATGGAGGTGGCCGCCGGAGAAGCCGCCGCGACGGCTGGAGGAGAGGACGCCGCCACGCTACCAGGACCCGCTCTGGAGGTGGTCGTCCGCTCGCCAGAGATACAGGACGCGGAGCCGATCCGCTCGGCGCCGATGACCGAAGCCGCTACAAGTAGTCGTGGCGGGATCGAGTTGTTGGCGGATGACCTGGTCGATCCGGCAACGGTGGCTCGGCATCTGGAGGCAGTCCGCCAAGCCGAGCAATGGATGAAGGTGAATAGTCATAACCCTTGAGTAGTCAATCCTTTAGCGTTGAGTACCCATCTGATGTGTCTTGTCTGCACAGGACGTCGCTGAGAGGTCCTGTTTGAAGTCGGAGATGCTTCAAGGGTACGGCGACGCGGTGCTTCGGGCCGAGACACTGGAGGATCAACTCTTGAAGTCCCGGAAGCACGCCGCCGCCGCCTTCACCAAGTACATAATGACATCCAGGAGATGCAGGCGAAGAGCGACGACTTGGTGCGGAAGAACAAGTCTCTCCGCAACAAGAACAAAGGTACACCACTTGTCTTGTTGAGTACTTGTTGGAGGTCGAGAGGTAGTCTAACCCGCTGTGCCTTGTTGATTGCAAAGCTTGAGACTCGGGTAGATCAGCTGAAGACTTCGGAGACTGATCTGAAGAATCTTTTCTACCGGGAGCGGGGAGGTCCACCGTGTGCGGAGTTAGATTATAAGGAGCTTGCTTATGAGTGCGACAAGCACATGGAGCTCCGTATTGCATCAGACCGTGACCTCGTCAACTGCTACAAATCATTGCGGAAGGCTGAACGAGAATTGCGAGAAGCTGCGGGCCCAGCTCAAGGAACTTGAAGAAGCCGCGCTCCCCATTGCGAGGCTGCGGTGCCTCATCCCGGCAGTCCCAAGATAGCGTCGGTCGCCGGTGGACCGGTTGAAGGAAGCCCCCGCCCGGCCGGGCGACCTACGTGAAGCATCCGGCGAAGTCGATCCGAACCGAGTGCCGGCCTTCATGAAGTCGTACTTCCCGAAGGCTCCGTAGATGTAGTCGCCGGCGGGCTAGCCGCCAACTGCACCGACGAGCAAGATGCGTAGCCGCTGGAGCAGATGGCGCCTATTGCAGATCAAGTCGCCGAAAAACTTAATCTCTAGTAGTCCTGAAATAGTTAGCTCGTAGCAGTGGTTGTACAAAAACAATTGTAATGAAATTGTTTAAGTATGAATGAAGAAAAGTTTCCATCAATGAGTACTCGTTGCCGCGATCTCTGAGTGCGGAGTCCCATCGTGGAGTTGCCGCGAGTAGTCGTACTCGGCAGTAGTCCCACAGAGGGAGGAAGACAGTAAAGCAGTTGATGAACAATCGAACTTTATTACTGAAGAAGTACACCTGGATGGCCAGGGCCGTAGTTACAGAGTAGTCGCCAGGACCCGGAGGCCACCTACGGCTAAGTAGTGCTAGGGCGTGTAGCCGCTTACAGCAGTAGATCCGTAAGTAGCCGTATAGGCTGGATCTAGGAGTACATTGTCTCTCGATGACCGCCGCTAGAGTCCTTTGTCGCTCGTCGCGGAGCCGGGGACTCGTAGGTAGCCGCATGGGCTGGATTCTGGAGAGGGGTAGTCCGAAGACTAGTGCCTGGACCCGGAGGCCGCATACAGCGAAGGAGTAGTCCAGAGACTAGTGCCCCGACCCGGAGACCGCTTACGGCGGAGGGGTCTTGATGTAGTCGCGTAGACTTGAGCCCCAGGGTAGTCGTGTGGACTAGGCGTAGAACCGACAGAGCTGGTCGACGTTCCACAAGTTGTTGACGTCTTCGCCTTCAAGTATCTGGAGGCGGTAGGAGCCCGGCCCGGTCACCTTTGCGACTGTGAAGGGGCCTTCCCAGGGGGAGCTGAGCTTGTGTAATCCTTCCGTGTTCTAGATGCGATGGAGGACGAGATCACCAACGTTGAAGGAGCGTTCCTTGACGTTGCGATCGTGGTAGCGTCGGATACCCTCAAGGTACCTTGCTGATTGGACGAGGGCGGCGCAGCGAGCTTCTTCGAGCCTGTCGATGTCAACTCGTCTGCTGTCTTCAGAGACGCCTTCATCGTAGTGCTCCACTGCTGGTGAATCCCATATGACATCAGCAGGGAGGATTGCTTCGGAGCCGTAGACCAGGAAGTAAGGGGATTGCCCCGTTGGCTTGGAAGGCTGAGTACGTAGCCCCCAGAGTGCATTGGGTAGTTCCTTGATCCACTTGCCTCCTTTGGAGTTAGCAGCGTTGTGTAGCCGCTTCTTGAGAGCATCGAGCACCATCCCGTTTGCGCGCTCGACTTGTCCGTTGGCCCGAGGATGGGCAACTGAGACGTATCGGACGTCGATCCCGCTGTTCTCGCAGTACTCTCAGAACTGGTGGTTGTTGAAGTTGGAGCCCGTGTCCGTGATGATGCGATGGGGTAGTCGGTAGCGATGCACGAGTTCATCCGGGAAGTCGAGTACTCGTCGGCCTTGGGGCATGTGACCGGCTTGACCTCGATCCACTTGGTGAACTTGTCGATGGCCACCAATACTCTGTTGAATCCACCTGGCGCAGTTGGCAGTGGCCCAATCATGTCGAGCCCCCAGCAGGCGAAAGGCCAGGTTGGCGGTATGGTGACTAGCTTGTAGGCTGGGACGTGTTGCTGCTTGGCGAAGTACTAGCACCCTTGGCACCTTCTGACGAGTTCTTCGGCGTCGCCCAGAGCTGTGGGCCAGTAGAAAGCTCGTCGGAAGGCCTTGCTGACCAGCGTGCGAGAGGACGCGTGGTTGCCGCAGACGCCCTTGTGGATCTCCTCCAAGATGTCCTTGCCTTCTTGTCTGGGGACGCACTTCATGAGTACTCCGGATGATGCGCCCTGTCTGTAGAGCCTGTCTCCGATGAGGACGTAGGACTTGGCGCGGCGGATGAGCTGCTCGGCCAAGTTCTTGTCCGAGGGAACCTTCTTCTCGCTGAGGTAGTCGATGAAGGGTTGTCTCCAGTCCACGTCGATCATCATGACCTCCTGGCCAGCTGGGAGATGCGCTGGGGCAGTGGTCGGTGGCGCCGGCTCCGAGATGGATGGCGTGTGAAGCTCGTGGACGAAGACACCTGCTGTTACTTGAGCGCGAGTAGAGCCAAGCTTCAACAGGACGTCCGCTGCAACGTTGTTGTTGCGGACAATGTGGTGGGACTCGAGACCATAGAACTTGTTCTCGAGCTTGCGGACTTCTAGGCAGTAGGCGTCCATGTTCTCCTTGTTGAGGTCCCAGGACTTATTGAATTGGTTGATGACCACTACGGAGTCGCCGTAGACTAGTAGCCGCTTGATGCGCAGTGAAGCCGCGAGGCGGAGCCCGTGTAGGAGAGCTTCGTACTCGGCTTCGTTGTTTGAGACCTTCCAGAAAATCTGCAGGACATACTTGAGTGGTTCGCTCGTTGGAGAGATCAAGAGTACTCCTGCACCTGCGCCCTCGAGGTTGAGTGAGCCGTCGAAGTACATCACCCAGTGCTTTGGTCGCTCGGTTGGAGTAGGTAGCTGATTCTCCCGCCACTCCGCCATGAAGTCGACTAGCGCCTGCTACTTGATGGTTGTGCGTGGCTTGAAGTTGATGGTGAGGGCCCCGAGCTCGACTGCCCACTTGGAGATTCTTCCAGTAGCATCTTGGTTTTGCAGGATGTCGCCGAGCGGGTAGTCGGTGACGACGGAGATCGAGTACTCCTGGAAGTAGTGTCGTAGCTTCCGCGAGGTGATGAGCACTGCATACAGGAGCTTCTGTACGGGCTGGTAGCGTGTCTTGGATTCCCGACGGGACCTCGGCCGACGAAGTAGACCGGTCGCTAGGCTCGTGTAGGCGTGGTCGTCTTCCCGCCGCTCAACGACGATGGCGATGCGACCACGTGAGTAGTCGCAGCGAGGTAGAGCAGTAGCTGCTCGCCTTTGCGAGGAGCCGTGAGGACTGGTGGCTTCGATAAGAAGTCCTTGAGCTGGGAAAGGGCTTGGTCCGCCTCTGGGATCCACACTAACTTCTCTTGGTGCTTAAGTAGTTTGAAGAAGGGGAGCCCCCATTCTCCAAGCTTCGAGATGAATCTGTTCAGGGCCGCCATGCATCCGGTCAGCTTCTGGACGTCTTTGATGGACGTGGGAGCCTTCATGCTGGTGATGGCGGAGATCTTCTCGGGTTTGGCTTCGATGCCGCGGTGGCTGATGATGAAGCCGAGTAGTTTTCCCGAAGGTACGCCGAAGACGCACTTGTTCGGATTGAGCTTCCAGCGGTACTCGCGCAGGGATACGAAAGTCTCTTCAAGATCGTTGATGAGGGTACTGGAGTTTCTGGTCTTGACGACAACGTCATCCACGTAGGCTTCGACGTTCTTGTTGAGTTGCCTCATGAAGCAGGCCTGGATAGCTCGTTGATATGTGGCGCCAGCATTCTTCAACCCGAAGGACATGGTCGTATAGCAGTACGCGCAAAACGGGGTGATGAACGCGGTCTTCTCCTGGTCTTCTTCCTTGATCGCGATCTGGTGGTACCCAGAGTAGCAGTCGAGGAAGCAGAACAGATCGCAGCCGGCCGTGGAGTCGATGACTTGATCAATCCGCGGCAACCCCAAAGGGTCCATGGGGCAGTTCTTGTTGAGGTCGGTGTAGTCAACGCACATCCTCCACTCATTCGAGTTCTTCTTGCGGACGAGGACGGGGTTGGCGAGCTACTCAAGATGGAAGACTTCTCTGATGAAGCCAGCCACGAGTAGTTTGGCGAGTTCCTTCTTGATGGCGTCTTGTCTGTCGTCAGTGAAGCGGCGGAGGTGTTGTCGCTTCGGGGTAGCTTTAGGGTCGACGTTGAGTGAATGCTCAATCAACTCCCTGGGCACCCCTGGCATGTCCGCTGGCTTCCACGTGAAGATGTCGTGGTTAGCCCGGAAGAAGTTGATGAGCGTGTCTTCCTATTTGGGGTCGAGACCCGCCCCGATGGTGGTGGTCTTGCTGCTGTCGCCTGTCCCGAGGTCAATTGTTTTGACCAGAACCTCCTCAACTGGCTGAGGCTTGTTAGCTTTGTCCGACTTCTCCGGGATGTCGAGTTCACTTGGGGCAAGCTTCTTTGACGAAGCGTAGATCTCCATCATAGCGTTGGGTACTTGATTTGTGGAGGCGATCTCCACAGCTTTCGTGTCGCAGTCGTGCGAGATCCTCAAGTCCCCTTGGAGTGAGAGTACACCTGCTGGGCTTGGCATCTTGAGTACCAAGTAGGTGTAGTGGGGTACCGCCATGAACTTAGCGATAGCCGGTCTGCCGAGGATGGCATGGTAGGACGTCTCGAAGTTCGCGACTTTGAACTTGACGTACTCGGTACGGTAGTTGTCCCGAGATTACCCAAAGGTAACTGGCAGGACCACTGAGCCCAGTGGGATAGCCGCGTTCCCGAGGACGATGCCGTAGAAGGGCGAGGAGCCCTTGGTGAGCATGTGTGTGATGTCGAGCCCCATCTTCTTCAAGGTCTTGGTGAAAAGGACGTTGAGCCCGCTTCCGCCGTCGATAAGGACCTTGTTGAGCTTGGAGCCTGCGACCACTGGCTTCAGGACGAGAGGGAAACGCCCTGGTTCGGAGAAGCTGGTCCATTGATCCGCGTGGGAGAAGGTAATGGGTACCTCCGACCACCTGAGAGGCGTCAGAGCCGCTGGTTCAATGCTCATGACTTCTCGACAGGTAGCATTTTGTTTCCGTCTCTGGGTAGTCCGCCGAAGAGGACGTTGACAGTCTTGTCGGGTTCCTGGAAGTCGTCGTTGCCTCCGTCGTTCTTCTTCTTGCCTTTCTTGTCGTGAGGGTGCGGTGGCTCTGGAGTACTCTTGAGTGCTCGCCTAAGTTGGTAGCACTGCTCGGTGGTGTGGTTGTCGTCCAGATGCCACGAGCACTTCTCCTTTAGCAAGTCTTTGAAGCCGCCGGAGGTCTTCTTCGAGTTCTCCTTCGCAGGGCGCTGGATAGCCGTGACAGTGTTGTCTGGCTTGCGCTTGCGGTTGGGACCCGAGTAGTTGTTGTTGTTGCGACCGCCTTGGTTCCCGTTGTTGCCACTGCCGCCGCCCGTGTTCTGCTTGCTCTTGCCATGGATGGCATTGTACTTGGCGTTGGCCTTGTCTTCTTCATCCGCCCAGGATGTGATCATGTCCTTGAGGTGGGGGATTGACTTGGGGCGGCGGCGACCGAAGTCTTCAAAGGTGCGGCGGTGGTAGAGGCCGTCTTGGAAGAGGTCGATGACCTCCTTGTCGGTGACGTCAACTACGGTGGCGCGCTTGTCGAAGAAGCGACGCATGTATTTGCGGAGGGTCTCGCCTTGTTCCTGCTTGACCATGGCAGGTCCATGCGAGTACCCGATCGGCCCATGGCGCCCGCGAAGTTGCTGGTGAACTGCTCCTTCAGCTGGCCCCACTTGTCGATCGAGTGCTTGTCCAGCGACTTGAGCCATGTGAGTGGAGCTTGGTCCAGGCAGAAGGAGAAGTAGAGGCACTTGGTGTCGTTGTTGCCGCCAGCGTTCTCGATGGAGAGGGCGTAGCACCTGAGCCACTGGATGGGATCTTGCTTCGCATCGTACTTGGTGATCCCCAAAGGTTTGAACTTGTCGGGGAGGAGCAAGTTGCGAAGCCGAGGAGAGAAGGCGGGGAAGCTGTCGTTGTCGCCTGCGGTGGCGGACTTCTTCCGCCGCAGCTCTTCAATCTTCTGACGGCGCGTCGTAGCCGCCCTGTGAGGCTCTGGAGGCGTGGCTGTTCGCGTGGTCTTGACCGCCGCGACTGCCCCGCCGTCGGCCCTCCTGTTGGCCCCGTGGTTGGAGCTTCCACCATCGCTGCCGCCGCCGCCAGGGTCACGGCCGCCGCCGCCATGGCCGTGGTGAGGGATGATCTCGCGATTGCTGTTGCCACCCTGTGAGGGTCCGCCGGCGTTCACATGAGTGCGGTTGGGCTGAGTCGACAGCTCGGCTGGAGTACGGTTGCGGCCGAAGTCTGCGCTACGACTTGTAGCTTCGTTGTCGCGGTTCCTGACGGGAGGAGGCTGGTTGACCCTGTTGTCGACCCGCGTGAAGTAGGCGTCTTCAGCGAGCTTGGCAATGACTTCTCCAGCGCGTATCCCCTGAGCTTAGCGTGCGATCGCTGTGATCGACATGAGGCATTGCTCAGGGGTGGTGTGTACCCTGCTCTCGACTTGCTCGAGGGCCTCCGCAAGGTTGCAGATGGGTAAGCTGTCTCGGAGACGCCGGCGCCGTTCGTTTCGTCTTCGATTGCGCTCGCGTCGAGCGTCCCTGCTGGCGTCGGTCTCGTCCGCGGGAGCCTCAGCAGACAACTCATCTGCGGAGATGTCTTCGAGGTACTTGTCAGTTGCCGTCCCCGAAGGTCCTGGCGTGTCGCCGGCAGCCATGAAGACTTGGCGATCGGGGTTGCCAAGACAGGAGTCGGAGCTCGCCACCTCGGTTGGAGTGTACTCCTCAGCTCGGGCAAGTGGTGTTCCCTCCTGGAACGGGAGCGAGTCGAGGTAGGCGATGTAGCGTGAGTCCCCACTTATCAGGTCGGCGGGCTTGCGGTCTAGCAAGTAGACAAATCTGTCGGTCGGTGTCGACGTTATAACTAGCCCGAAAGCCGGCCCTGATAAGGGTTGCTCAGTAGTGTTGTCTTCTGACTCGGGATCCTCAGGGTCTGACCCGAAGTCGAATTCGTACGCGGAGTCCGAGTAGAAGCCGGGGAGGGGGTTGGAGTTAGAAGTGTGGCCGGGGGCGGTGTCGGAGTCCGAGTTGTACTCGGGTACGGGCTCCTTGCCGGCCCGGCGCGCGGAGGGAGCCTCCGTGCGGGCCCTGCAGAGGTTGCGGGGGCCACACGTGGAGCGCTCGCGGGGTGGGGGGACCACATGCGATGGCTGAGCAGCCGGCTCGCACATGGTAGCCCAAGGGAACGTCGAGTTCGAGTTGGAAGCGGATCCAAGCTCGAAGTCGGCGTGTTTGTCGAAAAGCGAAATTTCGCCGAACTTGCCGGCGAGTTCGCCCTTGACTACTTCGGGAAGCGTCACCAAGCCGGTCTCCGGGTTGGGCGGCATGGTGAGGCGGCGTTGGAAGGATCCAGCGCCGTCACCAGTGCAGACCCAGGCACCGAAGACGAAGGTGTCGCCGCGGTTGAAGGCGACAGTTGGCTTGATGTAGACGGGAGCCGTCGAGTTCGCCATGTGATCTCGTGCGAGATCCCCTACCTGGTGCGCCAGCTGTCAGTGTTTTAGACCGGCAACCTACTAAGGGGAGTACCCGAAGTAGATGAATGTGGCCTCGCCGAGATCGGTAACTCGAAGGAAGAGACACGTGGCACACAATTTAGACAAGGTTCGGGCCGCGAGGTGCGTAATACCCTACGTCATGTATGCTTGCGTAGCTACGGGATTGATTGGGTACGATTACAAGATGATGCAATCTTACGCCGTGAGATGAGATGATGAGAGAGGGGTCCCTGCCTCGCCTTATATAGTCCGGGAGGCAGGGTTACAAGTCGGAATAGGGAGAGAGTACCAGTCGAGTATGTCTACGAGCCTTCTATACAGCGCGGGACATGTACAGCTTCCTAACCAAGTACTTCTCCTCTGTAGTCCTTGTGCTTCACGCCATCAGGTACCGTGCAGCGCAAGTCACGTAGTCCCAGAGGCCCACCGAGTAGTCGGTCCTGGTACCCACCGAGGTAGTGGGCCCAGGGAGGTCCATATGACACCCCCAGTGGACTGTTCAGATCTAAACCTCTGACACAGTCCCATATGTCGTCCCATACAGTGCCACATAAATCTTTTGATGATGTGGAGGAGACAGAGAGCGAGGAGAGAGAACGTGGTCGTTGCCTCGCGAAACAACCACCTCATGAGCGAAACAACTACCTCATGAGACAACTTCACAATCATTGTATGAGTTGTTGTTGCTATGCAACTCAAAATATTCCTTTTTTATATGCACAAATTAAGGATTTATATAGATCTACCAGACAACCCATTGTATAGGTTGTCTGTTGACTCGACCCAAGTTTATGTATAAATGTATGGGACGTCCTATCATACGATACCAATGTACTTGCCCTAAGGCTGAGTCCAACATAGGAGGCAAAAGCATTTTTGCCTTTCCGATTGCTACTATTCATTCTATGCATCTTATCCAACAGATGAGCCATATCGGGGATGCAAACTGCATCGGAGGAGAGCGGCGATGCAAAATTGCACTCCCTCTTTCCTCGAATGCATATGAGCTCGACGGAGCCAGGCGAGGAGCTATCAGCGGAGCGCGGCCCCGCGGCGTTGGAGCCTGAGCTTAGAGGCGGACGACCTCGAGGCGGAGCGGGCCCTGATAGTGCTCGGAGGGGACGGGGGAGCGGCGCTCGAGGCATGGCAAGCAGGGGAGGCCGAGTCCTAGGGGATCCCGGACACCGACGTTGGAGCTCGAGCTCAGAGGTGGAGCGCGACCCTAACAGTGCTTGGAGGGGATAGGGCAATAGCGTCGGCATCCACGCCCACTGGCCCCTTCGGAGCACGACGCAAGGTGCGGCCAACCGCGGTGGCCTCATGGGTGAACTTGTCGGCCTCCCACTGACGCAAGCCTTATCGCAGGCGGCGCGCTCCCACTCACGGTGCTCCATTGGGTCCAGGAACTGGCAGTGGAGGATCTGCTGGTGTTCCATCAGCCGCTGCACCAGCTGGTCGAAGAAGGATGCCTAACGCGCTCAGTTGCTTCTGCCGCCACTGCTTCCTCTTGCGCCGCGATGCGTCTGCCGGCGGCGGCTGCAGGGGCAGCTCCTTCTCTGCCTCTTTCTCGCCTGCGCGGTCAGCGGAGCTCGTAGACGGCGAGCCAAATCCACCCACCGGCCGCCGCTGCCGCTGCCGCGTTTCTCCTCTCCCCGTTGATTGTTTCTTCTGCTATTGGAGATAATAGATTTTGCGTGGGTGATGCATACACCATGCGCGATGCAGATGAAGGGATGCCTCTCTCATTTTGCATTGCGTTGTTGGACTTTAAGTGTGAATGCGACAGCCTCACATGTGTACTTTCTTCGTCCCTAAAAGAGTATCGCTATTGGTTTCTCTGTTACAAGTTTGACCGGATCTGTAGAAAAAATGTGTAACATTTTAATCTTCAAATAAATTTGTTTAGAAAACTAGATTCAAATATCTATCTAACTATACTAATTCTGTACCATAAATATTAATATATTTTGAGAAGCTCTGAGAAACAACACTTTTTTTGAACGGGGGAGTAGACCCTAACGCTGTACGTAGGGATGGATTTGGATGTCTGGAAATCCGAATTATCCGTATTCGTAGCCTTTAAAAACGCTAATATGGATATCTGTTTCGTATTCGTTTTTAATATGGATGTCAGATGGATGTATTCGAATCCTATTTTCAATATTATCCGTATTCGACATTATCTGAAATATCCAACAAAAATCCGACATTATTCGTATCCACAAAAAATAAAGTACGCATAGAAATCATCTAAAATTTATTTATGTTGCTGAATGCTAATTACAAATGATGTTAATTTTAATATTACTTGTAAAATAATTATTTACACCATTTTAATTATTAGAATTATATAAATGACAACTAACTAATTATGCTAATCTAATATTACTAAATTATATAATGTTATTTTTAAATTAATTTTGACGTGTCTAATCATAGTAATTTTAAATACATGTTTAGCAAATAAATAAAGTATATTTAAATGTATTTATGTACTTATTTTTACTAATAAAAGATGTTTATATATTTACAAAATTACTTATTTTATATTTATTGTGATTAATTAATTAATATGTTATTTGCAATAAAATATCTATTATGTATAATGATTATAATTTACTCTACTTGTAACATGATTTGATCAATTATAAAACTATCGACAAATGAAATTGAAACTCATTATGACTCTATGTTATAAATTGAGTAAGTATTCGAATTTGAATCCAAATTCGAAATATCTGTTTTATATTCGTATTTGTATCCGAATTGAAAATAAAATATATTAAATAATGACATCTGAATCGGTATCCATGTGTATAAGGCAACCGCGTCCGCCATTTGCACTCGGTTGGCCGCCTGTCCTGTCCACCACGGCGGCGAGCACACCGACCGTTCCCACTCCGCATATAATCCACCGAGCCGGCCACAGACCAAACAACCGTCCCCGCCATCCCACCCCACCCCACCCGGCCCCACCACCCACGCACGCCGGCCCGTTCGACCCCCCCCCCCCCCCCCCCCCCCCCTCCCAAACACGCCTTCCGCCGGCCTTTGGCGCCCGCCGCCGCGCCGCCGGGCTTGATGAGCCTCTGCTCCAACCTCTTCGCGCTGCTTCGCAAGTCCCGCGCGCTCGCCACCAGTGCCGCCGGCGCCACCGTCGCCGCTACGGCCTCCGCGACCGCGACCACGGCCAACGGGATGGAGGAGGCGGTGGCCGCGGCGGGCCCGCTCCGCACGCGCGTCTGCATCATCGGGAGCGGCCCCGCCGGGCACACGGCGGCCATCTACGCCGCCCGCGCGGAGCTCCAGCCCGTGCTCTTCGAGGGCTGGATGGCCAACGACATCGCCGCGGGCGGGCAGCTCACCACCACCACCGATGTCGAGAACTTCCCGGGCTTCCCCGACGGCATCATGGGCGCCGACCTCATGGACAACTGCCGCGCGCAGTCCGCCCGCTTCGGCACCAAGATCCTCAGCGAGACCGTCACCTCCGTCGATTTCAACGCCCGCCCCTTCCGCGTCGCCTCCGACGACACCGTCGTGCACGCCGACTCCGTCGTCGTGGCAACCGGCGCCGTCGCGCGCAGGCTGCACTTCGCAGGCTCCGACGCGTTCTGGAACAGAGGCATCTCCGCCTGCGCCGTCTGCGACGGGGCCGCGCCCATCTTCCGGAACAAGCCCATCGCCGTCGTCGGCGGCGGGGATTCCGCCATGGAGGAGGCCAACTTCCTCACCAAGTACGGCTCGCAAGTCTACATCATCCACCGCCGCAACGCCTTACGCGCGTCCAAGATCATGCAGGCCCGCGCGCTCTCCAACCCCAAGATCCAGGTCGTCTGGGACTCCGAGGTCGTCGAGGCCTACGGCGACGCGGAAGGGGGCCCGTTGGCCGGCGTCAAGGTCAAGAACGTCGTCAGCGGCGAGGTCTCCAATCTCCAGGTGGCCGGGCTCTTCTTCGCCATCGGGCACGAGCCGGCGACCAAGTTTCTTGGAGGGCAGCTCGAGCTCGACTCCGATGGATATGTGGTGACCAAGCCCGGCTCTACGCACACCAGTGTTAAGGGGGTCTTCGCGGCAGGAGACGTCCAGGACAAGAAGTACCGCCAGGCCATTACTGCTGCTGGATCAGGTATAATGTCTTGAACCTTCACTGTAGTTTTAGTGCTGCTGTTTTCATAATCAATGAGGCCAATATGATTTGCACAATTGTTAGTGATGAAATCACGGTTTCTTTTGCCTGCGTCCAAGTTATGCTATGAAATGGTATTCGTGAATCGAAAATAGCACCACGCCTGGTGCCAGTTTGTGGTACGCTAACAACATTGCTTGTTTGCCATTGAAATAAATTATAGTAAAATACATCTCTGGATAAGAAAATGTTTGATTTAGTAATACCTGACCCTCATCGCTAGGAATATATAAATGGCTGACGTAACAAATATGCTATACGATAATTGTACTGTTTACACAGATGATATCTTCAGCTGTGTCAATTTTCAAATAATTTCACAAGTACAATAGCATCAATTGATTCCAGGCGAGCGGTTTATGTTCACAATGTACCTTTGGATATGAAGTGTTGTTTGCTAAGATAGTATTTGTGGAGGATTAAGCAGTGATGGTTGATAAGTTCAGGGATTCTGAAGCCTTGCATGGTGGATTCCTATATTAGATTCTTTGCCTAGCAATCTTTTGCCCTTTTCGTAAAGATCAGGAAATGGTGGTATATTTATGCAACATTATGTTAGTAAATAGTTTAGATGACAAGACTCCCCCCTTTAGAAGCTTTCCACTAGTTCTCTCTTAAGAGGCTTGAGGCTTCCACATTATTTTGCTCAAAGCGTACATTTATAAATGTTTCAAGTATTCAAATTATGTTCTTGCTCATTCCAGTATTGAGGTTCATTCTCTATGATATTTGAAAATACCCAAGATTTGAGGAGTAACTGAATTTCTTATTATACTGTGGTACTTCCTCTGTTCCCATTTGTAGGTCGTTTTGGCATTTCAAGATTCACATTTTTTGTTATGTGTCTAAATAAATACTTGTCTAGATACATAATAACAACTATGAATGTAGATTTGCCAAAACGACCTAAAATTTGGAATGGAATATTGATTTTTAGTATCGCCTTGCCAAATAGTTTGCTAAATGATTATCTTGCATTTAAAATTTAAGAAGAGTTAATTCAGTCACATATAATTGAATGTTTTTTAATTATTGTTTTTCATATAAGTGATCTATCTGGGCAATTAGGTCAGACAAACTCACAGACCTAGCGCCAATGGCTTACTATGCCGGGAGCAGCGTAACTTGAGCTACAGTTGGATTGATATGGTTTCTTTTGTTCTGAGATATTGTGTTCTCTATTTCATTTTTTTTATTTGTTAATAGAGCCAGAACTAATTTGTATCAACATGGTTTTTAAAACGAAAAATCCTTATTAAGATGCAATTCATATTTAAGCTACGTGAAAGTTCAAGGAGCTGGAATGCAGGATGCTTTGTTTCACTGTTATGCATTTCTGAAGCAGCTGTCAGTTTAAAAAAGTTGGCAGCTCCATGTTGATAACGTTCATTAGACATTAGCTTATTACACAAACATTTTCTGAACATTTTTCTAATACTGTTGTGCTTGGATGGTGCAGGTTGCATGGCGGCTTTGGATGCAGAGCACTACCTGCAGGAGGTTGGAGCACAGGAAGGGAAGACCGATTGACTATATCTGGGCCAAGCAGCTTGCAGCCCGTCTCTGTTGGTACCAAAACCTGCTCTCTGATGTGATATGGTATAAGCGGTAGACTATTGTTGCTCTTAGGCCTCCAATTGTACGTGATGCTCAGGAAATTGATTCATGAGCTTGTCCAAGCTTCTATTGATTATTTCAAATCGTTTCCTAGTCGTTAATTGAACTTTACAAATTTGTGCTTATGAGAGTGAGGACCCACCGGTGTTGCTGATGTTGTCAATATTAAGCTTTAAGATTAGCAAATGAGTTTAGAAGACAGATTCTTCTAGCCATGGTCAGGAGCCCACTGGGTGCTTTGTTTTCCTGTTTTTGCGATGATGTACTGCCATTTGATGCTAGGGTTTATATTGCGACCCATTCTGTTACTGGGGAATGTTTGGTGCTATATATCCATTGAAAGTATTATTGTAGAGGGTATTGGGAATGCGACTGTATATGCGACTGTATATCCGTTAGAAACGTAAGTGTTTTCTTTTTATTAGGACTCTTGTCCATAGAGAAAGCTGCCAATTATTGGCTGATTGGAGGCTTGCTATCATAGGGACGTGTTTGAATCCATGGGCTATTTTTAGCCACCCTCTTTTCAGCCTAATTAGCTCCAAAAGATGCGGTCTATTTTGGAGCTATTTCCAACTAGCTCACTTGAAAAAAATTATCTCACAAAGAGATGTTATTTGGGATTATTTGCATAGCTCCCACTGTCGTGTCTCCCGCCTTCTCGCGCTCTTTGCGAGCCACGCGGCCTCCACCGGTACCGCCGCCTCCCCACTTGTGATGCCACCTCCCTTCGTTGTCGCCTACTCACACATGTGCACCACCTTCCCCCACCCGCACCGCAACTTCCCACTATCATTGTCGCCACTGGTTCCTCCTCTGCCTTTGGTGTTGTTCCGCGCCATAACATCGAGCTTATTGTCGCCGTGAGGCCCGCCAGCTGGAGCGTGCACGTGAGCTTAGGATCTCCGTTCGTCGCCGGGAGACAGGGGGATCCGGCCGTCGGAGAAGCAGGATGTGGTCGAGGCTGCCAGCAGTAGCTCTGGTCGCTTCCCTTGCTCTGCCCGCACAGTCGCTTTGAGCCAGAGCACGAGAGACTCCCCATCTTGAGTGTTGTGGTCCTCGTGCTACCGCTGTCCTCAGCCTCAGATGCCCTGCGGCGGCGCTAGGAGCGGCTCGGCATAGAGACCTTGTTGAAGAGACGGCGGACCGAGGCGGCGGCAGCGGCGGGTGAGAGGCGACGAGTGGGCTCGACGAGGCGTCTGACTGAGGTTACGGCGCGTCGGTGTTGGTACAGCACCGGGACTGGGCTGCGAACGACGATGGAATCTTCTCTCTAGGGGATGAGGGTGTGACTCCCGGCTGGTGTGGCGAGCACTCTCACACGGCGGCAATGTCGCGGACGACTTCACAGCGGTGAACTCTTGGGTGCCAAGGGCTTGGGCATCCTGTAGTGGAGCTCTCGGCAGATGCTCTGCATGCCAGAGGAGGAGAGGCGCGGAAACATCACTATGGGATCGAAGAAGCGAGGGAGGCGAAGGCGCAGTGGTGTGGGTGGATGGATGGGATAGAGCAGAGGAGGAAGGCGAGACACACAGAGCAGGAGATTGCTCAAATAATTGGAAGTATATTAAATGTTAAATAGCATTTGGGTTCAAATATCTCAAGAGCTATTTCATTGGAAGGCTATTTCCTTGAGCTAAACTTTAGCTCAGAAAATAGCTCTTCGCTAGGTCTCCAAACACGCCCATACTTTAGAGAGAAGGGCATTGTTGCTTTGAAATACACGGATGACACATTTATTTACACTAGGAAAGTGCTTGTGTGTTGCTATTGCCATATAAATATCCATAATGCAATACACAAAACATTTAATAAAATTACTAGGAAAGTGTCCGTGCATTGCTACGGACATATAAATATCCATAACGCAATACACAAAACATTTAATAAAATTATATAATACGAAAGCAGTGCTAATAAAGCACAATATTGAATTACAATATGTCATCCAAAAATAACATTGTATTTCTTAATTTAAGACATCATATTGAAAGGACGATTTGAAATTGAGCACACTTCTTGATGTTTGATAGGGAATCACAATACTGAATTACAGTATGTCTTGTGGGATTTGTGTAACTACATTGCATTTGAATGTCATAGTGAGATAATATGATTCATGACCAACCTCATGTTCAAGTGTATAATCACCTTGGCATGTTGTGTTTGTCAGATCTATAAAAGGCACCCTAGACGGCTAGATCCAGTTAGTTCCATTAAAGCAATAGTACCTGTGTATACAAGCAAAAAGGTTAGACAAAACACATGTGCAGCCTGTTCGTTTGGCTGGTGGCTGATGGCTGGTGCTGATTTGTTCTGAGGGAAAAGTACTGCTGGCTGATTGCTGGTGGCTGGTTTATTCTGAGAGAAAAGTACTGCTGGCTGGTGACTGATAAGCCGAATGAACAGGCTGAGAATATCGGTGAAAATAAGATGAACAAACTCAACACGGGACAAAATTCAAAGAGACAAAGAAAGGGGGTTCGACTATTTGGAAATTCAGCTTCGTGTTCGATTTCAAAATACACATAGTCTGCACAATTGGGTTAGATGGCCAGGAGTGCCTTACAGTTTGCAGATTGAAATTTTGCACATGTTCAACTATTAGTGAAACTGAAACTGAATCCCTAAACCTAATCCTAACGGGCCTCTCGGCCCATTAAACCCTTGACAATCTGACATTACCCCGCCCTTTTTCGAGCAGTTCGTCCTCGAGCTGCAGCATGAGCACCTTGACAATGACTCAACTCCACACAAACCTATGACCTAAAAATAAGCCTTTTACATCTCGGCTTATTTGATTATTCTTAATCTGAAATAGAATCCGACTTTTTATTGTGTGACTCCCTGACGGTAAGCACCATCCGCATGACGAAGTTGCATGTGTACGACCACCTGGATCCCATGGAGACCATCTGAACGAGAGGGGCGTAGGGGCACAACCACCTAGAAGCAGTCGCGACGAAAACCAACGGAGACATCCTCGCGGTGGTCGGAGATGGAAAGCTGAGGCGCTAGGCAGTGCGTCCCCGTTGTCGACAAGGAGGAACACACCTCCCCTACCACCATCCCCGCAGATTTGGAGTACGCAGTCTACGGGAAAGACACCATGCACACCCTTGTACACATCAGCGGATCGGCACAGTTGGCCATCGAGCGTGTCAAGGTCGCATCCCTTTGCATCGAAGGCGAAGGCGACCACCGCCAAGGCTGCCTCCTGATCCCGCATCTGCTTGTGCGCCTTTTGTAGCCGCCGTCGCACTAGGAAGCCGCGTGCTGCAGCCTGCAGCCACACTACCGCAGACGCCTGTCGTGTAAGCATTTTCTCCGCCATCTCCATTGTGAATGGTCCTGTGGATGACATCGGGAGTGCTGCCGCCGATGAGGCAGGGAGGGACGCACATGGCGGCGGCAGCCCGCCCCTTAGGAGCTCGCGCAACAGCACCAACTCCTCGTGAATCCTGCGGATGGCAGCGCCGTGGTTGAGGAGCATCTGTGTCACCTCCTTGGGTGAGAAGGCGTGGGGGGGCGTAGGAGGGCCCGGTGGCACTGCGGAGAACAGGGCTGACGCAGCCCAGGGATGTGCGCCGGCAGCGTAGAATCCAGCCATGGTCTCTGATACCGGATTGTTATGAATTGCGATGCGAGGGGAAGGTGATTGGAGGATTGTGGGCTGATTTGTGGGGGAATTAGGGCTGTGTGCTACAGTACCCGCGGTGCTACAGTAGCGCAGGTACTGTTCACACGGAAGAGGTTGAGAGAGGGGCAGCTAGGGTTGCTGGGTCGCGAGGAACGCCGGCCGCGGGGCTTCGCCCACGGCCGGCAAGAGTGAAGGGTTTTCCTTCTAATCTCTTACTTGATTAAATTGATACATCTCCTCTCTTTAAATAGAGAGGATTACTTGACCCCTAAGCAAGGACTCGATCTTATCCCTAAACCTAACCCTAACGGGCCTCTCGGCCCATTAAACCCTTGACATCTGACAGCAACACTGACCATATCAAAATTTGTTTTAAAAAACAGCTTTATTACTGGGTTGAGGGCGGTCAGGCAAATGTCTTAGTAATCCACAGTTGTCTTACCTTTTCACAGTATAGTCTGCACATTTGACTATTTGAATCAGATCGATCCCGGGTCTGAAAATTACGATGAAGAAATTAAATTGGCTCAAAATTGAATCTACATGATGTCAAATGGGTAGGAGTGCAATTCCGTTTGCAAACTAAAACTGCCAAAGATTTCCCAACTATTACTTCATTTAACTTTTGTGATGGTACTTACTGGTAGCACAAAATCTATGAAGTGCAGAAACAACTTCCTTTTTAAAGACTACTGCACCAGGATCCTGGCACCTGATCAACTCCATTAGAAGTCTGAAACCGTAACCATTCACATGACCATTCACCTGAAATATTCATGGATGGTTAGCATCTATTAGCTGTAAATTTCAGAAAAAGTGGAAACAAAAAACAGCAATGGGCCAAGCATATCGACAGCATTATGATTGCGGCCCTCACAAGCTAAACACAGGCGTTGTAACCTGCTGAACCTAGTCGACAAACTGCTAGCTACCAAGTCCATCAAGCACATGAATCTCTTAATTATGCATGGGAATCGAAAGATAATTTGGGCGAATAGTCACTTAATGTGGGCTCCAACACTTGCTTTCCTATGACTGCCCTTGACCAACACGCTGTCAGCAAACTCGGCAAAGGCAAATAAAATATGGCAGGTTAATCCACCACAGAAGAATTCCATCCCATTTAAAATACTGTCATCCAACCCCATTTCAACCTAGCACTATTGGCGAAATAAAGAAAGAAAATGGATAGAGATTGCTTGTGGAATTAGCCGGAATTGATGAAATCGATAAGAACCTGCAGATTGTAGCAGAGGCAAAGAGATTGAAAATGGACAGAGATTATTAGTTCGATCTCCACCGATCCGGCCCAAAGGCCGAGTCGGGCTCGATCTCGCGGCCTGGTCGGGGGCGCCCAACCGATCCATGGTTGGTGGGCCCCCATCGCACAGTGCTATATAGAGGAGGTGGGGGCCACGGCTCGCAGTACGAGGTTCACCGCGCCGCCACAAACCCCACCTACAACCCTAGCGACCGAGGGAGCACTGGAGCGGCGGGAAGCACCACCATCGCCGCCGCAGACGTCCTGCTTCATCACACGCACACGGTGCCATCAACCTCATCTATGTCGCTTCCCCAACTCCGCCCTCACCGAGCCGGCGCCGTCCCTGCCACCTCTACGCCAAGCCGAGGAAGCCCCTGCTACCTCGACCGGAGAGATGGCCAACCCGTCGGCACTGTCCCCCTCCATTGTTGATGGTCTGTGTTCATCTACTCCTCTCCTTAGTTGTAGTTTGTCTCTGTTAGAGTGGTTGTTTTGTTTCTGTGTAGTTGAATGTTGTAGATCTAGATCTAGTTCATCTCTTTTGTTAATTAAGTCTTGTACCCGATTAGATCTACTGCTAGAGATCTATGAGTTAATTATAACAATGGTATCAGTCGCCTACTAGTTAGTAGATCTTTACATCGGGGTAGCCAGTGTTAGTTTTTCTGTCAAGATATGACCCCAAATCGAAGAGAGGAGGGGGAGAAAACACTGGAAAGATTCGTTTTCGATGCAAATCGTAAAGAACAACAGTAAGATTCGAATGAATCGAAGTCAAGCTCAAACCCTAACCCTAGATCCATTCGGGTTAGGGGAAGAAATCAAGAAATCCGAAAGAAGTCCAAACCCTAGATTAACCAACGACGATGTAGGACCACCACAGTGGTCTTACCTCGCCGGAGCACCTACCTTGCCGCCATGCGCGATACAAAGGGCACCGCCACCGAGCCGTTCGACGGCGGCGCGCTCACCCTCGGGTGAACGCGCGCGCGGCGAAGGGGCCGGCGCCGGCATCGCCGGGCTCCACAGGACCACTGCGTGCGGGTCCTTCATCTGCCTCTTGCGCGATGCGAAGGTAGGAGGGAGCTAGTGGGGGTAGAAGAGGTGCAGAGAAGAAGATATGGAGGAGGCCGTGGCCATGTGCCGGCGGTGCCCTCCATCACCGCCGCCGGCGAGGTCGCCGGACGCGGGAGTGAAGAACCCGCCGCCGCCGTCGGGTGTTTGAGGTGCGGGGAGGTGAGCAGAATGGGAGCCTAGGGTTTCCCAGGAGCCGGCCGCCTTTTATGCCGGGTGGATACGCCGGGATGGATCAGATCCGTCGATCTGTCGATCGACGGCTGTGGCTGGCTAAGAGGAGTTTTGGGCCAGAAGTGGCCCATGCGGGTTGTGCAGCTGGGCCGATTCGGCGGCCCAGCCGTCGATTTTCGGGCTACTGCCCAGGCGGGCGCGTGGCAAGCAGGCCGCGGGCCGTTTTCTGCTGCTGGGCCAAATGGTTGGCTATGAACAGTAGCGTTGCAATTAGATATGAGAATTTCAGAAGCAATTTTGAGTAAATTTGAGTGTTTTCATATGAATGTTAAGTTTATATCTCTGTTTAAATTTTGAACCAAAGTGATAAATTTTTACAGAGAGTAGAATGCTTCTGGAATTCAGTTTAATCATGTTTTTCCGCTGCGAGTTATTCTTTAATTAAATTGAACCAAATGGATATTTAATTAGAGAAATAGAATGAAGTTTAAAGTATTCTTTATGATATTGTTATTTTTCTGGCCAAAGCTGTTAATTACAATATTATAAACTGAGTGATTTAAGATGTTATGCATTAATTCTATTTTTCTGCCCAAAGGTGATATAGAATTAATGTAGAGTATTGTTGTATGTGTTACTTTTAACCAAAGTTGATTTAATACATGTAGCATTATTCTTACTTTTTATGTTCTCACTTTTATGAGTTAATGAAGTTTTCAGGACTGAGTTATCTCAGCACCATCCCTGAGCTTGTTGGACCCAACTTCAAGGTGTGGCGCAACCAGCTGGATTGTGTCTTCACAATGTTGGATCTCGACTATGTATTGAGCTCACCATGTCTTGAAGTCCTTCAGGACGTGGTGAGAGGAGCAAATGAGAGTGAGGAGTCTTTTCAGACTCGGCAGCGTGACCACGCAGATAAGGTTGCCAAGCGCGACCTTGATCGTGCCAACTGGCAGAAAAATAATAAGAAATGCTTAAAGATCATGCAGACAAAGATGTCTGAAGTTATCAGGGCTTCATCCCCGAGAAGAAGTCTGATGGAGTGGACCACACCGCTGCTAAATTTTTGGCAATAGTGGAGAAACAACATGATACGCACTCCAAGACTTTTGCTAGTACCCTGATCAATAAGCTTACCAGTCTGCAGTACACAGGAGGTGGTGTAAAAGACCACATTCTGTCGATGAGTAACATGAATGGTATACCAGCATGGACATGGGTCTGCCAGAACAGTTTCTGGTGCACCTAGTTTTTAAGTCACTGCCGCCTGAGTTTTCCACTTTTGAGGTGAATTACAACTCTTTGAGTGAGAAGTGGGACTTGCACAAGCTAGTTAATATGTGTGTGCAAGAGGAAGAAAGGCTCAAGTAGCAACATGGTGGTTCTATCAACTATGTGCAGAATACCAATAAGAAAAGGACTTTTGGTAGCAAGGGCTACAAAGCTAAGAATCAACATGAAAGTGGTTCTTCTCATGCTCCTCATGCTCCCAGTATGTCTCAGGGGAAATGATAGGATTTCAGATCCTACCGGGAACTTCCCTCAGCGAGTAGGGATGTGATGCTGGCGGCGGGCTACGGCGAGGACGGCGCAGGGGCGCCGTCGGGGGCGTGCGCGCGAGAAGGAGAGAGGAGGGCGGCTAGGGTTGGAAATCTCCCGGCTCCCTTAGGGAAGCCGAAAACAATTGATATGTTTCTGCCTGATTAAAACCAAGAGTTTACATGAGTATTTATGAGCACACGATTTGCTAACGACCCCCCTAAGATTAACTGAAAATTAAAAGACTGGGCCCTTGGCCCCCTGCCCTAGCCCGCGCACGCCCCTAGCCACGTCTAGGGCGCCGCCCAAAGGTCTTGCCGACCATAACATCTCTCCTCGACTGCGCAAACAGCTCGTCCTCGAGCTGGAAATCGAGGTAGTGGCTGCGAAGCTCCTCCAGCTGCTCCCATGTGGTGTCCTCGTCAGGCAGCCCGCGCCACTTGATACGAACATGCCAGACGCCACGCCGCAGCTCTGCACGCACAGCAGCCTCCGGCTCTGGAAGAATGCGGCCATGGAGAAGTGACGGCATGACCCCAGGCGCAGCCGGCGGCTCTCCGCGGTGGGGTTTGAGCAACCCCACGTGGAAAACGTCATGGATCCTGGCGCCGTCTGGAAGTCGTAAGCGGTAGGCAACCTTGCTGATGCGTTCCAACACCTGGAACGGGCCAGCATAACGGGGACCCAGCTTGCGCCGAGCCTGCGGGTCGAGCGACTGCGCGGTCCGGTGGAGGAGGCGCAGCCATACCCAGGCGCCGACGTCGAGCTCCATGTCACGATGGCTTGCGTCGTAGTACTTCTTGGAGAGCTGCTATGCCTGTAGAAGCCACTAGCGCACCTCCGCCAACATCTCGTCGCAGCCGTGGAGGAGCGCATCTGCCGCCTTTGTCTTGGCCGAGCCCACTGTGTAAGGCAAGATCGGCGGTGGTGGGCGCCCGTAGACGACCTCGAACGGGGTGGCACGGAGCGTAGTGTGGAACGAGGTGTTGTAGCAGTACTCCACCCATGAGAGCCAATCCACCCACGAACGCGGCCGATCACCTGTAACACAGTGCACATACATAGCAATCACCTTGTTCACCACCTCAGACTGCCCATCCGTCTGTGGGTGAAATGCCGTGCTCATGCGGAGCTTAACTCCCTCCAAGCCAAACAGGTCGCGCCAGACGTGGCCAGTGAAGACGGGGTCCCGGTCGCTCATGATGGACAAGGGAAACCCGTGCAGCCGAACGATGCCGTCGAAGAACACCCGGGCCACCGATGCCGCAGTTTACGGGTGGCTAAGCGGGATGAAGTGGGGGTACTTGGAGAAGCGATCAACCACCGTCAGGATCACCGATTTGCCTGCCACCTTTGGCAGACCTTCGATGAAGTCGATGGCAATGTCCGCCCATACATGGGAGGGAACCTCGAGGGGCTGCAGGAGGTCGGCCGGCTGGCGCGTTTCGGTCTTGTCACACTGGCACGTGGTGCACGTACGAACCCAGTCCCTGACCAGGGCCTGATCGCTGGGGATGTAGAAATCAGAGCGCAGGTGATGCAAGGTTTTCTGAACCCCTTCATGGCCTGTGGAGTGTGCCAGCTGTAGCGCCTGGTGGCGCAGGTTGTCATGGTCGGGGAGTAACACGCGACTGTTGTGAAGGAGGAGGCCGTCGTCGAAATGCCAAGGCGCCTGGAGCTCACCGGCACCCAGGCGCCGTAGCATCTCCTGTGCGTCAGGCGCCCGTGCCGTCACCTGGCGCACGATGTCGAGGAAGGCGAAAGTCGGGCTCGAGCGGACGCACATAACGCCTAGCTCTGTAGCGGCGTCCTGGGCGTGCTCAGGGTCACGGCGAGAGAGAGCGTCTGCCACCGTATTCAGCCGTCCCGGGCGGTACTCCACGGTGAAGTCGAAGCCGAATAACTTCCTGATCCACTGGTGTTGCGGCACCGTGGACAAGTGCTGGTCCAGCAGGTACTTCAGACTGAAGTGGTCGGTGCGAACGAGAAATTGGCGTCCCCACAAGTAGGGGGCGCCAATGGCGCACAGCCTGCACCAGGCCGATCAGCTCCCGCTCATAAGCCGCTAGCTTCAGATGTCGAGCGGCGAACGGGCGGCTGAAGAACGTGACGGGGCCGGTGCCCTGGTGTAGCACAGCACCGAACCCGACGCCGGACGCGTCGCAGTCGACGATGAAGAGCTTGTCGAAGTCCGGCATCTGTAGAATGGGTCCCGTCGTGAGGGCCCGTTTAAGCGCCTGGAACGCGTCCTCCGCCTCCTTGTCCCAGGAGAAGGCATCTCGGCGCAGGAGATGGGTGAGTGGCGCCGCGATCAGGCCAAAATCGCGGATGAACTTCCTGTAGTATCCTGCGAGCCCCAGGAAGCCGCGAACATCTCGGGCGGATCGAGGCTGCGGCCAAGTGGAGATCGCCGCGACCTTGTCCGCATCCATGGCGACGCCTGCCTCGGAGATGACGTGGCCCAGGTAGGCCACCGAAGGCACCCCGAACGAGCACTTCGAGCGCTTAAGATGTAGCTGGTGCGCCCGAAGCTCGTTGAGAACGATGCTAATGTGCTGGAGATGCTCTGCCCATGACGAACTGTAGATGAGAATATCATCGAAAAATACCAGGATGAACCTTCGTAGGTATGGGCGCAAAACGTCATTCATCAGAGCCTGGAACATGGCTGGGGCATTGGAGAGACCAAACGGCATGACGAGGAACTCGTAGTGGTCGTGATGGGTGCGAAACGCCGTCTTGTCGATGTCTCCTGTGAACATGCGCACCTGATGGTAGCCTGAGCGCAGGTCGATCTTGGTGAAGTAGCGGGCGCCATGCAGCTCGTCGACCACCGGAATGGGAAACTTGTCCTTAGACGTCCGCGCGTTGAGGGCTCGGTAGTCGATGCAGAAACGCCAGGAGCCGTCCGGCTTACGAACGAGGAGAACTAGAGAGGAGAACGGGGACGTGCTCGGGCGGATGATGCCTTGCGCGAGCATGCCCGCAACCTAGCGCTCCAGCTCGTCCTTCTGCGGCTGGGGGTAGAGGTACGACCTGACGGCGACGGGTGCGGTACCCGGCAGTAGGTGGATGCGGTGGTCGTACGATCAACTGGTGGCAGGCCCTGCGGCTCCTCGAAGATGGCGGCGTGGTGCGGGAGAAGCTGGTCGAGCATGGGCTGCTCGGAGGTGGCGGCCGCGATTGCCGCCGTGGGCCGAGGTGCGCCGGGCCCGGGGCCGCGTGCCACACGACTGGCCATCCGTCGCGCTGGAAGGCGAGTGTCCGTGCGTCGAAGTCCCAGGTGATGGGGCCCAACGTGCACAGGAAGTCGACGCCGAGGATGAAGTCGAAGCAGCCCAGGTCGATCCAGACGCACATGATAGTGTAGGGCGCGCCTGCGATGGAGACCTCCACGCCCTGGGCGACCCCCGACGCATGGCAAGCGGTCGCCGTTGGCCACCGTGACCCGAAGCTGGTCGCCTCCAGACAATGGAAGACCAAGCCATCGTAACATAGCCACCTGGATGAAGTTATGCGTCGAGACAGTGTCCAGTAGGGCGAGCAAGCGTTCGCCCTTGATGCTGACGTATATCACCATGCTGTTCTCCGTTTGTAAACTTGCTACAACATGTAGGGAGACCACCAACGCATTAGCAGTCACATCTAGGAGGGCCCCCGTGTCGTTTTCGGTCGCCTCATGGTCCGGGGGGTGTCGTCGTCGTCGTCTGTGTAGTTGCCCGACTTGAGGTAAAACAACCACTTGCACTGGTGGCCGAGAACGAAAGGCTCGTCGCAGTTGTAGCACAAGCCCTGACGTCGGCGCTCCAATTGTTCCGCCGGCGTGAGATGGCGGAACTGTCGTATCGGCGACGGCGGAACGGCAGCGGCTCGGGCCTGTGGGGCGCCCCCTGCTGGTGCCCCTGCCGGCGGTGGCGGCGCCGGCGAGCGGCCGGTGCTCGCCGGAAACGCCGCCGGCGCACCGGGCGCGGGAGCTCGGGTGGGCGCAGTGATACCACGGCCGAGGCGCAGAGCTCGAAGGCGCGGGCCAGGTGCATCACCGTCGGCAAGTCTTGCGGTGCACGCAGCTCGACGTCCACCCTGATATGATCCGTTAGGCCGCCCACAAACAGCTTAGCTTTCTGGAAGGCGTCGAGGTTCCGTGCATGGCACAACACTGCATTGAAGCGGTCGGCGTAGTCCTGGACGGTCGACGTGAACTGGAGCTGTCCGAGCTCCGCCAGGCGAGAGCCACGCACGGCTGGACCAAACTGGAGATGGCACAGCTCCTTGAACCGATCCCAGTGTGGCATCCCCTCGTCCTGCTCGATGGCGAAATACCACGTCTGGGCCGCCCCAGTGAGGTGGTATGATGCCAGCCATGTCCTGTCAGAGGCGAGGGTGCGCTGGCCGTGGAAAAACTGCTCGCACTGATTGAGCCGGGTAGACCGTGCCGTCGTACATCTGGAACTCCAACTTGTAGAAGCGCGGGGTGGCTTGGCCCGGAGGAGCCTCAAATGCCGCCCCTCTGGCGGATGACTCCGTGCCCTCCCTGGCGGCGGCGGCGGCCGACGAGAAAAGGTTCCCGTCGACCCCGGTGTACAGGATGCCCAAGGGAGTCGCGGCCCCGCGGGACCCCATGGGGGTGGGGTGTGGTCGCAGCTGCCGCTCCGGGGTGATGCGCGGTGGTGGTGAGGAGAAAGTGGTGGCCGTCGTTGACCCTAACACCGACGGAGGGAGTTGCAAGGGCGAGGACGGGAATGGCGGGCAGTGAATCGGCACCCCGGAGGATGTCAGCGCCATGGCTGTGACGCCCCCCCCCGGGCGGCGGCGCCGTGACTGGCGGCGTCAGGGGCGGTAGGGGCAGCGGCGGCGGGGGACCCAGGAGGAAGGCACGAACTTCCGTCAGGTCGCGTCCTAGGGCATCCATGCCCTGGCACAGCTTGAGGACGGCGACTGTCAGCTATTCGTTCGTCATGGTGGGCATGGCGAACGGGTCAGAGATCGCGGTCGAGACAGTGGTGGAGGCCGCCAGGAGCGTGGAGGTGGGCGGCGACGCGGTCGTGGACGGCGGCGGCGCCTGCGATGAGGGCGACAACGGAGCGGTGGGAGGAGCGCCTAACATCACTGATACCAGGTTGATAGGATTTCAGATCCTACTGGGAACTTCCCTCAGTGAGTAGGGATGTGATGCTGGCGGCGCGCGACGGCGAGGACGGCGCAGGGGCGCCGTCGGGCTGGCGGCGCGCGCGAGAAGGAGAGAGGAGGGCGGCTAGGGTTGGAAATCTCCCGGCTCCCTTAGGGAAGCCGGAAACAATTGATATGTTTCTGCCTGATTAAAATCAAGAGTTTACATGAGTATTTATGAGCACACGATTTGCTAACGAACCCCCTAAGATTAACTGAAAATTAAAAGACTGGGCCCTTGGCCCCATGCCCCAGCCCGCGCGCACCCCTAGCCACGTCTAGGGCGCCGCCCAAAGGTCTTGCCGACCATAACAGGAAAGCTCCTCCTCAGCAATTTCAGCACCAACCAGACAAGAAACCAGCAGTTGCTCCAAATCAGTGCCTCTGGTGCAAGGAGACTGGCCACTAGCAGAAGGACTGTCCTAAGTGGATGAAGCATATGCTGAAAAAGGGTGAGGATATAATTACTTTTGTAGATGAGACCCTGTACTTAAGTTACTCTAAATCTACTTGGTGGATTGATTCAGGTGCAACTGTTCATGTTGCTAATTCTATGCAGGGTATGCATTCGAGTCGGATCCTGCAAAGAGGCAGAAGAAGCATTAAGGTTGCTAATGGAGTGGAGGCTGAAGTGGAAGCCATTGGAGATCTCCCCATCAAGCTACATGATGGCTTCGTCCTCCATATACATGATGTCCTCTTTGTACCCAGTTTAAATAGAAACTTGATTTCTGTTTCATGCGTAGCAGATTGTGTATTTGAGTGCCATTTTGGCGCTGAAAATTATTTAATTCAGTTTAATAATAAGTTTGTTGGTCTTGCTTTCCGACAAGACAAGCTTTATATGTTATCTATGCATGATGAGATCAATGTGTTTGATGAGAATGTATGCGAGACACTGAGTGTCCCCTCGTCTACAAAAGCGAAAGACAAGAGAAAGAGAATTGATAGCGAATCTTCGAAATTGTGGCATTGTCGTTTAGGCCACATTTCAAGGGGAAGAATAGAACGCTTAGTAAAAGAATCAATTCTCCCGCCGTTAGAATTTTCAGACTTAGACCAATGTGTTGATTGCATTAAAGGCAAGTATGTTAAACAAAGTAAGAAAGGCGCAAAGCGAAGCACAGGGGTGTTAGAGATTATACACACGGACATTTGTGGTCCATTCCCTGTGATGTCTGTGGACGGTTTTGATTCATTCATCACGTTTACAGATGATTATTCACGCTATGGATATATTTATCCAATTAAAGAAAAGTCAGAAGTGTTAGATAAATTTAAGATATTTAAAGAAGTAGAGAATCAACATAATCAAAAGATAAAAGTAGTAAGATCAGACCATGGAGGGGAGTACTACGGTCGACACACCCCATATGGTCAAGTTCCTGGACCTTTTGCAAGGTTCTTACAGGAAAATGGCATAGTTGCTCAGTATAGTACACCGGGTGAGCCTCAGCGGAATGGAGTAGTTGAAAGAAGAAACCGTACCTTGATGGATATGGTTAGAAGTATGTTAAGTTACTCCACCTTGCCAGTTAACTTGTGGATGGAGGCATTAAAAACCGCCACTCACATTTTAAACAAAGTATCTAGTAAGTCAGTACCTACAACACCATATGAGCGATGGACGGGTAGAGAACCCTCCCTAAGATACATGCGTGTGTGGGGATGTCCAGCTGAGGCTAAAGTCTTTAACCCAAATATTGGGAAACTAGATCCCAAGACAGTAAGTTGCCATTTCACTGGCTACACAGAAAAGTCTAAAGGTTATCGTTTCTATTGTCATAATAGACACACAAAGTTTGTGGAAACGACACATGCAGTTTTTCTAGAAAGTGAGATGGTTAGAGGGAGCATGGTGCCACGAGAAATTGATCTTGAAGAGAAGTGGGTATATGTACCTACTCCAATGATTCAAGGACCAGTTTTCTTGCCACGTGTTGTTCCGACACTTGCAGTGCAGCCCACTGTGGTGCCAGAACCTGTTGCTAGCTCTCCGGTGCAAACAATGAGTGAAAATCAGGAAACTGTTCTTCAGGATCCTACTGAGCCTATAGTTGCACAGGAAGAACCTGGACAGTCCCCAGAGCTAGAGGTGCCAGCCATTGAGGCCCCAAGAAGGTCTCAAAGAGTTAGAAAGTCAGCTATCCCAAATGACTATGAGGTATATAATAGTGAAGAAGTTCACATAGGGGTGATCCCACTTCTTTTAAAGAAGCCATGAGCCGCCCAGATGCATCCAAGTGGCAATATGCTATGGAGGATGAAATGAGATCCATGAGTGCCAATAACGTTTGGGACTTAGAGGAAATTCCTAAAGGAGCCAAGCTCGTAGGCTGTAAATGGGTTTACAAAGTTAAGTATGACTCCGAAGGAAATATTGAGAAATATAAGGGACGACTTGTGGCTAAGGGTTTCACTCAAAGAGAAGGGATAGACTGAGACGTTTTCACCAGTCTCTTGTAAGGATTCTTTTAGAATCATAATGGCATTAGTGGCGCACTATGATTTAGAGTTACATCAGATGGATGTAAAGACGACATTCCTAAATGGTGACCTATATGAAGATGTCTACATGACTCAACCCAAAGGTTTTGTTGTGAAAGGCAAAGAACATATGGGATGTCATTTGAGAAAATCCATTTATGGCTTGAAGCAAGCCTCAAGACAATGGAACATTAAGTTTGATGAGACAATTAAGAAATTAGGGTTTAAGGAAAATATTGAGGATAACTGTGTTTATGTTAAGTTTAACAAGGAGAATTTTATTTTCCTAATACTGTATGTAGATGATATCTTGCTTGCTAGCAATGATGTTAGACTAATATAGGAGACGAAAGGTATTTTGTCCTCAAATTTTGATATGAAGGATCTTGGTGAAGCCTCATATGTTTTGGGCATCCAAATTCACCGAGATAGAAGGAATGGGGTTTTAAGTTTATCGCAGAAGGCATATTTGGAGAAGATCCTAAAGAAATATAATATGCATGCGAGTAAGGCCACACCTACTCCTTTTCAGAAGGGCGATGAGTTTGGACTTTATCAGTGTCTAAAGAACCAATACGAGATCGATCAAATGAAAGCGGTTCCATATGCTTCAGCAGTAGGTAGCTCACAGTATGCACAAGTGTGCACTTGCCCAGATTTAGCGTTTGTTACAGGAGTACTCGGAAGATACCAGTCTAATCCAGGTCCAGAGCACTAGATGACGGCAAAGAAAGCATTAATATATGTGCAAGGCACAATAGGCCTCATGCTAACGTATAGAAGATCTGATGTCCTACAGATAGTAGGATATTCAGATGCTGATTATGCGGGAGATAGAGATGATAGAAAGTCTACATCAGGATATGTATTCACTCTCGCAGGGGGAGCTATCTCATGGAGAAGCTCCAAGCAGGAAGTAGTTGCAACATCTATGATGTATGCAGAGTTTATAGCATGTTATGAGGCACTAGGACAAGTTATGTGGCTAAAGAAGTTTATTCCTGACTTGAGGATTGTGGATTGCATAAGAAAGCCATTGAGATTATACTGCGACAATGCGCCAGCAGTGTTTTATGCCCACAATAACAAGTCAACTAATTCTACCAAACCCATAGAAGTGAAGTTATATGCGTTAAATGATAGTCCAAGATCAAACTATAAGTTTGAAGCACATTAGTACGAAAGAGATGCTTGTGGATCCGCTCACAAAAGGCTTACCACCCAGTGTGTTTAGAGAACACATTACCGGTATGGGTTTAAGGGAAAGCCTATGAATCCTAGACGGGCCTAGTTAAGATACCTCAGAATGAATAACTGTATTGTGGCTGGTTAGTCTGATTGTCATTACGATTAAGATGACCCATGCTCGGTATGTTTGTTTGTGATGATGTGGATACCCAGCGAGAGGTTGAAGTGAAAAGAGAGTAAGTTGAGATCGAGAGGGAGAATGTTAGTTCGATCTCCACCGATCCGTCCCAAAGGCCGAGTCGGGCTCGATCTAGCGCCCTAGTCGGGGGCACCCAACCGATCCATGGTTGGTGGGCCCCCATCGCACAATGCTATATAGAGGAGATGGGGGCCACGGCTCGCAGTACAAGGTTCACCGCGCCACCACAAACCCCACCTACAACCTAGCGACCGAGGGAGCACTGGAGCGGCGGGAAGCACCACCATCGCCGTCGCGGACGTCCTGCTTCATCACACGCACACGGTGCCATCGACCTCATCTATGTCGCTTCCCCAATTCCGCCCTCACCGAGCCGGCGCCGTCCCTGCCACCTCTACGCCAAGCTGAGGAAGCCCCTGCTACCTCGACCGGAGAGATGGACAACCCGTCGGCACCGTCCCCCTCCATTGTTGATGGTCTGTGTTCATCTACTCCTCTCCTTAGTTGTAGTTTGTCTCTTTTAGAGTAGTTGTTTTGTTTCTGTGTAGTTGAATGTTGTAGATCTAGATCTAGTTCATCTCTTTTGTTAATTAAGTCTTGTACCCGATTAGATCTACTGCTAGAGATCTGTGAGTTAATTATAACAGAGATTGCTTGCGACTGCTACACATGAGACACATATACTTGGCAAATGATCAATTTAAAGATGCAATCATGAGAAAGAATAATTTAGTATTATGTCGAAACAAAATTTCAGTGTTCTATGCCTCGAAGTAGGAAGGATTCTGAGCAAAAACAATGTTTTTCTGAAACACCTTACAGACAAGAATCTGGCACGTCTATGCATGGATTCCGATCAAATATGGATGCATACAATCTCATCTCCAAGAGTTTGCCAAAATTTACTTGGCAAATCCTGTGTTTTGCCAACTTCTAAAAAGCTATGCAAAGTAAAAAAAGAATTCATCTCCAACAGTTTGGCATAGTTCACTTGCCAAATCCAGATCTAACTTACATCAGGAATCCTGAGAGAAACAAAATTATGTATGTGCCCTTCCACCTCTTGAAAAACTTACATCGAAATCCTTCTCTATTCTTTATTTCTTTTTCACCCTCCCACCTAGAGGGAAACAACGATGGCATCGAAATCCTTCTCTATTCTTTATTTCTTTTTCACCCTCCCACCTAGAGGGAAACAACGATGGCAACCACGATCCGCGCGCGTATATATGCGCGTGGGGAGGTCAGTTTTGCCAAGTTTCTATTTTTGCCAAGTTGGTTTGCCAAACTGTTGGAGGCCAATTTTTCTTGGTTTGCCAAAATTATATAGATGCCAAGTTGGTTTGGCAAACTGTTGGAGTTGTTCTAAGGAGTAAGGAGTCGACAACCTCTATTCATCCTTGGTGGTCTTCGATTTTTGCAGTGATGTATAGTTCTTTTACTGTGAAGGTTAGATACGTATCTTATACCATGTTGTGTTGTAGCCTTGTAGGGTCGTCCTAGCAAAGGGTATTCTGGGTATTCTAATTACTCTATTATCTTTCTGAACCTGATCCCGATTGTCTTCTTTGCTAGGTATTATGCAAAGAAGTTAAAGCATGAGATCGACAACCTCTATGCATAGATAAGGATGCATACAAAGTTCATCCAGATCAACAAACTCTATTGCATCGACGCCCACCATAAACGCCTCATAAGGATGCATAACAACCGATTGTCATGGATGCAGATGGGCTGAAGAGGTTACCGTTTTTGTTAAGGTCGAGGAAGGAACTGTGGACGAGCTTGATTGTGGCGTTGCCGGAACAGCAGAGACCAAACATGGTTGTCTACCAGTCCGCTGGTGTGGAAGGTCAGCTGATGAGGTGCCAGCATGCATATGGACGGGTTCCGGTCAAGGTCCGCATCGGCGGCCGCGGTGGTCCGGTGTCGCAGCAGACGGAGAAGGACCAGATGAATCACTTGGTGGGCAGCTGACAGCCGTATGTTCGGGGACAACGTCAACCCGGCGGCACGGTGGTAGCGGCATCGACCCACAATGCGGCGGCGGAGGAGGAATGACCCGGAGTCACGGAGGCAGTGGTGGCGTCCATACGTAGACGGCGGTGTGGTAGCAACGACGTCAGTTTCCGCAGCGCGTCATGAGTAGAACGCACGACGCGGAGGTGGTGTCCGCTTCGGCTTTAGGAGATAGTGCAATGGTGGATCTGGCGGCTCGATACGGCGGTGGTGGATCCGGCGGCGCGGAGGCAGGGGCAGTAGCGGGGGCGGCGTCCAGGGCGAGGGGTCGGGGTGGCTTCGATGGCGCGTCGTGCGGGGATGTGGATCATGTGGTGGTGAAAGTGGCATGCAGATGACGGGATTGTGCGGGGAAGAAGGCGAAAGTCTTGGTTACTTTTTTCTTGTGTGTCGCGAACGGACGGCTGATGCGGGTCCTCGGCAGACCCGCCTCGCGAGGGGAGTGGGCGTTAGGCTCGGCAGACCCGCGCAAGCGGAAGGCGTCGGGAGGACGAAGTTTTTTCTCCTTTCTAAACTTTTTAGGAGTAGAGATTAGGAATTTCAAATTTAGGGGGTGTTTGAATCCATGGGCTATTTTTGAGGTGATTACGCCATTAAGTAACTGGGTGTTCCTCCGCATGATGTTAACATGAAGCTGAGTATATATATGTCCAACTGCTAGTAGAAAAAAGGATACCGGTCTCATTTTATGTTTATTCACCTGCAACCAAATAATATCAAGGACAAATGGAATTACATTATTTTTAACTAAAAGTGTGTAAGAAATGTTTTATATCATTTATTTATGAGAATATTGATATCTAAAGTTTGTGCTTAATAGCCGTAACATACATCATGAACACAAATGACTTAAATCTTCAAAGAACTCAAGAAGAGAGGTAAAAAACAAACTGATTTTGGGATTGTGTAGAGAACTTTAGCTAGCATCATCCAAAACACACTAGAATTTTTGAAATTTGACACTAAATTAACAGACCTCGCGCGATATAACACTGAGTTCACAAGCCCTTCAAAATATCCCTCTGTACATGAACTTCTTCGATTCGGAGGATTTCCATCCTTTTTCTGGATTTTGGGATTTTCTTCAAAGAAAACCTCAGAATCCAGAAAAATGAAGGAAATCATACAAAACTTTTGGGATTTTCTTCAAAGAAAACCTCATAATCCAGAAAAATGAAGGAAATCATACAAACCCAAGAAGTTCAGGTGCAGAGGGATATTTCGAAAGACTTGAGAACTCAGCGTTATATCACGTGAGGCCTGCGATTCATTGTCAAAATTCTAAATTTCTCAAAACACATTGCAGTCTTAGCTATAAGAATAAAGAAAAAGCATAGGAATTAGAATTTTGCTTAATTAATTTGATATGGCATGAGCGAGGAAACAAGGAACAAGGTACGTTGTGCAGTGGCGGAGCTTGAATGGAATTACAAATGAGGTCATGTTTAACCTGACAAGAAAATAGGGGATCATATTAGTATTTGTTTGTGAATTAAGCGGTAAAATGGAGAGCCTCTCTAATAGATTTTTTCGCAGAACCTGTGATCCAAACAAGCCTCAGCTTCGTCATTTGCCCCTCTAAAGAACTACTGATTCGCCCATTTATCATTCCAAACATTGAATCTTTAATTATTCAGCCGCTGCTGGCTCCACCTGTCAAATTCTTCTCCTCCATGGCATGATCTCTATCGGGCAACATAAGTCTCCTCCTCATTTGCCCGAACCAACTCCTCCCGGAGAGTTATGGCGCATTCGTCAGCTACATGCGCCTCCCGGGTCGACAAGGCCTCCTCTCGAGCGGCGAGCTCCGATGCCCACAGCTCCACCTGCGATTTGCGGGAGCGGAGCCGCACTAGGGGTGAGTCCGGCCCCTCAATATGCGGGGGCTGCCTCTGCTCGCAGTGATCAATGCTGCGGCGGTGCTCCTCACGAAGGCCAGGAAGCTCTGCCCGGACCTCCTCCAAGAGAAGGCTGAGGTCACACCCCAAGGCTGTCACGTCGGTGACGGGGGAAGGCTCCACCACCATAGGGCTCGTAACCCTCACCCGTGAAGACGGAACTGTAGCTGGATACGGAAGACGCTCGGCCGCCAGGACAACCACAGGCTGGTCGGGCAGAACGAGCGAACGACGCCGAGGAGAAGTAGGACATGGACGCGGTAGACGCTCCAGCGTCTCCACGACCGTAGCTACGGCGGTCGAGGTATCCCCTCGCTCGGGCTCCAGCGAAGCGGTCCTTAGCATAGGAGAGCCGACCACGGCAACCAACGACGATGAAGGAGTGGAAGTCACCACCCCAGGCTCCTAACCGGAAGCCATAGTCAACAACAAGTACACACAAATATATCAAAAAGATAAAGATCTAGGAGTCAACACACACCTGTGTAGGGATGGCAACGGGGCAGGGCGTGGCGGGACCGGGGGATGCTCCCTGTCCCCACCCCGAGCCCTAATTGTAGATCCCCGCCCCGGCCCCAACAAGGTAATCGGGGGAAAACGAGCCCCGTCCCTGTCCCCGTCGGATCACCGAACCCCGACGGGCCCCGTGGGGATAAACATCCAACAAACAAGATCTCAATTTAGAAGAAAATAGCAACCAAAGTTTCCGATCCATGGACTGAATATGCAAATTTACAAGAGTTTATACACATGCAAACAAGCAGCCACGGGCTACACTCAAGCCAAGACACCAATCACACAAATGAAGAACGAGATGGGAAGGACAAGGACTGCAGCAGGCGACAACGTACATGAGCCTATCCTTGTGCACACGAAGGGAAGGACCATGGGGCTTGTACGCCACCTCGTCGGCACCTCCCCGCGGAGGAGCGTGGGCCTTCGCCACTAATGAAATCACGCTCTTGGTTCGTGTTGCAGGGCGTGAGAGTGTGAGGGAGCTAGCAGCCGTCGTCGTCTTCTCCAAGGGGAGTGAGAGAGGATGAGAATAGATTAGGGCTAGGGTTTCAACGGAAGTTGAGATTATATATGCGCGAACAGGATAATGGGCTTAGTTGGGGTTGTTATTGTTCATGGACCACAACTCGTACCGGGTCCCCGCGGTGCTCTGCGGGTAAGTGAACCCCGTCCCTGCCTCATTAACTTACCAGGGCCCCGCCCCGCTACCCCCGCGGGGGAGATTTATCCCCCATCCCCATTTAATTCGGGTTGGGTCTCCGCGGGGATCCACCCCGCGGGGAAAATTGCCATCCCTACACCTGTGGGTTGGGCCCTCAAAGACCCATGGAGGGTGGACCGCGCCAGTGATAGACGTCCCCGTCAACCGCTTGGGCGGAGGGGAACGACTACTCGACACCCTGAGGTCCGGCAGAAAAGGACGCCCCAGGGTAACCACCGGAGGCGAGGGCATCAACAATGAAGCTGCTCGTGGTGGAGGAGACGATGGTGAGTCCGCATGTTGACGCTTCTCTGCCTGTGCCACCTCAAGTGTTTGAGGATGGGAAGAACCATGATGACGCACCAAGCCATCGACATCTGTTCTCAGCAAGCTATGTTGCAATTCCTCGCGTGTGGGATCCTCGTATAGTGGGTCAAGATTGTTAGGGAGGATCCCCACACAGGGTCACACTAATCAAGGATATGGTGCAACATCTCCTAGACGTATTTCGATGGAAGCTCGTTGACCTCCCCCTGACGACAACATGAAGCGTCGTTCAACCCGGTGTAGAACCACACTGGGTGTAAGAGAGAGCGAAGAGGTGCAATGTGTCGTCTAAGGAAGTCCGCCACCACCATCATCAAAGTCAGGCCTGTCTCACGGAGCTAGGCAAGACACTCCTACATTGGACCTAGGCTTCGTCGATCTCCTCCACTACGTCCCAAGTAGCAATCCGAATCAAGTTACTGGCAGAGAAGCAGAGATAGGGATGCTTACCCAACACCTCCACGTACACCCAGCGCCACTTCCAGTGATCCCACTTTGCCGCAAATGGAGGTCGATGAACTCCTCCAAGTGTGGCTAGTGTAGCTTGAAGAAATAAGCGTCTACCACTCCGGGATTATCTCTCGGGGCCCGGAGGTAGAAGTAGCGGAAGAGCTCCACTGACGGCTCCACACCAACAAACATTTTGCACTGGTGTGCAATGATCGCCAGTGTCAGGATGGCATTGGGTGTGAGGTGCACAAGATGGATCTGGTACACCTCGAGCACTCGGGGGAAGAAGACGAAGAATGGCACCATGAGTCCATAGTAGAAGTACGACATAAAGGACAACACCTCCTTTGGCTCCATTAGCGCAACAGGCACCGTTAGCGGACGGACCCAACCACCAGTGTTCGGGCCGGCCAGCGGCAAGAAGTTCTGCACCACCTCAAGGTTTGCAGCAGACCAAATGGTCAAAGGGACAAGGACAAGAAACCTCGAGTCCACACGTGGTAGTGGTGGCAGCATCAGAACATGAAGGTTGAGCTAACGGCGAGACATAGCGAAATCTTGAAGATGAAGCGCGCAAACGATGGGATGACAACAGGGAAAGTAAACCCTAAACCCCAACTCAAAGGTGCTAAAGAAGAAAGGGTGTTTCGGTTTCTAAGAAACTGGCGCATGTCCTCTTTAAAGGCGATAAAGGTGCACGTAAACATCCCAACCAAATTGATCGTGGATTGGGGGGATGAGAGGAGTCGAAGGGCCCAAGGAAGATTGTTTGACCCTACAACTGGTGTCTGGGTCCCACACCAGTGTAGGGCCGGGGGCTACTATTGACGTCAAGGGAACGGGGTCCCCTTAGTTGGTGACTGTCTAAGGGGCCCACCGAATCCCGCTCGGTAACTCGGAGCTTAAAGAGCCTTGGAGCTGCATCAAGAGACTAAAGACCCCTAGATGGCGTCACCCCTGACATCACACTACAAGAAACTATTTAATTTGTGACATAACTATTCTGTCGCGGATTAAATAAAATTCGTCGCAAATCGGCATCCGCGACAATTTACGTTTTCGTGGTGGAATGAGCATCATTGATTAAATCTCTTGACATTTCCTTAATAAACGTCGCGATCCGTGACGTAGCTGAATCGTCACGGAGCAGCCCGAGGCCCATGCAGCCCAGCCCATGGCTCACTATCCGTGACAACATAAAATCGTCACGGATTGCTACTGACATGGCAGCTGACATGGACGATGATGTGGCATCCTACGTGGACAATGACGTGGCATCCTACATGGACGATGACATGGCATCCTGCGTGGATGATGACGTGGCATCCTACGTGGATGATGACGTGGCATCCTACGTGGATGATGACGTGGCATCCTACGTGGATGATGACGTGGCATTCTACGTGGATGATGATGTGGCAATTAACACACCAAATTTCAATCATTTTTCCATCCCAATTCATTCAACAGTAAGCAATCGGGGAGACAAATTTATTGCAACAGTAACATCCCAATTTTAACATTTAATAGTAAGTAATTCCACCTCACAAGTAATGACATCACATGTTTTACAATTCAGAATAATAAAATATCACATGCATTTGTTAATCACCAGTAGTGCAGCATAGAAAATCAAGTCTCCTCTTTCCTTCTAACTGCTTGTTACTGGATGCAACTGATCCTCATCCAATCACTTCTAGTGGCTTGCTCCTTGCTGATCTGATCCTCGCCTGAAAGAGCACATTACCAAATACTAATAGTTAAGAGGGTAATGTTAAAGTTCTCAAATATTAAGTGTCAAAGCTTTTAGTACTCAACTAGATTCTTGCTTTATGAATCAAATCGGACAGGGACCAAACTGATCTACTATGATAGGTAACAAACACCAATATTCCAATCATTAAATAATTGAGTATCACCATGAGACAGTTGTGTGTAATTTACCAAAGAAAGTACAGGTGGCAAGCATATACTGAAAGTTGAAAATAAAAGAGCAGTGAACAATATAATGTGCTTACATATGACAACAGGGGAATAGAGCTAGATAGTACCAACATGAGTACATAATCACTATTATTGGTACTGAATGGCATAAATAAAGTGAAATCACTATTGCATTTCTCACTATCAAAGTACATAATCACTCTTTTAGAAGTTAATTGGACATGTGTAGCTAGATGAACCAATTAGGTCATAACAGGTTCAGTTCCATATAATTACATCTACTTAACAAGGTAAAAACCGACAGGTTCAGACATTCAGTTGGCATTTGGTCACATTCAGTTGACATCATTTGCCTTTGGTTGAGCCATCATTACCATCAACAGAAAGTCAAAGAAATAATTAGAATTCAAAAGTGTGGAATTAAGTATATACCATAGTGTGTCATAACATTGCTCTCGAAAATAGCACCATCCGGGTCTCCGAACGGGAACCCGAAAGAAATTGGTAGTTCCTGGATATCAATACATAAGTGCTCGGAGTTGTGTGCACATGAACAAGCAATCAAAAAGCCTCCTACATAAGTGATACGAGTGACATAGTAGTGTCATTTAGCCCTAATAGTGCGAGAAGGTGAAATCTAGCATAAGGTAGATCGGTTTCTAAGCATTCATAAGCATTAACCATGCTACCACTTGTGGAACCATGCAAGATAGGATTGCTTCACATGCATACTTCTTAAACCCGTTAACAAAGGAACAAAACAGACAAAATGACACTTATGTTCGTCGGCATCAACGATCGATCTTAGTCACGCAACCTAGCGAGAAATTGTTTGGGAATTTGAGAGGTTGGTACTTATTTGTAGCTAGAGCGATTTGCTCGTCGCTCCCGCAGCTCTACGCTCTGCCGATTCTTGCTCCCGCTCCCGATTATTTTTTTAAAAAGGGAAAGACCATTATCGTCGGTCAAGCGGCTAGCACAAACTAGCTAGAGTTAAGCACAAGCATATATATCATGGCATTATTATGCATCAAATAGATAGGAGAGGACAGAGAGAGAGTTTCTACATAAGTGTGTAAGCAAATACCAAGCTAACAACCAACATAAGCAAATAGATATTACTTAAATTCTATTCTGAATCAAAGTGCACATAAATCTGAGTGACTTAGAATGGTTTTAGTGCAAAGGGAAAATTTTCTACACAGAATAATTTAACTACAAGGAGATAAGAATAATTTCAAACATGGAAGTGTCAAAACAGCTTAAACAAGCATTGAACTTCAGTGCTTAGTGAGCTATGCAGTACTACAACAAGCAACTATCTAAGCTTAGTGAAAGCATAACCATTTATAGTATGTGCTTTACATTCGAACGGAGATGCACAATTACAAACTGATGGGCAAAGAAATGACAAAACCAATTCAATACATATTGCATCAACTAACACATAGCACCTTATAAGAATAGGAGCCTCCAATACAAGGATAGTGTACCCGGAAGACAATCCCAAATGAACCGGTACCCAGGACACGCTCTGCCATGTAACTTATGGTCTGCAGTTAAGTCTGAAACAACACATGAGTAACCAAGGACATGAGGCCAACAAAAGTAGACAACCATCAGGTTAGCTGAGCAGGCAGGCATTCAGATTCTCATGTGGATCTGACTAAGCTAAAAGTAGAGCATTTCTATTCTGCATACAACAAAATAAGCACGAAACTAGAAGACCTAAAGGAGAACAAGCTTTGGAAATGCAGATAAGCCACCGACAACCAAGCGACTAAGCACGACACGAAGCAATCTGCCACATAATTCAGCCGCGAACACTAAATTGTAGACAGCTCCGAGCCACCAAAGTAGCAGAAACAGTACAATCTATCCAACAAACCAGCACTACTCGACCAAATTTCGCCAGAAAAAAAGCAGTACCAGTAGAAACTAAGCATAATGAAAATCTTGATATAGAAATACTGCAGGCTTGCTGGGCTCAAAACAGAGTTTTACAAAGTAAGTCTTGTATGTCAATTGCTAATGTTCTCAAAATATCGATATATTGCCAACAAGCAAGTAGGTCGGTATCCATCTTCGATTATGGTTGAGTTGGTACTTGGTACAAGTATACATAGAAAGTTTTAGTCTAGGAAAACTGCCAGACATATATTAAAAATAGCAAAGGACATTACTCAATGAGATGGGAATATTCCCTTGCTTTTCATATAAATGACTGTCAACACCACTGAGTTGTTTTCTTTTATTAAAATATCAACACTACAAAAACATGCGATGGAGTCAGTGCAAGTTCAACAATGATGCCAAATCCATCAGCGAGTTGGTCACAGCTAACACGAGCTTTAAATTGCTGATTTCAGCACTGTAGGAATTATATCCTAAAATCAGAGAAGTAGCACCCAAAAAAATCAGAGAAGTAGCATTTAAATCATGCAAGCAGCCACTGACTCTTCTATTTTTCTCAATTTTACAAGCATGCTAGACTAACCATGACCAAATCTGACAACCGAATAAGCATCAAAATCATGAGAGCACGACAGATCCACGAACTAATCTAGATCAGAACACACTAACAGAGAGTGGAAGCGAAAAGTAAGGGGCAGGAGACTGACCGCCTTGCGCAGCTTCTTGATGAGTGCCATGGGCTTCCTCTTCAGACCCCTCTGGAACCTATCCAACCAAAAACAAGCATCATATCAGATCCAAGCAAACCAAAAATCCCACGGAAACAAACGAACAACGGTACGAATGGTACCTTCTCCTGGCCCTCGCGGGGAAGAGCTGAACGAGGTCATCGGTGGACATGTCGATCATCGCGTCGAGGTCGACGCCGCGGTAGCTGTACTTGCGAAACGTCCTCTTCTTGGGTGTGCCGGCGGCGACCTCGGGCTCGACATCGACATCCGCCTTCGAGACACGAATTAGTCCTCTAGTGAGTCGTACGAGCGGACCGGATCCGGGAGATAGCTAGGGTTTCATCGGGTAACTCACCATGGTTGAAGTTGGTTGGTGCTCCCGGCGGCGATTGCGGCTACGGCTGGCGATGCGAGGAGGCGACGACGGGACGCTGCGCCGCGCGGCATCACTCACCAGGTCGTGCGTTTGGGCTCGGAGAGGTGCTTGTTGGTGGTGAGTGCGGGAGGGGGCGACATTGTGCAGGAGGCTAGGGAAAGAGGGAAGGGAGAGGCGTGGTAGGGATCCGAGGAGGAGTTTGAGAGAGCAGAGGGAGGCGACGAATCTGAGGTGAACGGGATGATGAGGTAGGGTTTTGGGAGGTAGGTTTTATACATCTGAGTGTCGATATCAACCGTTGATTTGGAATGTGGACGGATAGGATGAGTCGGGCTTCTGATGGAAACAACCCAGACTAAAATTTTGGCCCATTTAACTAATTGAATAATTATTTTTATTAGTTATTTAGGTTCAAAGTTGAACTACATGTATACTACTTATAAGATTAAAAAAATAAGAAAAAATATATTCAAGCTCATATGTTTCAATGTGGTCTATGTACAAAAGATAGATGAGGAATTCATTTGTTTGTTACGGTTATAATCCAAATTAAATATAAGTTTCCAAATTATAATAAAATAATTTCCACATGTATCATTAAAATATCATTAAAATCCAAATTATAATAAACGGTTATAATCCAAATTAAAATCCAAATAATTTCCAAATTAAATATCATTAAAATCCAAATTATAATAAAATAATGATAATAATATATTAAATATCACAAATACATTTTCCACATGTATAATGCAACATATAAGTTGCAAACTAGGAGTTTCAAAATTTTTGGAGTAGAGTTTCCATTTTGTATTCTCAGCCACATCTATGAGATTGACGAAAACTTGAAAACTCGAACTTCTACCGGTCACCTTGTTATAAAATAATGATAATAATATTTAAATTTGTTAAAAACATTCTACAAATTGACATGGAACCATAGTTTAAGCATATAATGCTTCTATAAAAAATTCAAATGGTTTTAATAAAGTGAGATTATATATGTTCACAAATAGGACACAAGTCTCACATAGTTTCCTACAATTGAAAACAAACTTTGAGATTTGAACAACTAATAACATGACTGAACTAGTATGCACCTCAATTTTTGACACCATCTCATGTTGACCATAACATTAGAGAATATTAAGTTATGTTAGCAATTATAATGAAAAAACATATTTTTTATTTTCTCTTTTTAGTTGGAAAAGATGTGTTGTATGAAAAGCAATCAAGAAATAGTAATTAAGATACAAACAAATGGCACTGAGTAAAACATCTCGATTTTAGAAAAAATTAGGAAAAAGAATCAACCGATTTGGAGTTCGTATGAGAAAGAAAAACAGTTTACAAGTTTTATTCGAAGATTAAAAAAATAAATTGCATTTGCTATGAACTGAGATGAACAAGTGTGTTTTCTCTTTTTAATCTTTGACTAAAACTTGTAACTAGTTTTTCTGCCTCATACTAACTCCAAATTGGATGATTTTCTTTTCTTAAATTTTCTAAAATGATGCTCTACCAAGATCTACAACTTTAACAAATGAAAAAATGATTTCGACAGCAGTTTATTAGGGATAAATCAAACTTACATATCGAATTTACACTATCATAATTCAAATAATATCATAAAATGCTCTAATGGTTCTACAAATTGATGTGGTAGCATAATTTGGGTCCATAAACTTGTGATCAAAATTTGCAAATGATTTCGGTAACAGCGGAACTTACATTGTTTAGAAATGGATACATGTCTCACATAGTTTCATGAAACATTACTTAAACATTGAAGTGTACCGTACCTTTCAAAATTTTCGAATTCATATGCACTTCAAACTTTACCATAACCTTGTGTTTAGCTTATTATTGCAAAATACGAAGTTACATTAGCAATATTTGTTCAAAATGCATTTATTTATATTCTCTACATAAATGCATGAAAAGAAGCCATGTGAATAAGATTAAAGAAATAGAAATTAATATGCAAATGAACGATATTACTTGAAATATCGTGATTTTACAAAAAAACAGAAAAAAGAATCAATGAATTTGGATTTATTATGACCGAGAAACACTAGTTTCAAATTTTAATCGTAGATTAAAAAGAAAAACGACGGGGAAAACATGCTCAGCGTGCGCCACGTGGTCCCAGTGAAGCAACTCGACCAACCCAGTGGTGCCACGTGGTCCCGAGGACCCATCGCTCGGTATATGAAATAAACTATTATAGATATTTATTTCCTTTCCAAATCACCAAAGTGAGCGTAGCGCAGTGGTAAGGTGTTGCAATCTTGTCTCCGCTAGTCTGGGTTCGAATCCTGCCCTCACCCCATTTTTTGCGTCCCAAGTTATATATTTTGGAGGCTGCTGCAGCTGGGCCATGGCACTGGCGGCCCGGACTAGTGTGGTGTGCGGCCAGGCCAATGTTGGGCCAACATGGTGCCGACGGCCCAGATGTTAGGCAACGGTGATATCTTGTGTTAGTTTCAATTACAAAAGAGTAAAAATGCTCTAAGAAATCAAAAGCCTTGAAGTAGCTCGGTGGTATGGCGCTGCGATTGTGAACTGAGTGGTCGCGGGTTCGATCCTAGCCTCTCACCTGTTGCTCTGTTTTTCTTTTTTTGTTTTGGTTTTCTTTTTTAATCGATGAATAGCGGGTGCGCCCAGGTAAGATGGCAGTGGTGAGATGGCAATGATGTGACGTTCCAGGGATGACATGGCGGGTGCGGAGATGGCCATGAGGTGGCACGTGCGGCCCGGTGAGGTGGCAATAATGTGAAAGAAATATATGTAAAATAATTTAAGATCATAGAATTTGATAAGAAAATTTGTGGCTCCATGGTAATGGTTTGTGTGGTATAAAGTGGCCCCAAGGTCTTGAGTTCAATTCTCAACTTCCTCTTTTTTCTGTTTTTTATATTTTTTCAATTTATCAATTTTTCCTATCTATAACATGATTTTTTTCATTTCTTGATCGCGACGAATCTGCTCAAACGTCGCAGCATTGTGGGCCGAATTGTGACGAATTTAACAAATTGTCGCAGTGTTCTGGGCTTCGATATCCATCAATGCACATCCGTGACGAAAAATAGGAATACGTCGTAGAATCGCGACGAATTTAACAAATCGTCGCAGTGTTTTGGGCTTCAATGCACATCCGTGACAAAAAAAAGGAATACGTCATAGAATCGCGACGAATTTAACAAATCGTCACAATGTTTTGGGCTGCAATGCACATTCGTGATGTTTTCTGAAAACGTCGTGGAGAATGCGTCGCACAGTAAATAGTTTCTTGTAGTGCTCAACTACCCGTGGCGTTTCCCAGTCATGGACTCCGCTTCGTCAGGGAGGAAGAGCGACACAAGAACTAAGGAAGGTGTGACGCCCCAGGTTTTCAGACGGGTGAATTAACCCTAATGAGCAGGTCAACTGCATTGACTTTGGTCAAACGATAGTCAACCTGGGCCATCACCTCGAAAATATCACCAATGATCCCTAATGACACCCCTTGGTCAACCCAAGGTCAAGGTTTGGTCAATACCCTAGTCAAACCCATTGAACCCCTTTTGGCCCACCAGTGTCAGCCGGTACTTTTGCCGCGTTCTCGATATTTCACCTAAACACTTCAAAATCTCCCCATGTAAAAGTTGTGTGTTTTGTCGAGGGACACAACTTTCATGTTGAGTGGCATTTGAAATTTTGATCAAAACCCTATACAATGTTTTCTGCAATGTTCCACTGCATTTTATGCAAAATCGATTGATCAAAACCCTATACGGCCTTTGTAAAAGTTGTAGAGGGTCACCTAATCTACAACTTTGCTTTTAAGCACTGGGACCACTTCTATTTCAAAAATTTGAGTAAAACCTTCCTAAACAGTGCTAAGTTGAATTAGGGTGGGTACCCTGGCGCTCCAGAGCGCGCCCGCATCGGCGCCGCATGTCGCCGCGCTGCGGCTTTCCCGGGCCGCACGCCGAGGCCGGCTTCGCCGCCGGTTCATGTGCCGTGGAACCACCTTCCCGACTCTCTTCCCTGGCGCCACGTGCACCGCACCCACGGGCCGCAACGCTGCCGCGCCGCACCGCCCAACCAACCGCACGCCGGCGTACATGCCGCACATCACCGTCCCCTCGCGTCGTACTCCAGCCATGCCGCGGCCCATACCGTGACTCGGTTACCTTAGCACGCAAGAAAGTAGCCTCACCGCCTTGCGCTCAGCTTCAAAAGCCGCCGCCTCCTCTCCTCGTGCGATCCCGAGTCCGCCGCCGCCCCACCATTGGCACCCCACAGCGCGCTTGGTGCTCTGCCAAACCCCAGTCCCGCCTGAGCACACCCAGTCCTTCCCTTAACACCACTTGAGATTGTGCGCCCGCTCGTTGACCCGATCGATCCACCAGCTCGCTGGAGCCCGATCTCCTGCGGCCGCCGCCGGGCAGCCCTTGCCGAGCTTGTGCCTCCGCGTGCTCTCCAAGCCATTGGGCACTCATAGCACCTCCCCTAGATTGCACTGAAGCTCTGTGCACCGCGCATTGCTCAGCCGTGTCTTTCCCCTCGCCGGACTTCGCGCCACCGCGGCCGTGCTTCCCCTGTACCGCCGCCACCGCTCGTCGGCGACCACTCCGGCCGAGCTACCACCGCCCATCACTTCGTGGTGAGCTAAATCGCCGTCCCGTGCCGCTTGTGGGCCAGCTCCGGTGACCCCTCACCGGCGGTGAGCTCACCTGCGCCGCCGGGACCCCTGTGCTGTGATTTCATTCATGTAGGGTTCTGAGTGCTAAAAGCAAGGGTAGTCTTGTGAGGCTCAAAAAGTTCTAGGGGGCCTTTCGCAAAATGAATCTTCACCCCTTTTTGTGTTTGGGCTGAAACTTGTAAATTCAATATAAAATCGTAGAAAAATCCAAAAAAATGCAAACTCCATTTTGTTGTGCTCTGTGTAACTAGAACTACAACTTTCTCAAAGCATGTATATACTTTTGAGATACAGTTTTTGCTTTAAAAATTGAAATGAAAAATAACTAGATCTGTGATTCTGCAAAATCTATACATGATCTTGAGCAGGATTTTGGACATGTTGTGAGAACTAGCATGTCCATGGTCTGTGCCAAAAATTACTGCAAAAAATTACACAAAGTTACTAAAGAAATCCTTTTTATATAAAGTATCTTCTGTTATTGTCAAATCTGCGTAGATGATTTTTGTGGATTAAAATATAATTATTTTTTAGCCCAACTTCTGGCTATCATCTTGTAATGTTGAAATTCACCTCTGGTGAATTTATCATGATTTTATCACGGTTAGAAATATTATTTCATGATTTATGCTTGTTTTTAATCATAATTGTGTAGATCAAGATCTATAAAGGCTATAGATGTGTTTGTTGGTTTCCTAGACTTGTTTTGGACCATAGAAACAGTGAGAGAAAGTTTGGGTCCAGAAGTGTTATATTTATTTTTATATGCATTTATCTTGTTTTTGGTGAATAGAAATGCCATAATTGATATATTAATTTATGTTCCTTCAGCAAGTGTGCATGTGAGATCAGTGGCTTATGTTAGATTCATTGAGTTCAGGGAACACCACTCTTTGTGTTTCATGAATTATTTTGTTGCATAATATTGAAAGGACCTTTGTAGGTTCAATATTGAAATTAATTGGAAAATCACAAATCTCACCTAAGGATTATGTGTTGGTGTGGTAAACTTGCTAATTAGTATATAACCAACCCATTGCTGTTTAGAGAGAGTGAAATTAAATTATTTATATATATATGTACGCAGTCACCATTAAAAAGTCTAGATAATAAAGCAACGCATAATGTTCCTTTATAGGAAGAGTATGCTGAATGTATTATTATCTAGGTGAATGTGGTCAACCAAGCACCCCATGGTTGTCATAAGTTGTTTTGAAATTAATAAAATCAAATGGTCACTTAAGTCTTGCATTTGCATCCTCTGTGTAGAAGTTTCCGACGGTAGTTACACGCTCGTGCCAGTGGACGTGAACGAGGGAGCTGGAGGAGATGTGCACTACGTCACCGTAGAGCAAGACCTGGGCCAAGGTCCGGAAGATTGTTTAACTGCTTGTGCTAACGAAGGCAAGCCCCGGTTTTATCATTAACCCCTATTTTATTTAAAATTATGCAACTATCTTTGTTATTCTATGTGCATTTACGTTTAGGAAGTGAATGAAACCCTATTTGCATGATCCCCAGGTGCCTATATTCTGTTACTAGTATGCTAGGTCGTTAGACGCTATGCTCTAAGGACCCGGTAAAAGTCGAGTGATGTTCGTCACTCGCGAGAATAGGATTTCCTTTTGGAATCACCCCTTCTATAAATGGATTGCTCATGTGGTAAGAGCATGGTTTTGGGCTCCGGTCTAGTGGCTTCATGGGCTAAGCTTTTGAACGTACTAAGCACTTGTCGGGAATGGGACCGGTAAGCCTAGTACCTTAATGAGACGGCACGAGATTTTACTACTACTACTACTACTACTCTCGATTCGTCTCCTGCCCGGCTTGCAACCGGTAGGAGGGTACTTGTGTGAGGCTGGGTGTACTAGGTGGGGCATGCCAGATAGCCTCGTACCCGGGACTGTAGGCTACTATCCCAACCCGAGGATTTTTGGGAACCGTTTGGTTGGTGTCGGCTCTATTGGGGCACCGCTCCGTGTGTTTAGTTTACCTTGCAAGGGTTTATGAATCAATCGATTGTCGGCCTCTCACCGTTATCCGAGACTGCTTAATCAGCTGGCCATGATATCCCTTAATGATGGAATTATGTGAAATCTTCTGCTTGAAATAATTGTATTGTACAATTCTTGATTGTCTCAACATAGTAATGGTAATCTCACTAGAATCTGAGCTAAAATATTGAAAGTAAGGATCCATGATCCTAGTTGCTTTTTGGCAAAACAAACTCACCAGCCAAAAGCCCTACATGTCTAGAGGTAACTTTTGTCGGGTAAGTCTTGCTGAGTATTAGTATACTCAGCCTTGCTTAAATTGTTGTTTTCAGGTGAAGTTGTTTGGCCTGGTGAGATTCCACCCGGCTGGGAGCTGGAATGGGTGGATGATGACGCCGAGTAATGGCATCACGGATGGCCTCCAGTGATGTCATATTGTATCGCTATTAGTACTCCAGTTGTTTTAATAAAACTCTGAACCATTTACGTTCATGTCAAGAACTATGTTTGTAATAATGGACCCTACGGGGAATTCGGTATTAATTTGTAAGGCACTCTGGACTCTCCTTCGTGGGAGATTAATGCATACGTTTGATCCTCTCTGTGTCTCCAAGTGATTTACCGAGTGTAAACCCAGCAACACTCAACGGGATGGTTCTTTATTATCGCTTAATGACTAAATGGAGTGGTTTAGGCGATAGTACGGAATTATCTCGGATGGGGTTGTCACAACTGGTATCAGAGCATTCGTATGCACCGGAGTGATTAGATTAATGCTAATCACATGATTTACAATAAAACTTGCCAAGATTGATTGAATTTTGAGAATCTGTTGGATCGTTAAGGAATAATTTAGATCGAGAGGCCCTAGTGAGAATTTTGGGTTCTTTAAGGTGGCTTAAGAATCTATGGTTTATTTTGCTAACAACCAGCACTTTACTTTATGTCAGACTTACTTTCTTGCACAACCAAACTAGATGAGCCATGTGTTTTATACGTGTGCTGTTCCGCATCACGTGAATTGCGAGGGTTGATGGAGTGATCCATTCCACGGATCCCATCTTCGCGTTTAGATATGAGTTGTGGTGTCGCTACGTGTCTCATACGTGTCCATTCCGCATGCCGATCATGCGAGGCAAGGATACACTCCATTCAAACGGAGGGTGTCCAAGGTTGGACGCTGTCCATGCAGTGGCTTGACGCATGGATACCGTTTCTATAGTGAACGGTAATGTATGTGGACAATTTCGTGACGTGCTGGCACGAAAGGTTCGTTTTCTGCAGGTACGCTAACAACATTCGTAAGTCGTTAAGTGCGAATTGAGTAGCTCCGACTAGTTATTATAAGGGGAGACGATTATAAGCTTGCCACCGGCACTAACTACGTCTTTTTGGATCCATGTGTGTGTAAGGTCGTTTAAGGCATGCACATTCATGATTCAAATCTTGTTGAACCTAAAAATTGGTCCGTGCATGTTTGAGTAATCTTTCCTAGGGTGATTGCTTGATCTTAGATAAGGTTTTCCTGTCTTTTGATCTTTAGCAGATTTCTGGCAGATTCTGTTGATGTCTTTCTCAATTTTTGTAGCCAAATCTGTGAGGAATCTGACTAGACCACCTTTAGGAAGTTGTTCCTTATCAAATTGAGCATCTAGTGTGAACTTTTTAGGATTTTAGGAATTTTCTGCAGAAAGTTATGCTCAGTTTAGTGAGTCTCTGTTCTGCTGTTTTTCAGAACAGCACCCCTCTGCAAATGGAATTTTTTGAGCATGTTCCAATCGAATCTAGCTCTACCTTTGAATACCAAAAGTGTGAATAATTATGTCACTGAGTTGCTACCAAAATTTGGTAATTTTTGGAGTCACAGGTTCCGAGTTATGAATTTTTTATTCACAACCCCCGAACTTTACGCCATCATTTTATTCGTACTCGTTTCGAGTCCGGCATATTCTTGCACCTTGTGGAAAGTTGAAACATTTAGAAGTGGTCTGTGTATGCAACATTCCTTTATAGCCTTGAGAACTTATCTTGTGCACGTGTTTGCATCTAGTTCTGACATTTGTCACTTATTCCAGATATCTGCCTCCGGATCCTTGATCGTTGATGCGCAGACGTAGACTCACTTGAACTACCTCGAGGAGGGTGGTTTTCCAGCACATTTGTGGGACACCCTAAAGGACTTTGGGTGCACTGCGTATCCAGAGTACTCGGCACGTGAGCTCAAGAGCACATGCCAACTGCTTCATTGGGAAGTGAAGGTGAAGATCCCTGTGTGCCCGACACATCATACTTGGGAAGAATGGGAGGTTAAGGCGCAAGGGTTGAACTTGGCTAACACCGTGCAAAAGGCTGCTTTGGAAGCACTCACAACTTTTTGTGAGAAGCACGCTGATTTGGTAGCTAGCACTGCAGCCAAGGTGATTCCTTTACCTAAACAGCATTCTGGACATGGGATTGAGCGTGAAGCTTTTTCCTCCGCTCAGGACAATCACCATAGTCCTGAACTTGTCACCTCAGTCCATTTCTCCAAAGCTATGTTTGACACCTATCAAGTGATGGTTGGAGGAAGCATTTTCTATAGACACCAAGTTTATAGACAACGAGAACTTCTAAATGCTTCTATGCTTCTTCTGTCTTTTGTTTGGCCCCTTACTTTTGCTGGCCCACTATTAGCCTGTGGTGGCTGTGCCCCACTAGGTGCTCTGCTTGTTTTTTGTTGGTGTCACCATGACTTGTAGATCTTGGAATATTTGTGCTGGAATGTTCGTGGGCTGAATGATAAGGCTAAATGGGAACCAATTCGAAACAAAATTGATGAAAGTAATGCTAATATTTTCTGTTTACAAGAAACAAAGAAGGATGATTTTGACTTACACTTTATCAGAAAATTTGCTCCAAAGAAGTTTGATAAATTTGAATTTTGTCCCTCAGTTGCGGCATCAGGTGGCATCTTAGTTTGCTGGGCTTCATCTTATTTCTCCATGCATTTAATTGAAAAACAACAGTTCGCTATCAGACTTTCTGTCACCTCTACTCACAATCTTGAGGCCGGGACTCTTGTTGTTGTTTATGGTCCCTGCAGACAACCGGCCAGAGATGATTTTGTTAATTGGCTTTTCAATCTTGATATTGATGATGATGATCTTTGGCTTGTCATAGGTGACTTCAATTTCTATAGATCGTCAGACAACAGGAACAGACCTGGTGGTAATTTCAATGATACTATGGTGTTCAACAATATTATAAGTCATCTTGGACTCATTGAACTCCCTCTCAAAGGGCGAAGCTATACTTGGAGTAATATGCAGGAAATTCCTCTTCTCTAGCAAATTGATTGGTTCTTCACTTCGGTTGCTTGGACTACTCAGTTCCCCCTCTCTCTAGTTCTACCTCTTGCAAAAATCACTTCTGACCATTTGCCCTGTAAAGTTCAAATAGGCACCAACATTCCCAAGGCAAACATTTTTCGGTTTGAGAATTACTGGTTCAACCACCCCGGCTGTATGGAACAGATCACCAATGCTTGGCTTGCTCCGACCAGGTCGTCTAATAGTGCTCATGTGATTAGTGCCAAATTTAAACTTCTCCGGAAAACGCTGAAGACCTGGTCTCGGGGTCTCTCAAATCTCTCAAAGCTCATTGCTGGCTGTAACATGACAATTGCCTTTCTTGACAAGCTTGAGGAAATTAGAGTTCTGTTCAGTCATGAGGCCCTTTTTCGTAACATCATTAAGAATCATATCAATAATCTCCTTGCCATGCAAAACATTTATTGGAAACAAAGGTTCACCCAAAGAGTCACTCAGTTCGGTGATGAAAATACTAAGTTCTTTCATGGGATGGCTACTGAGCGGTACAGAAAGAATGTAATTAGCCAAATCGTGGATGATTCTGGCAGGATGGTTACTGATCATAATGAAAAGAGTGCTCTGTTCTTCCAGGAGTTCAAACGTCGGCTTGGTACTACTATAGATATCTCTATTCAGTTTGACCTTCAGTCTATCATCCATATGCAGGATGATCTAGAGCACCATGCCCTCCCATTCAGTGTGGAGGAAATCGACAAGGTGGTTCTTGAGCTGCCTCATGACAAAGCCCCCGGCCCTGATGGCTTTAACACTTTGTTCTTTAAGAAAGCTTGGCCAACCATCAAACATGACGTATACAAACTCTGTGAGGACTTCTACTTCCATCGAGCTGACCTTAAGAGCGTGAATCGTTCTTTCATCACCCTTGTTCCCAAGAAGGATAGCCCCGAAAGCGTCAATGAGTTCGGGCCCATTTCTCTTCCGAATTCGGCTCCAAAGCTGGTCTCGAAGCTCTTAGCTAACAGGGTTACAATCGGTTGCTATGCGGATCATTCATGAAAACCAAGTACGGATTTATTAAGGGCGGGACAATCCAAGATTGTCTAGCCACGGGCCTTTGAGTATTTGCACCAATGTCACCATTCCAAAAGAGAGATTATTATTTTGAAACTTGACTTTGAAAAAGCCTTTGATCTGATAGAACATGATATTGTATTGGAAATGCTTAAAGTCAAAGGCTTCCCAACCAGGTGGATTAGTTGGGTCGAGGACCTTCTCTCTTCTGCTACCTCGGCTGTCCTGCTCAATGGTACTGCTGGTAAAGATTTCAAATGCAAACGGGGCGTCAGGCAAGGTGACCCCCTCTCCCCTCTGCTCTTTGCCATTGCTGCTGACCTGCTGCAAAGTGTGATCAATCATGAGTATGAGCTGGGCCGTCTGCTTCCCCCTTTCCCTCAAAACCCTGACATGCCGTTTCCAATTGTCCAATATGCTGATGATACTATTTTGGTCCTGCATGCAAGTGAATCCTAGCTTGGGGTGTTGAAGGATGTGTTGAGGAAAATAGAGTTATCAAGTGGTTTGATTGTCAATTATCACAAGTCCTGTCTGCTTCCTATTAACATTGATAATGACAAAGCTGGCCAGTTGGCTAATTTCTTTGGTTGCTCGGTAGGAGTCTTTCCCTTCACCTACCTTGGATTGCCTATGGGGCTTACTAAACCTCAAGTGAAAGATTATGCCCCTCTCATATGCAGAATTGAGAGAAGGTTGTCGGCCACTTCCCAATTCCTATCTTATGCTGGTCGCTTGCAGCTGGTAAACTCTGTTATCTCCTCGCTCCCCACCTACTATCTGTGTTCCCTTAAGCTTCCTGTCACGGTGATCGAATTGATTGATAAGCATAGAAAAAATTGCCTCTGGAGAGGTAGGGATTTCAGAAACAAGGGCTATAATCTAGCTGCTTGGGACCTGGTCAGGTTGCCAAAAAAGAAGGGAGGGTTAGGGGTTATCAATCTAACTATTCAAAATGATGCCCTTCTTCCCAAGCAGCTGGACAAATTCTACAAGAAGGAAAATGTGCAATGGGTGAACCTCATTTGGCAGAAATATTACCTCTCCTCTGTCCCGCACCTGGCTAGAGAGAAGGGTTCTTTTTGGTGGAAAGATATCCTTAGACTGCACATTCGCTATAGAGGTATTGCAGTTTGCTCTCCTGGTATTGGTGACACTGTGGGCTTCTGGGAAAACTTGATCAATGGCCAACTCCATGCTGACTTATTCCCTAATCTCCTTGCTTTTGCGAAGGACTCTTGTGTGTCCCTTTCTAAGCTTAAAAATGCTGAAAATCTCCTAGACTTCTTCAGATTGCCTATGTCAAGGCAGGCCTACAATGAGTTTCTTGAGCTGCAACATTATCTGGCAAATACTGCTCTCAGCAGTGGGAATGAGAAGGATTCTTGGTCCTTCATTTGGGGTCAGCAGAAATACTCCTCTAGCAAGTACTACAATCTCCAGTTTAGTACCATTCAACCAAATAGAACTATTGCCTGGATTTGGGAAACTAATTGTGTGCCAAAAATAAAATTCTTTGCTTGGTTATTACTCAATGATAGACTCAACACTAGAAACATTCTAAGAAGAAGAAATAAAGTCTTGGAGGATGGTTACAATTGTGTTCTATGCCATGAGGAAGTTGAAGAAACACTAGAGCACCTTTTCTTCGACTGTCCCTCGGCAACTTGCAGGTGGTTAGCTCTTGGAATCAACTGGGCTACCAATTCTAATGTGCACCAAAAAGTTTATATTGCTAGACAAGCATTTGCGGAGCCTTTCTTTATGGAGATCTTCCTTATTGGTGCCTGGTGCATCTGGAACGAGAGGAATGATTTCATCTTCAATAACAAACAGCCGAGTCTTGCTGCTTGGAAGGACTCATTCAAGTTGTTAGTTTCCAATCATTTCTGTAGAATTAAGAGCAGCTTTCATAATTCTCTGCTTTCCTGGCTTTCAACCCTGTAACTGCCCTCTTCCCTCCCCCCTCCCCTCCCCTGCCCTTTTTCTCTCTCTCTTTGCCTAACTGCTGGTTAGGCCTCAAGTTGTAAGTAACTCTGTAAACTCTTGTCCTGTTTTTTTATTTATTCTTGTTGCCGGGGGGCTTTGCCCCACGGTGGTTGCTCAAAAAAAATTTTATAGACAACAAATCAATGGTGCCGAAGCTATCACCCAAGAGTTGATGGAAGCTCGAGCGACGCTAGCCCGTCTTAAGAAGAGAAGACACAAGGATAAAACAACAATACAAAAATTGAGTGAAGTCATTCATGAGCGAGAATTTCTTGTTGTAGTATAATGATCAATATATGCTTGACTTAGAGAATCCACTAGACGCCGTAGCAGCTCCACCTCCTAACCCCGAAGAGGAAGAAGATCCCGAAGAGATTCAAGGAGAATGCGGAGTGGAGACCGGACCCGCTTCACCTTAAGTGACCCTAGGCTAGAGTGTTATCTAGTTGCCGTTGGTTACGCTTTCAATAAAATAATGTGTCGTAGGAGAGTTGTTGCGGAATGGATCCCGTAATGACGTTGGTTGTGATAAACTTTGGACCATGTGTTGAATATCAACATATGTTAGGTGTTGTGGAGATCATGCTCATCCAATTTTATCATGTTTGCATATACGTACCAAGTGTTATGGTAATTTTTGTGCACCTCGACCTTCCGTGAAAACAGCTAGGTAGAACCTCGGATGGAATTTTTCGGGCATGATAATGTTGGAAATTGAATCAGAGTTGAATACCAACATTGGAGCGTACGAAATCCTACATCCACTAACTAAAAATGTGAATTTTTCGGCATATAAGCAAGGATTTATGTATTTTAAGCTTATGGCCGCCGTGCCGTCCGATTCTGAAAGTTGCCATGAATGAGTTTTCGTCATGCATATTCTACTTGTTAATTTATGTGAGCAAGCTTATGAATATGTGTTTAATGAGAACTCAACTTTTCAGATGGTCGGATCGACACGTAGCACCCCAACGGTTTTGACGCGTCGGGTAGTGGTGATCTACCACCGCCACCGCGCATGACGCCGGAGGAGACTTTCATGGCCACCCAAACCGTAGTGCTGCGCCAAATCCTACAGACGCAACAGCAAATCGCTTAACAGATGCACCAGAGACCGCCAATGGGAGATAATCACGATGGACCGCAAATGGTTACCACCTACTCCCAGTTTATCGGGATGAAGCCCCCGGCTTTTACTAAAGCAGAAGAGCCCCTTGATGCTGACGCATGGGTTAGGGCCATGGAGGCCAAATTCTCTGCATTTGTCCTACCTTGTTCCGAGGAGCACAAGGCTAGATTTGCAGCCTTGCAGCTTCGTGGAGAAGCTTTAATGTGGTGGGAGCACTTTAAGACCATGCAACCTGCTGGACAGGAAATCACTTGGACTGAGTTCAAGAAAGCTTTGAAGGATCACCACATCCCAAAAGGACTCATGGTTAGAAAGATGAAAGAGTTGCTTCCTCTTAAGCAAGGTGATGACACTGTGTATCAATATGCACAGAAAGAGGAAGCCATGATGACGTACAGAAAGAGAAGAAGAGACAGAACGACTTCGCTTCGGGAAATGGATCGGGCAAGAATTTTTTTTCGTCAAGAAGAATGCACATGGTTCTTCCCAATCATCCGCATCAGGCCATTGGAGACTGACTCCGTCCCCGCATAAGCCTTCGGGAAATTTTCAATACCGTCAGGCTCAGCCACAAGTCTCCAAGCCCAAGGAATTTCCACCCCGCATTTGCTACAATTGTAGGCAACCAGGGCATTATGCCAATGAGTGCCCAAACCCTAGGAGGATCAAGACTGAGCAACAGGCTCCGAACGCCGGAGTAGCCAAGGGCAATCATGACAAGAAGCCCATGATTCAAGTGAAGCAAGGCCAACTTAACTTCACGGGTAACTTTTCTATCCAAGGGCATTCCTTCTTACTTGGACTTTGATGATGGAACTTTACTCCGTCCTCGCATGTTAGTTGCTTTTCAAGAACTAAATTCAGGAATCTCAGTGAACAAATGTGATGACACGTTTGTGTTTACTAGCTTTCCCTTTCTTCATAGAAATCTATATGGTAATCACCTTTCTCAACTTGGTCTTTCCGCCTAATCTCCAATCTCCTAGATTCACATCAATTGGCCAGCTAAGTTGAAGGGGTAGGATCAAAGTTTTCTCGAGAAGTCCCGGTCAGATCTTTAGACCGTTGGACCCCATTCGTATCAGTGCCACGATGGTACGACGCCGTAGTGTCGCCCTGCCATCTCTTTTCCCGCGACCATGATCACGTCGCCGAGACCTCACAGGCCGACCATTACCGAGCCCCGTGTGGCAACCGCCGGATCGCTCCGGTAGTCCCTACCTCAGTTGGTTGGGATGACTGTTGCATTCCGTTGAGCTATAAAAAGGGAAACCCTTCCGCGGTGTTGCCATTGCTAAGTCTCGCCTGCTTCGAGCTTGAGAGTGTCGCCTCTCTCGTTTTTCCCATTCGGCTAGTTTTGGTCAACCCGCCACTAGCCCATCTCTGCCATTGCTCCGCCCACTCTCCGAGCAAGCTGTTTAGCCGTCTTTGTCGACAACCTCCAGAAGAAGCCCGGAAGAAGACCGAGAGAAGAACCTCGGCCTGCATCGTCGACCATGCTTCAGTTCGTGGAGATGTTCGAGTCCCTCCGTTGGACGCTTGCTGTGATGTACCTCTGCATCGTCGGCGGAGTTTGTCTTCTGTTAGTTTTTCATGTACACATCCATCGTCCGCTTCCTCATGACTGCGTTGAGGCAGTGAGGAGAGCACCATGTATCTTTTTCCCTATCTGAATTCTCGCTGTCTAGAAATATAAGCAAGTATGTCTTCCATCTTTGCAACCCTTAACCTGTTAGAAAGTGTTGCTCTAATCTTGTTGTCGAATCTCGGGACGAGATTCTGTTTAAGGGGGGTAGGCTGTGACACCCTAGGTTTTTAGCCGGGTGAATTAACCCTAATGAGCAGGTCAACTGCATTGACTTTGGTCAAACGATAGTCAACCTGGGCCATCACCTCGAAAATATCACCAATGATCCCTAATGACACACCTTGGTCAACCCATGGTCAAGGTTTGGTCAAAACCCTAGTCAAACCCGTTGAACCCCTTTTGGCCCACCAGTGTCAGCTGGTACTTTTGCCGCGTTCTCGAAATTTCACCTAAACACTTCAAAATCTCCCAATGTAAAAGTTGTGTGTTTTGTCGAGGGACACAACTTTCATGTTGAGTGGCATTTGAAATTTTGAGTGGAAATGTGTGAAAAACTCAAGTCAACGCTTCTGCTTACTATTCACCAGAGCCGAGTTTTCTGCAATGTTCCACTGCATTTATGCAAAATCCATTGATCAAAACCCTATACGGCCTTAGTAAAAGTTGTAGAGGGTCACCTAATCTACAAATTTTCTTTTAAGCACTGGGACCACTTCTGTTTCAAAAATTTGAGTAAAACCTTCCTAAACAGTGCTAAGCTGAATTAGGGTGGGTACCCTGGCGCTCCAGAGCGCGCCCGCGTTGGCGCCGCATGTCGCCGCGCCGCGGCTTCCCCGGGTCGCACGCCGAGGCCGGCTTCGCCCGCCGGTCCATGTGCCGTGGAACCGCCTTCCCGACCCTCTTCCCCGAGCCATGTGCCCCGCACCCACGGGCCGCAATGCCGCCGCACCGCGCCGCCCAACCAACCGCACGTCGGCGTACACGCCGCACGTCGCCGTCCCCTCGCGTCGTACTCCGGCCATGACATGGCCCATACCGTGACTCGGTTACCTTGGCACGCAAGGAAGCAGCCTCACCGCCTCGCGCCCAGCTTTAAAAGCCGCCGCCTCCTCTCCTCGCGTGACCCCGAGTCCACCGCCGCCCCGCCATTGGCACCCCACGACGCACTTGGTGCTCTGCCAAACCCCATTCCCACCTGAGCACACCCAGTCTTCCCCTAACACCATGTGAGCTTGTGTGCCCGCTTGTAGACCCGACCGACCCACCAGCTCGCCGGAGCCCGAGCTCCCACGGCCGCTGTCGGGCAGCCCTTGCCGAGCTCGTGCCTCCGCCTGCTCTCCAAGCCATTGGGCACTCGTAGCACCTCCCCTAGGTCGCACTGAAGCTCTCTGCGCCTCAGCCGAGCCTTTCCCCTCGCCGGACTTCACGGCGTCGTGGCCGTGCTGCCCCTGTACTGCCGCCGCTGCTCGCCGGCGACCACTCCGGCCGAGCTACCACCGCCCATCACTCCGTGGTGAGCTCAATCGTCGTCCCGTGCCGCTTGTGGGTCAGCTCCAGCGACCCCTCACCGGCGGCGAGCTCACTTGCGCTGCCGGGACCCCTATGCTGTGATTTCATTCATGTAGGGTTCTGAGTGCTAAAAGCAAGGGTAGTCTTGTGAGGCTCAAAAAGTTATAGGGGGTCTTTCGCAAAATGAATCTTCACCCCTTTTTGTGTCTGGGCTAAAACTTGTAAATGCAATATAAAATCGTAGAAGAATCGAAAAATGCAAACTCAATTTTGTTATTCTCTGTGTAACTAGAGCTACAATTTTTTCAAAGCATATATATACTTTTGAAATACAGTGTTTGCTTGAAAAATTGAAATGTAAAATACCTAGATCTGTGATTCTGCAAAAGCTATACATGATCTTGAGCTGGATTTTGGATATGTTGTGAGAACTAGCATGTCCAGTTTCTGTGCCAAAATTGGCACAAAGTTACTGAAGAAACCTTTATATATAGATTATCTTGTATTGTTGTCAAATCTGCCTAGATGACTTTTGTGGCTCAAAATATAATTATTTTTGCGCCCAACTTCTGTCTATCATCTTGTAATGTTGAAATTCACCTCTGGTGTATTTATCATGATTTTATCACAGTTAGAAATATTATTTCCTGATTTATGCTTGTTTTTAATCATAATTGTGTAGATCAAGATCTATAAAGGGTATAGATGTGTTTTTTGGTTTCCTAGACTTGTTTTGGACCATAGAAATAGTGAGAGAAAGTTTGGGTCTAGAAGTGTTATATTTATTTTTATATGCATTTATCTTGTTTTTGGTGAATAGATGTGCCATAATTGATATATTAATTTTTGTTGCTTCAATAAGTGTGCATGTGAGATTAGTGGCTTATATTAGATTCATTGAGTTCAGGGAACACCGCTCTTTGTGTTTCATGAATTATTTTGTTCCATAAAATTGAAAGGACCTTTGTAGGTTCAATATTGAAATTAATTGGAAAATCACAAATCTCACCTAAGGATTATGTGTTGTTGTGGTAAACTTGCTAATTAGTATATAACCAACCCATTGCTGCTTAGAGAGAGTGAAATTAAATTATTTATATATATATGTACACAGTCACCATTAAAAAGTCTAGATAATAAAGCAACACATATTGTTCCTTTATAGGAAGAGTATGCTGAATGTATTATTATCTAGGTGAATGTGGTCAACCAAGCACCCCATGGTTGTCATAAGTTGTTTTGAAATTAAATAAATCAAATGGTCACTTAAGTCTTGCATTTGCATCCTCCGTGTAGAAGTTCCTAACGGTAGTTACACGCTCGTGCCAGTGGACGTGAATGAGGGAGCTAGATGAGACGTGCACTACGTCACCGTAGAGCAAGACCCGGGCCAAGGTCCGAAAGATTGTATAACTGCTTGTGCTAACAAAGGCAAGCCCCGGTTTTATCATTAACCCCTGTTTTATTTAAAATTATGCAACTATCTTTGTTATTCTATGTGCATTTACGTTCAAAAAATGAATGAAACCCTAGTTGCATGATCCCTAGGTGCCTATGTTCTGTTACTAGTATGCTAGGTCGTTAGACGCTATGCTCTAAGGACTCGGTAAAAGTCGAGTGATGTTCGTCACTCGCGAGAATAGGATTTCCTTTTGGAATCACCCCTTCTATAAATAGATTGCTCATGTGGTAAGAGCATGGGATTTGGGCTCTGGTCTGGTGGCTTCATGGGCTAAGCTTTTGAACGTACTAAGCACTTGTCGGGAATGGGACCGGTAAGCCTAGTACCTTAATGAGACGGCACCAGATTTTACTACTACTACTCTTGATTCGTCTCCTGCCCGGCTTGCAACCGGGAGGAGGGTACTTGTGTGAGGCTGGGTGTACTAGGTGGGGCATGCTAGATAGCATCGTTCCTGGGACTGTAGGCTACTATCCCAACCCAAGGATTTTTGGGCACCGTTTGGTCGGTGTCGGCTCTGTTGGGGCACCGCTCCGTGTGTTTAGGTTACCTTGCAAGGGTTTATGAATCAATCGATTGTCGGCCTCTCACCGTTATCCGAGACTGCTTAATCAGCTGGCCATGATATCCCTTAATGATGGAACTATGTGAAATCTTCTACGTGAAATAATTGTATTGTACAATTCTTGATTGTATTAGTTGCTCATCATAGTCATGGTAATCTCACTAGAATCTGAGCTAAAATATTGAAAGTAAGGATCCATGATCGTAGTTGCTTTTTGGCTAAACAAATCCACCAGCCAAATGCCCTACATGTCTAGAGGTAACTTTTGTCGGGTAAGTCTTGCTGAGTATTAGTATACCCAGCCTTGCTTAAATTGTTGTTTTCAGGTGAAGTTGTTTGGCCTGGTGAGATTCCACCCGGCTGGGAGCTGGAATGGGTGGATGACGACGCCGAGTAATGGCATCACGGATGGCCACCAGTGATGTCATATCATATCGCTATTAGTACTTCTGCTATTTTAATAAAACTCTGAACCATTTACATTCATGTCAAAAACTATGTTCGTAGTAATGGACCCTACGGGGAATTCGGTATTAATTTGTAAGGCACTCTGGACTCTCCTTCGTGGGAGTTTAATGCATACGTTCGATCCTCTTTGTTTCTCCAAGTGATTTACCGGGTGTAAACCCGGCAACACTCAACGGGATGGTTCTTTATTATCGCTTAATGACCAAATGGAGTGGTTAATGTGATAGTACGGAATTATCTTGGATGGGGTTGTCACAGCTGGTATCAGAGCATCTGTATGCACCGGAGTGATTAGATTAATGCTAATCACATGATTTACAATAAAACCTGCCAAGATTGATTGGATTTGGAGAATCCGTTGGATCGTTAAGGAATAATTTAGATCGAGAGGCCCTAGAGGGAATTTTGGGTTCTTTAAGGTGGCTTAAGAATATATGGTTTATTTTGCTAACTACCAACACTTTACCTTATGTCAGACTTACTTTCTTGCACAACCAAACTAGATGAGCCACGTGTTTTATACGTGTGTTGTTCTGCATCACGGGAATTGCGAGGGTTGATGGAGTGATCCATTCCACGGATCCTATCTTCGCGTTTAGATATGAGTTGTGGTGTCGCCACGTGTCTCATACGTGTGCATTCCGCATGTCGATCATGCGAGGCAAGGATACACTCCATTCAAATGTAGGGTGTCCGAGGTTGGATGCTGTCCATGCAGCGGCTTGACGCATGGATACCGTTTCTATAGTGAACGGTAATGTATGTGGACGCTTTCGTGACGTGCTGGCACGAAAGGTTCGTTTTCTGCAGGTACGCTAACAACATTCGTAAGTGGTTAAGTGTGAATCGAGTAGCTCCGACTAGTTATTATAAGGAGAGCCGATTATAAGCTTGCCACCGGCACTAACTACGTCTTTTTGGATCCATGTGTGTGTAAGGTCGTTTAAGGCGTGTACATTCATGATTAAAATCTTGTTGAAGCTAAGAATTGGTCCGTGCATGTTTGATTAATCTTTCCTAGGGTGATTGCTTGATCTTAGATAAGGTTTTCCTCTCTTTTGATGTTTAGCAGATTTCTGGCAGATTCTGTTGCTGTCTTTCTCAATTTTTGTAGCCAAATCTGTGAGGAATCTGACTAGACCACCTGTAGGAAAGTTGTTCCTTATCAAATTGAGCAGCTACTGTGAATTGCTCAGGATTTTAGGAATTTTCTGCAAAAAGTTATGCTCAGTTTAGTGAGTCTCTGTTCTGCTGTTTTTCGGAACAACACCCCTCTGCAAATGGAAAATTTCGAGCATGTTCCAATCCAATCTAGCTCTACCTTTAAATACCAAAAGTGTGCATAATTATGTCACTGAGTTGCTACCAAAATTTGGTAATTTTTGGAGTCACAGGTTCTGAGTTATGAAGTTTTGATTCACAACCCCCGAACTTTACGCCATCATTTTATGCGTACTCGTTTCGAGTCCGGCATATTCTTGCACCTTGTGCGAATGGCTGCCCCAAATGTTATTCATTTGAGGATCAAACGATTCCTTTTGCTCACCGAAACCTTGTGGAAAGTTGAAACTTTTAGAAGTGGTCTGTGTATGCAACATTCCTTTATAGCCGCGAGAACATATCTTGTGCTCGTGTTCGCATCTGGTTCTGACATTTGTCACTTATTCCAGATATCTGCCTCCGGATCCTTGACCGTTGATGCGCAGGCGTGGACTCACTTGAACTGCCTCGAGGAGGGTGGTTTTCCTGCACTTTTGTGGGACACCCTAAAGGACTTTGGGTACGCCGCGTATCCAGAGTACTCGGCACGTGAGCTCATGAGCACAGGCCAACTGCTTTGTTGGGAAGTGAAGGTGAAGATCCCTGTGTGCCCGACACATCCTACTTGGGAAGAATGGGAGGTTAAGGCGCAAGGGTTGAACTTGGCTAACACCGTGCAAAAGGCTGCTTTGGAAGCACTCACAACTTTTTGTGAGAAGCACGCTGATTTGGTAGCTAGCATTGCAGCCAAGGTGATTCCTTTACCTAAACAGCATTCCAGACATGGGAATGAGTGTGAAGCTTTTCCCTTTGCTCAAGACAATCACCATAGTTCTGAACTTGTCACCTCAGTCCGTTTCTCCAAATCTATGTTTGACACCTATCAAGTGATGGTTGGAGAAAGCATGTTCTATAGACACCAAGTTTATAGACAACAAAGCAATGGTGCTGAAGTTATCACCCAAGAGTTGATGGAAGCTCGAGCGACAATAGCCCGTCTTAAGAAGAGAAGACGCAAGGATAAAACAACAATACAAGAATTGAGTTAAGTCATTCATGAGCAGAATTTTTTGTTGTAGCATAATGATCAATATATGCTTGACTTAGAGAATCAACTAGAAGTTGCAGCAGCTCCACCTCCTAATCCCGAAGAGAAGAAGATCTCGAAGAGATTCAAGGAGATTTTGGAGTGGAGACTGGACCTGCTTCACCTTAAGTGACCCTAGGCTAGAGTGTTATCTAGTTGCTGTTGGTTACGCTTTCAATAAAATAATGTGTTGTAGGAGAGTTGTTGCAGAATGGATCTTGTAATGACGTTGGTTGTGATCAAATTTGGACCATGTGTTGAATATCAACTTATGTTAGGTGCTGTGGAGATCATGCTCATCCAATTTTATCATGTTTGCATATACGTACCGAGTGTTATGGTAATTTTTGTGCACCTCGGCCTTGTGTGAAAACAGCTAGGCAGAACCTCGGACGGAATTTTTCGGGCATGATAATGTTGGAAATTGACTCAGAGTTGAATACCAACATTGGAGCATACGAAATCCTACATCCACTGACCAAAAAAGGGAATTTTTCGGCATATAAGCAAGGATTTATGTATTTTAAGCTTATGGCCGCCGTGCTGTCCGATTCTGAAAGTTGCCATGAATGAGTTTTCGTCGTGCATATTCTACTTGTTAATTTATGTGAGCAAGATTATGAATATGTGTTTAATGAGAACTCAACTTTTCATATGGTCGGATCGACACGTAGCACCCCCAACGGTTTTAACGCGTCGGGTAGTGGTGATCTACCACCGCCACTGCCCATGACGCCGGTGGAGACTTTCATGGCCACCCAAACCGTCGTGTTGCGCCTAATCCTACAGACGCAACAGCAAATCGCCCAACAGATGCACTAGAGACCACCAATGGGAGCTAATCACGATGGACCGCAAATGGTTACCACCTACTCCCAGTTTATCGGGATGAAGACCCCGACTTTTACTAAAGCAGAAGAGCCCCTTGATGCTGACGCATGGGTTAGGGCCATTGAGGCCAAATTCTCTACATTTGTCCTACCTTGTTCTGAGGAGCACAAGGCTAGATTTGCAGCTTTGCAGCTTCGTGGAGAAGCTTTAATGTGGTGGGAGCACTTTAAGACCATGCAACCTGCTGGACAGGAAATCACTTGGACTAAGTTCAAGAAAGCTTTCAAGGATCACCACATCCCAAAAGGACTCATGGTTAGAAAGATGAAAGAGTTGCTTGCTCTTAAGCAAGGTGATGACACTGTGTATCAATATGTACAGAAGTTTAATAGTCTTTGCCAATATGGAGAACATCACGTGGACACTGATGCCAAAAAGATGAAACGTTTCCGTGATGGTCTTAAGAGTGAATTGTATGAAAGACTAAACCTACCAGAGCCCAACAGTTATCACGAGTTAGTGAACAAAGCTATCTCTCAAGAGGATGCCATGATGAAGGTACAGAAGAGAAGAAGAGACAGAACGACTTTGCATCGGGAAATGGATCGGGCAAGAAATTTCGTTTTGTCAAGAAGAATGCGCATGGTTCTTCCCAATCATCCGCATCAGGCCATTGGAGAATGACTTCGTCCCCGCATAAGCCTTCGGGAAATTTTCAGTATCGTCAGGCTCAGCCACAAGTCTCCAAGCCCAAGGAACTTCTACCCAGCATTTGCTACAATTGTAGGCAACCAGGGCATTATGCCAATGAGTGCCCAAACCCTAGGAGGATCAAGACCGAGCAACAGGCTCTGAACCCTGGAGTAGCCAAGGGCAATCATGACAAGAAGCCCATGATTCAAGTGAAGCAAGGCCAACTTAACTTCACAGGTAACTTTTCTATCCGAGGGCATTCCTTCTTACTTGGACTTTGATGATGGAACTTTACTCCGTCCTCGCATGTTAGTTGCTTTTCAAGAACTAAATTCAGGAATCTCAATGAACAAATGTGATAACACATTTGTTTACTAGCTTTCCCTTTCTTCAAAGAAATCTTTATGGTAATCACCTTTCTCAATTTGGTCTTTCCGTCTAATCTCCAATCTCCTAGATTCACATCAATTGGCCGGCTAAGTTGAAGGGGTAGGATCAAAGTTTTCTCGAGAAGTCCCGGTCAGATCTTTAGACCGTTGGACCCCATTCGTTTCAGTGCCACGATGGTACGACGCCGTAGCGACGCCCTGCCATCTCTTTTCCCGCGACCACGATCACGTCACCGAGACCTCACGGGCCGACCATTATCGAGCCCCGTGTGGCAACCATCGGATGGCTCCGCTAGTCCCTACCTCGGTCGGTTGGGATGACCGTTGCGTTCTGTTGAGCTATAAAAAGGGAAACCCTTCCGCGGTGTTGCCTTTGCTAAGTCTCGCCTGCTTCGAGCTTGACAGTGTCGCCTCTCTTGTTTTTCCCCTTCGGCTAGTTTTGGTCAACCCGCCACTAGCCCATCTCTGCCATTGCTCCGCCCACTCGCCGAGCATGCTATTTAGCCGACTTCATCGACAACCTCTAGAAGAAGCCCGGAAGAAGACCGAGAGAAGAACCTCGGCCTGCATCGTCGACCATGCTATTTGTGGAGATGTTCGAGTCCCTCCGTTGGTTGCTTGCTGCGATGTACCTCTGCATCGTCGGCAGAGTTTGTCTTCTATTAGTTTTTCATGTACACATCCATCGCCCGCTTCCTCATGAACTGTGTTGAGGCAGTGAGGAGAGCACCATGTATCTTTTGCCCTATCCAAATTCTCGCTGTCTAGAAATATAAGTGAGTATGTCTTCCATCTTTGTAACCCTTATCCTGTTAGAAAGTGTTGCTCTAATCTTGTTGTCGAATCTCGATACGAGATTCTATTTAAGGGGGGTAGGCTGTGACGCCCCAGGTTTTCAGCGGGGTGAATTAACCCTAATGAGCAGGTCAACTACATTGACTTTGGTCAAACGATAGTCAACCCAGGCCATCACCTCGAAAATATCACCAATGATCCCTAATGACACCCCTTGGTCAACCCATGGTCAAGGTTTGGTCAAAACCCTAGTCAAACCCCTTGAACCCCTTTTGGCCCACCAGTGTCAGCCGGTACTTTTGCCGCGTTCTCCAAATTTTACCTAAACACTTCAAAATCAACCAATGTAAAAGTTGTGTGTTTTGTCGAGGGACACAACTTTCATGTTGAGTGGCATTTGAAATTTTGAGTGGAAATGTGTGAAAAACTCAAGTCAATGCTTCTAGTTACAATTACTAGAGCCGAGTTTTCTGCAATGTTCCACTGCATTTTATGCAAAATCCATTAATCAAAACCCTGTACGGCCTTTGTAAAAGTTGTAGAGGGTCACCTAATCTACAACTTTTCTTTTAAGCACTGGGACTACTTCTGTTTCAAAATTTTGAGTAAAACCTTCCTAAACAGTGCTAAGCTGAATTAGGGTGGGTACCCTAGCGCGCCCACGTCGGCGCCGCATGTCGCCGCGCCGCGCGCTCCCCGGGCGGCACGCCGAGGCCGGCTTCGCCCGCCGGTCCATGTGCGGTGGAACCCCCTTCCCGACCCTCTTCCCTCGGCGCCACGTGCCCCGCACCCACGGGCCGCAACGGCCGCGCGCGCGCGCCGCCCAACCAACCGCACGCCGGCATACATGCCGCACGTCGCCGTGCCCTCACGCCGTACTCCGGCCATGCCGTGGCCCATACCGTGACTCGGTTATCTTGGCACGCAAGGAAGCAGCCTCACCGCCTCATGTCCAGGTTTAAAAGCCGCCGCCTCCTCTCCTTGTGCGACCCCGAGTCCGCCGCCACCCCGCCATTGGCACTCCACGGCACGCTTGGTGCTCTGCCAAACCCCAGTCCCGCTTGAGCACACCCAGTCCTTCAACTAACACCACGTGAGCTTGTGCGCCCGCTTGTTGACCCGACCGACACACCAGCTCGGCGGAGCCCGAGCTCCCGCGGCCGCCGCCGGCGGCCGCGCCGAGCTCGTGCCTCCGCTTGCTCTCCAAGCCATTAGTCACTCGTAGCACCTCCCCTTGGTCGAGCTTTGTTCACCGCGCATTGCTAATCGAGCCTTTCCCCTCGCCGGACTTCGCGCCGCCGCGGTCGTGCTGCCCCTGTACCGCTGCCGCCACTCGTCGGCGACAACTTCGGCCGAGCTACCACCACCCATCACTCCGTGGTGAGCTCAATCGCCGTCCCGTGCCGCTTGTGGGCTAGCTCCGGCGACCCCTTGCCGGCGGCGAGCTCACCTGCGCCGCCGGGACCCCTGTGCTGTGATTTCATTCATGTAGGGTTCTGAGTGCTAAAAGCAAGGGTAGTCTTGTGAGGCTCAAAAACTTCTATGGGGCCTTTCGCAAAATGAATCTTCACCCCTTTATGTGTTTGGGCTGAATCTTGTAAATTCAATTTAAAATCGTAGAAAAATCCAAAAAAATGCAAACTCAATTTTGTTGTTCTCTGTGTAACTAGATCTACAACTTTCTCAAAGCTTGTATATACTTTTGAGCTACAATTTTTGCTTGAAAAATTGAAATGTAAAATACCTAGATCTATGATTCTGAAAAATCTATACATGATCTTGAGCTGGATTTTGGATATGTTGTGAGAACTAGGATGTCTAGGTTCTGTGTCAAAAATTGCACAAAGTTACTGAAGAAATCTTTTTATATAAATTATCTTGTATTGTTGTCAAATCTGCCAGATGATTTTTGTGGCTTAAAATGTAACTATTTTTTAGCCCAACTTCTGGCTATCATCTTGCAATGTTGAAATTCACCTCTGGTGAATTTATCATGATTTTATCACTGTTAGAAATATTATTTCCTGATTTATGTTCGTTTTTAATCATAATTGTGTAGATCAAGATCTATAAAGGCTATAGATGTGTTTGTTGGTTTCCTAGACTTGTTTTGGACCATAGAAACAGTGAGAGAAAGTTTGGGTCCAGAAGTGTTATATTTATTTTTATATGCATTTATCTTGTTTTTGGTGAATAGAAATGCCATAATTGATATATTAATTTTTGTTGCTTCAGCAAGTGTGCATGTCAGATCAGTGGCTTATATTAGATTCATTGAGTTCAGGGAACACCACTCTTTGTGTTTCATGAATTATTTTGTTGCATAAAATTGAAAGGACCTTTGTAGGTTCAATATTGAAATTAATTGGAAAATCACAAATCTCACCTAAGGATTATGTGTTGGTGTGGTAAACTTGCTAATTAGTATGTAACCAACCCATTGCTGTTTAGAGACAGTGAAATTAAATTATTTATATATATGTACACAGTCACCATTAAAAAGTCTAGATAATAAAGCAACGCATATTGTTCCTTTATAGTAAGAGTATGCTGAATGTATTATTATCTAGGTGAATGTGGTCAATCAAGCACCCCATGGTTGTCATAAGTTGTTTTGAAATTAATTAAATCAAATGGTCACTTAAGTCTTGCATTTGCATCCTCCGTGTAGAAGTTCTCGACGGTAGTTACATGCTCGTGCCAGTGGACGTGAACGAGGGAGCTGGATGAGACGTGCACTACGTCACCGTAGAGCAAGACCCGGGCCAAGGTCCGGAAGATTGTTTAACTGCTTGTGCTAACGAAGGCAAGCCCCGGTTTTATCATTAACCCCTGTTTTATTTAAAATTATGCAACTATCTTTGTTATTCTATGTGCATTTACGTTCAAGAAATGAATGTAACCCTAGTTGCATGATCCCTAGGTGCCTATGTTCTGTTACTAGTATGCTCGGTCGTTAGACGCTATGCTCTAAGGACCCGATAAAAGTCGAGTGATGTTCGTCACTCGCGAGAATAGGATTTCCTTTTGGAATAACCCCTTCTATAAAGAGATTGCTCATGTGGTAAGAGCATGGGATTTGGGCTCCGGTCTAGTGGCTTCATGGGCTAAGCTTTTGAACGTACTAAGCACTTGTTGGGAATGGGACCGGTAAGCCTAGTACCTTAATGAGACGGCACGAGATTTTACTACTACTACTCTCGATTCGTCTCCTGCCCGGCTTGCAACCGGGAGGAGGGTACTTGTGTGAGGCTGAGTGTACTAGGTGGGGCATGCCAGATAGCCTCGTACCCGGGACTGTAGGCTACTATCCCAACCCGAGGATTTTTGGGAACCGTTTGGTCGGTGTCGGCTCTGTTGGGGCACCGCTCCGTGTGTTTGGGTTACCTTGCAAGGGTTTATGAATCAATCGATTGTCGGCCTCTCACCGTTATCCGAGACTGCTTAATCTGCTGGCCATGATATCCCTTAATGATGGAACTATGTGAAATCTTCTACGTGAAATAATTGTATTGTACAATTCTTGATTGTATTAGTTGCTCATTATAGTAATGGTAATCTCACTAGAATCTGAGCTAAAATATTGAAAGTAAGGATCCATGATCCTAGTTGCTTTTTGGCAAAACAAACCCACCAGCCAAAAGCCCTACATGTCTAGAGGTAACTTTTGTCGGGTAAGTCTTGCTGAGTATTAGTATACTCATCCTTGCTTAAATTGTTGTTTTCAGGTGAAGTTGTTTGTCCTGGTGAGATTCCACCCGGCTGGGAGCTGGAATGGGTGGATGACGACGCCGAGTAATGGCATCACGGATGGATTCCAGTGATGTCATATCGTATCGCTATTAGTACTTCCGCTGTTTTAATAAAACTCTGAACCATTTAGGTTCATGTCAAGAACTATGTTTGTAATAATGGACCCTACGGGGAATTCGGTATCAATTTGTAAGGCACTCGGACTCTCCTTCGTGGGAGTTTAATGCATACGTTCGATCCTCTCTATGTCTCCAAGTGATTTACCGGGTGTAAACCCGGCAACACTCAACGGGATGGTTCTTTATTATCGCTTAATGACCAAATTGAGTGGTTTAGGCGATAGTACGAAATTATCTCGGATGGGGTTGTCACAGAAGGATAGTTGACAAGATGACGTACAGGCAGCCACCCCAACCCCGTAAAGGATCATGATTATGGTCGACCGGGGTGGCTTTGCTGCAGGAGTTTGTCAAGGCCCGAGCCTAGCACTAGCGCACCACTTAGGTGGTGTCACTCGCCCTCAGGTCTGCCATCATACTCACCCGCGTGCGTAGAATCTGCACGGGGAAGATGCGAAGGTGGGACCCACTAACATAAAGTGGGGCCCATGATAAGATAGAAGAGAAAATTGCCACAACGGAGCAGGTGGGCGAGCTACTCCAAGATACATCTCGGCATGCATCTTTGAGGAATCTCCCAGCTACCTGCCCACAAGATGGGGCCCACGACAAGGGGGAGAGGCTGTCACATCTGCCTTGACCGGAAAAGACGCCTGACACATCTGATAGGGGTCGAACGGTGTTGTGGGCGCCCCCCGCCCCACCACATGCAACACGTTCACACCAAGACACGGTATGTACTCCTCCGTTCCGAAAAACTGACGTTTAGGACAAGGTTTGGGTCAAACCTTGGGAATATAAATCATCAATAACTTTTAAGATGTTAAGTTTGTAAATGTGAAAACTATATAAATAGATTTGTCTTTAAAAATATTTTCATAAAAGTATACATACATCACTATTTGATAAATATTTTTATATGAACAAGAGGTCAAAGTTGTATTTTGAAGACCGTGTCGCTGTCCTAAACGTCAGTTTTTTCGGAACGGAGGGAGTATGAACTATCGTAGAATAGCTATAAAAAGAAAGATGTAACCCACATGGAGGGAGATCGACTCCCAACGAGCACAACTCATACCTACGGAGACCACACATAAGACGTAGGGTTTTTATCCTTAGGTTGGCCCGAACCTAAACAAACCTCTGTCTCTTTGTTCTTTACCTTTTCCATTATCTTCAACTGAAATCTAACCCACAGAATCACTCCCTCTCAGCACACAAATTTCCCTTGGCTGAATCTCTAAATGAGGGTTCCCTCGAATCCATTAGGGGTGGGCGTTCGGGTTACCCGATTAGTTCCGGTCGGGTAATTCGGGTTTTGAAAAATTCCGATATCAGCTCCAGGAAAACACTACCCGCAAATTCGGGTTCAAGTAACCCAATTTACCTGAAATCAATAATGAAAGTATACACTCAAACACATATAATTTTGCATAGACTAGTAGTTTATGTTCAATTTCAACTACTAGTTGAGAAGGTGGTTCAAAAAAACTACTAGTTGAGAAGAATAGTATATTGTAGTCGTTTGTTCAAATTAAGATAATTACATTCTAAAAATGTGACAATTTCAAGTGTTCAACTAACAACACGTGAATAAATACAAAGATAAAGACAAATTTCGGGTAGTTCGGATAGTTTGGGTACTAGAGTGTATTACCGAATTACCCAAACTAGTTTCGGGTAACCACAATCACTATCCGAACTTGGAATCGGGTATGGGTAATGGGTATTTTGCTCGGACCTAGAATCCATGCTCTTAGTGAAATACCACCGACAGTAACTCCTTGAAAACCACACATTCGTTTTTCTTAAAAGGCTTTCACGGGCCCGGGGCCGAAGAGACAAATTAAAAATGAATTCACATTCAGATTTTCGGAAAATCTCAATATACCGTCTTACAGAGAGAACATGCCAGCAGCGAGAGCCTGCCACAGGATAACCTTTGAGGCTTTGACCAAGAAAGTCAGTGGCTTGATGTTTGGATGGGAGGTGAATTTTTATTCACTTTGTTGTTGGCAACTTTCACCGCTAATTAGAGGTATTAAATAAAATCTGTTTCCAAAAGTACCTTCACTTGACAACCGTTGGGTTAAGGGCAGTCTTAGTGCGGATTTCATAAACATTAAATAGGTTGTTATGTGAGTAATTTTGATAATGTGACAGTGTATTAATGAAGATAGATGTAAAATGAGTTTCATGAGTATGACACCCTCTATATACAGTTAACTAGACAACTTGTACTCCCTCCGTCCCACAAAGACTGTTCATATAGCTTTCAAAATTTGTCCCACAAAGACTGTTCATATAGCATGTTGTTCTCATTAAACTAACACAAGTACCAAGGAAATATTGCATTGAGAAACACAAGGAGCCAATGAAATGCTTATTTGATGTCTCTTTTCAAGCTCCAATGCATATTAATTAGGGGTAGCAATGTCATTTGTCACAACTACTAGCATGTCATAAATTTTCTAAACGAACGGTCTTTTTGGGACGGAGGGATAATCTTGCATGCAACCTAGAAAACTACAATAGATGAAATTATACATTGAGAGAGAGGTGTTTCATTATAGTTTCAAACGTTTTTAGATGATGCGCCACTCTAGGTAACCGTGTCTATACCATCTACACTGAGAATGGCATAATTCACGAGAAAAGCTAATGAGTTCTTGACCACATGATTCGAGTTTGATTACTGTTGGAAATAATGAATTAATTATGTTCATTAAAGTGGTCACATAAAGTTGCACTCATGTGTACCTAATACATGCGAGATTCCTTAGAAATTTCCCCCAAGGCAACGAAACACCGAGGACAAAGGCTTCAAAGCTGAGCAAGTTCCGAAGCTGAGCAAGTTCACTATGCCAGGGGAACCGTACGCTCTCTCTCACCAATTCCATTCAAGCGGCTGGAGCGAGGTGACTGATCTCCCCAAGGCGAGAACTTGCTTCAGGTTCAAGGATTGCAGTTCCAGCCCGCCGCAGGGGAATGCAGACGGTCACAGTCACAGAGGACGCAAGGCAACAGATTCCAAAGAATCCATCCTTGCAGGTTTGCAGTCTCACACTATCTACACTCGTCAATCATCATACTTCATATTAAAGATGGGCGTAGGTGCTCCATGGAGCGACCCTGTAACTATCCAGTGGTCCATTCAGGGAGGCCAGGAGCACCGCGGGATCCGTGGTTGCTCCCATGGTTCCAGTGGGTCGAACCGTTGCCCCCCCCCCTGCAGCAAAGTGTTCAGAGCGGCAACATATTCTTGTTGGACGGAGCGTTCGCCCACCTCAATGTGTTCATCGGCAACATGGATAAAATGAAACTAATAAAAATAATTATACAATGCAGAAATTGTACATACTTGGCTGGAGTTCAACTTTACATATGAACAAAAAAATAAAGTTTACAATGGAGAGAAGAGAATCATGATCCAAGACAAGACTGGGTAGACTTCCTTTGCCAGTCGCTCCAAAATGATGTGTCCTGCCCCGCTGCACAAAACAACCTGCATGTTAAAAGAAGTGGTTATATTGCACTAGAAATTTGTATAGACTGCCACTTCGAACTCTGACTCTGAAGCATGGTAACTCCGGGAACGAAAGACATTTTCTAAAGAAGCAAAACAAGTGAAGTGCATTGTCAGAGCTCCCTTATGGACCAAGCACAAGTTAGAGCTCAACAGCTCACAACCAACAATTTCGGCCATGCACCCCAACAAACTATCTGAACGTGCAAACACAAACTAACTTCTAAGACTAACTGCACAAGATTTATTCAACAGTGACAAGGTTTACTAGAACACTAATCAAAGCAAGGAGCCCACAAGCATAAATAAAAAGCTAAACTTAATTTATTAAATAAACCCAGAATGCCTAAAAGTTACTTGGATGTTACTTGAAGTGAAGCCGCATCCGCCGAGGTACAAGAGGAAGGGAGGAAGCCGACAACTCTAGCTTCTCCCGGACTCGCATCTCAACTCTCACCTAATTCTAACACTAATTTGGTAGGACTTCACCTTGATATCTTCTTCTCTATTCGTCCTTTGAAGTAAGGAGGATGGCTCTTATTTATAGGGGGTGGAAACTTAGGAGGGTGGAGGTCCTCCCCCTATTTCCAGGGCCCAAAGTGACCCCATGGTACTGTAGCTTGCAGGAGAAGGTGCCTGAGGTGGTAGAGGTGAAAACTGGGCAAAAACCAGATCTTGGAACCTTGAACTGGAGCTAAACCCAGTTACTGGGTGCCTGAATCGGACGTTTTCTGGGCAAAACCGGTAGTAAAAGGTGTCGACCAGCCAACCGACCTCGGGGCGGCCTCGCAGCACGTGCCACGCATCCCAGCCGGGACGAACCCGTGGCCCGCGAGGGTGCACGCGCGTGGCAACCCCCCCCTGCGCCAACCCCACGGGGCCGCGTGGCCGGCGGAACCGCCCCACACCTTCCCACGCGCGTGTGACGCGTCGTTGCGCTCCAGCCAGTGGCTGCTCGCCACGCGTCCATGCGGGACTGCCCCCCTGCGCATCCTCATGTGCGCAGGTGGCACGCCACAGCGCGCCCTGGCAGCCAATCAGGCGTCGCCACGTGACGCGCATGCGAAGGTTGGTTAGTGGTCGTGGGTCCCAAGCTGACGTCAGCTATTTTGTCTTTTCCACATCTCCATCATACTACCTCCCATGCATACAAATAATATGTCCATTTCGATCATCTCGACGAGCCCGTCGCAATGGTGTAGTCCAAATTGGCATTTGATGTTGTTTGTGATAATGCCATATTTTATTCTATAATTCCTCATTTGCACCTACGCCCAAATATACACCAAAGCTAGTGGAATTTGTTAGATTATAGCCCTATAGCTATGGTGCACACTTTCATGGAGTAACTTTTATCCGAAGCTGACGGTCGAAAATAGGGACTTAACGACCGTCAATAACAGTTGTAGGGAAGGAGCAAGGTAGCGCAGAGCTTCTTGTGATGAGCGCGAGGGCGGCGCAGGTGGCGACAAGCAGAGTGGCATGGTTGGGTGCCTCAAGATTAGGAGCTTCCTGCCCCGGAGCTCATTTCGGAGCTCGGTGGTGGCGGAGATCTCGGGAGACCCAGAGCCTGAGCTCAGCCTCCCTCATCAGGCCTCTTCTACAAGTTGCGCGGAGGCAGCCCTCGTCGGCGCGAAGGCAAGGTCCAGGATGGCGGGCGGACGATGACGAGGCCCAGGACGGAGGCCTCGAGCTCGGGCATGGTGGGACAACAGCCTCAAGCTCGAGCAGGGCGGTGTGGCAGGGATGGCGGTCAGTCCCGTCCACTTCCTCCCTCCGGCGCCGGATCCGGCCAAGCCGGGGTCGATTTGTGCGGCGGTGTAGATCCCATCCTCCTCCCCGCCGAGAAGTTCCAAGGACGGGCGGGAGAGCGGGGTGGTTGGGGGCATGCAACGGTGGGAGGTGAGATGAGGCCTGCTCCACGTCCTTTTGCGGTTTCCGAGATGACGCCATTCATGGCGGAAACGGGAGGATCCCGCAACGTAGCGCGACCTTTCCGTCCCCCACTACAGACAATTTTTCTAATCGCGTCGACACTAAATGGGATAGGGGAGTCTTTCCCGGTCCCTAGTGCTGTCTCAATAGGTTTCCCTCTTCCGTTGCCAGGTGGAGGTATGTAGATGTAGACCTGTAGCTTATAGGGATCTAGGATTTGCTTAATCTTTAAGAAACTTGCAAAAAATATTGTATTAATTTGTAAATTAAATATTATAAGAACTAGACAATTATCATCTAGCCTCAACTCTATATTGAATTAGTGCATTTCCAATAGAATAGTCAAAATTGACTCTCTATTTAACTCTATCACACTCTAAATAAAGATTTCCCTACGTACTAATGTGACCATTACAACACTCTATATCCTCCACTCAAATCCCAACGCCTTCGTCAAATCTCTTTCTCTACACATATTGATGTGTGGATCTCACATTCTGCCTCTTCCTTGCTCTATTTATCCTTTCCATTTCCTCGCGCACAACCACCTCCCTCGTCTACTCTCCTCTCTACCCTCTCCAACCTTTCTCACATCTACTCTCCTCTCCACCCTCTTCACCTCTCTCCGACCGACGACTGGCCCCTTCTCCCCCGCGACACTAGCGCCTCCGTCCTTGACGTGGCGAGGAGCGTTGGTTCCTTCCTCCATAAGCGGTGTGTTCTCGGAACGGTCGGCTCCTCCCCATATCCGCACTGCCGCGACTCCTTCGCTTGGACCCTCTCCACGCGTCATGCTCCTAGGGTAGTCGGCTCCCTTGTCAGTGGCACTACCTGCTCCCAATGCTACGGCCGCTCGCGCCCTAGCCCGATCCTCCTCCTCTCACGTCAACTCTTGTCCTCACCACCGGTTGGGTTTTGCGCCACAGATGCCTCTCCTGCAACGCCCTTGTGAGGAGCCATTTGTGTGGGGTCCAGCCGCCCAGGCTTTGGCGAGCCAGCCAGTCTCACCTGGTTTGGATGGTGGAGCACCAATTTGGTTAATAGCCAAAGAATGGCTACTTGGATGGAAGTCTATTGGAGGTCTAATTTGGCTCTCGCTCGTCAAATTTGGCTATGGCAAGTGGAATATAACTTCTCTTGGAGATACTCTTAGAGGATATAAATCTATGAGTAAAATGCACCAGAGGTCCATCAACTTGTAAGAAGTGTCACTTAGGTCCATCAACTTTGAAAATGTATTTTTAGGTCCATAAACTTGTTGCGTTCACCGCAGATCCATAACTCCTAACATATGCTTCTACTTGTGACATGACATGATGACTTAGCTAAAAGAAGCATAATCTAATTGAGACATTTCATCGAGCAACTTATGAGTGATGCATACTTGATATTTTCGGAGCTAAACGATAGCAGCCTACTCCTGTCGTACACGCGAGGCGCCTACCGTTATTCAACCCCAAGGAATGTCTAAGTATATGCGTCGCCCATTTGTAAGCTACTCATTGAACCAAGTCATCATGTCAGGTCACTATTATAAGCATATCTGGACAGTTATGGACCTGCGGTGAAGGAATCAACGAGTTCATAAACCCAGAAATGCATTTTGAGAGTTGATGGACCTAAGTGACACCTCCTTACAAGTTGATGGACCTCTAGTGTATTTTACTCTAAATCTATTATAGATTCTACTTCCAGGTGTTATAAACATTCCATCTGACAACGACCCAGATTAGGGCCCCCTTTGACGGTGGGATAAACCCTCTTGAGGTGAAGTTTTCTAACACCATTGACAATGTGAAGGCCAAGATTGACAACGTGAAGGCCAAGATTCAAGACGAGGAGGACTAAGGACCCCTGTCAAGACCATCACTGGCAAGATGTCCTATTCCCGACTAGTTGGGAGTTCCTCCGACCAGTTCCCCACTAGAGGAACCCCCTCCGACGAGTCTTCGCCTCGCACGACAAGCTGCTCGTTTGCACGAGCAGTCTCCACCTCCGACCCAGGCACAAGCCACACCACGTGGCGCGATCTCGGGGCGGGAGCACCTCCACCATGATGCGTGGGGGGCCAGTTCCCCATGGCATGCAAATACACCAGCTGGCGGCCCGCGCCGGAGGTGGCCTCGACAGGAGCCTTAATGTGGCTCTGCCCGGTTGCGCAGCCATCAAATCACCTTCATCTCCAACCCTGCAACACGCAAGCTCCGCCCGAGGCACTCAAGCACCCCCTACGACGAGCTCGAGCCTATGATTAGGCCTTAATGTGGAGGGCTCACTCTACGCTCGGACGGACTGAGTCGCCATCAAACTACTCCGAGAATGCGCCAAGCGCCCCGGAATGAACAGCCTCACCCGGCCACGCGGTGGCTTCCACGACAACGCAACACGGCTCCACCTCAATGCGTCCTAGTAGATAGTGACATGCAAGAAGACATCCCAGCGACCAAGCACTGTAACACTTCTTTTATTTCCCTTTTTGCCCCTCCCCTTGCGTCTATAAAAGGGAGAGGAGGCAACCATCACAAGGGTTAGCTGACGAACCGAACACTCGTTCTAAGGGACTTGGGCACGATACTCTCTCCCGACTAGTTTGTAACCCCAACTACAAACAACCCTAGCACGGGAACACGACAACTCGACACTAGACGTAGGGTGTTACTCCTTGGAGGCCCGAACCAATATAAATCCCGTTATCTCTTGTGCTAACCATCCAAGCCCGACACATGATCGATAAAAATTTACTGTCGGTGGTAAAGAACCCCGATAGTTGGCGCGCCAGGTAGGGGCACATCGTGTGTCTCGACGAACTTCACCAGCGGATCAGATGGAGGGCTGTAGGGTTTCGCTGAACCATGGGGCCACCTTGCGCTTCAGCTCCCTCGGCTTCGTCTACACCAGGCCGGCGGAGTCCGTTGCTGGGCGTACCTTCGCCCGACCACCCCGTCCCAACATCCGAATGGGGACAGTGGGATGCAATGCGTTCATCCGAGGCTTCTCGGATGAGATGATCATGGACATGTTGGGGCCAAACCCGACACAGGAGCGCTTTAGGCTCGCCGCCTACTACCTCACCGACCTCGCCTTCTAGACAAGCGGAGCCGAGCCGCTCGCCTGGTGGGAGTTCATGGAGCGGTACACCATCATGTACCCCAGTGGACAGCTAGGCCTCCCGGACGACCCGGTGATGGCCTACGTCAACGACCTACGCGCGACCGGCGCCTCCTCCGGCTCTACAACGACCCGGAGACCACCGACGACCCGACGGCGTGACCCCTCCGCGAGTGCTACATTTGCGTGGTGTCGGCCTCAAGCAGCTCTAAACCCGGAGCCAGCGCAAAATCACTGTGCCACTGACACCCAACGAAGGGCGCGACTTGACGAGCTCGTGGAAGCCAGGCGCTAGCTCGACGAAGAGTTGGCCATCCTTCACTGGGAGATGGGGCAGGACCCAGAGCCTTGCAACCGATAGCCCGCGCCACTTCTGGCCCCGCAGATGGTCTTGGTGTAGGAGCAACCCCGTGAGGGGAACGGCGAGGGACAGGAGTGTCATCCTGCTCCCGAGCAGCCTCGAGCCCGCACCCTGACGCCGCCGGCTCGAGGACACACACGCAACAATGACCGATGCACCAACGAAGGCGCGAACGTTGACGCCAACACCGATAGTGATGCCCTGTCGCTATTCAAGCAGGCGTCACAGAACCTCGCCGCTGTAGCCATGTTGCTACGTAGCTGCCCGGAGGTAGCGACCTCCGAAGAAAGGCGAGTGTGCCAGCAGCTTACGGCGCTGCTCAAAGCAGCGGCGATGCAACAAGCGGAGAGCTCCGCTTCGCGCCAGCGATCGGAGCATGGTCGAGCGGGAGCACCGTCCGCACACGACCGAAATCTACCCCCTCTCGACATTAGGATCGCGGGGAAGGGGGCGGTGCGGTGGCATCGATAGTCAAGTGCCGGCTCGGGCCTGACCGTGACGCCCGGAACACCATCGAGGCTCGCTGACGGGCTGAGAGTGTCGACAACCACCACGACAACCACGACCGTCGCGACGACAATCGCTCATGCCACCACGACAACCGAGGGCGTAGGCGATGCTACGACAGCGACGACGACCGTGATCGCAGCTAGTCGCCGAACCTGAGGGGTCTGTGAGCTTTTGGCCAGAGCGTTCGAGATGCAAGGTTCCCCTTGCGTTTCCGAGCTCCGACCAATGTACCCAGGTATGACAAGGACACCAACCCCAGTGTGTGGCTCGAGGACTACCGGCTTGTGTGCCACGTGGGGGGAGCGACAGAGGACCTCTTCATCATCAAGAACCTGCCGCTCTACCTCGGAGATTCCGCGTGGACGCGGCTCGAAGACGTGACCCGCGATAGGATCAATAGCTGGACTGACCTGCGCTGATCTTCGTCGGGAACTTCCAAGGCACGTACACCCGCCCCGACAAGTAGTGGGAGATGTGCAACTGCAAGCAGCAGCCGGGGGAGCACTTGCGCGAGTACATCCGGCGCTTCTCCAAGCACTGCACTAAGCTTCCCGGCACAACCGACAATGATACCATCTCTGTATTTCAGAACGGCATGACCTGCACCCCCCTCATCCACCGACTCAAACCCGCAGGCCTCGGACCACGCGGGAGCTCCTCGACATCGCGAGCAACCACGCGGACAGCGAGGAGGCGGTCGCGGCGATGCTCAACACCCCTCATGGCAAGGGGAAGCAGGTCGTGGACCACAATGAGGGGACGTCCTCGCGCTTCAAGAAGAAGAAGAAGAAGAACAAGCGCCGTCGACGACAACTTGGTCGTAGTGGTCAAACGCAAGGTGTCGTGCCCCAAGGGCAACCCGTCCAAACCTTGTCCTCCAAAGGATCACTTCGAGAAGCTCTTGGACGCACCGTGCCTGCACCACGAGGTCCCCGTCAAGCATGCACTCAAGGACTGCCGGCTGATCAAGAACTACGTCAACGACACCCTCAAGCCAAGGGCGGTGAATCCACCCAAGAAGGCGGGGCTGCCTCCCAACAACGACGACGACGCGGGGGTTATGTACCCAGGTGAAGATGGTGTGGTCCATGTGATCTTCAGCGGGTCCCCAGCGCGCCCATCAAGGTGTGATGCCCTAGGTTTTTAATTAACTTCATTAATATTAATGATCGAGTCAAGCACGTTGACTCTAGTCAAACCTTGGTAAACCTCGGTCATCACCTTGAAAACCTCGCCAACAATCACTAATGTCCCTCTTAATCTAGTCAACCCACACTTGTAGTCCAACCTTGGTCAAAGGCACAGACAAACCCTATTTGAACCCCTATGTCTTTGAACTTCCTCCAGAACTTTTGCCGCGTTCTCCAAATTTCACCTAAACACTTCAAAATCTCCCAATATAGAAGTTGTTTATGTATGATGATCATTACTTTATGTTTATGTATTAAAGACGAAAAGATTGACTAACTTGTGAAGAAGGATTAGCGGTACACGATTACAACACTTTGGACGAAGTTCTTTTACGCCCATGTTTATGTATGATGATCATTACTTTTATGTTTATGTATTAAAGACGAAAAGATTGACTAACTTGTGAAGAAGGATTAGCGGTACACGATTACAACACTTTGGACGAAGTTCTTTTACGAGTACTTGCCCTAGGATGAGAAAGAGCTAAGCGTGGGGGAGATGTTGACAGTGTATTTTGGTACACCAAGAATGTTCATTACACTTTGGTTTGGATTTGATTATGGAACTAACCCGCCACTAGGCACACTAATCATATAACAAGTTCATCTATGTGCATGCATTTGGAAGTGTTGTGTTTATGCAAGAAAACATGGACATAAAGGACGGATTCGCAACAAGTTCAAAGGAGCATTTACGGAGTCTTGTTCGTGTTCATGAGCTTGATGAAATCACTTCCAATGGTGGCAAGGACCGAAGTGCTACGAAGGAACACCCCCGGGGATTCAAGCGTAAAAGACCGAACTTCATTCACGGAGAACCTCCATCTTGGACGCGAGGATGACATCGTCAAAATCATGCAAGTGGAGGGGACAAAGTGCATAATCACCTGAGGACCCACGGGAGCGAAGGGGCGACCGAACCAGGCCAAATTAGGCCTGGGTCGGTCGGCCCAGGCCGGCCAGCCTAGCCTAGTTCCGGCATCGGTTCGGCCCCCCTTTCCTTGCACCCGAAGGATCTTCAACCCTAAAACCCTGGAGGCGCCGCCATTCTGCAGAGGGAGAGGCATTCGCACTAGGAGGCCATCCACAAGCTAGAGAGAGAGGAGGGAGATCTCCGGAGAGAGATCAACCACCTCGAAGGAAGCACCCACAAGTGGAGAAGAAGGAAGACACCGTCGGAAGGGTGACCATGATCAACGGTGCTATGTCTAGCACCTTGATGGGGTAATCTCCTTATTCGTCCATGGGTTGTAATCGATCTTGAGATGTAATCGTACTTTGTCGGATTATCTATCTATCATCTTGTGTTGAATATACTTTAATGCTTAAGGTTAGCTACCATGCCATAAAGGGAGTAGAGCTCCAATGCTTCCTTAGATCCGTTCAATACGCCGTGTCCATCATAGGTCTAGTCATGAATACCTTCGCGTAGTGACAGTACGAGAGGAGGGAAAGGACGAAACCGTGGTCACAACCCCCGATAGATTAGATTGGTTTTCATGTCTTTAAGCGATTGCATGATCTAGTATCGTAGAACCATGGGCGAGTGTCTCCTATCTTGATTGCTTAATCATTCTCTCTAGTGTAGTTTAGTTGTTTTCTAGTTTGATCATAGTTAGGGTTTGAGTAGCTAGAGTGTAGAGGTAGATCAAACGCTTGTAATCCCCTTGCTCCACAGATTGACAAGAACCTTGGGAATCCCGTGGTGAAAAAGGTGTGGGTCCGTACGTTTGCAGATCGTAGAAGGATACGTCTTTTATCCGTCAACACTCATCACACAAGGAAGAGACCATCCACCGGTCCTCGAACCACACATGGTCCTCAGTGCATGCGCGGCCGACGCCTCCCTAAGTGTCGACACCCGCCTGTGACCCCGCCGGCAGCCAGTTCACCCCTGCGCTCCATCCTCCAGCCGCATACCCACTCAATCACCTCCCTTAGGACTGGCTGGAGCTCCCATTGACTCATGTTGCCCCGGCCGAGCCGCGATTTCGCCAGAGCAGCAGTTCCAGCAGCCGCCAGCGTCCTGCGCCACCGTGTGGGTTCACCGGAGATGCCCCCGCCCGTCTATGGTCCCAAATCGGGCCCTGGGTGAGCCACAGTGCCTTCCCCACCTCTTCCCGAGCCATCTCCGCCGCCGGGCCGAATTCCGGCCGCCCCCGTCCATGTGGACCCAATTGCAAGGGGGAATTGTTTCTAGGGACCTTATCACAAACCAGGGGCCTTTCTGTGAGATATTGCAACTTCCAGGGGCCTCTTCGAAAGTTTGATTCTTAAATAGTAAATGGTTTTTGGCTGATCATGTAAAATCCGTAGAAAATTGTAGAAAAATCCAAAAATTGGAAACCTATTTTTGTTGGATTCATTGTGAAAACCCTACAACTTTTGTAAAGCATGACCATGCTTTTTCTGGATAATGTTAAAAATAGAAGATTGTAAAACCTAGATCTATTGTAGTTTAGAATCCACAAGTCCTCTATAGCTGAATTTTGGATATGTTGTGTGTTATGTCATGTCTAACAAAAATTGCACAAAGTTACTGTGTAGATATTGCATTGTGAATTGTTTTGTATTTATGCTGAATCTATTTTATTGATTTTTGTAGCTAAAAATAATTAGAATTTTGTGCTCAACTTCTGCATGTGATCTTGTTATGCCTAAATGCACCTCTGATGAATTAATCAAAATTTTATATTTGTCAGAATGATTTATTCTTGAAATATGCTTGATTTTCTTTGTAAATGCATAACCCAAGATCTATGGTAGCTCTTGGTATATATGTTACATTCCTAGCTTAGTTTTCGACCAGAGGTCATGTGTGAGAAAGTTGGAATCATTTTGATGTGTATTTATACTTATATGCATTTATCTTGCTTTAGTAGCATACTTTAGTTATTTTAAGTATATTCATAGCTCTCCTAAGTGTGCATGTGTGTGCAGTGTCTTTGTATAGGTTTGTAGTGCTTCATAAACACTTCCACTGAATTTTTATTAATTTATTTTGTGAATGAAAATGATAGAAGCCAATTAAAGCTTAATATTAAATCAAATGAGAAAATCACCACATCCACACCTAATGGCTTTATAAATGTGATGTAAATCTTGTTAAAAAGCTAAGTGCCACCAATCCCTTGCTATTTGTGAAATTAAATCAAATTTATTTGCTTAAATATGTACGCAGTCACTATTAAAAAGATTAAAAGAATAAACCTTCACATATGATAACCTTAATGAAAAGAAATCTGAATTAAATGTTTTTCAAGGTGAATATGGCCGACAAGAGTTGGGTGTAATAATTAATCTCTCACTCCACCTGAACCCTACATTGCATGTCGTGTAGGACTTCATGACGGTAACTACGCACTCGTGCCGGAAGCCGAGGAAGGAGGAGTTGACGCGTAGCTACAGTACGTGGAAGTGAGCGAGGACACCGAGGACACCCAGGCTAACTGTGCTGACGAAGGCAAGCCCCGACACATTGACCTATATGTTTTTGAAAAGTTACATAACTATCTATGGATGCTTGTGCATTTACGTTCAGGAGTTGAAATGAAACCCTAGATGCATGATCCCTAGGTACCTATGTCTTTACTAGTATGATAGGTGGTAGATGCTATGCTATAGGATCGTTACAAGTCGAGTGATGCTTGTCACTCACGAGAATAGGTTCTTATGTTGGAATCATAAGATCTCCTTAAATGGTAAGCCTAGTACCTTAATGAGGGGTTAAGGGATTTTACCGTCACTAATCTTGGGATGCGTCTCACGGCTATGTACCAGTGGTGCACGTGTGATTCTGGGTGCCTTGTGGGGCATGCCAGATAGCCGGTACCAAAGACCGTGGCCTTTTATAAGAACTAAGGATTTTTGGGAACTGCCTGGTTGGTGGGCTCTTGGTGAGTACACCCTACTGTGTGTTTAGGTCTACCTTCCAAGGTTTAAATCAACTGGTTGTCGACCTCTCACCGTTATCTGAGACTACTTATCCAACTGGTCATGATATCCCTAATGATGGAACTTGGTGAATAGTTATGCTTGATTAATTGTATTGAACAACTTATGCTTGCACTAGCTTGCTGACTTAGAAAAGAGTAATCAACTAGAACTTGTGCTAAAATCTTGAAAGTAAGGAGATACTCTTTGTTGCTTTTCAGCGAAACAAACTTAGTGGCCAAAAAGCCTTTCATGTCTAGAGTTGGTGATGTAGTTGTCACCGACGGGTAAGTCTTGCTGAGTATTAGTATACTCAACCTTGCTGTAATCTGTTGTTCCAGGTAATGCTTTTGGTGATGTGTGGCCTGGAGAGATCCCTCCTGGCTGGAAGCTGGAGTTGGTGGAAGATGATGAAAGAAGGCATCATGGCAGGCCTCCATTGATGCTCCTTGCGCCGTTTAGTTTGATTTCCGTTGTTTTCAAAACTCTGAACTTCGTTGTCGTGTCAAAGACTTCGGTTTGTAATAATTAAACCCTTTGTAGATTTGGATGTTAATCATGTGTTGTACTCCGGACTCGCCTTCGCGTGAGTTTTAATGCATATATGTCAATCCTTGTTGCTATGTAAGTGATTTCACCAAGCCTTAACCCGACAACTAATGACAGGATGATACTTTATTACTGCTTAATGGCCAAAGTGGATTGGTTTAGGTGATAGTACAATATTTTCCTGGGCGGTTTGTCACAGCTGGCAGAAGAGCAATTATATGCACCAGAGATTAATTAACAACCTTAATCACTAGTTTTTGGATAAAATTTGCCAAGATTGTTTGTATTTGAAAAATACATTGGTCCGTTAATGATGAATTAGACCGAGAGGCCCTAGAGGGAATTTTTGGGTTCTTTCAGGTGGCTTATCAATCTATGGTTTATTTTGCTAACTTCCAGCACATTTTATTCTTGTCAGAACTTACTTTCTGTACAACCATACTAGTTCATCACGTTTTGCAATACGTGGTGGTACCACATGAGAGTCGATGGATGGGACCTAATCCAAAGGGAACCCACCGTTGTGTCTGAGTCTCGCCACGTTTTGCCATACGTGGACATTTTGCATTGTGAATATGCGAGGCAAGGATTCGCTTCATTAAAAGGAGTGTATCTGAGGTTGGACGCTGTCCATGCAGCAGCTTGACGCATGGATACCATTTCTATAAGTGAACGGTACTGTATGGGGACGCTTCGGTGACGTGCTGGCACGAAAGGTTCTTTTCTATAGGTACATAACAACGCTTCGTTAGTCGCTAAGTGAGTACCGAGTAGCTCTCGACTAGTTTTTATAGGGAGAGACAAATAAAAGGCCTTGCCACCGGCACTAACTTCGATTTTTGGGTTAATGATCGTGTGAGGACGATTAGGACGCTTTGCATCATGTTAAATCGAAAACAACTTAAAAATAGACCCAAATCATGAATTGTATGCTCTCTAAGGAAGTTTTTGCTAGTGTGTGGTTTTTGTGTTCTAGCTTTGCCTCTCATGCATAGATGTGTTGCTGTCCAAAATTTTTGGCTCAGCTGTTTGCTTGATTTTCGCATCTTGTTCAAGAATCAACCTGCCCAGATGATCTCTACCAAAGTTGCTCCATATCTAATCTAGTTTCTGCTCACAAAAATTCACGGCCATAGCTTTTGCGTATCTCACTTTGTGCTCAGATTAGTGAACCTCTGTCCTGCTATTTTCCTGGAAACCCAATCTGAAATCTTGCTTAGTTGAAGCACCTTCCTAACCCTTTTTGATCAACCTTGCATACCAAAGATGTGTCTCGTAACCTTGTTGAGTTGCTACACAAATTTGGAAATCTTTGGGGCTCTAGTTTTTAAGTTATGACTTGTAGTTCACAATTTCCAGAAATTTATGTCATTATGTATGTATACTCATTTTGGGTCTAGCATACAATTGTACCTTTGTACACCTGACTACCCCAGTTTTTGCCCAGCATGAGAAAATAACTTTTTATGTTCTACCATGTCAGTTCGGTAATGTCTTGATCTTAGAATTCCATCTTTAGTTGTAATCTTCTCCTGTCAACATGTTATCTCCATCAACATATACCACTTCTAAACGCCCTTGAGTTATACATGTTGGAGCACTAAGCTATTCATTGTGTTGATACCCTTGCCATGATTACTTCGACCTTTCAATCATGAATCTATTCTTCTTGGTCGTGCTCACAACATTTTGAATTAAAACAAATGTCACTTTTTGAGTATGCATTTGCATAGCATGTGCAGTTGGGAACCTTGGGTGAACTAACAGGCATAGGCATGAAAGATCTCAATATTCCTACTCTATCCCTCTATGCATGGTGATGTTGTTGTCTCGTAACCAAAGGTGTCGCGATGGAACCTAGGGCATCATGTGCGCTACAGCCATATGATTACTACTAGGAGCGTGCTAGGTATCTTGGTTATGAGAATGTGAATCGCCAATCATATACTCCTTCTTGACCTATGATTGCCCTCTCAATCACTAACTCTTTTTGTGGGTAACTGAGTCCTGCTAACATGCATCATGAGCACCACACCGCATGAGCATGTGCATACTGTCTTCATAAGCATGTGCATCATACCAATTTTTAAAATCACTACGCCGTAATGTAACGAGTCTAAACCACCCAAATTCACAAATTAAATAACATGTGACCAAGATTGTTCTGAAGTTCCAATACTAGTTTTCTTCCATACATTTCCTACCTATTATTCGTAAGCCATTCCTTGTGAATGCCCTCTACGACTTCACCTTCCTAGATTGTTCTTATGAACCACTCAACCGAGTATGGGGAACTTTTGACCCATAAATCCACATCCGTGTTGCTTCCAAAAGAAATTACAGAAATCTTTTACTAGCCTTCTTTTTCTTCATAGAAATCTGTTTTGATGATCACTTTTTGACTTGGTCTCTTTCTGCCAATCTCAACATTCTCTTAGCTTCAAACCAAATCAACCAGCTAAGTTGAACAAGTAGAAGGAAAGTTTTCTTGAGCAATCAAGGTTCTCTAAAAGTCAAGGAATGAGAGTCCTCCATCGCTAATCCGTCCTTGATCCGTGAACATACCCTCCAAATTCTAGGAGGCAAGAATGTAAGAGCAATCAAGCCCTATGAGGGTTTTGGTGATGTTGACCACACAATTAAAGAGCTAATGAGCCTTTGAGTATATTGTGCAGTACAAGAACATATTACAGGTGCAAAAGAAAGAAAGGAGACCCCTCAATTACATGAAGAAAGATTCCTATGCTCTTTGTAGGATTTGATTTATTTTATCTTTTGGATCTGACACTAATCTTGGACTTGAGTCTGACAGCACTATTCCTGAGGCTGAGAAGGAGAAATCTAACTTCAGCAATGATGAGTGATTCCTTGCAAGTCCAAATCTAACTTCCTCTCTTCTTATTCTTCTCTTCTTGTTAACTGTTGACAAAGGGGGAGAAAGATGAAGATTGAGATGATCTGAAGACCTAGCTAGTTGTAGGGCTAACAAAATGAAATCTTTTGTTCTTTTGGTGAGATGAGAGTGCTAACTGTCTCTTGGGCCTCTCATAAACTTCTGGAGGTAATTTTGTGAACTTGTTGTAAACAATTTAGCTTACCTCTGTTGGCAAGTATGGATTTGGTCATGGTTGAATCCTTGGGATGTGAAAACTTTAAAACTAATGTGTGATGTGTGTAATAGGGCTAGATGTTGCTGAATATTTCTATCTGTATCTAGCTGATATTTCTGGTTATGTTATTGCATTACCTGTGTATGATTGAATGTTGGAGTATATGTTAAAGACTTCGGAGGTTCTGAGAATTTTTCTGGAGGCTCCAACTTTGGGTTCATCCTGGAGGTTCTGGAAACTTTCTCGGAGGTTCCGAACTCTGTTATCAGATAACTCTCTATGTGTATTTCCATGCCATATGCATGACGTCTTATTTGTTACCCTTCCTTTGCACCCCTCGATGACATGAATACAACATATCCTGTCACTTTACTCACAATGTATACAATTCAAATGTCATATGAGACATATCACTCTATTCAAAAGGAACATGCATACATTGAGGAGAGACTTGTATTCAAATCATCAAAAGCTCAATCTTTCAAATTAAATTAAAAACTTTAATTAGGTTGTCAATATTTACCCAAAAGGGGGAGACTGTAAGAGCAATCAAGCCCTATGAGGGTTTTGGTGATGTTGATCACACAATTAAAGAGCTAATGAGCCTTTGATTATATTGTGCAGTACAAGAACATATTACTGGTGCAAAAGAAAGAAAGGAGACCCCTCAATTACATGAAGAAGGATTCCTTTGCTCTTCGGAGGATTTTATTTATTTTATCTTATGAATTTGAGTATAGGACAAGCCGTACTATCAAGAGGGATACTAATGGTGAGTTTGGGTGGATTCAAGTGCTCATAGTCCATCTATCCTAATCCTAACCAATTCCTTGAAGAGAGAGATTTAATGCTGTCTTGCCCCTGTTGTTCCTGTGCTCGGAGGTTCCGAGTTTAATCTCGGAGGTTCCGACCGTAAGAGCTACAGTCAGCAGAGGTTTCAGGGTTTGGAAGTTTCGAGATTTTTCACGGAGGTTTTGAACTTTGAAATATGACCGTTAATGCTCTGGATCTGGGGGTATTCATACTCCTTGGTCCCCCAACGGTCTTTGTCTCTTCTCCCCCAAACAGTAATTGTTGCTAACCTCATCCTCTCACCTAGCATTGACTCCCAACCTACTCTCTTCCAAATCCTTGCCTAGCATTGATTGAGAGTGGGGATTCAAGTGAGATTGTGAGCAAAATCCTTGTTTCTTAGTTCTTGAGCACTTGGAGAAGCTCTAGCAAGCTTGGTGGATCTGTTGCTCTTGGAGCCTTGCTCTTAGACGGCTAGAGGTTCTTGGAAGCTCTCCAACCCAATTTGTGGAAGCTCCAAGGTGTTTGTATTACCCCTTGTGAATCTAGTGGAAAGTCTCCACCTATTACCCTATGTGATAGGTGAGAGAGAGGAGTGGATCTTTGTGGTCCTTAGCCTTGGTGGCTTCCTCAACAACGTGGACGTAGGCAAGCCTTTGTGGAGAGGTGAACCACATGATGAATCCTTGTCTCGTGTGTGCTGTGATTTATATACTTGCTCATCTTTGTTCATGCTTGTTCTTGACTACATCTATTAGGTTTTGTTTCCGATCTACTTGTTCGTAGTGCTATACTTGGTTCCTTGTTTATAGATCATCTTGCTAGGTCCTAAGAGTCTCCTAGAATTTGCTAGATCTATTTTTCATCAAGTTATCCGCAGTATTTTTCGTATCCTCTCTGTTCTAATAGATCTCAGAACTTCTGTGATTATTTTTGGAGGTTGCCCTGTTCGGAGGTTCCGGAAATAAACTCGGAAGTTTCGAACCCTGACAGTCTTTGCAGAAAAAGTTTAAATTTGTGCGCAGGCCTATTCACCCCTCTCTAGGCCACATTGCCTCGATCTCTTCAATTGGTATCAGAGCAGGTTATCCTTGCGAACACTTAACCGTGTGAGGATATGACAAGTGGAGATGACAAGCAAGAGGAGTTTGAAGAAATACCAAGTGAGGTTGATGGTGATGCCTCAGAAGTGGGTAACACCTCAGCCCAAGAGAAATTTGACAAGCTAAAGAAGGTTGTCAAAGAAAGTTCTAAGGATAACAGCAAGAAAAGCAAGAAGGAAGATAAGAAGAAAGAGAAAGAAAAAGAAAAGAAGAAAGAGGACAACAAGCAAGACAAGAATAAGAAAAGGAAGGAGGAAAAGAAGAGATGAAAGGGAACACCTTCACCATCTCCATCACCATCTTCATCATCCTCATCATCGTCTTCATCTAGTGAGAATGGAGATGGGAATGATGAGTACTATGGCACAAAAATTCCCAACAGAACAATCAAGGCCAAGGCCAAGGCCAAGTCAAAGAATGACTATATAAGTGTATCATTTAACTATGATTCTTTGGATACTAAATCCAAGGATGATGTGACCATAACCATTGGCAAGTTACCCCAATTTGATGGGACTAACTTTGCTAAATGGAAGCATATGATGAAAGCTTATCTAACCAGCTTGAGTTTGGAATTGTGGAATATTGTGTGTGTAGGTTTTGATGATCCCGAAGATTTTGAAAACCTCACACCACGTGATCGTCGCAACATTAGGAGGAATGCTCAAGCTACAAGCATACTCCTTAGTGCCTTGAATGCCCAAGAGTACAATCATGTTAGTGGACTAGAGATTGCCAAAGAGATTTGGAACATCCTCCATATTGATCATGAGGGTGTTGACAAGGTCAAGAAATCCAATATCAAACATATTGATGGCCGAACTCAATAGATTCACTATCTTTGATGGATAAGGGCCACAATAGATGTTTGATAGGTTGATGGTCATAGTTGGGATGATAAGAGGCTTAGGTGGTGATGAGTTGGATGACCACTTTGTTATGAATGTGATGTTAGAGGCCTACTCTAGTCACATTCATTAGAGAGAAGAAGAGATTGGAGTTCTCTCCAAATGATGTTCTTGGGAGAATTCTCACTCATGAGCTTATGGACATAGAAATCCAACATAGAAGAAAATTGGTGAGCTAGAAGCTAAGTTGAACAACTTGAAGGTCAAAGAGGTTGCTCTTCATTCTAAAAAGTCAAGCAAGCCTACTACCTCATCCAAGCACTCTACTTCATCCAGGCCCTCCAAGTCAAAATCAAAGAAAGTGGAAGTAGAGAACTCTACAAGTGACTCAAGTGAAGATGAAGATGAAAGCTCTCAGGTTGAGATTAGGGATATGGCTTTATTCATGAGGACACATAAAAAAGGCTTGAAGAAGCAAGGTTACAAGTTTGCCAAGAGGAAGTTTCCTAATAAGAAAAAGAGAACTTGCTACGATTGTGGAAGCACCGAGCACTTCATTGCAGATTGCCCTAATGAGACGAGAGAAAACAAGAATGACAAGGCAAGGGAAGTTACAAGAAAGATCCAAAACCACATCACAAGAGAACAAACTATAGTGGAGAAGCTCATATTGGTCATGAATGGAATTCCAGAGATGAGAGCTCTAGTGAAGGAGAAGGGAAGAAGGTTGCAACCATGGCTATCAAGAAGCTTCCCTCCACCTCAAGGTTGTTCAACAACTTGACCGATGATGAAGAGAGCCATTCCATTCATTACTTCATGGCCAAGGGTGAGAAGGTAAAAATCAGCTCAAAACCTTCTCCTCCACCTAGTGATGAGTCGGAAATGGACTCTAGTGATGAAGAAGTAAACCAACTTGTTAGTGAAATGGATAAGCAATCTAGAGATTTTATGGCTAAGTTGGTAGTGGAACTAGAGAAATCCCAAGACATTCTTACTTCCGAAAGAAGTGAGCTTGAGGCTTTACATTTGGAAGTTAGCCAAGCGGAGGGTGTCATAGCTACTCTCGAGGAAGACCTTGTTGCCTCTCGAGGAATGAAGATCTTGAGGAGCAATATAGTCTCCTTTGGAGTAGCACCTCACATCCTTTGAAAGTAAAGGGTGACTCTAGTGCTTCCACTAGTAAGGGCTGGGATAGGTGCTTTAATATTGATCTTGAATCCTATGCTACTAACCATGCTAACATGGAAGCTATGGAAAAGGAAATAACTAGGCTCAACTCTATCATAGCAAAAGGATGCATGAATGAAATGATAAAATACAAGGAAGGTAAAATGGACTGAAATTTAGATGGACTTGGTCATCATACAAATGGAAGGACTGGACAACAGGACATCATCAAAGGCCAAGAGTGTATCAAGTTTGTGAGTAAAGGTGTGCTCAAGGAAGATGAGTACATGCCTTTTGTCTAGAGTCCGGAGGTTCCGAGGTCAAAACCCAGAGGTTCTGGAGTCGGGAAGCCTCAGGTCACACAGACAGAAGAACTCGGAGGTTCTGAGAAAATTCTCAGAGGTTTCAGAGTCTGTAAGGACAGAACCAAGAAGAAAGGCAAGGCTCAGCACCAACATGTTTGCAAGACAGAACACTCGTCTGCAGGTCCGGAACCATTCAATAATGCCTAGAAGGAATTTGTCCCCCAACAAGAACAAGGCTCATGCATCTAGAGACATACCTCCTAGCTATGTGTTGAGACGCAACAATCTTGGTAAAGTTGTTGCCACGTATGTTGGAAATGAGTCCAACATATATGTGAAAAGATCACTATGGGTTCCTAAAGTTTTGGTTGCTAACATGGAAGGCCCCAAGTCAAGTTGGGGACCTAAAAGAAGGAACTAAATTGTTTTGTAGGCATACTTCTCTGGTGGATCAAGTTGGGTGCTTCATAGCGGCTGTACACATCATATGACCAGAGAAAAGAGTATGTTCTCATCCTACCTCCATTTAGAAGGACCAAGAGAAACTATTGCTTATGGAGGGGATACTAAAGGAGAAGTCATCGGTGTAGGTGATATCCATATCTCTCAAAAGTATTCAATTACAAATGTTCTTCATGTTGAACCATTGAGTTACAATCTATTATCGGTTTCAGAACTTAGTGAGTTTGGTTTTGATTGTCATTTCTCGGGTAAGGGTGTGTCCATCATAAGAAGGGAGGATTCCTCTATTGTCCTTACAGGTCGCTTGAGGGGGAGGCTTTACCTAGTTGATCTCAACAAACGTATGGTTTCTCCCAAGACTTGTTTAATGGCAAAATCTAGCATGTGTTGGCTATGGCATCACCGACTAGCTCATGTTGGCATGAGGAACTTGGCCAAACTTTTGAAAGATGAACACATTCTTGGACTACAAATGTACATTTTGAGAAAGATAGGATATGCAAAGCATGCCAAGCCGGAAAGCAAGTAGGAGCACCTCACCCACCAAATAGCATCCTCACTATGTCAAGCCCATTAGAGCTCATTCACATGGATCTATTTGGACTGGTGGCCTACATACGCATCGGTGGTAACAAATATGGCTTGATCATTGTTGATGATTATTCTCGCTTCACGTGGGTGTTCTTTGTGTTTGACAAGAGCGAAGTACAAGGGAAGGTAAAGACCTTCATGAGCACAAAGGGAGTTCGAGCTACCAATCAAGAAAGTGAGAAGTGACAATGGCTCGGAATTTCAGAACACCAATGTTGAAGAGTTTCTTAATGAAGAGGGCATCAAGCATGAATTTTCAGCTCCTTATACCTCTCAACAAAATGGGGTGGTTGGGAGGAAGAACCGGACTCTTATTGAGATGGCAAGAACCATGTTGGACGAGTACAAGACTCAAGATATCTTTTGGGCTGAAGCTATCAACACGGCTTGCCATGCTATCAACCGCATCTATCTTCACAAGTTTCACAAGAAGACCTCCTATGAGCTTATCACCTGTAAAAAGCCTAATGTGTCCTACTTTAGAGTGTTTGAGTGCAAATGTTTCATTCTCAACAAGAGGCCCCGAACATCTAAGTTTGCACCAAAGGTTGACGAAGGATTTCTTCTTGGCTATGGTCCTAATGAACATGCATATCGAGCCTTCAATCTAACCACCAGAAGGATTGAAGTCACGGTAGATTTGACCTTTGATGAATCTAATGGCTCTCAAGTAGAGCAAGTTGACTTAAATGTTGTAGGTAATGAGAAGCCATCTTGTGAAGCAATCAAGTAATTAGCCATAGGTGATGTTAGACCAGTTGAAGTACAAGAGGAAGATGAGAATCAAATTCAAGCTTCAACACCACGTGAAGGGCCTGAAGTCACTGGTTCAGCAGATGTGCAGATTTCGGAGGTTCTGAGAAATAACTTGGAGGTTCCGGGAACTGCCACTGAGACTCAACCTCCGGGAAATTCTCTGGAGGTTCCGAGGTTCGGAAACTCAGCACCACAAGACACTATGAACCAGCAATCTAACCAACAAGGGACTTTTCAAGCTAGTACATCTGAACCCCAAGCTGATGAAAATGATGAAGACCAACCTCTACACCAACCTATTGGACCATCACATCCCTGTGTACATCAAGTCACACAACGGGATCATCCCGTTGACAATATCCTTGGGAGCATAAGGAGAGGGGTAACAACACGTTCTCGTCTTAAGAACTTTTGCGTATTTTACTCGTTTGTTTCCTCTCTTGAACCCATTAAGGCAGAACAAGCTCTTGAGGATCTGGATTGGGTGGTGGCTATGCAAGAGGAGTTGAACAACTTTGAAAGAAATCAAGTGTGGGAGTTGGTGGAAAGACCAAAGACGAACATCATTGGGACCAAATGGGTCTTTAGAAACAAGCAAGATGAGTTTGGCATTGTGATTAGTAACAAAGCAAGATTGGTCGCTCAAGGGTAAACTCAAGTTGAAGGACTAGACTTTGGAGAAACATATGCATCGGTGGCAAGACTTGAAGCAATTCGGTTTCTACTTGCTTTCGCTGCCCATCAAGACTTCAAGCTATACCAAATGGATGTCAAGAGTGCATTTCTCAATGGACCACCCTCCGAAGAAGTCTATGTTGAGCAACCACCGGGGTTTGAAGATCTCAAGTGTCCTAATCATGTCTATAAACTCCATAAGGCACTCTATGGGCTCAAGCAAGCACCAAGAGCATGGTATGAATGCCTTAAGGATTTCTTGCTCAAGCAAGGCTTTGAGATAGGCAAAGTCGATGCTACTCTCTTTACTAGAAAAGTTGATGGTCACATCTTTGTGTGCCAAATATATGTCGATGACATAATATTTGGTAGTACCAATGAAACTTTTTGTGAAGAGTTTAGTAGGGTGATGACAAAGAGGTTTGAGATGTCCATGATGGGTGAGCTCAAGTTCTTTCTTGGATTTCAAATCAAACAAGCAAAGGAAGGGACATTCATATGTCAAGCCAAGTACACAAGGGATATGCTTAAGAAGTTTGACATGGACAAGGCAAAGCCCATCAAGACTCCAATGCCTACCAATGGACACTTAGACCTCAATGAAGAAGGGAAATCCGTGGACCAATAGGTATATGGCTCCATGATCGGATCTGGATCTCTTCTTTACTTATGTGCATCTAGGCCGGATATTATGCTTAGTGTGTGCATGTGTGCTAGATTTCAAGATAACCCGAAACAGTGTCATCTCATGGCCGTAAAGAGAATCTTGAGATATCTAGTGCATACCCCTAACCTTGGCTTATGGTATCCTAAGGGCTCCACTTTCGTTCTACTTGGCTATTGGGATTCCGATTATGCCGGTTGCAAGGTTAAGGACCGATACGGCGAACTAGAGAGGGGGAGTGAATGGGAGCCGATAAAAAATCTTCTCGAAGGAGATGAAGACTCCAACAAGATGAACACGGCTTCCAACACACGTCTCCGACTCACTACCCAAATTGGCCAAGTCCACGTAGCCACTGGAGTGCTACTGAACCTAGGAACCAACACACAACCTTCCGACCCGAGAACGCAGCGGAACACCAAACCTCGAGTCCACTGACCAACACCGGTCAGACCGGTGAGCACCACCGGTCAGACCGGTCCCTGCTGGTGAAACTTGGCGACTTCCACAGAAAGGCTCCACACCGGTCAGGCCGGTGCAACACACCGGTCAGACCGGTCACAGACAGAAAGCCCCAAAACACCAAACAGGCCTACCGACCTCCAAATAGACCCAAACTCGAAACAGCCCCAACACAGGACAACAACAAGCACACCCAGACGTTCATTCGAGCAAAAACCCACCAAGGGTTGCACCGGTCAGACCGGTCAAGAGCACCGGTCAGACCGGTGTTGCCTGGGAAGCTCGGGATGAACAGCACCCACGGGTCAACTCCTCCAAAACCAAGCCTTGATCTCTCGAATCGCTCCACAGGCCTGAACAAGACTTTGGGGACAATAGGAACACCTCATGAGGAGTCCATAGCCAAGTTTAATCCCACCAAAACTTGTCCAAACAAGAGGAATCGAAGAAATTCCGCCAAAAACACCTCTAAACCTAGAACACGGAAAACCCCAAAATCGAGCCCCTTTACTCACGGATTTGGGAGGGGAATCACAGCTCAAAGAACCACGAAGGGTTCCCACAAATTTCCCCCATCAAATCCCCAAGAGCAAGGTCCCGACAACACCCCAAGAGAATCAACAAGAGAGGGCTCCGAAAATCACCACCAAGAACAACCGGGAACAACACATCCAAACCTTGAGGAACCGCCGAATCATCTATACATGCCACAAAGGTTCATACAAGGTCTAGCTTGCCGCCCGATCATCCAACCCTCTCACAAAATCTCACCATGAAGCTCTCAAGCTAGTCCTATGGAAATCCTAAGAAAATAGGAAGGTGAAAATAGGAAAGCAAATGAACTAGGGTTCCAAGAGATTGGCTGCCATCCTCTCACCTCATGGGTTATAGGAAGGCAACCGAAAGTCTAAAATACCCTTTCCTAACAATTAGGGATACAAGCCCCTCAAGGGCGGTTTTGGAAGTCTTCAAGCTTTCTCCATCGGACGGATGCCCGGCGACCGCAAACTGCTTAGCCTCGACGGAAGCCTTGCGATCCCGACGTGTGTCCTCCGCTTTGAAGATTCCGGATTGAGTGGACGCACGCCGGTCAGACTGGTCAGACCCACCGATCAGACCGGTCTGGCACTGCTGCAGCTCCGTCTTCGGTCCTTCGGTCTTGGCTTTGTGTATCAACCAAGGAACCCAGTGGTTTTCTGGTGAACCACTGAAAACCCCGCGAACTCGGTGTAGCCTCCGCCAATCGCCACTCATGACTCGGCTCCCACGTAGTCCCGGCCCGACTTGGTTTTGAGGCTCAACCAAGAAATTGTCCATGACTTCATCTTGCTGTTCATGCCACCATGCGGCCTGCACTTGACCCCGCTGGCCACCGGGTCCCTCGAACGAAGCCTACTTCTCTTCTCCACACCTGGAGGCCTCACCGGCGACGACCTTTCACGCTTGTTCTTCACCTGCACCAACACCAATCAAGCCGCAACCTGCACCTGCAATACTTAGCCAAGAATCAGTCCACACAACGTTGTCAACCACTCATCACACAAGGAAGCGACCATCCACCGGTCCTCGAACCACACATGGTCTTCAATCTCCCCCTTGATGAGTGCATTGACAACACCCACATAAAAAAACAAGAGAAAAAGAAAAGAAACGAACAAAAAGAAACTCCAACAAGCGATTGAAAGCCAAACAAAGGCAAAGAGCAAGATCACTTGAAGAAGACAAGTCTCGGACACCTTAGGCAAGGGCAACGACTCGACACATCCAAGACAAAACAAAGCTCAAGCAAAGAGCGCAAACCACCAAACCAAAACTCGAACAACCACAAAGAGCTCCCCCTCCACACATGCAAGCTCCCCCTGAACCAATTGTGACAACCAGCCCAGGAAAATACCGTACTATCGCCTATACCAATCCACTTTGGTCATTAAGCGAAAATAAAGTATCATCCTATCGTTAGTCGCCGGGTTAACGCCCGGTAAATCACTTGAATAGCAACAAGGATCGAATATATGCATTAAAACTCACTGGAAGGCGAGTCCAGAGGTACAACATCATTAACATCCAAATTCGTACCCCGAAGGGTTTAATTATTACAAACCAAAGTTTTTGCCATAACGAAATAGTTCAAGGTTTTGAAATAGCGGAATTAAACTAACGGGAAGCGGAAACACCACGGGAGGCCATCCATGATGCCTTCAGTCGTCGTCCTCCACCCACTCCAGCTCCCAGCCGAGTGGGATCTCTTCGGGCCACACATCACCGAAAGCATTACCTGGATCAACATATTATAGCAAGGTTGAGTATACTAATACTCAGCAAGACTTGCCCGTCGGTGATAACTACTTCACCAACTCTAGACATGAAAGGCTTTTTGGCTACTGAGCTTCTTTTGCTGAAAAGTAACAAAGAGTATGTCCTTTCTTTCAAGATTTTAGCACAAGTTCTAGTGGGTTTAATCTTTACTACATTAGCAAACTAGTACAGACATACTTGTACAATACAATTAATCAAGCATAGTATTCATCAACTTCCATCATTAGGGATCTCATGGCTAGTGGAGTAAGTAGTCTCAGATAACGGTGAGAGGCTGACAATCAATTGATTCAAACCTTGCAAGGTAGACCTAAACACACGGTAGGCTGCCCCCGCAAGGACAAGTTCCCAAGCAGTTCCCAAAAATCCTCGGGTCGGGATGAAATGCCACAGTCTTTGGTGCAGGCTATCCGAAATACCCCGCGAGATACCCGGACTCACCATACACCACCGGTAGCTAGCCGTGAGACAAACCCCAAGAGTAGTGATAGTTCCATCCCTAGCCGTCTCATTAAGGTACTAGGCTTACCGGTCCCATTCCCGACAAGTGCTTAGTACGTTCGTTGACACAAAAAGTGCACCTAGCGCCAAACACATAGCAAGCCGAACAAGCCGGCTTCACACGCGCAAAGAGTCACGAGACGTGCCGATCAATTTTTCCCGAAAATTAACAAAAGATAAAAGAGTTAAATACCAAAGCGTGGAACTTGCCGGTGGTACCGGACGGTTCCATATTTACGGCTAAGAAGCCGGATGGAATGACACATAGCTATGAAGAGCTATCGCAATAAACCGAAACCATTCGGGAACTTGTAAAAGGGAAAAAGTAACATTGCCGAATGGATGACGTAAGCATGACGGCGATTGGTCTTTGTTTGAACAAAGATGCACATGCACGAGGCCATGACCGATCCCCATGAAGATTAGCATTAAATAAATGAAAAAAGTAAAGCACGGACATAATCATGTAATAAACAAGCATGCATAGATCCAAAGCACTAGTCTACCGCATGTCTAGGTACTTTAAAACCCGTCGGGTACGATATCAAACAGATCTATCCACCGCATGATACAACTTGCATGAAGACCGTACCACTTTCCACAAATAGATCTATCCACCGCATGATACAATCTAAATATGGAAAGCTAAAAGCATACATCATTTAAAGCATAAATAACGCACGTGTTCTACTCGTGAAGAAACATAACCGAATACGGCCGAATGTACCGATTCGGGGTCCATGAAGAAGGAACAAACATTACCAAGCAAATAAATCTATCGGATTGATTTGAGATCTAATCCACCGGATGACTAGCTCCAAAGCAACCCAAAAACCTCGCATCTACCGCATGATACCCGGCTCTTTCAAGATTTATACCAACATTGGCAAGCTTGAACCCGCAACACGTAACAACCTAGATCGATTCGGTTTCGGCTATCGGAAAGCTCAAGATCCACGTGTTAAAATACGAACTCGACCCGTAAAAGGATCACAAAAGGATAAAGCCGATCCAAATCTATCTAGATTGGGCAAAAGTGTGTTACATGAATTTAAACATAAAGTAAAAAACTCAAAGCAACACGTGGTAACTTAATGAATCTATTAGATCTTGCCAAAATCCAATAGAGCCGATAACTAGCTTCAAGCTAGATCTTAGCCTACCGCATGGCTCATGACCTAACAAGAAACCTTCTTGAACCAAGCTTGAATCTACCGCATGACACGAAGCATGGTAACAAGACTACTTGCATCAGATCTAAATCCACCGCATGATACTAGACATGATACAAGGTTGCCGGTACTCACGGAGGTCGACGGATCGATGAACCCTCTCGAAGAACTCGACGACACGACAAAAGGACTCTAGGGTTTGGTGTAAAGCCGGTGTGTATTGAAGAATGATTGTGTTTTTACATACATTCGGGGGTCATATTTATACCCCGTCAAGTACATCCTCGAATGGATTTGTTGCCTAACTTATCTCTAAACTTGATCGCCCATCCATCCATTCGTTCTCCCCGATTGAGCCATGTCACCGTCCAATCCCGCAAAATCGCCCTCTCTTGTTCCTTTGCCGAACCGGGAGCAGATAGCCGACCGCAGATCTCTTTGCCGAATATCTCTGAAAAGATCCTTCCTTCCACCAAACGGACTCTTCATCGAGCCGGACCGACAAGTCGACTCCTTACCAAATTTTGGTGTTAACACATGCCCCTTCAATTGCGGGATAAAAGTAATTTTGTTCCGCAATTGACTCCAACCACGAATACTTCAAATCAAATCTGTCAACACCGTTCTTCGCAATCCGCCGAATCTTCATCTAGATCCAAACCCTAGATCCCCTCGTTCCGAGCTCAAATCCCCAATGGCAGCTCAAAACCAAGATGCTCAGGTAAATTCCTCTCCCATAAGCTTCGTTCGGCATTTAGGTTTTCAATTTTACCTGAGATTTCTTCTTCCGCTTTTTCTTCGAGAGCCTTCCACCGAGCTTCGATTCGCACGGGGGCCAATTCGAGATCCTATTACCTTGGTCCCGTAGGGAACTTGGATCCTCAAGATTTCATCGCGGCCGAATCTCGGAGGATCCCCTTCAAAGCGGCTCTGTCCCCACCTCCTCGGTGGCAAGACGCTTTCAAGAACTGGCCTTTACCTCCAATCGCAGGCTGGAAAACTTGGTACCGGAGGATCCTTGCAGACAAGAGTGGATTGACCAAAAACTGGGATACCCTCCACATTGCTCAATGCTTGGAGTTATCCGCGGCCGAGACCCCCAAGAATGAAGACCTCCTGATAGCAGCCTGCCACTTTTGGTCAAACGGCGTCAACGCCTTCCTCTTCGGCCACGGCCCAATGTCTCCAACCCTGGCCGATGTGTATATGATCACCGGCCTTGACATCACAGGGGTTTGTTCGGCCTTGGGAATTCAAAAATTCTTCTCGGCAAACGGGGGTGAAGCCGGGGAACGGATACAAGAATTACATCTTGAAGCACATGAAAGACAATCCCCTTGGTGACATCGAATACGGGGCTTTTCCGAATATGTGGTCGTGCGTATTTGTCTTCCGTGGTAAAGCCAATGAGCCTACCCCGAATCACATCACAATGGCATCTCATTTGGCCGCTGGCAACCGCCTCCCCCTTGGAAAATTCCTCTTAGGTAGTGTGTACCATATGCTTCACCAAACTGTCACCCAAATGTACACTAGCCAGAGGATAACATGTGTCAACGGTCCTTGGTGGTTTGTTCAAATGTGGCTGCAACTCCACATGCATCAGATCATTGGTGTCAACTTGAACACCAGGCTCTTCCCCTTATCCAATCACCTTGAAGGGGAGCCCCAAGCCACCAGAGGATGCCGAATTATGGAGAAGCGGCTTCAACCGTTCTTGTTCGGCGAGACATCGGCCCGGCTTTTCGAGCTATTCTTCAAAGGTTTTCGAATCCTCTCCGGCTTCCTTATCCTGGACAATGACACTTTGATTTTCCCCCGTGACTTCTCCTTTGAATCTAAACGCCAAGATGGGAGATTCTTTGAGATTCTCAACATCATAATCCGCCCATGCATGCGTTGCCACCGAATTCAATGGAGGAAGGCTGAACTCCGTACTTATGAATATTATCGGCCCAATGTAATGGCTAGGCAACTTGGGTGTGGCCGGATGCCCCCAAGGTCGTTCCCGCATGAGTTCCTCAAGCCTAGAGAGGAAATCAAAGAGCTTATGCACGGCGCAGCGGGGTTTTCCATTATGTGTGTAGTCCCACTATCTACACCGGCCTTTTGTGTCCACAACCATAGCTCATCCCACCTTCAATTCCTGGTGGCAAGAATTCCATGATCACATCTTCAACGAGCCTGTGCATTCGTTCTGTGCAGAGTTGATGCCTGATTTTCAGCCAGCTTCAGAGGTAATATGATGAACCATTGACTCAGACACAATCTCTTTTAATCACGATTCTGACCTTCATCTTCTTACTCATAGAACACAGTGCCTGCCCCTCGAGCTAGGAATATCACCTACAATGCCGTAGGCCCAGTCTCAAAGATCGGGATTCAAGTCCACAACTCGGCTCGTTGATGGCCGGGTTTGCTACAACGGACCCCAACCTCTCTAGCCTTGCTGCCGACAGAGGCAAGGTTTGTCTCCGATTGCCCCTCCAAATGCCAAGAGGAGGAGAACTCGTCAAGAAAATTCTTGTTGAGGTAAAATCTTTTGCTTTCTTGATCACAAGGTTACTCTAGTTCGACAAATCATCTCTTGTGCATTTTCGGACCGCAGCCCGGCCAGCCTTCGGTGCCGTAACCCTGCCAATGCCCCATCCACTGGTATGACCTCTACTGTCCTTTCTTAAGGATGAACACTGGCATTTACCCTTTCAATTTGACACTTGCAGAAGAGACAATGGAAGAACAACTTGTGGATGTCCCAGTGGCTCAACAAGCAAGTCCACCCAGGGTTGAATTACCTATCCCAGTGGAGATCTCATCTTCATCACCTTCGCGAAGTAATGAATTCTCCGAGAGATGAATCTCCCAATCCAGCCCGGAGCCATCAAGTCCTCCAAGGGCACAATCACCGTTGGTCATGCGGAGACAACAATCCTAATAGAGGTGGATCCAACTCCTCTTCGACCCGAAGCCCATGAGTTACCAACGACCGCATCAACACCCTCTAACTTGGAAGCTTCGGCTTTACCCGGAACACCTTCTTCACCCGTGATTGCCCCCTCGCTCAAAATCTTGCCCCACTCAAGAAATCAGCCATGAGGTACTCAATTGCACTTAACTCGCTACCTTTGAATTTAGCACTCCTAACTCGGCAATACCGCTTCTTAGGATCAAGCCCCATCATCATCAAGCCCCGCCAACGGGGAACAATCCGATTCTCGAGGCGATGGAAGAAATGCACCGGCCTCTCGTCGGATGAGGTGCTAGCAAAGCTTAGAGAAATCGTTGCCCGGCTGGAAAGAGATGCACAAGATCGGTTCAAGGATCTCGATCACTTCGAGGAGATGCTTGAATCTATCATCCAAGAACTTCCCGAGGATATCAGTGCTACTCTGGTATCCATCTGCGGCTTGGACATCCTTTATGCGCCCATAAGGCACGCTTTGAGGAAATTGCGCTCCCGCCCGGCTATCGAAAAGAAGAGATCCGATGCTGAACAAGCCATGAACGGGGCGCAATCCCAAACAGAGAGCCACAAAGATACATTGGCTAGTCTGCAGGCTTCTTGTGATCTGAAAGTTGCCAAGAAAGCTGCTCTAGAAGCGGAGCTGAGAAGCCTGTCAGCTGAGATAGAGGCTGATAAAAAGAAAATAGCCGAGCTTCCTGGATTGATAGAAAAGACCCAAGAGGAAGCAAGATCGGCTATAGCCAAGATGGAACAATGCGATGCGAACTCACCACCTTTTCCGGCGCCCAAAAGAGCGCCAAGAACTCGTTGGACAATTTCCGCCAAGCAACATCCAATGCTCGTGGTGTGATTGCGAAACACTTGAACATTTGAATGCTCTAACCGATGTATAACCGAATTGGTCGCTCTTGTGATATTTTTCTTGCAATTTATTTTCTTTTCTTCGCGCACCTTCAAATATAATGCTGAACGACCCATTCGGCAAAGAAACACCAACTCCCGAATGGCACTCCGATTCTTCTTAGCCGAGCCGGTCAACTGAATGTGACTCAGCCTAGAACTCCAAGCGACCCGCCGGCGGGGCGGCCAAGGAAACCTTTCTACCTTCCGATTTTCTTGGGATATGCGCCACGATCCAAAGCCACGACTCGAGGCCACGATTCACCTTGCCAGGCCTATAAATGCAACCGTAGGTGCCCCTAGCTCTCCACCAAGCCTTTTAGCTCTCGAATCTTTGCCAATCTCAGTTGCTCCTCTTTCCAAACAGTGCACATCCCAAACCAACATGGTGCGCCGCCTCAACCGCCGCCGCGCCTCCGACGAGGCAGAGGGGAGCAGCGCCAATGCGCGCCGGAGGCAATGATCGTCGATTCCTCTTCTTTGCTTCAACTTTTGATCTTCTTCTTATTTTGACGATCATCTTCTTTTCAGATTGATTCAGTGGAATCCGTCTCCGCGCCGGCCAATCAACCCCTTCAAGATGACTCCTCGGAGTCCGATGACCACTCCCCCGTGCCGTACGGGGGAGCTCGACGCCCTCCGCTTCAAGGAGGAGCCGGAGACGGCCGGTGCAAGCTAGAGGACGTCTCCAAGAAGGTGGGCATAGCCGAGCCGGAATGGGAGGACCGGCGCAAACACCGCCGGAAACCATCGACGGTACGGCCCTGAAATCAGCTCTTTAATCCAACCCGGCTCTTGATGCTAATCTCCTTTCTTCTTGCTTCTTGCAGCCCGCGACGCCGAGCTCAACCAGCTGAGGGCGCTGGTGGAGCAGCTAGCCGATAAGGTGAACGCCCGTGGCGACACGCAGGCGGAGCGCCTTGCCGCGGTGGAGCACCGCGTCGACGAGGTGGCCACCCATGGCGTTTGCTTGGGCACCACCTTGGGTCTGGCTGCCATGGCGACGCACACGGACGTCGACTACTCCACCGCGCCGCGCGACTTCCGGGCGGCGCGCCGAGGACATTGAGGAGATCGAGCTCATCCTGGAGCGCCTTGATGGCCATGGCGACGCCATTGCCGAAATTACTCATCCCCAATCTGTGTTGAACAGGCTTTTCGACTAGATTGTATTAGGGATGTTTAAATATCGGCAATAAATGAAGAACTTTTGAATTCTGTGCTTGTTCTGTGATGATTCCCTTTACATTTGCATCCGTGAATCTTGTTTTCTCTTTGAACGCATCCGGGAACTATCTTGAGCCGAATACACGCGAACAGATGCCCCTTGGCGCAAAAATCCACAGAAGATCCCTGAATCGGCAATCCGCAAACACTGTTCAAGCAAAAACCCTTCGCATCCGGGAGAAAACCCTGCCGTTTGGTATTCCAACAAGGTGTGTCCGGCCGATCATCACTCCTAATGCACCCCTTCGGTCAATAAAATAGCCTCGCCGAGATGCCCCGCAAATCCACTCGCACACTCATCCATCATTTCTCATCTCTTCCCCTGTCTCCCAGAGGAGAAAACCCCAAGGCCATGGACAAGTGCAAGCAACCCCGGGAGAGCAGCTCACCAAAGAAGCGCACGATTAGAAGGTGAGTTCTCCCTTGATCTATTCCTCGTTCTCCACATGATCTCGTGCTTCATGTTTTCTTCTTTTCCTCTTCCGGCCTTGATTTTCTCCCCGAAGAAATCATCGGGACCGAAGATGTGCCCGAGTACATCTCCTCCGATCCCTCCCTCAAAGCGAGAGGATGCCACGCCCGAACGAGAGGACCAGCCATCAACCGCGCCGCCGCGTTCGACACCGGAGCACGGCCTCAGGGACATCACCGCCCGTTGCCAAGCCGAGCGCGAGCGTCGCATGGCTCTGGAGGCGCTAGTAGGGGGTAAATGCTTCTGACCTCTTCTTGACCTTATGCCTGCATTTGGATTTCTTGCCCCTGACACCGATTCCTCCGTTTTAGATGTCTCTGACAGGTACAACAACCTGAAGACGGCCTGGGATAGCTTGGTGGAGGCCGCAAACCATGGTCACCCCATGCGTTCCAAGTTGCTGTCACGGTGGTCCTGGAACAGCTGAAGAGGGAGCAGCAGAAGAAGCAAAGAAAAGATTGAATCATACTTTCGCTTCTTTCTCCACGCCTTCTGCTTCCCACCTCCTTGAAGATCTGACCACCAGGGTTGTTAGATGTAAACCTGCAAGAAGCAGTTGTAATGTAGTTTTTGTGCTAAGGGCAATGCATCTAGGCACTGGCCATTTCTTCTGTTCATGGATTTCTTGTTCTGAAGGCGGCCTCATTCTTGAGCACCGGCTATCTCGTGTCGATGTGTGTAATCATCGATCGATCTCAATGCTAGGATAATATTTCTTCGGATATCTTCCATTTATTGGAGCGGAAAATTCTTCTCCTAGCAAAGTTTTTAATATGTATGCATTACCGGGGACGCATCCGACCACACGAAAGGTCCTTCCCAATTAGGAGACCATTTGCCGAATTCATCGTATTTAGTTCCAATCGGCAATAGCGCTTTCCAAACCAAATCGCCTTCTCGCAAATTGCCTTACTTTTACCTTCTTGTTGTAGTACTTGGCAACCCGCGTTTGTTCTTCTCGATGTTTTCCAGGGCTCTAAGACGGATCATATGTAAATCCTCCAGCTCGTCCATCATTAGGCCACTGTAATCCTTGGAGCTCAAATCTTTCTGTAACACAACCCTCCTTGAATCTGATTGCACTTCCCAAGGTAGAACCGCGTGGTGTCCATAAACTAATTCATAAGGAGAAGTCTTTGTAGCTCCGTGAGGGGCCATTCGGTAAGCCCACAGTGCCTCACTGAGTACCGAATGCCACCTCCTTGGCTTCTGGTCGATCTTCTTTTGTATTAGCTTGATCATGATCTTATTAGAAGCCTCCGCCTGACCATTAGCTTGGGCATAATAGGGAGAAGAGTTAAACAATTTGATCCCCATGCTTTCGGCAAATTATCCGAACTCTAGTGACACGAATTGTGCCCCTTGATCAGTGGTGATCGTCTGAGGGATCCCAAAGCGATAGATGATGTGCTCCTTGACAAAGTCAACCATGTTTTCGATGTCACCTTCTTCGACGGGATCGCCTCGACCCATTTGGTAAAATAATCCGTAGCCAAAAGCACAAACTTATGCCCCTTGCTAGATGGTGGATTAATGCGGCCAATCAAGTCTATACCCCAACCCCCGAATGGCCATGGCTTGATGATGGGATTCAATGCCGATGCGGGGACCCTTTGAATATTCCCAAACCTTTGGCAATCCCGACATCCCTTGTAATACTCAAAGCAAAGTCCTCTAATATCGTCGGCCAAAAGCATCCGGCTTGTCTAATAACCCACTTCATACGGTAGGCCGATTGGTGTGCTCCACATATCCCATCGTGCACTTCGCTCATCATGTTCTTGGCTTCTTCTCGGGACCCGGGCATCGTAATAATACCCCATCTAATGATTTATAGAATAAATTATCATCCAGAAGAACGAACTTTATGGCCTTGTACCTGAGCTTCCTAGAGACTTTTCGGGATGGATCCTTCAAGTAATCAACGATCTCTTTCCTCCAATCATCTTCTGCAAGATCCGCCCCCAGTGCACACACTTCCGCAGCAAACGCTTCTTGACTCTCTTTGTAACCAGAGGCGCTTTGAGCCAACCTGTTTGCTTCTTCGTTATGTTCCCTAGGAATATGCTGTAGAGTTACCAACGGGAAGCTCTTCAAGATTTCCCTGCATTCTTCGTAGTAACTCCTCAGTGCTTCACTTTTGCACTCGTATTGGCCATTCAGTTGCTTGATCACCAGCTCTGAATCTCCATAAACTTCAACTGAAACGGCCCCTGCTTCTCTCAAGTATTGAAGCCCTCGAAGTAAGGCCTCGTATTCAGCCTGGTTATTTGTGACAGTGGGCTGTATAGGGATGGCAAATTCAAACATCTCACCTCTAGGCGAAATCAGTAGGATCCCTACTCCCCCACCTTTACCACATGATGATCCATCAAAAAACAAAGCCCAAGGGGTAATCTCAAGCAAATCAATTGACGGATCGCGATGTTCAGTTATAAAATCGGCAATGATCTGTCCTTTGATGGCCTTTGCCGATTCGAACTTCAACTCGAACTCGATAAAGCTAAAATCCACTTGCCAATCCTGCCGTTCAAAATTGGCATAGATAACATATGTTTTATCACATCAAACTTGGAATACACGGTGCATTCGCCATTCAACAGGTAGTGCCGAAACTTTGTACACGAGTAGTACACGCAAAGACACGGCTTCTCTACAGCCGAATACCTGGTTTCAGGATCAAGTAATTTTCGGCTAAGATATGCTACTACCCGCTCCTTTCCTTCAAATTCTTGAATAAGGGCCGATCCAATGGTTTGGGTATCGGCCGCCACGTACAACTTGAAAGGCTTATCCAGGTTGAGGAGGAACCAACACCGGTGGCTCCTTCATGTCTTGCTTGATCTCATTGAAAGCCCTTTGTTGTTCGTCGCCCCATGTGAACTTCTGATCTTTCTTTAGCTTCAGTAATGGAGAGAATGGCAAAACCTTCTGTGATAAATTTGAAATGAATCTTCTTACAAAATTGATTTTGCCGAGCGTTGATTGCAACTCCTTGAGATTAGTTGGAGGAACAACTTCATCAATGGCGTTCATGCTCTTCTTGCCAACTTCAATTCCTCCGTGGACTAAAAACCCCAAGAATTCTCCAAGTGATACCCCAAAAGCGCACTTGTTCGGGTTCATCTTTAAACCATGTTTCCGGGTGCACTCTAAGGTCCTTTTCACATCTTCCAAGTGTGTGTCATGACTTCGGGACTTGATTACCACGTCATCGATGTAGATTTCCACAATTTTGCCGATCAACTCATGAAAAATGTAATTCATGGCCCGCTGATAAGTTGCACCGGCATTCTTCAACCCAAATGTCATGACTATCCATTCAAACGAGCCTATATGACCGGGACATCTAAAGGCCGTCTTTGATATGTCCTATATTGCCATGAAAATTTGGTTGTAACCCGCATTACCATCCATGAAACCGACGACTTTGTGTCCGAGCTGCGGCGTCCATCAACAAATCGGCAATAGGCATTGGGTAACCATCCATCGGAGTAGCTCTATTCGTGTCCCCGAAATCTATGCGGACCCTCATCTTTCCATTCTTCTTGTACACGGGGACAATGTTAGAAATCCACTCCGCATATTCGCATGGCCAAACGAAGTTTGCATCAAGTAATCTTTCAACTTCCTTCTTCACATCGGCCAATACCTCATCCTTGTAGATTTTCCGGGGTGGTTGCTTATATAGTTTGAAACCAGATTTGATTGGCAACCGATGCTCGACGATGGAACGATCCAATCTAGGCATCTCCGAATAATCCCAGGCGAAGCAATCCTTGTATTCTTTGAGAAGCTTAATTAACCCCCCCGAAGTCCGGGCCGCAAGTTTGCACTGATGAACGTCGGCCTTGGCTTATCACCGCTTCCAATGTCAACCTCTTCTAATTTATCGGCCGACATGAATCCTCGCCCTAACTTGCCATCGTTGCCATCTACGGGGTTCTCCATTAAAAATTGCTATAAGAGCCGATCGCTTGAATCGGCCTGTTGATCACCGCCGACGGGTTCAACGAGACCTTCTCCCCGCCTTTCCCCGAGAAACAATCAATACCTTGGTATTCCCGGAAAGGCCGGTTCCATGTTTGCCACGCTCACAGAGTCATCTGCTTGGACGACCTCAATCTCATCATCCACCCACCGGATAAGCTGTTGATGCATGGTGGATGGGACGCAACAGTTGGCATGAATCCGGGCCCCGCCCAAGCGACGGAAGCCGTAGGCTCCTTTACCTTCGATGACAAAGAAGGTAGTGAGCGGCGTCTTGGATCCAATCATCAAATCCACGTGAGCGCATCCCTTGGTATCCGAAGGATTCCCGGCGAAATCATTCGGTATTATGCCGGTAGGCGTCGATCGCTCGGGCCCATGCCAAGTTTCCCGAAGGTGGTGTACGGCATTACGTTGACTCGCCGCTCCACCGTCGACGAACATCTTGGTCAATGGCTTGCCATTGACGTATCCTCTTAAGTACGGCGGCCTCATATGTCGATTCTTGGCCGGTTTGTCGAAGATTGCCTCGCTTGGCTAACACCGGTTGTGCCATCATCCCCTCGGTCTGCTCGTCATCCAAGGAAGCTTCCTCCTGCACAACCTGGTTAGCAGGAGCCATGAACTCGTTCGGCAGAAAGTATACCATGCACGTTGGAGCCGAACGCTTTGACCCTTCAAGTTGATCCTTGGGGCGCCACACCTGCCTTGCCTGGATCCCAGCTTGCCTCAGCTCGTGGTTCCTCAAGCGCTGGACCCGTCTCTTCTGGCTTCTCCTCAGGCCGGGCGGGCACCATTGCCCCTTTTGCCAGATGTAGTCATCTTCATCCTCCTCTTGATCAGCCCACCCGAGGTCGCCTTGCCGCTTCCTAGGATGATCGATGACTTCAATTTTTTTGGCGCCGATCCCCATTAGGGTGGATCCTTCCAATTCTCTCGTGGACGGATCGGCGATTGGCGCTCTCCTCGCTCGTACTCAAAATACCCGTCACCGCATTCGGGACGAGTTCTTCAACGTGGGCGCTTCAAACCCTCATTCCAGGCAATGCTTGAAGAAGGCACATCCCCGGTGCACGCGCTCCTGCTCGCGTGTGTATTGCTCCCGGTCCCTTCGTCGTGTGCTTCTTCTTCGGCTCGCGCTTCTCCTCCTCGTAGCGTCGCTTCTGGTAGCGCTCTTTCTCCATGCGGCGCTGCCACTTGTTGAGGAGGATGCGCGAGGTCACCCTGGGCTTGGCTCTGGATGACTCCCCGATTTCGATGTGACTCCTAAGAATGCGGGGGGCTTCACCATGCACCTGTTCCGCAGTTACTTGGCGCTCCGGGTCCACCGCTCCATCTTGTCTAGCCCCGGGCTGAGGTCAAGACCTTGACCTTTCCCTTCTCCTCGGCCGTTATCATGTTAACGAAAAGCCCACCATGTTCGAGGGAAGGGGTGGCCATCCAGCCTTCATCTTGTTGTCGAACTTAAGGTGTCCCTCCCGGATGGCCTTCGGATCCTCATCCTGAAGACCCTGCAATCATTGATGGAGTGCGAATCCCTGTCGTGGAAGCCACAGTAACGTTTTCCTTTAACTCCATTGGGCCGAAGCATGGAATGCCCCTCAGGCAGTTTGATTCGGCCTTCCTTCACTAAGAGCTCAAACAGTTTGTCAGCCTTCGTGATATCAAAATCGTAAGTGCCCTTGGTCTGTTTGACCCAGCGCTGATTCATCGTTAAAGGCTCCTTCCCCCACATGATCTCTCGCGCGGCCACATCCAATTCATCATCGAATCCTCGAACGGATCGACCTTGTCTAAGAAGCGGTTGTAGACGTCGGCGACATCATGCTCGCTTGCCAAACTTAGCATCCTTCTTGAAGCCATACGCTTGGTTGCTCATCGGTGATAGCTTCGCGATAGGCGGCCCGGGTTCTCAAACTCCATCCCGAACAATTTCTCGCGTACGGCGGCGGCATCCCGGCGACGGCCATATCGGCCACCGGTCATCCGGCAAGTTAAGCGAGAAGCACATGCCTTTAACCTCCCCGAATCTTCCGAGAAACTCTAACGACGTCTCACTTTGCCTCTCGCTTCGGGGTGGCAAGGTTGATCAACTTTTTCTCCGAGCTGCCACTGAAATAATGAGCGTGGAATTTCCGCTCTAGGTCCTTCCATCTGCAAACTGATTCAGGGGGTAGGGACGAGAACCACCGGAACGCCGGACTGTCGGCCGATGCGGGGAAGTAGCGGACCCCGAATGTTTCCTCGACCGAGCATTCCCCGAGCCGCATGAGGTAACGAGCGATGTGCTCCACCGTGCTCGTGTCGTCTTGCCCCGAAAATTTCGTGAACTCGTCGGCGGCTTCACCCTTGGCGGCGGGAGCACGTTGTAGTACCATTCTCGGGAACGGCGGCTTGTAGGCGGTGTCCCCGCATTTTTGGCTTGAGGCCGAACCGATTTTGCATCAATTCGGCCATCTTCCGCGCGGGCGTCGTCCTCTTGTGCGCCCGCGCCGGCGCGTATCCTAGATGCGGGAAGGCGTCAAATGCTCCATAGTTCCCCACCTCATGGTAGCCTCCGCCGTACAAGTTCCTCTCGCGGCCGGTTGTTCGCCGGAGCAATCCCGTGGCCGGAAGCAAGTGGGGCTCCGGGCGAGCCGAACGCTAGTTCCCCGTACGTAGGCCGGTACGGATTCGGCCCGTTGCACGGGTTGACCCGTCTTGCTGCGGTGGTGGTGGCCGGATTGGTCGCCCTCCCGAAGCTTTGTAGTGGGGGCCGAACCGGCCGACCCCCGGCACCTCGCGGAGGAGGCTGGAACGCTTGACTTCCAGAGCTCTGAGGAGGAGGCTGATGTGGCTGGCTCCGTAACGGTGGCTGAGAGCTTGACTCGCCCAGCTCCACGGTGCCCCCTTGGATGGGTGCCTTGCTGAACGCTTGTTCCATGCCTGGGCCAAAGACGGCCACCATCATCTGCTGGAGCGCACCGAGGAAAGCTTTGTTGTGCTTGCTCAGCATGTAGTCTGCAGATTCCTGGAATACTCGCATGCACTCCTCTTTCTCCTGCTGAGCCGTGGTATCGCTCTCCCCTGGCAGCAACACCCTGGGCATCTCGTTCTTCAAGTATGGGATGCCGCTTCTATTTTTCTTGAATGACGAGCGGGCATTTCGCCGGAACCGGTCTATGGCGTCCCGGAGTTGCTGCCGCTGCTCGGGAGAGAGATCTTCAAGGTTGACATCCATGATGTCCCCCGATTTCGGGCATCTTGATCTATTCGAGTTGTTGTCCCACCGGGCGTGCCAAAAAGTGTGTTGACGCAAAAAGTGCACCTAGCGCCAAACACACAAGGCAAGCCGAACAAGCCGGCTTCACACGCGCAAAGAGTCACGAGACGTGCCGTCAATTTTTCCCGAAAATTAACAAAAGATAAAAGAGTTAAATACCAAAGCGTGGAACTTGCCGGTGGTACCGAGACAGTTCCATATTTACGGCTAAAAAGCCGGATGGAATGACACATAGCTATGAAGAGCTATTCGCCAATAAGCCGAAACCATTCGGGAACTTGTAAAAGGGAAAAGTAACATTGCCGAATGGATGACGTAAGCATGACAAGCGATCGGTCTTTGTTTGAACAAAGATGCACATGCACGAGGCCATGACCGATCCCCATGAAGATTAGCATTAAATAAATGAAAAAAGTAAAGCACAGACATAATCATGTAATAAACAAGCATGCATAGATCCAAAGCACTAGTCTACCGCATGTCTAGGTACTTTAAAACCCGTCGGGTACGATATCAAACAGATATATCCACCGCATGATACAACTTGCATGAAGACCGTACCACTTTCCACAAATAGATCTATCCACCGCATGATACAATCTAAATATGGAAAGCTAAAAGCATACATCATTTAAAGCATAAATAACGCACGTGTTCTACTCGTGAAGAAACATAACCGAATACGATTTGAACGTACCGATTCGTGGTCCATGAAGAAGGAACAAACATTACCAAGCACATAAATCTATCGATTGATTTGAGATCTAATCCACCGGATGACTAGCTCCAAAGCAACCCAAAAACCCGCATCTACCGCATGATACCCGGCTCTTTCAAGATTTATACCAACATTGGCAAGCTTGAACCCGCAACACGTAACAACCTAGATCGATTCGGTTTCGGCTATCGGAAAGCACAAGATTCACGTGTTAAAATACGAACTCGACCCATACAAGGATCACAAAAGGATAAAGCCGATCCAAATCTATCTAGATTGGGCAAAAGTGTGTTACATGAATTTAAACATAAAGTAAACAACTCAAAGCAACACGGGGTAACTTAATGAATCTATTAGATCTTGCCAAAATCCAATAGAGCCGATAACTAGCTTCAAGCTAGATCTTAGCCTACCGCATGGCTCATGACCTAACAAGAAACCTTCTTGAACCAAGCTTGAATCTACCGCATGACACGAAGCATGGTAACAAGACTACTTGCATCGGATCTAAATCCACCGCATGATACTAGACATGATACAAGGTTGCCGGTACTCACGGGAGGTCGACGGATCGATGAACCCTCTCGAAGAACTCGACGACACGACAAAAGGACTCTAGGGTTTGGCGTAAGGCCGGTGTGTATTGAAGAATGATTGTGTTTTTTACATACATTTAGGGGTCATATTTATACCCCGTCAAGTACATCCTCGAATGGAATCGTTGCCTAACTTATCTCTAAACTTGATCGCCCATCCATCCATTCGTTCTCCCCGATTGAGCCACGTCACCGTCCAATCCCGCAAAATCGCTCTCTTGTTCCTTTGCCGAACCGGGAGCAGTATAGCCGACCGCGGATCTCTTTGCCGAATATCTCCGAAAAGATCCTTCCTTCCACCAAACGGACTCTTCATCGAGCCGGACCCACAAGTCGACTCCTTACCAAATTTTGGTGTTAACACGTTCAAACACTTAACCCACAATAGCCATTGGACCGGAGCCCAAATCCCATGCTCTTACCACATGAGCAATCCAATTAAGGATATATTGTGATTCCTATCTAGGAACTTGTCGGGCATACACCCCGGGTACTCATGCAAGGAAGGAGGAAGAGTAGAAGACATACTCCTACTAGAATTCCCCTGTACTCCTACTAGGACTCGCTCTATGTAATCCTACTAGGACTCCTGCCTTGTAACCGACTAGGAACCCGCCCCTGGACTATATAAAGGAAGGCCGGGTACCTAGGAGGACATCCACAATCCCTCCGGGGAACAACACCAAGCGCAGGGCGCAATACTACTCCAAACAGGACGTAGGGTAGCTACTCCAGCTACATGAACCTGTATAAATCTTGTGTCTTGTGTCCTCGCGCGTACCTTCGGGTTCCAAATCATGGCGATCCTCACCTTCTACCTTGCTGCGGGTACCTCCCATGGAGGCAGAGAGGTTTAAACACCGACAACTGGCGCCCACCGTGGGGCCATCGACATGATCATTGGGCGAATTCGAAGGACCACATCCATCAAGATTAAACTACCGCGGCTGCTTGTTGTACCTCAGCAACGGCCGACACGACGATTCGTCGAATCTATCTGTGTGCGAGTTCCGGACGGATTCAATTTCAACTTTACTCGGCGACGCGCACTCGTTCGTCATCAAGTCCGAAGCCTATCAGATTTTGACTTTGGAAGCTGTATCCGAGCTAACCCCGCTTCGTCCACATCGATATCAAGGTGGCAAGAAGATTATTTTTTTCGTGTCCGAATTGAAGTCCAACTCGTATCCAACTCCAAGACAAAGGGCACTCCGTATCGCTGCAGCCGCAGCATCCCTACACGTGCACTCCAAGACGAAGCAAGCCGGAGCGAGCACCCACCGTGGCCTCTGTTTCTAAAAAAGAAAAAAAGAAAAAAACTATCTCGCTCACACTTCCGCTGCCAGCAAGCATCAACGGAACAGCTACCCATGCATGTGTGGTTAGAAATTTCAACTTGGTGCGACTCAGCTACATGCACACACCTGAAGCTACCAAGGATTCTCCAAGTTCCTTGCTCCATGCATCCGGAAGACATTCTACTCGTCACTCGGCCACGGGCTCTACGTCAACCTCGCCGTGCGCTGCGACTACTCGTCTCCGACTGCACGTGCTCTACCTCAACCATGCCGTGCGCTGCGACTACTCGGCTCCAGCCGCACAGGCTCTACGTCAGCCTCGCCGTGCGCCGTGAGTACTCGTCTCTCGGACGTAGCGGCTCTACATCGACTACGCCGTACGCCGCCGCGACATCGTCTTCTGGGTGTACGACTACCTCGACTACTCACCTCAACTAGTAAACTAGTCGAGGACGGCTCACGCGACATCAACAACTAGTCGGACCCACCTCCAACTAGTCGACTTCAGCTCCAACCGTCACGGCTCCATCACCGACCACCACGGCTTCGTCAACACTCGTCCACGAATCAAGCTAAGTCACTTATTTCAATAATTATTTTTTCTTTGGCTTGCTCTCCACATACAGGAACCAACGCCAAAGACTACTTCGTGTACGCCTCTCAACGGCTACCTGCCAGCAGAGCTACATCGTGCCAGCTATTACTTGGGGATCGTTGACTGACTGTCACAGTCTTGGTACACCAAATTAGGAGGCTCTTGCCACGACGTTTCGTGTACTGAGTGCTGGAGGCGCACAACGGCTACACTCTGAGGAGGCACTGCGCAATCCTGCTCTTCGCCATGCGGAACAACGAGCAATCGCGCTCTCTCTTGTCGCCATGTCGACTACTTTCGTCTACCTCTTAATGGTCTCGCTACAGTAGCACACGCCTTGATCCGCGCAAAGCCTCGGCTCTCCTGTCATGCCTCCACGTCCCCAGCGACTACGGCTAAACAAGCTCCTCAGAGATTGGGCGCTTAAACCAGCTCTCCTGTCATGCCTCCACGCCCCCAGCGGCTATGGCTAAACAACGATCAAAGAGACTGGGCGCTAAACCGCATCAGGCTAACTACTCGACGCCTCACGGCCGAAACAAGAGCATGACACATGACATTTACATCTATATTCACATTTGTATTTGTCATTAGTAGATTCAATTTCTACAAAAATGCTTGTTGACGTAAAATCTGCACCTCACGCCAAGCACACAGCAAGCCGAACAAGCAAGCTTCACACGCGCAAAGATTCCAAGACATGCCAGTCAATTTTTCCTGAAAATTAACAAAAGACAAAGTAGTTAAATTCCAAAGCTTGGAACTTGCCGGGTGGTACCAGACAATTCCATATTTGCGGCTAAAAAGCCAAGTGAGATGACATATAGCTATAAAAAGCTATCTGCCAGCAAATTAGAAACCATTCGGGAGCTTTAAAGTGCAAAAAGTAACATAGCCGAATAGATGATGTAAGCATGACGATACATCGGTCTTTATTTGGATAAAAATGCATGTGCGCAAAGCTATGACCGATCCCCGTGGTAAATAATATTAAACAATAAATGAAGTAAAAGCATGATCATAAATATGCAATAAACAAGCATGCATAGGTCCAAAGCACTAGTCTACCGCATGTCTAGGTACTTTAAAACCCGTCAAGCATGATACCGAACAATTCTATCCACCGCATGATACAACTTGTTTGAAATCATACCACCGTCCACAAATAGATCTATCCACCGCATGATCTATCCACCGCATGATACCCCTCAAGGCTCAAGACCTTTCGCGCCCGTTCTTCACCTGCAACAACACGAACTAGGCCGCAGCCTACACCTGCGCACTAAGCCAAGAGTCAGTCCAACACCCATTGTCAATCACTCATCACTGAGGAGCGGTCATCCATCGACCACTGGGACGCTCCTGGTCCTCAAACAATCTAGATTGATCAGTTTCAGCTATCAGGGAACATGTGATCCACGTGCTATTTAAGCCAAGGATACAAACTCGATTCGCATAAGGATCATCAAAAGAGATAAAGCCTATTCAAATCAATCTAGATTGGGCAAAGAAGTGTTACATGAATTTAAACATAAAGTAAAACTCAAAGCAACACAGGGTAACTTAATGAATCTACTGAATCTTGCCAAAATTCAATAGAGCCGATAACTAGCTTCAAGCTAGATCTTAGCCCACCGCATGGCTCATGATCTAACAAGAAACCCTCTTGAACGAAGCTTGAATCTACCGCATGACACTAAGCATGGTAACAAGACTACTTGCATCGGATCTAAATCCACCGCATGATACTAGACATGATACAAGGTTGCCGGTACTCACGGAGGTCGACGGATCGATGAACCCTCTCGAAGAACTCGACGACACGACAAAGGACTCAAGGGTTTGGCGTAAAGCCAGTTTGTATTGAGAATGTTTCTAATGTTTGTTACATACATTCAGGGCCCATATTTATACCCTGTCAAGCATGACTTCGAATGGATTTGATACCTAATTTATCTCTAAGCGTGATTGCTTATCCATCCATTCACCTCTTCCGCTCGGGCCACATCATCATGCAAATCTCACAAAATCAGCAAAACAGTTTCTTTGCCGAACGGAAACGAATTGCCGACCGCGGACTCTTCTACCGAATTCATCTGAAGAAAACCTTCCTTCTGCCGGACGGACTCTTCACCGTGTTGGACCCACAAGTCAGACTCCTTATCAAATTTTGGTGTTAACATATGCCCCTTCAATTACGGGATAAAAGTAATTTTATTCCAGAATTGACTCCAGCTACCAACGTCTTGAATCTGTTCAACACCTATTCTCTCTCTTCGCAATCCGCCGGAGTCTTCGTCTAGATCCAAACCCTAGATCACCTTTTCCTGAGCTCAAATCCTCAATGGCAGGTCAAAATCAAGTTGCTCAGGTAAATTCCTCCTCCATAAGCTTCATTCGGCACTCAACTTTTCGATTTTTACCTGAGATTTCTTTTCCGCCTTCTCCCAGCAGGAACTTTCCACTGAGCTTCTAATCCGCACTGAGGCCAATTCGACATCTTACTTCCTTGGTCCTGTGGGAGTTTCTGATCCCCGCGAATTCATCGCAGCCGAATCCCAAAGGATCCCCTTCAAAGCGGCTTTAACTCAACCTTCTCTGTGGCGGGATGCCTTCAAGAACCGGCCTTTACTCCCAATTGCGGGGCCGGGAGGAATTGGTACAAGAGGATCCTTGCGGACAACAGTGCTAAGACCCAAACATGGGACACCCTCCGAATTGCTCAATGTTTGGAGCTCTCTTTGGCTGAGACCCCGAAAAACGAAGACCTCCTGATAGCCGCTTGTCATTTTTGGTCAAATGGTGTCAACGCCTTCCTTTTTGGTCATGACCCAATGTCCCCCACTCTGGCCGATGTATACATGATTACCGGCCTTGATATTTCAGGATCTGTACATCCCTGGGACTACAGAGGTTCCACAAGACAAATGGGAGTGAAGTCAAGGAGTGGATATAAACATTGTATCCAGAATCACATGAAAGATGGCCCTCTTGGTGAAGTCGAATATAGGGCCTTCTTGAACATGTGGCTGTGCAGGTTCATCTTCTGTGGTAAAGCCAATGAGTTTACTCTGAATCATATTGTAATGGCTACACAATTGGCTGGTGGTAAGCGCATTCCCCTTGGAAAATACCTCCTGGGCAGTGTATACCACATGCTTCATCAAACTGTCACCCAAATGTACACCAGCCAAAAGATAGCATGTGTCAATGGCCCTTGGTGGTTTGTACAGATGTGGCTGCAACTGCACATGCACCAGATCGTTGGTATTGACCTCAACACCCGATTTTTTCCTTCATCCAACTATCATGAAGGGGAGGTTCAGGTTACCAGAGGATGTCACACCTATGGAGAAGCTGCTTCAACTGTTCCCATCAATCGAATGTCGGCCCGGCTCTTTGAGCTCTTCTTCAAAGGCTTCCCCAACCCTCTCTCGGCTTCCTTACTTGGACAATGATAATTTAACTCTCCCTTGTGAGTTCTCCTTTGAGGCTGGACGCCAAGATGGAAGGTTTCTATAAATCCTCAATATCCTCATCCATCCATGCATTCTACCATCGAATTTAGTGGAGGGAGGTTAAACCACAAGCACTTATGAATACTACCACCAAATATGATGGCTCGACAACTTGGATGTGGCCAGATGCCCCCAAGACTATTCCTGCATGAATTCCTCAAACCCGGAGAGGAAATCAAAGAACTCACTCAATCCGGCGGGGTTTTTCGGTATGTATGCGGTCAACTATTTACACTGCCCTTCACACCTACAACAGTAGCTCACCCCACCTTCAACTCTTGGTGGCAAGAATTCCATGACCATATTTTCAGTGAGCCTGTGCACTCATTTTGCATAGAACTAATGCCTGATTTTCAGCCAACTTCAGAGGTAACATGATTGTCCTTTTCCTCAAATCAGACATTTCTTCCTTTAACCATGATCTTGATTTTTTACCCACAGAATACAGTGCCTGCCCCTCTAGCCAGGGCGATTGCTTACAATGCAGTATGCCCAATCTCAGCACTGGGATTTAGATCACCAACCTTGGCTCAACTGATGGCTAGGTATGCCACAACAGACCCAATTTTGTCCAGTATTCCTACTGACAAGAGGCAAAGCCTGTCTCTGATCGCACCTCCAATTGCCAAGAAAAGAACTGTCAAGAAAGTCCTTATTGAGGTAAAGTTTCTTCTCTTTTGATCATAGAATTACTCTTTACTGATAAATCTCATCTTATGCAATTCCAGATCAGAAATCAGCAACCTTCAGCTTCGGAACCTGCCAATGCTCCATCTACTGGTATGACTTTTATTACTTTTTTCCTCAAAGATCAACACTGGCATTTACCCTTAATGTGGTACTTGCAGAAGAAACATTGGTGGATCATTCTGTGGATGTCCCTGTCCCTCAACACGTAAGTCCACCAAGGGTTGAGCCACCTGCTCAAGTGGATATTTCATCTTCATCGGGAACTCAATCATCCCCTGCTCAGACAGAGACACCAACTTCACCAGAGATGAGCTCTCCTATCCAACCAGAGATTTCAAGCCCTCCAAGGGTTCAATCCCCTGTTGGCTAGGCAGAAACCCCAACTTTGATAGAGGTAAACCCATCTCCTCTCCAGCCAGAAGCCTCAGAGTTGCCAGAAACTGCACCAGCACCCTCTCACACAGAGGCCTCAGCTTTGCCACGAGCAACTTCTTCACCAGTGGCTCCAGAAATCGCCCCTGAAACCGAACAAAATCCTGTTCTAGTTCAGGAAGTTAGGCATAAGGTAAACATTTGCACTTAACCCTATTATCTTCTTTATTTCCCAACACTCCTGACTCGGCAACGTTACTCTTTCAGGATCAAGCTCCGTCATCATCAAACCCATTAATAGAGAATAATCCAACTGCCGAGACAAGGGAAGGAGGGACTCAAGCCTTGTCAGAGGAAGTACAAGAAAAGCTCAAGGAAATTTTTGCCTGGCTGCAAAGAGAGGCTCGAGATCAGATCAGAGATCTTGATTATTTCGAGGAAATGCTTAGACCCATCAGCCAAGAACTCCCTGAGGATATCAAGACCTCACTTGAGCCCATCTCTGGTTTGGATGTTCATTATGTAGCCATAAGACGAGCTCTGAGAAATGTGTCTTCGCGCCCGATCGTTGAACAAAAGAAAGCCAAAGCTGAACAAGCCGTGAAGGGAGCACAATCTCAAACTGAGAACCACAAAGGGATATTGGCCAATCTGCAAGCTGCTCGTGAATTGAAAATTGCCAGAAAGGCCGCACTGGAGGCAGAGCTAAAAAGTTTATCAGCGGAAATAGAGGCTGATGACAAGAAGATAGCCGAACTTCCTGGATTGATAGGGAAGATCCAAGAGGAAGCAACATCGACCATAGCTGAGGTGAATCAGTGTGATGCAGAACTCACCATCCTGTCCAACACCCAGAAAGATTATCAAGAACGGATGGAAAACATTCACCAAACAACATCGAACGCCTCCAATGTAATTGCAAAGTATTTGAACATTTAGCTGTACTGATCGATGTGTAACCGAACCGGCCGTTCTTGCAACATTTGCCTTTTTATAAGTTCGTTTTCCTTTCCTTGCACAGCCTTGACCGCAACGCTGAACGACCCATTCGGTAACTAGTAACCAAGTAGCGCCATACCCGAACGACACCTTAGCCGAGTCAGTCAACCGAATGCGACTCAGCCTTGAACTCCAAACGACCCGACGGTGGATTGGTCAAGGAAACCTCTCCACCTTCCAAGTTTCTTGGGATACAGGCCACGATCTAAGGCCACGACCGAGGCCACGATCTATTTCGCCAGGCCTATAAATAAAAACCGTAGGTGCCCCCAGCTCTTCACCAAGCCTTTAGTCCTCAAATCTCTGCCAACCTCAAATCTTCAACGCAAACCCCAGAAGCATGGCGAGCAGCAACAACAGGCACCGCGCCGCTGACGAGGCGGAAGGGAGTCGCGCCAGCGCGCGTCGGAGGCAATAATCGTCAAGTTTTCATTTACGATTCGTCTTTGATCCCTTTTTTGTTTTTGACGATCATCTCTTTTTCAGGCTTATTCAATGGAATCCATCTTCTGCACCGGCCGGTCAGCCCCTGCCGGACGACTCCTCAGAGTCAGACCACTACTCCCCCGTGCCCTATGGGGAACTTGATGCTCTCCGCTTCAAGGCGGAGCTAGAGGTGGCCCGGGCGCGAGCTGGAAGACGTCTCCAAAAAGGCTGGCATAGCCGAACTGGAGTGGGAGGACCAGCGCAAGCAGCTGCTGGCGACCATCGATGGTACGGCTCTGGAACCGCTCCCTAATCCAATCTGGCTTTTGATACTAATCACCTTTATCTTGCATTTTGCAGCCCGTGACACTGAGCTCAACCAGCTAAAAATGCTAGTGGAGCAATTGGCTGACAAGGTGAACGCCCGCGGAGATATGCCGGCGGAGCGCCTTGCCGCGGTGGAACACCGCGTGGATGAAGTGGCCACCCACGGCATCCGCCTGGGCACCACTTTGGGCCTGGCCGCCATGGCGACGCACATCGACGTCGACTACTCCACCAGGCCGCGCGGCTTCCAGGGCAGCGCACCAGAAGACATCGACGAGATCGAGGTCATCTTGGAGCGCCTCGATGGCCACGGCGACGCCATTGCCGAACTCACTCATCCCCAGTCTGTGCTAAACAGGCTCTTTGATTAGATTGTACTAGGGATGTTTGATTATCGGCAATAAATAAAGAACTTTTAATTCTCGTACTCGTATTGTGATGATTTTTTCTGTGTTTGCATCTGTGAATCTTGTTTCTCCTTAAACGTATTCGGGAACTCGCTTGAGCCGAACACGCAAAAACAGAGGTCCCTTGGCGCAATACCCGCAGAAAATCCTTGATTCGGCAATCCATAAGCACTGTTCAAACGAAAACCCTTCGCATTCGGGAGGAAACCCTGCCGCTTGGTATTCCAATAATGCACGCCAGCCAGTCATCACTCCCAACGCACTCTCTCAGTCAATAAAATAGCCTGCTGAGATGCCCTGCAAATCCAGTCGCACACTCATCCATCACTTCTCATCTTCTCCCCTGCTCTCAGAAGAAAAAAACCCCAAGGCTATGGACAAAGGCAAGCAGCCCCAGGAGGACAGCATCCCAAAGAAACACACGATTCGAGAGTGAGTTTTCCTTTGACTTGCTTCTTGTTTCCTCATGTGGTCTCGTGTTTTACCTCCTCTCTGTTTTTTCTCCCTCAGCCTTGATCTGCTTCCTGAGGAAATCATTGGGACCGAAGACATGCCCGAGTACATCTCCTCTGATTCCTCTCTTGAAGCAGAGGATGCCACGCCCGAGCAGAGAATCAACCATCAAGCTCGCGCCGCCGCGTTCGGCATCCGGAGCACGACCTCCGGACATCACCACTCGTTGCCGGGCCGAGCGCGAGCGTCGCATGGCTTTGGAGGCACTAGTAGGAGGTAAATATCTCCAACTCCTTCTTGACTTCGTGCTCACATCCGGATCTCTCGCCTCTGCCGACTACTCCCGTGTCCCGGATGTTTCGATAGGTACAATAACTCGAAAGCGGCTTGGGACAGCTTGGTGGAGGCGAAGCAAACCATGGTCATCCCCACGGCTTCCAAGTTGCCGTCACGGTGGTCCCGGAACAACCGAAGAGGGAGCGGTCGAAGAAGCAAAGAAAAGATTGAATCATACTTTCACTTCTTACGCTAGGCCTTCGCTTTCCACCTCCTCGCGATCCCGATCACCATGGTTGTTAGATGCAAACCTCGCAAGAAGCATTTGTAATGTAGTTTCATGCTAAGGGCAATACATCTAAGTATCGGTCATTCCCTCTCGTTTGGGGATTTTTGTTACGAAAGCGGCCTCATTCTTGAGCGTCGGCTATCTCTCGTATCGGATGCATGTAATCCGAATGCCTTTGGTCGTTGATCGATTTCAACACTAGGATAATATTTCTTCAAATATCTTCCATTTATTGCGGCTGAAAATTCTTCTCCTAGTAAAGTTTTCAATATGTAGGCATTACCGGGCACACATCTGACCACCCGAAAGGGTCCTTCCCAGTTAGGGGACCATTTGCCGAATTCACTGTATTTGGTTCCAATCGGCGGTAAAGCTTTCCAAACCAAATCCCCTTCTGCAAATTCTTTGGCTTTTACTTTCTTGTTGTAATATTTGGCAACTTGCAGCTTGTTCTTTTCAATATTTTCCAGCGCCCTAAGATGGATCATGTGCAAATCTTCTAATTCATCCATCATTAAGCCACTGTAATCTTTGGAGCTTAAATCTTTCTGCCAAATCACTCTCCTAGAATCTGATTGTATTTCCCAAGGCAGAACTGCATGGTGCCCATAAACCAGTTCATAAGGAGATGTCTTTGTGGCTCCATGAGGGGCCATTCGGTAGGCCCACAAAGCTTCACTGAGTACCGAATGCCACCTCCTTGGCTTCTGGTCGATCTTCTTTTGTATAGCTTGATCATGATCTTATTAGAAGCCCCTGCCTGACCATTAGCTTGGGCATAATAGGGAGAAGAATTAAATAACTTGATCCCCATGCTTTCGGCAAACTCCCTGAACTCCAAGGACACGAACTGGGCTCCTTGATCGGTTGTTATTGTTTGAGGGATTCCAAACCGATAGATGATGTGTTCCTTAACAAACTCAACCATATTTTTGGAAGTTACCTTCTTCAGTGGAACCGCCTCAACCCATTTGGTAAAGTAATCCGTTGCCAAAAGCACAATCTTATGCCCCTTGCTAGATGGTTGATTAATCCGGCCAATCAAGTCTATACCCCTGTCCCCCCGAATGGCCATGGCTTGATAATGGGATTTAATGCTCATGCGGGAACTCTTTGAATATTTCCAAACCTGCGGCAGTCTTGACATCCCTTGTAATACTCAAAGCGAGTCCTCCAATATCGTCGGCCAAAAGCACCCAGCTTGCCTGATAACCCATTTCATGCGGTAGGCCGATTGATGTGCTCCACATATCCCATCATGTACCTCACTCATCATCCTTTTAGCTTCTTCTGGACCCAGGCATCGTAGCAACACCCCATCTAATGACTTGTAAAACAAATTATCATCCAGAAGAACAAATTTTATGGCCTTGTACCTGAGCTTCCTAGAGACTTTTCGGGATGGATCCTTCAAATAGTCAACGATCTCTCTTCTCCAATCATCTTCCTCAAGATCCATTCCCAGCGCACATATCTCCGTGGCAAACGCTTATTGATTCTCTTTATAACCGGAAGCGCTCTGAGCCAATCTGTTTGCTTCTTCATTGTGTTCCCTAGGAATATGTTGTAGAGTTACCAACAGAAAGCTCTACAAGATTTCCCTGCATTCTTCATAGTAACTCCTCATCGCATCACTTTTACATTCGTATTGGCCGTTCAATTGCTTTATTACTAACTCTGAATCTCCATAAACTTCAACCGAAACGGCCCCGGCTTCTCTCAAATATTGAAGCCCCCGAAGCAATGCCTCGTACTCAGCCTGATTGTTTGTGACGGTGGGGTCGGATAGGGATAGAGAACTCAAACATCTCACCCCTGGGTGAAATCAATAAAATCCCTACTCCTCCACCTTTACCACATGATGATCCATCAAAAAACAAAGCCCAAGGAGTAATTTCAAGTAAATCAATTGATGGATCACGATGTTCAGTTATAAAATTGGCAATGATCTGACCTTTTATAGCTTTTGCCGATTCAAACTTTAACTCAAACTCCGATAAAGCTAAGATCCTCATGCCAATCCTGCCATTCAAGATCGGCATAGATAACATATGTTTTATTACATCAAATTTGGAGTATACAATGCATTCGGCATTTAACAAGTAGTGCCGAAATTTTGTACACGAGTAGTACACGCATAGGCACGGCTTCTCTCGGAACTCGAATACCTGGTTTCAGGATCAAGTAATTTTCGGCTAAGGTACGCCACTACCCGCTCCTTTCCTTCGAATTCTTGAATAAGGGCCGATCCAATGGTTTGGGTATCGGCCGCCACGTACAACTTGAAAGGCTTATCCAACTGCGGAGGGACCAGTACTGGTGGTTCCTTCATATATTGCTTGATCTCGTCAAAAGCCTTTTGTTGTTCGTCGCCCCACGTGAACTTCTGATCTTTCTTAAGCTTCAGCAATGGAGAAAATGGAAAAACCTTTTGTGACATATTTGAGATGAATCTCCTTACAAAATTAATCTTGCCGAGCAGTGATTGCAACTCCTTGAGATTAGTTGGAGGGACAACTTCATCAATGGCTTTCATGCTTTGCTTGCCAACTTCAATCCCCCCTTCGTGGACCAAGAATCCCAAGAACTCTCCAGCTGATACCCCAAAAGCGCATTTGTTTGGATTCATCTTCAAACCATGCTTCCGGGTGCATTCCAAGGTTCTCTTCACGTCTTCCAAATGTGTGTCATGATTCAAAGACTTGATCACGACGTCATCAATGTAAATTTCAACAATTTTGCCGATCAACTCGTGGAAGATGTAATTCATGGCTCGCTGATAAGTTGCACCGGCATTCCTCAACCCAAATGTCATGACTATCCATTCAAACAGGCCTATGTGACCACGACACCTGAAGGCTATCTTTGATATATCTTCTATTGCCATAAAAATCTGGTTGTATCCCGCATTACCATCCATGAAACTGATAACTTTGTGTCCAGCAGCGGCGTCAACCAACAAATCGGCAACAGGCATGGGGTAACCATCCATAGGAGTAGCTCGTTTAAATCCCCAAAATCTATACGGACCCTCATCTTTCCATTCTTCTTGTAGACGGGGACAATATTAGAGATCCACTCCGCATATTCGCATGGCCGAACGAAGTTTGCATCAAGTAATCTTTCAACTTCTTTCTTCACATCGGCCAATACTTCATCTTTGTAGATTTTCCGGGGAGGTTGCTTATATGGTTTAAAACCAGATTTGATTGGCAACCGATGCTCAACAATGGAACGGTCCAGTCCAGGCATCTCCGAATAATCCCAAGCGAAGCAATCTTTATATTCCTTAAGCAACTTGATCAATTCCTCCATGAAGTCTGATTGCAAGTTTGCGCTGATAAATGTCAGCCTTGGTTTGTCACCGCTTCCAATGTCAACTTCTTCCAATTTGTCGGCCGACATGAATCCTCGCCCCAACTTGCCATCAGTACCATCGATGGGATTATCCATTAAAAATTTCTATAAGAGCCAACTGCTTGAATCGGTACGTTGATCGCTCGCTCGACAGAGCTCAACGAGACCTTCTCCCCTGTCTTTTCCCCGAGAAACGATCAATACCCCGATATTCCCGTAAAGCCGGTTCCACATTTGCGACGCTCACCGAGTCATCGCGCTTGGACCACCTCAATATCGTCATCCACCCATTGAATGAGCCGCCGATGCATGGTGGATGGGATACGACAATTGGCGTGAATCCGGCCCCGCCCAAGCGGTGGGGCGTAGGCTCCTTTGCCCTCGATGACAAAGAAGGTGGTGAGCAATGTCTTGGACCCAATCATCGGATCCACGTGGACGCACCCCTTGGTGTCCGAAGGATTCCCGCCGAAATCGTTCGTAATTATGCTCGTAGGTGTCAAGTCGCCGGGGCCCATGCCAAGTTTCCCGAAAGTGGTGTATGGCATTACGTTGATCGCCGCTCCACCGTCGACAAACATCTTGGTCAATGGCTTGCCATTGAAATACCCTTTCAAGTACGGCGGCCTCATGTGTTGATTTTTGGCCGGTTTGTCGAAGATTGCTTGCTTGGCTAGCACCGACCGCGTCATCGGTCCCCCAAGTCGTTCATCGTCCGGGGACGTTTCTTCCGCACAACCCGATTAGCAGGAGCCATAAACTCATTCGGCGGAAAATATACCATACATGCCGGAGCCGAACGGTTTGATCCTTCGGAGTTTGTCATTTGGACGCCACACCCGTCTCGTCCGGATCCCTCTGCCTCGGTTCACGGTTCCTCAAGCGCTGAACCCTCCTTTTTTGACTCTTTCTTAAACCAGGCGGGCACCATTGCCCCTTTTGCCAGACGTACTCGTCCTCGTCTTCCTCCTGATCAGCCCATCTCAAATCAGCTTGCCTCTTCCTGGGGTGATCAATGGTTTCAATTTTTTGACGCGGATCCTCACTGGGATGTATCCTTCCAATTCTTTCATGGACGGATCGGCGATTGGCAGTTTCCTGCCTATACTCTAAGTACCTGTCGCTGCACTCAGGGCAGTTTCTCAGCGTAGGAAGCTTCAACCCCTCGTTCCAGCAGTGCCTGTAGAATGCGCACCCCCAATGTGTGCGCTCCTGCTCGCGTTTGTACTGCTCCAAATCTCTCCTGCGCTTCTTCATCGGCCCTGCGTCTCTCCTCCTCATGCTTTCGTTTCTGGTAGCGCTCTTTCTCTAGCTGGCACTGCCACTTGTTGAGGAGGATGCGCGTAGTCACCCTGGGTTTGGCCCTAGACGACTCCCCGATCTCGACATGGCTCTTGAGAACGCGAGGGGCTTCACCATGAACCTGCTCCAAGGTCACTTGACATTCTGGGTCTACTGCTCCATCCTGCCTTACCCTGGATGAAGTCAAGACCTTGACCTTGCCCTTTTCCTCGGCTGTCACCATGTTGACAGAAAAGCTTATCATGTTCTGGGGAAAAGGGCGGCCGTCCAGTTTCATCTTGTTGTCAAACTTGAGATGACCCTCCTGGATAGCCTTCTGGATCCTCATTCTGAAGAACCTACAGTCGTTGATGGAGTGAGAATTCCTGTCATGGAAGCCGCAATAACGCTTCCCTTTTACTCCATCAGGCCGAAGCATGGAATGCCCTTCAGGCAATTTGATTCGGCCTTCTTTCACCAGGAATTCAAACAGCTTATCAGCTTTAGTGACGTCAAAGTCGTATGTGCCTTTGGTCTGCTTGATCCAGCGCTAATTCATGGTCAACGGTTCCTTCCCCCACATGATCTCAGCAACAACCACTTCCTGATCATCGTCGGAGTCCTCCATTTGATCGGCCTTCTCCAGGAACTGATTGTAGATATCAGCTACGTCGTGCTTCGTTTGCCGAACCCGGTGTCTTTCCTAAACCCTTAGGCTTGGTTGCTCATTGTTGGGGGGTACCCGAAAAATTCGGAATACAACCCTAACACGAGTAAAAGTTCTCAACCCGTTCAAGCACAAAGTTAGAGCGCAAAGAGATCGTGATTCTCTCTCGCAAGTAGCACAAGTTCCAAAAAAGTCCGAATCCGTTTACACGTGCCCTTGCGCCCCCTTTTATAGGGAGACGAAGGGACTTTTACATGCCGATAACACCCTCGGGCTCGGAGAATATTCCTAATGTGAACACACATAAGAATGTCTTTTCCCACCTAACATATTTACAAGTCTACCACTAGTTCACACTCTAAACCCGGACTTTTTGGGACTACAACTTTGACTTTGCTTCTCCCGTGGTTCGTGAATGTCTTCTCCCGAAATTCCCGAACTAGGTCTTCAACGATTCCCGAAGTGGCTCTTGCTTCCCAACGAGTTCGTGCGTGTCCACGCTCCCGAGTCCCGACCGAGTCTTCATCGGATTCCCGAATCGGCGGTTTTCCGAAGTTCGAACCATCAACGAGTTGAGATTCCGGCTCCCGCATGTTCGTGACTCCGCCTCTTCACCGAATCAAGATTCCCGACCCCCGCACATTCGCGAATTCGTGACTTCACGGAGTTCTAGGCTTCCGAGAATCACGAATTCCCCGCTCCCGAAAAACATGCTTTGAGAACTCGTTAAACTTAACGTTTCGAGGGTGACGGGTTTTCCCGAATTCCCCAACACTAGCCCCTCGGGGAAGCGGGTTGACTCCGACGATCCGATTCCACGAACCTTTCGGAAATTTAGTAAAAAACGTTACCCTCGGAACGTCGGGAGGGGACACGCGTCGCCGGGGGAGCCAAAGGCGGTTAAATCGAGACGTACTTCGCGGAACTACCCCTCCCCGGCCATATAAATAGCGGGCCGCTCGCGTCGTTAAAAAATTTTTACCGCTCTCGAGCTTTTCACGATTCGCGCATCTCTCTCTTTTCGCGGAATCTGGTTTTCTGCTTGAAAGCTTACGAACTCCAGGCCTTGTTCGCGCTCCTCTAAGGTATTCATTTATCTATTCTTCGTCGATTCGTTAGTTCGTTAAACTTTGGTGTAGTGATGTTGCGATTTCATGAGTTTTGTTCTCGAACATTACCCTTACCGTCCGAATGTTCGTAATTTTTGGTTAGGTGGCTCGCGTTAAAAATACGGCTAGGCCCATGACTACCGAAGAGCTCATCGCCGCCGGCCTCCCCACTTGACCCAGTTTGTCGAAATCGCGGATCGCCCGGCCCGAAGATTCGGTTCACCCAACGGCTCCCGAAGTCGCGAAGATGGGGAGGTTGGGTCTGACGTCGGCGAAGAAGTCGGGGATGTAGACGCCGGTGTCGAAGATCTTGTCATGCTAAGGACCTCCGGCCCGTTGCCGCCTTCGCTCGCCTTCGGAGAATCAAAGGTCACAAGCAACATGGTTCGCGAGTACGAGAAGGCCGGGTTCTTCTCCCCCGGGCGCCGGCGCGCCCCTCTCGATGAATCGATTCCCACTCCCAAAGAGGGAGAGATTGTGGTGTTTCGGGACTTCTTCATCCGTGGGCTAAGGTTCCCTTGTGATCCCGTCCCGCCGGCGATTCTTGACGCTTTTCGGTGAAGATCCACCGGCTCACCCCGACATCCTTCCTCGAAGTGTCGAAGTTTATCCGGATCTTGAAGACCTTCGGCCGCAATCCTATCGTCGACGGTTTCACTCGGTTTTATGAGCCGGTGATCACCCCCCGAAGTTATCAAGGGCGACGACGGGCGGTTCTACCATAGTCGGCACACGTGCCGTACCTTCAACACGCGACGCCAGAACACCCGACAGGGGATCACTCGAATCCAGATCGCTCCTTGCTGCAAGACCAACCTCACAGACGATTGGAGGTCTTATTGGTTTTACTTGAAGGTTGATGAGCCGAAGATGTCGAGCCCGATCGCACCCCTCGCCGCAGTGAATGTAGGGAGATACAACCAGCGGGCCTTAGGAATCAGAAGTTGCGAGAGTGCATTTCACCTGTCCAGCATGATACTTGGCGACCGTGACATTATCGAAGAATTTGTCGCCGCGCGAATCTGGCCTATCTCGAATGGTTGGTCCCCTGCCGAACTCGTATATTACAACGTCAACTCGGTCGATCGAAGGTTCCTTTCCCGAAGTTCGGGATCAAACTTTGCGAGGGCCAGAGCGCCAAGGACTTCATGGACGAAGTGGAGAAGAGGGTCAATGTCATGGTAGGCGAATATACCATGAATGAGTACAAGGCGTACAAGGCCCTGGTGAAGCACAAGAAGAAGATTAATCGCGTATTTTCGGAAATCAGCGGTGATAAATTTTTCGACTCTCGAGGTCCTGGTCCCAAATTGAAAGTTCCTGCCGTTGCCGTGGCCAGCTGCTCAGCCGCCCCCATCAACGCTCCCCGAATCAGATCGTCGAAGCGCAGCTCGTCGCCTGCCACCGAGGGAACCTCTTCGGGAGTGAAGCCTTCAAGGACCAGATCGCTTGAGTCGTCGAAGCGGAAACGAAAGACCTCCGAACCTCAAACCTCAGAAGCTGAACTCCAGGCTGCTTCGGGGCTTGCCCAGATGATCCGCAAGAAATTGAAGAAAGCTGTGAAGAAAGTTTCTTCCACCGGAGTTCGGCGGGTCCCATCCGCCTTCGACGACGACACCCTCACGAAGACAGATAGCCTTAAAGGTGTTTTCCTCTGGCCATTATTTAACTTTCGAGACAGTTGTCCCGTCGGTTCCGAAAATGAATTCGTGGACATTGATTTCTTTTCGATGTTGCTCCCGAAGTCCGAAGGGAGCCGTCTCCCCGCCGTTGCCGAGAAGCCCGTTATTGCCGCCGAAGTTGTTGTTCACACCGAGTCCCCCGCCGCCGCCAAAACCCCCGTTGCCGAGGTCGCCGCCGCCGATCAAGTTTCCTCCGACCCGCCCGGACCTTGAGCGCACTATTCAAAGGGAGGGCCATTCTCGCCGAAAATGTTCCTTTGGTCGAAGTTCGGGAGGTCGTCCCCGAAGACCAGGCGCCTTCTCCTTCCTTGGCCGCTTTTAACAAAAGCTTTGGTACGTCTCATCGCGGCAAACTATTGCGTGTTGGTTTCGAGACAATTGGCGTCGGGGGCAAGACGTCCAAGTTTTTAACTCTATGGGAATCGTCCACAATTGTTGATGAAACGAGAGAGGAGGCGTCGGAACGACCGAAGAAGCCGCTCAAGGCTGCGAAAAAAGGCCTCTCTCTATCTCCGAAACTACTCCTTCATCTCAGGGGAAGGCCTCTTCGGGTTCGAATAAACAAGTCACCATGCAGCATTTTAGCAAGCAAGGTTCGTTCATTCTCGCTGCCTCTTCGTGTCATTCACGATTGTTGAATCTTTACCTGAGATTTATTCCTGGATTTTTCAGAATTCAAGAATCTGTTGCATTCTTACTCTCCTTCGAAACTTGCACGCTTCCACGAGGATTATACTCTCAAGTACTCTATGCCTGGGAAGGTTGCCATAGAGCGGCTTTCTAAGCAGGAGAAGATTAATGAAGAACTTTCTCTGAAGTCCAAGGAACTAGAGCGTAACTTTAGCCTCGCGCAATCCACGAACCTGGAACTCAAGAAGAAGGTGGCTGAGCTGGCGGAGGCTTTGAAAAGGAGTCACGACGAGAAGAAAGTCGCAGAGGCCGCGCTCGAGGAGTCCAAGAAAGAACCGGAGAAAGTTCAAAAATCTCGTGAAGATGACCTGAGTGTGATCGAAAAACTTCGGCAAAAACAAGAGCGGGCTGCGAAAATTACCGAGGATCTTCGCATCAACAACGCCAGCCTTGCCAAGTCACTGAGCACGAAGGATCGGAGGATCGTGGATCTTGAGAAGGCGCTGGCAGAACAAGGTGAAGCTTCAAAGAAAAACACTTCGGAAACTCTGGGAAGGCCGAAATTGCTCTATGTCGAGTACCGAAATCCTTGAATGAGTACGGTGTTCGCCCAGCCCCTCTCCCGGATGACATTAATATTCCCGATTTCATGGATTGGCTGGAGGATGAATTCAAGGCTCTTACCGAAGTGATCTCTGGTGCCAGCGACTTCGCCGTTGCTTTTTCTGTGGAGAGTATCCTGAAGATCCTTCACGATTACAACTGTGTGGACTTGGTGAAGTTTCGCGCGAACCTTTCTCGATTCCCAAGCGTTACCAGCGACGCGATACTTCGAGCAAACCCCGATGTTGTGGCTATCAAGGTGAAATTCGCGAAGGAGTTCTGGATGGCTGGCGGGGCGGAAGTTGTTAAGACTATTGCGCAGGCAAAGCTTGCCGAGGTAGTTTCTTTTGCTCGATTTCGTGACTTGTGTTCGTCGCGGGTGTTCCAGTTTCTTAAGCCTTCCTCACTCTTTTCTTCCTTTCGCGTACCGAGGGAAAAGGAGAACCGAGAAGGTGCCGCCGCGTCTCCCGAAGGATCGACTTCGGCGAGAGTTCGAGTGGTTCCGGCGAAGACGGCTCGGGCGGCGGCAGCGCAGCGATGGTGGCGACGACGGTGAACAAATCCCCGAACGAGAAGAGGATTCGCCGAAGGTGGATATTACGAACTGAGCGATATGCCTGGACTTTTTTGGGTTAATTCGAGACTGGTTGTACATTCATGTAGATTCGTTAAACTTTTCTGAACAGATGTTTTGTAAATTTTAACCTGCGCAGGTCCTGCAAGCTGGGCCTGCGCAGGACGTGCTACCACTTCGGATTCGTCGGGATAATATGTTCGTTAGTGGTGAAGCGTGGCGCCTGTTCAAGCGAGCGCATCCCGAACAGGATTTTTCCGATTTTTGGCTTGAGGCCTCGCTTAAGTTTTCTATAGGTTGTTTTGATCTCTCCTCATTTTTCATACTTCGTAAAAAGGTTCGTTCGCGTCGTCTACTCCTCCGTCCGCGAAGGCTCCTAAAGCGGAGCCCCTTAGCCCCTTAGCCGATGCATCTGATTTCGCCTATGCTAGCGATACGGCTGAAGACAATGTTTGTAAACCGGGACATGTTGTTGAGCTTTCGTTTTGAATTTTGCGCCAAGTTTTGTAATTATTGAAGAACAGTTCGGAAGTTTTTATGCGAATAAGGCAATGAATATGTTTTTTCTTTGAAAAAATGTCACCCTCCCCCACCTTGCCGTTTCGCATGAAAACTAAATTGCAGGTTCGCAAGTCTTACTATTCACGAATTTCTTAGCACATCTTTGGGAGAAGCCTTCGTCAATTTTCGAAAATTTCGACCGTCGTTGTGCAAGTCGACAAAATTTGTTTTTCGAATTTTGTGGACTTGCCCCGATTGGCGGACTTGCCGCGGTTGAAATTGCAACCCTCAGTTGCTTCAACCAAAATTTTTATGCAAATGTCCGATGAAGCCCCTTGCCCCTTTCTTAAAATGGTGCTACCCGAAAAAAAATTTTCAACAATGCGAACCGAGTGAGAATACACGGGCGAACCCTTAGACATTCGTTTTCTTGAACTCATCATGCGAACTTTTCGGTGGGAATCCCTTCGTGGATGGGATTTTTCTAGGCCACAACTTGTTGTTGTCTCGAGCCTTTTTGGTGGGAATCCCTCGATGGATGGGATTTTTCTAGGCCACAACTTGTTGTTGTCTCGGTGCCTTTTTGGTGGGAATCCCTCGATGGATGGGATTTTTCTAGGCCACAACTTGTTGTTGTCTCATGCCTCTTTTTCATTGACGGAATTCTGGCTATCGCAAAGCCTTTCTCACAAACTTTTTCTTTTTTAGCGATGGGATTTCGGCTATCAGGAAGCCCTTTCTCACGAATTTTTTCCTTTTTCACGATGGAATTTCGGCTATCACAGAGCCTTTCTCACGAACTCTTTCTTTTTTTACGATGGAATTTCGGCTATCACGGAGCCTTTCTCACGAACTCTTTCTTTTTTCACGATGGAATTTCGGCTATCACGGAGCCTTTCTCACGAACTCTTTCTTTTTTTCACGATGGAATTTCGGCTATCACGGAGCCTTTCTCACGAACTCTTTCTTTTTTCACGATGGAATTTTCGAGACACAAAATACGAAACACGCAATTTGGGGGAAGACTCTTTTCATATATATATATCAGAAAGAGTATTTACATGGGATCCGCCTCGTTAAAAACCTTGCCTCTTGATTTAGAGCCCCCTCTGCAAGGAAAAGAGTACGGTCCTTCTTATTCTAGAACTACGATTAAGAAATAAAACTAGTTTTTTCCCGAAGTCACTTATAGGCACGTGATTCGGGCTTTTATCTTCCTAAAGTGCAAACTTACGAAAATTGAAAAACTGCTACCTACTACACTTATGTACAACTAGGGTCTTCATGGATAATACCTCTTTAGGCTATCGGCATTCCACGAATACGGCAATTCTTCGCCGGCATCGCTCCAACGGGCGAAAAGCCCCCGGCATATCCGTTTCCTTGGCTATGTAAGGCCCTTCCCATGACTTATGAAGTTTTCCGGGTTCTCCCAATTTTTCTTTCTTTTCAAGACAAGATCACCAGTTTTGATGTCCTTTCGGACCACCTTTTTGTCTCTCCATGCCCTTGTCTCTCTCTGGTACTTCTCAATATTTTCCGCTGCTTCAAGGATTGTCAGCTCTATCATGTCTTTCTCCACCTTCTTATCAATTTCCTCTATCTCTTTTCCTTTCAAGACTCTCATGCTTTTATTCTTGATCTCCTGCGGTGTCATAGCCTCGATCCCGAAGAGTAGGCGAAAAGGCGTGAAACCCGTTGCCCTTGAAACCGTGGTGTTGTGAGACCAGATCACCTTCGGAAGTTCATCCACCCACTTTCCCCTTTTTCGATCAAATAAACATTTCTTGATTCCCGAAAAAATCAAACCATTGGCTCTTTCGACTGCACCATTGGACTGTGGATGATATACTGATGAAAATTTCACTTGTGTGCCTAGGGTTCTGCAGTATTCTTTGAAGGTGTAGCAGTCAAACTGTTTGCCATTGTCAATCGTCGCCCCGTAGGAACTCCGAACCCGCGAGACTATGTTCCGCCAAAAGAATTTCCGAACCTCGTTCCTACCGTGATATTCGCGAGTGGTTTTGCTTCTACCCACTTCGTGAAATAGTCGACTGCTACGGCCGCAAATCGGCAATTACCCCGAGCCGTTGGCAACGGGCCTACTAGGTCCATGCCCCATCTTTGCGAGAGGCCGAGGTTGGAGGAATTAAATGAGCGGCATTGAAGGCGGTCTCGCTCGATTTCCCGTCTTCCGGCATGCTTCACATTGCCGAACCAACATCTTAGCGTCGATGTTTATGGTGGGCCAATAAAATCCTCGTTTTATCACCTTCCCGGCCAAAGCCCCGGTGCCTATGTGTGCCCCACAAAATCCACCGTGAATTTCTTTCGGGGAGTTCGCGACCTTTTCGGAGGTGATGCGGCGCGGCCAAGGCTCGGTGACTCCTGATTTGTATAATTCTCCGTTTACCACTGTATAGCCCCGAGCCCTTTGCTTCAATCTTTTCTCCTCCAATTCATCTTGTGGTTCGTAATGTCCCCTCAGATAGGCCATTATTTCTGCTCTCCAGTCTGGAATTTCCACCATATTCACGATTTGAGTTCTTGAATCTTTGATGGAAGGTTCTCCGATGATTTCAAAGAACACGTCCGGTGGTAGCTCCCCGATTTCTGGCCGCCGCCTTCGCCGCTTATCCGCCTCATTGTTATCATCCCTTGGGATATCTTTGGATCGAATAGCCTTTGAAGTGTCTTTCCATTTCTCTCGACTTTTTCAAGATATTTCATTAGAACCGGATTCCCGGCCTCGCTTTCCTTCTCGATATGTTCCCGGATCACTTTCGAATCCGTTCTGATTATGAAGGTCTGCTGCCCCAAGGCTTTCATTTTTCTCAATGCCAGCAGTAAAGCTTCGTACTCCGTTGTGTTGTTCGTGGAATGTTCATTGTTCGCGAATACGAGCCGCGCTGCATATCTTATGACCACGCCCGTTGGGGACGTTACAACGTACCGAAATTCTCGCCCCCCTTGTAACACCATGCTCCATCACACCGCACTATCCACGGTTCGGGCATATTTTCCTCAAGATTCCGAGTGGGTGAGGTCCGGTCCATGTTGACGGTGAAAATCCGTCAACCTAGCCATGAGTTTACCTTCGGTGTTGGCATGAGTTTTATACCTTATCCATTGGTACTAACCCCCGTGGTATAACAAGTTCACGTGTGCATGTCGGTTTTGGAGTTTAATGTTTATGCGGGGTTTTAGTGTTGAATGCAAGACTTTCGGGATAAGTTCATCAAGCACCTCATGACAAGACCTTGAAGCCCCGTACAAGTCATGCAATGAAGCAAACTTAACTCCAAGAAGCGGGGGACTTGATCCGAGAAGATGACGGACTCCGGGGGACCGACCGGAAAAGTCTCGAATCTTGCAAGACAAGGAGTTGAGTCCAATTCGGAGAGAAACCGACGACATGGACCTACATGCGAAGGGGGAAACATCCGGGAAGCAAGGGAACCGACGTGGGGCAAAGGAGCCCACGGGGCCGGGCCTAAATGGGCCCGGGCGGCCGGCCCGGTCCGGTCGGCCCGGGCCCATTTTGGGCCCAAACACGCTCTCCTTTGCCCTAGCCGCCAATCGGGCTATTTATAGTCCCCCGACCGAGAGCCACGCGAGAGAAGATTTCGTCTTCGGCCGCCGAGAAGCGAGAGAAGAGAGGGACACCATCTCGGAGAGGAGAGGGTCGAGCTAGTTGACTAGGGTTTCCCTAGCCGACGTGGGAACCTTGCACGGAAGACCACGTCGGAGTTCCGGAGCTAGAAACAAGATCAAGGAAGGATCCCGGTGGTGATCTTGTGTATGTATCATAGTTATAGTTGAATTATCAAGTTGAATCTTTTCCCGGCCGATCAAGTGTTTCCTCGAAGATTTCGTTTTTCGATCGGCTTTGCTTATTCCAATTCTATTCTCGAGATAGATTACATAGGGTGTTCTTGTAGCCGCGGTGGCTAGAGGTACACGCCGGATCTTCCGAAAGAATCTCGACTTGTCTTTTGACTCGCCCTAAGCTCCCCGCATGAATAGGGATACGTTGTGACGAACGGGGGTCTCGAAAGGCGGATGTTTTCGGATTTGGACGGGAAACCACGATTTAAAGAGGCTTTTATCAAGATTCGATTTGCTACTTCTTCTCTTGCTTGGAACTTCAACAAAAGGCTTACCCCGATCCCTCTAGATCGGTTTATCTACCCAATCTTACTTTGTTTTCTCCGGTTTTTAGTAGATTAGATCTCGTTCGTGTCTTTTCCTTAGATGCATTAGGTTCTTTATCGAAGATTGAAGTTACTTGGCTTTAATAGATTAAGTCTTGCGTCACACATTTGTTTCACGGATTCGATACCTTGGGTTCACCACTCGAGGGAAGAAGGGTCCCTTGACTACGACGGGAGACTTGTACGCTTGCGAGTCACGAACGAACTTTGATACAATTATTAACCGTCAACAAGCCCCTTTTTCTGGCGCCGTTGCCGGGGAACAAGTGATCAAGATTTGATTTTTTACTGCCTTTTTTGTAATTTTCAGTTTTCTCTTTGTTTTTATTTTTGCATCTACTAAATTTTGATCATCCTCAAAACACATCTAATCTAGTTTGTCTAACTCTAGTTTTTATAGATTTGTTTTTACTTTCTAGTTTTTTGCATACTTTGTTTATTGCTAACCCTAACAGGAGATGGACCGCTACCTCTCCAACAAACCCAATAATTTTGTGGATGATCCGAGAAAAACTTTACGAGTGCTAAGGAGACGCGAAGCACATCAAGCTAAAAAGGCGGATTTTGTAGATTCGGAGTCGGAAGACAAAGGATCGCAGGAATCTCCGAAGAATTCACCACCTCAAAGTCCGCGGGAGAATCGACCTCCACCAATGGGTGACCAACCACCGCAAGAACGCAAGATTGGGGAGCTATGCACCCCAGACATCATCGACATACCAATCTTGAACCTCGAGGAGATCGGAAGACCGTTCGAGATCAAGACCTCAACAATCCGCATGGTGCAACATTCACCCTTCACCGGTAAAGAGGATCCGAACCTTCACCTCCAAGCATTCATTCAACTATGTCAGACTTTCAACATGGATGGGGTGACTCAAGATCAAATGAGGGCAAGGCTTTTTCCGTTTTCACTACTCGGGAAGGCTTTGCAATGGTTCCACTCTCAACCGGCGGAGACGGTGCAAAATTGGAACACGTTGATGAAGGCTTTCATGAAGGAATACTACTCACCGGGTAAAACTCAAAGCTTGCGTAATAAGATTGCCACCTTTGTTCAATATCCTACGTAAACTATCTCGGAGGCATTCGAGCGCTTTAACGAGTACACCGGGCGGTTCCACATCACAAGTTCCCGAAAGAAGACCTCGTGCAAAAGTTCTATCAAGGAATCACCATGGCGTCAAGGACGATCATCGATGCATCGGCGGGAGGATCTATCATCGAGCTTACACCGACGGAAGCTTTCACGCTATTCAAGAAGGTCGCGGATAATGACACGTGGGCGTCGTCCGGCGCCTACATCCGGTTCAACCCATGGGGAACGTCAAAGGAGTCTTGCAAGTGGAGAAGGAAGACATACTTGAGGGCAAGATCGACTCGCTCATGAGGAGGTTGGAGAAGATGGAGATGGAAAAGAAAGAGGCTCAAGACTTGAAGGCCGCCGAAGCAAGGTCCACATGCGAAGAATGTGGAGAGTATGGCCATGTCCGCAAAGATTGTCCGGAGGAAGCCAAAGTGCTCGACTACATGAGGAAGGGAGAATTGCCGAACTTCCGCTACGGGCAAGGTAGGCCTCAATTTAATGCAAGCTCATCTATTCCTAACGCGGTTCCGCTTCGGATACAATTGAAGGAGTTCATGGATGAGCAAGCTAAGATCAACAAGGACACCGTCACCAAGTTCAAGACCATAGACAAGGTGTTGGAGAACATCGATAGCAAAGTGACGGAGGTCGGAAGTTCCAATCATCAAGTACTCAACATGATGAAGATGCTCGAGACGCAAGTTGGACAACTTGCGGGGCGCCTCACTAATGATGAAGGGAAGCTTCGGGACAACCCAAATGTCCCGAATCGGCGAAGGCCGGACCGAAGATCCGAAACGTTCCGCGGGAGCAAGGAAGCTTAAACCGTCCACCGAGGTGGAAGGAATTGCTAAAGAGAAGGTTACGGGGATCGTCACCGAGGAACCCGAGTCGAGATGCCGGAGGAAGACACGAGGATACCGCAACTCAAGCCACGCTACTTCCGAGATAGCAACACTCGGGGTAGATCATGTCAAGATGTCCGAGGAGTGTAGTGCAGCTATTGCTAATGGGCTAGAGAAGCAAAAAGACCCCGGGTGCCCTACAATTCCATGTTCAGTTGGTTCTTTCAACTTCGAGAAGGCGTTATGCGACCTTGGAGCTAGTGTGAGCGTCATGCCGAGGGATGTGTTCGAGAAGCTACGCCTACCGATGGAGCCTACGGGAATATGTTTGGAGTTGGGAGACAACTCCATTCGCTATCCCTTGGGCATCGCCGAAGATGTACCCGTGAAGATTGGACTCCACTTCATCCCCGTCGACTTCGTTGTGCTCGAGATGGGAGAGAGGAAGAAGCCGCCGCTCATCCTAGGGAGGCCGTTCCTCAAGACCGTGGGAGCTACTATTGATGTTGGCAAGGGGGAGATCATGTTCGATATCAACGGAGAAAAGAGTTCCTTCAAGTTCCGTCCAAGGATTGAGGCATGCAACATGATTGGAGTGAAGGGAGAACCAAAACAAACGGAGGGGCTGAAAAAGAAGGAGCCGAAAAAAAAATGAACGTAACGAAAATCAAAGAAGGTGTTGCATCCGTCAAGACAAAGGAAGAGAAGCCGCCTGTGAAGACCAAAAAAATGACTAAGCCAACTAAGCCGGAAGACAAGCCCGCGCCCAAGATGGTGCGGAAGTGGGTACCCAAGATTGCAACGCCCGCAAAGAGCGTTGATCCGGAGTAATCAAGTGAAGAAGTCTAGCTATAGACTATAAACGAAGCGCTAGGCGGGAGGCAACCCGTTTCGTCAAGTCAAGAATAAGCTACCGGGAGGACAACCCGATTCCAGGTTTTTCGAGTATTTTTAATAATTTAGTTTTTGAGTTTTTTTTATGCAAAGACATTAGACTTAGAAGTGGTTGAACAATATTAGAGACATAATTCTTGATTGAATGTTTGCTTTATCATAAACCCTTTGCATGAACCCTCCTATGTGCTTGTTTGATTCTTTTCTTTTCGAGAAACCCTCAACCAAATAATTTCAGAACCTTAACTCAACCTTTCACCCTCATTATGGTGCTGAGGTTGACTTATTTTTCATGCTAAAACCACACGAGTAGAGCCACGATTTATGTTTAAGTGTTAATAAAATTCAGCACGTGGTAGGACTCGCGTGAACCTAGAAATCAAAGCTTTTGGTTGGTTTCAAAAATCTTTATCCTTGGTTTCTCTAGGATTAGAATTTTTCTAAGACTATTCTAATTTTGTTTTATTCAAAATCTTTCTTATTTAGCCAAAATTAGAACCTAAACCTATGCCCCCATGATCAAGCCGGGAAAATGTTCGCTCTCAACCGATGAAAGCAAACTATACCGGTGAGACCGAAATCGACGTAGTTGAAAAATATTTTCGACTTACATTTGTTTTTAATGGTTTAAAAACTTCTCTAAAATTATGCTTGAGCTCTTGCATGGCTCTGAAAAATATTTTAAATTTCAAATTAGAGGAGTGCTTAATCTAGTTTGAATTAATCATGCATGCACCATTGGATTCCCTTTTATCAACTCTCACCAATTCCACATGCAAAGGACAAGCATGGTGGGCAGCAAGCATCAACTTTGCAGGATTTTCATGGTGGCATGTGAAGCAAGTGGAGCTAGGGAGCATGGACATGACCCAAAGCATGGAGCATCAAGTGGGAGGACCAATAATTCAAGAAAAGGAGTGGACGAGAGCGTTTGGGCGGTGCAACTCGTGGAGCACGCGGGCGAGGAAAGTTGCGAGGCGAAATGATCGTGCTCGGGAGAAAGACGCGGCGAGGGAGGAGCCGGGGAGACCCCCGGGCCGGCCGGCCCGAGCCGGCGGCCCGACCTACTTAAGGAGCCCCCGGCTCCCGTTTTCTCGCAGCAAGCTTCCCTCTCCTTCCCTTGTTTGTGTGTTCAAGTTTGTGTGCTCGAACCTCCGTAGACATAGCCAACCATCCCAAGCTTGATAGCTCAAGAAAAAAAAATCCACATCCTTAATCCACTCAAAGTCCACATCCGAAGCAAAGAGTTTAAGTGCCTAGTTTACCGGTTGCAACCCGGAATTTTAGTTGAAGAAAGAGTGCAGCAACCATGTGGAAGAAGACCACAAGTCTCTTCTCCAAGAAGAAGAGTTCGTCGTCGTCCAAGCCGTCATCAACCACGTCTTCAAGGAGGCACTCGGTTTCCGAGTCTCCCCGGAGCATGGAGACGGATACGGCACCACCGAGGAGGAACGATGCTCTCCTCCTTGGTGGTATGAGGGCTGCAAGAAGCACTTCCATGAGGTTCACCGAACCTCGTGGGCACACGGAGGAGCAGCCCGCGCCACCACGACGATCGACTCGTCAACCGCACCACCTCCTTACACCCCGACACACTCTTCGTATGGCTTCATCATCTTGTCGGCGGAGGAGGAGGAGAGGCTCGCCAATCTTGAGAAGAGGCTTGTGCTGAACGTCGAGTTCGACGACCAAGCACTCTACACCTTGGGTTTTTGCACCGACATATACTATATGTTGGGGCACCTCGGATGGGTGCGGTTCTCCAACGGAATATCGGTGGACACCCATTTGGGTTACGCCTTGGAAATTTTGATGACTATTGCACCCATCGTTGATGATGATGGGGTGCAAAGCTTGTCATTCCGTTTGGAGGGAATCCAACAAGTGGTTCCCTACGAGCACGTTAGGGAGCTGCTTGGATTCCACAAGGGAGCTCCGGAGAAAGTTGACGTGCCACCCGGCGTGTTGGCGGGATTTTGGAACATGATCTCCGGATAAGCCCATCAACAACGCAATTGCATCCGCAACCCCATTATCCGGATATTTCCCTCTTGGATGTGCAAGAGGGTATTGGGGAGGATGAAGGAAACAAAGGTGACCGACACGGAGTTGAATTGGCTATACTCGGCTTTAATTGCCGGGCAGCCAATAGACCCCTCTTACCTCATGATCAACCGTTGGTGTTGTGAAGCAACATCGGGGGCGGGTAATATTGGTTCGGGGTGTTACCTCTCCATGTTGGCCTTTTCCTTGCGGCGGGGATCGCAAGAAACCCCGCTCACCTTTTGCGTGGTACCTCTCTCGGCTTTGAATATTTGCGGCAAGGCGGATACATTAGTGGAGATGAGAGAGGAGGTTATCGGTTGGCCATAGTGAACCTACCCCTTCCGAATGAGAGGCTTAGGCTTTTCAATGAGGGGAGAGAAGATTGGTTGGAAGAGGGATTACTTGTCCCCGCAAGGAAGAAGAAAAGAGGAAGAATCGTAGAGGAGGGAACATCCTCCGCACAAGCGAGTGGAGCACAACCCAATGTGCAACCATTCGGCGGAGTCCCTCCTCCGCCAAGTTATTACGGAGGGTCACAAGGACAAGCATGGGGGGGGTGGTGCACCGGTACCCCCACAAAATTATGTTGTGCCCAACGCTAACTTCGCGGAGTCCTACGCTCATCATCCCCAACCACAACAAAGCATGGCCATTACCGGAGGGTATGCTGCAAGAAATGCTCAAAACATCGCAGCCATCCAAGCTAACGCAGCTCAACTCGGTGAAGGCAACGCAAATATTGCCTTTGAACTTGGACGCCTTCACCTTGTGGAGCCAAATCAATTCGTCGGAGGAAATGTCCAACCGTATTATGAGCAAGGGTATTATTATCAAGATTATCAACATCAACCACCGGCAGAGGACTAGAAGATTTAGGAACTTTAGTTTTCTTTTCTTTTCTTTTTCTCTGTAATTTTCAGCTTTTGCTTATGTGTGTTTGCGTAATATTTTCTGTTTTTATTTAAATTTCAGCAAGCATGTTTGTTTATTTTCAGTTTGTATTTCAACTTGATGTCACCATTAATAAAGACACCACCTTGATTATATCATTGGAAAAGTTACAAAATTCGTGCCATGATGATATATGATTAAAGTTGCAGCTTTGTTCATCTTTGTAATTGATTTATGCATGTTTAAGCTAGTGCTCTCTTAAAAATACAGATCTGAATTTATTTAAATGCTAGCTTAATTTTCAGCGGAGGTTATGATTAAAGTAAAGACCCATAGTGTTTTATGTGCTCTCAAGTTATGAATAGATTAAAGATGTCTTTTATGCTCAAAAATATTGCTAACCTTGTCACAAATATCACTTGTGTGTTGCTCAACCTATCCAAAGCCTTATATATATTTGAGTGCATAAACCTTAGTGTACAAGATTTATTTTTGAGTGAGTTATTCCAGGCCATGATTTCTCTGGCCCGAGACTAAGAAGCTGGTCATTCCGTTTTTGCGTACCTATCTTTTTGCTAGCCTTTTATCCGTGCATTGTGTATCCCCGCATCGGTGATCTCACAAACTTCGCCGGATATCCACCCTTAAACCAAATATCATCTTTTGTGATTACCTCCTTGACCACAACCTATCATTGAGAATGGATCATCAATTCAAGGAAGATCGCAAGACGGTGCCAACGTTGAAGATTTCAAGTATCTCTCCAAGGAAAAATATCTCCGGTACCTACCTTATTTTTCGCCTCTTTGCTCGAGGACGAGCAACGTCTAAGCATGGGGGAGGAGGTAGGTACGGTGCAGTTTTAGAGTTCAAAAGGGAGTGTTTTAAAATATATATATATAACGATGAAAGAAAAAATTCGGCGATGTACGTGACTTCCAACGTGAAGAAAGAAAAAAAAACATATATATATATATAAGAAAGAAAGAAAGAAAGAAAGAAAGAAAAGAATGAGAAATATGAGAAAGAAAGAAAAAATATATATGTGCGTAAAGTGAACTCCCCGGTTCTCTAAGAGTGCATTCAAGGCTTCAAGTTAAAAAGGATCCATTCTTATTTTCCAACCATGTGCAATCCGATAAAGAGGACTTCTTTTGTGCCTCGGGATCACTCTTTGCCATTTGCACATGTCCACTTATCTAAAGTGTGTGTATTTTTTCTCTTTCCCCTCCTTGATTTAACATTATTTTCCAATGACCTTTTTGACGAGTCTCGATAAGACCATGAGAAGCTTGTCTTGTTTTGACAACACCTCATTTATAAAATCTTGTTAGGACTAAACTTTCCCAAAGCTCCATATAAAGCCTACCACATATATATGAGAGGGAAAGGAGTAGAATATATAGGCTTGAGAGACAAGTGAGATGAGAGTTTATGAGCAATACACGAGATGATTTAAATTTGTGAATTTGGTTTAGCTTTTCTTTATCTCGTTCTTCATTTCAAAAAATTCCGAGATCTATTTAAAACTTTGTGAGCATGATAATACTTGTGGGATAAGCTTAATAACAATCTACCCTCCGTAGAGATGAAGGCTAGTACATTATGGAACTTTAATGAATTAAAATTTTGAGAGCATTATGTTTTCTCATGTGTAATCAAGTGCAAAGTTTAAACATTGTTTAGCAATGATGATATCCATTGAAGGCTTACTCGAGGACGAGCAAGGTTTAAGCATGGGGGAGATGTTGACGGTGAAAATCCGTCAACCTAGCCATGAGTTTACCTTCGGTGTTGGCATGAGTTTTATACCTTATCCATTGGTACTAACCCCCGTGGTATAACAAGTTCACGTGTGCATGTCGGTTTTGGAGTTTAATGTTTATGCAGGGTTTTAGTGTTGAATGCAAGACTTTCGGGATAAGTTCATCAAGCACCTCATGACAAGACCTTGAAGCCCCGTACAAGACATGCAATGAAGCAAACTTAACTCCAAGAAGCCGGGGACTTGATCCGAGAAGATGACGGACTCCGGGGACCCGACCGTAAAAGTGCGCGAATCTTGCAAGACAAGGAGTTGAGTCCAATTCGGAGAGAAACCGACGACATGGACCTACATGCGAAGGGGGAAACATCCGAGAAGCAAGGGAACCGACGTGGGGCAAAGGAGCCCACGGGCCGGGCCTAAATGGGCCCCGGGCGGCCGGCCCGGTCCGGTCGGCCCGGGCCCATTTTGGGCACAAACACGCTCTCCTTTGCCCTAGCCGCCAATCGGGCTATTTATAGTCCCCCGACCGAGAGCCACGCGAGAGAAGATTTCGTCTTCGGCCGCCGAGAAGCGAGAGAAGAGAGGGACACCATCTCGGAGAGGAGAGGGTCGAGCTAGTTGACTAGGGTTTCCCTAGCCGACGTGGGAACCTTGCAAGGAAGACCACGTCGGAGTTCCCGGAGCTAGAAACAAGATCAAGGAAGGATCCCGGTGGTGATCTTGTGTATGTATCATTGTTATAGTTGAATTATCAAGTTGAATCTTTTCCCAGCGATCAAGTGTTTCCTCGAAGATTTCGTTTTTCGATCGGCTTTGCTTATTCCAATTCTATTCTCGAGATAGATTACATAGGGTGTTCTTGTAGCCGCGGTGGCTAGAGGTACACGCCGCATCTTCCGAAAGAATCTCGACTTGTCTTTTGACTCGCCCTAAGCTCCCCGCATGAATAGGGATACGTTGTGACAGAACGGGGGTCTCGAAAGGCGGATGTTTTCGGATTTGGACGGGAAACCACGATTTAAAGAGGCTTTTATCAAGATTCGATTTGCTACTTCTTCTCTTGCTTGGAACTTCAACAAAAGGCTTACCCCGATCCCTCTAGATCGGTTTATCTACCCAATCTTACTTTGTTTTCTCCGGTTTTTAGTAGATTAGATCTGTTTTGTGTCTTTTACTTAGATGCATTAGGTTTTTTATCGAAGATTGAAGTTACTTGGCTTTAATAGATTAAGTCTTGCGTCACACATTTGTTCCACAAATTCGATACCTTGGGTTCACCACTCGAGGGAAGAAGGGTCCCTTGACTACGACGGGAGACTTGTACGCTTGCGAGTCACGAACGAACTTTGATACAATTATTAACCGTCAACATTTCACGACAAAATCTGCGGAACTTGCGATTTTATTGCACTTCTTCTCTCGAAATCCGAAAGCACATACTCGGAGAGTTCAAGACCCCACTTGATGATTCGGGTGGATGCTTCCCTATTTGCGAACAAGTCATTTAAAGGTTGGTTGGTGATAACTCTTATTCGTGGCCCTCGAAGTAGTGTCTTAGCTTTCTTGCTGCCATGATGACCGCATATGCGATCTTCTCCGGTTCGGAATAGAAAACCTTGGAACCGGACAATGCTTCGGAGGCGAAGTATACGGAATTTGCCCGAGCTTTCCTTCTTCTTCATTTTCCTGTGCCAAAGATCGCTTACCGCCGAATTTGATGCGGACACATATAGCGAGAAGCGGCGATTTTGGCTCGGGAGGACGGAGCTTGGTCATGTTGGACAAGTAGTTCTTCGGTTCGCGAAAGGCCCGGTTCCGAGGTTCGGACCACCGGAATTTCTTGGCACTTCGAGAACTTGGAAGAATGGCAAACTTCTTTCTGCGGCTGCGGGGATGAATCGTTGAGGGCAGCCACTCTCCCTGTCAACTTCTGAACATCTTTCACTGAGATTGGCTCTTGCATTTCCATCAGAGCCTTTATCTTGTCAGGGTTTGCTTCAATGCCTTTCGTTGAAACTAGGCATCCAAGAACTTTCCCCTTGTGAATGCCGAACACACATTTTTCTGGATTTAGCTTCAAGTTTTAAATCACTGATATGGTCTTTCCTCTGAACACTTTTGACAACTATGTCATCCACGTATGCCAAAATGTTTCTCCGAATCTGCTGGTGCACCACTATTGCTATCATCCTTGAAAACGTGCATCCTACATTCTTCGCCCCCTGCGGCATTCTTACGAAACAAAATGTTCCGAAAGGAGTGATGAAACTTGTCTTCTCTTCGTCCTCTTTGCGAACTCTGATCTGATGATACCCAGAGAACATGTCCAGGAGCGAAAGCATCTCACTGTTGGCTGCATCATCCACGATTTTGTCTACCCTTTCCAAGGGAAAATCGTCCTTCTTGCATGCCTTGTTCAAATCGGTGAAATCCACACACATTCTCCATTTGCCATTTTTCTTCTTGACTGGCACAGTGTTGGCTAACCAGACTGGGTACTTGACCTCTCTGATCACTTGGGCATCCTGCAACCTCTGAACTTCTGCTTCCACTGCCTTGACCTTTTCGTCAGACATTTTCCGAAGTTTTTGCTTCTTGGGTGGTATCTTGTCGTCCATTTCGAGGGCATGTTCGATTATGTCCCTGTCAACGCCTTGCAAATCTTTAGCTGACCATGCGAAAACATCCCCGTTTTCGTTCGGGAAGCGTATGAGTTCATCATCCTCTTCGGCGCCGAGGTTCGCCCCTATTATGACCGCTCTGTCGGGCATGTCATCCGGATACACTCTCTTTGTTTCATCCTCTGCGGCTACGTTATTTTTCTCTTTGTCCCGCTTGGGCTCTTCATAGGTTTCCTTCCTCTATTCAGTGCTTTCACCGGTACACATTCGTTTGGCCGGGCGTGTGGCCCTTTTCTATGTTCCCGGCCTCCTGCCGATTGCCGAATACCGTGATTACCCCTTTGGGCGCCGGGCATCTTCATGCATAGGAACTGTTGCCTTATGACAAGATCAAACTTGTTCATGAAACCTCTCGCCGAAGATCGCAAGGTACGGGTGATATATGTCAACTACATCAAAGGTGAGGTTCTCCGTTCTTGCATTCTCAAGATCTCCGAAAGAAACTCGGGAGTGATATTTTTCCCACCGGCTTGATGGGCTTTCCTCCGAACCCCCGCAATGGGTACTCGGTAGATCCAACATGTGCGGCTCGATTCATTTTCTCGAATGTTTTCGAGAACGGGATGTCCGCCGAACTCCCGTTGTCCACCAAGATTTTTCCTATGACCCATCCGAAGCAATATTGACTTCGATCACCATGGCGTCATTGTGGATCGCGGATTTCAACCCGAAATCTTCTTCGTAAAGGTAATTGGCACCTTCGCCCACTCCGGCGGGCACCTGGGCCATCATTGATGATGGTATTCACGGATCCGAAGTAGTTGTTTCGGTTGCTTCTTTGTTTCGAATTCCATAGCGGATCCACCCGTGATTGGCATGATAGTCCCGAACGATGGCAATGCTTTGGAGTTCGAGGTCCCGAACTTGATCGAGGCCTTGATGAGCTTTTCGGGAGGCGGTGGCAAGATTTCCCGAATGGGCCGTGGTCGTGGATCGACCGTATCGCTTGCGGACCGAGGGAAGAATTGCCGTGATGGTCGCCATGCCGATTGCGATTGTGGAAATTGCCGAACCGGTACGGAGCTTGGATCGCGGACTCGCGACTGCGGCTGCCAGAAGTTCGGCCGAAACTGGGTTGGCATCGAGGATGCAATGCTCATCAGTGCTTTCTCTTGTTGGATTCGTGCCATGTTCTTCTTTGTCTCTGGGCACCCTTCGGTGCTGTGGCCTCTTCCATGATACTGGCAGTAGAAGTGGGGATCTCTTGGGTTGTGGTTCGGGAGGCTTGGGGTTCCTCTTCCTCTCCCCCTTCCTCTATGACTGAATCCTCCCCTGGCACTTGGCCTGCTTTCTTGTTGTTGCTGAGAATTTCCAACACTGTTTACGTTTCGTGTATGCTGGGGTGGTGCCCGCCAGGTCATATCTCTGCCGCCCTGTCTTGCCTCGTTTCGTTCGGCTATTCTCTTGCGGTGGTCATCATCAGACGAATGTAATCCTCCAATTCCCGAAATAGTTCTTCAACCTGTCTCGGGCTTCTTTCTTGTGAGGTGGGAAGCCGTTGGCCCCGGGGTGAGACCTTTGATCGGTGCCTTGATCGTTGTCTTGTCATCGGCGTCGGGGATCCGAGACCTCTCGTTGCATGAACCTTCTCACGAAGTTCCGCGGTGGTTCCCCGTCCTTCCGCTTGCGTTGTACGGATACGAGGCTTCGGGCTGTTGTGTCATGGAACATCTGAAACGCTTGCATGAACTTTGTTTTGAGATCTACCCAGCTGTAGATCGAGTGTGGAGGCAGCAGTGAGTACCAATTCAGTACTGGTCCTTCGCAAGCTATGATGAAGGATTTGGCGAGTGCAACATCATCTCCTCCTGCCGAATTCACAGCTGACTCGTATCTCATGAGAAACTGCCTGGAGTTTCCGAAACCGTTGTACTTGGGAAGAGAGACAGGCTTGAACTTCGGCGGCCAAGGTGCTGTTTGCAGCCCTATTGACAGCGGCGATTCAGAATCCACGAAGTGTGAGACTCCGTTTCCCGCGAAAAAGTTTTCTTTCGGGGATTCTCTTGCGAGCGCGGGGTTCGCTGCGGTGTTTCTTGCCACGGAGGAGCTGTTCTCTTGCTCTTTCATTTCGTCAATTTCTCTCTGTATTGCTTGTATCTGCTCTTTTTCTTTGTTCGGTTTGCTCTAGCTTTTCAGAGATTTTTCTCTTCGCCTGCAACCGAGCCACGAACTTTTCTTTGTCTTTCTGTAGTTGTTGTATCTTTTGGTGGACCATGGCTAGCTCTCTGTCTATGGAATCATCATCAGCATCAACATTCTCGTGCTCTTGCTGTTCAGCAGGTTGTTCTTGGATGTGAGCTGTCTTTTCTGCTCTTGCCTTCATGAGGGCTTCGAGCTTCTCTCTTCGTTGCTGGTCTGTTACGTTCGAGGACTCAGGAACAAACGAGTTTTCGTTCCCCTGGGTGAGATGGCGATCTTCCTGGTTTGCCTGCGCTGGAGCAGTCTTCTTTGACTTCTTCTGAGGTGGCATCGTGAGTTTCTTTTCGGCTGGAACACGGTGGGCGCCAATGTTGGGGGGTACCCGAAAAATTCGGAATACGACCCTAACACGAGTAAAAGTTCTCAACACGTTCAAGCACAAAGTTAGAGCGCAAAGAGATCGTGATTCTCTCTACAAGTAGCACAAGTTCCAAAAAAGTACGAATCCGTTTACACGTGCCCTTGCACCCCCTTTTATAGGGAGACGAAGGGTCTTTTACATGCCGATAACACCCTCGGGCTCGGAGAATATTCCTAATGTGAACACACACAAGAATGTCTTTTCCCACCTAACATATTTACAAGTCTGCCACTAGTTCACACTCTAAACCCGGACTTTTTGGGACTACAACTTTGACTTTGCTTCTCCCGTGGTTCGTGAATGTCTTCGCCCGAAATTCCCGAACTAGGTCTTCAACAGATTCCCGAAGTGGCTCTTGCTTCCCAACAGGTTCGTGCGTGTTCACGTGCTTGAGTCCCGAACAGAGTCTTCATCAGATTCCCGAATCGGCAGTTCTCCAAAGCTTGGACCATCAACAGTTGAGATTCCGGGCTCACGCATGTTCGTGACTCCGCCTCTTCACCGAATCAAGATTCCCGAATTCTGCACATTCGCGAATTCGTGACTTCACAGGTTCCAGGCTTCCGAGAATCGCGAATTCCCTACTCCCGAAAAACATGCTTTGAGAACTCTATTAAACTTAACGTTTCGAGGGTGACGGGTTTTCCCTGAATTCCCCAACACTCATCAATGACGACTTTTGGGACGGTCGACCCGGGTTATCAAACTCCATACCAAACATCTTTTCTCGTACGGCCGGTAGCATCCCTGCAACGGCCATGTCGGCCAACTGATCATTTGGCAGATTCAACGAAAAACACATGCCTTTGATTTCCCTGAACCTCCTGAGGAACTCCAAGGGCGTCTCACTGTGTCTCTGCTTCAGAGTGGCAAGGTTGATGAGCTTCTTTTCCGTGCTACCGCTGAAGTAATGGGCGTGGAATTTTCGCTCCGGCTCCCTCCATGTGCCAGGCGATTGGGGAGGCAAAGATGAGAACCACCGGAACGCCGGGGCCCGTCGGTGACATGGGAAAGTACCGACCCCGAACGCCTCTTCGGATGAGGCCTCTCCGAGCCGCATCGGATAGCGAGCAATGTGCTCCACCGTGCTCGTCGGCCATCTTCTCGAACCAAGATATCGTCCTCCGTACGCCTGTAGCTTGGCCGTAGCCTGGATTCGGGAGAGCATCGATGGCACCATAGTTCATCACTTCGTGGTAGCCCCCACCGTACAAATTCTTCGCGATCGCGTTGCTAGGCCGGGGCAATCCTGTAGGCGGAAGCAAGTGGAACTCCAGACGAGCCAAATGCCAACTCCCCATACGTGGGCTGATATTGGTTCGGCCGTTGCATCGGTTGACCTGTGCTGCCCGTGGAGGTGGGCCGGAGGACCGGCTGCCCTCTGCGGCTGCGCAGAGGGGGTTGAAGCGGGTTGACATCCGGCGCCTTGTGGAGGAGGCTGGACGGCTTGGCTTCCAACGCTGCCGTAGAGGAGGCGGGGCCGGGCTGGCTTCACAATGACGGCTGAGAACTGGACTCTCCAATCTCCACGCTGCCTCCCTGAAGGGGTGCTCGATTGAATACTTGCTCCATGCCCGGGCCGAAAACAGCCACCATCATCTGTTTGAATGCACCCAGGAAAGCTCTATGATGCCTGCTTAGCACGTCATCCGCGGCGTCTCGAAACACTTGCATGCATTCCTCCCTCTCCTGCAGAGTTGTAGCGTCACTCTCTCCTGGCAATAGAACCCTGGGCATCTCATTTTTGAGGTATGGGATGCCACTCCTGTTCTTTTTAAATGACAACAAGCACTTTTGTTGGAACTGATCCGTAGCATCCTTTAGCTGCTGCAACTGTTCCGGAGAGAGGTCCTCGATGTTGACATCCATAATGTCACTGATGTCATGCATCTTGATTTTCGGCTATTGGTCCCACTGGGCGTGCCAAAAAGTGTGTTGACGTAAAATCTGCACCTCACGCCAAGCACACAGCAAGCCGAATAAGCTAGCTTCACACGCACAAAGATTCCAAGACGTGCCAGTCATTTTTTGCTGAAAATTAACAAAAGACAAAGTAGTTAAATTCCAAAGCTTGGAACTTGCCGGGTGGTACCAGACAGTTCCATATTTGCGGCTAGAAAGCAAAGTGAGATGACATATAGCTATAAAGAGCTATCTGCCAGCAAATTAGAAACCATTCGGGAGCTTTAAAGTGCATAAAGTAACATAGACAAATAGATGATGTAAGCATGACGATAGATCGGTCTTTATTTGGATAAAAATGCATGTGTGCAAAGCCATGACCGATCCCGAGTGGTAAATAATATTAAACAATAAATGAAGTAAAAGCATGATCATAAATATGCAATAAACAAGCATGCATAGGTCCAAAGCACTAGTCTACCGCATGTCTAGGTACTTTAAAACCCGTCAAGCATGATACCAAACAAATCTATCCACCGCATGATACAACTTGTTTGAAATCATACCACCGTCCACAAATAGATCTATCCACCGCATGATACAATCTAAATATGGAAAGCTAAAAGCATACAATATTTAAAGCATGACTTATAAACACGTTTCACCCGTGAAAACATAATTGATTACGGCTGAACAGCCGAATCGGGGTCCATGAAGAAGGAACGAGCATTACCAAAGAATATAAATCTATCAGATTGAATCGGGATCTAATCCACCGGATGACTAGCCCCAAAACAACCCAAAAACCTGCATCTACCGCATGATACCCAGCTCTTTCAAGATTTATACAAGATTTGGTAAGCTTGAACCCGCAACACGTAACAATGAAGGATCAGATGGCGACTAGAGAGGGGGGAGTGAATAGGAGCCGGTAAAAATTCTTCTCAAAGAACCCGGCCTATACCCTAGTCAAATCCCGGTCACACACAAGCGATGGATCGAATCACACACCAATCTCCAAGACACCGAGGTTATGGATCAATTTTTAGTCTTAGGAACAATTCCTTGAAGCACACGCGGAAGCACGAGAAAGAAAAGGAGGAATCGAACCAAGAAGCGAATCACTCAGCCTCTAGCGGACTGTCCGGCCAGGCAGTGCGGACCGTCCGTGATGGGCCGCACGGACCGTCCGGCAGGGTACCGCGGACTGTCCGCACCCTTGCTGCGGACCGTCCGGCCTAAGCCGCGGATCGTCCGTTAAAGCAAACAGAACCTCCAGTAGCGAACCCCAAAAAACGGACCGTCCGCGGGGTGCACGCGGACTGTCCGCCAGGCACCCACGGACCGTCCGCCCGCTGCTGCGGACCGTCCGAAACTTCGTCCAACCAAAACTCAAAATCACGACGGATCGAAACGAAAGGCAAGCAAGAACACGAAGAACACCTGACGAACTCGTGCGGCGCGGACCGTCCGCCTGGACGCCGCGGACCGTCCGCGAGGCTCGGACAGAGCAGAAAACAGCTCGACCTCGAAGGTCAACTCCCCCAAATCATCATCGGATTTCCCAAATGGTTGAAGCTATGGAGACAAGGGTTTGGGGACTTGAAAAGCGTCACACAAGGATGCTATAGCCCAAAAAACTTACCTCCTAACTCCCTAAATCACCGGGAATCGGGAATTCTTTGAGCACCACCAAAAGCTAGGGCACCGAACGAAAATCCTTGAATCGAAGTGGTTTCCCGGCGTTTGAGGGCACAAGATCAATCACAAAGATGCACGAGACATCTATCCATGTTTCCCTCAAAGAAATCCAGGGAGAAACCCACTCAAATCTGCGAAATCACACTGAGAACAAAGGCACGAAAACAAGCACAAAAAGACCACGAAAAACACAACTCCGAATCTTCCATACAAACCAGGAAAGATTCACAAGGTCTAGCATGCCGCCCTAGCATCCATCCCTCTCAACAAATCTCTCATGAAGCTCTCATGCTAGCCTAAAGACAATGGAGAAGAAAATAGCTACGAAAATGAGAAATGGGAGGCGGGAAATGAAACCCTAAGTCGCTTGAGAGAGGGAGCCACTCACACACCCTCATGGCTTATATATCGGGTCCCGCCCGAGTGGTAATCGACTCGACTACCCCTAACTTAACTGCGACGATACAACCCACGCAGGGGCATTCAGGTAATGTTTGTGGGTCTTGATATCGGACGGCCACGCCTTTGCCGCACCTCGCGTCCTCCCGACGCAAGCATGCGATCCCGCCGCGTGTCCTCCGCTTCGAAGCTTCCCGACACGCCCGGATCCCGTCTCCATCGTGTTGGGCCCTCGGTCTTGGTTTTGAGGCCCAAACCAAGAAACCATCCTCCGATGGTTTTGTGGGCAAACCACCAAACCCCGCGTGCTCGGTCCGGCCTCCCGCCAAACCACTTGACTCGACCGCCACCGTGCACCGGCTCGATTGTCCATGACTTCGTCTTCCTCGTGTCGCCACCATGTGGCCCGCACCCCGGTCCCGCTTGTCCACCGGGTCCCTCGAACCGAGCCTACTTGCCTCTCCATCTCCCGGAGGCCCCTCAAGGCTGAAGACCTTTCGCGCCCGTTCTTCACCTACAACAACACGAACTAGGCCGCAGCCTACACCTGCGCACTGAGCCAAGAGTCAATCCAACACCCGTTGTCAATCACTCCTCACTGAGGAGCGGTCAACCATCGACCACCGGGACGCTCCTGGTCCTCAATATCCCCCTTGATGAGTGCATTGACAACACACAACGCGAAATGAAATTCAGAGAAAGAAAGAAAGGAAGAAGAAAGAAAAACAAAGAAGCTCAACTCATGACCAAAACCGAAGAAAGGCGAAGAAAGGTCACAAGCCAAGCAAAGCACAAACTCCACACCGAAAACAGCAAGAAAGCTCCCCCTGAACATGTGGATGCAAACTTCCAAATTTCAGCTCACCTCTTCGAATTTTCATTAAGCTCATCTCTTCTCCCCCTTGTTGACAATGTATGAATCAAGTTGAAAATGCGAAATGCAAAACAAGACATATAAACATCTACATGAGCTTCTCAAATAGGCCAAATTTAGTGTCAAAGGCTAAAAATGAGACAAAGATCACACATATGAATCATAGCATAGTCAAAGCATTGCTACAAGTAATATAGGAAAATACAAGCATGTGACGAAGCAAAATTTTCAGATTTAAGTTGTTTTACCAAAGAAGGCTCGCTTCACACGTAAAAGCCTATCCATGTCACACTTGAGCCACAAACATGCATACCATCAAAGATCATACAAGGATATCAAATTCTCAAGCAAAATATCATGGCAAACACCCATAAAGCAAAGCATGTCATGTCAAACCTCATGAGCCATGTGTCCACTTCGGGGAGACTTCTCATCCGGTGAACATCATGCAACATGTTTTGCACCCATATGTGAAAGATAAGACATTTTAAACACGGACATGATGGATGGAGCATTTTTCGAGCATTATACACTTCTTTGCAAGATTAATTCATTTCATGGTACATGAAGTGCCTTTGCGGCAAAAAGAAGCTTATGCTCCCCCATGAATGCAACATAGGCTAAACATTCACAATGATATTTGGCCTTTGGACCAAATGCAAGAAAAAGACATCCAAGCACAATCTAAGCATGAAAAGCACATTTAGACCAAAGGCGTGACATGGATACACTACTACACACGAGTGGAGCACATTTCACCAAAAATTAGTCAAGATTAGCATTTATTTCAAAAAGAGCTATCTCACCACACATATATCCGAAATATTCCAAGAGCATAGCCTCACATCACCATTTCTCCACACATATGACCAATATCTCACAAATAGCCAAATAGACTCAAATAAGGCATATGAAAGAAGCTCATCATCCTAAAATGCAATATGATACAAATGCAACATGATATATGACAAGATGGCTATCCTACCATGGTTTGTACAAGCAAGCAAAACATGTATATACATCAAAGTAAAACATGGTATCATACATATGATACAAAGAAAATCCCGCAAGAATCAACTAGAAAGGGCAACAAACCCCAAGTTCCCCCCGCAAGCGCACAAATGTAGCTTGGTCGAGAGGCTTTGTAAAGATGTTGGCTAGCCGATCTTGGGTAGGGACATGACTCAACACAATGGTTCCTTTTTCCACATTGTCCCTCAAGAAATGATACCTCACTTCAATGTGTTTGGTTACGGGAGTGAAGCACTAGGTTTTTTGCTACGCTTATGGCACTCGGTGCTATCACACGAAGTGGGATGCGGGGGCACTTCTCACAAAAGTCTCTCAAAGTGTATGAAATCCACAACAGTGGGAACAACAACTCGCGGTTGCAACATACTCTCGCCTCGGAGGTAGACCGAGCTACACTAGATCGCTTGCGGGAAGACCATGAAACCAATGAAGACCCAAGGAAGCGGCAAGTACCGAAGTAGACTTCCTCTCGACTCGACAACCAAGCAAAATCCGCATCGGAAAAACCATGAAGAGAGAGAGTCGAGTAGGAAGAATACCAAAGGCCAAGACCGGGGGCGGACCGTAGGTACCCGAAGATCCTCTTGACGCGCTGTCGATGTGATGTCCTCGGCGAAGCTCGAAAACGAGCGCACGGACAAACGCTGAACTGTATGTCTGGCCTCGTCGCCGTCAAGTAGAGGAGGGAGCCAATCATGCTCCTGTACTCCCGCTGGTCCACTGGTTCTCCGTCCTCATCCGCATCCAAAGTGGCCGTACTCCCCATGGGAGTCGACATCGGCTTCACATCTTGCATACGGAACTTCTTCGACATGTCTTTCGTGTACTTGGTCCGGTGCACGAATGTTCCATCCTTCACTTGCTTGATCCGCAGCCCAAGAAAATACCGCAACTCGCCCATCATGCTCATCTCGAACTTCCCGCTCATCTCATCGCAAACTTGGCAACAAGGTTATGTGACGAGCCACCAAAGACAATATCATCCACGTATATCTGAACAATCAACAAGTCATTTCCATGGTTGAGGAGAAACAAGGTCCTATCCACGGTACCCATCACAAACCCTCTGCTCAACAGAAAACCTCTCAATCTCCCATACCGGGCACGGGGCGCCCGTTTCAACCCATACGGAGCTCTTTTCAATCCGTACACCCCGTGTGGGTACAACTCACTCTCAAACCCGGTGGTCGCTTCACAACACCTCCTCCGTATGACCCCATTCGTAAAGGCACTCTTCACATCCATACGAAACAACTTGAACCCTTTAGCCACGGCAAAGGCTAGAAGGATCCGAATTGCCTCAAGACGGGCCACGGGAGCAAAGGTCTCCTCATAGTCGATCCCCTCTTTCGACTAAACCCCCGAGCAACAAGTCCGGACTTGTTCCTCACAACCATCCCATTTTCTCCCTCTTTGTTCTTCCAAACCCACTTGGTTCCTATGGGATGGCAATTTGGAGGTGGTTCAACTAACTCCCACACACGGTTCCTCTCAAAGTTTTCCAACTCCTCATGCATAGAATTGACCCAGTTTGCCTCGGATAAAGCATGTCCAATGTCCTTGGGCTCAAAGGTGGCAACAAAAGCAGCATGAGCAAAATGAGAGGAATTCCTGGACCTTGACCGTGTAGTACGTTCGTCGATGTCCCCAATGATCTTCGACAGGGGATGCACTTCTTGAATCCGCCGGGGAGCCTCACGCCTCGAGACTACCTCCCCCTCACCTTCGCCTTCTCTCGCCTAGTCCTCTTGCCGCACCGTCGTCGTCCATGAAGTAGACGGTCCACGCTCCATAGTGGTCGTAGGGGAAGTAGTGGGTAGACCCTTAGCTTCAGGCACATGGTTCTCCCCATCATCATCTCCAGCTTTGTCCTTCTCCTCTTCAAAGAGGACCTCGGCCATCTCCTCATCACCTGCACATTCAAATCCAAGAGAGGTACATGGCATTGTCTCGTCGAAGGTTACCTCGCAAGTCTCCATGATTTTGTTAGTCTCAAGGTTAAGCACCCTATAGGCTCTAGAGTGGTTAGCATATCCAAAGAAAATACCATCACTAGACCTAGCCTCAAACTTGTCGAGTTTTCCCTTCTTAAGAATAAAGCACTTGCAGCCAAGAACTCGGAAATGACTCACCTTGGGTGCCCGACCATGCATCGGCTCATAACAGGTCTTCTTCTTGAAAGCTCGCAATAAAATCCTGTTGGAAACATGACAAGCCGTATTGACCGCCTCAGACCAATACCTCCTAGGAGTCCTGTGCTCATCGAGCATCGTCCTAGCCATCTCACAAAGAGTCCGATTTTTCCTTTCCATAACTCCATTTTGAGGGGGCACATAAGGGGTCGAATACTGATGTTCAAGACCTAGATCACGACAAAAGGCATCAAAACGAGAGTTCTTGAACTCTGAGCCATTATCACCGCGGATAGCTCAAATAGCATTCCCATGCCTCTCGTTTTTCAACCTCACAATCGGATCTCGAACAAAACCAAATGTCTCACTCTTATCCTCCAAGAAGAACACCCGGGCATAGCGAGAGTAATCATCCACCACAACAAGGACATACCACTTCCCACCCACCGAGCGAACTAGAGCCGGCCCCACAAGGTCCATTTGCAACGGCTCTGTCGGACGCTCGGTCATGACATCGGTCAGGGGTGGATGGGGAGTGGCTACCATCTTGCCATGCCTACACGGCGCACAAACCAAATCCTTCTCAAGCTTCAACCTCGGCAATCCTCGGACAAGGTCAAGACCACTCAAGCGGGAAACCAAATCAAAGCTCAAGTGTCCCAACCTCCTATGCCCTTTCCACAAATCGGAAGAAGGACCGGCCATCAAACGGCGAGAGGGGGACCCAAAGAGCGAGAGAAATCAGCCCCGAAAATCCGACCCTCGGGGATGATCATACGAATTAGATCACCTCGAGAATCACGCAAACGAGACTCGCCGGACTTGAAACACACCTCAAAACCCTCATCAAGCAACTGAGAAACCGAAAGCAAATTGAAACCCAAAGACTTCACAAGAGCAACCCTCTTCAACGTTACCTTGTCACTCACATGCACAACACCCTCAGAAATCACCCTTCCTCGTCCATTGTCCCCAAATGTGATGTACATCTTTTCCTTCAACGGGGGTGAGGTCGAAGAACCACTTCTTATCTCCGGTCATGTGTCGAGAACACCGGAGTCGATCAACCAAATGTCCTTCAAGCCTCCCGCCCGTAGTCGAAAACAAGAACGAGAATGAGCTAACGACTCGACACCGGGGTTAGCACAAAGAAAGTCAAACCGAGTGTCGAGCCATCTACTCAAAAGAGGGGTTAGCAAACATCATTCCCTTGCCATCGAGCTTCCCATGTCCCATGGAAGGAGTACGAGCACCACGAGGGGGAAAACGTGGTCCTTAGCTCCTCTCGGAACCCAAAGCTGCGATCATCTCCCCTAAACCCATATTGAGGACGAGTAGGGGGACGTCCAGCAAAGCCACCACGAGCCCGACCAAACCTCTCACCAAGCACGCACACCATCGTCTCTCCTCTCAAACATCGCACCACCACCTCTCCGTGGGAACACCGCCAACACTCCTCACACTTGCCACACCCCCGTGGAAGTGGCACTCTAGACTCGGGAATACCATGAGATCGGCGATACTGTCCGGTTTGCTTGCTCCCTAGCAAGCCTCTCATCCCTCTTCCTTTTGTAGCAAAATTCTGCTAGGTGTCTCTCCTTGCCACAATACTCACATCCGAAGGGGATGGGTTTTGGTTTTGGCTCGGATTCTCACTAGGCTTCACACCCTTCTCACTCACTAACCTCACCGGTTTCTTGAGGTCATTTGTCTTAGGTGGGAATTTGGGTGGATCTTGGGTTGTGTTAAGCTTGTTGCAAAGGTGGTTGGGCTTTGTTGTGGAAGAGTTCTTGGGTGCTTTTGGAAGTGGGACTTGGATGTCTCCGATCACCTCAAACTCGGGGTTAGACTCAACATACTTCTCATACAAACTCTCCCCACTTGTTCTCTCCCACTTTCTCACCCAACTTCTCAAAACCCAAACCATGACCATCGGCTCTCTTGAACTCCTCAATCATGATTTTCAATTGAGGTTCCCGCCGTACAACCAACCCAACACCTTCCTCAAATAGTCATTCTCCTCATAGATGACATCCAAATGGGAAGTAAGTTCAAGATTGCGCAAAGTAACTTCATCACAGCTAGAGCATGCATTTGCAACGGGAGATTTCAAAGATGGTTCCAAAGAACTAATGGTAGAACGAGCATCAACAAGCTTAGCATGCATAGTAGGACATGATTTACAAGCACCAAGCAAAGTGGGTCTAGGCTTAAGCTCATAATATTCAGTCCTAAGAGCATCTAGTTTAGCCAAAGTGGAAGCATTCTTCTCATTAAGCAACTTGATCTCATTCAACCATGCATCACACTCAAGACACTCAACATCATCAGGAGTAGTAGGAGCAAGTTTCAAAGAGTCATTCTCAAGTTTCAATTCAAGCAATTTGGACTCTAACTCTCCTACTTTCTCACTAGCATTCTCAAGTTGAGCCCTAAGATCTTTCCTCATCTTTTTGGCATCTCTTAGCACACTATCACGGTTGTCAATCAAGCCATTCAACCTAGTGATCTCAGCAAGCAAAGAGTCGGGGTCACGATTTACCTCATCCTCCGAGTCGGAGTCGTTGTCTTCCTTGTCGCTCTTCTTGCTGCTCGAGCTATGGTCCATGCCACAAAAGCCTTCAAGTGTCACACATCTCAATCCACTGAGGTTCCGGCTTGCACTCTTCTTGTCCTTGCACCTCCCGGCGTCTTCATCTTCACTGCTTGAGCTTGACTGCGCGTCGCTTGAGCTCGAGTAGACGTCGCTTGCACCGGCCACCATAGCTCTTGCTTTGTTCTTCTTGTAGCCGCCCTTGCTCGGTCGCCACTTCTCCTTGTCCTTGCTCTTGGACTTGCTGAAGTGCTTACCCTTGGAGGAGTACTTGTCTTCACGCCTTGGGTGCGCCTTGTACTCGCTCATCTTGTACTTGTTCTCCTCCGCTTCCGGGCACTCGGCGATGAAGTGGCCACGCTTGCCACACTTGTAGCACGTCCCTGAGCTCCGCCTTGCATTCCTCCGACTCTCGTGTAGTCGATCAAACCTTCTTGAGAGCAAGGCCAACTCCTCCTCGCCCAAGACATCAAACTCCTCATCGGGAATAGACATAAGAGAAGACAAGGAAAAGCGTCGATAGGAAAGGTTAGCTCTACCCTTTGATCCGCCCACAAGAGCAAGACTATGGTTAGTCGAGCCCTCATGCTTGGATTGCAACTTCCGTCATCCTCGGCCACTTGAGCTTTGAAAAGAGGTCATCCAACTCAATAGTCAAATACGCCGTGACTCCTTGATGGCCTCAATCTTAGCACCCCAAACATTTGGGTCCAAGACATGCAAGAGCTTCAAAGCTCGATCATTCTCGGTGTAAGGAAAATCCTCAACATTAGCTTTCATGTTGTTCACGATGGCGGTGAACCTCTCGAAACATCGCATCAATGTCCTCACCGGGAAGTGGAGTGAAGTTCTCATATTGCATCCGGTAAGAAACAAAGAGGCGAGCCTTCACATGGTTATCACCACCGTGAGCAACCAACAACTTCTCCCAAATTTGCCAAGCAAGATTCAAATGGCGAACACGCTCAAACTCAGGATCACACAAGCTTCGGACCAAGTGATCAACGGCTTTTGCATTTGCCTCATACTTGGCCTTAGCACCAGCATCGGTCACCATAAGAGTATGGATGTTGACCGGAATAGCATAGGTCTTGTCAAGAACAATGAAATCCAACGGCTTCCCACGAAGAAAGATCATCATACCGGCCGCCCACTTGTGGTAACCCTTGCCATCGAAGTGCGGCGGACCGCCCCCGCTCAACGTACGCCATCTTAGGATTCAAGATTTGTCAAAGTTGCAAAGAATCCGGCACCAAGCTCGATACCAATTGAAGGATCGGATGGCGACTAGAGAGGGGGTGTGAATAGGAGCCGGTAAAAATTCTTCTCAAAGAACCCGGCCTATACCCTAGTCAAATCCCGGTCACACACAAGCGATGGATCGAATCACACACCAATCTCCAAGACACCGAGGTTATGGATCAATTTTTAGTCTTAGGAACAATTCCTTGAAGCACACGCGGAAGCACGAGAAAGAAAAGGAGGAATCGAACCAAGAAGCGAATCACTCAGCCTCTAGCGGACTGTCCGGCCAGGCAGTGCGGACCGTCCGTGATGGGCCGCACGGACCGTCCGGCAGGGTACCGCGGACTGTCCACACCCTTGCCGCAGACTGTCCGGCCTGAGCCACGGACCGTCCGTTAAAGCAAACAGAACCTCCAGTAGCGAACCCCGAAAAACGGACCGTCCGCGGGGAGCACGCGGACTGTCCGCCAGGCACCCGTGGACCGTCCGCCCGCTGCTGCGGAACGTCTGAAACTTCGTCCAACCAAAACTCAAAAACATGACAGATCGAAATGAAAGGCGAGCAAGAACACGAAGAACACCTGACAAACTCGTGCGGCACGGAACGTCCGCCTGGACGCCGCGGACCGTCCACGAGGCTCGGACAGAGCACAGCCCGACCTCGAAGGTCAACTCCCCCAAATCATCATCGGATTTCCCAAATGGTTGAAGCTATGGAGACAAGGGTTTGGGGACTTGAAAAGCGTCACACAAGGATGCTATAGCCCAAAAATCTTGCCTCCTAACTCCCTAAATCACCGGGAATCGGGAATCCTTCGAACCACCAAAAGCTAGGGAACCAAACGAAAATCCTTGAATCGAAGTGGTTTCCGGCATTTGAGGGCACAAGATCAATCACAAAGATGCACGAGACATCTATCCATGTTTCCCTCAAAGAAATCCGGGGAGAAACCCACTCAAATCCACGAAATCACACCGAGAACAAAGGCACGAAAACAAGCACAAAAAGACCACGAAAAACACAACTCCGAATCTTCTATACAAACCAGGAAAGATTCACAAGGTCTAGCATGCCTCCCTAGCATCCATCCCTCTCAACAAATCTCTCATGAAGCTCTCATGCTAGCCTAGAGAAAATGGAGAAGAAAATAGCTACGAAAATGAGAAATGGGAGGGAGGAAATGAAACCCTAAGTCGCTTGAGAGAGGGAGCCACTGACACACCCTCATGGCTTATATATCGGGTCTCGCCGGAGTGGTAAATGACTCGACTACCCCTAACTTAACTACTGACGATACAACCCACGCAGGGGCATTCAGGTAATGTTTGTGGGTCTTGATATCGGACGGCCACGCCTTTGCCGCACCTCGCGTCCTCCCGACGCAAGCATGCGATCCCGCCGCGTGTCCTCCGCTTCGAAGCTTCCCGACACGCCCGGATCCCGTCTCCATCGTGTTGGGCCCTCGGTCTTGGTTTTGAGGCCCAAACCAAGAAACCGTCCTCCGATGGTTTTGTGGGCAAACCACCAAACCCCGCGTGCTCGGTCCGGCGTCCCGCCAAACCACTTGACTCGACCGCCACCGTGGACAGGCTCGACTGTCCATGACTTCGTCTTGCTCGTGTGGCCACCATGTGGCCCGCACCCAGTCCCGCTTGTCCACCGGGTCCCTCGAACCGAGCCTACTTGTCTCTCCATCTCCCGGAGGCCCCTCAAGGCTGAAGACCTTTCGCGCCTGTTCTTCACCTGCAACAACACGAACTAGGCCACAACCTACACCTGCACACTAAGACAAGAGTCAGTCCAACACCCGTTGTCAATCACTCATCACTGAGGAGCGGTCATCCATCGACCACTGGGACGCTCCTGGTCCTCAAACAATCTAGATTGAATCGGTTTCGGCTATCAGGGAACATGTGATCCACGTGCTATTTAAGCCAAGGATACGAACTCGATTCGCATAAGGATCATCAAAAGAGATAAAGCTGATTCAAATCAATCTAGATTGGGCAAAGAAGTGTTACATGAATTTAAACATAAAGTAAAACTCAAAGGAACACAGGGTAACTTAATGAATCTATTGAATCTTGCCAAAATTCAATAGAGTCGATAACTAGCTTCAAGCTAGATCTTAGCCCACCGCATGGCTCATGATCTAACAAGAAACCCTCTTGAACCAAGCTTGAATCTACCGCATGACACTAAGCATGGTAACAAGACTACTTGCATCAGATCGAAATCCACCGCATGATACTAGACATGATACAAGGTTGCCGGTACTCACGGAGGTCGACGGATCGATGAACCCTCTCGAAGAACTCGACGACACGACAAAGGACTCAAGGGTTTGGCATAAAGCCGGTTGTATTGAGAATGTTTCTGATGTCTGTTACATACATTCAGGGTCCATATTTCTACCCTGTCAAGCATGACTTCGAATGGATTTGATACCTAATTTATCTCTAAGCGTGATTGCTTATACATCCATTCACCTCTTCCGCTCGGGCCACGTCATCACGCAAATCCCACAAAATCAGCGCAACAGTTTCTTTGCCGAACGGAAACGAATTGCCGACCGCGGACTCTTCTGCCGAATTCATCTGAAGAAAACCTTCCTTCTGCCGGACGGACTCTTCACCGCATTGGACCCACAGGTCAGACTCCTTACCAAATTTTGGTGTTAACAATGCTACATAATGTACGCATCTATACTTTCAGGTCAAGCTTCAGCGATGACTTCCCAGGACGCTCCGAGTACCTCCACCAGCGCGGCTAGTTTCCAAACTCGGGGGCTACGCCCAAATCACTACTCAACAACAACTTGAGTAGTCTCTGCTAGCTCTGTAGCTCAGGGGCTCAGAACCAACAACTACTCGACGTGGCTCCTACGGCTCACCTGGCGACGAGCTCGAGGGCTGAACGCTACAAGTGTACTCAGATGATGACTTCCGCAAACACTGAAGACCCTTGGATTGATTCTCCAATCGTAACAAGGCTCGGGGGCTACTAGGCTACAACCATCAGTTGATTTTTTCAAGACGGAAGCAGAATCAAGATTGACCCTCAGCCAGAGTCTACAACTCAACCTAAGGCTCGGGGGCTACTCCATATGGAGTGCGATTTTGCAACCGCACTTCCATATAAATCTCGACTTCAAGACAAATGAGCTGGACCACCTTCCAGCCTCGCGGCAGTTCAAGTACTATTGAAGACTTCTCCAAGCAGTACTCGAGGACGCTCAAGAACTACTCGAAGAGGCTTCAAGACTACTCGAACTACTACTCTCGGCTCCAACGTGCTCGGGGGCTTGTCGGGCATACACCCCGGTACTCATGCAAGGAAGGAGGAAGAGTAGAAGGCTGTCGGTGTTTTAGACCGGCAAACCTACCAAGGGGGTACCCGAGGTAGTAGATTGTGCGGTGGGGATCGTGATCGGGAGACCGAGAACTCGAAGGTATGCGCAAGGACACGGGACACAAGATTTATACGGAGTTCGGACCGCCGGGGTGGCGAGCCCTACGTCCCGTTTGAGGGATCAAGTATGGCGCCCGCGCTTGGTGTTGGTTGTCCCCGGAGGGAGTGGGGGTGTGCGGCTAGGTACCCGGCCCTCCTTTATATAGTCCAGGGGGCGGGTTCCTAGTCGGTTACAAGGCAGGAGTCCTAGTAGGAGTACACAGAGCGAGTCCTAGTAGGAGTACAGGGGAATTCTAGTAGGAATCCGTCTTCTACTATTCTTCCTTCCTTGCATGAGTACCGGGGTGTATGCCCGACAAGCCCCCGAGCACGTTGGAGTCGAGAGTAGTAGTTCGAGTAGTCTTGAAGCCTCTTCGAGTAGTTCTTGAGCGTCCTCGAGTAGCGCTTGGAGAAGTCTTCAATAGTACTTGAGCTCGCCGCGAGGCCGGAAGGTGGTCCGACTCATCGGTCTTGAAAAAAATTTGAATGATGGGTGTAGCATAGCGACCCCCCCGAGCCTTGAAATGATTAGGTAATCAATCCAAGGGTCTTCGGTGTTCGCGAAGCCATCATCCGAGTACTCTTGCGGCGTGTAGCCCCCGAGATAAGAGAGCCGTATGAGCCACGTCGAGTAGTGATTGGTGAGGAGCCCCCGAGCTTGAGAGCGAGCGGAGCATGCTGAAGTTATCTTCAAGTAGCTCCCGAGCTGGAGAGATTCCAAGTAGCAGTTTGGCGTCGAGCCGTGGAGCTTGAGAAGTAGTCGTGCCGTCAGAGCGGACTTTAGAATGCGGCTTAAAAACCGAAGTTGACTTTGTGCCGCGCGGAGCGACTTTGAGATGCGACTTGAAATCCGAAGTCGACTTTAGTTGCCGCGCGGAGCGGACTTTGATATGCGACTTTAGAAGTCGACTTTAGGATGCCGCGCGGAGCGGACTTTGATATGCGACTTTAGAAGTCGACTTTAGTTGCCGCGTAGAGCGGACTTTAGGTGCTACTTGCGGTAGTCGACTTTGTGCCACGCGGGGTGGACTTAAGATGCAAAAAACGAAAAGCACTTTCCGGAAAGCCAAAGCGAATAAAAAATCGAGAAAAAAGAGTAGTTTTGCCGCCGGAGCGGGCTTAAGATTGCGACCGGAGTCGGCTTGTGCCACCGGAGTGGGCTTAAATACCGAGCCATGGATTTCAGACCCAAGGTACAGTTGCCGCCGGAGCGGGCTTGTGCCACCGGAGTGGGCTTGGATGCGACCGTTAGCGTCGACTTGTGCCACCGGAGTGGGCTTAAGTACCTGAGCCATGGATTTCAGACCCAAGGTACAGTTGCCGCCAGAGCGGGCTTGAAGGTGCGACCGGAGTCGGCTTGTGTACCTAGGCCATGGATTTCAGACCCAAGGTACGAGTGCCACCGTAGTGGACTTGAAGGTGCGACCGGAGTCGGCTTGCGTACACGGGCCATGGATTTCAGACCCAAGGTACGGAGCGCGAGTACTTAGGGCACTTGGACCCATGGTACAGAGCATGAAGACCACGTGCAGCTAGGTTCCATCTTCGCCAGGACCCGAGGGCCGCTTACAGCTAGGTTCCATTGAAGCTTACACACGTAGTATGCCACTGAAGATGCGACCGGAGTCGACTTTAAGATGCCGCACGGAGCGGACTTTAGAATGCGACTTTAGAAGTCGACTTTAGATTGCCGCGCGTAGCGGACTTTAGAAACTGCCTCCTAGGGATAGCCCCCGAGTTGATGAAGTAGACTCGCGGCGACTTGATTGATATGCCCCAAGAGTAGTCGGCGAGTGTAGCTCCCGTGAAAACCCGCCGAGAAGCATACACAAATGAGTAGTCGGCAAGTAGTCCTACATGATGAGGAGAACAAGCCAAGAGAACAAGTAATCATTTAGATAAATGACTTAGTCTTTGCGCTGGGCGGACTTGTTGATGAAATCGTGGCGGTCGGCGATGGAGCCACGAGGGTTGTTGTTGAAGTTGACTAGTCGAGTTGATTCCGACTAGTTGTTGGGGGCGTGATCGTCGTTCTCGACTAGTTTGGAAAACTAGTCGAGATGAATGGTCGACGCGATGCGACCGAGGAAGATGACGTCGTGGCGGCATGCGGCGCACTCGGAGTAGAGCCGGTGTTGCCGCGAGGCAAGTAGTCACCACGCACGGTGTGGCTGAAGTAGAGCCAGCGTGGCCGCAAGACGAAGTCGCGGCGCACGGAGTGGTCGACGACGAGCCCGGGCGAGGCGGAGTTGTCGACGATGACGAGCGCCGCGACGAGCCGCGTGACGAGCCGGGCGACGCGCGGGGGCACCCCGGGACGCGCGGCGAAGACGAAGTAGTCGACGACGAGCGCCGACGACGAGCGGCGCGAGGAGCCGCGTGACGAGCCGCGCGATGTGCCGAGGCCCCCCGGGACGCGCGGCGAAGATGAAGTAGTCGACGACGAGCAGCGCTGACGCACGCAGCGGCGCGACAAGCCGCGTGACGAGCCGCGCGACGTACGGGGCACCCCGACGCGCGGCAGACGAAGTAGTCGACGACGAGGCGGGGCCGACGACGAGCGGCGCGAGGAGCCGCGTGACGAGCGCGCGCGACGTGCCGAAGGGCACCCCCGGGACGCGCGGCGAAGACGAAGTAGTCGACGACGAGTAGTCGACGACGAGCGGCGCGAGGAGCCGCGTGACGAGACGCGCGATGTGCCGAGGCACCCGGGACGCGCGGCGAAGACGAAGTAGTCGACTACGAGTGGGCCGACGACGAGCGGCGCGACAAGCCGCGTGACGAGCCGCGTGGACGTCGCCGGGCACCCCGACGCGCGGCGAAGACGAAGTAGTCGACGACGAGCGCCGACGACGAGCGGCGCGAGGAGCCGCGTGACGAGCCGCGTGATGTGCCGAAGCACCCCGGGACGCGCGGCGAAGACGAAGTAGTCGACGACGAGCGGGGCCGACGACGAGCGGCGCGAGGAGCCGCAGGACGAGCCGCGCGACGTGCCGAGGCACCGCGACGCGCGGCGAAGACGAAGTAGTCGACGACGAGCGGCACGACAAGCCGCGTGACGAGCGCGCGCGACGTGCCAGGGCACCAGGACGCGCGGCGAAGACGAAGTAGTCGACGACGAGCGGGGGCCGACGACGAGCGGCGCGAGGAGCCGCGCGGACGAGCCGCGCGACGTGCCGAAGCACCCCGGACGCGCGGCGAAGACGAAGTAGTCGACGACGAGCGGGGCCGACGACGAGCGGCGCGAGGAGCCGAGTGACGAGCCGCGCGACGTGCCGAGGCACCTGGACGCGCGGCGAAGACGAAGTAGTCGACGACGAGCGGCGCGACAAGCCGCGTGACGAGCCGCGCGACGTGCCGGGCACCCCGGACGCGCGGCGAAGACGAAGTAGTCGACGACGAGCGCTGGACGACGAGCGGCGCGAGGAGCCGCGTGGACGAGCCGCGCGACGTGCCGAAGCACCCGGACGCGCGGCGAAGACGAAGTAGTCGACGACGAGCGGGGCCGACGACGAGTGGCGCGACAAGCCGCGTGACGAGCCGCGCGACGTGCCGAGGCACCCGGACGCGCGCGGCGTAGGTGAAGTAGTCGACGACGACGAGCCCGGGAGTAGTCGACGATGAGCCGAGCGACGAGCCGCAAGACGAGCCACGCGACGCGCCGAGGCACCCCGGGACGCGCGGCGTAGTCGAAGTAGTCGACGACGAGCACGGAGTAGTCGACGATGAGCCGCGCGACGAGCCACAAGAAGAGCCGCGCGACGTGCCGAGGCACCCCGGACGCGCGGCGTAGGCGAAGAGATCGCTGCGGCCCGAGGGAGTGGAGACGAGTACTCGTGGTGCATGGCGAGGTTGACGTAGAGCGCGTGCGGCCGGAGACGAGTAGTCGCGGCGCACGGCGAGGTCCACGATGAGCACGTGCGGCCGGAGACAAGTAGTCGCGGCGCACGGCGAGGTCAACGTAGAGCAAACTTGATCGGGTGACACGAAATCGATTCCGTGTAGAGTTTCGCCGAGCCTGCGAGTTGCTGGTCGTCGAATAGTTGTCCATGTGGTTTGTCGGCGTCGTCGAGCGGATTGATCTTGATGATTAAGGTCCTTCGAATTCGCCGGTGGTGATGATCACCCCTACCGGCGCGCCGGTGTCGGTGTTTTAGACCCAGGCAAACCTACCAAGGGGGTACCCGAGGTAGTAGATTGTGCGGTGGGGATCGTGATCGGGAGACCGAGAACTCGAAGGTATGCGCAAGGACACGGGACACAAGATTTATACGGAGTTCGGACGCCGGGTGGCGAGCCCTACGTCCCGTTTGAGGGATCAAGTATGGCGCCCTACGCTTGGTGTTGGTTGTCCCCGGAGGGATTGGGGGGTGTGCGGCTAGGTACCGGCCCTCCTTTATATAGTCCGGGGGGCGGGTTCCTAGTCGGTTACAAGGCGAGAGTCCTAGTAGGAGTACACGGAAGCGAGTCCTAGTAGGAGTACAAGGGAATTCTAGTAGGAATCCGTCTTCTACTATTCTTCCTTCCTTGCATGAGTACCGGGGTGTATGCCCGACAAAGATAGACTCCTACTAGAATTCCCCTGTACTCCTACTAGGACTTGCTCCGTGTAATCCTACTAGGACTCCTGCCTTGTAACCGACTAGGAACCCGCCCCTGGACTATATAAAGGAAGGCGGGTACCTAGGAGGACATCCACAATCCCTCGGGGAACAACACCAAGCGCGGGCGCAATACTACTCCAAACGAGACGTAGGGTAGCTACTCCGGCTACTCGAACTCGTATAAATCTTGTGTCTTGTGTCCTCGCGCGTACCTTCGGGTTCCAGATCATGGCGATCCTCACCTTCTACCTTGCTGCGGGTACCTCCCATGGAGGTCGAGAGGTTTAAACACCGACAGAACCTATTCTCGCGAGTGAGGTCATCACCCGACTTGTAACGGTCCTATAGCTTAGCAGCTATCGACCTATCATACTAGTAAGGACAAAGGTACCTAGGGATCATGCATATAGGGTTCCATTCAACTCCTGAACTTAAATGCACAATCATCCGTAGATAATTTGAATAACAAAATTTGAAAACTAGGTTAGATGCACCGGAGCTTGCCTTCGTCAGCTAGGTTAGCCTAGGCACCCTCGGTGTCGTCGAGCACTTCCATGTACTGCAGCGAAGCTTCTGCTCCTCCTTCCTCGGTTTCCGGGACAAGGGAGTAATCACCGTCCCGAAGATCTACATGGAATGCAATGGAAGGTTCAGGTGATGTGATAGTTTGTTATCTTATCCAACTCTTGTTGGTCATATTCACCCTAACAAGTATCTAGATAGCACATCTCTTTTAGGAAGGTTATTGGTTATACATGATTCATTCTTTTATTGCACATTTGAATAAATGTTTCTTTTGTACTTGTTATTTCATGTGAAGGTTTAATCCTTTTCCTCTCACTAGCAAGGGTATGAACAATATTTTTATTCATGATTTAATTCCTTACCAGCAAGGATATTTTATTAACTTTTAATTAAGTTAGGTAAAACTCTGCAAAAAGGGAAAATGAATTAAAAAGGGATTTTCCTTATTTAATTGTTCTTTAATCCTTTAAAGGGCTTTTAAGCTTTTTATTAAGCAACAAATTACTAAAAATTTAAAGAAGTGTTTCTTGAGCCTAGCAGCACCTATACTGGTCCACTGGACCCACATGTGAGGCTTGGAAGCTAGGAAATTAAATGTTATAGAAAATAACAAAGCTAGCTAGTGGTTCAAAATAAATGCATACAAAAATAAATAAGCACCAAAATGATCCAAACTTTATCATGCATGCTCTCTAGTTCTAGACAAGCCTAAAGAACCAGCATGTACACCTAAAAACTCTACTGATCTTGCTCCATTAATTTACAAAGGAAAACATGCACAAATTAAGAATAAATATTTCTGTTAAACCAAAAATCATAATTAATTCACAAGAGGTGTGTTTTGACATAGCAAGGCAGTATACACAAGTTTGGCACAAAAACACAAATATTTTTAGCTACAAAAATCATCTAGGCAGTTTATGCAGAAATGGAAAACAATTTATATAAAACGATTTACTGGATAACTTTGTGCAATTTTTGGCACAGGAGCTAGTAATGACAAGAATTACCACATATCCAAAACTTGGATGCAGAAAAGTTATAGTTTTTGAGTTATGGCAGATCTAGGTATTTCACAATCCTATTTTTCATGTTAAAAATATTTAGAATCGGACCATGTGAGAATAACAGAAGTTGTGGGATTTCTCTCCATGAATCCAACAAAATTGGTTTGGAATTTTTATGAATTTTCTACAATTTTCTAGGGATTTGCTACTGCACTGGACTAACTAGCAAGAAAACATAGATAACTTCTATTGTAAACCAGTCCCTAATTCACACAACAGCCCTTGGGTTTCACAAATATGCCCCTGCGGCGGCGGGGGAGCTTGCCGGCGGCGATGTGGGGCCGGACCAGGGCAACAAGTAGCAGGGGAGGGCGATTAGGCTCTCCCTTAGCTGATTGGTGGCGGTGGCGGGGCTGGGGCGAGCTCCGGCGAGCACCGCGGCGGCGACGGTTCCGGTGAGGCCCGCGACGGTGCAAGCCAATGCGTGGCTCGGGGAGACTCGAGTGGTGTCTAAGGGAGGCCTAGGCGTACTTGGACGGCGGCGAGCGCGGGCGGGGAAAGGACCTTACCGGCGGCGGCGGCAATGGCGGGATGGGGCGGGCGACGGCGCGCGGGAAGGGAGAAAAGGCCGGCTTTTATAGGCGCGCTCGCACTTGGTGACGACGGGTGACGGCGCGCGAGATGCTTTCGCCGTGCTACGGCGGCGGCGGGCGGCGCGCGTACGGCCGGCGCCGTGGACGGACCGGGGTCCGCCGCGCGCACGGCGTGGTACGGCGACGTGGCGCAAGATCGACTCGAGGCGCCTAGGGGCGGGGGGCGCGCGCGGGGAGGCGCGCGGGCGCGGACACCGAGGGCGGCCGGGCGCTCCGCGCGGCGCGCGGCCGGCGCGACGTCGCGGTGCAGGGCGCTCTGCCCTGATTTCAATTTGCTGGTGCTCTGTTTGAATTCAAATTTCTCCAAATTTTTGAATAGAACTTGACCAAGCGGTGAACATGAAAGTTAGAGATCTAGCTACCCTCTACAATTTTCAAAAAGGCTATAGGGGGTTTTCTCCACGGATTTTGAATTACACAAATGCCAACTTTGAATGTCAGCCTGTCCTTTTGAACAGTGAACCCTACCTTCGCAACCAATTTTTCAAGCTTTTCCACTCAAAATTTGAAATGCCAATCTACATGGAAGTTGTGTCCCTCAACAAGATGAACAACTTTCATAAAGGTAGAATTTTAAGTGTTTAGGTGAATTTTGGAGAACGCGGCAAAAGTTCCGGCAGACACCTATGGACACTAGGGGTGAAAGGGGTTTGACCAAGTCTTTGACCATGGGTTGGCCCCACAAGTGTGTCTACTAGTCAAAATGGTTCACTAGGGTAGGTTTGTGAGTTTTTCGAGGTGAGGGCCCAGGTTGACCGTGATTTGACCACTGTTAGCTGCTTTGACCGGCTGTTAGGGTTAATTAAAAACCTGGGGCGTCACAGCCTACCCCCCTTAAACGGAATATCGTCCCGAGATTCGATTAGGTAACGAAAAGATGGGTAGAAGAACTCACGGTTTCGAGATTGCAGGAAGCCCGGATACTTAGTGTTGAGATAGTCCTCCGTCTCCCAAGTTGCTTCTTCTCCCGTGTGATGACTCCATTGGATCTTATACATCCGTACGGTTTGTCTTCGGGTCTTTCGCTCTTTTTGGTGTAGTACTCTCAATGGTTGCTCGATGAGCGAGAAATCCGGCTCAATCCAAGCATTAGCTTCTGTGATAACTTCGTTCTCCGGCACATGCATTCCCTTCTTCAATTGATTTACATGAAACACATTGTGGATTGCGGAAAACCGTTCTAGCAACTGGATACGGTAAGCCACTGGCCCACATACTTCTATGACTTCATAGGGTCCAATGTAGCGCGGAGCTAACTTTCCTTTGACTTCAAACCTTTGCACACCCTTGGTGGGGGACACATTCAAATACACGTAGTCTCCCACTTCAAAGTGTCGGGGTGCGGTTCCCTTGTCATGATAACTCTTTTGCCTCATCTGAGCCATCTTCAAATTCTCTCTTATCACTTGCACTCTTTCTTTGGCATCTTTAACTTAGTCCGGACCAAAAAGTGTTCTCTCTCCGGCCTCTGACCAATTCAGTGGAGTGTGACATCTTCGTCCGTAAAGAGCATCGAACGGTGCCATCTTCAGACTAGCTTGATAACTATTGTTGTAAGAGAATTCTACCAAAGACAAACACTTGTCCCAACTCTTGTCAAAATGCAAGATGCTGGCTCGTAGCATATCTTCCAAAATCTGATTTATTCTTTCCGTCTGACCATCGGTCTGCGATGATAACTGGAACTGCGAATTAGCTTGGTTCCTAAACACTCATGCAATTGCTCCCAGAAACGAGCTACAAACTGAGTTCCTCTGTCAGAGATTATAGTCTTCGGAATTCCATGCAAACAAACTATGTGATCCATGTACAACTCTGCATATTGATGTACTAAATAAGTGGTATGCACGACAATAAAATGAGCGGTCTTGGTGAGTCGGTCTACGATTACCCAAATAGAATCTTTCTTTCTAGCTGTTAGGGGTAAACCCACAATGAAATCCATACTAATGTCATCCCACATCCACATGGGTATCGACAGCGGTTGGAGTACACCTGCCGATTTCAAATGGCTTGCTTTCATCTGGTGGCAAGTATCACACTCGGCTACATACTTGGCTATATCCACCTTCATATTGGACCACTAGAAATTCTGTTTCAGATCTTGGTACATCTTGGTACTGCTGGGATGAATAGAGAATTTGGACTTGTGAGCCTCATCTAGGATGATCTTTTTAATTTCCGGATCAACGGGGATCACAAGACGTTTTCCAAACCAGACCACATCTTGGTGATCTTTCTGGAAACAAGTATACTTAGGGTCACCCTCTGCTAGTTTCTGTTTGATGGTTTGTATATCTTCATCATTGCGCTGAGCAGTGACAATCCTATCATAAAGATTGGACTCTGCCGTCAAGGCATATAGACTTCCTTGTGGTACCACTTCTAAGTTGAGCCTTCTCATTTCTTCACATAATGATTCACTAACTGGCTCCAACTCTAGGTGGTTGCAGTGATCTTTGCGGCTAAGAGCATCCGCAACAACATTTACTTTTACCGGGGTGGTAGTGCACTTCTAGATCATAATCCTTAATCAACTCAAGCCATCTTCTTTGCCTCATATTCAACTCTGACTGAGTGAAGATGTATTTGAGACTCTTGTGATCAGTGAAGATGTTACAATGATTACCCATTAGATAATGCCTCCATATCTTGAGAGCGTGGACAACAGAAGCTAACTCAAGATCGTGGGTAGGATAATTGAGCTCATGAGGTCGAAGTGCCTGTGAAGCATAGGCAATGAATCGGCCTTCTTGCATAAGGACACAGCCGAGACCCGTGCCTGATGCGTCATAGAAGACTTCAAACGGTTTGGAATTATCCGGTTGCACTAGCACTGGGGCTGAGGTTAAGTGTTGCCTCAAGGTGTGGAAGGCTTTCTCACATGCTTTGCTCCACACGAACTTTACTCCTTTCTTGAGTAGTTCGGTCATAGATTTTGCGATTCTAGAGAAGTCAGGAATGAATCGACGATAGTACCCTGCCAATCCTAGGAAACTGCGGATTTGGTGTACGGACTTGGGTGGTTCCTAATCCATCACCTCTTGGACTTTGCTAGGATCTAAGGAGATACCATCATGGGAAATGGTGCGCCCTAAGAATTTCACACTTTTCAACCAGAATTCACATTTGGAGAACTTAGCATAAAGCTTATGATCTCGCAAACGCTGAAGGACAACTCGGAGGTGTTTGGCGTGTTCTTTCTCGCTTTTGGAATAGATGAGGATGTCATCGATAAAGACCACGACAAATTTATCGAGCTCCGTCATGAACACGGAGTTCATGAGGTACATGAAGTAGGCTGGGGCATTCGTGAGACCAAAAGACATTACCAAGAACTCGTAAAGACCATAACGAGCGGAGAAGGCGGTTTTAGGAATGTCACAAGGTCGAATTTTGATTTGATGATAACCAGAACGAAGGTCAATCTTAGAGAAGACTTCGGGGAAGAGGGTATTTGTTCTTGATGGTGACTGCATTGAGCAGTCGGTAATCCACACACATTCTCAAGCTACCATCTTTCTTTTTGACGAAAAGAGCAGGACAACCCCAAGGAGAAGATCTTGGGCGAATATAACCCTTATCTAACAATTCCTGGGGTTGAGTTTTCAGCTCGGCTAATTCTTTGGGCGGCATACGATAAGGTCTTTTGCAAATGGGTGCGGTACCCGGTTGGAGTTCGATTACAAACTCGACATCTCTGTCTGGTGGCATACCAGGCAACTCATCAGGAAAGACATCCAGATACTCACACACTACTGGAATTTCATCAAGAGGGGAGATAATGGTTACATAGGCACAGGAGTCGGTACCGTCCTTGAAAGGTAGGTACAAGGTAGTATGCCCGACCGTAGGTGAATTTATCTCTACGACCTTATCTGATATATCTGGAACCACCTTATGTTGGGTCATCCACTCCATACCCAAGATAACATCCATACCAACCAAGTTAATGACGATAAGGTTTGTTGGAATGATTTTACTGCCTAATCCCAAACATACTCCACGGATTAAGATATTAGAGGTGATTTGCCCTCCTGGAGTAATTATCTTATAAGCGGAAGTGGTATGAGAGCCCTTCAAACCCAATTTGCCTAACAGTTTTTCACTGATGAAACTATGGGTAGCTCCGGAATTAAATAAAATCTTAACAGGAGTGTCGTTGATAGAGAATGTACCCGTGAGCACTGAAGCTCCCTCTGGAATATCACTCATGGCAGTGAAGTTCAGCTTGCCTTGGCGTACTTGCACCATAGGCTTCTTAGCCGGAGTGGCAAGCTTGTTTCGCACTCGGATTACGTGGGTTGGGCTTGATCTGCCTGGGCTTTGGACACTCGCTGATGTAATGCCCTGGCTGACCACAGTTGAAGCAACGACGATCACCAATGTTGCGAGGAGGTGCATTAGCCTTTGGAGCCTGCTGCTGAGCATTGCGGAACTGGAAGTTCCCTGTGGGTTTGCTTTGGGATGGCTTCATTGTCCAGCGTCCAGTTGAAGATGGCTGGGATGGGCTTGGAACGTTCTTCTTCACAAAGCGAAACTTTTTGCTCGATCTGCTGCCCGAAGCAAAACCGGACATCTTCTTCTTGTCCTCGTGGACTTTCTTCATAGCGTCCTCTTGGGAGATAGACTTGTTCACTAGCTCATGGAAGTTTGTGGGCTCGAGCAGGTTCAGCCGCTCGTACAAGTTGCCATCTAGCCCGTCACGGAATCTCTCCATCTTCTTCGCATCCGTGTCAACGTGATGCCCACCATACTGGCACAAGCTGTTAAACTTCTGGGCGTAGCGGTACACTGTGTCAGGTCCTTGTCTGAGGGCCAACAACTCCCTCATCTTCCTATCCATCAGTCCCTTGGGAATGTGGTGACTCTTGAAGGCTTGCTTAAACTCGTCCCAATTGAAGGATCGCATGGCAACTAGAGAGGGGGGGGAGTGAATAGGAGCCGGTAAAATTCTTCTCAAAGAACCCGGCCTATATCCTAGACAAATCTCGGTCACACACGAGCGATGGATCGAATCACACACCAATCGCCAAGACAACAAGGTTATGGATCAACCTCAAGTCTTAGGAACGATTCCTTGAAGCACACGCGGAAGGACGAAGGAAAGGAGGGAGGAATCGAACCAAAGAGCAAAGCGGCCGGTCTACGGCGGACCGTCCGGCCGGGAGGAGCGATCCCGCACGAGCCACGCGGACTGTCCACCAAGGTACCGCAGATTGTCCGCACAGGTATGGCGGACCGTCCGGCCTGGGCCACGGACTGTCCGTTTAAGCCAACAGAACCTCCAGTAGCGAACCCCGACAAACGGACCGTCTGCGGGGAGCACGCGGACCGTCCGCCAGGCACCCGCGGACTGTCCGCACCTCTGCTGCGGACCGTCCGAAACTTCTTCCAACTAAAACTCAAGCCGAACAAGCTGGCTTCACACGTGCAGAGATCACGAGACGTGCCAGTCAATTTTCCCTGAAAATTAACAAAAGATAAAGTAGTTAAATTCCAAAGCTTGGAACTTGCCGGGTGGTACCAGACAGTTCCATATTTACGGCCATAGAGCCAAATGGGATGACATATAGCTACAGAAATCTATCTGCCAGCAAACTGAAAACCATTCGGGAGCATTAAAAAGGAAAAGGTAACATAACCGAATGGGTGACGCAAGCATGACGACGATCGGTCTTTGTTTGGACAAAGATGCACGTGCGCAAGATCGCGACCGATCCCCGTGGTGATCAACATTAAATAATAAATGAAGTAAAAGCGCGAGCATAAATATGTAATAAACAAGCATGCATAGATCCAAAGTACTAGTCTACCGCATGTCTAGGTACTTTAAAACCCATCGGGTACGACACCAAGCAAATCTATCCACCGCATGGTACAACTTGCGTGGGGATCGTACCACCTTCCACAAATAGATCTATCCACCGCATGATACAATCTAAACATGGAAAGCTAAAAGCATACATTATTTAAAGCAAACATTACACACGTGTTTTACTCGTGAAGAACATAACCGAATACGGCTGAACAGCCGATTCGGGGTCCATGAAGAAGGAACGAACATTACCAAGCGAGATAAATTTATCGAGATTGATTTGAAATCTAATCCACCGGATGACTAGCTCCAAAACAACCCAAAAACCTGCATCTACCGCGTGATACCCAGTTCTTTCAAGATTTATACAAACGTTGGCAAGCTTGAACCCGCAACACGTAACAACCTAGATCGATTCGGTTTTGGCTATCAAAGAGCACGTGATCCATGTATTAAAATAGCCAAAGGCACAAACTTGACTCGCATAAGGATCATCAAAAGGTATAAAGCCCATCCAAACCCATCTTGATTGGGCAAAAGGGTGTTACATGAATTTAAACATAAAGCAAAAACTCAAAGCAACACGGGGTAACTTAATGAATCTATTGAATCTTGCCAAAATCCAATAGAGCCGATAACTAGCATCAAGCTAGATCTTAGCCTACCGGATGGCTCATGACCTAACAAGAAACCCTCTTGAACCAAGCTTGAATCTACCGCATGACACTAAGCATGGTAACAAGACTACTTGCATCAGATCTAAATCCACCGCATGATACTAGATATGATACAAGGTTGCCGGTACTCACGGAGGTCGACGGATCGATGAACCCTCTTGAAGAACTCGACGACACGACAAATGGACTCTAGGGTTTGGCGTAAAGCCGGTTTGTATTGAGAATGATTACGTATATCTGTTACATGCATCCAGGGTTCATATTTATACCCTGCCAAGCACAACCTCGAATGGATTTGATACCCAATTTATCTCTAAGCTTGACCGCTTATCCATCCATTCGTCATCTCCGCTTGAGCCACATCACCGCACAATCCCGCAAAATCAGCTCAACAGTTCCTTTGCCGAACGGAAGCAGATAGCCGACCGCGGATTTTTCTGCCGAATGCATCTGAAGAAACCTTCCTTCCGCCGGACGGATTTCTCATCGGGTTGGACCCACAAGTCAGACTCCTTACCAAATTTTGGTGTTAACACATGCCCCTTCAATTACGGGATAAAAGTGATTTTATTCCGGAATTGACTCCAGCCACCAACGTCTTCAAATCGAATCTGTTTAACACCCGTTCTCTCTCTTCGCAATCCGCAGGAATATTCATCTAGATCCAAACCCTAGATCCCCTTTCTCTGAGCTCAAATCCCCAATGGCGGCTCAAAATCAAGCTGCTCAGGTAAATTCCTCCACCATTCGGCATTCAGATTTTCGATTTTACCTGAAATTTCTTCTCCACTTTTCCTCAGGAGCTTTCCACCGAGCTTTTAATCCGTACCGAGGCCAATTCGAGATCCTACTTCCTTGGTCCTGTGGGAGTTTCTGATCCTCGAGAATTTATCGTAGCTGAATCCCAAAGGATCCCCTTCAAAGCGGCTCTAACCACACCTCATCAGTGGCAGGATGCTTTCAAGAACTGGCCCTTGCCCCCAATCGCAGGCTGGAAAAATTGGTACCAGAGGATCCTTGCAGATAAGAGTGCTAGGACCCAGAATTGGGATACCCTCCGCATTGCTCAATGCTTGGAGTTATCTTTGGCCGAGACCCCCAAAAACGAAGACCTCTTGATAGCGGCTTGCCACTTCTGGTCAAATGGCGTCAACGCCTTCCTTTTTGGTCACGGCCCGATGTCCCCAACTCTGGCCGATGTGTACATGATTACCGGCCTTGACATTACAGGATCTGTTCGTCCCTGGGATTTCAAAAGTTCCACAAGACAAACAGGGGTGAAACCAGGGAGCGGATACAAGAATTACATCCTGAATCATATGAAGGACGGCCCCCTTGGTGAAGTTGAATACAGGGCGTTTCTGAACATGTGGCTATGCAGGTTCATCCTCTGTGGCAAAGCCAATGAGCCTACCCTGAATCATATTGCAATGGCTTCACACCTAGCCAATGGCAATCGCTTCCCTCTTGGGAAATACCTCCTGGGCAGTGTGTACCACATGCTTCATCAAACCGTCACCTAAATGTACACCGGCCAGAGGATAGCATGTGTCAACGGTCCTTGGTGGTTTGTCCAAATGTGGCTGCAACTGCACATGCATCAGATTGTTGGTGTTGATTTGAACACCCGGCTCTTCCCTTCATCCAATTATCATGAAGGGGAACCCCAAGTCACCAGAGGATGCCACACATATGGAGAAGCTGCTTCAACTATTCTCATCAAGCAGAATGTCAGCCAACTCTTCGAGCTCTTCTTCAAAGGTTTCCAAAATCCTCTCTGGCTCCCTTATTTGGATAATGACAATTTAACTCTCCCTTGTGAGTTCTCCTTCGAAACTGAACGTCAAGATGGAAGATTTCTGGAGATCCTCAATATCATCATCCGCCCATGCATTCGCCGGGCCGAATTCAGTGGAGGGAGGCTGAACCACAGTACTTATGAATATTTCAGCCCAACCTGATGGCTCGGCAACTCGGATGTGGCCAGATGCCCCCAAGACTGTTTCTGCATGAATTCCTCAAGCCCAGAGAGGAAATCAAAGAACTTACTCAAACTAGCAGAGTTTTTCAGTATGTGTGCAGTCCTTCTGTTTACACCTGGCCTTTTATGCCTACAACAATAGCTCACCCCACCTTCAACTCCTGGTGGCAAGAATTCTATGATCATATCTTTAGTGAGCCTGTGCATTTGTTTTGTGTAGAACTGATGCCTGATTTTCAACCAACTTCAGAGGTAATATGATTAACCCTTAAATCAGACATTTCCTCCTCTGACCATGATCCTGATTCTATTTCTTTTGCCCACAGAACACAATGCCTGCCCCTCTGGCTAGGGATATTGCTTACAATGCAATAGGACCAATCTCAGCATTGGGATTCATATCACCAACCCTGACTCAGTTAATGGCTAGGTATGCCACAACAGATCCAACTCTGTCCAGCATTACTGCTGACAGGAGGCAAGGCTTGTCTCTGATTGCTCCTCCAAATGCTAAGAGGAGAAGAACCATCAAGAAAGTTCTTGTTGAGGTAAAATTTCTTCCTTTCTTGATCACAGGATTACTCTTTTTCTGATAAATCATATCTTATGCATTTCAGACTAGAACTCAGCAATCCTCAGCTTCAGAACCTGCCAATGCTCCATCCACTGGTATGACCTTTACTGTCTTTTTCTTGAGGATGAACACTGGCATTCATTCCTATTCTGGCATTTGCAGAGGAAACAATGGAGGATCAACTTGTGGACGTCCCAGTGTCTCAACAAGCAAGTCCACCTAGAGCTGAACCATCTGTCCACGTGGAGATCTCATCTTCATCAGGGACCCAATCACCTCCTGCTCAGACAGAAACACCCAACTCGCCAGAGATGAACTCCCCCTTTCAACCGGATCCTCCAAGCCCTCCAAGGGCTCAATCACCTACTGGCCAGGCAGAAACATCAACCCCAGCAGAGGCGAATCCAACCTCTCTCCGGCCGAAGCTTCGGGGTTACCGGAGACCGCACCAAAGCACCCTCTCACACGAAGCTTCGGCTTTGCCCGGAATATCTTCTTCATCAATAATTCCGGAGGTTGCCCCCGAACAAAATCCCGAACATTTTCACCTAATCTTACTATCCTTTACTTCCAATACTCCTGACTCGGCAATATTGCTCTCTTAGGATCAGGCCCCATCATCATCAAGTCCATCAATGGGGAACAATCCAGTTGCCGAGGCAAGGGAAGGAGTGCCTCGAACTTTGTCAGTGGAAGTGCGAGAAAAGCTTAAGGAGATTTTTGCCTGGCTGCAAAAAGATGCGCGAGATCAGTTCAAAGATCTTGATCACTTTGAAGAAATGCTTGAACCCATCAGCCAAAAACTCCCTGAGGACATCAATGCCTCACTTGAGTCCATCTCCGGTCTGGAAATTCATTATGTGCCCATAAGACAAGCTCTGAGAAAGGTGTCCTCCCGCCCAGCTGTTGAACAGAAGAGGGCCAGAGCTGAACAAGCCGTGAAGGGGGCACAATCTCAGACCGAGGGCCACAAAGATGTATTGGCCAATCTGCAAGCTTCTCGTGAATTGAAGATCGCCAGAAAAGCCGCTTTGGAGGCGGGCGAGAAGTCTGTCAGCTGAAATAGAGGCCGATGACAAGAAAATAGCCGAGCTCCCCGGATTGATAGAAAAGACCCAAGAGGCAGCAATATCGGCCATAGCTGAGGTGAATCAATGTGATGCAGAACTTACCACCTTGTCCAGCGCCCAGAAAGATTACCAAGAGTGGATGGAGAACTTTCGCCAAGCAACATCGAATGTCTGTAATGTAATTGCGAAATATTTGAACATCTAGATGTTTCAATTGATGTGTAACCGAATTGGTCGCTCTTGTAACATTTGCTCTTGCACTTTTATTTCTCTTTTCCTCTGCACATCCTTAAATGCAACGCTGAACGACCCATTCGGTAAAGAAATGCCAATACCCGAATGGCACTTTGACTCCTTTCAGCCGAGCCAGTCAACCGAACATGACTCAGCCTAGAACTCCAAACGACCCGTCGGCGGACTGGTCAAGGAAACCTCTCCACCTTCCGATTTTCTTGGGATATGCGCCACGATCCAGAGCCACGACCTGAGGCCACGATCTGTCTTGCCAGGCCTATAAATGAAAACCGTAGGTGCCCCTAGCTCTCCACCAAGCCTTTAGCTCTCAAATCTTTGCCAATCTCAAGTCTTCCTCTTTTTCTCCAAACAGCGCAAATCCAGAGGCATGGTGAGCAGCCTCAACCGGCGCCGCGCTTCCGATGAGGCGGATGGGAGCCGCGCCAGTGCGCGCCGGAGGCAATGATCGTCAATTCTTTTTTCACGATTCATCTTCGAATCCCTTTTGTTTTTGACGATCATCCTTGTTTCAGGTTGATTCAATGGAATCCATCTTCCGCGCCGGCCGGTCAGCCCCTACCGGACGACTCCTCAGAGTCCGACCATCACTCCCCTGTGCCCTACGGGGAACTTGACGCTCTCCGCTTCAAAGCGGAGCTGGAGGTGGCCCAGCGCGAGCTAGAAGATGTCTCCAAAAAGGTTGGCATAGCCGAATTGGAGTGGGAAGACCAGCGCAAACAGCTGCTGGAGACCATCGACGGTACGGCTCCGAAACCGCTCTTTGATCCAATCCGGCCTTTGATGCTAATCACCTTTCGTCTTGCACTTTGCAGCCCGTGATGCCGAGCTCAACTAGCTAAAGATGCTGGTGGAGCAATTGGCCGATAAGGTGAACGCCCGCGGAGATACGCCGGCGGAGCGCCTTGCTGCGGTGGAGCACCGCATGGATGAAGTGGCCACCCATGGCGTCCGCTTAGGCACCACTTTGGGCCTGGCCGCCATGGCGACGCACACTGACGTCGACTACTCCACCAGGCCGCGCGGCTTCCGGGGCGGCGCGCTAGAAGACATTGAGGAGATCGAGATCATCTTGGAACGCCTCGATGGCCACGGCGACGCCATTGCCGAACTCACTCATCCCCAATCTGTGTTGAACAGGCTCTTTGACTAGATTGTATTAGGGATGTTTGATATCGGCAATAAATAAACAACTTTTGATTTCTGTGCCTGCACTGTGATGACTTTCTTTATGTTTGCATCCGTGAATCTTGTTTTTCTCAAACGTATTCGGGAACTTGCTTGAGCCGAACACGCGAGAATAGATGCCCCTTGGCGCAAAATCCGTAGAAGATCCTCGAATCGGCAATCCATAAGTACTGTTCAAACAAAAACCCTTCGCATTCAGGAAGAAAACCCTGCCGCTTGGTATTCTAACAACAGTGCACACCGACCAGTCATCACTCCCAATGCACCCCCTCGGTCAATAAAATATTCGCTGAGATGCCCTGCAAATCCACTCACACACTCATCCATCACTTCTCATTTCCTCCCCTGTCCTCAGAGGAAAAAACCCCAAGGCCATGGACAAAGGCAAGCAACCCCAAGAGAGCAGCACTCCGAAGAAACACACGATTCGAGAGTGAGTTTTCCCTTGATTTACTCCTTGTTTTCCCATATGATCCTGCGCTTTACCTCCTTTCTACCTTTCCTGTTTCAGCCTTGATTTGCTTCCTGAAGAAATCATTGGGCCCGAAGACATGCCTAAGTACGTCTCCTCTGATTCTTCTCTCGAAGCAGAGGATGCCACGCCTAAACAGAGATCTAGCCATCAGTTGCACCGCCGCGTTCGGCACCTGGAGCATGACCTCAGGGACATCACTGCTCGTTGCCAGGCCGAGCGCGAGCGTCGCATGGCTTTGGAGGCATTATTGGGAGGTAATGTTTCTAACCCTTTCTTGACTTCGCGTTCACATCTGGATCTTTGCCCCTAATAACCACTCCTCTGTTTCAGATGTCTCTGATAGGTACAACAACCTGAAAGCGGCTTGGGACGACTTGGTGGAGGCAACAAATCATGGTCACCCCCGTGCATTCCAAGTTGCCGTCACGGTGGTCCGGAGAAATTGAAGAGGGAGCAGCCGAAGAAGCAAAGAAAAGATTGAATCATACTTTCGCTTCTTCCTCCAGGCCTTCTGCTTCCCATCTCCTCGAAGTCCTGATCAACAGGGTTGTTGGATGTAAACCTGCAAGAAGCAGTTGTAATGTAGTTTTGTGCTAAGGGCAATGCATCTAGGCACTGGCCGTTCCTTCTGTTTGTGAATTTTGTTCTAAAGGCGGCCTCGTCTTTGAGCGCCGGCTATTCCTGTGTCAGATGCATGTAATCCCACTGCTGGTGATCACCGATTGATTTCAATGCTAGGGTAATATTTCTTCAAATATCTCCCATTTATTGCAGCGGAAAATTCTTCTCCTAGTAAAGTTTTCAATATGTATGCATTCCCAGGGACGCATCTGACCACGCGAAAGGGTCCTTCCCAGTTAGGGGACCATTTGCCGAATTCGCTGTATTTGGTTCCGATCGGCAATAGCGCTTTCCAAACCAAATCCCCTTCTGCAAATTGCCTGACTTTTACTTTCTTGTTATAATACTTGGCAACCCGCAGCTTGTTCTTCTCGATGTTTTCCAGGGCCCTAAGACGGATCATGTGCAAATCTTCTAGCTCATCCATCATTAGGCCACTGTAATCCTTGGAGCTTAAATCTTTCTGTAACACAACTCTCCTGGAATCTGATTGTATCTCCCAAGGTAGAACCGCATGGTGTCCATAAACCAATTCATAAGGAGAGGTCTTTGTAGCTCCATGAGGGGCCATTCGGTAAGCCCATAGTGCCTCACCGAGTACCGAATGCCACCTCCTTGGCTTTCGGTCGATCTTCTTTTGTATCGACTTGATCATGATCTTATTAGAAGCCTCCGCTTGACCATTAGCACGGGCATAATAGGGAGAAGAATTAAACAATTTGATTCCCATGCTTTCGGCAAATTCTCCGAACTCCGGGGACACGAATTGGGCCCCTTGATCGGTTGTGATTGTCCGAGGGATTCCAAACCGATAGATGATGTGCTCCTTGACAAATTCAACCATGTTTTCCGACGTCACCTTCTTTAGTGGAATTGCCTCAACCCATTTGGTAAAATAATCTGTAGCCAAAAGCACAAACTTATGCCCCTTGCTAGATGGTGGATTAATTTGGCCAATCAAGTCTATACCCCAGCCCCTGAATGGCCATGGCTTGATAATGAGATTTAACGCTGATGCGGGGACCCTTTGAATATTTCCAAACCTCTGGCAGTCTTGACATCCCTTGTAATATTCAAAGCAATCCTCCAATATCGTCGGCCAAAAGCACCCAGTCTGCCTGATAACCCATTTCATGCGGTAGGCCGATTGGTGTGCTCCACATATCCCATCATGCACTTCATTCATCATCTTTTTGGCTTCTTCTGGACACAGGCATCGTAACAACACCCCATCTAATGATTTGTAAAACAAATTGTCATCTAGAAGAACAAATTTTATGGCCTTGTACCTGAGCTTCCTAGAGACCTTTCGGGATGGATCTTTCAAATAGTCAACGATCTCTTTTCTCCAATCATCCTCCGCAAGATCCGTTCCCCGGTGCACATATATATCCGCAAGCAAACGCTTCTTGACTCTCTTTGTAACCGAGGCGCTCCGAGCCAACTTTGTTCGCTTCTTCGTTATGTTCCCTAGGAATATGTCGGAGAGTCACCAACGGAAAGCTTTTCAAGATCTCCCCGCATTCTTCGTAGTAACTCCTCGGTGCTTCGCTTTTGCATTCGTATTGGCCGTTCAATTGCTTGATTACCAACTCGAATCTCCATAAACCTCAACCGAAACGGCCCCGCTTCTCTCAAATATTGAAGCCCCCGAAGCAATGCCTCGTATTCGGCTTCGATTGTTAATAACGGTGGGGCACGTATAGGGATGGCAAACTCAAACATCTCACATCTAGGTGAAATTAGCGAATCCCTACTCCCCCACCTTTGCCACAAGATGACCCATCAAAAAATAAAGCCCAAGGAGTAATTTCAAGCAAATCAATTGATGGATCGCGATGTTCGGTTATAAAATCGGCAATGATCCGACCTTTAATAGCTTTTGCCGATTGGAACTTTAACTCAAACTGCGATAAAGCCAAGATCCATTTGCCAATCCCTGCCATTCAAAATTGGCATGGATAACATATGTTTTATTACATCAAACTTGGAATACACAAGTGCATTCGGCATTCGGCAAGTAGTGCCGAAACTTTGTACACGAGTAGTACACGCACGAGCACGGCTTCTCGCGGCCGAATACCTCGGTCTCGGGATCAAGTAATTTTCGGCTAAGATATGCCACTACCCGCTCCTTTCCTTCGAATTCTTGAATAAGGGCCGATCCAATGGTTTGGGTATCGGCCGCCATGTACAACTTGAAAGGCTTATCCAAGCGAGGAGGGACCAAGATCGGTGGCTCCTTCATGTATTGCTTGATCTCGTCAAAAGCCTTTTGTTGTTCGTCGCCCCATGTGAACTTCGATCTTTCTTTAGTTTCGGCAATGGAGAAAACGACAAAACCTTCGTGACATGATTTGAAATGAATCCTCTTACGAAATTAATTTTGCCGAGCGAGTGATTGCAACTCCTTGTGATTAGTTGGAGGGACAACTTCATCAATGGCCTTCATGCTCTTCTTGCCAACTTCAATCCCCCTTCGTGGACTAAAAATCCCAAGAACTCTCCACTCGATACCCCAAAAGCGCACTTGTTTGGATTCATCTTCAGACCATGCTTTCGGGTGCACTCCAAGGTCCTTTTCACATCCTCCAAATGTGTGTCATGACTTAGGGACTTGATCACGACATCATCAATGTAAATTTCAACGACTTTGCCGATCAACTCGTGAAAGATGTAGTTCATGGCTCGCTGATAAGTTGCACCGGCATTTTTCAACCCAAAAGTCATGACTATCCATTCAAACATACCTATATGACCAGGACATCTGAAGGCCGTCTTTGGTATATCTTCTATTGCCATAAAAATTTGGTTGTATCCCGCATTGCCATCCATGAAACTGATAACTTTGTGTCCAGCAGCGGTGTCAACCAACAAATCGGCAACAGGCATGGGGTAACCATCCATCGGAGTAGCTCTGTTCAAATCCCTAAAATCTATGCAGACCCTCATCTTTCCATTCTTCTTGTAAACAGGGACAATGTTGGAAATCCACTCCGCATATCTGCATGGCCGAACGAAGTTTGCGTCAAGTAATCTTTCAACTTCTTTCTTCACATCGGCCAATGCCTCATCCTTGTAGATTTTCTGGGGTGGTTGCTTGTATGGTTTGAAACCAGATTTGATTGGCAACCGATGCTCAACAATGGAACGGTCTAGTCCGGGCATCTCCGAATAATCTTAGGCGAAGCAATCTTTATATTCCTTGAGTAGCTTGATTAATTCCTCCCTGAAGTCTGATTGCAAGTTTGCGCTGATGAATGTCGGCCTTGGTTTGTCGCCGCTTCCAATGTCAACTTCATCTAATCTATCGGCCGACATGAATCCTCGCCCCAATTTGCCATCAGTACCATCGACGGGGTTATCCATTAAAAATTGCTATAAGAGCCGATCTTGCTAGAATCGGCCGTTGATCGCCGCCGGAGCTCAACAGACCTCCTCTCCGGTCTTCCCCGAGAAACGATCAATGCCTTGATACTCCCGGAAAAGCTGGTTCCATATTTGCAACGCTCACGGAGTCATCCGCTTGGACCACCTCAATATCATCATCCACCCATTGGATGAGCTGCCGATGCATGGTAGATGGGACGCGGCTATTGGCGTGAATCTAGTCCCGTCCAAGTAGTAGGTCGTAGGCTCCTTTACCTTCGATAACAAAGAAGGTTGTGAGCAAGTGTCTTGGACCCGATCATCGGATCCACGTGAGCGCATGCCTTGGTGTCCGAATGAAGGATCGGATGGCGACTAGAGAGAGGGGGGGGAGTGAATAGGAGCCGGCAAAAATTCTTCCCAAAGAACCCGCCTATGTCCTACTCAAATCCCGGTCACACACAAGCGATGGATCGAATCACGCACCAATCGCCAAGACCACGAGGTTATGGATCAACCTCTAGCCTTAGGAACGATTCCTCAAAGCACACGCGGAAGCACTAGAAAGGGAGGAAGGAATCGAACCAAGAAGCAAAGCACACGAGCTGCGGCGGACCGTCCGCGCAGAGGGGCGGACCGTCCGCAAGAGCCGCGCGACCGTCCGGCCGGGTATCGCGGACCGTCCGCACCCGGCCGCGGACCGTCCCGGCCTTAGCCGCGGACCGTCCGTTAATTTACACACGAACGACCCAAAGACACCCCCGTGCCACGGACCGTCCGCGGGGAGCACGCGGACCGTCCGCCTAGCACCCGCGACCGTCCGCCCGACACCGCGGACCGTCCGAAACTTCGTCCAACCAAAAATCAAAATCACAACGGATCGAAACAAAGGACGAGCAAGAACACGAAGAACACGGGATGAAGCGGACCCGCGCGGACCGTCGCGCCGAGAGGCCGCGGACCGTCCGCGAGGCTCGGACGAACAGAGAAAAATGCCCGACCTCGAAAGTCAACTCCCCCAAATCATCATCGGATTTCCCAAACGGTTGAAGGCTGTGGAGACAAGGGTTTGGGTACTTGAAAAGCGTCACACAAGGATGCTATAGCCCAAAAATCTTGCCTCCTAACTCCCTAAATCACCGGTAATCGCGAATCCTTTGAGCACCTCCAAAAACTAGAGCACCGAACGAAAACTCACGAATCGAAGTGATTTCCGGCGTTTGAGGGCACAAGATCAAGCACAAAGATGCACAAGGCATCTATCCATGTTTCCCTCAAAGAAATCCGGGAAGAAACTCACTCAAATCCGCGGAATCACACCGAGAACAAAGGCACGAAAATAAGCACAAAAAAAGCACGAAAAACAACCCCGAATCTTCTATACAAACCGGGAAAGATTCACAAGGTCTAGCATGCCGCCCTAGCATCCATCCCTCTCAACAAATCTCTCATGAAGCTCTCATGCTAGCCTAGAGAAAATAGGAAGGAAAATAGCTACGAAAATGAGAAAGAGGAGGGGGGGAAAATGAAACCCTAAGTCTCGGAGAGAGAGAGACATCAACACACACTCCAAGCTTATATATCGTGTCCCGCCGGAGTGGTAAATGACTCGACTACCCCTAACTACACTACCGGCGATACAACCCACGTAGGGGCATTTTGGTAATGTTTGTGGGTCTTGCCATCGGACGGCCACGCCTTCGCCGCACCCCGCGTCCTCCCGACGCAAGCCATGCGATCCCGCCGCGTGTCCTCCGCTTCGAAGCTTCCCGACACGCCGGATCCCGTCTCCGTCGTGTTGGGCCCTCGACTTGGTTTTGAGGCCCAAACCAAGAAACCGTCCGCCGATGGTTTTGTGGGCAAACCACCAAACCCCGCGTGCCCGGTCCGGCCTCCCGCCAAACCACTTGACTTGACCGCCACCGTGCACCGCTCACTTGTCCATGACTTCGTCTTGCTTGTGTCGCCACCATGTGACCCGCACCCGGGCCCCGCCGTCCACCGGGTCCCTCGAACCGAGCCTACTTGTCTCTCCATCTCCCGGAGGCCCCTCAAGGCCGAAGACCTTTCGCGCCCGTTCTTCACCTCGCAACAACACGAACTAGGCCGCGGCCTACACTCGCGCACTAAGCCAAGAGTCAGTCCAACACCCGTTGTCAATCACTCATCACTAAGGAGCGGTCATCCACCGACCACTGGGACGCTCCTGGTCCTCAATCTCCCCCTTGATGAGTGCATTGACAACACACAACGCGAAATGAAATTCAGAGTAAAAGAGAAAAGAAGAAGAAAGAAAAACAAGGAAGCTCAACTCATGACCAAAACCGAAGAAAGGCGAAGAAAGGTCACAAGCCAAGCAAAGCACAAAATCCACACCGAAAACAGCAAGAAAGCTCCCCCTGAACAAATGCCTCCCCCTGAACATGTGGATGCAAACTCATGCAAACTCCCAAATTTCGCAGCTCACCTTTTTCGAATTTTCATTAAGCTCACCTTTTCTCCCCCTTGTTGGCAATGTATGAATCAAGGTGAAAAATGCGAAATGCAAAGCAAAACATATAAACATCTACATGAGCTTCTCAAATAGGCCAAATCTAGTGTCAAAGGCTAAAAATGAGACAAAGATCACACACATGAATCATAGTATAGTCAAAACATTGCCACAAGTAATATATGAAAATACGAGCATGTGACAAAGCAAAATTTTCGGATTTAAGCAAGTTTTACCAAAAGAAGACTCGCTTCACATGTAAAAGCCTATCCATGTCACACTTGAGCCACAAACATGCATATTACTCAAAGATCATACAAGGATATCAAATTCTCAAGCAAAAGATCATGGCAAACACCCATAAAGCAAAGCATGTCATGTCAAAGCTCATGAGCCATGTGTCCACTTCGGGGAGACTTCTCCACCGGTGAACATCATGCAACATGTTTTGCACCCATATGTGAAAGATACGACATTTTCAGCATAGAAATGATGGATGGAGCATTTTTCAAGCATTTGACACTTCTTTTCAAGATTAAATTATTTCATGGTACATGAAGTGCCTTTGCGGCAAAAAGAAGCTTATGCTCCCCCATGAATGCAACATAGGCTAAACATTCACAATGATATCCGGCCTTTGGCCCAAATGCAAGAACAGGCATCCAAGCACAATCTAAGCATGAAAAGCACATTTAGACCAAACCGTGACATGGATACACAACTACACACGAGTGGAGCAAATTTCATCGAAAATTAGTCAAGTTTAGCATTTATTTCAAAAGGGGCTATCTCACCACACATATATCTCAAATATTCCAAGAGCATAGCCTCACATCACCATTTCTCCACACATATAACCAATATCTCACAAATAGCCAAAGAGACTCAAATATGGCATATGAAAGAAGCTCATCATCCTAAAATGCAATATGACACAAATGCAACATGATATATGACAAGATGGCTATCCTACCATGGTTTGTACATCAAGCAAAGCATGTATATACATCAAAGTAAAAACATGATATGATACATATGGTACAAAAAGGAAATCCCCCAAGAATCAACTAGAAAGGGCAACAAACTCCAAGTTCCCCCGCAAGCGCACAAAAGTAGCTTGGTCGAGAGGCTTTGTAAAGATGTCGGCTAGCCGATCTTGGGTAGGGACATGGCTCAAAACAATGGTTCCTTTCTCCACATTGTCCCTCGGGAAATGATACCTCACTTCTATATGTTTGGTTCCGGAGTGAAGCACTCGGGTTTTTGGCTACGCTTATGGCACCGGTGCTATCACAAAGAAGTGGGATCCGGGTGCACTCCTCACCAAAGTCTCTCAAAGTGTATGAAATCCACAACAATCGGGAGCAACAACTAGCGGCAAGAACATACTCCGCCTCCGTGGTAGACCGAGCTACACTAGATCGCTAGTGGAAGACCATGAGACCAACGAAGAACCAAGAAACCGACAAGTACCGAAGTAGACTTCCTCTCGACTCGACAACCGGACAAAATCCGCATCGGAAAAACCATGAAGAGACAGAGTCGAGGAAGAAGAATACCAAAGGCCAAGACCAAAGGGCGGTCGTAGGTACCTGAAAATCCTCTTGACGGCCTGTCGATGTGACGTCCTCGGCGAAGCCTGAAAACGAGCGCACAGACACACGCTGAACTGTATGTCTGGCCTCGTCGCCGTCAAGTAGAGGAGGGAGCCGATCATCCTCCCGTACTCCCGCCGGTCCACTGGTTCTCCGTCCTCATCCGCATCCAAAGTGGCCGTACTCCCCATGGGAGTCGACATCGGCTTCACATCTTGCATCCGGAACTTCCTCGCATGTCTTTCGTGTACTTGGTTTGGTGCACAAATGTACCGTCCTTCACTTGCTTGATCGCGGCCCCGAGAAAGTACCGCAACTCGCCCATCATGCTCATCTCGAACTCCCCGCTCATCTCATCCGCAAACTTGGCAACAAGGTTATGTGACGAGCCACCAAAGACAATATCATCCACGTATATCCGCACAATCGGCAAGTCATTCCTATGCTTGAGGAGAAACAAGGTTCTATCCACGGTACCCATCACAAACCCTCTCGCTCAAAAGAAAACCTCTCAATCTCCCATACCAAGCACGGGGCGCCGTTTCAACCCATACGAGCCCTTTTCAACCCGTATACCCCGTGTGGGTACAACTCGCTCTCAAACCCGGGTGGTCGTTTCACATACACCTCCTCCTCTATGACCCCATTCGAAAAGCACTCTTCACGTCCATCCGAAACAACTTGAACCCTTTAGCCACGGCAAAGGCTAGAAGGATCCGAATTGCCTCAAGACGGGCCACGGGGAGTAAAGGTCTCCTCATAGTCGATCCCCTCCTTCGACTAAACCCCCGAGCAACAAGTCCGGACTTGTTCCTCACAACCATCCCATTCTCTCCCTCTTTGTTCTTCCAAACCCACTTGGTTCCTATGGGATGGCAATTTGGAGGTGGTTCAACTAACTCCCACACCCGGTTCCTCTCAAAATTTTCCAACTCCTCATGCATAGAATTGACCCGAGTTTGCATCGGATAAAGCATGTCCAATGTCCTTGGGCTCAAAAGTAGCAACAAAAGCAAGCATGAGCAAAATGAGAGGAATTCCCGGACCTCGACCGTGTAGTGCGTTCATTGATGTCTCCAATGATCTTCGACATGGGATGCATTTCTTGAATCCGCCGGGGAGCCTCACGCCTCGAGACTACCTCCCCCTCAACTTCGGCCTTCTCTCGCTCGGTCCTCTTGTTGTACCGTCGTTGTCCATGAAGTAGACGGTCCATGCTCCAAAGTAGTCGTAGGGGAAGTAGTGGGTACATGCTCGGCTTCGGGCGCATGGTTCTCCCCATCATCATCTCCGGCTTCATCTTTCTCCTCTTCAAAGAGGTCCTCGGCCATCTCTTCATCACCCGCACATTCAAAGCCAAGAGAGGTACATGGCATTGTCTCGTCGAAGGTCACCTCGCAAGTCTCCATGATTTTGTTAGTCTCAAGGTTAAGCACCCTATAGGCTCTAGAGTGGTTAGCATATCCAAAGAAAATACCATCACTAGACCTAGCCTCAAACTTGTCGAGTTTTCCCTTTTTCAAAATAAAGCACTTGCAGCCAAAAACTCGGAAATGACTCACTTTGGGTGCCCGACCATGCATAAGCTCATAACGGGTCTTCTTCTTGAAAGCTCTCAATAAGATCCGATTGGAAACATGACAAGCCGTATTGACCGCCTCGGCCCAAAACCTCCTAGGAGTCCCGTGCTCATCGAGCATCGTCCTAGCCATCTCACAAAGAGTCCGATTTTTCCTTTCCACGACTCCATTTTGAGGGGGCACATAAGGGGTCGAATACCGATGTTTAAGACCTAGATCACGACAAAAGGCATCAAAACGAGAGTTCTTGAACTCGAGCCATTATCCTTGCGGATAGCTCGAATAGCATTCCCATGCCTCTCGTTTTTCAACCTCACGATCGCATCTCGAACAAAACCAAAAGTCTCACTCTTATCCTCCAAGAAGAACACCCGGGCATAGCGAGAGTAATCGTCCACCACAACAAGGACATACCACTTCCCACCCACCGAGCGAACTCGAGCCGGCCCAACAAGGTCCATATGCAACGGCTCCGTCGGACGCTCGGTCATGACATCGGTCGGGGGTGGATGGGGCTACCATCTTACCATGCCTACAAGGAGCACAAACCAAATCCTTCTCAAACTTCAACTTAGGCAATCCTCGGACCAGGTCAAGACCACTCAAGCGGGAAACCAAATCAAAGCTCAAGTGTCCCGGCCGCCTATGCCATTTCCACAAATCGAAGAAGGACCGGCCATCAAACGGCGAGCAGGACCCAAAGAACGAGAGAAATCAGCCACGAAAATCGACCCTCGGGGATGATCATACGGACAAGATCACCTCGAGAATCAAGCAAACGAGACTCGCCGGACTTGAAACGCACCTCAAAACCCTCATCAAGCAACCGAGAAACCGAAAGCAAATTAAAACCCAAAGACTTCACAAGAGCCACTCTCTTCAACGTTACCTTGTCACTCACATGCACAACACCCTCGAGACAAAGCACCCTACCTCGTCCATTGTCCCCAAATGTGATGTACATCTTTTCCTTCACCGGGGTGAGGTGGAGAACCACTTCTTATCTCCGGTCATGTGTCGAGAACACCGGAGTCGATCAACCAAATGTTCTCCAAGCCTCCCCGCCCTGCGATCGAAACAAGAACGAGAATGAGCTAGCGACTCGACACCGGGGTTAGCACGGAGAAAGTTAAACCAGGTGTCGAGCCATCCGCTCAAAAGAGGGGTTAGCAAACATCACTCCCTTGCCACCAAACTTCCCATGTCCCATGGGAGGAGTACGAGCACCACGAGGGGGAAAACGTGGTCCGTAGTTCCTCCGGAACCCAAAGCTGCGATCATCTCCCCTAAACCCGTGCGAGGACGAGTAGGAGGACGTCCGACAAAACCACCACGAGCCCGACCAAACCTCTCACCAAAGCACGCACACCATCATCTCTCCCGACAAACCTCTCACCACCACCTCTCCGTGGGAACTCGCCAACACTCCTCACACTTCCCACACCTCGTGGAAGTGGCACTCTAGGCTCGGGAATACCGCGAGGCCGGCGATACCTGTCCCGGTTTGCTTGCTCCCTAGCAAGCCTCTCATCCCTCATCCTCTTGTAGCAAAACTCGCAAGATGCCTCTCCTTGCCACAATACTCACACCCGAAGGGAATGGGTTTTGGTTTTGGCTCGGCTTCTCTCTAGGTTTCTCACCCTTCTCACCCACAAACTTCACCGGTTTCTGGAAATCATTTGTCTTAGGTGGGAATTTGGGTGGATCTTGGGTTGTGTCAAGCTTGTTGCAAAGGTGGTTGGGTTTTGGTGTGAAAGAGTTCTTGGGTGCTTTTGGGAGTGGGACTTGGATCTCTCCGATCACCTCAAACCCGGGGTTAGACTCAACACACTTCTCGTACACACTCTCCCCGCTGTTCTCTCCCACTTTCTCACCCAACTTCTCAAAACCTAAACCACGACCATCGCCTCTCTTGAACTCCTCAATCATGATTTTCAATTGAGGTTCCCGCCCGTACAACCAACCCAACACCTTCCTCAAATAGTCATTCTCCTCATAGATGACATCCAAACGGGAAGTAAGTTCAAGATTACGCAAAGTGACTTCATCACGGCTAGAACATGCATTTGCAACGGGAGATTTCAAAGATGCTTCCAAAGAACTAATGGTAGAACGAGCATCGACAAGCTTAGCATGCATAGTAGGACATGATTTGCAAGCACCAAGCAAAGTAGGTCTAGCCTTAAGCTCATCATGTTCGGTCCTAAGAGCATCTAGTTGAGCCAAAATAGAAGCATTCTTCTCATTAAGCGAGTTTGATCTCATTCAACCAAGCATCACATTCAACACATTCAACATCATCAGGAGAAGTAGGAGCAAGTTTCAAAGAGTCATTCTCAAGTTTCAATTCAAGCAATTTTGACTCTAACTCTCCTACTTTCTCGCTAGCATTTTCAAGCTGAGCCCTAAGATCTTTCCTCATCTTTTTGGCATCTCTCAGCACACTATCACGGTTATCAAGCAAACCATTCAACCTAGCAATCTCAGCAAGCAAAGAGTCGGGGTCACGGTTTACCTCATCCTCTCGAGTCGGAGTCGCCGTCCTCCTTCACACTCTTCTTCTTGCTCGAGCTATGGGCCATGCCACAAAAGCCCTCGAGCGCCACACGGCTCGGCCCGGCGAGGTTCCGGCTTGCACTCTTCTTGCCACCGCGCCTCCCGGCGTCTTCATCTTCGCCGCTTGAGCTTGACTCGCTCCTCGCTTGAGCTTGAGTCGACGTCGCTCGCACCGGCCACCATCGCTCTTGCCTTGTTCTTCTTGTAGGTGCTCTTGCTCGGTCGCCGCTTGTCCTTGTCCTTGCTCTTGGACTTATTGAAGTGCTTGCCCTTGGAGGAGAACTTGTCTTCACGCCTCGGGTGCGCCTTGTACTCGTTCACCTTGTACTTGTTCTCCTCCGCTTCGGGCACTCGGCGATGAAGTGGCCACGCTTGCCACACTTGTAGCACGTCCCCGAGCTCCGCCTTGCGTTCCTCCGACTCTCGTGTAGTCGTTCAAATCTTCTTGAGAGCAAGGCCGGCTCCTCCTCGCCCGGCACATCAAACTCCTCATCCGGAATGGACATAAGAGAGGACAAAGAGAACTCGTCGACGGGAAGGGTTAGATTTGCCCTTTGATCCTCCCACAAGAGCAAGACTATGGTCGGTCGAGCCCTCATGCTTGGATAGCATCTTCCTGTCAACCTCGGCTCGACTTGAGCTTAGAAAAGAGGTCATCCAACTCAATAGTCAAATAATTCCCAGACTCCTTGATGGCCTCAACCTTAGCACCCCAAACATTTGGATCCAAGACATGCAAGAGCTTTAAAGCCTGATCATGCTCGGAGTACGGAAAATCCTCAACATTAGCCTTCATGTTGTTCACGATAGCGATGAACCTGCGAAACATCGCATCAATGTCCTCACGGGAAGTGGAGTGAAATTCTCATATTGCATCCGTAAGAGACAAAGAGGCGAGCCTTCACATGGTTATCACCACCGTGAGCAACCAACAACTTTTCCCAAATTTGCCAAGCAAGATCCAAATGGCGAACACGATCAAACTCTGGATCACACAAACTCGGCACAAGTGATCAACGGCTTTTGCATTAGCCTCATACTTGGCCTTGGCATCGGCATCGGTCACCATAAGAGTATGGATGTTGACCGGAATAGCATATGTCTTGTCAAGCACAATAAACTCCAACAACTTTCCTCGAAGAAAAATCCTCATACGAGCCGCCCACTTGTGGTAACCCTTGCCATTGAAGTGCGGCGGACCGCCCCGCTCAACGTACGCCATCTTAGGATTCGAGACTTGTCAAAGTCGCAAAGAATCCGGCACCAAGCTCTGATACCAATTGAAGGATCAGATGGCGACTAGAGAGGGGGGGGGGGGGGGTGAATAGGAGCCGGCAAAAATTCTTCCCAAAGAACCCGGCCTATGTCCTACTCAAATCCCGGTCACACACAAGCGATGGATCGAATCACGCACCAATCGCCAAGACCACGAGGTTATGGATCAACCTCTAGCCTTAGGAACGATTCCTCAAAGCACACGCGGAAGCACTAGAAAGGGAGGAAGGAATCGAACCAAGAAGCAAAGCACACGAGGCTCGGCGGACCGTCCGCGCGAGAGGGGCGGACCGTCCGCAAGAGCCGCGCGGACCGTCCGGCCGGGTATCGCGGACCGTCCGCACCCGGGCCGCGGACCGTCCGGCCTTAGCCGCGGACCGTCCGTTAATTTACACGAACGACCCAAAGACACCCCCGTGCCACGGACCGTCCGCGGGAGCACGCGGACCGTCCCGCCTAGCACCCGCGGACCGTCCCGCCCGACACCGCGGACCGTCCGAAACTTCGTCCAACCAAAAATCAAAATCACAACGGATCGAAACAAAGGACGAGCAAGAACACGAAGAACACGGGATGAATCGGACCCGCGCGGACCGTCCGCCGGGAGGCCGCGGACCGTCCGCGAGGCTCGGACGGAACGAGAAAAAATGCCCGACCTCGAAAGTCAACTCCCCCAAATCATCATCGGATTTCCCAAACGGTTGAAGCCGTGGAGACAAGGGTTTGGGTACTTGAAAAAGCGTCACACAAGGATGCTATAGCCCAAAAATCTTGCCTCCTAACTCCCTAAATCACCGGGAATCGCGAATCCTTTGAGCACCTCCAAAAACTAGAGCACCGAACGAAAACTCACGAATCGAAGTGATTTCCGGCGTTTGAGGGCACAAGATCAAGCACAAAGATGCACAAGGCATCTATCCATGTTTCCCTCAAAGAAATCCGGGAAGAAACTCACTCAAATCCGCGGAATCACACCGAGAACAAAGGCACGAAAATAAGCACAAAAAAAGCACGAAAAACAACCCCGAATCTTCTATACAAACCGGGAAAGATTCACAAGGTCTAGCATGCCGCCCTAGCATCCATCCCTCTCAACAAATCTCTCATGAAGCTCTCATGCTAGCCTAGAGAAAATAGGAAGGAAAATAGCTACGAAAATGAGAAAGAGGAGGGGGGGAAAATGAAACCCTAAGTCGCGGAGAGAGAGCCATCAACACACACTCCAGGCTTATATATCGGAGTCCCGCCGGAGTGGTAAATGACTCGACTACCCCTAACTACACTGCGGCGATACAACCCACGTAGGGGCATTTTGGTAATGTTTGTGGGTCTTGCCATCGGACGGCCACGCCTTCGCCGCACCCCGCGTCCTCCCGACGCAAGCCATGCGATCCCGCCGCGTGTCCTCCGCTTCGAAGCTTCCCGACACGCCGGATCCCGTCTCCGTCGTGTTGGGCCCTCGGACTTGGTTTTGAGGCCCAAACCAAGAAACCGTCCGCCGATGGTTTTGTGGGCAAACCACCAAACCCCGCGTGCCGGTCCCGGCCTCCCGCCAAACCACTTGACTTGACCGCCACCGTGCACCGGCTCACTTGTCCATGACTTCGTCTTGCTTGTGTCGCCACCATGTGACCCGCACCCGGTCCGCCGTCCACCGGTCCCTCGAACCGAGCCTACTTGTCTCTCCATCTCCCGGAGGCCCCTCAAGGTCGAAGACCTTTCGCGCCCGTTCTTCACCCGCAACAACACGAACTAGGCCGCGGCCTACACCGCGCACTAAGCCAAGAGTCGGTCCAACACCCGTTGTCAATCACTCATCACTAAGGAGCGGTCATCCACCGACCACCGGGACGCTCCCGGTCCTCACCGAAGGATTCCGGCGAAATCGTTCGGTATTATGCTTGTAGGTGTCGGATCGCTAGGGCCCATGCCAAGTTTTCGAAAGTGGTGTGTGGCATTACATTGGCGCCGCTCCACCGTCGACAAACATCTTGGTCAATGGCTTGCCATTGACATATCCCTTCAAGTATAGCGGCCTCATGTGTCGATTCTTGGCCGGTTTGTCGAAGACGTCTTGCTTGGCTAGCACCGAGCTGCGCCATGAGTCCCTCAATCGCTCATCGTCCGGGGACGCCCTCCTCTGCACAACCTGATTAGCAGGGGCCATAAATTCATTCGGCAGAAAATATACCATGCATGCTGGAGCCGAACGGTTTGACCCTTCAGGTTTATCCTTTGGACGCCACACCTGTCTTGTCTGGATCCCGGCCTGTCTCAGTTCACGGTTCCTCAAGCATTGAACCCTCCTTTTTTGACTCTTTCTTAGGCCAGGCGGGCACCATTGCCCCTTTTGCCAGATGTACTCGTCCTCGTCTTCCTCTTGATCAGCCCACCTCAAATCAGCTTGCCTTTTCCTGGGATGATCAATGACTTCAATTTTTTGACGCCGATCCCCGTTAGGATGTATCCTTCCAATTCTTTCATGGACGGATCGGCGATTGGCGCTCTCGCGCTGTACTCCAAATGCCTATCACCGCACTCGGGGCGGTTTCTCGGCGTGGGCGGCTTCAACCCCTCGTTCCGGCGGTCCCGAAGAATGCACACCCCCCGGTGCGCGCGCTCCTGCTCGCGCGTATATTGCTCTAGATCTCTTCTGCGTGCTTCCTCTTCGGCCCTGCGCCTCTCCTCCTCGTACTTTCGCTTCCGGTAGCACTATTTTTCCACCGGCACCGCCACTTATTGAGGAGGATACGCGTGGTCACCCTGGGTTTGGCTCTGGATGATTCCCCGATCTCGACATGGCTGTTGAGAACGCGGGGGGCTTCACCATGCATCTGTACCAACATCACTTGACGTTCCGGGTCTACTGCTCCATCCTGCCTTGCCCTGGCTGAGGTCAAGACTTTGAACTTGCCCTTCTCCTCAGCTGTCACCATGTTGACGAAAAAACCCACCATGTTCTGAGGAAAAGGGTGGCCATCCAGCTTCATCTTGTTATCAAATTTGAGGTGTCCCTCCTGGATGGCTTTCTGGATCCTCATCCTGAAGACCCTGCAGTCGTTGATGGAGTGCGAGTTCCTGTCGTGGAAGCCACAGTAACGTTTCTCCTTTACTCCATCGGGCCGAAGCATGGAATGCCCTTCGAGCAATCCGATTCGGCCTTCCTTCACCGAGAGCTCAAACGGCTTGTCGGCTTTAGTGATGTCAAAATCATAGGTGCCTTTGGTCCGTTTGACCCGGCCGATTCATGGTCAATGGTTCTTTTCCCCACATGATTTCGGCCGCGGCCACATCCTGGTCATCATCGAATCCTCCGTTAGGTCGGCTTTGTCCAGAACCGATTGTAGATATCCGCCACGTCGTGCTTTGTTTGCCGAACTCGGAATCTTTCTTGAAACAAGAGGCTTGGTTGCTCATTAACGACGGCCTTTTGGGACGGTTGACCCGGGTTGTCGAACTCCATGCCGAACAGCTTTTCACGCACGGCCGGCAGCATCCCGGCAACGGCCATGTCGGCCAACTCGTCATTTGGCAGATTGAGCGAAAAGCACATGCCCTTAACTTCCCTGAACCTCCTGAGGAACTCCAAGGGCGTCTCCCTTGTGTCTCTACTTCGGGGTAGCTAGGTCGATCGGCTTCTTTTTGGCGCTGCCGCTGAAATAGTGGGCGTAGAATTTTCGTTCCAGCTCCTTCAATGTGCTAACTGATTGAGGGGGCAAAGATGAAAACCATTGGAACGCCGCACCCGTCAGTGACGCGGGGAAGTATCTGACTCTGAACGCTTCTTCAGATGAGCACTCTCCAAGTTACATCAAGTAGCGAGCAATATGCTCCACTGTGCTCGTGTCATCTTGCCCCGAAAACTTTGTAAACTCTGTCGGAGGCTTTACCCTTGGCGGCAGGATCACGTTGTAATACCACTCCGGGAACGGCGGCGTGTAGGTTGGTCCCTGCATTTTTGGTTTGAGGCCGAATTGATTCTGCATCAAATCGGCCATCTTCCGCGCCAGGATATCGTCCTCCTGCGTGCGTGTAGCTGGTCCGTAACCCGAATTCGGGAGAGCATCGATGGCTCCGTAGTTCCCCACCTTGTGGTAGCCTCCGCCGTATAAATTCCTCTGCAGCCTGTTGCTAGCTGGAGCAATCCTATAGCCGGAAGCAAGCGGGGCCCCAGGCGAGCCGAATGCCAACTCCCCGTATGTGGGCTGGTACGGGTTCGGCTGTTGCACAGGTTGACCCGTGCTGCCCTGCGGTGGCGGGCCGGACCGGTCGCCCTCCTACGGCTGCGGCGGGGGCGATCCGGGCGACCCCCAGCACCTTGTGGAGGAGGCTGGAAAGCTTGGCTCCCAGCGCTCTGAGGAGGAGGCTGGGCTGGCTGGCTCTGCAATGGCGGTTGAGAACTGGACTCGCCCATCTCTACGGTGCCTCCTTGAATGGGTGTCTTGTTGAACACCTGCTCCATGCCTGGACCGAAGACAGCCACCATCATTTGTTTGAACGCACCCAGGAAAGCCCTGTGGTGCCTGCTTAGGACATGGTCCGTGGTATCTCGGAACGCTTGCGTGCATTCCTCCCTCTCCTGCTGGGTTGTAGCATTACTATCCCCTGGCAACAACACCCTAGGCATCTCATTTTTCAAGTACGGGACGCCGCTCCTGTTCTTCTTGAATGATAGCAAGCACTTTTGTTGGAATTGGTCCACGGCATCCTGCAGCTGTTGCCGTTGTTCAGGAGAGAGGTCTTCAATGTTGACATCCATGATATCCCCGATGTCAGGCATCTTGATTTTCGGCTGTGGTCCCACTGGGCGTGCCAAAAAGTGTGTTGACGCAAAATGTGCACCTAGTGCCAAGCACACAGCAAGCCGAACAAGCTGGATTCACACGTGCAGAGATCACGAGACGTGCCAGTCAATTTTCCCTGAAAATTAACAAAAGATAAAGTAGTTAAATTCCAAAGCTTGGAACTTGCCGGGTGGTACCAGACAGTTCCATATTTACGGCCATAGAGCCAAATGGGATGACATATAGCTACAGAAAGCTATCTGCCAGCAAACTGAAAACCATTCGGGAGCATTAAAAAGGAAAAGGTAACACAACCGAATGGGTGACGCAAGCATGACGACGATCGGTCTTTGTTTGGACAAAGATGCACGTGCGCAAGATCGCGACCGATCCCCGTGGTGATCAACATTAAATAATAAATGAAGCATGCATAGATCCAAAGTACTAGTCTACCGCATGTCTAGGTACTTTAAAACCCGTCGGGTACGACACCAAGCAAATCTATCCACCGCATGATACAACTTGCGTGGGGATTGTACCACCTTCCACAAATAGATCTATCCACCGCATGATACAATCTAAACATGGAAAGCTAAAAGCATACATTATTTAAAGCATACATTACACACGTGTTTTACTCGTGAAGAACATAACCGAATACGGCTGAACAGCTGATTCGGGGTCCATGAAGAAGGAACGAACATTACCAAGTGAGATAAATCTATCAGATTGATTTGAAATCAAATCCACCGGATGACTAGCTCCAAAACAACCCAAAAACCAGCATCTACCGCATGATACCCAGTTCTTTCAAGATTTATACAAACGTTGGCAAGCTTGAACCCGCAACACGTAACAACCTAGATCGATTCGGTTTCGTCTATCAAAGAGCACGTGATCCATGTATTAAAATAGCCAAAGGCACAAACTTGACTCGCATATGGATCATCAAAAGGTATAAAGCCGTTCCAAACCCATCTTGATTGGGCAAAAGGGTGTTACATGAATTTAAACATAAAGCAAAAACTCAAAGCAACACGGGGTAACTTAATGAATCTATTGAATCTTGTCAAAATCCAATAGAGCCGATAACTAGCTTCAAGCTAGATCTTAGCCTACCGCATGGCTCATGACCTAACAAGAAACCCTCTTGAACCAAGCTTGAATCTACCGCATGACACTAAGCATGGTAACAAGACTACTTGCATCAGATCTAAATCCACTGCATGATACTAGATATGATACAAGGTTGCCGGTACTCACGGAGGTCGACGGATCGATGAACCCTCTCGAAGAACTCGACGACACGACAAATGGACTCTAGGGTTTGGCGTAAAGCCGGTTTGTATTGAGAATGATTACGTATATCTGTTACATATATCCAGGGTTCATATTTATACCCTGCCAAGCACAAACTCGAATGGATTTGATACCTAATTTATATCTAAGCTTGATCACTTATCCATCCATTCGTCCTCTCCACTTGAGCCACGTCACCGTACAATCCCGCAAAATCAGCTCAACAGTTCCTTTGCCGAACGGAAGCAGATAGCCGACCACGGATTTTTCTGCCGAATGCATCTGAAGAAACCTTCCTTCCGCCGGACGGATTTCTCATTGGGTTGGACCCACAAGTCAGACTCCTTACCAAATTTTGGTGTTAACAAAAACCATAATGGATCTAAAGCAAAGCCGACCAAGAACACGAAGAACACGCGACGAACTCAGCGCCCGCGGACTGTCCGCCAGCCCCACGCGGACTGTCCGCCCCTCATGGACAGAACCAAAAACTGCTCGACCCCGAAGGTCAACTCCCCCAACTCATCACCGGATCTTCCAAACGGTAGAAGCTGTTGAGACAAGAGTTTGTGGACATAATATGCGTCAACAAAGGATGCTATACCCCAAAAATTTTGCCTCCTAACTCCCTCAATCACCGGAAATCGCGGATCCTTTGAACACCACCAAAAACTAGAGCTCCGACTGAAAATCCTTGAATCTAAGTGGTTTCCCGGCGTTTGAGGGCACAAGGTCAATCATAAAGATGCACAAGACATCCATCCATGTTTCCCTCAAAGAAATCCGGGGAGAAACCCACTCAAAACCATGGAATCACACCAAGAACCAAAGCACCAAAAACAAGCACGAAAAAGACCAAGAAATTTACAACACCGAATCTTCTATACAAACCAGGAAAGATTCACAAGGTCTAGTGAGGACCAGGAGCGTCCCAGTGGTCGATGGATGACCGCTCCTCAGTGATGAGTGATTGACAACGGGTGTTGGACTGACTCTTGGCTTAGTGTGCAGGTGTAGGCTGCGGCCTAGTTCGTGTTGTTGCAGGTGAAGAACGGGCGCGAAAGGTCTTTAGCCTTGAGGGGCCTCCTGGAGATGGAGAGACAAGTAGGCTCGGTTCGAGGGACCCGGTGGATAGCGGGACCGGGTGGGGGCCGCATGGTGGCGACACGAGCAAGACGAAGTCATGGACAATCGAGCCGGTGCACGGTGGCGGTCGAGTCAAGTGGTTTGGCGGGAGGCCGAGCCGAGCACGCGGCGAGATCGCATGGCTTGCGTCGGGAGGACGCGGGGTGCGGCAAAGGCGTGGCCGTCCGATGGCAAGACCCACAAACATTACCTAAATGCCCCTGCGTGGGTTCTTTCGCCAGTAGTTAAGTTAGGGGTAGTCGAGTCATTTACCACTCCAGCGGGACCCGATATATAAGCCATGAGGGTGTGTGAGTGGCTCTCTCTCTCCGTGACTTAGGGTTTCATTTCCTCCCTCCCATTTCTCATTTTCGTAGCTATTTTCTTTCCATTTTCTCTAGGCTAGCATGAGAGCTTCATGAGAGATTTGTTGAGAGGGATGGATGCTAGGGCGGCATGCTAGACCTTGTGAATCTTTCCTGGTTTGTATAGAAGATTCGGAGTTGTGTTTTTCGTGGTCTTTTTGTGCTTGTTTTCGTGCCTTTGTTCTTGGTGCGATTCCGCGGATTTGAGTGGGTTTGTTCCCGAATTTCTTTGAGGGAAACATGGATGGATGTCTCGTGCATCTTTGTGATTGATCTTGTGCCCTCAAACGCCGGAAACCACTTCGATTCGAGAGTTTTCGTTCGGTGCTCTAGCTTTTGGTGGTGCTCAAAGGATTCACGATTCCGGTGATTTAGGGAGTTAGGAGGCAAGATTTTTGGGCTATAGCATCCTTGTGTGACGCTTTTCAAGTCCCCAAACCCTTTTCTCCACGGCTTCAACCGTTTGGGAAATCCGATGATGATTTGGGGGAGTTGACCTTCGAGGTCGAGCGTTTTTTCGCTCTCGTCCGTGCCTCGCGGACGGTCCGCGCCCTCCGGCGGACGGTCCGCGCAGCACGTGTTTGTCCCGTGTTCTTCGTGTTATTGCTCGTCTTTCATTTCAATCCGTCACGTTTTTGAGTTTTGGTTGGGCGGAGTTTCGGACGGTCCGCGGCGGCGGGGTGGACGGTCCGCGGGTGCACACGGCGGAGCGGTCCGCGTGCTCCCCGCGGACGGTCCGTTTTACGGGGTTCGCTTCTGGTGGTTCTGTGTGCTTTAACGGACGGTCCACGGCGTAGGGCCGGACGGTCCGTAGTGTTGGCGGGGACGGTCCGCGGCGAGCGGGCGGACGGTCCGCGAGGCCGGTGCGGACGGTCCGCTCCCCCCCGGCCGGACGGTCCGCGCAGCCTCGTGTGCTTTGCTTCTTGGTTCGATTCCTCTCCTTCTTTCTTGTGCTTCCGCGTGTGCTTCAAGGAATCGTTCCTAGGACTAGAGGTTGATCCATAACCTCGTTGTCTTGGCGATTGGTGTGTGATTCGATCCATCGCTTGTGCGTGACCGGGACTTGACTAGGGTATAGGCAGGGTTCTTTGAGAAGAATTTTTACCGGCTCCTATTCACTCCCCCCTCTCTAGTCGCCATCTGATCCTTCAATTGGTATCAGAGCTCGGTGCCGGATTCTTTGCGACTTTGACAAGTCTTGAATCCTAAGATGGCTTACGTTGAGCGGGGCGGTCCGCCGCACTTCGATGGCAAGGGTTACCACAAGTGGGCGGCTCGTATGATGATCTTTCTTCGTGGCAAGTTGTTGGATTTCATTGTGCTTGACAAGACCTATGCTATTCCGGTCAACATCCATACTCTTATGGTGACCGATGCCGGTGCTAAGGCCAAGTATGAGGCTAATGCAAAAGCCGTTGATCACTTGGTCCGAGCTTGTGTGATCTAGAGTTTGAGCGTGTTCGCCATTTGAATCTTGCTTGGCAAATTTGGGAGAAGTTGTTGGTTGCTCACGGTGGTGATAACCATGTGAAGGCTCGTCTCTTTGTTTCTTACCGGATGCAATATGAGAATTTCACTCCACTTCCCGGTGAGTACATTGATGTGGTGTTTCGAGGTTCACCGCCATCGTGAACAACATGAAAGCTAATGTTGAGGATTTTCCTTACACCGAGCATGATCAGGCTTTGAAGCTCTTGCATGTCTTGGACCCAAATGTTTGGGGTGCTAAGGTTGAGGCCATCAAGGAGTCTGGGCAATATTTGACTATTGAGTTGGATGACCTCTTTTCTAAGCTCAAGTCGGCTGAGGTTGATAGGAAGTTGCAATCCAAGCATGAGGGCTCGACTGACCATAGTCTTGCTCTTGTGGGCGGATCAAAGGGCAAATCTAACCCTTCCTGTCGACAGTTTTCCTTGTCTTCTCTTATGTCCATTCCAGATGAGGAGTTTGATGTGCTGGGCGAGGAGGAGCTGGCCTTGCTCTCAAGAAGGTTTGATCGACTACACGAGAGTCGGAGGAATGCAAGGCGGAGCTCAGGGACGTGCTACAAGTGTGGCAAGCGTGGCCACTTCATCGCCGAGTGCCCGGAAGCGGAGGAGAACAAGTACAAGATGAACGAGTACAAGGCGCACCCGAGGCGTGAAGACAAGTACTCCTCCAAGGGCAAGCACTTCAGCAAGTCCAAGAGCAAGGACAAGGACAAGCGGCGACCGAGCAAGAGCGGCTACAAGAAGAACAAGGCAAAAGCAATGGTGGCCGGTGCGAGCGACGTCGACTCAAGCTCAAGCGACGAACAGTCAAGTTCAAGCAGCGAAGATGAAGACGCCGGGAGGCGCAAGGGCAAGAAGAGTACAAGTCGGAACCTCAGTGGGTTGAGCTGTATGGCGCTTGAAGGCTTTTGTGGCATGGCCCATAGCTCAAGCAGCAAGAAGAGCGAGAAGGAGGGACGGCGACTCCGACTCGGAGGATGAGGTACATCGTGACCCCGACTCTTTGCTTGCTGAGATCACTAGGTTGAATGGCTTGATTGACAAACGTGATAGTGTGTTGAGAGATGCTAAGAAGATGAGGAAAGATCTTAGGGCTCAACTTGAGAATGCTAGTGAGAAAGTAGGAGAGTTAGAGTCCAAATTGCTTGAATTGAAACTTGAGAATGACTCTTTGAAACTTGCTCCTACTACTCCTGATGATGTTGAATGTCTTGAGTGTGATGCATGGTTGAATGAGATCAAGTTGCTTAATGAGAAGAATGCTTCTACTTTGGCTAAACTAGATGCTCTTAGGATAGAGTATGATGAGCTTAAGGCTAGACCTACTTTGCTTGGTGCCTGTAAATCATGTCCTACTATGCATGCTAAGCTTGTTGATGCTCGTTCTACCATTAGTTCTTTGGAAGCATCTTTGAAATCTCCTCTTGCAAATGCATGCTCTAGCTATGATGAAGTTACTTTGCGCAATCTTGAACTTACTTCCCGTTTGGATGTCATCTATGAGGAGAATGACTATTTGAGGAAGGTGTTCGATTGGTTGTACGGGCGGGAACCTCAATTAAAAATCATGATTGAGGAGTTCAAGAGAGCTGATGGTCGTGGTTTGGGGTTTGAGAAGTTGGGTGAGAAAGTGGGAGAGTACAGTGGGGAGAGTGTGTATGAGAAGTGTGTTGAGTCTAACCCCGAGTTTAAGGTGATTGGAGAGTCCCACTCCCAAAAGCACCCAAGAACTCTTTCACACCAAAGCCCAACCACCTTTGCAACAAGCTTGACACAACCCAAGATCCACCCAAATTCCCACCTAAGACAAATGACTTCCAGAAACCGGTGAGGTTTATGAGTGAGAAGGGTGAGAAGCCTAGAGGGAAGCCAGAGCCAAAACCAAAACCCATCCCCTTCAGGTGTGAGTATTGTGGCAAGGAGAGGCATCTTGCAGAGTTTTGCTACAAGAGGAAGAGGGATGAGAGGCTTGCTAGGGAGCAAGCAAACCAGGACAGGTATTGCCAGTCTCATGGTATTCCTGAGCCTAGAGTGCCACTTCCACGGGGTGTGGGAAATGTGAGGAGTGTTGGCAGGTTCCCACTAAGAAGTGGTGGTGCGAGGTTTGAGAGGAGAGATGATGGTGTGCGTGCTGGTGAGAGGTTTGGTCGGGCTCGTAGTGGTTTTGCTGGACGTCCCCCTACTCATCCTCAATACGGGCGTAGGTGAGATGATCGCAGCTTTGGGTTCCAGAGGAACTACGGGCCACGTTTTCCCCCTCGTGGTGCATGGGACATGGGAAGTTTGGTGGCAAGGGAATGATGTTTGCTAACCCCTCTTTTGAGCGGATGGCTCGACACTCGGTTTAACTTTCTTTGTGCTAACCCCGAGTGTCGAGTCGCTAGCTCATTCTCGTTCTTATTTCCGATTTGCGGGCGGGAGGCTTGGAGGACATTTGGTTGATCGACTCTGGGTGTTCTCGACACATGACTGGAGATAAGAAGTGGTTCTCCAGCCTCACCCCAGTGAAGGAAAAGATGTACATCACATTTGGGGACAATGGACGAGGAAGGGTGATGTCTGAGGGTGTTGTGCATGTGAGTGACAAGGTAACGTTGAAGAGAGTTGCGCTTGTGAAGTCTTTGGGTTTCAATTTGCTTTCGGTTTCTCAGTTGCTTGATGAGGGTTTTGAGGTGCGTTTCAAGTCTGGCGAGATTCTCGAGGTGATCTTGTCTGTATGATCATCCCCGAGGGTCAGATTTTCAGGGCTGATTTCTCTCGTTCTTTGGGTCCTCGCTTTGCCGTTTGATGGGCTGGTCCTTCTTCGATTTGTGGAAATGGCATAGGCGGTTGGGACACTTGAGCTTTAATTTGGTTTCCCGCTTGAGTGGTCTTGACCTTGTCCGAGGATTTCCTAGGTTGAAGCTTGAGAAGGATTTGGTTTGTGCTCCATGTAGGCATGGCAAGATAGTAGCCACTCCCCATCCACCCCCGACCGATGTCATGACCGAGCGTACGACGTAGCCGTTGCATATGGACCTTGTTGGGCCGGCTCGAGTTCGCTCGGTGGGTGGGAAGTGGTATGTCCTTGTTATGGTGGACGATTACTCTCACTATGCTTGGGTGTTTTTCTTGGAAGACAAGAGTGAGACATTTGGTTTTGTTCGAGATCTGATCGTGAGGTTGAAAAACGAGAGGCATGGGAATGCTATTCGAGCTATCCGCGGTGATAATGGCTCGAGTTCAAGAACTCTCGTTTTGATGCCTTTTGTTGTGATCTAGGTCTTGAACATCAGTATTCGACCCCTTATGTGCCCCCTCAAAATGGAGTTGTGGAAAGGAAAAATCGGACTCTTTGTGAGATGGCTAGGACGATGCTCGATGAGCACAGGACTCCTAGGAGGTATTGGGCTGAGGCGGTCAATACGGCATGTCATGTTTCCAACAGGATTTTATTGCGAGCTTTCAAGAAGAAGACCTGTTATGAGCTTATGCATGGTCGGGCACCCAAGGTGAGTCATTTCCGAGTTTTTGGCTGCAAGTGCTTTATTCTTAAGAAGGGAAAACTCGACAAGTTTGAGGCTAGGTCTAGTGATGGTATTTTCTTTGGATATACTAACCACTCTAGAGCCTATAGGGTGCTTAACCTTGAGACTAACAAAATCATGGAGACTTGCGAGGTAACCTTCGACGAGACAATGCCATGTACCTCTCTTGGCTTTGAATGTGCAGGTGATGAGGAGATGGCCGAGGACCTCTTTCAAGAGGAGAAGGATGAAGCTGGAGATGATGATGGAGAGAACCATACACCTGAAGCTGAATGTGTACCCACTACCTCCCCTACGACCACTACGGAGTGTGGACCGTCTACTTCGTGGACAACGACGGTGCAACAAGAGGACCAGGCGAGAGAAGCTGAAGTTGAGGGGGAGGTAGTCTCGAGGCGTGAGGCTCCCCGGCGGATTCAAGAAGTGCATCCCCTGTCGAAGATCATTGGGGACACCGACGAACGTACTACACGGTCAAGGTCCAGGAATTCCTCTCATTTTGCTCATCGTTGCTTTTGTTGCCACCTTTGAGCCCAAGGACATTGGACACGCTTTATCTGATGCAAACTGGGTCAATTCTATGCATGAGGAGTTGAAAACTTTGAGAGGAACCAGGTGTGGGAGTTAGTTGAACCACCTCCAAATTGCCATCCTATAGGAACCAAGTGCGTTTGGAAGAACAAAGAGGGTGAGAATGGGATGGTTGTGAGGAACAAGTCTAGACTTGTTGCTCAGGGGTTTAGTCAGAAGGAGGGGATCGACTATGAGGAGACCTTTGCTCCTGTGGCCCGTCTTGAGGCAATTCGGATTCTTCTAGCCTTTGCCGTGGCTAAAGGGTTCAAGTTGTTTCGGATGGATGTGAAGAGTGCCTTTCGAATGGGGTCATAGAGGAGGAGGTGTATGTGAAGCGGCCACCCGGGTTTGAGAGTGAGTGGTACCCACACGGGGTGTACGGGTTGAAAAGGGCTCGTATGAGTTGAAACGGGCGCCCGTGCTTGGTATGGGAGATTGAGAGGTTTTTGTTGAGCGAGAGGGTTTGTGATGGGTACCGTGGATAGGACCTTGTTTCTCCTCAAGCATGGAAATGACTTGTTGATTGTTCGGATATACGTGGGTGATATTGTCTTTGGTGGCTCATCACATAACCTTGTTGCCAAGTTTGCGAGATGAGATGAGCGAGGAGTTCGAGATGAGCATGATGGGCGAGTTGCAGTACTTTCTCGGGCTGTAGATCAAACAAGTGAAGGATGGAACATTCGTGCACTAGACCAAGTACACGAAAGACATGCTGAGGAAGTTCCAGATGCAAGATGTGAAGCCGATGTCCACTCCCATGGGGAGTACGGCCACTTTGGATGCGGACGAGGACGGAGAACCAGTGGACTAGCGGGAGTACAGGAGCATGATCGGCTCCGTCCTCTACTTGATGGCGACGAGGCCGGACATACAGTTCAGCGTGTGTCTGTGCGCTCGTTTTCAGGCCTCGCCGAGGACATCACATCGACAGGCCGTCAAGAGGATCTTCGGGTACCTACGACCGCCCCTGGTCTTGGCCTTTGGTATTCGTCCTCCTCGACTATTTCTCTTCATGTTTTTTCCGATGCGGATTTTCTTTGGTTGTCGAGTCGAGAGGAAGTCTACTTCTCGGTACTTGCCGGTTTCTTGGGTCTTCGTTGGTTTCATGGTCTTCCCGCAAGCAGTCTAGTGTAGCTCAGTCTACCACCGAGGCGGAGTATGTTGCAGCCGCGAGTTGTTGTTCCCAGCTGTTGTGGATTTCATACACTTTTAGAGACTTTGGTGAGGAGTGCACCCAGATCCCACTTCTTTGTGATAGCACAAGTGCCATAAGTGTAGCTAAAAACCCAGTGCTTCACTCCAGAACCAAACACATAGAAGTGAGGTATCATTTCCTGAGGGACAATGTGGAAAAAGGAACCATTGTGTTGAGTCATGTCCCTACCCAAGATCAGCTAGCCGACATCTTTACAAAGCCTCTCGACCAAGCTACATTTGTGCGCTTGTGGGGGGGACTTGGGGATTGTTGCCCTTTCTAGATGATTCTTGGGGTTTCTTCTTGTACCATATGTATAATACCATGTTTTACTTTGATGTATATACATGTTTTGCTTGATGTACGAACCATGGTAGGATAGCCATCTTGGTCATATATCATGTTGCATTTGTATCATATTGCATTTTAGGATGATGAGCTCCTTTCATATGCCTTATTTGAGTCTCTTTGGCTATTTGTGAGATATTGGTCATATGTTTGGAGAAATGGTGATGTGGGGCTATGCTCTTGGAATATTTGAGATATATGTGTAGTGAGATAGCTCTTTTTGAAATAAATGCTAATCTTGACTAATTTTTTGTGAAATGTGCTCCACTCATGTGTAGTAGTGTATCCATGTCACGTTTTGGTCTAAATGTGCCTTCTATGCTTAGATTGTGCTTGGATGTCTCTTTCTTGCATTTGGGCCAAAGGCGGAATATCATTGTGAATGTTTAGCCTATGTTGCATTCATGGGGAGCATAAGCTTCTTTTTGCCCCAAAGGCACTTCATGTACCATGAAATGAATTAATCTTGAAAAGAAGTGTGTATGCTTGAAAAATGCTCCATCCATCATGTCTATGCTTAAAATGTCTTATCTTTCACATATGGGTGCAAAACATGTTGCATGATGTTCACCAGTGGAGAAGTCTCCCCGAAGTGGACACATGGCTCTTGAGCTTTGACATGACATGCTTTGCTTTATGGGTGTTTGCCAAGATCTTTTGCTGAGAATTTGATATCCTTGTATGATCTCTGAGTGGTATGCATGTTTGTGGCTCGAGTGTGACATGGATAGGCTTTTACATGTGAAGCGAGCCTTCTTGTGGTAAAATTGCTTAAATCTGAAAAATTTTGCTTTGTCACATGCTTGTATTTTCATATATTACTTGTGGCAATGCTTTGACTATGCTATGATTCATATATGTGATCTTTGTCTCATTTTTTAGCCTTTGACACTAGATTTGGCCTATTTGAGAAGCTCATGTAGATGTTTATATGCTTTGTTTTGCATTTCGCATTTTCACCTTGATTCATACATTGTCAACGGGGGGAGAAGAGGTGAGCTTAATGAAAATTCGAAGAGGTGAGCTGAAAATTGGAAGTTTGCATCCACATGTTCGGGGGGAGCTTGCATTTGTTCGGGGGGGAACTTTCTTGCTTGTTTTCGGTGTGGAGTTTGTGCTTTGCTTGGCTTGTGACCTTTCTTCGCCTTTCTTCGGTTTTGGTCATGAGTTGAGCTTCTTTGTTTTTCTTTCCTCTTCCTTTCTTTCTTTCTCTGAATTTCATTTCGTGTTGTGTGTTGTCAATGCACTCATCAAGGGGGAGATTGAGGACCGGGAGTGTCCCGGTGGTCGATGGATGACCGCTCCTCGGTGATGAGTGATTGACAACGGGTGTTGGCCCGACTCTTGGCTTAGTGCGCGGGTGTAGGCTGCGGCCTAGTTCGTGTTGTTGCGGGTGAAGAACGGGCGCGAAAGGTCTTCGCCCTTGAGGGGCCTCCGGGAGATGGAGAGACAAGTAGGCTCGGTTCGAGGGACCCGGTGGACAGCGGGACTGGGTGCGGGTCACATGGTGGCGACACGAGCAAGACGAAGTCATGGACAATCGAGCCGGTGCACGGTGGCGGTCGAGTCAAGTGGTTTGGCGGGATGCCAGACCGAGCACGCGGGGTTTGGTGGTTTGCCCACAAAACCATCGGAGGACGGTTTCTTGGTTTGGGCCTCAAAACCAAGTCCGAGGGCCCAACACGACGGAGACGGGATCCGGGCGTGTCGGAAAGCTTCGAAGCGGAGGACACGTGGCGGGATCGCATGGCTTGCATCGGGAGGACGCGGGGTGCGGCAAAGGCGTGGCCGTCCGATAGCAAGACCCACAAACATTACCTAAATGCCCCTGCGTGGGTTGTATCGCTAGTAGTTAAGTTAGGGGTAGTCGAGTCATTTACCACTCCGGCGGGACCCGATATATAAGCCATGAGGGTGTGTGAGTGGCTCTCTCTCTCCGTGACTTAGGGTTTCATTTCCTCCCTCCCATTTCTCATTTTCGTAGCTATTTTCCTTCCATTTTTTCTAGGCTAGCATGAGAGCTTCATGAGAGATTTGTTGATAGGGATGGATGCTAGGGCGGCATGCTAGACCTTGTGAATCTTTCCTGGTTTGTATAGAAGATTCGGAGTTGTGTTTTTCGTGGTCTTTTTGTGCTTGTTTTCGTGCCTTTGTTCTTGGTGCGATTCCGCAGAATTGAGTGGGTTTCTCCCCAGATTTCTTTGAGGGAAACATGGATGGATGTCTCGTGCATCTTTGTGATTGATCTTGTGCCCTCAAACGCCGGGAAACCACTTCGATTCGAGAGTTTTCGTTCGGTGCTCTAGCTTTTGGTGGTGCTCAAAGGATTCGCGATTCCCGGTGATTTAGGGAGTTAGGAGGCAAGATTTTTGGGCTATAGCATCCTTGTGTGACGCTTTTCAAGTCCCCAAACCCTTGTCTCCACAGCTTCAACCGTTTGGGAAATCCGATGATGATTTGGGGGAGTTGACCTTCGAGGTCGAGCGTTTTTCTGCTCTGTCCGTGCCTCGCGGACGGTCCGCGCCCTCCTGGCGGACGGTCCACGCAGCACGTGTTCGTCCCGTGTTCTTCGTGTTCTTGCTCGTCTTTCTTTTCAATCCGTCACGTTTTTGAGTTTTGGTTAGGTGGAGTTTCGGACGGTCTGCAGCAGCGGGTGGACGGTCCGCGGGTGCCTGGCGGACAGTCCGCGTGCTCCCCGCGGACGGTCCGTTTTACGGGGTTCGCTTCTGGTGGTTCTGTGTGCTTTAACGGACGGTCCACGGCGTAGGGCCGGACGGTCCGTAGTGTTGGCGGGGACGGTCGCGCGGCGGCGGCCGGACGGTCCGCGCTGCACGTGTTCGTCCCGTGTTCTTCGTGTTCCTGCTCGTCTTTCGTTTCGATCCGTCGCATTTTTGAGTTTTGGTTGGGCGGAGTTTCGGACGGTCCGCAGCAGCGGGCGGACGGTCCGCGGGGCTGGCGGCGGACAGTCCGCGTGCTCCCCGCGGACAGTCCGTTTTACGGGGTTTGCTTCTGGTGGTTCTGTGTGCTTTAACGGACGGTCCGCGACGTAGGGCCGGACGGTCCACAGTGTTGGCGCGGACGGTCTGCGGCAGCAGGCCGGACAGTCCGCGAGGCCAGTGCGGACGGTCCGCCCCTCCTGGCCGGACGGTCCGCCAGAGCCTGTGTGCTTTGCTTCTTGGTTCAATTCCTCTCCTTCTTTCTTGTGCTTCCGCATGTGCTTCAAGGAATCGTTCCTAGGACTAGAGGTTGATCCATAACCTAGTTGGCTTGGCGATTGGTGTGTGATTCGATCCATCGCTTGTGCGTGACCGGGATTTGACTAGGGTATAGGCAGGGTTCTTTGAGAAGAATTTTTACCGGCTCCTATTCACTCCCCCCCTCTCTAATCGCCATCTGATGCTTCATCTAGCTTGCCACCCTAGCATCCATCCCTCTCAACAAATCTCTCATGAAGCTCTCAAGCTAGCCTAGACAAGAAATGGAGAAGAAAATGTGTCGGGAAAATGAGAAATCGAAGGGGGGAAATGAAACCCTAAGTCGCGGAGAGAGGGAGGCATCCACTCACACTCATGGCTTATATATCGTGTCCCGCCGGTGTGGCAATACAGCCCATGCAAGGGCATTTATGTAATGTTTGTGGGTCTTTCCATCGGACGGCCACGCCTTCGCCACACCTCGCGTCCTCCCGACGCAAGCCATGCAATCCCGCCACGTGTCCTCCGCTTCGAAGCTTCCCGACACGCCTGGATCCCGTCTCCGTCGTGTTGGGCCTTCTGACTTGGTTTTGAGGCCCAAAACAAGAAACCGTCCTCCGATGGTTTTGTGGGCAAACCACCAAACCCCGCGTGCTCAGCCCGGCCTCCCGCCAAGCCTCTTGACTCGACCGCCACCGTGCACCGGCTCGATCGTCCACGACTTCGTCTTGCTCGTCTCGCCACCATGTGGCCCGCACCTAGTCCCGTCGTCCACCGGGTCCCTTGAACCGAGCCTACTTGTCTCTCCATCTCCCGAAGGCCCCTCAAGGATGAAGACCTTTCGCACCCGTTCTTCACCTGCAACAATACGAACTAGGCCGCAGCCTACACCTGCGTACTGAGCCAAGAGTCAGTCCAACACCCGTTGTCAATCACTCATCACTGAGGAGCGGTCATCAATCGACCACCGGGACGCTCCTGGTCCTCAATCTCCCCCTTGATGAGTGCATTGACAACACACACGCGAAATGAAATTCAGAGAAAGAAAGTAAGAAGAAAATAAAAACAAAGAAGCTCAACTCATGACCAAAACCAAAGAAAGGCAAAGAAAGGTCACAAGTCGAGCAAAGCACAAACTCCACACTGAAAGCTCCCCCTGAACAAATGCAAGCTCCCCCTGAACATGTGGATGCAAAGTTCCAAATTTTACATGCATTTTTTTGAATTTTTCATTAAGCTCACCTCTTCTCCCCCTTGTTGACAATGTATGAATCAAGGTGAAAATGCAGGAATGTAAGACAAAGCATATAAACATCTACATGAGCTTCTCAAATAGGCCAAATCTAGTGTCAAAGGCTAGAAGTGAGACAAACAGCACACATATGGATCATAACATAGTCAAAGCATTGCCACAAGGAATATATGGAAATATAGGCATGTGACAAAGCAAATTTTCAGATTTGAGCAGTTTTATCAAAAGATGGCTCACTTCAAATTTAAAGGCCTATCCATGTCATATTCTAGCAAAAAACATGCATATCATCTAGAGATCATACAAGGATATCAAATTCTCAACAAAAGATCATTGCAAACACCCATAAAGCAAAGCATGTCATGTTAAAGCTCATGAGCCATGTGTACACTTCGGGGAGACTTCTCCACTGGTGAACATCATGCAACATGTTTTGCACCCATGTGTGAAGATAAGACATTTTAAGCATAAACATGATGTATGGAGCATTTTTCAAGCACACACACTTCTTTTCAAGATTAATTCATTTCATGGTACATGAAGTGCCTTTGCGGCAAAAAGAAGCTTATGCTCCTCCATGAATGCAATATAGGCTAAACATTCACAATGTTATCGGCCATTGGCCCAAATTTAAGAAAGAGACATCCAAGCACAATCTAAGCATGAGAGGTACATTTAGACCAAAAAGTGACATGGATACACTACTTGGAGCACATTTCATCAAATTTAGTCAAGATTAATATTTGATTCAAAAAGGCTATCTCACAACACATATATCTCAAATATTCCAAGAGCACAGCCTCACATAGCCATTTCTCCACACACATGACCAATATCTCACAAGTAGCCAAAGAGACTTAGATAAGGCATATGAAAGAAGCTCATCATCCTAAAATGCAATATGATACAAATGCAACATGATATATCACAAGATGGCTATCCTACCATGGTTTATACATCAAGCAAAGCATGTATATACATCAAAGGAAACATGGTATGATACATATGGTACAAAAAGTAAATCCCCCAAGAATCAACTAGAAAGGGCAACAAACCCCAAGTTCCCCCCGCAAGCGCACAAATGTAGCTTGGTCGAGAGGCTTTGTAAAAATGTCTGCAAGCTGATCTTGGGTAGGGACATGGCTCAACACAATGGTCCCTTTCTCCACATTGTCTCTCAAGAAATGATACCTCACTTCTATGTGTTTGGTTCTTGAATGAAGTACTGGGTTTTTCGCTACGCTTATGGCACTGGTGCTATCACAAAGAAGTGGGATCTGGGTGCACTCTTCACCAAAGTCTCTCAAAGTGTATGAAATCCACAACAGCTGGGAACAACAACTCGCGACTGCAACATACTCTGCCTCGGTAGTGGACTGAGCTACACTAGACTGCTTGCGGAAAGACCATGAAACCAACGAAGACCGAAGAAACTGACAAGAACCAGAAGCAGACTTCCTCTCGACTCGGCAACCAACAAAATCCGCGTCAGAAAAACCATGAAGAGAAAGAGTCGAGGAGGAAGAATACCAAAGGCCAAGACCGAGGGGCGGATCGTAGGTACACGAAGATCCTCTTGACGGCTGTCGATGTGAAGTCCTCGGCGAAGCCGAAAACGAGCGCACGGACACACACTAAACCGTATGTCCGGCCTCGCCGCCGTCGAGGTAGAGGAAGGAGCCGATCATGCTCCGGTACTCTCGCTGTTCCACTGGTTCTCCGTCCTTGTCCGCATCCAAAGTAGCCGTACTCCCCATGGGTGTCGACATAGGCTTCACATCTTGCATCTGAAACTTCCTCAGCATGTCTTTCATGTACTTGGTCTGATGTACAAATGTTCCTTCCTCCATTTGCTTGATCTTGACCGCGTAGTACGTTCGTCGATGTCCCCAATGATGTTCGACAGGGGATGCACTTCTTGAATCCGCCGGGTAGCCTCACGCCTCGAGACTACCTCCCCCTCAACTTCAGCTTCTCTCGCCTGGTCCTCATGTCGCACCGTTGTTGTCCCTGAAGTAGACGGTCCACCCTCCGTAGTGGTTGTAGGGGAAGTAGTGGGTACACACTCTGCTTCAGGCCCATGGTTCTCTCCATCATCATCTCCAGCTTCGTCCTTCTCCTCTTCAAAGAGGTCCTCAGTCATCTCTTCATCACCTTCACATTCAAAGCCAAGAGAGGTACATGGCATTGTCTCGTCGAAGGTTACCTCGCAAGTCTCCATGATTTTGTTAGTCTCAAGGTTAAGCACCCTATAGGCTCTAGAATGATTAGCATATCCAAAGAAAATCCCATCACTAGACCTAGCCTCAAACTTGTCAAGTTTTCCCTTCTTAAGAATAAAGCATTTGCAACCAAAAACTTGAAAATGACTCACCTTAGGTGCCCGACCATGCATAAGCTCATAACTGGTCTTCTTCTTAAAAGCTCGCAATAAAATCCTGTTGGAGACATGACAGGCCGTATTGACCGCCTCAGCCCAATACCTCCTAGAAGTCCTATGCTCATCGAGCATCATCCTAGCCATCTCACAAAGAGTCCGATTTTTCCTTTCCACAACTCCATTTTGAGGGGGGCACAAAAGGGGTCGAATACTGATGCTCAAGACCTAGATCACGACAGAAGGCATCAAAACGAGAGTTCTTGAACTCTGAGCCATTATCACTGCGGATAGCTCGAATAGCATTCCCATGCCTCTCCTTCTTCAACCTCACGATCAGATCTCAAACAAAACCAAAAGTCTCACTTTTGTCCTCCAAGGAAAACACGCAGGCATAGCGAGAGTAATCGTCCACCACAACAAGGACATACCACTTCCCACCCACCGATCGAACTCGAGCTGGCCCAACAAGGTCCATATGCAACAGCTCTGTCGAACGCTCGGTCATGACATCGGCAAGGGTTGGATGGGGAGTGGCTACCATCTTGCCGTGCCTACACGGAGCACAGACCAAATCCTTCTCAAACTTCAACTTTGGCAATCCTCGGACAAGGTCAAGACCACTCAAGCGGGAAACCAAATCAAAGCTCAAGTGACCCAACCGCCTATGCCATTTCAACAAATCATAAGAAGGACCGGCCATCAAACAACGAGCGAGGACCCAAAGAACGAGAGAAATCAGACGCGAAAATCGACCCTCGGGGATGATCACACAAACAAGATCACCTCGAGAATCCAGCAAACGAGACTCACCAGACTTGAAACGCACCTCAAAGCCCTAATCAAGCAACTGAGAAACCGAAAGCAAATTGAAACCCAAAGACTTCACAAGAGCAACCCTCTTCAATGTTACCTTGTCACTCACATGCATTACACCCTCAGAAATCACCCTTCCTCGTCCATTGTCCCCAAATGTGATGTACATCTTTTCCTTCACTGGGGTGAGGCTGGAGAACCACTTCTTGTCTCCGGTCATGTGTCGGGAACATCCGGAGTCGATCAACCAAATGTTCTCCAAGCCTCCTGCCTGTAGTCAGAAACAAGAACGAGAATGAGCTAACGACTCGACACTAGGGTTAGCACAAAGAAAGTTGAACCAGTGTCGACCCATCTGCTCAAAAGAGGGTTAGCAAACATCATTCCCTTGCCACCAAATTTCCCATGTCCCATGGAAGGAGTACGAGCACCACGAGGGGGAAAATGTGGTCTGTAGTTCCTCTGGAACCCAAAGCTGTGATCATCTCCCCTGAACCCGTATTGAGGACGAGTAGGGGGACGTCCAGCAAAACCACCATGAGCCCGACCAAACCTCTCACCAGCACGCACACCATCATCTCTCCTATCAAACCTCTCACCACCACCTCTCTGTGGGAACCTGCCACCCTAAGCTCCAACTCTACCAATATTACTCACACTTCCCACACCCCATGGAAGTGGCACTCTAGGCTCAGGAATACCATGAGACTGGTGATACCTGTCCTGGTTTGCTTGCTCCCTAGCAAGCCTCTCACCCCTCTTCCTCTTGTAGCAAAACTCCGCTAAATGCCTCTCTGTTGACGGATAAAAGACGTATCCCTCTACGATCCGCAAGCGTACGGACCTACACCTTTTTCACCACGGGATTCCCAAGGTTCTTGTCAATCCGCGGAGCAAGGGGATTACTAGCGCTTAACCAAGTACTAATCTAGTTGAATGGAAAACCTTTGAAAGAGAGTACTAATCTAAAGGTAAAGACAATCTAACCTAAGTTAATCTATGTTAAGTTGATCAAACAAATCGAGGGTTAAACTAAATGATAAAGGGGTGAACACAAGAGAGCGAGGTTAAGATAGATAAGCGTTCCCTCCCTAGGATCTAGGATAACATGGTATGCATCTACTACACGAAAGCGGTAAACCAATCTACACGGGGTTGTGACCACGGTTTCGCCCTTTCCCTCCTCTCGTACTGTCACTACGCGAAGGTATTCATGACTAGACCTATGATGGACACGGTATGTTGATGGAATCTATGGGAGTAGCGGATATCATACGCCCGAAAAACCTGGTAGCTAACCTTAATCATCAAAGCATCATCAACATGAAAACAATAGATTGAAACCACAAATCGAGTAGCGATCACATAGCATGTATCCATCTAATCCTAGGGATGAACGGAGACATTACCCCATCATCTTACACGGATTGAAGCCATAGGGGTGATGGAGACTCCGGAGAACGTCGTCGATGAAGATGGCGGCGATGGAGCTTGGGAACACTCCTAGGCCGGTGGCTTGGAGTCCTCCTCTTGCTTCCTTCTCTCCGCCGGCGTTGATCCTTGCGACGAGCTCATCTAACTCTCTCCCTCATCTTGCGGCGACGGTGTTCTGGTGATTGGCGTCGGTAGGATGATTTGTTCGATGGGTCACCATATTGGGGCGCCTAGGGGGGTTGTATTTATGTCCTTGAGGTGCCTTTGGGCGTGCTCCACCTTGCCTTGCACGAAATCCACCTTGGGAGAGAAGCAAACTTGGTTTCCATAAAATCAGCCAGATTTTCCTGATTCGCAGTCCTTCCTTGCCAACGCCATATCTCCCACGTTCGGACTCCAAATAATGCAAATTCGGTGTCCAGGTTGTGTGCCACGAAATTATCTTCAACTTTGGTATTCATTTCGTTCCTTAAAAACGAAGATAAGATCCCCAAATCGGCCTTGGAAGATAATCTGTTCTGATTTCGGACTGACTGCGCAGCAGGGATTTCGGGGGTCATATCTCCTAGCTCCATTATCCAAATTGAGCCTTCCACATGTCCAAATCGAAGGTATCGTCGAGGCCCACAACTTTGGTAGTCAAACTTTTGCCATTAAAGACCGTTTAAGTCTCCGAATCCGTACCGAAAGATCATGCTGTCCTGAGCTGCGAGAATATCTCTCGGGCTGAGTTGATCTCGTTGGTAAACATCCAAGTCCCCGGAGTTTTGCGTGTTGATTCTTCGGTCCTTGAGTTGTTTGGAGTCTTATTCACTTCGTGTCTTGACTTGTGACGGGCTTCATGATCTTCTCTTGAAGTGCGTGATGAACTTATCCCGAAAGTCTCCTCTTTAATGTTAATTTCCTGCGTAAACAACAAACTCCAAAATCGACATGCAAGTGTGAACTTATTATATCATTAGTATGCCTAGTGGCGGGTTAGTTGCAAATCATAATCGAAACCAATGTATAACAAGTACTCTAGGTTGACGGAAATTCACCGTCAACATCTCCCCCATGCTTAAACCTTGCTCGTCCTCGAGTAAGTAATCCTTGCTTAAAAGGGAAATCAGTGTTGCCTTCCAATGTTGTCCCTGCACTTAGTCATTCATGACGAGGCAAATGGCTTTCTCTTAATAATTTATTTTTAAAGTTCAAGTTGTGACCGGCTTCTTTTTCATTATGGAAGATAGACTAACAATAAAGAACAAACCACATTTAACACGATGCTCTCAAACTTAAGTGAACTTCAAACCATTACCTTGTCACATGGGAGATTTTCAAAAAGATGCATATCCAACATAAGTGAAAATCTCTTGCAAGAGCTCATGGAACACTCATCTCATCAAATCACTCAAGCCTATACTAGATTATTTTCAACCTACTCTACTCATATGTGATAGTGAAAGGCTTATGTGGAGCTTGGAAGGTTAAAAACAATCCTAGCAAAACATATATCGAAATATTTTCAAATTAAGAGAGAGATCTATTGGAATTACCGAGACTCGTCAAAAAGGCCATGGAAAATATATGTTGGAAAGAGAGAGGGATGAAACACACACATTTAGATAAGTGGACATGTGCAAGTGGCAAATGGATGATCCCGAGGCACGAGTGAAGTCCTCGTTATCGGATTGCACATGGTTGGAAGATTTGAGTATGGATGTGTCATCAAGGCACTTGAGAACTTATGAAGCAAAAAGATCCGATGAGCATCTTTATTATTTTTTGTACTTTTATTCTATTTCCTTCTCATTTTTCTCTATTTCTTTCTCTTTTTTCTTTATTCTTCCTTTTTTCCTTACTTTTCTTTTCTTCTCATACTATTTTTTTCTTCTTTTTTTTCTTTTTTTTCTTTTTTTTGCTCCTCAAAACTTTTTACAACATAATACTTACATAGCATTTGTGTCAGAGAATGACTTCTCCCCCATGCTTGAACGATGCTCGTCCTCGAGCATAAAAGAGAGAGGAAATGACTGCTAAAGTAAGTATAAATTCCATAATCTTGCGGAATATTTGAATCTCCATCGAGAATTTTACTCCATACTCAAATTGGGTTGTGGACAAGGAGGTGATCACAAAAATATGTTTTTGGTTTAGGGTGGATGCCTTGCGAAGTTTGTGAAATTTTCAATGTGAAAACCCACAATGCATGGACAAAAAGGCTAGCATGAAAAAGTTACACAAAGGAATGACCGACTTCTTAGTCTCGAACCATAGAAATCAATCCTAATCCAACTCATCAAAACATATGTTTGCAATCTACGGGTTTTGTTATCATAAAACATATATGTATATGGCGTTGGTAGGTAGAACTTTGCAAGAGCATCACAAATATGTAGATAGCATAAAAGTTAAGTTTTCATAAAGACAACAAGTTATCCGGCTATCCATAAACTTAAATCAAAGAGCAAAGATATGTATGTGGGTCTAGAGCATAGTCATTTCACCTCCACAAATAAAAGAGCCGGTATTTAAATTAATTTCAGATCATATTATAGAGAGCAATTAGCCAAGACATGTATAACTTCATGTAGGTAAAACAAAGCGGCAAGTTTCATCATCTTTCCGTAAGCATAGGCAATATAGAACATCGAGGTGAACACATGGTCATCGGTGGCGTAGCCAATGGGTATGCCGGTATGCCTTGGCATACCCCGAGAATTGGCGTGTGCCGATGTACCGGTTAAAAGAAAATCCCTTGCAATCATGAGTCGTGTGAGCACATGCAAGAAGGAAAGCAAAGCACGAAGAGGTGGGGCGCGCCGAAACGTCACGGCAAAGATAGGGCGCGCGGTCTGCGGCCACATAGCGGGAGCTAGCGGGTCTCGGGTCTCCGTGCAGCTCTCCATAGACATGTAATAATTTTGTTCACCGTATGAGTGAATTCTATTTAGCAATATTTTTCAGTTATCCGGCTTCTTGATATTGTTTACTTTAACATGAAACCATTGATTCACAATATATCATAGATTGATTTACAACATTTCGGTTATCCGATTTTTTTGCTGCATTTGCTATATTGTTAATTATGCAAGTTTTGAACTTATTTGTTGAATTAAAGATATTATGAGATCCTTATACTTGCATATCAAATTGAATGAAAATTTTCAACGAATTGCATGGTGAGTTTTAGTTGTATACCGAATTGTATATTTCATTATTGAACTATTGATTCGGCATACCCTAAGTTGAAATCCTAGCTCCGCCACTGATGGTCATGCTTATCTATTGAAAGTAAAAAGAAACCTAGGTTGTCCTCCTAGTAGCCATGTTATTGTTTGAAGAGAAAAACAAAAGGTTGCACCTAGTTGATGTTGAAGGCATACTTACAAGCATTTGTGTTTGGAAAAAAGAAGGTCCATGGAGATGTTACCATCCTTTGTAATTCTTCGTTGCCTTCTTCCGACATCTCCATGTATCGATGTGGCTTTTGCTTTTGTCTTGATTTATTAATGCTCCTAAACTTCTGAATTTGATCTTGTATGCTTAATGGAGTCATTGGTCACCCTTCTCTTCAATGTTGTCATCACCATCTCCTCTTTCTTGTTCTCATCGTCTCCTTGCTAACTCTTTTTCATGGATTTCCCCCTCTGTACAGAACAGAACATATATCGAAATATAGCTCTATTGAAATGTTTATGAAATTACCTTTCCAACATGTGGTCATTCATCGAAAACGGAGTTCAAACAAGGAAGCTATGTCCGTTTTACTTCAGCGCTGCGTGCTGTCCAAAACTGATTTCAGGACGTGTTGCACTCGGTGATTCGGGCATAACCGCTTGTAGGAACCTCCGATTGTCTTGATTCTTGATTTGTTGGAATCGTAACTTCATGGGGCTTCTAAATATCCAAAAATACCCAGTGTTTTCCCTTCGAGACCATGCAGAATTTTGATGAGATCGATAGCTTCTCGCGTATTGATCCGGTGATGTTAACGATCTTGATCATTCTATTTTCTAGTGTGTCATGTTGCACTTCCGTGTTGAAGATTCAGGGTCTCCCCCATGCTTAGCATTTTTCTAGTCATGGAAGAAGAAGACAAAGCACTTCTTAGCCATCCTTCAATTTCCTTGTAGTGAGAGTCTTTATCTTGCCTGTAAGACATTTTAAATGTACATTCTACCCCCAAGGTGACGGTTGGGAGTAGGTAGAATTGCCAACAATCCAACAATGTCTCCTAAGATTCTTAACTTATGGCATAATTAGTTTAATGAGGAATAAAAACCTAATGAGTGTATGTGGTGCAAGGTGTGTATGCACATGATAGGAAAGCATATAAACAAAGACAATGTTTTCACCTAGTTCTAAACACCATGTTTACAACTAGGTTGCCGAATTTCTCCATAGCCATAAAGGTTTATTTATCAAGGGTTAAAACACCATGTCTATCCTTAAATCAATAACTCTTATAGCACAAGAAAAATTAAGCGCATTGCAAAGCTTATAAACTAACCAAAGCAACATGAAAACATATGAAAAGCTAGCTAGGTTTATCGAACTTAACGATGATGGTCCGCAATCATGTTTAAACACCATGTTTACACAAGATCACAAAAGGAAAATACTCATAATGCCTTATGAAGTATTAACATGGAAAATGAAGCATACATCATTAAGTATATAAAACAACCAAGCCAACTATGTGCAAAACATGTATACACAAAGAAATATCACGAGGACAACAAAATGCAATGCATGCAAATAAATAAATATGATTATGAACATGATGGTGGTTCTAAAAAGGAAAACTGAACTTAGATTAATAACCACAAGTTGATCATCATAAGATAGTGCCATTCTTTATTTTCTCTAAGAAAGTAGTAAAAATATAAAGAAACGGGTTGCCTCCCGAAAAGCGCTTCATTTAAAGTCATAGAGCTCGACTTTCTCACATACCTTCTTTTCGTTGCATAGCCATGGCCCTTCATGCAAGAATAAAAGGTACCAATGCAGCTTTAATTTACTTCCCATGTTGTGCTTGATCACTTATAGAAGACTTGCCCAAAGCATCCTTTTGTTTCATCGTTATCTCCTTCTTTATCATTCTTCGGTGCTGCCTTCACTCCATAAATTTTTTTTAATGTCCAGAACAGAAAGTATACTCAAGCTCTACTCCATTGCACAGTGCACAAAATTTCCTTTCCAACAAGTCCTTATTTGCTCAAATCGGACTCCGGACAAGAGAGTTACGTCCGTTTTACTTCGGCGATGTAATCTGTCCTGAAATTTCAGAACGCGCAACGCTCAATGTTTTCTCCATAACTCCTTGCACGGGTCTTCAAACTCGTTGGTTCTTGATGCGTTGGAATGGTAATTTGATGGAGCTTTTGAATATCTCATTTTCTTCATTTGTACACCTCTGAACAAGCTCTCAAATTTATGAAGACAGCAGCATCCATCGCGGGATTCGGAGAGGTTGATGATTTATCTTGCAACTCTTTTAGGCATGACTTCTTTTTTTCATTATTCAAGCTTTGCCTACATGGTTAGTGAAAATCGGGCCTTTCCCGACATATGATTCTTTAAGGTCATTAGCTTGACCAAGCGCAAACCATGATCGAGATTTACAAAACTTATTGTAAACATACGCGTCCATAATTAACACCACATGTGAATTGTAGCAACAAGTCAAGGTGTAAATAAAAGAAGCATATGTTTCATGCATAGCACTTAGCTCATCATTAGGCAAAGGTTGTTTAGGTGTGAGATTAATTGGATCAAAAATAAATGTTTCCTCTTTTTCATTCTCAAGAAAATCTAGCCTATCAACATGATCACTATTGGAACAAGGCATAGACATTAAACTATCATTCATACTATTGGTTGAGCATGAGTATTTGAATTTATCAACATCAATACCAATAATATCTTGAGATTTCAGCACGTACCTTGGCCTTAGAGATTTTTCAACAAGAGTGATATTTGGTTCATCAAGCGGTGTTGAAGGCGAATCGATCTCAACAAGTGTAGTTGCCTCTTCATCACCACCTTGCAATTTCTTCAATTCATCATGTGGAACATGTAATCCTTCAACTATGTACGCATTCATCTCTTCTTTGAAGTCTTCTTTATCAACCAGATCTTCATCTTCAAAGACTTGTATGTTGCTTTCTTTATCTTCCATGTACCACATGTCGTCAAGATCGCTCATCATTGATTCACTCTTTTCTTCATCCTTGAGTACTTCCATGTCTTGATTTGCTAGTGTGTAGGCTTCAATAGCACACAAGCTATCATCTAGCTTGAGTCCTATCTCCTCCCATTTATCCTTTGAGTCACTAGGCTCATCACGGTTGTACTCTTCTCTTCCTTCATCATAAATCTTTGAGTTGTCAAACCGGTCGATCCATCCTTCATCTCCTTCTTCTCTTTCTTCTTCAAACATCTTTTGGATCGACTCTCCACTCATCTCTTGATCAAATATATCTTCAATTAGTTTGGCAACGTGTCGGTGTTCCTCCTTCCTTCGGTAGTTGATTAGTGGGGCGAAATCAACTTGAACCCAACCGGATTGCTTGAACTCCGCCAATGGTCTAGCATTCCACATACTTCGGCCTACATTCATGTTAGTTTCAACATTTTTAACATCCGAAATGACTTCTCTTACCTTGGGAAGTGGATCTTCACATTCTTGTATGGTCGGTTCGTCTTCCTTGACCTCCGGTTCATCTTTTTCAGAAATTTCAGCAAGCACCTTGGGCTTGCTTTTGTCGTTTTGCTCCTCTTGACAACATCTTTGCCAATCTCGTGTTGTTCTTTGTCCATTGCTTATCCTTTGTAAGATTTGTGCGGCTTCACTAATTGTTTTATCCAATATATCACCGCCCGCACACATGCTTACAAAACGAGATGAGTTAGGGGTTAGTGAAAAATAAAAGGTATGCAACATCAAGTCACCGGAAAATCCCAAGTTCGGGCCTCGCTCAAGTAGTTCATTAAATCGGTCCCATGCTTCATCAATTCCTTCATCCTCTCCTTGCTTGAAAGTGAGCACTTGCCTCCTTAAGTCTTGGACCTTGCTTATGGGAAAGAACTTCAAAAGAAATTTCTTCACTAGCTCATCCCAATTTCCTTTTGCTTCCACGAGACCTAAGTGTGTACCATCTTCGTGCTTCATCTTCGAGAGAGAATGGAAAAAGATTCCACTTGAACCAAGCGGCCGGAACTCCTTTTTGTTGCACCGTGTTGCATAACATCGTGAATTCCTTAATGTGTCTATATGGGTTGTCATCCTCCAATCCTCTAAATGGTTTTGTCGCCACTAACTTGATGATTCCGGGCCTCACTTCGTAGTGGGTTGTAGCAAGCATCAAATCTGATTTTTGTATCTCAATGTCTTCCATTGACGGCATTGCTAGCTCCCTTAGCGACATCTCTTCGTCTTCCAATGGTGAGGTGAACAAATCCATCTAGGCACAAGAAAAGTATAAAGAAAAACAAAAAAAAGATTTTTTTTTCTTTTTTTAGAAAATAAGGGTTAGGTGTTAGTAATCAACAAAATTAATACTAGATTAAACGTAGCAAACTGGCTTGCTCCCCGGCAACGGCGCCAGAAAAAGGGGCTTGTTGACGGATAAAAGACGTATCCCTCTACGATCCGCAAGCGTACGGACCTACACCTTTTTCACCACGGGATTCCCAAGGTTCTTGTCAATCCGCGGAGCAAGGGGATTACTAGCGCTTAACCAAGTACTAATCTAGTTGAATGGAAAACCTTTGAAAGAGAGTACTAATCTAAAGGTAAAGACAATCTAACCTAAGTTAATCTATGTTAAGTTGATCAAACAAATCGAGGGTTAAACTAGATGATAAAGGGGTGAACACAAGAGAGCGAGGTTAAGATAGATAAGCGTTCCCTCCCTAGGATCTAGGATAACATGGTATGCATCTACTACACGAAAGCGGTAAACCAATCTACCGGGGGTTGTGACCATGGTTTCGCCCTTTCCCTCCTCTCGTACTGTCACTACGCGAAGGTATTCATGACTAGACCTATGATGGACACGGTATGTTGATGGAATCTATGGGAGTAGCGGATATCATACGCCCGAAAAACATGGTAGCTAACCTTAATCATCAAAGCATCATCAACATGAAAACAATAGATTGAAACCACAAATCGAGTAGCGATCACATAGCATGTATCCATCTAATCCTAGGGATGAACGGAGACATTACCCCATCATCTTACACGGATTGAAGCACATAGGGGTGATGGAGACTCCGGAGAACGTCGTCGATGAAGATGGCGGCGATGGAGCTTGGGAACACTCCTAGGCCGGTGGCTTGGAGTCCTCCTCTTGCTTCCTTCTCTTCGCCGGCGTTGATCCTTGCGACGAGCTCATCTAACTCTCTCCCTCATCTTGCGGCGGCGGTGTTGGTGATTGGCGTCGGTAGGATGATTTGTTCGATGGGTCACCATATTGGGGCGCCTAGGGGGGTTGTATTTATGTCCTTGAGGTGCCTTTGGGCGTGCTCCACCTTGCCTTGCACGAAATCCACCTTGGGAGAGAAGCAAACTTGGTTTCCATAAAATCAGCCAGATTTTCCTGATTCGCAGTCCTTCCTTGCCAACGCCATATCTCCCACGTTCGGACTCCAAATAATGCAAATTCGGTGTCCAGGTTGTGTGCCACGAAATTATCTTCAACTTTGGTATTCATTTCGTTCCTTAAAAACGAAAATAAGATCTCCAAATCGGCCTTGGAAGATAATCTGTTCTGATTTCGGACTGACTGCGCAGCAGGGATTTCGGGGGCTATATCTCCTAGCTCCCTTATCCAAATTGGGCCTTCCACATGTCCAAATCGAAGGTATCGTCGAGGCCCACAACTTTGGTAGTCAAACTTTTGCCATTAAAGACCGTTTAAGTCTCCGAATCTGTACCGAAAGATCATGCTGTCCCGAGCTGCGAGAATATCTCTCGGGCTGAGTTGATCTCGTTGGTAAACATCCAAGTCCCCGGAGTTTTGCGTGTTGATTCTTCGGTCCTTGAGTTGTTTGGAGTCTTGTTAACTTCGTGTCTTGACTTGTGACGGGCTTCATGATCTTCTCTTGAAGTGCGTGATTAACTTATCCCGAAAGTCTCCTCTTTAACGTTAATTTCCCGCGTAAACAACAAACTCCAAAATCGACATGCAAGTGTGAACTTGTTATATCATTAGTATGCCTAGTGGCGGGTTAGTTACAAATCATAATCGAAACCAATGTATAACAAGTACTCTAGGTTGACGGAAATTCACCGTCAACACTCTCCTTGCCACAGTACTCACACCTGAAGGGGATGGGTTTTGGTTTTGACTCTGGCTTCTCTCTAGGCTTCTCACCCTTCTCACTCACAAACTTCACGGGTTTCTGGAAGTCATTTGTTTTGGGTGGAAATTTGGGTGGATCTTGGATTGTGTCAAGCTTGTTGCAAAGGTGGTTGGGCTTTGGAGTGAAAGAGTTCTTTGGTGCTTTTGGAAGTGGAACTTGAATGTCTCTGATCACCTCAAACTCGGGGTTAGACTCAACACACTTCTCATACACACTCTCCCCACTGTTTTCTCCCACTTTCTCACCCAACTTCTTAAAACCCAAACCACGACCATCCGCTCTCTTGAACTCCTTAATCATGATTTTCAATTGAGGTTCCTGCCCGAACAATCAACCCAACACCTTCCTCAAATAATCATTCTCCTCATAGATGACATCCAAACGGGAAGTAAGTTCAAGATTCAACAAAGTAACTTCGTCACAGCTAGTGCATGCATTGACAACAGGAGATTTCAAAGAAGCTTCCAAAGTGCTAATGGTGGAATGAGCATCAACAAGCTTAGCATGCATAGTAGGACATGATTTACAAGCACCAAGCAAAGTGGGTCTAGCCTTAAGCTCATCATACTCAGTCCTAAGAGCATCTAGTTTAGCCAAAGTGGAAGCATTCTTCTCATTAAGCAACTTGATCTCATTCAACCATGCATTACATTCAGAACATTCAACATCATCAGAAATTGTAGGAGTAAGTTTCAAAGAGTCATTCTCAAGTTTCAATTCAAGCAATTTAGACTCTAACACTCCTAGTTTCTCACGAGCATTCTCAAGTTGAGCCCTAAGATCTCTCCTCATTTTCTTAGCATCTCTTAACACACTATCACAGTTGGCAATCAAGCCATTCAACCTAGTGGTCTCAGCAAGCAAAGAGTCGGGGTCACGGTTTACCTCATCCTCCGAGTCGGAGTCGGTGTCTTCTTTCTCGCTCTTCTTGCTGCTTGAGCTATGGGCCATGCCACAAAAGCCTCCAAGTGCAACATAGCTCAGCCCACTGAGGTTCCAGCTTGCATCCTTCTTGCCCTTGCGCCTCTCAGTGTCTTCATCCTCACTGCTTGAGCTTGAATGCGCGTCGCTTGAGCTTCTATCGATGTCGCTTGCACTGGCCACCATGGCTCTTGCCTTATCCTTCTTGCGACCTCCCTTGCTCGATCGCCGCTTGTCCTTGTCCTTGCTCTTGGACTTGCCGTAGTGCTTGCCCTTGGAGGAGTACTTGTCTTCACGCCTCGGGTGCACCTTGTACTCGCTCATCTTGTACTTGTTCTCCTCCGCTTCCGGGCACTCGGTGATGAAGTGTCCACGCTTGCCACACTTGTAGCATGTCCCCGAGCTCCGCCTTGCATTCCTCCGGCTCTCATGTAGTCGATCAAACCTGTTGACGCGAAATGTGCACCTAGCGCCAAGCACACAGCAAGCCGAACAAGCTGGCTTCACACGTGCAGAGATCACAAGACGTGCCAGTCAATTTTCCCTGAAAATTAACAAAAGACAATGTAGTTAAATTCCAAAGCTTGGAACTTGCCGGGTGATACCAGACAGTTCCATATTTGCGGCTATAGAGCCAAATGGGATGACATATAGCTATAGAAAGCTATCGCACAAAGAACCGAAACCATTCGGGATCATTAGAAAGGAAAAAGTAACATAGCCGAATGGATGACGTAAGCATGACGACGATCGGTCTTTGTTTGGACAAAGATGCAGGTGCGCAAGACCGTGACCGATCGTTGTGGTGATCAACATTAAATAATAAATAAAGTAAAAGCGTGAGCATAGATATGTAATAAACAAGCATGCATAGATCCAAAGCACTAGTCTACCGCATGTCTAGGTACTTTAAAACCCGTCGGGTACGATACCAAGCGAATCTATCCACCGCATGATACAACTTGCTTGGGATCGTGCCACTTTCCACAAATAGATCTATCCACCGCATGATACAATCTAAATATGGAAAGCTAAAAGCATACATTATTTAAAGCATAAATTACGCACGTGTTTTACTCATGAAGAACATAACCGAACACGGCTGAACAGCCGATTCGGGGTCCATGAAGAAAGAACGAACATTACCAAGTAAGATAAATCTATCAGATTGATTTGAAATCTAATCCACCGGATGATTAGCTCCAAAGCAACCCAAAAACATGCATCTACCGCGTGATACCCAGCTCTTTCAAGATTTATACAAACGTTGGCAAGCTTGAACCCGCAACACGTAACAACCTAGATCGATGCGGTTTCGGCTATCAAAGAGCACGTGATCCACGTGTTAAATTAACCAAAGGCACGAACTTGACTCGCATAAGGATCATCAAAAGGGATAAAGCCGATCCAAATACATCTAGATTGGGCAAAAGGTGTTACATGAATTTAAACATAAAGCAAAAACTCAAAGCAACACGGGGTAACTTAATGAATCTATTGAATCTTGCCAAAATTCAATAGAGCCGATAACTAGCCTCGAGCTAGATCTTAGCCTACCGCATGGCTCATGACCTAACAAGAAACCCTCTTGAACCAAGCTTGAATCTACCGCATGACACTAAGCATGGTAACAAGACTACTTGCATCAGATCTAAATCCACCGCATGATACTAGATATGATACAAGGTTGCTGGTACTCACGGAGGTCGACGGATCGATGAACCCTCTCGAAGAACTCGACGACACGACAAATGGACTCTATGGATTGGTGTAAAGCCGGATTGTATTGAGAATGGTTACGTATATCTGTTACATACATTCAGGGTTCATATTTATACCCTGCCAAGCACGACCTCGAATGGATTTGATACCTAATTTATCTCTAAGCTCGATCGCTTATCCATCCATTCGTCCTTCCGCTCGGGCCACGTCACCGTACAATCCCGCAAAATCAGCTCAACAGTTCCTTTGCCGAAGGGAAGCAAATAGCCGACCGCGGATTTTTCTCGCCGAATGCATCTGAAGAAACCTTCCTTCCGTCGGACGGATTTCTCACCTAGTTGGACCCACAAGTCAGACTCCTTACCAAATTTTGGTGTTAACACATGCCCCTTCAATTACGGGATAAAAGTGATTTTATTCCGGAATTGACTCTAGCCACCAACGTCTTCAAATCGAACTTGTTCAACACCCGTTCTCTCTCTTCGCAATCCGCTGGAGTCTTCGTCTAGATCCAAATCCTAGATCCCCTTTTTCTGAGCTCAAATCCCTAATGGCGGCTCAAAATCAAGCTGCTCAGGTAAATTCCTCCGCCATAAGCTTCATTCGGCATTCAAATTTTCAATTTTTTACCTGAAATTTCTTCTCCGCTTTCCCTCAGGAGCTTTCCACCGAGCTTCTGATCCGTACTGAGGCCAATTCAAGATCCTACTTCCTTGGTCCTGTGGGAACCTCTGATCCTCGAGATTTTATAGCAGCTGAATCCCAAAGGATCCCCTTCAAAGCGGCTCTGACCACACCTCCTCAGTGGCGGGATGCTTTCAAAAACTGGCCCTTGCCCCCAATCGCAGGCTGGAAAAATTGGTACCAGAGGATCCTTGCAGATAAGAGTGCTAGGACCCAGAACTGGGATACCCTCCGCATTGCTCAATGCTTGGAGTTGTCTTTGGCCGAGACCCCAAAAAACAAAGACCCCTTGATAGCGGCTTGCCACTTCTGGTCAAATGGCGTCAACGCCTTCCTTTTTTGCCACGGCCCAATGTCCCCAACTCGGCCGATGTGTATATGATCACCGGCCTTGACATTACGGGATCCGTTCGCCCCCGGGATTTCAAAAGTTCCACAAGACAAACAGGGGTGAAACCAGGGAGCAGATACAAAAATTATATCCTGAACCATATGAAGGACGACCCCCTTGGTGAAGTCGAATACAGGGCATTCCTGAACATGTGGCTGTGCAGGTTCATCTTCTGTGGTAAAGCCAATGAGCCTACCCTGAATCACATTGCAATGGCTTCGCACCTAGCCAACGGCAATCGCTTTCCTCTTGGGAAATACCTCTTGGGCAGTGTGTACCACGTGCTTTATCAAACTGTTACTCAAATGTACACCAGCCAGAGGATAGCATGTGTCAACGGTCCCTAGTGGTTTGTCCAAATCTGGCTGCAACTGCACATGCATCAGATTGTTGGTGTTGATTTGAACACCCGGCTCTTCCCTTCATCCAACTATCATGAAGGGGAACCCCAAGTCACCAGAGGATGCCACACTTATGGAGAAGCCGCTTCATCTGTTCTCATCAAGCAGAATGTCAGCCAGCTCTTCGAGCTCTTCTTCACAGGTTTCCAAAATCCTCTCTGGCTCCCTTATTTGGATAATGACAATTTTACTCTCCCCTGTGAGTTTTTCTTCGAAGCTGGACGCCAAGATGGAAGATTTCTAGAAATTTTTAACATCATCATCCACCCATGTATTCTGCCAGCTGAATTCAGTGGAGGGAGGCTGAACCATAGCACTTATGAATATTATCAGCCCAACATGATGGCTCGGCAACTTGGGTGTGGCCAGATGCCCCGAAGGCTATTTTTGCATGAATTTCTCAAGCCTCGAGAGGAAATCAAAGATCTTACCCGAACAAACGGGGGTCTTTCAGTATGTGTGCAGTCCAACTGTTTACACCTGGCCCTTTACACCTACAACAATAGCTCACCCCACCTTTAACTCCTGGTGGCAAGAATTCCATGATCACATTTTCAGTGAGCCTGTACACTTGTTCTGTACAGAGTTGATGCCTGATTTTCAGCCAACTTCAGAGGTAATATGATTAATCCTTAAATCAGACATTTCCTCCTCCAACCATGATCCTGATCTTATTTCTTTTGCCTATAGAACACAATGCCTGCCCCTCTGGCCAGGGAGATCACTTACAATGCAGTAGGACCAATCTCAGCATTGGGATTCAGATCACCAACCCTGGCTCACTTAATGGCTAAGTATGCCACAACAGATCCAACTCCGTCCAAAGATTACCGCCGACAGGAGGCAAGGCTTGTCTCTGATTGCTCCTCCAAATGCTAAGAGGAGTAGAACCATCAAGAAAGTCCTTGTTGAGGTAAAATTTCTTCCTTTCTTGATCACAGGATTACACTTTTTCTGATAAATCATATCTTATGCATTTTCAGACTAGAACTCAGCAATCCTCAGCTTCAGAAACTGCCAATGCTCCATCCACTGGTATGACCTTTACTGTCTTTTTCTTGAGGATGAACACTGGCATTCATTTTTAATTTGGCATTTGCAGAAGAAACAATAGAGGATCAACTTGTGGACGTCCCAGTGTCTCAACAAATAAGTCCACCCAGGGCTGAGCCACCTGTCGAAGTGGAAATCTCATCTTCATCAGGGACTCAATCACCCCCTGCTCAGACAGAAACACCAGACTCGCCAGAGATGAATTTCCCAATCCAACCGGAGCCATCAAGTCCTCCAAGGGCTCAATCACCCATTGGCCAGGCAGAAACATCAACCCCCGCAGAGGCGAATCCAACTTTTCTCCAGCCAGAAGCTTCAGGGTTACCAGAGACTGCATCATTGCCCTTTCACACAGAAGCTTCAGCTTTGCCTGGAACATCTCCTTCACCAGTGGCCGCCCCTGAACAAAATCCTGCTCCAGTTCAGGAAATCAGACATGACGTACTTATTTGCATTTAATCCTGCTATCCTCCAGTTCCCAATACCCCTAACTCGGCAATGTTACTCTTTTAGGATCAGGCTCAGTCACCATTAGTTCCACCAATGACGAACAATTCAATTGCCGAGACGAGGGAAAGGGTACCTCAAACCTTGTCAGAGGAAGTACGAGAAAAGCTCAAGGAGATTTTTGCCTGGCTGCAAAAAGATGCGCGAGATCAGTTCAAAGATCTTGATCGCTTTGAAGAAATTCTTGAACCCATCAGCCAAGAACTCCCTGAGGACATCAATGCCTCACTTGAATCCATCTCCGGTCTGGAAATTCATTATGTGCCCATAAGACAAGCTCGAGAAAGGTGGCCTCCCGCCCACCGTTGAACGAAGAGGGCCGTAGCTGAACAAGCCGTGAAGGGGGCACAATCTCAGACCGAGAGTCACAAAGATACATTGGCCAATCTGAAAGCTTCTCGTGAATTGAAGATTGCCAGAAAAGGCGCTTTGGAGGCGGAACTGAGAAGTCTGTCAGCTGAAATAGAGGCCGATGGCAAGAAAATAGTCGAGCTCCCTGGATTGATAGAAAAGACCCAAGAGGAAGCAATATCGGCTATAGCTGAGGTGAATCAATGTGATGCAGAACTTACCACTCTGTCCGACGCCCAGAAAGATTATCGAGCGCGGATGGAGAACTTTCGCCAAGCAACATCGAATGTCTGCAATGTAATTGCGAAATATTTGAACATGTAGATGTTTCAATCGATGTGTAACCGAATTGGTCGCTCTTGTAACATTTGCTCTTGCAATTTTATTTCTCTTTTCTCCTGCACATCCTTAAATGCAACGCTGAACGACCCATTCGGTAAAGAAATGCCAATACCCGAACGGCACTTTGACTCCTTTCAGTCGAACCGAATATGACTCAGCCTAGAACTCCAAACAACCCGTCGGCGGACTGGTCAAGGAAACCTCTCCACCTTCCGATTTTCTTGGGATATGCGCCACGATCCAGAGCCACGACCTGAGGCCACGATCTGTCTTGCCAGGCCTATAAATGAAAACCGTAGGTGCCCCTAGCTCTCCACCAAGCCTTTAGCTTCTCAAATCTTTGCCAATCTCAAGTCTTCTTCTTTTTTCCAAACAAAGGCAAATCCCGAGGCATGGTGCGCGGCCCTCAGCCGCGCCGCGCCTCCGATGAGGCGGAGGGGAGCCGCGCCAATGCGCGCGGAGGCAATGATCGTCAATGCTTCTTTCACGATTCATCTTCGATCCCCTTTTGTTTTTGACGATCATCCTTTTTTCAGGTTGATTCAATGGAATCCATCTTCGCGCGGCCGGTCGGCCCACACGGACGACTCCTCGGAGTCCGACCATCACTCCCCCGTGCCCTATGGGGAACTTGACGCTCTCCGCTTCAAGGCGGAGCTGGAGGTGGCCCAGCGCGAGCTGGAAGATGTCTCCAAAAAGGCTCGCATAGCCGAATTGGAGTGGGAAGACCAGCGCATGCAGCTGCTGGAGACCATCGACGGTACGGCTCTAAAATCACTCTTTGATCCAATTTGGCCTTTGATGCTAATCACCCTTTTTCCTGCACTTTGCAGCCCGTGACACCGAGCTCAACCAGCTAAAGATGCTGGTGGAGCGAGTTGGCCGACAAGGTGAACGCCCGCGGAGATACGCCGGCGGAGCGCCCTTGTCGCGGTGGAGCACCGCGTGGACGAAGTGGCCACCCATGGCATCCGCTTGGGCACCACTTTGGGCCTAGCCGCCATGGCGACGCACACTGACGTCGACTACTCCACCAGGCCGCGCGGCTTCCGGGGCGGCGTGCCAGAAGACATCGAGGAGATCGAGACCATCTTGGAGCGCCTCGATGGCCACGGCAACGCCATTGCCGAACTCACTCATCCCCAATCTGTGTTGAACAGGCTCTTTGACTAGATTGTATTAGGGATGTTTGATATCGGCAATAAATAAAGAACTTTTGATTTCTGCGCTTGCACCACGATGATTTTCTCCATGTTTGCATCCGTGAATCTTGTTCTTCCTTAAACGTATTCGGGAACTAGCTTGAGCCAAACATGCGAGAACAGATGCCCCTTGGTGCAAAATCCGCAGAAGATCCTCGAATTGGCAATCCATAAGCACTGTTCAAACGAAAACCCTTCGCATTCGGGAAGAAAACCCTGCCGCTTGGTATTCTAACAGTGCACGCCGGCCAGTCATCACTCCCAATGCACCCCCTCGGTCAATAAAATAGTCTGCTGAGATGCCCTGCAAATCCACTCGCACACTCATCCATCACTTCTCATTTCCTCTCCTGTCCTCAGAGGAAAAACCCCAAGGCCATGGACAAAGGCAAGCAACCCCAGAAGAGCAGCACTCCGAAGAAACGCACGGTTCGAGAGTGAGTTTTCCTTTGGTTTACTCCTTGTTTTCTCATGTGATCTGGCTTTTTACCTCCTCTCCACCTTTCCTCTTTAAGCCTTGATCTGCTTCCTGAAGAACTCGTCGGGACCGAAGACATGCCTGAGTACATCTCCTCTGATTCCTCCCTCGAAGCAGAGGATGCCACGCCTGAACAGAGGACCAGCCATCAATTGCGCCACCGCGTTCGGCACCTGGAGCATGACCTCAGGGACATCACCGCTCATTGCCAGGCCGAGCGCGAGTGTCGCATGGCTTTGTAGGCATTAGTGGGAGGTAAATGTTTCTAACTCCTTCTTGACTTCGCATCAACATCTGGATTTTTGCCCCTAACAACCACTCCTCTGCTTCAGATGTCTCTGATAGGTACAACAACCTGAAAGCGGCTTGGGACAGCTTGGTGGAGGCAGCAAATCATGGTCACCCCCGTGCATTCCAAGTTGCCGTCACGATGGTCCTGGAGCAACTGAAGAGAGAGCAGCCGAAGAAGCAAAGAAAAGATTGAATCATACTTTCGCTTCTTCCTCCAGGCCTTCTGCTTCCCACCCCCTCGAAGTCCTGATCACCAGGGTTGTTGGATGTAAACCTGCAAGAAGCAGTGGTAATGTAGTTTTTGTGCTAAGGGCAATGCATCTAGGCACTGGCCGTTCCTTCTGTTTGTGAATTTTTGTTCTAAAGGCGGCCTCGTTCTTGAGCGCCGGCTATTCCTGTGTTAGATGCATGTAATCCCACTGCTGGTGATCACCGATCTATTTCAATACTAGGATAATATTTCTTCAAATATCTCCCATTTATCGCAGCGGAAAATTCTTCTCCTAGTAAAGTTTTCAATATGTATGCATTACCAGGGACGCATCTGACCACGCGAAAGGGTCCTTCCCGCTAGGGGACCATTTGCCGAATTCGTCGTATTTAGTTCCAATCGGCAATAGCGCTTTCCAAACCAAATCCCCTTCGCAAATTGCCTCGACTTTTACTTTCTTGTTATAATACTTGGCAACCCGCGGCCTTGTTCTTCTCGATGTTTTCCAGGCCCTAAGATGGATCATGTGCAAATCTTCTAGCTCATCCATCATTAGGCCACCGTAATCCTTGGAGCTTAAATCTTTCCGTAACACAACTCTCCCCGGAATTTGATTGTATCTCCCAAGGTAGAACCGCATGGTGCCCATAAACCAATTCATAAGGAGAGGTCTTTGTAGCTCCATGAGGGGCCATTCGGTAAGCCCATAATGCTTCACCGAGTACCGAATGCCACCTCCTCGGCTTCGGTCGATCTTCTTTTGTATAAGCTTGATCATGATCTTATTAGAAGCCTCTGCCTGACCATTAGCTTGGGCATAATAGGGAGAAGAATTAAACAATTTGATTCCCATGCTTTCGGTAGACTCCCTGAACTCCAGGAACACGAATTGGGCCTCTTGATCAGTTGTGATTGTCTGAGGGATTCCAAACCGATAGATGATGTGCTCCTTGACAAATTTAACCATGTTTTCCGACGTCACCTTCTTCAGTGGAATTACCTCAACCCATTTAGTAAAATAATCTGTAGCCAAAAGCACAAACTTATGCCCCTTCTAGATGGTGGATTAATCTAGCCAATCAAGTTTATACCCCAGCCCCTGAATGGCCATGGCTTGATAATGGGATTTAATGCTGACGCGGGGACCCTTTGAATATTTCCAAACCTCTGGCAGTCTTGACATCCCTTGTAATACTCAAAGCGATCCTCTAATATCGTCGGCCAAAAGCACCCAGCTTGCCTGATAACCCATTTCATGCGGTAGGCCGATTGGTGTGCTCCACATATCCCATCATGCACTTCACTCATCATCTTTTTGGCTTCTTCTGGACCCAGGCATCGTAACAACACCCCATATAACGATTTGTAAAACAAATTGTCATCCAGAAGAACGAATTTTATGGCTTTGTACCTGAGCTTCCTAGAGACCTTTCGGGATGGATCCTTCAAATAGTCAACAATCTCTTTTCTCCAGTCATCCTCCGCAAGATCCGTTCTAGTGCACATATGTCTGCAGCAAACGCTTCTTGACTCTCTTTGTAACCAGAGGCGCTCTGAGCCAACCTGTTCGCTTCCTCTTTATGCTCCCTAGGAATATGTTGTAGAGTCACCAACGGGAAGCTCTTCAAGATTTCCCTGCATTCTTCGTAGTAACTCCTCAGCGCTTCACTTTTGCATTCGTATTGGCCGTTCAACTGCTTGATCACCAACTCTAAATCTCCATAAACCTCAACCGAAACGGCCCCGGCTTCTCTCAAATATTGAAGCCCCCGAAGCAATGCCTCGTATTCAGCCTGATTGTTCGTAACAGTGGGCTGTATAGGGATAGCAAACTCAAACATCTCACGTCTGGGTGAAATTAATAAAATCCCTACTCCTCCACCTTTGCCACATGATGATCCATCAAAAAATAAAGCCCAAGGAGTAATTTCAAGCAAATCAATTGATGGATCGCGATGTCCAGTTATAAAATCGGCAATGATCTGACCTTTAATAGCTTTTGCCGATTCGAACTTTAACTCAAACTCCGATAAAGCCAAGATCCATTTGCCAATCCTGCCATTCAAAATTGGCATAGATAACATATGTTTTATTACATCAAACTTGGAATATACAGTGCATTTGGCATTCAACAAGTAGTGCCGAAACTTTGTACACGAGTAGTACACGCACAGGCACAGCTTTTCCGCAGCTGAATACCTGGTCTTAGGATCAAGTAATTTTCGGCTAAGATATGCTACTACCCGCTCCTTTTCTTCGAATTCTTGATCTCGTCAAAAGCCTTTTGTTTCCTTCATGTATTCGGCTGGTGGCTCCTTCATGTATTGCTTGATGTATTTCTTGATCTCGTGTATTGCTTGATCTCGTCAAAAGCCTTTTGTTGTTCATTGCCCCATGTGAACTTCTGATCTTTCTTTAGTTTCAGCAATGGAGAAAACGGCAAAACCTTCTGTGACAGATTTGAAATGAATCTCCTTACGAAATTAATTTTGCTGAGCAGTGATTGCAACTCCTTGAGATTAGTTGGAGGGACAACTTCATCAATGGCCTTCATGCTCTTCTTGCCAACTTCAATCCCCCCTTCGTGGACCAAAAATCCCAAGAATTCTCCAGCTGATACCCCAAAAGCGCATTTGTTTGGATTCATCTTCAAACCATGCTTTCAGTTGCACTCCAAGGTCCTTTTCACATCTTCCAAATGTGTGTCATGACTGAGGGACTTGATCACGACATCATCAATGTAAATTTCAACAACTTTGCCGATCAACTTGTGAAAGATGTAATTCATGGCTCGCTGATAAGTTGCACCGGCATTTTTCAACCCAAATGTCATGACTATCCATTAAAACAAAGCCTATATGACCAGGACATCTGAAGGCCGTCTTTGATATATCCTCTATTGCCATAAAAATTTGGTTGTATCCCGCATTGCCATCCATGAAACCGATAACTTTGTGCCCAACAGCGGCGTCAACCAACAGATCGCCAACGAGCATGGGGTAACCATCCATCGGAGTAGCTCGTTCAAATCCCCGAAATCTATACAAACCCTCATCTTTCCATTCTTCTTGTAGACAGAGACAATATTAGAAATCCACTCCGCGTATCCGCATGGCCGAACGAAGTTTGCATCAAGTAATCTTTCGACTTCTTTCTTCACATCGGACAATACCTCATCCTTGTAGATTTTCCGGGTGGTTGCTTGTATGGTTTGAAACCGACTTGATTGGCAACCGATGCTCAACAATGGAGCGGTCCGGTCCGGTGCATCTCCGAATAATCCCGGGCGAAGCAATCTTTATGTTCCTTGAGTAGCTTGATTAATTCCTCCTTGAAGTCGATTGCAAGTTTGCGCCGATGAATGTCGGCCTTGGTTTGTCACCGCTTCCAATGTGAACTTCTTCTAATTTATCGGCCGACATGAATCCCCGCCCCAATTTGCCATCGTACCATCGACGGGGTTATCCATTAAAAATTGCTATAAGAGCCGACCGCTTGAATCGGCCATCGATCGCCGCCGAGAGCTCAACAGACCTTCTCCCCGCCCTTTCCCCGAGAAACGATCAATGCCTTGATACTCCCGAAAGCCGGTTCCACATTTGCAACGCTCACGCGAGTCATCCGTTTGGACCACCTCAATATCATCATCCACCCATTTGATGAGCTGCCGATGCATGGTAGATGGGACGCAAAGCAATTGGCATGAATCCGGTCCCATCCAAGCAGAAGAGGGTCGTAGGCCCCTTTACCTTCGATAACAAAGAAGGTTGTGAGCAGTGTCTTGGACCCGATCATCAGATCCGCGTGAGCGCATCCCTTGGTGTCTGAAGGATTCCAGGCGAAATCGTTCAGTATTATGCTTGTAGGTGTCGATCGCTAGGGCCCATGCCAAGTTTTCTCGAAGGTGGTGTACGGCATTACATTGACCACCGCTCCACCATCAACAAACATCTTGGTCAATGGCTTGCCATTGACATATCTCTTCAAGTATAGCGGCCTCATGTGTCGATTCTTGGCCGGTTTGTCGAAGACGCCTTGCTTGGCTAGCACCGACTGCGCCATCGGTCCCTCAATCCGCTCATCGTCCGGGGACGCCACTTCCTACACAACCCGATCGGCGTAAAATATCCCATGCACGCCGGAGCCGAACGGTTTGACCCTTCGGAGTTTATCCTTTGGACGCCACACCCGTCTTGTCCGGATCCCCGGCTCGCCTCGGCCCGCGGTTCCTCAAGCGTTGAACCCTCCTTTTCCGACTCTTTCTTAGGCCGGGCGGGCACCATTGCCCCTTTTGCCGTATGTACTCGTCCTCGTCTTCCTCTTGATCACCCCCACCTCAAATCAGCTTGCCTTTTCCGGGATGATCAATGATTTCAATTTTTTGACGCCGATCCTCGCTAGGATGTATCCTTCCAATTCTTTCATGGACGGGCCGGTGAGTGGCGCTTCTCGCTCGTACTCAAAATACCCGTCACCGCACTCGGGGCGCTTCTCGCCGTGGGCGCTTCAACTCTTCGTTCTAGCGAGGTTCGAAGAATGCACACCCCCGGCGCGCGCGCGCGCGCGCGCGTATATTGCTCCGCATCACTTCGCGTGCTTCCTCTTCGGCCCGCGCCTCTCCTCCTCGTACTTCCATTTCGGTAGCGCTCTTTTTCCACCGGCGCCGCCACTTATTGAGGAGGATGCGCGTGGTCACCCCGGGTTTGGCTCGGACGATTCCCCCGATCTCGACATGGCTCTTGAGAACGCAGGGGGGCTCACCATGCACCTGCTCCAAGGTCACTTGACGTTCTGGGTCCACCGCTCCATCCCCGCCTTGCCCCGGGCCGAGGTCAAGACTTTGACCTTGCCCTTCTCCTCACTCGTCACCATGTTGATGGAAAAGCCTACCATGTTCGAGGAAAAGGGTGGCCATCCGGTTTCATCTTGTTATCAAACTTGAGGTGCCCCTCCCGGATGGATCTCTCGGATCCTCATCCCGAAGACCCCGCGTCGTTGATGGAGTGCGAGTTCCTATCATGGAAGCCACAGTAACGTTTCTCCTTTACTCCATCGGGCCGAAGCATGGAATGCCCTTCCGGCAATTTGATTCGGCCTTCCTTCACCAAGAGCTCAAACAGCTTATCAGCTTTAGTGATGTCGAAATCGTAGGTGCCTTTGGTCTGTTTGACCCAGCGCTGATTCATGGTCAATGGCTCTTTTCCCCACATGATTTCGGCCGCAACCACGTCCTGGTCGTCATCAGAATCCTCCATTTGGTCGGCTTTTTCCAGGAACTGATTGTAGATATCCGCTACGTCGTGCCGTTTGCCGAACCCGGCATCTTTCTTGAAACCGTAGGCTTGGTTGCTCATCAACGACGCCTTTTGGGACGATTGACCCAGGTTGTCGAACTCCATGCCGAACGACTTTTCACGCACGGCCGGCAGCATCCCGCAACGACCATGTCGGCCCACCGGTCATCCGGCGTATTGAGCGAAAAACACATGCCCTTAACTTCCCCGAACCTCCCGAGGAACTCCAAGGGCGTCTCACCGTGTCTCTTCTTCGGGGTAGCGAGGTCGATCAGCTTCTTTTCCGCGCTGCCGCTGAAATAGTGGGCGTGGAATTTTCGTTCCAGCTCCTTCCACGTTCTAACTGATTGAGGGGGCAAAGATGAAAACCATTGGAACGCCGGACCCGTCAGTGACGCGGGGAAGTATCTGACCCTGAACGCTTCCTCAGATGAGCACTCTCCAAGCTGCATCAGGTAGCAAGCAACATGCTCCACCGTGCTCGTGTCATCCTGCCCCGAAAACTTTGTAAATTCCGTCGGAGGCTTTACCCTTGGCGGCAGGATCACGTTGTAATACCACTCCGGGAACGGCGGCGTGTAGGTAGGTCCTTGCATTTTTGGTTTGAGGCCGAATTGATTCGGCATCAAATCGGCCATCTTCCGCGCCAGAAATCGTCCTCCCGCGCGTCGCGCAGCTCGGGTCCGTAACCCGGATTCGGGAGAGCATCGATGGCTCCGTAGTTCCCCACCTCGTGGTAGCCTCCGCCGTATAAATTCCTCCCGCACTCGTTGCTAGCGGGAGCAATCCCGTAGCCGAAAGCAAGCGGGGCCCCGGGCGAGCCGAATGCCAACTCCCCGTACGTGGGCCGGCACGGGTTGGGCTGTTGCACGGAGTTGACCCGTGTTGCCCCGCGGTGGTGGCCGGGACCGGTCGCCCTCCCCGCGGCCTGCGGTGGGGGCCGAACCGGCCGACCCCCGGCACCTTGTGGAGGAGGCCGGAAAGCTTGGTTCCCGGCGCTCGCGGAGGAGGCCGGGCCGGGCCGGCTCGCAACGGCGGTTGAGAACTCGGACTCGCCCATTTCTACGGTGCCTCCTTGAATGGGTGTCTTGTTGAACACCTGCTCCATGCCTGGACCGAAGACAGCCACCATCATTTGTTTGAACGCACCTAGGAAAGCTCTGTGGTGCCTGCTCAAGACGTGGTCCGCGGTATCTCGAACGCCCGCATGCATTCCACCCTCTCCCGTTGGGTTGTAGCGTCACTTTCCCCCCGGCAACAACACCCCGAGCATCTCATTTTTCAAGTACGGGACGCCGCTCCCGTTCTTCTTGAATGATAGCAAGCACTTCGTTGGAATTGGTCCACGGCATCCTGCACCGTTGCCGCCGCTCGAGAGAGAGGTCTTCGATGTTGACATCCATGATATCCCCGATGTCGGGCATCTTGATTTTCGGCTTTGGTCCCACCGGCGTGCCAAAAAGTGTGTTGACGCGAAATGTGCACCTAGCGCCAAGCACACAGCAAGCCGAACAAGCTGGCTTCACACGTGCAGAGATCACAAGACGTGCCAGTCAATTTTCCCTGAAAATTAACAAAAGACAAAGTAGTTAAATTCCAAAGCTTGGAACTTGCCGGGTGATACCAGACAGTTCCATATTTGCGGCTATAGAGCCAAATGGGATGACATATAGCTATAGAAAGCTATCTGCCAGCAAACTGAAACCATTCAGGAGCATTAAAAAGGAAAAAGTTACATAGCCGAATGGATGACGTAAGCATGACGACGATCGGTCTTTGTTTGGACAAAGATGCACGTGCGCAAGACCGTGACCGATCCTCATGGTGATCAACATTAAATAATAAATAAATTAAAAGCGCGAGCATAGATATGTAATAAACAAGCATGCATAGATCCAAAGCACTAGTCTACCGCATGTCTAGGTACTTTAAAACCCGTCGGGTACGATACCAAGCGAATCTATCCACCGCATGATACAACTTGCTTGGGATCGTTCCACTTTCCACAAATAGATCTATCCACTGCATGATACAATCTAAATATGGAAAGCTAAAAGCATACATTATTTAAAGCATAAATTACGCACGTGTTTTACTCATGAAGAACATAACCGAACACGGTGAGAGTACCGATTCGGGGTCCATGAAGAAGGAACGAACATTACCAAGTAAGATAAATCTATCAGATTGATTTGAAATCTAATCCACCGGATGATTAGCTCCAAAGCAACCCAAAACCTGCATCTACCGCGTGATACCCAGCTCTTTCAAGATTTATACAAACGTTGGCAAGCTTGAACCCGCAACACGTAACAACCTAGATCGATTCGGTTTTGGCTATCAAAGAGCACGTGATCCACGTGTTAAATTAACCAAAGGCACGAACTTGACTCGCATAAGGATCATCAAAAGGGATAAAGCCGATCCAAATCCATCTAGATTGGGCAAAAGGTGTTACATGAATTTAAACATAAAGGAAAAACTCAAAGCAACACGGGGTAACTTAATGAATCTATTGAATCTTGCCAAAATTCAATAGAGCCGATAACTAGCCTCGAGCTAGATCTTAGCCTACCGCATGGCTCACGACCTAACAAGAAACCCTCTTGAACCAAGCTTGAATCTACCGCATGACACTAAGCATGTTAACAAGACTACTTGCATCAGATCTAAATCCACCGCATGATACTAGATATGATACAAGGTTGCCGGTACTCACGGAGGTCGACGGATCGATGAACCCTCTCGAAGAACTCGACGACACGACAAATGGACTCTAGGGTTTGGCGTAAAGTCGGATTGTATTGAGAATGGTTACGTATATCTATTACATACATTCAGGGTTCATATTTATACCTTGCCAAGCACGACCTCGAATGGATTTGATACCTAATTTATCTCTAAGCTCGATCGCTTATCCATCCATTCGTCCTTCCGCTCGGGCCACGTCACCGTACAATCCCGCAAAATCAGCTCAACAGTTCCTTTGCCGAAGGGAAGCAAATAGCCGACCGCGGATTTTTCTGCCGAATGCATCTGAAAAACCTTCCTTCCGCCGGACGGATTTCTCACCGAGTTGGACCCACAAGTCAGACTCCTTACCAAATTTTGGTGTTAACAAAACGTCCTTGAGAGCAAGGCCAGTTCCTCCTCGCTCAGCACATCAAACTCATCACCTGGAATGGACATGAGAGAACACAAGGAAAAGCGTCGACGGGGAAGGGTTAGTGTTGGCTTTGCCCTTTGATCCGCCCACAAGAGGAAGACTATGATCGGTCGAGCCCTCATGCTTGGATTGCAACTTCCGTCAACCTCGGTACCGACTTGAGCTTAGAAAAGATATCATCCAACTCAATAGTCAAGTATTGCCCGAACTCCTTGATGGCCTCAACCTTAACACCCCAAACATTTGGGTCCAAGATATGTAAAAGCTTCAAAGCTTGATCATGCTCGGTGTAAGGGAAATCCTCAACATTGGCCTTCATGTTGTTCACGATGGCGGTGAACCTCTGAAACATCGCATCAATGTCCTCACCGGGAAGTTGAGTAAAGTTCTCATATTGCATCCGGTAAGAAACAAAGAGACGAGCCTTCACATGGTTATCACCACTGTGAGCAACCAACAATTTCTCCCAAATTTGCCTGGCAAGATTCAAATGGCGAACATGCTCAAACTCAGGATCACACAAACTTCGGACCAAGTGATCAACGGCTTTTGCATTTGCCTCATACTTGGCCTTAGCACCGGCATCGATCACCATAAGAGTGTGGATCTCCGCTGGAATAGCATAGGTCTTGTCAAGCACAATGAAATCCAACAGCTTGCCACGAAGAAAGATCATCATACGAGCCGCCCACTTGTGGTAACCCTTCCCATCGAAGTGCGGCAGACCGCCCCGCTCAACGTACGCCATCTTAGGATTCAAGACTTGTCAAAGTCACCACGAATCTGGCACCAAGCTCTGATACCAATTGAAGGATCAGATGGCGACTAGAGAGGGGGGAGTGAATAGGAGCCGGTAAAATTCTTCTCAAAGAACCCGGCCTATACCCTAGACAAATCCTAGTCACACACGAGCGATGGACCGAATCACACACCAATCCCCAAGACAACAAGGTTATGGATCAACCTCAAGTCTTAGGAACGATTCCTTAAAGCACACGCGGAAGCACGAAGGAAAGGAGGGAGGAATCGAACCAAAGAGCAAAGTAGCCAGGCTCCGGTGGACCGTCCGGCCAGGAGGAGCGGACTGTCCGCACGAGCCATGCGGACTGTCCGCCAAGGTACCGCGGACTGTCCGCACAGGTACGGCGGACCGTCCGCCCGGGCCGCGGACTGTCCGTTTAAGCCAACAGAACCTCCAGTAGCGAACCCCGAAAAACGGACCGTCCGCGAGGAGCACGCGGACCGTCCGCCAGGCACCCGCGGACTGTCCGCACCTCTGCTGCGGACCGTCCGAAACTTCGTCCAACCAAAACTCAAAACCAAAATGGATCGAAAGCGAAGCCGACCAAGAACACGAAGAACACGCGATGAACTCAGCGCCCGCGGACTGTCCGCCAGCCCCACGCGGACTGTCCGCCCCTCACGGACAGAACCAAAAACTGCTCGACCCCGAAGGTCAACTCCCCCAACTCATCACCGGATCTCCCAAACGGTGAACCCCGAAAAACGGACCGTCCGCGAGGAGCACGCGGACCGTCCGCCGAGCACCGACCGTCCGCACTCTCCTCTGCCGGCGGACCGTCCGAAACTTCGTCCAACCAAACCTCAAAACCAAAATGGATCGAAAGCGAAACCGACCAAGAACACGAAGAACACGCGATGAACTCAGCGCCCGCGGACTGTCCGCCAGCCCCACCCGGACTGTCCGCCCCTCACGGACAGAACCAAAAACTGCTCGACCCCGAAGGTCAACTCCCCCAACTCATCACCGGATCTCCCAAACGGTAGAAGTTGTTGAGACAAGAGTTTGGGGACATGATATCCGTCAACCAAGGATGCTATACCCCAAACATTTTGCCTCCTAACTCCCTAAATCACCGGGAATCGCGGATCCTTTGAACACCACCAAAAACTAGAGCTCCGACCGAAAATCCTTGAATCGAAGTGGTTTCCCGGCGTTTGAGGGCACAAGGTCAATCATAAAGATGCACAAGACATCCATCCATGTTTCCCTCAAAGAAATCCGGGGAGAAACCCACTCAAATCCGCGGAATCACACCAAGAACCAAAGCACCAAAAACAAGCACGAAAAAGACCACAAAATTTACAACGCCGAATCTTCTATACAAACCAGGAAAGATTCACAAGGTCTAGCTTACCGCCCTAGCATTCATCCCTCTTAACAAATCTCTCATGAAGCTCTCAAGCTAGCCTAGACAGGAAATGGAGAAGAAAATGTCTCGGGAAAATGAGAAATGGAAGGGGGTGAAGGACCGATTAGGCGACCAGAGAGGGGGGGAGTGAATGGGAGCCGATAAAAATTCTTCTCAAGAACTTGGCCTATGCCCCAAATCACTTCTGAAGAATCTCGCACACACTTGCCAAGATCACGTAGTCACAACGGACCTACTGACCCGAGGAACAAGTTAGATCAAGTCTAAGAACAAAGCGGAAGCAAGCGCCAAACGAACCAAGAAAAAAAGCTAGCGCGAGGCAAACTGCAGCAGAAAATGTCGGTACTACCGGCCCCCGTGTCGGTACTACCGATATGGGCTTACCGGCACCTAAAAACCGGGTTATCGGTACTACCGGCACTGGGTCGGTACTTCCGACTATCGGTAATACCAACCTTGTGTCGGTACTACCGATATGGACTCTCTGGCAGCTAAAAATCTGGTCATCGGTACTACCTGCACTGTGTCGATAGTACCACCCTCCAAAAAATCAGCCCGCGAAACAGCCCCAAATTTCGATCGACGGATCTCGCAAACCACTTGGAGTATTGAGACGAAATTTGGAGGAGATGTTAAGCAACCCTAGGTGAGATTATGCCCCAAAACTTTCGTCTCCAAACCCACCAAAACACCGGGAATCGCGGATCACACGAGCTCAAGTTCTACTCACGAGTTCATCCAAAGAATCACGAATCTAGGACAATTTGAGGAGTTTGGGGGCAAGAGATCACTGGGAAAATAGGCACAAGGCACTCATGGATGAATCCCCCAAACAAATCCGAGCCAAAACCGTCTAGAAAACGAGAATCAAGACGAGCATGAAAATAGCACAAAAATGACTCCGAAAATCATCACAGGAACCACAACGCTGAATCTTCTATACAAACCAGGAAAGATTCACAAGGCCTAGCATGCCGCCCTAGCATCCATCCCTCTCAACAAATCTCTCATGAAGCTCTCATGCTAGCCTAGAGAAAAATGGAGAAGAAAATAGTCTAGGAAAAAGAGAAAGAGGAAGGGGGAAATGAAACCCCAAGTCGCGGAGAGAGAGAGCCATCCACCCACACTCATGGCTTATATATCTGGTCCCGCCGGTGTGGTAAATGACTCGACTACCCCTAACACAACTATTGGCGATACAACCCACGCAGAGGCATTTATGTAATGTTTGTGGGGCTTGCCATCGGACGGCCACGGCTTCGCCGCACCCTGCATCCTCCCGACGCAAGCCATGCGATCCCGCCGCGTGTGCTCTGCTTCGAAGCTTCCCGTCACGCCCGGATCCCATCTCCGTCGCGTTGGGCCTTCGGACTTGGTTTTGAGGCCCAAACCAAGAAACCATCCTCTGATGGCTTTGTGGGCAAACCACCAAACCCCGAGTGCTCGGCCCGGCCTCCCGCCAAGCCTCTTGACTCGACCGCCACCGTGCACCGGCTCGATCGTCCATGACTTCGTCTTGCTCATCTCGCCACCATGTGGCCCGCACCTAGTCCCGCCGTCCACCGGGTCACTCGAACCGAGCCTACTTGTCTCTCCATCTCCCGGAGGCCCCTCAAGGCTGAAGACCTTTCGCGCCCGTTCTTCACCAAGCAACAACACGAACTAGGCCGCAGCCTACACCTGCGCACTGAGCCAAGAGTCAGTCCAACACCCGTTGTCAATCACTCATCACTGAGGAGCGGTCATCCATCGTCCACCGGGACGCTCCTGGTCCTCAATCTCCCCCTTGATGAGAGCATTGACAACACACAATGCGAAATGAAATTCAGAGAAAGAAAGTAAGAAGAAAGAAAAACAAAGAAGCTCAACTCATGACCAAAACCAAAGAAAGGCAAAGAAAGGTCACAAGCCGAGCAAAGCACAAACTCCACACTGAAAACAGCAAGAAAGCTCCCCCTGAACAAATGCAAGCTCCCCTTGAACATGTGGATGCATTTTTCTGAATTTTTCATTAAGCTCACCTCTTCACCTCTTCTCCCCCTTGTTGGCAATGTATGAATCAAGGTGAAAATGCAGAAATGTAAGACAAAGCATATAAACATCTACATGAGCTTCTCAAATAGGCCAAATCTAGTGTCAAAGGCTAGAAATGAAACAAAGAGCACACATATGGATCATAACATAGTCAAAGCATTGCCACAAGTAATATATGGAAATATAGGAATGTGACAAAGCAAATTTTCAGATGTAAGCAGTTTTATCAAAAGATGGCTCACTTCAAATGTAAAGGCATATCCATGTCATATTCGAGTCAAAAACATGCAAATCATCTAGATATCATACAAGGATATCCAATTCTCAACAAAAGATCATTGCAAACACCCATAAAGCAAAGCATGTCATGTTAAAGCTCATGAGCCATGTGTCCACTTTGGGGAGACTTCTCCACTAGTAAACATCATGCAACATGTTTTGCACCCATGTGTAAAAGATAAGACATTTTAAGCATAAACATGATGGATGGAGCATTTTCCAAGCATACACACTTCTTTTCAAGATTAATTCATTTCATGGTACATGAAGTGCCTTTGTGAAAGTGCATCTAGGCCCCTAAGTGGATTTTGGTGAATTGAATGACAAGGCGATTAAAGGACTAATGATCTTGTCTAAGATTGTGAGCAGAGTTTTCATTATATATTCATATTGAAGTATTTTAATTATGGATGTATTTTATGGCTCACATTTACAAAGACAAGTATATGGTGCAAGACTTCATGAGTTTATTGAAAGAGAACAAGATGATGAGTATACACACTATGGTTCTAAAAATTGGAAGCTTGCATATCCGATTTGTCAATCAAGATCAAGCATTTGAAGCGGGATTTTCAAATGAAGGTTATTTGTGGATGAAGCAAAGTGGAACTCAAAGTGGATTGGATAAGTGATGAAGAGATCAACCAAGATGTCTAGGGTGAGGGACTAAGCAATCTTTGGGGCCGTAGGTAAGCCACCATAAGTGTTTTGCTAGGGTGAAGGTCTAGCATCCGTGGGGTCTTCAAGTATCATATTCAAACCTTAACCGAGGGAAGCTTTGCAAGTCATCAACTCATTACGATTGGCAACATGGAGTGACCATGGATCCAAGTGTGCATTCTTATGCCATATGGAAAGATCCTATGTCACTAGCTCAAGTATGGATGTGCTCAAGTCAAAAACTATGTTGAAAGCCCTCAAGTGGTTGTTGATCAAGTATGGCAAGAATTGAAGCTATTCAAGCTCAAGAGGTCATCAAAGATCTTTTACTCTTTTCTTGAGTATAGGTACGCCGTACTATCAAGAGGGATGCAACTTAGCGAGTTGACCAAGTCAAAGTGCTCTTTAGTCGACCTAAGTGAGATGCGGCCTTTGAGTGAGCTAACAAACCCTCCTAACCTAACTCTGGGTCATTTCATCTTGATGGTGAAGTGCTAGTTTCTTCAAAAAGGGTTTTGGGGGTAACTCGGGCTTGACCGGTCCGCCGGTCGGAGGCACCGTCCGCCGGTGCCGCTAGCCCAACGGCTAGTTTTTCGTACACCGGTCCGACCGGTGTGGGGCACCGATCCGGCCGGTGCCGCCGGGACTAACGACTAGTTTTCTCCTTTGAGGGGTATATATACACCAAGCCCTCTTCAAGTGAGGGTTCTTGCTTCTAGTGTTTTTCTTTGAGGTCCCAAGCCATTTCTAACTAGCTCTAAGCCTTAGTGGCTCTCCCCAACCATCTCTTTGTGAGATTTGTGGATTCAAGCCATCATCTTTGCGTTGGGTTGAGGAAGTGAGCTTAGGAGTGACTTTGTGAGCTAACAAGAGCGAGTTTCCATAGCTTGAGCACTTTGGTTTCGAGTCTACAAACTTTGGAGCATTTGTTACTCTTGGAGGTTTGCCTCCTAGACGGCTAGGTGTCGCCGGCTAGCTCCCAAGGTTGTGGTGAGCAGCGGGAAGTTTGTAAGGGCTGCGATCTTGCCTCTTCGTGGAAAAGATCACCTTAGTGGAAAGGAGGAAAGTGGTTGAAAGAGACCCGGCTTGTTGTGGGAATTGTCCCTTACAAGCTCCTCAACGGAGACGTAGCCATTCCTTAGTGGGTGGTGAACTTCGGGAAACAAATCCTTGCTTCTTCGTGTGGTTTGACTCTCTAAGTTATTTTTCTAGCATATTACATTTGCTTCCGCTTCGATCTACTTGGGTGTATTGCTTGTGTGTGCGGGGGCTCATTACTCGCTTGTGATCATCTACAAAAGCCACACCCGAGTTTGGTTCGTGCTAGAAGCTAAGAGGTGCTTGAAGTTATTTTTGCGGGTTCTCTCGTGCTACACCGGTCGACCGGTGAGGCGCACCGGTCCGACCGATGTCGATCTTTGGGGTCGTAGCTAAGCCGCCATAAGTGTTTTGCTAGGGTGAAGGTCTAGCATCCGTGGGGTCTTCAAGTATCATATTCAAACCTTAACCGAGGGAAGCTTTGCAAGTCATCAACTCGTTACGATTGGCAACATGGAGTGACCATGGATCCAAGTGTGCATTCTTATGCTATATGGAAATATCCTAAGTCACTAGCTCAAGTATGGATGTGCTCAAGTCAAAAGCTATGTTGAAAGCCCTCAAGTGGTTGTTGATCAAGTATGGCAGGAATTGAAGCTATTCAAGTTCAAGAGGTCATCGAAATCTTTTACTCTTTTCTTGAGTATAGGTACGCCGTACTATCAAGACGGATGCAACTTAGCGAGTTGACCAAGTCAAAGTGCTCTTTAGGTGACCTAAGTGAGATCTGGCCTTTGAGTGAGCTAACAAACCCTCCTAACCTAACTTGGGTCACTTCATCTTGGTGGTAAAGTGCTAGTTTCTTTTAAAAGGGTTTTGGGGGGTAACTCAGGCTTGACCGGTCTGACTGGTCAGAGGCACCGGTCTGACCGGTGCCGCTAGCCCAACGGCTAGTTTTTCGTACACCGGTCCGACCGGTGTGGGGCACCGTCCGACCGGTGCCGCCGGGACTAACGACTAGTTTTCTCCTTTGAGGGGTATATATACACCAAGCCCTCTTCAAGTGAGGGTTCTTGCTTCTAGTGTTTTTGCTGAGGTCCCAAGCCATTTCTAACTAGCTCTAAGCCTTAGTGGCTCTCCCCAACCATCTCTTTGTGAGATTTGTGGATTCAAGCCATCATCTTTGCGTTGGGTTGAGGAAGTGAGCTTAGGAGTGACTTTGTGAGCTAACAAGAGCGGTTTCCATAGCTTGAGCACTTTGGTTTCGAGTCTACAAACTTTGGAGCATTTGTTACTCTTGGAGGTTTGCCTCCTAGACGGCTAGGTGTCGCCGGCTAGCTCCCAAGGTTGTGGTGAGCGGCGGGAAGTTTGTAAGGGCCGCGATCTTGCCTCTTCGTGGAAAAGATCACCTTAGTGGAAAGGAGGAAAGTGGTTGAAAGAGACCGGCTTGTTGTGGGAATTGTCCCTTACAAGATCCTCAACGGAGACGTAGCCATTCCTTAGTGGGTGGTGAACTTCGGGGAAACAAATCCTTGCTTCTTCGTGTGGTTTGACTCTCTAAGTTATTTTTCTAGCATATTACATTTGCTTCCGCTTCGATCTACTTGGGTGTATTGCTTGTGTGTGCGGGGGCTCATTACTCGCTTGTGATCATCTACAAAAGCCACACCCCGAGTTTGGTTCGTGCTAGAAGCTAAGAGGTGCTTGAAGTTATTTTTGCGGGTTCTCGTGCTACACCGGTCGACCGGTGAGGCGCACCGGTCCGACCGATGTCGATCTTTGGGGTCGTAGCTAAGCCGCCATAAGTGTTTTGCTAGGGTGAAGGTCTAGCATCCGTGGGGTCTTCAAGTATCATATTCAAACCTTAACCGAGGGAAGCTTTGCAAGTCATCAACTCATTACGATTGGCAACATGGAGTGACCATGGATCCAAGTGTGTATTCTTATGCTATATGGAAAGATCCTAAGTCACTAGCTCAAGTATGGATGTGCTCAAGTCAAAAGCTATGTTGAAAGCCCTCAAGTGGTTGTTGATCAAGTATGGCAAGAATTGAAGCTATTCAAGCTCAAGAGGTCATCGAAGATCTTTTACTCTTTTCTTGAGTATAGGTACGCCGTACTATCAAGAGGGATGCAACTTAGCGAGTTGACCAAGTCAAAGTGCTCTTTAGGTGACCTAAGTGAGATCTGGCCTTTGAGTGAGCTAACAAACCCTCCTAACCTAACCTGGGTCATTTCATCTTGGTGGTGAAGTGCTAGTTTCTTTAAAAAGGGTTTTGGGGGTAACTCGGGCCTGACCGGTCTGACCGGTCAGAGGCACCGGTCTGACCGGTGCCGCTAGCCCAACGGCTAGTTTTTCGTACACCGGTCTGACCGGTGTGAGGCACCGGTCTGACCGGTGCCGCCCGGGGACTAACGGCTAGTTTTCTCCTTTGAGGGGTATAAATACCCCAAGCCCTCTTCAAGTGAGGGTTGCTGCTTCTAGTGTTTTTGCTGAGGTCCCAAGCCATTTCTAACTAGCTCTAAGCCTTAGTGGCTCTCCCCAACCATCTCTTTGTGAGATTTGTGGATTCAAGCCATCATCTTTGTGTTGGGTTGAGGAAGTGAGCTTAGGAGTGAATTTGTGAGCTAACAAGAGCGGTTTCCATGGCTTGAGCACTTTGGTTTCGAGTTTACAAACTTTGGAGCATTTGTTACTCTTGGAGGTTTGCCTCCTAGACGGCTAGGTGTCGCCGGCTAGCTCCCAAGGTTGTGGTGAGCGGCGGGAAGTTTGTAAGGGCTGCGATCTTGCCTCTTCGTGGAAAAGATCACCTTAGTGGAAAGGAGGAAAGTGGTTGAAAGAGACCCGGCTTGTTGTGGGAATTGTCCCTTACAAGCTCCTCAACGGAGACGTAGCCATTCCTCAGTGGGTGGTGAACTTCGGGAAACAAATCCTTGCTTCTTCGTGTGGTTTGACTCTCTAAGTTGTTTTTCTAGCATATTACATTTGCTTCCGCTTCGATCTACTTGGGTGTATTGCTTGTGTGTGCGGTGCTCATTACTCGCTTGTGATCATCTACAAAAGCCACACCCCGAGTTTGGTTCGTGCTAGAAGCTAAGAGGTGCTTGAAGTTATTTTTGCGAGTTCTCGTGCTACACCGGTCCGACGGGTGAGGCGCACCGGTCCGACCGGTGCCACTCGTGAAGTCCGAGTGCTTGACCGGTCCGACCGGTCACCGCCACCGGTCCGACCGGTGGAGCAACTGTCGACTCAAGTGTTTGGGGAGAAAAGGTTTAATTTGGTCGTCACGCCTATTCACCCCCCCTCTAGGCGACATCAAGGTCCTTTCACTTTGCGGCAAAAAGAAGCTTATGCTCCTCCATGAATGCAACATAGGCTAAACATTCACAATGATATCGGCCTTTGGCCCAAATGCAAGAAAGAAACATCCAGGCATAATCTAAGCATGAAAACACATTTAGACCAAAACGTGACATGGATACACTACTACACATGAGTGGAGCACATTTCATCAAAATTAGTCAAGATTAGCGTTTGATTCGAAAACGGCTATCTCACAACATATATATCTCAAATATTCCAAGAGCATAGCCTCACATAGACATTTCTCCACACATATGACCAATATCTCACAAGTAGCCAAAGAGACTCAAATAAGGCATATAAAAGAAGCTCATCATCCTAAAATGCAATATGATACAAATACAACATGACATATAACAAGATGGCTATCCTAACATGGTTTGTTCATCAAGCAAAGCATGTATATAGATCAAAGGAAAACATGGTATGAGACATATGGTACAAAAGTAAAAACCCCCAAGAATCAACTAGAAAGGGCAACAAACCCCAAGTTCCCCCGCAAGCGCACAAATGTAGCTTGGTCGAGAGGCTTTGTAAAGATGTCTGCAAGATAATCTTAGGTAGGGACATGACTCAACACAATGGTCCCTTTCTCCACATTGTCTCTCAAGAAATGATACCTCACTTCTATGTGTTTGGTTCTGGAATGAAGCACTGGGTTTTTTGCTACGCTTATGGCACTAGTGCTATCACAAAGAAGTGGGATCTGGGTGCACTCCTCACCAAAGTCTCTCAAAGTGTATGAGATCCACAACGGTGGGAACAACAACTCGCGGCCGCAACATACTCCGCCTCGGTGGTAGACCGAGCTACACTAGACCGCTTGCGGGAAGACCAAGAAACCAACGAGGACCCAAGAAACTCGGCAAGTACCGAAGTAGACTTCCTCTCGACTCGACAACCCGGCAAAATCCGCATCGAGAAAACCCATGAAGTGAAAGAGTCGAGGAGGAAGAATACCAAAGGGCAAGACCAGGGGCAGACTATAGGTACCTGAAGATCCTCTTGACGGCCTGTCGATGTGATGTCCTCGGTGAAGCCTGAAAACGAGCGCACAGACACACACTGAACTGTATGTCTGGCCTCGTCACCGTCAGGTAGAGGAGGGAGCCGATCATGCTCGGGTACTACGAGCTCGGTCCCTCGGTTCTCCGTCCTCCTCCGCGTCCAAAGTAGCCGTACTCCCCATGGGTTTCGACATAGGCTTTACATCTTGCATCTGTAACTTCCTCAGCATGTCTTTTGTGTACTTGGTCTGATGTACAAATGTCCCATCCTTCACTTGCTTGATCTGCAACCCGAGAAAGTACTGCAACACACCCATCATGCTCATCTCGAATTCTCTGCTCATCTCATCTGCAAACTTGGCAACAAGGTTATGTGACGAGCCACAAAAGACAATATCAGCCACGTATATCTGCACAATCAACAAGTCATTCCCATGCTTGAGGCAAAACAAGGTCCTATCCACGGTACCCATCACAAACCCTCTGCTCAATAGAAAACCTCTCAATCTTCCATACCAAGCCTGGGGCGCCTGTTTCAACCCATACAGAGCCCTTTTCAACCTGTACACCCTGTGTGGATACTTCTCACTCTCGAACCCCGGTGGCTGCTTCACATACACCTCCTCCTCTACGACCCCATTCAGAAAAGCACTCTTCACATCCATTTGAAACAACTTGAACCCTTTAGCCATGACAAAGCCTAGAAGGATTCGAATTGCCTCAAGACGGGCCACAGGAGCAAAGGTCTCCTCATAGTCGATCTCCTCCTTCTGACTGTATCCCTGAGTAACAAGTCTGGACTTGTTCCTCACAACCATCCCATTCTCACCCTCTTTGTTCTTCCAAACCCATTTGGTTCCTATAGGATGGCAATTTGGAGGTGGTCCAACTAACTCCAACACTTGGTTCCTCTCAAAGTTTTCCAACTCCTCATACATAGAATTGACCCAGTTTGCATCAGATAAAGCGTGTCCAATGTCCTTGGGCTCAAAGGTGGCAACAAATGCAGCATGAGCGAAATGAGAGGAATTTCTAGACCTTGACCGCGTAGTACGTTCGTCGATGTCCTCAATGATCTTCGATAGGGGATGCACTTCTTGAATCCGCCGGGGAGCCTCACGCCTCGAGACTACCTCCCCCTCGACTTCAGCTTCTCTCGCCTGGTCCTCTTGTCGCACCGTCGTTGTCCATGATGTAGACGGTCCACCCTCCGTAGTGGTCGTAGGGAAAGTAGTGGGTACACATTCAGCTTCAGGCGCATGGTTCTCTCCATCATCATCTCCAGCTTCGTCCTTCTCCTCTTCAAAGAGGTCCTCGGCCATCTCTTCATCACCTGCACATTCAAAGCCAAGAGAGGTACATGGCATTGTCTCGTCGAAGGTTACCTCGCAAGTCTCCATGATTTTGTTAGTCTCAAGGTTAAGCACCCTATAGGCTCTAGAATGGTTAGCATATCCAAAGAAAATCCCATCACTAGACCTAGCCTCAAACTTGTCAAGTTTTCCCTTCTTAAGAATAAAGCACTTGCAGCCAAAGACTCGAAAATGACTCACCTTGGGTGCCCGACCATGCATAAGCTCATAATAGGTCTTCCTCCTGAAAGCTCGCAATAAAATCCTATTAGAGACATGACAAGTTGTATTGACCGCCTCAGCCCAATACCTCCTAGGAGTCCTGTGCTCAACGAGCATCGTCCTATCCATTTCACAAAGAATCCGATTTTTCCTTTCCACGACTCCATTTTGAGGGGGCACATAAGGGGTCGAATACTGATGTTCAAGACCTAGATCGGGACAGAAGGCATCAAAACGAGAGTTCTTGAACTCTGAGCCATTATCACTACGGATAGCTCGAATGGCATTCCCATGCCTCTCGTTGTTCAACCTCACAATCAGATCTCGAACAAAACCAAATGTCTCACTTTTGTCCTCCAAGAAAAACACCCAGGCGTAGCGAGAGTAATCGTCCACCACAACAAGGACATACCACTTCCCACCCACCGAGCGAACTCGAGCTGGCCCAACAAGGTCCATATGCAACGGCCTCCGTCGGACGCTCGGTCATGACATCGGTCAGGGGTGGATGGGGAGTGGCTACCATCTTGCCATGCCTACATGGAGCACAAACCAAATCCTTCTCAAACTTCAACCTCGGCAATCCTCGGACAAGGTCAAGACCACTCAAGCGGGAAACCAAATCAAAGCTCAAGTGACCCAACCGCCTATGCCATTTCCACAAATCAGAAGAAGGACCGGCCATCAAACAGCGAGCAGGACCAAAAGAACGAGAGAAATCGCCCTAAAAATCGACCCTCGGGGATGATCATACAAACAAGATCACCTCGAGAATCCAGCAAACGAGACTCACCAGACTTGAAACGCACCTCAAAGCCCTCATCAAGCAACTGAGAAACCGAAAGCAAATTGAAACCCAAAGACTTCACAAGAGCAACCCTATTCAATGTTACCTTGTCACTTACATGCACTACACCCTCAGAGATCACCCTTCCTTGTCCATTGTCCCCAAATGTGATGTACATCTTTTCCTTCACTGGGGTGAGGCTGGAGAACCACTTCCTGTCTCCGGTCATGTGTCTGGAACATCCGAAGTCGATCAACCAAATGTTCTCCAAGACTTCTGCCTGTAGTCAGAAACAAGAACGAGAATGAGCTAACGACTCGACACTGGGGTTAGCACAAAGAAAGTTGAACCAGTGTCGAGCCATCTGCTCAAAAGAGGGGTTAGCAAACATCATTCCCTTGCCACCAAACTTCCCATGTCCCATGGAAGGAGTACGAGCACCACGAGGGGGAAAACGTGGTCCGTAGTTCCTCTGGAACCCAAAGCTGCGATCATCTCCCCTAAACCCGTATTGAGGATGAGTAGGGGGACGTCCAGCAAAATCACCACGAGCCCGACCAAACCTCTCACCAGCATGCACACCATCACCTCTCTGTGGGAACCTACCACACTGAGCTCCAACTCTACCAACACTCCTCACACTTACCACATCCCATGGAAGTGGCACTTTAGGCTCAGGAATACCATGAGACTGGTGATACCTATCCTGGTTTGCTTGCTCCCTAGCAAGCCTCTCATCCCTCTTCCTTTTGTAGCAAAACTCTGCTAGATGTCTCTCTTTACCACAATACTCACACCTGAAGGGGATGGGTTTTGGTTTTGGCTCTGGCTTCTCTCTAGGTTTCTCACCCTTCTCACTCACAAACTTCACGGGTTTCTGGAAGTCATTTGTTTTGGGTGGGAATTTGGGTGGATCTTGAGTTGTGTCAAGCTTGTTGCAAAGGTGGTTGGGCTTTACAAGCACCAAGCAAAGTGGGTCTAGCCTCAAGCTCATCATACTCGGTCTTAAGAGCATCTAGTTTAGCCAAAGTGGAAGCATTCTTCTCATTAAGCAACTTGATCTCATTCAACCATGCATTGAATTCAGAACATTCAACATTATCAGAAATGGTAGGAGTAAGTTTCAAAGAGTCATTCTCAAGTTTCAATTCAAGCAATTTAGATTCTAACTCTCCTACTTTCTCACAAGCACTCTCATGTTGAGCCCTAAGATCTCTCCTCATTTTCTTAGCATCTCTCAACACACTATCACGGTTGTCAATCAAGCTATTCAACCTAGTGATCTCAGCAAGCAAAGAGTCGAGGTCACGATTTACCTCATCCTCCGAGTCGGAGTCGTTGTCTTCCTTCTCGCTCTTCTTGCTGCTTGAGCTATGGGCCATGCCACAAAAGCCTTCAAGTGCCACACAGCTCAATCCATTGAGGTTCTGGCTTGCACTCTTCTTGCCCTTGCGCCTCCCGGCGTCTTCATCTTCACTGCTTGAGCTTGACTGCGCGTCGCTTGAGCTCGAGTCGACGTCGCTTGCACCGGCCACCATGGATCGTTCCTTGTCCTTCTTGTAGCCGCCCTTGCTCGGTCGCCGCTTGTCCTTGTCCTTGCCCTTGGACTTGCTGAAGTGCTTGCCCTTGGAGGAGTACTTGTCTTCACGCCTCGGGTGCGCCTTGTACTCGCTCATTTTGTACTTGTTCTCCTCTGCTTCCGGGCACTCGCGATGAAGTGTCCACGCTTGCCACACTTGTAGCATGTCCCCGAGCTCCGCCTTGCATTCCTCCGGCTCTCATGTAGTCGATCAAACCTCCTTGAGAGCAAAGCCGGCTCCTCCTCGCCCAAAGACATCAAACTCCTCATCCGGAATAGACATAAGAGAAGACAAGGAAAACGCGTCGACAGGAAGGGTTAGATTTTCCCTTTGATCCGCCCACAAGAGCAAGACTATGGTCAGTCGAGCCCTCATGCTTGGATTGCAACTTCCTGTCAACCTCAGCCGACTTGAGCTTAGAAAAGAGGTCATCCAACTCAATGGTCAAGTATTGCCAGGACTCCTTGATGGCCTCAACCTTAGCACCCCAAACATTTGGGTCCAAGACATGCAAGAGCTTCAAAGCTTGATCATGCTCAGTGTAAGGGAAATCCTCAACATTGGCCTTCATGTTGTTCACGATGGCGGTGAACCTCTGAAACATCGCATCAATGTCCTCACCGGGAAGTTGAGTGAAGTTCTCATATTGCATCCGGTAAGAGACAAAGAGGCGAGCCTTCACATGATTATCACCACTGTGAGCAACCAACAACTTCTCCCAAATTTTTCAAGTAATATTCAAATGGCGAACACGCTCAAACTCAGGATCACACAAGCTTCGGACCAAGTGATCAACAGCTTTTGCATTTGCCTCATACTTGGCCTTAGCACCGGCATCGGTCACCATAAGAGTATGGATGTTGGCCGGAATAGCATAGGTCTTGTCAAGCACAATGAAATTCAACAACTTCCCACGAAGAAAGATCATCATTCGAGCCGCCCACTTGTGCTAACCCTTCCCATCGAAGTGCGGCGGACCGCCCCGCTCAACGTACGGCATCTTAGGATTCAAGACTTGTCAAAGTCATAAAGAATCCGACACCAGGCTCTGATCCTAATTGAAGGACCGATTAGGCGACTAGAGAGGGGGCAGTGAATGGGAGCCGATAAAAATTCTTCTCAAGAACTTGGCCTATGCCCCCAAATCACTTCTGAAGAATCTCACACACACTTGCCAAGATCACGTAGTCACAACGGACCTACTGACCCTAGAAACAAGTTAGATCAAGCCTAAGAACAAAGCGGAAGCAAGTGCCAAACGAACCGAGAGAAAAAGCTAGCGCGAGGCAAACTGCAGCAGAAAATGTCGGTACTACCGGTCCCAGGTCGGTACTACCGATATGGGCTTACTGGCACCTAAAAACCAGGTTATCGGTACTACCGGCACTGGGTCGGTACTTCCGACCATCGGTACTACCGACCTTGTGTCGGTACTACCGTTAAGGACTCTCTGGCAGCTGAAAATCATGTCATCAGTACTACCTGCACTGTGTCGGTAGTACCGCCCCCCTAAAATCAGCCCTCGAAACAGCCCCAAACTTTCGATCGACCTATCTCCCAAACCACTTGGAGTCTTGAGACGAAATTTGGAGGAGATGTTAAGCACCCCTAGGTGAGATTATGCCCCAAACATTTCGTCTCCAAACCCACCAAAACACAGGGAATCGCGGATCACACGAGCTCAAGTTCTACTCACGAGTTCATCCAAAGAATCACGAATCTTGGACGATTTGAGGAGTTTGGGGGAAAGAGATCACTGGGAAAAGAGGCACAAGGCACTCATGGATGAATCCCCCAAACAAATCCGAGCCAAAACCGTCTAGAAAACGAGAATCAAGACGAGCACGAAAATAGCACAAAAATGACTCCGAAAATCATCACGGGAAGCACAACGCCGAATCTTCTATACAAACCAGGAAAGATTCACAAGGTCTAGCATGCCGCCCTAGCATCCATCCCTCTCAACAAATCTCTCATGAAGCTCTCATGCTAGCCTAGAGAAAAATGGAGAAGAAAATAGTCTAGGAAAAAGAGAAAGAGGAAGGGGGAAATGAAACCCTAAGTCGCGGAGAGAGAGAGAGCCATCCACCCACACTCATGGCTTATATATCTGGTCCCGTAGGTGTGGTAAATGACTCGACTACCCCTAACTCAACTATTGGCGATACAACCCACGCAGGGGCATTTATGTAATGTTTGTGGGTCTTGCCATCGGACGGCCACGCCTTCGCCGCACCCCGCGTCCTCCCGATGCAAGCATGCGATCCCGCCGCGTGTCCTCCGCTTTGAAGCTTCCCGACACGCCCGGATCCCGTCTCCGTCGCGTTGGGCCTTCAGACTTGGTTTTGAGGCCCAAACCAAGAAACCGTCCTCTGATTGTTTTGTGGGCAAACCACCAAACCCCGTGTGCTCGGCCCGGCCTCCCGCCAAGCCTCTTGACTCGACCGCCACCGTGCACCGGCTCGATCGTCCATGACTTCGTCTTGCTCATCTCGCCACCATATGGCCCGCACCTAGTCCCGCCGTCCACTGGGTCCCTCGAACTGAGCCTACTTGTCTCTCCATCTCCCGGAGGCCCCTCAAGGCTGAAGACCTTTCGCTCCCGTTCTTCACCTGCAACAACACAAACTAGGCCGCGGCCTACACCTACGCACCGAGCCAAGAGTCGGTCCAACACCCGTTGTCAATCACTCATCACCGAGGAGCGGTCATCCATCGACCACCGGGACGCTCCCGGTCCTCGGGGGGAAATGAAACCCTAAGTCGCGGAGAGAGGGAGCCATCCACTCACACTCATGGCTTATATATCGAGTCCCGCCGGTGTGGTAAATGACTCGACTACCCCTAACTCAACTACGGCGATACAACCCACACGGGGGCATTTATGTAATGTTTGTGGGTCTTGCCATCGGACGGCCACGCCTTCGCCGCACCTCGCGTCCTCCCGACGCAAGCCATGCGATCCCGCCACGTGTCCTCCGCTTCGAAGCTTCCTGACATGCCCGGATCCCGTCTCCGTCCTGTTGGGCCTTCGGACTTGGTTTTGAGGCCCAAACCACGAAACCGTCCTCCGATGGTTTTGTGGGCAAACCACCAAACCCCGCGTGCTCGGCCCGGCCTCCCGCGAAGCCTCTTGACTTGACCGCCATCGTGCATCGGCTCGATCGTCCATGACTTCGTCTTGCTCGTCTCGCCACCATGTGGCCCGCACCTAGTCTCGTCGTCCACTAGGTCCCTCAAACCGAGCCTACTTGTCTCTCCATCTCCCGGAGGCCCCTCAAGGCTGAAGACCATTCGCACCCGTTCTTCACCTGCAACAACACGAACTAGACCGCAGCCTACACCTGCGCACTGAGCCAAGAGTCAGTCCAACACCCGTTGTCAATCACTCATCACTGAGGAGCGGTCATCCATCGACCACCGGGATGCTCGTGGTCCTCACCAAGTTACAGTGTGCCCTCGCTGCATCGAATTGAAATGGTTCCACCACATCAGAGCTTCTCCCCGCAGTTGCAGAGCTGCGAAGTTAGCTTTGTTCTCTTCGGAGCAAGGCAGCACAAAGGCAGAGAATTTCGCCTCATGGCCTTGATCCAAGCCTCTACTTCCAGGGGGTCTTCCGCTTTAGCGAAGGTCGGTGGCTTCATTGCGATGAACTGGGCATACGTGGTGACCTGATTAGGCCACTCGTGGTTGGCCCCGTGTGGCGGCCCTCGGTTCATCTGCTGGGCGATCTGCTGCTGCATCTGCAGGATCTGGCGCAGCACCTCAGTTTTGGTGGCCATGAAGGCCTCCGACGGCGTCATGGGCGGTGGTGGCAGTAAGTCACCGCTACCGTTCGCTCCGAACCCGTTGGGCGAGCTGTGCGTGGTTCCCACCATCTGAAATGCGAGCCTTGTTAGTTACATAATCAAAAGCTTACTCCAAAATGATGACAAGCATGATCATACATAACCACAACGCATTAGCATTCATATGATGATGACAACAACAGTCGAAAGGTGTCACATAGCCAACAAGAATTTCTAGGATCGTTCTTCAACACAGTTAGGAATGCGGTCACTCGAATAACATGAGCCAACATTCGCTTTTGGACAATTACTGTCACTTCGGGTACCAACGAAGGTGGTATACGAATGAGCACTTAATCGTTGGGTAAACGAGTGATGCCCCTAGAAATTCTTTGGTTTACCAACGTTTATGCAAAATGCAGGCTTTGACAAGCGTGGCTATTGCAACGATTTATTGAAAAATTCAGCAATCATACGCAATAAAACTTCAACTTCTGGGTGAACAAGCGAATGTCAATTAAAACACCATGTGCTTAAGCATTCATTATTACAACAAGATGGAACAAGGTCCAAGGACATTACAAAGCTCGAATTGGAAAGCAACACAATACGACAAGGCTACAAGCAATTACTCTGCACGAAGACGTGCGAAAAAGTTAACTACTCCCAAACATCTCGAAGATAACACCATAGGATTGACATTCTTCTTATTCTCGCTGCCAGCAACCTAGTTGCCCACCGAAGCACCACTGTCCGTAGGCGAAGCTGGGGGAGTCGGCAACGGTGGTCCTGCCGGCTCGTCGATCCGGACCGGACGGATCCCCGTCGCTCCTCCGGGTGTGCACCGTACGGGAGGCGGTGGTCGTAAAGCCACTATAGCTTGCAAGGCTGCCACCTGTACCTCGGCCTCCTCCACCTGCTGCTGCATATCAGCAATGCTCTGAAGTAGCGTCAACCTCTCAATCTCATACGCATCGGCATTCTCCTGTAGCGTATGATTCTTTGCCTCCAGATCTACAATCCTCTACAGGCGGTCGCCTCTCTCTAGCTCTAACTGGAATCTCCTAGCACGCATCCTGTCATTCTCCTGCTGCATCTGAGTAAGTGTAAAGTTCAGCTGCTGATGTGCTAATGATAGCTGCTGCCAATCCCGCCTAGATGCCTCCAAACGCTGCCCAATAACCGCTGCGGTATTACAGCGCAGCCCCTGAAATGTGAAAACCACGTTAAGACAGCGAGTCAACGTCTGAGTGACATCCAGTGGCTCTGCTAGTGACAACAGCTCCCGTAGGTAATCCATACGGTCCAACCATGCCGGGTCGTGAGGAGTCACAGCAGGAAACAACCCAAAAGGAGAGAGGGCTACCACAGTGGGGTTGTGGTCACAGAAGTCCATCAGCACTATGAGGGCTGCTGACTCAACGGCCTCGTGGGTGATAAATCCCCAGTATATAAAACTCAAGTCGAACCAGTCGGCGTGATCTGGGTGTGGTAGAACAGTGACAATCACTCTGCAACGGGGAACGCCATAGCGCTGGAACTCGGACACCTCATAAGTCGGTGGTGTGAGGTAGCCCGCGGCGCTGAGTGCTTCCCACGCAAGGCGTGGAAAACCCTCCCAGTGCAACCCGTTGGTACGGATCGTACCGTCAGCGTCGAACTCGTGAAACATGGGGAAAGCCATCGGTACAAAAATGTAACATATCTCAGGTCTCAAGGAGAACAGCATGTCAAATGGTGAAGTTCTGGCAGCTGTGAATAAAAATTCAGAACCAAATATCCAGAACCCTCGAAATTTTCCCCCAAGTTTCCCGGCTACTACAAAAGTTATCTTACACACATTTGATTTTCAAGGTTGAGCTCAAACAAGGAAAACAAGGTGGGTGGGTACAAGACCTAGATGTGCCTAGGAAAGTGTAAACCAAACCAAACGAAGCTAGGATCGCAACTTGCGACTACAAGCTAAACTGATTAAGGAGCAACTGTTTTTCACAAACTGGTTTAATTAAATCTAGCAAAAGGTACAACAAGGTCAACAAGCTTTTTCAAATTTTCGGCAGCATGACAGCTAAGCATGAGAGGTACTCTAGTTTATAAAAAGCACACACTAGCAAAATCTTCCTTAGAGAGCATATGGAAATTCAGTTTTGGGTCCATTTTAGTTGTTTCAATTTTTAATATGCACGCAAGACGTCCTATCCGACCTCACATGGCAATCAAGCCAAAAATCGAAGTTAGTGCCGGTGGGCCGGTGGCAAGGCTTTTATTCGTCTCTCCCTATAATATCTAGTCGAGAGCTATACGGTACTCGCTTAACGACTAACGAAGCGCTGTTATGTACCTACAGAAAATGAACCTTTCGTGCTAGCACGTCACGAAAGCGTCCACATACATTACCGTTCACCATAGAAACGACATCCATGCGTTAAGCCGCTGCATGGACAGCGTCCAACCTCGGACACCCTCCGTTTGAATGGAGTGTATCCTTGCCTTGCATGATCGACATGCGGAATGCACGCGTATGAAACATGTGGCGACACACAACTCATAAACAGACGTGAAGATGGGATCCGTGGAATGGATCACTCCAACAACCCTCACAATTCCCGTGATGCGGAATAGCACACATATAACACACGTGGCTCATCTAGTTTGGTTGTGCAAGAAAGTAAGTCTGACATAAGGTAATGTGCTGGTAGTTAGCCAAATAAACCATAAGTTATATAAGCCACCTGAAAGAACCCAAAATTCCTCTAGGGCCTCTCGGTCTAGTTTATCCTTAGAGGACCAACATGTTTTGGAAAATCAGACCATCTTGGCAAATTTTATTCAAAAACCAGTGATTAAGGTTATTAATTAATTTCTGGTGCATATAATTGCTCCGATGCTGTTAACACCAAAATTTGGTAAGGAGTCCGACCCGTGGGTCCGGTTCGAAAAAGAGTCCGTCCGGTGGAAGGTAGGATATTTTCGAGAGATTTTCGGCGAAGAGATCCGCGGTCGGCTATCCGCTCCGGTTCGGCAAAGGCATAGTAGAGCTGATTTTGCGGGATTGGACGGTGACGTGGCTCAATCGGGGGGAAACGAATGGATGGATAGGAGATCGAGCTTAGATAGGCAACGAATCCATTCGCAGTTGTACTTAACAGGGTATAAATACAACCCCTGAATGTATGTAACATACACAATCATTCCTCAATATACACCGGCCTTACGCCAAACCCTAGAGTCCTTGTCGTGTCGTCGAGTTCTTCGAGAGGGCCAATCGATCCGTCGACCTCCGTGAGTACCGCAACCTTGTATCATGTCTAGTATCATGCGGTGGATTTAGATTCGATGCAATTAGTCTTGTTACCATGCTTCGTGTCATGCGGTAGATTCAAGCTTGGTTCAAGAGGGTTTCTTGTTAGATCATGAGCCATGCGGTAGGCTAAGATCTAGCTTGGAGCTAGTTATCGGCTCTATTGGGTTTTGGCAAGATCCAATAGATTCATTAAGTTATCCCGTGTTATCTTGAGTTTTTACTTCATGTTTTAATTCACGTAACACATCTTTGCCCAATCTAGATGGGCTTGGATCGGCTATATCTCTTTTATGATCCTTGTTCGAGTAGGTTTCATGTTTTGACACGTGGATCTTATGCTTTCCGATAGCCGAAACCGAATCGATCTAGATTGTTACGTGTTGCGGGTTCAAGCTTGCTATGTTCGTATAAATCTTGAAAGAACCGGGTATCATGCGGTAGATGCGAGTTTTTGGGTTGCTTTGGAGCTAGTCATCGGTGGATTAGATTCCCAAATCAATCTGATAGATTTATTCTCGTGGTAATGTTTGTTCCTTCTTCATGGACCCCGAATCGGCTGTTCAGCTGTATTCGGTTATGTTTCTTCACGAGTAGATCACGTGCGTTATTTATGTTTTGAATGATGTGTGCTTCTAGCTTTCCATATTAAGATTGTATCATGCGGTGGATAGATCTATTTGTGTAAAGTGGTACGGTTTTTTTCATGCAAGTTGTATCATGCGGTGGATAGATTTGTTTGATATCGTACCCGACGGGTCTTAAAGTATCTAGACATGCGGTAGACTAGTGCTTTGGATCTATGCATGCTTATTTAATATATGATCATGTCTGTGCTTTACATTATTTATTTAATGTTAGTCTTTGTGGGGATCGGTCATAACTTTGCGTATGCATCTTTGTTTATACAAAGACCGATCGCTGTCACGCTTACGTCATCCATTCGGCAGCGTTCTTTTTTCCCTTTGCGGTTTCCCGAATGGTCGTGGCTCTTTAACAGATAGCTTTCTATAGCTATGTGTTATCCCATCTGGCTCTATAGCCGTAAATATGGAACTGTCTGGTACCACCCGGCAAGTTCCAAGCTTTGATATCTAACTGCCTTATCTTTTGTTAATTTTCAGGAAAAATTGACCGGCACGTCGCCGTGCTCTCTGCGCGTGTGAAGCCAGCTTTGTTCGGCTTGCTGTGTGATTGGCGTTGAGTGCACGTTTTGCGTCAACACACTTTTTGGCACGCCCAGTGGGACCACAGCCGAATTGGTTCAAGATGCCTGAAATCTCAGACCTCATGGATGTCAACATCGAAGAGCTTTCTCCGGAAGCGGCATCGGCGGCTCCAAGACGCCGTGAACCGGTTTCGGCAAAAGTGTCTCATGTCATTTAAGAAGAATAGAAGTGGTGTCCCGTATCCGAAAAATGACTCCGCCGGTGGTGCGCGCCGGGGAGAGAGCGATGCCACATCCCGGCGGGGAAAAGGAGGAGTGCGCGCGCGTGTTCCAGGAATCAGCGGACTACATGCTCACCAAACACAACAAGGCTTTCCTCGGGTCGCTCCGGCGGATGATGGTGGCCATCTTTGGCCGGGCATGGAGCAAGCGTTTGGGAAGGCGCCCTCCCGAAGAGCACCGTGGAGCCGGGTGAATCAAGCTCTCGGCCCGCCGCTATGGAGCCGGCCACGGCAGCCTCCTCCTCGGGGCTCCGAAAGCCAAGCATTCCAACCTCCTCCGCAGGCGCCGGGGGGGGGGGGCCGGTTCGGCCCCCGTTGCAAGCTTCGGTGAAGTCGGCCCAATCCCGCCGCCACCACGGAAGCGGCACGGGTTGGCACCGTGCAACGGCCCGAATCCGTACCAGCCTACGTACGGAGACCTAGCGTTCGGCTCGTCTGGGGCCCCACTTGATCCCGGCCGGAGGATTGCTCCGTCGACCAACTGGCTCCAGAAGAATTTGTACGGCGGTGGTTATCATGAAGTGGGAAACTACGGAGCGTTCGACGCCTTCCCGCACCCAGGGTACGCGCCAGCTGCAGGCGCGCAAGAAGATGACGCCCTAGCGCGCAAGATGGCCGAATTGATGCAAAATCAGTTCGGCCTCAAGCCAAAGATGCAGGGTCCCACCTATAGGCCGCCGTTCCCAGAGTGGTACTATAACGTGCTCTTGCCGCCGAGGGTGAAGCCGCCAACGGAATTCACAAAGTTCTCGGGGCAAGACGAGACAAGCACGGTCGAGCACATCGCCCGTTACCTCATGCAGCTTGGAGAATGCTCGGCCGAGGAGGCGTTCAGGGTTCGCTACTTCCCCGCCTCACTGACAGGTCCAGCTTTTCAGTGGTTCTCGTCCCTGCCTCCCGAATCAGTGGCCAGATGGAAAGACTTGGAGCGTAAGTTCCACGCTCATTATTTCAACGGCAGATCTGAGAAGAAGCTGATTGATCTCGCCACCCTGAAGCAAAGGCACAGCGAAACACCGCTGGAGTTTCTTAGAAGATTCGGGGGAAGTCAAAGGCATGTGCTTCTCGCCGAACTTGCCCGACGATCGGACGGGCCGATATGGCCGTCGCCGGGATGTTGCCGGCCGTGCGCGAGAAGCTATTTGGGATGGAGTTCGAGAACCTGGGCCAGCTGTCACAGAAGTTGTCTCTGATGAGCAATCAAGCATATGGCCTCAAAAAGGACCCCAAATTTGGCAAACAGCACGACATCGCTGACATCTACAACCAGTTCCTGGACAAAGCTGACTTGTTCGAAGATTCTGAGGACGAATTGGATGTAGCTGCAGCGGAGATCATGTGGGGCAAGGAGCCCTTGACAATGAATCAGCGCTGGGTCAAGCAGACCAAAGGGACTTATGACTTCGACATCACGAAGGCTGATAAGTTGTTTGAGCTCTTAGTGAAAGAAGGCTGAATCAAGGCGCTCGAAGGGCATTCTATGCTTCGGCCCGATGGAGTTAAAGCGAAACGTTACCGCGGCTTCCATGACGGGGATTCGTACTCCATCAACGATTGCGGTGGTCTTCAGGATGAGGATCCAGAAGGCCATCCAGGAGGGACACCTCAAGTTCGATAACAAGATGAAGTTGGATGGCCACCCCTTTCCTCAGAACATGCTCGGCTTTTCTGTCAATATGATAACAGCCGAGGAGAAGGGAAAGGTCAAGGTCCTGACCTCAACCAGGTCCAAGCAGGGTGGAGCAGTGGACCCAGAGCGCCAGGTGACTCTGGAGCAAGTACAAGGTGATGCCCCCCGCATTCTCAAGAGCCACATCGAGATTGGGGAATCATCCAGGCCTAAGCCCAAGGTGACGTCGCGCATTCTCCTCAACAAATGGCAGCGCCAAATAGAGAAAGAGCGCTACCGAAGCGTTGCCACGAGGAGGAGCGGCGCGGCAGCCGAAGAAGAGGCGCGCGAGAGGGACCACGAGCGTGACACGCGCGCGAACGGGAGCGCGCACACCGGGGGATGCGCCTTCTTCGAGCACCGCCGGAATGAGGGTCTAAAGGTGCCCACATTGAAGAAGCGTCCCGAATGCAAGGATGTGGTATGTTGAGTACGGGCGAGGAAGGCGCAATCGCCGATCCGTCCACGAGAGACTTGGAAGGATCCACCCTAATGGGGATCGGCGCCAAAAAATTGAAGTCATCGATCATCCCGAGAAGCGCCAAGCTAATCTCGGGTGGGCCGATCAAGAAGAGGACGAAGATGACTACATCCGGCGAAGGGGCGGTGGTGCCCGCCCGGCCTACGCAAGAGCCAGAAGAGACGGGTCCAGCGCTTGAGGAACCGTGAATTGAAGCGAGCCGGGATCCGGACGAGGCGGATGTGGCGCCCCAAGGACCAACCCGAGGGATCGAAGCGTTCGGCTCCAAAGCATGCATGGTATACTTTCCGCCGAACGAATTCATGGCTCCCGCTAACCGGGGTTATGCGAGAGGAAGCTTCCATCGACGACGAGCACACCGAGGAGATGATGGCACAACTGGTGCTGGCCAAGCAGGCCATCTTCGACAAGCCGGCCAAGAACCGTCACATGAGGCCGCTGTACTTGAGAGGATACGTCAATGGCAAGCCATTGACCAAGATGTTCGTCGACGGTGGAGCGGCAATCAATGAAATGCCGTACACCACCTTCGGGAAGCATGGGATGGGCCCGAGCGACTTGACGCCTACAAGCATCATCTTGAACGACTTCGCCGGAACCCCTCGTACACCAAGGGATGTGCTAACGTGGACTTGATGATCGGGTCCAAGACGCTACTCACCACCTTCTTTGTCATCGAGGGCAAAGGAGCCTACGACCGTCGCTTGGGCGGGATTGGATTCATGCTAAGCGTTGCGTCCCGTCCACCATGCATCAACGAGCCTTATCCGGTGGGTGGACGATGAGATCGAGGTCGTTCGTGCAGATGACTCCGTGAGCGTGGCCAACATGGAACCGACCTTACGGGAATACCAAGGCATTGATTGTTTCTCGGGGAAAGAGCGGGGAGAAGGTCATGTTGAACCCGTCGGCGGTGATCAACGACCGATTCAAGCGGTCGGCTCTTATAGTAATTTTTAATGGAGAACCCCGTAGATGGCACCGATGGCAAGTTAGGGCGAAGATTCATGTCGGCCGATAAACTCGGAGGAAGTTGACATTGGAAGTGGTGATAAACCAAGGCCGACGTTCATCGGTGCAAATTTGCGGCCCGGACTTCGGGGGGGAATTTGATTGAGCTTCTCAAAGAATATAAGGATTGCTTCGCACGGGATTACTCGGAGATGCCCGGATTGGATCGTTCCATCGTCGAGCATCGGTTGCCAATCAAGCCCCGGTTTCAAACCATATAAGCAACCGCCCGGAAAATCTACAAGGATGAAGTATTGGCCGATGTGAAGAAGGAAATTGAAAGACTACTTGACGCAAACTTCGTTCGGCCATGCGGATATGCGGAGTGGATTTCTAACATCGTCCCGTGTACAAGAAGAATGGAAAAATGAGGGTTTGCATAGATTTCGGGGACCCGAACAAAGCTACTCCCATGGATGGATACCCGATGCCTATTGCCGATTTGTTGATTGACGCCGCCGCTTGGACACAAGGTGATTAGTTTCATGGATGGCAACGCGGGATACAATCGGATCTTCATGGCAATAGAAGACATATCAAAGACGGCCTTTAGATGTCCTGGTCATATAGGCTTGTTCGAGTGGATAGTCATGACGTTTGGGTTGAAAAATACGGAGCAACCTATCAACTCGGCCATGAATTACATTTTTCATGAGTTGATCGGCAAAACCGTGGAAATCTACATTGATGACGTGGTGATCAAGTCCTTAAGTCATGACACCCATCCGGAGGATGTGAAGAAGACCTTGGAGTGCACCGGAAACACGGTTTGAAGATGAATCCAAACAAGTGCGCTTTTGGGGTATCGGTTTGGAGAATTCTTGGGGTTTACGGGTCCACGAAGGGGAATTGAAGTTGGCAAGAAGAGCATGAAAGCCATTGATGAAGTCGTTCCTCCAACCAACCTCAAGGAATTGCAATCACTGCTCGGCAAGATCAACTTCGTGAGAAGGTTTATCTCAAACTTATCACAGAAGGTGTTGCCATTCTCTCCGTTGCTGAAGCTAAAGAGAGATCAAAAATTCACATGGGGCGACGAACAACAAAAGGCTTTTGATGAGATCAAGCAGTACATGAAGGAGCCGCCGGTGTTGGTTCCTCCTCAGCTAAACAAGCCTTTCAAGTTGTACGTGGCGGCCGATGCCCAAACCATTGGATCGGCCCTTATTCAAGAATTCGAAGGAAAGGAGCGGGTAGTAGCTTATCTTAGCCGAAAACTACTTGATCCTGAAACCAGGTATTCGGCTGTAGAGAAACTGTGTCTTTGTGTGTACTACTCGTGTACAAAGTTTCGGCACTACTTGTTGAATGCCGAATGCACTGTATACTCCAAGTTTGATGTGATAAAACATATGTTATCTATGCCAATTTTGAACGGTCGGATTGGCAAGTGGATTCTAGCTTTATCAGAGTTCGAGTTGAAGTTCGAATCAGCAAAAGCCATCAAAGGTCAGGTCATTGCCGATTTTATAACTGAACATCGTGACCCGTCAATTGATCTGCTTGAAATTACCCCTTGGGCTTTATTTTTTGATGGGTCATCGTGTGGCAAAGGTGGGGGAGTAGGGATCCTACAAATTTCGTCCAGAGGAGAGATGTTTGAGTTCGCCATTCCTATACAACCCACTGTCACAAATAACCAGGCTGAGTACGAGGCATTACTTCGAGGGCTTCAATATTTGAGAGAAGCTGGGGCCGTTTCAGTTGAGATCTATGGAGATTCAGAATTGGTAATCAAGCAATTGAACGGCCAATACGAGCGCAGAAGCGAAGCGCTGAGGAGTTACTACGAAGAGTGCAGGGAAATCTTAAAGAGCTTCCCATTGGTAACCCTACAAGACATTCCTAGAGAGCATAACGAGGAAGCAAACAAAGCTAGCTCGAGCGCCTGCGGTTACAAAGAGAGTCAAGAAGCGTTTGCTTTGCGGAAGTGTGTGCACTAGGGGCGGATCTTGCAGAAGATGATTGGAGGAAAGAAATCGTTGATTACTTGAAAGATCCATCCCGAAAAGTCTCTAGGAAACTCAGGTACAAGGCAATTAAGTTCGTTCTTCTGGATGATAATCTGTTCTATAAATCATTAGATGGAGTATTGCTACGATGCTTGGGTCCAGAAGAAGCCAAGAACATGATGAGCGAGGTGCACGATGGGATATGTGGAGCGCACCAATCGGCCTACCGTATGAAGTGGGTTATTAGACAAGCTGGATGCTTTTGGCCGACGATATTAGAGGACTGCTTCGAGTATTACAAGGGATGTCAGGATTGCCAAAGGTTTGGGAATATTCAAAGGGTCCCTGCATCAGCATTGAATCCCATCATCAAGCCATGGCCATTCAGGGGCTGGGGTATAGACTTGATTGGCCAAATTAATCCGCCGTCTAGCAAGGGGCATAAGTTCGTGCTTTTGGCTACAGATTACTTCACCAAATGGGTTGAGGCGATCCCACTGAAGAAGGTGACGTCAGAAAACATGATCGAATTTGTCAAGGAACACATCATCTATCGATTTGGGATCCCTCAGACGATTACCACTGATCAGGGGGACAGTTCGTGTCATTGGAGTTCAGAGATTTTGCCGAAAGCATGGGAATCAAATTGTTTAATTCTTCTCCATATTATGCCCAAGCTAATGGTCAAGCGAGAGGCTTCTAATAAGATCATGATCAAGGCGATACAAAAGAAGATCGATCGAGAAGCCAAGAAGGTGGCATTCGGTACTCGGTGAAGCGCCGTGGGCTTACCGAATGGCCCCCCATGGAGCTACAAAGACTTCTCCTTATGAGTTGGTTTACGGGCATCACGCAATCCCGCCCAGGGGAAATACAATCGGATTCAAGGAGAGTGGTGCTGCAAAACGAGTTGAGCTCCAAGGATTACGGTGGCCTAATAATGGATAAACTAGAAGATTTGCATATGATCCGTCTCGGGGCCCCGGAGAACATCGAGAAAAACAAGCTGCGGGTTGCCAAGTACTATAATAAGAAGGTAAAAGTAAGGCAATTTGCGAAGGCGATCTAGTTTGGAAAGCGTTATTGCCGATTGGAACTAAATACGGTGAATTCGGCAAATGGTCCCCTAGCGGGAGGGACCTTTTCGTGTGGTCAGATGCGTCCCTGGTAATGCATACATATTGAAGACTTTGCTAGGAGAAGAATTTTCCGCTGCAATAAATGGAAGATATCTGAAGAAATACTATCCTGGCATTGAGATCGATCGATGATTACACACATCTGGCACAAAAAACAGCCGACGCTCAAGAATGAGGCCGCCTTCAGAACAAAATCCATGAACAAGAAAAAATGGCCAGTGCCTAGATGCATTGCCCTTAGCTAAAAAATACATCACAACTGCTTCTTGCAGGATCACATCTAACAACCCCGGTAGGCGGATCCTCGAGGAGGAGGGAAGCAGAAGGAGTGGAGGAAGAAGCGAAAGTATGATACAATCTTTTCTTTAATTCTTCGGCTGCTCCCTCTTCAGTTGCTCCAGGACCACCGTAACGGCAACCTGGAACGCGCGGGGGTGCCCATGGTTGGCGGCCTCCACCAAGCTATCCTAGGCCGACTTCAGGTTGTTGTACCTGTTAGAGACATCTAAAGAGGAGGAATCAAGATTAGGGGAAAGGAAATCCAAGTGCAAGCACGAGGTCAAGAAGGAGTCAGGAACGCTTACCCCCTACTAATGCCTCCAGAGCCATGCGACGCTCGCGCTCGGCTTGGCAACGGGCGGACATGTCCCTGAGGCCGTGCTCCGAGGGTGCGGACGCGGCGGCGCGGTCGATGGTTGGTCCTCTGTTCAGGCGTGGCATCCTCTGCTTCGATGGAGGAATCGGAGGAGATGTACTCAGGCACATCTTCGGTCCCGATGACTTCTTCGGGAAGCAAATCAAGGCTGAAGAGGACGAAAGGAAAACATGAAGCGCAAGATCATACGGAAGAACAAGGAGCAGATCAAGAAAGAACTCACTTCCGAATCGTACGCTTCTTTGATGAGCCGCTCTCCTGGGGTTGTTTACCCTTGTCCATGGCGTTGGGGTTTTTTCCTCTGGAGGCATGGGAAGAGATGAGAAATGATGGATGAGTGCGCGAGTGGATTTGCAGAGCATCCCCGCAGGCTATTTTATTGACCGGAGAGGCGCATTGGGAGTGATGATTGGCCGGTACACACTGTTGGAATACCAAGCGGCAGGGTTTTCTACCAAGTGCGAAGGGTTTTCTCTTGAACGGTGTTTATGGATTGCCGAACTGGGATCCTCTGTGGATTTTGCGCCAAGGGGCGGTTGTTCTCGCGCGTTCGGCTAAAGATAGTTCCGGATGCATTCAAAGAAAACAAAACTCGCGGATGCAAAATGCAAGTGGAGTCATCACGAACAAGGTGCGGAATTCAAAAGTTCTTCATCTATTGCCGATATTTACACATCCCCGGTACAATCTAGTCGAAGAGCCCGTTCAACACGGATTGGGGATGAGTAATTTCGGCAATGGCGTCGCCATGGCCATCAAGGCGCTCCGGGATGAGCTCGATCTCCTCGATGTCCCTCGGCGCGCCGCCCCGAAGCCGCGTGGCCTGGTGGAGTAGTCGACGTCCGTGTGCGTCGCCATGGCGGCCGGGCCCAAGGTGGTACCCCGGACGGACGCGCGTGGACGGCCACCTCATCAACGCGGCGCTCCACCGCGGCAAGGCGCTCCACTGGCGTATTGCCGAGAGCGTTCACCTTCTCGGCCGGCTTTGCTCCACCGGTGGCTTCGGTGGTTGAGCTCCGCATCGCGGGCCGCAAGAAGCAAGAAGAAAAAGATTAGCGCCAAAAGTCGGGTGGAATCTAGAACTAATCTCGGATCCGTACCATCAATGGTTTCCGGCGGTACATGCCGCGCGGTCCTCCCACTCTAGCTCGGCTATGCTCGCTTTCTTGGAGACGTCCTCCCGGCTCACGCCGGGACGCCTCCAGCTCTTCCTTGAAGCGGATGGCGTCTTCTTCCCCGTACGGCACCGGGGAGTGGCCATCGGACTCCGAGGAGTCATCTGGGAGGGGCTGATTGGCAGGTGCACGAGGCGGATTCCACTGAATCAATCTGAAAAAAGGGGATGATCGTCAAGGCAAAAGAAGATCAAAAATAGAATCAACGAGGAGAGATCAACGATCATCACCGCCTGCGCGCATTGGCGCTGCTCCCCTCGGCCTCGTCGGAGGCGCGGCGGCGGTTGAGGCGGTGCACCATTGTGGTTTTGGATGTGCACTGTTTGCAAAAGGGCTAAGATTGGCAAAGATTCGAGAGCTAGAGGGCCTGATGGAGAGCTAGGGGCACCTATGGTAATATTTATAGGCACTGGCGGGGATGAATCGTGGCTTCGAGTCGTGGCTGTGGATCGTGGCGCATATCCCAAGAAAATCGGAAGGTGGAAAGGTTTCCTTGGCCAGCCCGCCGACGGGTCGCTTGGAGTTCTAGGCTGAGCCGCGTGCGGTTGATTGGTTCGGCTATAGAAAATCAAAGTGCCATTCGGGAGTTGGCGTTTCACTACCGAATGGGTTGATCAAACATTATATTTGAAAGTGCGCGAGAAGAAAGGAAACGGATCGCAAGAAGGTATTACAAAAACGACCAATTCGGTTATACATCAATAAGGACATTCAAGCATTCGAAGTTTTGCAATCACGCTACGAGCGCGGATGTTATCGGATGGGAATTGTCCGGTAGCTCACGGCAATCCTTTTGGGTACGGATAAATCGGCGAGTTCGGCATCGCGTTGCTCTATCTTGGTGATAGCCGATTTTGCTTCCGCTTGGGTCGTTGCTATCAATCCGGGAAGTTCGGCTATTTTCTCTTTGTCGGCCTCTATCTCCGCTGATAGGCTTCTCGGTTCGCTTCTAGAGCGACTTTTACGGCAATTTTTAGATCATAAGAAGTACGTAGAGTTAGCCAATGCATCCTTGTGGCTCTCTACTTGGGATTGTGCCCCGTTCATAGCATGTTCGACATCGAGTTTTCCTCTTTTCAATGACCGGGCGGGAGCGCAATTTCCTCCAAGCGTGCCTTACGGGTGCATAAAGGGCTTCTAAGCCATAGACGGATGATAGAGAAGCTCGATGTCTTCGGGGAAGTTCTTGAGCGATAGATTCAAACATCTCTTCGAAGTGATGGAGATCATTGAGCGATCTTGAGCATCTTTTTCTAGCCGAGCAGCAATTTCTTTGAGCTTGGACAATACCTCATCGGCGGCGGGTGGTATACTCCTTCCATCACCTCGGCAGTTGGATTGCTCTCGATGGCGAGACTTGATGATGATGGAGCTCGATCCCGAGAAGAAACATTGCCGAATTAAGAATGCTAAACATCGAGGTACCAAAATTAAGTGCAGATGGATACCTCATGGCTGGTTTCTTGAGCGGGGGCAATCACGGGTGAAGGAGATTCCGGGCGAGCCGAAACATCCAAGCTGGGAGGTGCCGATGCGGCTACTAGCAGCTCGTGAGTTTCTGGCTGATGAGGAGTCGGGTCCACCTCTGTTGGGTTGGTTATCTCTGCTTGACCAACAGGTGATGGCACCCTTGGAGAACTTATTGGTTCCGGTTGAATTGGGAGATTCATCCCTGGAGAATCTGTTGCTTCTGCGGAAGGTGATGAAGATGAGATCTCCACCGGGATGGGTAATTCAACTCTGGATGGACTCGCTTGTTGCACCACTGGAACATCTACAAGCTGTTCCTCCATGGCTTCTTCTGCAAATGTCAAATTGAAAGGGTAAATGCCGGTGCTCGTCCTCAAGAAAGAGCGGGAGAGGTCATACCGGTGGATGGGGCATTGGCGGGGCACCGGTTACGAAGAGCTCTTTGGACTGCGGTCCGAAAATGCACAATGAATATGTTTCATCAAGAGCGAGTGACTGGTAATCAAGAAGGTAAAGGGGTGTACCTCAACAAGCACTTTCTTGACGGTTCTTCTCCTTTTAGCACTTGGAGGGGCGATCGGATGCGGACCTTGCCTCTTGTCGGCGGCAAGGCTAGAAAAGGTCGGGATCCGTTGTCGCATACCTTGCCATTAGGCGATGCGAGTTGTGGATTTGAATCCCAGTGCTGAAATTGGGCCTGCAACATTGTAAGCAATTTCCCTGGCTCGAGGGGTAGGCAACGTGTTCGTGGATGAGAAGGTGAAGGTCAGAATCATGAATAAAGAGGACATGTCTGATCCAAAAGTTCATGATGTTACCTCCGAGGTTGGCAAGAAGTCGGGCATCAACTTTGCACAAAACACATGGACGGAGCTCACCGAAGGTGTGATCATGGAATTCTTGCCACCGAGGAGTTAAAGGTGGGGTGAGCTATAACTATGGGCACAAAAGGACGGTATAGATAGTAGGGCTACACACATATTGGAAGACCCCTGCTGCTGTGCATACTTTCTTTGATTTCCTCTGCGGGCTTGAGGAATTCGTGCAAGAACAACCTCGGGGGCATCTGTCCACATCCAATTTGCACGGCCATTACATTAGGGTGATAGTATTCATAAGTGCGACATTCGGCCTTCCTCCATTGAATTCGGCGGCGGTATGCATGGGCAGATTATAATGTTGAGAATCTCCAAAAATCTTCCATCTTGGTGGCCGGGCTCAAAGGAGAATTCAACAAGGAAGGTCAAGGTGTCATTGCCTAGATAAGGAAGCCGAGAGAGGATCGGAGAAACCTTTGAAGAACAACTCGAAGAAGCGGGGCCGATGTCTTCTTTGGATAGAAACAGTTGAGGCCGCTTCTCCGTAATTTTGGCATCCTCTGGTAGCTTGAGGCTCTCCTTCGGGGTGATTGGACAAGGGGAAGAATCTGGAGTTCAAATCGACACCGACAATCTGATGCATGTGGAGCTGCAGCCACATTTGAACGAACCACCAAGGGCCGTTGACACATGCTATCCTTTCGTTTGGTATACATCTGGGTAACAGTCTGGTGAAGCATATGGTATACACTGCCCAAGAAGAATTTTCCCAGGGGAAGGCGGTTGCCACTGGCCGGATGGGATGCCATTGCGATATGGTTCGGGGGTAGGCTCGTTGGCTTTACCACGGAAGACGAATCTGCACGGCCACATATTCAAGAATGCTCGTATTCAACGGCACCCGGGGGATTGTCCTTCATGTGTTTCAAGATGTCTTGCTTGTATCCGTTCCCCGGCTTCATCCCCTCGTCGCCGTGAGGAATTTTTGAAATTCCAAGGCTGAACAGATCCTGTAATGTCAAGGCCGGTGATCATGTATACATCGGCCAAGGTAGGAGACATTGGACCGTGGCCAAAGAGGAAGGCGTTGACGCCGTTTGACCAAAAGTGGCAGGCTGCTATCAGAAGATCTTCGTTCTTGGGAGTCTCAGCCACGGATAGCTCCAAGCACTGGGCAATACGGAGGGCATCCAGGTTGGTCAATCCACTCTTATCTGCAAGAATCCTCCGATACCAAGTCTTCCAACCTGCAATTGGAGGTAAAGGCCAATTCTTGAACGCATCTTGCCACTGAGGAGGTGGAGACAAAGCTGCTTTGAAGGGGATTCTCTGAGATTCAGCGGCAATAAAATCTCGAGGGTCAGGATTCCCTACAGGACCAAGGTAATAAGACCTCGAATTGGCCTCGGTGCGAATCAAAAGTTCGGTGGAAGGCTCCGGAAGAAAGCGGAAAAGAAAATCTCAGGTAAAATTGAAAACCTAATGCCGAACAAGGACTGCGGGGGATAAATTTACCTGAGCATCTTGGTTCTGAGCTGCCATTGGAGGTTCGAGATCGGAACAAGGGGATCTAGGGTTGGATCCGGATGAAGATTCGGCGGATTGCGAAGAACGAGGTGTTGATGATTTGATTCAAAGATTCGTGGTGGAGTCAATTGTGGAACAAAATTACTTTTATCCCACAATTGAAGGGGCATGTGTTAACACCAAAATTTGGTAAGGAGTCTGACCTGTGGGTCCGGTTCGAAAAAGAGTCCGTCTGGTGGAAGGAAGGATATTTTCAGAGATTTTCGGCAAAGAGATCTGCGGTCGGCTATCTGCTCCGGTTCGGCAAAGGAATAGTAGAGCTGATTTTGCGGGATTGGACGGTGACGTGGCTCAATCAGGGGAGACGAATGGATGGATAGGCGATCGAGCTTAGATAGGCAACGAATCCATTCGCAGTTGTACTTAACAGGGTATAAATACAACCCCTGAATGTATGTAACATACACAATCATTCCTCAATATACACCGGCCTTACGCCAAACCCTAGAGTCCTTGTCGTGTCGTCGAGTTCTTCGAGAGGGCCAATCGATCCGTCGACCTCCGTGAGTACCGGCAACCTTGTATCATGTCTAGTATCATGCGGTGGATTTAGATCTGATGCAAGTAGTCTTGTTACCATGCTTCGTGTCATGCGGTAGATTCAAGATTGGTTCAAGAAGGTTTCTTGTTAGATCATGAGCCATGCGGTAGGCTAAGATCTAGCTTGGAGCTAGTTATCGGCTCTATTGGGTTTTGGCAAGATCCAATAGATTCATTAAGTTATCCCGTGTTATCTTGAGTTTTACTTCATGTTTTAATTCATGTAACACATCTTTGCCCAATCTAGATGGGTTTGGATCGGCTATATCTCTTTTATGATCCTTGTTCGAGTAGGTTTCATGTTTTAACATGTGGGTCTTATGCTTTCCAATAGCCGAAACCGAATCGATCTAGGTTGTTACGTGTTGCGGGTTCAAGCTTGCTATGTTCGTATAAATCTTGAAAGAACCGGGTATCATGCGGTAGATGTAGGTTTTTGGGTTGCTTTGGAGCTAGTCATCCGGTGGATTAGATTCCCAAATCAATCTGATAGATTTATTCTCGTGGTAATGTTTGTTCCTTCTTCATGGACCCCGAATCGCCTGTTCAGCTGTATTCGGTTATGTTTCTTCACGAGTAGATCACGTGCGTTATTTATGTTTTGAATGATGTGTGCTTCTAGCTTTCCATATTTAGATTGTATCATGCGGTGGATAGATCTATTTGTGGAAAGTGGTACGGTTTTTTCATGCAAGTTGTATCATGCGGTGGATAGATTTGTTTGATATCGTACCCGACGGGTCTTAAAGTATCTAGACATGCGGTAGACTAGTGCTTTGGATCTATGCATGCTTATTTAATATATGATCATGTCCGTGCTTTACCTTATTTATTTAATGTTAGTCTTTGTGGGGATCGGTCGTAACTTTGCGTATGCATCTTTGTTTATACAAAGACCGATGCGTCACGCTTACGTCATCCATTCGGCGGCGTTCTTTTTTCCCTTTGCGGTTTCCCGAATGGTCATGGCTCTTTAACGAGATAGCTTTCTATAGCTATGTGTTATCCCATCCGGCTCTATAGCCGTAAATATGGAACCGTGCGGTACCACCCGACAAGTTCCAAGCTTTGATATCTAACTCGCCTTATCTTTTGTTAATTGTCGGGAAAAATTGAGCGGCACGTCATTTGCTCTCTGCGCGTGTGAAGCTGACTTTGTTTGGCTTTGTGTGATTGGCGTTGAGTGCACGTTTTGCGTCAACGGATGCCAACTGTGACAACCCACCCAGGAAAACACTGTACTATCGCCTAAACCAATCCACTTTGGTCATTAAGCGAAAATAAAGTATCATCCTGTCGTTAGTCACCGGGTTAACGCCTGGTAAATCACTTGAATAGCAACAAGGATCGAATATATGCATTAAAACTCACTCGAAAGCGAGTTCGGAGATACAACATCATTAACATCCAAATTCGTACCCCGAAGGGTTTAATTATTACAAACCAAAGTTTTTGCCATAACGAAATAGTTCAGAGTTTTGAAACAGTGGAATTAAACTAACGGGAAGCGGAAACACCACGGGAGGCCATCCATGATGCCTTCAGACATCGTCCTCCACCCACTCCAGCTCCCAGCCGGGCGGGATCTCTCCGGGCCACACATCACTGAAAGCATTACCTGGATCAACATATTATAGCAAGGAGGAGTATACTAATACTCAGCAAGACTTGCCCGTCGGTGATAACTACTTCACCAACTCTAGACATGAAAGGCTTTTTGGCTACTGAGCTTCTTTTGCTGAAAAGTAACAAAGAGTATGTCCTTTCTTTCAAGATTTTAGCACAAGTTCTAGTGGGTTTAATCTTTACTACATTAGCCAACTAGTACAAACATAGTTGTACAATACAATTAATCAAGCATAGTATTCATCAACTTCCATCATTAGGGATCTCATTGCTAGTGGAGTAAGTAGTCTCAGATAACGGTGAGAGGCCGACAATCGATTGATTCAAACCTTGCATGGTTGAACTAAACACACGGTAGGCTGCCCCCGCAAGGACAACTTCCCAAGCAGTTCCCAAAAATCCTCGGGTCGGGATGAAAGGACACAGTCTTTGGTGCAGGCTATCCGAAATACCCCGCGAGATACTCGGACTCACCATACACCACCGGTAGCTAGCCGTGAGACAAACCCCAAGAGTAGTGACAGTTCTATCCCTAGCCGTCTCATTAAGGTACTAGGCTTACCGGTCCCATTCTCGACAAGTGCTTAGTACGTTCAAACACTTAACCCACAATAGCCATTGGACCGGAGCCCAAATCCCATGCTCTTACCACATGAGCAATCCAATTAAGGATATATTGTGATTCCTATCTAGGAACCTATTCTCGCGAGTGAGGTCATCACCCAACTTGTAACGGTCCTATAGCTTAGCAGCTATCGACCTATCATACTAGTAAGGACAAAGGTACATAGGGATCATGCATCTAGGGTTCCATTCAACTCCTGAACTTAAATGCACAATCATCCATAGATAATTTGAATAACAAAATTTGAAAACTAGGTTAGATGCACCGGATCTTGCCTTCGTCAGCTACGTTAGCCTGGGCACCCTCGGTGTCGTCGAGCACTTCCACGCACTGCAGGGAAGCTTCTGCTCCTCCTTCCTCGGTTTCCGGGACAAGTGAGTAATCACCGTCCCGAAGATCTACACGGAATGCAATGGAAGGTTCAGGTGATGTGATAGTTTGTTATCTTATCCAACTCTTGTTGGTCATATTCACCTTAACAAGTATCTAGATATCACATCTCTTTTAGGAAGGTTATTGGTTATACATGATTCATTCTTTTATTGCACATTTGAATAAATGTTTCTATTGTACTTGTTATTTCATGTGAAGGTTTAATCCTTTTCCTCTCACTAGCAAGGGTATGAACAATATTTTTATTCATGATTTAATTCCTTACCAGCAAGGATATTTTATTAACTTTTAATTAAGTTAGGTAAAACTTTCCAAAAAGGGAAAATGAATTAAAAAGGGATTTTCCTTATTTAATTGTTCTTTAATCCTTTAAAGGGCTTTTAAGCTTTTTATTAAGCAACAAATTACTAAAAATTTAAAGAAGTGTTTCTTGAGCCTAACAGCACCTATACTGATCCACTGGACCCACATGTGAGGCTTGGAAGCTAGGAAATTAAATGTTATAGAAAATAACAAAGCTAGCTAGTGGTTCAAAATAAATGCATACAAAAATAAATAAGCACCAAAATGATCCAAACTTTCTCATGCATGCTCTCTGGTCCTAGACAAGCCTAAAGAACCAGCATGTACACCTAAAAACTTTACTGATCTTGTTCCATTAATTTACAAAGGAAAACATGCACAAATTAAGAATAAATATTTCTGTTAAATCAAAAATCATAATTAATTCAACGGAGGTGTGTTTTGACATAACAAGGCAGTATACACAAGTTGGGCACAAAAACACAAATATATTTAGCTACAAAATCATCTAGGCAGTTTCTGCAGAAAGGGAAAACAATTTATATAAAAAGATTTACAACATAACTTTGTGCAATTTTTGGCACAGGATCTAGTAATGACAAGACATACCACATATCCAAAACTTGGATGCAGAGAAGTTATAGTTTTTGAGTTATGGCAGATCTAGGTATTTCACAATCCTATTTTTCATGTTAAAAATATTTAGAATGAGACCATGTGAGAATAACAAAAGTTGTGGCATTTCTCTCCATGAATCCAACAAATTCGGTTTGGCACTTTTCTGAATTTTCTACAATTTTCTAGGGATTTTCTACTGCACTGGACTAACTAGCAAGAAAACATAGATAACTTCTATTGCAAACCAGTCCCTAATTCACACAACAGCCCTTGGGTTTCACAAATATGCCCCTGCGACGGCGGGGGAGCTCGCCGGCGGCGATGTGGGGCCGGACCAGGGCAACAAGTGGCAGGGGAGGGCGATTAGGCTCACCCCTAGCCGATTGGTGGCGGTGGCGGGGCTGGGCGAGCTCCGGCGAGCGCGCGTGGTGATGGCCGGCGGGAGCACCGCGGCGGCGACGGTTCGGCGAGGCCCGCGGCGGTGCAAGCCAATGCGTGGCTCGGGTGGCTCGAGTGGTGTCTAAGGGAGGCCTAGGCGTGCTTGGACCGGCGGCGAGCGCGGGCGGGGAAAGGACCTCCCCCGGCGGCGGCGGCAATGGCGGGATGGGGCGGGCGGCGGCGCGCGGGAAGGGAGAAAAGTCCCGGCTTTTATAGGCGCGCTCGCACTTGGTGACGACGGGTGACGGCGCGAGATGCCCTCGCCGTGCTACGGCGGCTTGGGCGGCGCGCGTATGGCCGGCGCCGCGGACGGACCGGGGGTCCGCGCGCGCGCGCGGCGTGGTGCGGCGCCGTGGCCGGCGGCCGACTCGAGGCGCCTAGGGCGGGGGGCGCGTCGGGGCGTGTGGAGCTCGGGCGCTCGTGCCTCGGGTGGAGGGCGGCGCCGGGTGGCGCGCGGTTGCGGACGCCGAGGGCGGCCGGGCGCACCCGGCGTGGCGTGCGGCGCGCGGCCGGCGCGACGTCACGGCGCAGGGCGCTCTGCCCCGATTTCAAATTGCTGGTGCTATGTTGAATTAAATTTTCTCCAAATTTTTTGATAGAACTTGACCAAGCGGTGAACATGAATGTTAGAGATCTAGCTACCCTCTACAATTTTCAAAAAGGCTATAGGGGGTTTTTCTCCACGGATTTTGAATTACACAAATGCCAACTTTGAATGTCAGCCTGTCCTTTTGAACAGTGAACCCTGCCTTTGCAACCAATTTTTCAAGCTTTTCCACTCAAAATTTGAAATGCCAATCTACATGAAAGTTGTGTCCCTCAACAAGATGGACAACTTTCATAAAGGTAGAATTTTAAGTGTTTAGGTGAATTTTGGAGAACGCGGCAAAAGTTCCAGCAGACACCTATGGACACTAGGGTTGAAAGTTGTTTGACCAAGTCTTTGACCATGGGTTGGCCCCACAAGTGTGTCAACTAGTCAAAATGGTTCACTAGGGTAAGTTAGTGAGTTTTTTCGAGGTGAGGGCCCAGGTTGACCGAGATTTAACCACTGTTAGCTGCTTTGACCGGCTGTTAGGGTTAATTTAAAACCTGGGGAGTCACACCAATGCACCACCCCCTCGACGAATGCATGCAAACCACTTGAAAACAGGGCAGCTGCAACAACTTCAGCTTACACCGGTCAGACCAGTGCCTAACATGTGCACAGGACCAGCACTTTGACCGGTCAGACCAGTGACCTCGACCGGTCAGACCGGTGACCTCGATCGGTCGGGAATGGGGTGCACACGAGCCCGTAAATGGCTCGAAACCACCTGAAAACCTTCTAAATGCATCCAGCAAGCCATTTCAAGCTCAAACTTCTCCCCCTTGTTGGCAATGCATGAATCAAGCCAAAATGCAAAACTTTCAACCTAGAGCTTCTTAAATAGACAAAATTCAACATAGGATGCTACACATGTCCAAATGAGCAAGTTAGCTACTCTATAGCTCCGTATTGACATCAACTACAAGATCACCAAGTTTCACAACCATTGGACGAAGCTAAGATGGATTTGGGCAATTTTGCGAAAAATTTGCCTCTCATGAGCAAAGTCCTAAACATGATCAAAACATATCAAAATGGCAAAGCCACACAAACTTCATGCTAGGACAGCCATTCTAATCATAAGACCATCACAAACACCCACAAGCACCTCATGTCATGTCAAAGCCACCGAGCCATGTGCCTACTTCTATGTATGAGACTTCTCATTGGTATGCATCATCCAACGGTTTAGCACCCAAAGCAAATTAAATTAAGCACATATGACATGGGAGCACATTTTCCAAGCATTTTACATTTCATTTTCAGATTCATATTTGGTACATGAAATGTCTTTGCGACAAAAAGGAACTTATGCCCCTCCACAAGATAGAGCAAGAGGGCTAAACATTCATGATGGAAAATGAGCCTTTGGCCCCATATGATCAATAAACTAGCTATCCAACTACAAATTAAGCATAACCAAGCAACTAAAAGATGTCAAGATCATATAAAGGCATTTACACATGAGAGAGCATACATGTGACAATTTTTTAAAAGACATAGCCATCAACAATGGATTATTCATCAAGAGCTAAGCCAAGCTAACCATAGCATACCAAACAAGCTCACAAAGACATAAATAGCACTCCATGGTGAACAATGTATATAGGAGAAGCTTTTCCTATCCAATGCATATGATACAAAATGCATGCAATCTAAGATACAAGGATGCCTATACATCATGTTACATATGCCATGCCAAATGCAAGAAATGCACAAAGGAAAGCTATACATATGCTACAAAGGAGCTCCCACATAAAACTCACAAACCACCGGCTCATCGAGGGGAGGCAAAGAGGGCTCGACACCACAGGCAAAAGAGCAGAGGAACACAAAACTCACAAGCTCCCCCCTAAACTCATGCATTAAGGCCAAAAAGCATACAAAGCTCACCTTACACACATGAGATAGGGTATGGAGCAAAACAAACCAAGTGGCTTGACCAGGACCACACACTTGATGGTCACAAAATTTACTTACCTTGATCATTTCTTCACAATTCACTAGTCCTTGTCCACCATCCCCGAAAGTGATGTACCTCCATGTCACCACCGGGGTATGAGGCCGGAGAACCACCCCCGATATCAACCAATTGTTCTCCGAGCCATCCACCTGCAACTCAAAACCAAGAGCAAGAGAGAGCAAACGACTCAACACTGGGGTTAGTTCCAAAAGTGTAAAACCAGTTCCTAGCCATTTGCTCGAAAGTGGGGTTAGCACAAACCAAACCATCTTTCCTACCAAAGCTACCTCCACGAACACCACTACGGTAACCACCATGAGGGAACCAACCCTCTCTACCTGGAGGAGGACCAAAACCACGAAAGAAAGCCCGTGGACTGTCTCTCCTCTCCTTCTCAAAGCTAAGACTCCTCCCATCCTCGTAGTGAGCTCGAGGGGGAGAATGCCTAGCAAACTGACCTCCTGCAAACTCTCCAGCCCAACCACCAGAACCATGACCTCCAGAACCAAACCTCGCACATGTACAAGCACGAAACTCGAACCGCCGCCTATCCGGCTGCCGCACCGTCCGGCCGGTGCCCCTCACCGTCGATCGACCGGTGTGCCCGACCGGCGAAAGCACCTCCAACAGCCTTCTGCTCTTCCCAAGCCCGAACTGTCCTCACACTCGCCTTGGCCCTGGGCATCTGCACACGAGGTTCAGGCACATCAAGAGATGGGTGGTACCTGTCCTTGTTTGCCCACTCCTTAGCCATTCTCGCCTCTCTCCTTCTCTTATAGCAAAACTCTTTCTTGTGACCATCCTTTCCACAAAACTCACAATGGAAATGGACTGATCTAGGCTTAGGCTTGGGGTGAGGCTCTTCACAAGGCTTCTCACTTGGTTTCTTGCTCGGTTTTTCACTTGCCTTCTCACTTGGTATTTCTCTCGGTTGGTTTGGCTTGGATGCAAACTTGTATTTGGGTGTGCGTTGTAGTGGAACTAAAACATTCCCAAAATTCCCTTCTCTCTCACCACTGCACTCACCAAACTTATTAGATCCCAAAGCCCAACCATCAAAGCGCTTACAGCTAGCAATCATCATACCAAGATGAGGTTCCTGACTTGATGACCAACTCAGCACTTCACGCAACTTATCATTCTCATCTTGCAAGCGACCAACACATTTTGCAAGATCCAAATTCTTCATAGCATGCAACTCACATGTAGAACAAAAAGTAGGAATAGACACTCTCAAATCAGCCTCAAGCGAAACAATGCGTGAACGAAGCTCAACAATTTTCTCATGCAAACTAGGGCAAGAAGTACAAGCACCAAGCAAAGTGGGTCTAGATTGTAGCTCAGCCAACTCAACCCTAAGCACATCTAGTTCCTCACACTTGGAGGCATACTTTTCCCTTAGATCAGTCAAGTCAGCTAGGAAAACAGAGCAATCAGCGCAATCAATATCATCAGAAACAACAGGGCTAGCCTTAAGAGAATCAATTTCAAGCTTTCTATCAAGAACCCGTGTTTCTAGCTCAACCACTCTAGTCCTAGCATCCTCGAGCAAAGATCTAAGCTCCTTCCTAAGGTTCTTAGCCTCTCTAAGTATGTGATCGCGATTATCAAGCAAGTCAACCAACTCCTCATTCTCCTTGCGCAAAGAAGAGAGCTCATCACATACCTCATCCTCGGAATCCAAGTCCGAGGCGTCCTTTTGGCTTCTCTTCTTTGCTCGAACCGCGAGCCATGCCGCGAAGTCGTCCTTGAGGCTTAGGCCCATCGCACAAAGGCCATTGAGATACTTGCCAAGGTTCTTCTTCTTCTTCTTCTTCTTCTTCTTCTTCTTCTTCTTCTTCTTCTTCTTCTTCTTCTTCTTCTTCTTCTTCTTCTTCTTCTTCTTCTTCTTCTTCTTCTTCTTCTTCTTCTTCTTCTTCTTCTTCTTCTTCACTCGAGCTTGAAGACGTGTCTCGGAATCGGACTCGATGTCGCTTGATCTCTTCATCTTCTCTCGAGACCGTGTCATCTTCCCATGTCCATGATCCTTGTTCTTGGACTTCTTCCTCTTGTCCTTGAACTTGTGCTTGTCGTGGTTGTTCACCTTCGGACACTCGACGAAATAGTGTCCAGCCTTGCCGCACTTGAAGCATGTCCTCGTGTTCCTCCTCATGTTCACCCGTTTCTCGTGCAGCCTCTCGGACCGCCTCGTCAAGAGTGCCAGCTCGTCCTCCCCAAGCACATCGAACTCCTCATCTGGCATAGACATCAAAGAGGACAAAGAGAACATCCTGGTGGATGGGTTAGTGTTAGCCTTTCCTTTCGAGCCACCAACGAGGGCAAGACTATGGGAGTCAGTCGGACCCTCGAGCTTGGCTGTCATGCCCCTATCCACCTCAGCCGACTTGAGCTTCGAGAAGAGCTCGTTCACCGTCAGAGTGTCATACTTCTCCGACTCGACAATGGCCTCGAACTTTCCGCCCCAAATCGTACGATCCAAAGAGTTTAAGAGCTTGACAGCTCTATCATGATCATCGTACGGGAGCACGTCCACATTCGCCATCATGTTGTTCACAACCACTGTGAACCTCTGAAACAAGGCATCGATGGACTCGCCAGGGAGATGAGTGAAGTTCTCGTACTCTCTCCGGTAAGTCGCATACATCCGAGCCTGAACCTGGGCACTCCCAACATGAGCCTCCTTCAACACCAACCAGATTCTACAAGCCAAGTGCTCGGTGTGCACCCAATCGAACTCAGGCTGACACAAAGCACGAAACAAGTAGTCGACCGCCTTGTTGTTGGCATCGAACATGTCCCTCGATCCTTCAGCTAGAAAGTTCATCGGCTGGACATAGCCTGTGTCCACCGTGACATCCCAAAGAATCTGACCCTTACCGCGGAGAAACGCCGCCATCCGTTTACTCCACATCTGGTAGTTCTTGTCATCAAAGTGTGGAGGACCCGAACCCCGTTCCTGGTACGCCATCCTTGGATCTTAGATTGATTAGAGTCAATAAAGACCCGAACCGGCTCTCATACCACTTGAAGGACCGATACCACGAACCAGAGAGGGGGGAGTGAATGGGAGCCGATAAAAATTCTTCTCGAAGGAGATGAAGACTCCAACAAGACGAACACGGCTTCCAACACACGTCTCTGACTCACTACCCAAATTGGCCAAGTCCACGTAGCCACTGGAGTGCTACTGAACCTAGGAACCAACACACAACCTTCGGACCCAAGAACGCAGCGGAACACCAAACCTCGAGTCCACTGACCAACACCGGTCAGACCGGTGAGCACCACCGGTAAGATCGGTCCCTGCTGCTGAAACTTGGCGACTTCCACATAAAGGCTCCACACCGGTCAGGCCGGTGCAACACACCGGTCAGAGCCAGAAAGCCCCAAAACACCAAATAGGCCTACCGACCTCCAAACAGACCCAAACTTGAGCCCCAACACAGGACAACAGCAAACACACCCAGATGATCACCCGAGCAAAAACCCACCAAGGGTTGCACCGGTCAGACCGGTCAAGAGCACCGGTCAGACCGGTGTTGCCTGGGCAGCTCGGGATGAACAACACTCGCGGGTCAACTCCTCCAAAACCAAGCCTTGATCTCTTGAATCGTTCCACAGGCCTGAACAAGACTTTTGGGACAATAGGAACACCTCATCAGGAGTCCATAGACAAGTTTAATCCCACCAAAACTTGTCCAAACAAGAGGAATCGAAGAAATCCCACCAAAAACACCTCTAACCCTAGAACACGGAAAACCCCAAAATCGAGCACCTTTACTCACGGATTTGGGAGGGGAATCACAGCCCAAAGAACCACGAAGGGTTCCCACAAATTTCCCCCATCAAATCCCCAAGAGCAAGGTCCCGAAAACACCTGAAGAGAATCAACAAGAGAGGGCTCCGAAAATCACCACCAAGAACAACCGGGAACAACACATCCAAACCTTGAGGAACCACACCGAATCATCTATACATGCCACAAAGGTTCATACAAGGTCTAGCTTGTCACCCGATCATCCAACCCTCTCACAAGATCTCACCATGAAGCTCTCAAGCTAGTCCTATGGAAATCCTAAAAAAATAGGAAGGTGAAAATAGGAAAGCAAATGAACTAGGGTTCCAAGAGATTGACTACCATCCTATCACCTCATGGGTTATATGGAGGCAACCAAAAGTCTAAAATACCCTTTCCTAACAACTAGGGATATGTTGACGGTGAAAATCCGTCAACCTAGCCATGAGTTTACCTTCGGTGTTGGCATGAGTTTTATACCTTATCCATTTGTACTAACCCCCGTGGTATAACAAGTTCACGTGTGCATGTCGGTTTTGGAGTTTAATGTTTATGCGGGATTTTAGTGTTGAATGCAAGACTTTCGGGATAAGTTCATCAAGCACCTCATGACAAGACCTTGAAGCCCCGTACAAGTCATGCAATGAAGCAAACATAACTCCAAGAAGCCGGGGACTTGATCCGAGAAGATGACGGACTCCGGGGACACGACCGGAAAAGTGTCGAATCTTGCAAGACAAGGAGTTGAGTCCAATTCGGAGAGAAACCGACGACATGGACCTACATGCGAAGGGCGAAACATCCGGGAAGCAAGGGAACCGACGTGGGGCAAAGGAGCCCACGGGGCCGGGCCTAAATGGGCCCGGGCCGGCCGGCCCGGTCCGGTCGGCCCGGGGCCCATTTTGGGCCCAAACACGCTCTCCTTTGCCCTAGCCGCCAATCGGGCTATATATAGTCCCCCGACCGAGAGCCACGCGAGAGAAGATTTCGTCTTCGGCCGCCGAGAAGCGAGAGAAGAGAGGGACACCATCTCGGAGAGGAGAGGGTCGAGCTAGTTGACTAGGGTTTCCCTAGCCGACGTGGGAACCTTGCACGGAAGACCACGTCGGAGTTCCGGAGCTAGAAGCAAGATCAAGGAAGGATCCCGGTGGTGATCTTGTGTATGTATCATTGTTATAGTTGAATTATCAAGTTGAATCTTTTCCCGGCGATCAAGTGTTTCCTCGAAGATTTCGTTTTTCGATCGGCTTTGCTTATTCCAATTCTATTCTCGAGATAGATTACATAGGGTGTTCTTGTAGCCGCGGTGGCTAGAGGTACACGCGGATCTTCCGAAAGAATCTCGACTTGTCTTTTGACTCGCCCTAAGCTCCCCGCATGAATAGGGATACGTTGTGACGAACGGGGGTCTCGAAAGGCGGATGTTTTCGGATTTGGACGGGAAACCACGATTTAAAGAGGCTTCTATTAAGATTCGATTTGCTACTTCTTCTCTTGCTTGGAACTTCAACAAAAGGCTTATCCCGATCCCTCTAGATCGGTTTATCTACCCAATCTTACTTTGTTTTCTCCGGTTTTTAGTAGATTAGATTCGTTTTGTGTCTTTTACTTAGATGCATTAGGGTTTTATCGAAGATTGGAGTTACATGGCTTTATTAGATTAAGTTTTGCGTCACACATTTGTTCCACGGATTCGATACCTTGGGTTCACCACTCGAGGGAAGAAGGGTCCCTTGACTACGACGGGAGACTTGTACGCTTGCGAGTCACAAACGAACTTTGATACAATTATTAACCGTCAACAAGCCCCTTTTTTCGGCGCGCGTTGCCGGGGAACAAGTGATCAAGATTTGATTTTTTTTATTGCCTTTTTGTAATTTTCAGTTTTCTTTTTGTTTTTATTCTTGCATCTACTAAATTTTGATCATCCTCAAAATACATCTAATCTAGTTTGTCTAACTCTAGTTTTTATAGATTTGTTTTTACTTTCTAGTTTTTTGCATACTTTGTTTATTGCTAACCCTAACGGGAGATGGACGGCTACCTCTCCAACAAACCCAATAATTTTGTGGATGATCCGAGAAAAACTTTACGGGCTAAGGAGACGCGAAGCACATCAAGCTAAAAAGCTGGATTTTGTAGATTCGAAGTCGGAAGACAAAGGATCGCGAGGAATCTCCGAAGAATTCACCACCTCAAAGTACGGGAGAATCGACCTCCACCAATGGGTGACCAACCACCGAGAAGAACGCAAGATTGGGGAGCTATGCACCCCAAACATCATCGACCTACCAATCTTGAACATCGAGGAGATCGGAAGACCGTTCGAGATCAAGACCTCAACAATCCGCATGGTGCAACATTCACCCTTCACCGGCAAAGAGGATCCGAACCTTCACCTCCAAGCATTCATTCAACTATGTCAGACTTTCAACATAGATGGGGTGACTCAAGATCAAATGAGGGCAAGGCTTTTTCCGTTCTCACTACTCGGGAAGGCTTTGCAATGGTTCCACTCTCAACCGGCGGAGACAAGTGCAAAATTGGAACACGTTGATGAAGGCTTTCATGAAGGAATACTACTCACCGGGTAAAACTCAAAGCTTGTGTAATAAGATTGCCACCTTTGTTCAATATCCTACGAAACTATCTCGGAGGCATTCGAGCGCTTCAACGAGTACACCGGGCGGTTCCACATCACAAGTTCCCGAAAGAAGACCTCGTGCAAAAGTTCTATCAAGGACTAACCATGGCGTCAAGGACGATCATCGATGCATCGGCGAGGAGGATCTATCATCGAGCTTACACCGACGGAAGCTTTCACGCTATTCAAGAAGGTCGCGGATAATGACACGTGGGCGTCGTCCGGCGCCTACATCCGGTTCAACCCATGGGGAACGTCAAAAGAGTCTTGCAAGTGGAGAAGGAAGACATACTTGAGGGCAAGATCGACTCGCTCATGAGGAGGTTGGAGAAGATGGAGATGGAAAAGAAAGAGGCTCAAGACTTGAAGGCCGCCGAAGCAAGGTCCACATGCGAAGAATGTGGAGAGCATGGCCATGTCCGCAAAGATTGTCCGGAGGAAGCCAAAGTGCTCGACTACATGAGGAAGGGAGAATTGCCGAACTTCCGCTCCGGGCAAGGTAGGCCTCAATTTAATGCAAGCTCATCTATTCCTAACGCAGTTCCGCTTCGTATACAATTGAAGGAGTTCATGGATGAGCAAGCTAAGATCAACAAGGACACCGTCACCAAGTTCAAGACCATAGACAAGGTGTTGGAGAACATCGGTAGCAAAGTGACGGAGGTCGGAAGTTCCAATCATCAAGTGCTCAACATGATGAAGATGCTCGAGACGCAAGTTGGACAACTTGCGGGGCGCCTCACTAATGATGAAGGGAAGCTTCGGGACAACCCAAATGTCCCGAATCGGCGAAGGCCATTCAAACGCGTTCGGGGAAGGAGACCGAAGATCCGGAACGTTCGCGGGAGCAAGGAAGCTTAAACCGTCCACCGAGGTGGAAGGAGTTGCTAAAGAGAAGGTTACGGGGGATCGTCACCGAGGAACCCGAATTCGAGATGCCGGAGGAAGACACGAGGATACCGCAACTCAAGCCACGCTACTTCTAAGGTAAACTTGACAACCACTTTGAGAAGTTTGTGGAAGTTGTGCGTAGACTTAGCATCAACATGCCATTACTAGATGTCCTACAAGTACCTACATATTCTCGTTACTTTAAAGACATACTTGCAAATAAATATGAGATAGCAACACTCGGGGTAGATCATGTCAAGATGTCCGAGGAGTGTAGTGCGGCTATTGCTAATGGGCTAGAGAAGCAAAAAGACCCCGGGTGCCCTACAATTCCATGTTCGGTTGGTTCTTTCAACTTCGAGAAGGCGTTATGCGACCTTGGAGCTAGTGTGAGTGTCATGCGAGAGGGATGTGTTCGAGAAGCTACGCCTACCGATGGAGCCTACGGGAATATGTTTGGAGTTGGGAGACAACTCCATTCGCTATCCCTTGGGCATTGCTGAAGATGTACCCGTGAAGATTGGACACCACTTCATGCCCGTCGACTTCGTTGTGCTCGAGATGGGAGAGAGGGAGAAGCCGCCGCTCGTCCTAGGGAGGCCGTTCCTCAAGACCGTGGGAGCTACTATTGATGTTGGCAAGGGGGAGATCATGTTCGATATCAACGGAGAAAAGAGTTCCTTCAAGTTCCGTCCAAGGATTGAGGCATGCAACATGATTGGAGTGAAGGGAGAACCAAAACAAACGGAGGGGCTGAAAAAGAAGAAGGAGCCGAAAAAATGAACGTAACGAAAATCAAAGAAGGTGTTGCATCCGTCAAGACAAAGGAAGAGAAGCCGCCTGTGAAGACCAAAAAAATGACTAAGCCAACTAAGCCGGAAGACAAGCCCGCGCCCAAGATGGTGCGGAAGTGGGTACCCAAGATTGCAACGCCCGCAAAGAGCGTTGATCCGGAGTAATCAAGTGAAGAAGTCTAGCTATAGACTATAAACGAAGCGCTAGGCGGGAGGCAACCCGTTTCGTCGAGTCAAGAATAAGCTACGGGAGGACAACCCGATTCCGGGTTTTTCGAGTATTTTTAATAATTTAGTTTTTGAGTTTTATTACGCAAAGACATTAGACTTAGAAGTGGTTGAACAATATTAGAGACATAATTCTTGATTGAATGTTTGCTTTATCATAAACCCTTTGCATGAACCCTCCTATGTGCTTGTTTGTTCTTTTCTTTTCGAGAAACCTCAACCAAATAATTTCAGAACCTTAACTCAACCTTTCACCCTCATTATGGTGCTGAGGTTGACTTATTTTTCATGCTAAAACCACACGAGTAGAGCCACGATTTATGTTTAAGTGTTAATAAAATTCAGCATGTGGTAGGACTCGCGTGAACCTAGAAATCAAAGCTTTTGGTTGGTTTTAAAAATCTTTATCCTTGGTTTCTCTAGGATTAGAATTTTTCTAAGCCTATTCTAATTTTGTTTTATTCAAAATCTTTTTTATTTAGCCAAAATTAGAACCTAAACCTATGCCCCCATGATTAAGCGGGAAAACGTTCGCTCTCAACCGATGAAGGCAAACTATACCGGTGAGACCGAAATCGACGTAGTCGAAAAATATTTTCGACTTACATTTGTTTTTAATGGTTTAAAAACTTCTCTAAAATTATGCTTGAGCTCTTGCATGGCTCTGAAAAATATTTTAAATTTTGAATTAGAGGAGTGCTTAACCTTAAACACACCTAAATGGAGGCAATCTAGTTTGAATTAATCATGCATGCACCATTGGATTCCCTTTTATCAACTTTCACCAATTCCACATGCAAAGGACAAGCATGGTGGGCAGCAAGCATCAACTTTGCAGGATTTTCATGGTGGCATGTGAAGCAAGTGGAGCTAGGGAGCATGGACATGACCCAAAGCATGGAGCATCAAGTGGGAGGACCAATAATTCAAGAAAAGGAGTGGACGAGAGCGTTTGGGCGGTGCAACTCGTGGAGCACGCGGGCGGGGAAAGTTGCGGAGGCGAAATGATCGTGCTTCGGGAGAAAGACGCGGCGGGGAGGAGACGGGGAGACCCCCGGGCCGGCCGGCCCGGCCGGCGGCCCGACCTACTTAAGGAGCCCCCGGCTCCCGTTTTCTCGCGGGGAAAGCTTCCCTCTCCTTCCCTTGTTTGTGTGTTCAAGTTTGTGTGCTCAAAACCTCCGTAGACATAGCCAACCATCCCAAGCTCGATAGCTCAAGAAAAAAATCCACAAACCTTAATCCACTCAAAGTCCACATCCGAAGCAAAGAGTTTAAGTGCCTAGTTTACCGGTTGCAACACGGAATTTTAGTTGAAGAAAGAGTGCAGCAACCATGTGGAAGAAGACCACAAGTCTCTTCTCCAAGAAGAAGAGTTCATCGTCGTCCAAGCCGTCATCAACCACGTCTTCGAGGAGGCACTCGGTTTCCGAGTCTCCCGGAGCATGGAGACGGACACGGCACCACCGAGGAGGAACGATGCTCTCCTCCTTGGTGGTATGAGGGCTGCAAGAAGCACTTCCATGAGGTTCTCTCGAACCTCGTGGGCACACGGAGGAGCAGCCGGCGCCACCACGACGATCGACTCGCTCAACCGCACCACCTCCTTACACCCCCGACACACTCTTCGTACGGCTTCATCATCTTGTCGGCGGAGGAGGAGGAGAGGCTTGCCAATCTTGAGAAGAGGCTTGTGCCGAACGTCGAGTTCGACGACCAAGCACTCTACACCTTGGGTTTTTGCACCGACATATACTATATGTTGGGACACCTCGGATGGGTGCAGTTCTCCAACGGAATATCGGTGGACACCCATTTGGGTTACGCCTTGGAAATTTTGATGACTATTGCACCCATCATTGATGATGATGGGGTGCAAAGCTTGTCATTCCGTTTGGAGGGAGTCCAACAAGTGGTTCCCTACGAGCACGTTAGGGAGCTGCTTGGATTCCACAAGGGAGCTCGGAGAAAGTTGACGTGCCACCGGCATGTTGGCGGGATTTTGGAATATGATCTCCGGAGAAGCCCATCAACAACGCAATTGCATCCGCAACCCCATTATCCGGATATTTCACTCTTGGATGTGCAAGAGGATATTGGGGAGGATGAAGGAAACAAAGGTGACCGACACGGAGTTGAATTGGCTATACTCGGCTTTAATTGCCAGGCAGCCAATAGACCCCTCTTACCTCATGATCAACCGTTGGTGTTGTGAAGCAACATCGGGGGCGGGTAATATTGGTTCGGGGTGTTACCTCTCCATGTTGGCATTTTCCTTGCGGCCGGGGATCACAAGAAACCCCGCTCACCTTTTGCGTGGTACCTCTCTCGGTTTTGAGTATTTGCGGCAAGGCAAATACATTAGTGGAGATGAGAGAGAAGGTTATCGGTTGGCCATAGTGAACCTACCCCTTCCGAATGAGAGGCTTAGGCTTTTCACCGAAGGAAGGGAAGATTGGTTGGAAGAGGGACTACTTGTCCCTGCAAGGAAGAACAAAAGAGGAAGAATCGTAGAGGAGGGAACATCCTCCGCACAAGCGAGTGGAGCACAACCCAATGTGCAACCATTCGGCGGGGTCCCTCCTCCGCCAAGTTATTACGGAGGGTCACAAGAACAAGCATGGGGGGTGGTGCACCGGTACCCCCACAAAATTATGTTGTGCCCAACGCTAACTTCGCGGAGTCCTACGCTCATCATCCCCAACCACAACAAAGCATGGCCATTATTGGAGGGTATGCTGCAAGAAATGCTCAAAACATCGCAGCCATCCAAGCTAACGCAGCTCAACTCGGTGAAGGCAACGCAAATATTGCCTTTGAACTTGGACGCCTTCACCTTGTGGAGCCAAATCAATTCGTCGAAGGAAATGTCCAATCGTATTATGAGCAAGGGTATTATTATCAAGATTATCAACATCAACCGCCGGCGGAGGACTAGAAGATTTAGGAACTTTAGTTTTCTTTTCTTTTCTTTTTCTCTGTAATTTTCAGCTTTTGCTTATGTGTGTTTGCGTAGTATTTTCTGTTTTTATTTAAATTTCAGCAAGCATGTTTGTTTATTTTCAGTTTGTATTTCAACTTGATGTCACCATTAATAAAGACACCACCTTGATTATATCATTGGAAAAGTTACAAAATTCGTGCCATGATGATATATGATTAAAATTGCAGCTTTGTTCATCTTTGCAATTGATTTATGCATGTTTAAGCTAGTTCTCTCTTAAAAATACAAATCTGAATTTATTTAAATGCTAGCTTAATTTTCAGCGGAGGTTATGATTAAAATAAAGACCCATAGTGCTTTATGTGCTCTCAAGTTATGAATAGATTAAAGATGTCTTTTATGCTCAAAAATATTGCTAACCTTGTCACAAATATCGCTTGTGTGTGCTCAACCTATCCGAGCCTTATATATATTTGAGTGCATAAACCTTAGTGTACAAGATTTATTTTTGAGTGAGTTATTGCAGGCCATGATTTCTGCGGCCCGAGACTAAGAAGCTGGTCATTCCGTTTTTGCGTATCTATCTTTTTGCTAGCCTTTTATCCGTGCATTGTGTATCCCCGCATCGGTGATCTCACAAACTTCACCGGATATCCACCCTTAAACCAAATATCATCTTTTGTGATTACCTCCTTGACCACAACCTATCGTTGAGAATGGATCATCAATTCAAGGAAGATCGCAAGACGGTGCCAACGTTGAAGATTTCAAGTATCTCTCCAAGGAAAAATATCTCCGGTACCTACCTTATTTTTCGCCTCTTTGCTCGAGGACGAGCAACGTCTAAGCATGGGGGAGGAGGTAGGTACGGTGCAGTTTTAGAGTTCAAAAGAGAGTATTTTAAAAAAATATATATATATATAATGATGAACGAAAAAATTCGGCGATGTACGTGACTTCCAAGGTGAAGAAAGAAAAAACATATATATATATAAGAAAGAAAGAAAGAAAGAAAGAAAAGAATGAGAAATATGAGAAAGAAAAAAAATATATATGTGCGTAAAGCGAACTCCCCGGTTCTCTAAGAGTGCATTCAAGGCTTCAAGTTAAAAAGATCCATTCTCATTTTCCAACCATGTGCAATCCGATAACGAGGACTTCTTTTGTGCCTCGGGATCACTCTTTGCCATTTGCACATGTCCACTTATCTAAAGTGTGTGTATTTTTCTCTTTCCCCTCCTTGATTTAACATTATTTTCCAATGACCTTTTTGACGAGTCTCGGTAAGACCATGAGAAGCTTGTCTTGATTTGACAACACCTCATTTATAAAATCTTGTTAGGACTAAACTTTCCCAAAGATCCATATAAAGCCTACCACATATATATGAGAGGGAAAGGAGTAGAATATATAGGCTTGAGAGACAAGTGAGATGAGAGTTTATGAGCAATACACGAGATGATTTAAATTTGTGAATTTGGTTTAGCTTTTCTTTATCTCGTTCTTCATTTCAAAAAATTCGAGATCTATTTAAAACTTTGTGAGCATGTTAATACTTGTGGGATAAGCTTAATAAGAATCTACCCTCCGTAGAGATGAAGGCTAGTACATTATGGAACTTTAATGAATTAAAATTTTGAGAGCATTATGTTTTCTCATGTGTAATCAAGTGCAAAGTTTAAACATTGTTTAGCAATGATGATATCCATCGAAGGCTTACTCGAGGACGAGCAAGGTTTAAGCATGGGGGAGATGTTGACGGTGAAAATCCGTCAACCTAGCCATGAGTTTACCTTTGGTGTTGGCATGAGTTTTATACCTTATCCATTGGTACTAACCCCCGTGGTATAACAAGTTCACGTGTGCATGTCGGTTTTGGAGTTTAATGTTTATGCAGGGTTTTAGTGTTGAATGCAAGACTTTCGGGATAAGTTCATCAAGCACCTCATGACAAGACCTTGAAGCCCCGTACAAGTCATGCAATGAAGCAAACTTAACTCCAAGAAGCGGGGGACTTGATCCGAGAAGATGACGGACTCCGGGGACCCGACCGGAAAAGTGCTCGAATCTTGCAAGACAAGGAGTTGAGTCCAATTCGGAGAGAAACCGACGACATGGACCTACATGCGAAGGGGGAAAGATCCGGGAAGCAAGGGAACCGACATGGGGCAAAGGAGCCCACGGTCGGCCCGGGCCCATTTTGGGCCCAAACACGCTCTCCTTTGCCCTAGCCTCCAATCGGGCTATTTATATTCCCCCGACCGAGAGCCACGCGGGAGAAGATTTCGTCTTCGGCCGCCGAGAAGCGAGAGAAGAGAGGGACACCATCTCGGAGAGGAGAGGGTCGAGCTAGTTGACTAGGGTTTCCCTAGCCGACGTGGGAACCTTGCACGGAAGACCACGTCGGAGTTCCGGGAGCTAGAAGCAAGATCAAGGAAGGATCCCGGTGGTGATCTTGTGTATGTATCATTGTTATAGTTGAATTATCAAGTTGAATCTTTTCCCAGCGATCAAGTGTTTCCTCGAAGATTTCGTTTTTCGATCGACTTTGCTTATTCCAATTCTATTCTCGAGATAGATTACATAGGGTGTTCTTGTAGCCGCGGTGGCTAGAGGTACACGCCGGATCTCCCGAAAGAATCTCGACTTGTCTTTTGACTCGCCCTAAGCTCCCCGCATGAATAGGGATACGTTGTGACGGAATGGGGGTCTCGAAAGGCGGATGTTTTCGGATTTGGACGGGAAACCACGATTTAAAGAGGCTTCTATTAAGATTCGATTTGCTACTTCTTCTCTTGCTTGGAACTTCAATAAAAGGCTTATCCCGATCCCTCTAGATCGGTTTATCTACCCAATCTTACCTTGTTTTCTCCGGTTTTTAGTAGATTAGATTCGTTTTGTGTCTTTTACTTAGATGCATTAGGGTTTTATCGAAGATTGGAGTTACATGGCTTTATTAGATTAAGTTTCGCGTCACACATTTGTTCCACGGATTCGATACCTTGGGTTCACCACTCGAGGGAAGAAGGGTCCCTTGACTACGACGGGAGACTTGTACGCTTGCGAGTCACAAACGAACTTTGATACAATTATTAACCGTCAACGGGATACAAGCCCCTCAAGGGTGGTTTTAGAGGTCTTCAAGCTTTCTCCATCGGACGGATGCCGGCGACCGCAACCCCGCTTAGCCTTGACGCAAGCCTTGCGATCCCGACGCGTGTCCTCCGCTTCGAAGATTCCGCATGCGTCGTCGCACACCGGTCAAACAGGTGCTCCTCGCCGGTCAGACCGGTACCCACTAATCGGGCCGGTCGGACCCACGGTCGGACCGGTCCGCGGCCTTCTTTGCGGCTCCGTCTTCGGTTCTTCGATCTTGGCTTTGTGGATCAACCAAGGAACCCAGTGGTTTTCTGGTGAACCACCGGAAACCCCGCGAACTCGATGTAGCCTCCGCCAATCGCCACTCATGACTCGGCTCCCACGTAGTCCCGGCCGGACCTTGGTTTTGAGGCTCAACCAAGAAACCGTCCATGACTTCATCTTGCTATTCATGCCACCATGCGGCCCGCACTTGACCCCGCTGGCCACCGGGTTCCTCGAACGAAGCCTACTTGTCTTCTCCACACCTGGAGGCCTCACCGGCGACGACCTTTCGTGCTTGTTCTTCACCTGCACCAACACCAATCAAGCCGCAACCTACACCTGCAATACTTAGCCAAGAATCAGTCCACACAACGTTGTCAACCACTCATCACACAAGGAAGCGACCATCCACCGGTCCTCGAATCACACATGGTCCTCACAAGGTGTGAGACATGGGTACCCCTGGGTCCCCACCGACCAAGCTCATGGCCGTCCCCGACAAGTGGGTCCGGCCTACTAGAAGACCCGCCGACCTGTCAGTGGGCCCAACTGTCCTAGTTGGCAGCCCACACGACCTCCTGAAGACCTTCCAGAAGATTCCCCCAGACGACCTGATCCATCATGACCTCAAGACTTGGCGTACAAGACAAAACGACACCTCGGTGGACTTCGCCCAAAGCAGATCGATGGGATATGGCAAGACGTGTAACGTAGATTTAGGTCTCCTGGTCGTAACCGACCAGGAGTCTGGGAACCGACCTCATCCGCTGGCCAATATAAGGCGGACGAAGCGACCCTTTGTAACATCACCCCCGACCAATCCTCAAGCAATCTACACCGACAACTGGACGTAGGGTATTACTCTCCGAAGGCCCGAACCAGTATAAACTAGTCGTGTTCTCTGCGTTCCGCGTACTCGTGTGCGACCTTCGAGTTCTTAGCCTTAGACTCCTCCCCACCTAACAAATAAACCACAGGGATTAACACCCCCGTGGGCTGTCCGGATCTCACCATCTGACATTTGGCGCGCCAGGTAGGGGCAGAGTCAAGGTTTTTCGTGCAACTCGATGGCTTCGACCAACGGCGTCATCTTCCCAGAGAGCATGGCGGACTTCCTCGCCAACCCCGTCGACATCTGCTTCGGCTCGATGCTAGCGACTTCCACCGCTCCAGCCGCCTGCCTTGTCATCGAAGGCAATGCGGTCTCCACCAACCAACAGATCGAAACAGATGTGTTGAAGAAAACCCACCCACCCACTCCTAGCGACCTGATCGCTGGGATTGATCGTGTCGGGGATATGATCTCCGATACAATCAAAGTCTGTGAGCGCGTCAAGCATCCTCGCACGACTCCTTCGATCTCCAGCATGCCTCTTGGCTTGCGCAATGCCGCTCGCGTAGCATCACGCTACATGAAGCTCAAGATCCAGATCGAATCTGGACTCAATTATCAAGATCGTGGGAGCTGCAGGAATCACCTTGACGAGCCTTGTCCAATCCACAAGAACCCCAATCACACCACACGCCAGTGCCGTGTCCTCAAAATGTTTCGTCGACTTCTTACCGCGGCTCACCGCCGCTGGTTGAACCAAGAATCGTCTCCAGACCGCCTTGTGTTCCAGGTCACCCACACAACGATCTCCCCGAACTATCCGGGAGAAGAATTCGAGACTCTAGATCGCCAGATCTTGGTCGTCTCTACAGATGTACCACCGCAAGACCGAAAAACAGACGCGCAGCTGTTGACGGTTAATAGTTGTATCAATGTTCATTTAGACTCGCAAGCGGACAAGTCTCCCGTCGTAGTCAAAGGACCCTTCTTCCCTCGAGTGGTGAACCCAAGGTACCGAATCCGTGGAACAATGTGCAACGCAAGGATTCAATCTAGTAAAGAAAGGTAAACTATCTTATGAAGACAAGTTGCATCTAATCTACTAACCCATAAAGAAAACACATCTAATCTAATCTACTAAAGAGGTAGCAAGAGAAAGCAGGAGATAACCAATCTAGAGAATCTAGATCATGCTTATATTGTAGCTCCAAACAAGATAGATGAAGATAGAAAAGCGAATCTCATTAACAGCATCTTTAAATCGTGGCCTTCCCATCCGACTCTGAAAACGCCCGCCTTTCGGAACCCCCGTTCTGTCACAATGTATTCCTAATCATGCGGGTAGTCTAGGGTGAGTTCGATAGAACAAGTTGAAATCAATTGGCCGGTGCCGTGTCCGCCTCCAGACTCCAAGGATACTCGGAAACCGAGCGCCTCCTCGAAGAGATTGTCTTAGACGATGATGATCCCTTCTTCTCCGGTGAAAAAGGCTTGTAGTTTTCTTCCATGATTGCAGCACTCTCCTTCACAAATATATATCCGGGGTTTTCACCCAGTAACAAGGTACACAAATATTATTTTGGAGTCTGGACTTTGAGTGGATTAAGGGTGTCGATGTTTTTTGAGCTATCAAGCTTGGGAAGGTTAGCTATGTCTACGGAGGTTCCGGGCACACAAACTTGAACACACAAAGCGAGGAAGGAGAGGGAAGCTTGCTCGAGAAAACGGGAGCGGGGGCTCCTTAAGTAGGGGAGGCCGGCCGGCCGGGGCCGACCGGCCCGGGTGGCTCGGTGCTCCTCCCCGCCTCGACTTTCTTCCAAAGACGATCATTTCGCCTCTACAACTTTCCCCGCCCGCGTGCTCCACGAGTTGCACCGCCCAAACGCTCTCGTCCACTCATTGGTCCTTCCACTTGATGCTTCATGCCTTGAGTCATGTCCATGCTCCCTTGCTCCACTTGCTTCACATGCCACCATGAAATTCCTGCAAAGTTTATGCTTGCCGCCCACCATGCTTGTCTTTTGCATGTGGACTTGGTGGACTTGGTGCATGCATGATTAATTCGAACTAGATTGCCCCCCTTTAAGTGTGTTTAACGCTAAGCACTCCTCTAATTTCGAAATTTAAAAATACTTTTCGAGCCATGCAAGAGCTCAAGCATAAATTTAGAGAAGTTTTTAAACCATTAAAAACAAATGTAATTCGAAAATATTTTCCGACTACGTTGATATCGGTCTCACCGTATTGTTTGCCTTCATTGGTTGAGAGCGAACTTTTCCGGCTTGATCATGGGGGCATAGGTTTAGGTTCTAATTTTGATTAGATGAGAGAGACTTTGAATGAAATAAATTAAGTGAGGCTTAGAAAAATTCTAATCTTTAGAGAAACCAAGGATATTGATTTTTAAACCAACCAAAAATCAAGTTTCTAGGTTCACGCGAGTCCTACCACATGCTGAAATTTAAATAACATCTAGATACAAGTCGTAGCTCTACTCGAGTGTTTTTAGCATGAAAAACAAGTCAACCACAGCACCATAATGAGGGTGAAGGGTTGAGTTAGGTTCTGAAATTATTTGGTTGTGGTTTGTTGAAAAAGAAGCAAACAACATAGGATGGTTCATGATCAAGCAAAATATTCAACCAAGAATTATGTCTCTAACATTGTTCAACCATTCTAAGTCTAATGTTTTGCGTATGAAGGATCAGATGGCGACTAGAGTGGGGGGGAGTGAATAGGAGCCGGTAAAAATTCTTCTCAAAGAACCCGGCCTATACCCTAGTCAATTCCCGGTAATACACAAGCGATGGATCGAATCACACACCAATCGCCAAGAAAACGAGGTTATGGATCAACCTCCAGTCTTAGGAACGATTCCTTGAAGCACACGCGGAAGCACGAGAAAGAAAGGGAGGAATCAAACCAAGAAACAAATCACTTAGCCTGCGGCGGACCGTCCTTCCGGGCGGGGCGGACCGTCCGCGATGGGCCACGCGGACCGTCCGGCGAGGTACCACGGACCGCGTCCGCACCCTTGTCGCGGATCGTCCGCCCGAGCCGCGGACCGTCCGTTAAAGCGAACGGAACCTCCGGTAGCGAACCTCGAAAAACGGACCGTCCGCGGGGAGCACGCGGACCGTCCGCCGGGCACCCGCGGACCGTCCGCCCGTACACGTGGACCATCCGAAACTTCGTCCAACCAAAACTCAAAGCCACGACGGATCGAAACGAAAGGCGAGCAAGAACACGAAGAACACCCGATGAACAGCACCCGCGCGGACCGTCCGCCGACACCACGCGGACCGTCCGCCCCTCGCGGACAGAGCAGAAAAACGCCCGACCTCGAAGGTTAACTCCCCCAAATCATCATCGGATTTCCCAAACGGTAGAAGCTGTAGAGACAAGGGTTTGGGGACTTGAAACGCGTCATACAAGGATGCTATAGCCCAAAAATCTTGCCTCCTAACTCCCTAAATCACCGGGAATCGTGAATCCTTTGAGCACCACCAAAAGCTAGAGCACTGAACGAAAATCCTCGAATCGAAGTAGTTTCACGGCGTTTGAGGGCACAAGATCAATCACAAAGATGCACGAGACATCCATCAATGTTTCCCTCAAAGAAATCCGGGGAGAAACCCACTCAAATCCGCGGAATCACGCCAAGAAGAAAGGCACGAAAACAAGCACAAAAAGACCACGAAAAACACAACTCCGAATCTTCTATACAAACTAGGAAAGATTCACAAGGTCTAGCATGTCGCCCTAGCATCCATCCCTCTCAACAAATCTCACATGAAGCTCTCATGCTAGCCTAGAGAAAATGGAGAAGAAAATAGCTACGAAAATAAGAAATGAGAGGGGGGGATGAAACCCTAAGTCACGGGAGAGCAAGGGCCATCCACACACACTCATGGCTTATATATCAGATCCCGCTAGAGTGGTAAATGACTCGACTACCCCTAACTTAACTACTGGCGATACAACCCACGTAGGGGCATTTAGGTAATGTTTGTGGGTCTTGCCATCGGACGGCCACGCCTTTGCCACACCCCGCGTCCTCCCGACGCAAACCATGCGATCCCGCCGCGTGTCCTCCGCTTCGAAGCTTCCCGACACGCCCGGATCCCGTCTCCGTCGTGTTGGGCCCTCGGACTTGGTTTTGAGGCCCAAACCAAGAAACCGTCCTCCGATGGTTTTGTGGGCAAACCACCAAACCCCGCGTGCTCGGTTCGGCCTCCCTCCAAGCCTCTTGACTCGACCGCCACCGTGCACCGGCTCTATCATCCATGACTTCGTCTTGCTCGTCTCGCCACCATGTGGCCCGCACCTAGTAATGTCGTCCACCGGTCCCTCGAACCGAGCCTACTTGTCTCTCCATCTCCCGGAGGCCCCTCAAGGCCGGAGACCTATCGCGCCCGTTCTTCACCCGCAACAACACGAACTAGGCCGCGGCCTACACCTGCGCACTAAGCCAAGAGTCGGTCTAACACCCGTTGTCAATCACTCATCACCGAGGAGCGATCAACCACCGACCACGGGACGCTCCCGGTCCTCAATCTCCCCCTTGATGAGTGCATTGACAACACACGGCGCGAAATGAAATTCGAGAGAAAGAGAGAAAGAAAGAAGAAAGAAAAACAATGAAACGCAACTCATGACCAAAACCGAAGAAAGGCAAAGAAAGGTCACAAGCCAAGCAAAGCACAAACTCCACACCGAAAACAAGCAAGAAAGCTCCCCCCGAACAAATGCAAGCACCCCCTGAACATGTGGATGCAAACTTCCAAATTTTAGCTCACCTCTTCTGAATTTTCATTAAGCTCACCTCTTCTCCCCCTTGTTGACAATGTATGAATCAAGGTGAAAATGCAGAAATGCAAAACAAAGCATAGAAACATCTACATGAGCTTCTCAAATAGGCCAAATGTAGTGTCAAAGGCTAAAAATGAGACAAAGAGCACATATATGAATCATAGCATAGTCAAAGCATTGCCACAAGTAATATATGAAAATACAAGCATGTGACAAAGCAAAATTTTCAGATTTAAGCAGTTTTACCAAAAGAAGGCTCGCTTCACATGTAAAAGCCTATCCATGTCACACTCGAGCCACAAACATGCATACCACTCAGAGATCATACAAGGATATCAAATTAGCAAAAGATCATGGCAAACACCCATAAAGCAAAGCATGTCATGTCAAAGCTCATGAGCCATGTGTCCACTTCGGGGAGACTTCTCCACTGGTGAACATCATGCAACATGTTTTGCACCCATATGTGAAAGATAAGACATTTTAAGCATAGACATGATGGATGGAGAATTTTTCAAGCATACACACTTCTTTTCAAGATTAATTCATTTCATGGTACATGAAGTGCCTTTGCGGCAAAAGAATCTTATGCTCCCCCATGAATGCAACATAGGCTAAACATTCACAATGATATTCGGCCTTTGGCCCAAATGCAAGAAAAAGACATCCAAGCACAATCTAAGCATAGAAAGCACATTTAGACCAAAACGTGACATGGATACACTACTACACATGAGTGGAGCACATTTCACAAAAAATTAGTCGCATTTATTTCAAAAAAGGGCTACCTCACCACACATATATCTCAAATATTCCAAGAGCATAGCCTCACATCACCATTTCTCCACACATATGACCCATATCTCACAAATAGCCAAAGAGACTCAAATAAGGCATATGAAAGAAGCTCATTAACCTAAAATGCAATATGATACAAATGCAACATGATATATGACAAGATGGCTATCCTACCATGGTTTGTACAACAAGCAAAGCATGTATATACATCAAGGTAAAACATGGTATGATACATATGATACAAAAGAAAATCCCCCAAGAATCAACTAGAAAGGGCAACAAACCCCAAGTCCCCCCCGCAAGCGCACAAATGTAGCTTGGTCGAGAGGCTTTGTGAAAATGTCTGCAAGCTGATCTTGGGTAGGGACATGGCTCAACACAATGGTCCCTTTCTCCACATTGTCTCTCAAGAAATGGTACCTCAGCTCTATATGTTTGGTTTTGGAGTGAAGCACTGGATTTTTAGCTACGCTTATGGCACTGGTGCTATCACAAAGAAGTGGGATCTGGGTGCACTCCTCACCAAAGTCTCTCAAAGTGTATGAAATCCACAACGGCTGGGAACAACAACTCGCGGCTACAACATACTCTGCCTCGGTGGTAGACTGAGCTACACTAGACTGCTTGTGGGAAGACCATGAAACCAACGAAGACCCAATAAACTGGCAAGTACCAGAAGTAGACTTCCACTCGACTCGACAACCAGCAAAATCCGCATCGGAAAAACCATGAAGAGAAAGAGTCGAGGAGGAAGAATACCAAAGGCCAAGACCGGGGGCGGATCGTAGGTACACGAAAGTCCTCTTGACGGCCCGTCGATGTGATGTCCTCGGCGAAGCCTGAAAACGAGCGCACAGACACACACTGAACTGTATGTCTGGCCTCATCGCCGTCAAGTAGAGGAGGGAGCCGATCATGCTCTTGTACTCCCGCTGGTCCACTGGTTCTCCGTTCTCGTCCGCATCCAAAGTAGCCGTACTCCCCATGGGAGTCGACATCGGCTTCACATCTTGCATCTGGAACTTCCTCAGCATGTCTTTCGTGTACTTGGTCTGGTGCACGAACCTGTTTCAACCCATACAGAGCCCTTTTCAATCTGTACACCCTATGTGGGTACAACTCACTCTCGAACCCAGGTGGCTGCTTCACATACACCTCCTCCTCTATGACCCCATTCAGAAAAGCACTCTTCACATCCATTTGAAACAACTTGAACCCTTTAGCCACGGCAAAGGCTAGAAGGATCCGAATTGCCTCAAGACGGGCCACAGGAGCAAAGGTCTCCTCATAGTCGATCCCCTCCTTCTGACTAAACCCCTGAGCAACAAGTCTGGACTTGTTCTGCACAACCATCCCATTCTCACCCTCTTTGTTCTTCCAAACCCACTTGGTTCCTATAGGATGACAATTTGGAGGTGGTTCAACTAACTCCCACACCTGGTTTCTCTCAAAGCTTTCCAACTCCTCATGCATAGAATTGACCCAGTTTGCATCAGATAAGGCATGTCCAATGTCCTTGGGCTCAAAGGTGGCAACAAAAGCAGCATGAGCAAAATGAGAGGAATTCCTGGACCTTGACCGTGTAGTACGTTCGTCGATGTCCCCAATGATCATCGACAGGGGATGCACTTCTTGAATTCGCCGGGGAGCCTCACGCCTCGAGACTACCTCCCCCTCACCTTCAGCTTCTCTCGCCTGGTCCTCTTGTCGCACCGTCGTTGTCCATGGAGTAGACGGTCCATGCTCCATAGTGGTCGTAGGGGAAGTAGTGGGTAGGCGCATGGTTCTCTCCATCATCATCTCCAGCTTCATCCTTCTCTTCTTCAAAGTGGTCCTCGGCCATCTCCTCATCACCTGCACATTCAAAGCCAATAGAGGTACATGGCATTGTCTCGTCGAAGGTTACCTCGCAAGTCTCCATGATTTTGTTAGTCTCAAGGTTAAGCACCCTATAGGCTCTAGAGTGGTTAGCATATCCAAAGAAGATACCATCACTAGACCTAGCCTCAAACTTGTCGAGTTTTCCCTTCTTAAGAATAAAGCACTTGCAGCCAAAAACTCGGAAATGACTCACCTTGGGTGCCCGACCATGCATAAGCTCATAACAGGTCTTCTTCTTGAAAGTTCGCAATAAAATCTTGTTGGAAACATGACAAGCCGTATTGACCGCCTCAGCCCAATACCTCCTAGGAGTCCTGTGCTCATCGAGCATCGTCCTAGCCATCTCACAAAGAGTCCGATTTTTCCTTTCCACAACTCCATTTTGAGGGGGCACATAAGGGGTCGAATACTGATGTTCAAGACCTAGATCACGACAAAAGGCATCAAAACGAGAGTTCTTGAACTGCGAGCCATTATCCTTGCGGATAGCTCGAATAGCATTCCCATGCCTCTCGTTTTTCAACCTCACGATCAGATCTCGAACAAAACCAAATGTCTCACTCTTATCTTCCAAGAAAAACACCCAGGCATAGCGAGAGTAATCGTCCACCACAACAAGGACATATCACTTCCCACCCATGGAGCGAACTCAAGCTGGCCCAACAAGGTCCATATGCAACAGCTCTGTCGGACGCTCGTTCATGACATTGGTCAGGGGTGGATGGGGAGTGGCTATCATCTTGCCATGCCTACACGGAGCACAAACCAAATCCTTCTCAAGCTTCAACCTCGGCAATCCTCGGACAAGGTCAAGACCACTCAAGCGGGAAACCAAATCAAAGCTCAAGTGTCCCAACCGCCTATGCCATTTCCACAAATCGAAGAAGGACCGGCCATCAAACAGGCGAGCGGGACCCAAAGAATGAGAGAAATCAGCCACGAAAATCGACCCTCGGGGATGATCATACGTACAAGATCACCTCGAGAATCCGAAGAAACGAGACTCGCCAGACTTGAAACGCACCTCAAAACCCTCATCAAGCAACTGAGAAACCGAAAGCAAATTGAAACTCAAAGACTTCACAAGAGCAACCCTCTTCAACGTTACCTTGTCACATGCACAACACCCTCAGAAATCACCCTTCCTCGTCCATTGTCCCCAAATGTGATGTACATCTTTTCCTTCACTGGGGTGAGGCTGGAGAACCACTTCTTATCTCCGGTCATGTGTCGGGAACATCCGGAGTCGATCAACCAAATGTTCTCCAAGCCTCCCGCCTGTAGTCAGAAACAAGAACGAGAATGAGCTAGCGACTCGACACTGGGTTAGCACAAAGAAAGTTAAACCAGTGTCGAGCCATCTGCTGAAAAGAGGGGTTAGCAAACATCATTCCCTTGCCACCAAACTTCCCATGTCCCATGGAAGGAGTACGAGCACCACGAGGGGGAAAACGTGGTCCGTAGTTCATCTGGAACCCAAAGCTGCGATCATCTCCCCTAAACCCGTATTGAGGATGAGTAGGGGAACGTACAGCAAAACCACCACGAGCCCGACAAAATCTCTCACCAGCACGCACACCATCATCTCTCCTAACAAACCTCTCACCACCACCTCTCTGTGGGAACCTACCACCCTGAGCTCCAACTCTACCAACACTCTTCACACTTCCCACACCCCGTGGAAGTGGCACTCTAGGCTCAGGAATACCATGAGACCGGCGATACTGTCCTGGTTTGCTTGCTCCCTAGCAAGCCTCTCATCCCTCTTCCTCTTGTAGCAAAACTCTGCTAGGTGCCTCTCCTTGCCACAATACTCACACCTGAAGGGGGTGGGTTTTGGTTTTGGCTCTGGCTTCTCTCTAGGCTTTTCACCCTTCTCACTCACAAACTTCACCGGTTTATGGAAGTCATTTGTCTTAGGTGGGAATTTGAGTGGATCTTGGGTTGTGTCAAGCTTGTTGCAAAGGTCGTTGGGCTTTGGTGTGAAAAAGTTCTTGGTGCTTTTAGAAGTGGGACTTGGATGTCTCCGATCACCTCAAACTCGGGGTTAGACTCAACACACTTCTCATACACACTCTCCCCACTGTTCTCTCCCACTTTCTCACCCAACTTCTCAAAACCCAAACCACGACCATCACCTCTCTTGAACTCCTCAATCATCATTTTCAATTGAGGTTCCGCCTGTGCAACCAACCCAACACCTTCCTCAAATAGTCATTCTCCTCATAGATGACATCCAAACGGGAAGTAAGTTCAAGATTGCACAAAGTAACTTCATCACGGCTAGAGCATGCATTGACAACGGGAGATTTCAAAGAAGCTTCCAAAGTGCTAATAGTAGAACGAGCATCAACAAGCTTAGCATGCATAGTAGGACATGATTTACAAGCACCAAGCAAAGTGGGTCTAGCCTTAAGCTCATCATACTCAGTCCTAAGAGCATCTAGTTTAGCCAAAGTGAAAGCATTCTTCTCATTAAGAAACTTGATCTCATTCAACCATGCATCACACTCAAGACATTCAACATCATCAGGAGTAATAGGAGCAAGTTTCAAAGAGTCATTCTCAAGTTTCAATTCAAGCAATTTGGACTCTAACTCTCCTACTTTCTCTCTAGGATTCTCAAGTTGAGCCCTAAGATCTTTCCTCATCTTCTTAGCATCTCTCAACACACTATCACGGTTGTCAATCAAGCCATTCAACCTAGTGATCTCAGGAAGCAAAGTGTCGGGGTCACAATTTACCTCATCCTTGCTTTTCCTTGTCCTTGCTCTTGGACTTGCTCTTGGACTTGCTGAAGTCCTTGCCCTTGGAGGAGTACTTGTCTTCACGCCTCGGGTGCGCCTTGTACTCGCTCATCTTGTACTTGTTCTCCTCCGCTTCCGGGCACTCGGCGATGAAGTGTCCACTCTTGCCACACTTGTAGCATGTCCCCGAGCTCCGCCTTGCATTCCTCCGGCTCTCATGTAGTCGATCAAACATCCTTGAGAGCAAGGCCAGCTCCTCCTCGCCCAGCACATCAAACTTCTCATCTGGAATAGACATATGAGAAGACAAGGAAAACTGTCGACACAAAGAGTTAGATTTTCCCTTTGATCCGCCCACAAGAGCAAGACTATGGTTAGTCGAGCCCTCATGCTTGGATGGCAACTTCCTATCAACCTCAGCCGACTTGAGCTTAGAAAAGAGGTCATCCAACTCAATAGTCAAATACCGCCGGACTCCTTGATGGCCCCAACCTTAGCACCCCAAACATTTGGATCCAAGACATGCAAGAGCTTCAAAGCCCGATCATGCTCGGTGTAAGGAAAATCCTCAACATTGGCCTTCATGTTGTTCACGATGGCGGTGAACCTCTGAAACATCACATCGATGTCCTCACCGGGAAGTTGAGTGAAGTTCTCATATTGCATCCGGTTAGAGACAAAGAGGCGAGCCTTCACATGGTTATCACCACCGTGAGCAACCAACAACTTTTCCCAAATTTGCCAAGCAAGATTCAAATGGCGAACACGCTCAAACTCAGGATCACACAAGCTCTGGACCAAGTGATTAACGGCTTTTGCATTTGCCTCATACTTGGCCTTAGCACCAGCATCGGTCACCATAAGAGTATGGATGTTGACCGAAATAGCATAGGTCTTGTCAAGCACAATGAAATCCAACAACTTGCCACGAAGAAAGATCATCATACGAGTCGCCCACTTGTGGTAACCCTTGCCATCAAAGTGCGGCGGACCGCCCCCGCTCAACATACGCCATCTTAGGATTCGAGACCTGTCAAAGTCGCAAAGAATCCGGCACCGAGGCTCGATCCTAATTGAAGGACCGATTAGGCGACTAGAGAGGGGGGAGTGAATAGTAGCCAGTAATAATTCTTCTCAAAGAACCCGGCCTATACCCTAGTCAAATCCCGGTCACACACAAGCGATGGATCGAATCACACACCAATCGCCAAGACTACAAGGTTATGGATCAACCTCCAGTCTTAAGAACGATTCCTTGAAGCACACGCGGAAGCACGAGAAAGAAAGGGAGGAATCGAACCAAGAAACAAATCACTCAGCCTCTGGCGGACCGTCCGGCCAGGCAGGGCGGACCGTCCGCGATGGGCCACGCGGACCGTCCCGCGAGGTACCGCGACCGTCCGCACCCTTGCCGCGGACCGTCCGCCCGAGGTGCGGACCGTCCGTTAAAGCGAACAGAACCTCCAGTAGCGAACCTCGAAAAACGGACCGTCCGCGGGGAGCACGCGGACTGTCCGCCAGGCACCCGCGGACCATCCGCCCGGTACATGCGAACCGTCCGAAACTTCGTCCAACCAAAACTCAAAGCCATGACGGATCGAAACGAAAGGCGAGCAAGAACATGAAGAACACCCGACGAACAGCACCCGCGCGGACCGTCCGCCAACACCACGCGGACCGTCCGCCCCTCGCGGACAGAGCAGAAAAACGCCCGACCTCGAAGGTCAACTCCCCCAAATCATCATCGGATTTCCCAAACGGTAGAAGCTGTGGAGACAAGGGTTTGGGGACTTGAAAAGCGTCATACAAGGATGCTATAGCCCAAAAATCTTGCCTCCTAACTCCCTAAATCACCGGGAATCGCGAATCCTTTGAGCACCACCAAAAGCTAGAGCACTGAACGAAAATCCTAGAATCGAAGTGGTTTCCCGGCGTTTGAGGGCACAAGATCAATCACAAAGATGCACAAGACATCCATCAATGTTTCCCTCAAAGAAATTCGGGAAGAAACCCACTCAAATCCGCGGAATCACGCCAAGAACAAAGGCACGAAAACAAGCACAAAAAGACCACTAAAAACACAACTCCGAATCTTCTATACAAACCAGGAAAGATTCACAAGGTCTAGCATGCCGCCCTAGCATCCATCCCTCTCAAAAAATCTCACACGAAGCTCTCATGCTAGCCTAGAGAAAATGGAGAAGAAAATAGCTACGAAAATAAGAAATGAGAGGGGGAAATGAAACCCTAAGTCACGGGAGAGCAAGAGCCATCCACACACACTCATGGCTTATATATCACGTCCCGCCAGAGTGGTAAATGACTCGACTACCCCTAACTTAACTACTGGCGATACAACCCACGTAGGGGCATTTAGGTAATGTTTGTGGGTCCTGCCATCGGACGACCACGCCTTTACCGCACCCCGCATCCTCCCGACGCAAGCCATGCGATCCCGCCGCGTGTCCTCCGCTTCGAAGCTTCCCGACACGCCCGGATCCCGTATCCGTCGTGTTGGGCCCTCGGACTTGGTTTTGAGGCCCAAACCAAGAAACCGTCATCCGATGGTTTTGTGGGCAAACCACCAAACCCCGCGTGCTCGGTTCGGCCTCCCTCCAAGCCTCTTGACTCGATCGCCACCGTGCACCGGCTCGATCGTCCATGACTTCGTCTTGCTCGTCTCGCCACCATGTGGCCCACAACTAGTCCCGTCGTCCACCGGGTCCCTCGAACCGAGCCTACTTGTCTCTCCATCTCCCGGAGGCCCCTCAAGGCTGAAGACCTTTTGCGCCCATTCTTCACTTGCAACAACACGAACTAGGCCGCAGCCTACACCTGCGCACTAAGCCAAGAGTCAGTCCAACACCCATTGTCAATCACTCATCACTGAGGAGCGGTCAACCACCGACCACCGGGACGCTCCTGGTCCTCATTGTAGTAAAATTCAAAACTGAATTATTAAAAAGACTCGAAAAACCTGGAATCGGGTTGTCCTCCTGGTAGCTTATTCTTGACTCGAAGAAATGGGTTGCCTCCCGCCTAGCGCTTCGTTTATAGTCCGTGGATAGACTTCTTCACTTGATTACTCCAGATCAACGCTCTTTGCGGGCATTGCAATCTTGGGTACCCACTTCGACTTAGTCACTTTTTTGGTCTTCACAGGCTGGCTTTATCCTTTGGTCTTGACGGATGCAAGAACTTTCTCTATCTCATCTTCTCCATCCTCCTCTTGATTTGAAGGCCTTCCGGCGTCTTGACTTGGAGGTGGTGATTCCCTTGGAGATTTTGATGGTCCTTCGAGTTTCACTTTTGAATCTAGGGTTTCCAACCCTTTAGCTTGTGTTGCACGTCACCTTTGCCTGTAAAGTTTTCCTGGATCATCCACAAAAAAGTTTGGGTTTCTTAGAGAGGTAGCCAACCATCTCCGGTTAGGGTTAGCAATAAAACAAAAATCTGAAAAGAGAAAATTAGGGTTAATCAAAACTAGATTAGATTGATTTTTTTCTTTTGAGGATGATCAAATTTAAGAGATGCAAAACAAAATCAAAAACGAAAAACTAAAAAATAAGCGATACTAGATCGGATCTTGATTGCTTGCTCCCCGGCAACGGCGTCGAAAAAGGGGCTTGTTGACGGTTAATAGTTGTATCAAAGTTCGTCTAGACTTGCAAGCGGACAAATCTCCCGTCGTAGTCAAGGGACCCTTCTTCCCTCGGGTGGTGAACCCAAGGTATCGAATCCGTGGAGCAATGTGCAACGCAAGGATTCAATCTAGTAAAGCAAGGTAAACTATCTTATGAAGACATGTTGCATCTAATCTACTAACCCATAAAGAAAACACATCTAATATAATCTACTAAAGAGGTAGCAAGAGAAAGCAAGAGATAACCAATCTAGAGAATCTAGATCATGCTTATGTTGTAGCTCCAAACAAGATAGATGAAGATAGAAAAGCGAATCTCATTAAAAGCATCTTTAAATCGTGGCCTTCCCATCCGACTCCGAAAACGCCCGCCTTTCGGAACCCCCGTTCGTCACAACGTATCCCTACTCATGCGGGTAGTCAAGGGCGAGTTCGATAGAACAAGTTGAAATCACTTGGCCGGTCCGGTATGCACCTCTAGCCACCGCGGCTACAAGAGCACCCTATGTAATCTAGCTATAGACTAGATCGTAGAAGAAGCAAAACCAAGAAGAAAACAAAATCATCGAGACGGCACTTGATCGCTAGAAATCGGATTCACTTACAAACTTCACCATGAATGATTACATGAACAAGATCACCACCGGGCCCTCCCTCGATCTTGATCCTCGCTCCGAGCTCCGATGTGGTCTTCCATGCAAGGTTCCCACGTCGGCTAGGGAGACCCTAGACAACTAGCACGACCCTCATCTCCGAGATGGTGTCCCTCAAGTTTCTCTCGCTCCTCGGTGGCGGATGACGAATTGATTGATGCGTGGCTCTCGGTCGGGGGGCTATAAATAGCCGGTGATGCAACTAGGTCAAAGGGGAGGCCGATTGGGCTCCGTAACGAGCTAGGCCGGTCGGCCCGGGCCGACCGGCCGGGCCCTTCCCGCCCAACTCGTGGCTCGCTTCGCCGGTGTTGCTTCTCTCGTCTTCTAGATCCTCTCCCCTTTTGCATGTGGGCCCTTGTCGTCGGTTTCTCTCCGAATTGGACGAAGCTCCTTGTCTTGCAAGATTCAGCACTTTTCTGGCTAGGTCCTCAGAGTTTGTCATCTTCTTGGGCTTGGTCCTTGGGCTCTTGGAGTCATTTTCACTTCATTGCTTGACTTGTATCGGGCTTCAAGGTCTTGTCATGAGGTGCTTAATGAACTTATCCCGGAAGTCTTGCTTTCAATGTTAAAACCCCGCGTAAACACTTAACTCCAAAACCGACATGCACAAGTGAACTCGGTTATACCACGGGGGTTAGTACCAATGGATAAGATACAAAAGTCATGCCAACGCCGAAGGTAAACTCATGGCTAGGTTGACAGATTTTCACCGTCAACGGCTCCCCCATGCTTAAACCTTGCTCGTCCTTGAGTAAGCCTTCGATGGATATCATCATTGCCCTTCATTGTTTAAACCTTGCACTTGATCATACATGAAAAAACAGAATGCTCTCAAAAGTTTAATTCGTTAAAGTTCCATAATGTACTAGCCTTCATCCCTACAGAGGATAGATATTTAATTAAGCTTATCCCACAAGTATTAACATGCTCCCAAAATTCAAATGGATCTCAGAAATTTTGAAATAAAGAACAAGATGAAAAAGGGCTAAACCAAGTTCGCAAATTTAAACCACCTTGCATCTTGCTCATGAACTCTCATCTCATCTTGTCTCTCAAGCCTATTTATTCTACTCCTTTCCCTCTCATAGCATTTATTTATGTGGTAGGCTTTATATGGAGCTTTTTGGGAAAGTTTAGTCCTACCAAGATTTTATAAATGAGATGTTGTCAAAACAAGACAAGCTTCTCATGGTCTTACCGAGACTCGTCAAAAAGGTCATTGGAAAATGATGTTATATCAAGGAGGGGAAAGAGAAAAATACACACACTTGAGATGAGTGGACATGTGCAAATGACAAAGGGTGATCCCGAGGCACAAAGAAAGTCCTCATAATCGGATTGCACATGGTTGGAAAATGAGTATGGATCTTTTAATCTTGAAGCCTTGAATTTCCTAATGCACTTTTAGAGAACCGGGGGGTTCACTTTATTTTTGCACATACTCATATTTTTCTCTTTTTCTCTTCTTTCTTTCTTTCTTTCTTTTTCTCATTCATTTTTTTCATACATTCGGTAACATGACTTTCACAACGGAGTTTTGATTTTTTTATTTGCACCCCTTTGAATTTTTTTTATTGCTCCCCTTTGAACTCTAAAAATTGCATCGTACATACCTCCTCCCCCATGCTTAGACGTTGCTCGTCCTCGAGCAAAGAGGCGATAAATAAGGTAGGTACCGGAAATATTTTTCCTTGGAGAGATACTTGAATTCTTCAATGTTGACACCGTCTTGCGAGCTTCCTTGAATTGATGATCCATTCTCAATGATAGGTTGTGGTCAAGGAGGTAAACACAAAAGATGATATTTGGTTTTAAGGGTGGATATCCAGCAAAGTTTGTGAGATCTCCGATGTGGGGATACACAATGCACGGATAATAGGCTAGCAATAAGATAGATACGCAAAAACGGAATGACCAGCTTCTTAGTCTCGGGCCAGAGAAATCAAGGCCTGAAATAACTCACCCAAAAATAAACCTTGTATACTAAGTTTTCGCACTCAAAAATATATATATGGCTCTGGATAGGTAGAGCAACATGCAAGTGGTATTTATGACAAGGTTAGCATCACATTTAAGAACAAAAATAAATCTTCTTTAATCCATCTAAAACTTGAGAGCACATAAAACACTATGGGTCTTTATCTTTATCATAACCTCCGCTAAAGATTAAGCTAGCATTTAGATAATTTCAGATTTGTGTTTTAAGAGAGCACTAGGTTAAACATGCATAAATCAATTACAAAGATAAACAAAGCGGCAATTATAATCATATATCATCATGGCACAAACTTTGTAACTTTACTAATGGTAAAAACTTGGTGGTGACATTATTCATGATGAAAATAAACACTAACACACATGCTCGTCACGCGTCTCTTCGCGCCGCTCGTCGTCGACTACTCCACCTCGCGCAGGCTCGTCGTCGACAACTCCGCTTTGCGCATGCTCGTTCGACTACCTCGCCTCCGCCACGCGTCCGGGTGCCTCGGCACGTCGTGCGGCTCGTCGGGACGGCTTGTCGCGCCGCTCGTCGTCGACTACACCTCACGCAGGCTCGTCGTCGACTACCTAGCTTACGCTGCGCGTCCGGGTGCCTCGGCACGTCGCGCCGCTCGTCGTCGACTACTCCGCGTCGCGCAGGCTCGTCGTCGACTACTCCGCCTCCCGCAGGCTCGTCATCGACTACTCCGCGTCAGCAGGCTCATCGTCGACTACTTCGCCTCACGCCGGCTCGTCGTCGACTACCTCGCTTCTGTCGTGCGTCTGGGTGCCTTGGCACGTCGCGCGGCTCGTCACGCGGCTTGTCGCGCCCTCATCGTCGACTACTCCGTCTCGCGCAGGCTCGTTGTCGACTGCCTCGCTTACGCCGCGCGTCCGGGTGCCTCGGCACGTCGCGCGGCTTGTCATGCGGCACGTCACACCGCTAGTCGTCGACTAGTTCGCCGCGCGCGCGTCCGGGTGCCTCGGCACGTCGCGCGGCTCGTCATGTGGCACGTCGCGCCGCTCGTCGTCGACTACTCCGCCTCGCGCAGGCTTGTCGTCGACTACTTTGCCTCCGCTGCGCGTCCGGGTGCTTAAGCACGTCACGCGGCTCATCACGCGGCTCGTCGCGCCGCTCGTGGTCGACTACTCTGCCTTGCACATGCTCGTCATCGACTACTTCGACTCCACCGCGCGTCCGGGTGCCTCGGCACTTCGCACGGCTCGTCACGCGGCTTGTCGCGCCGCTCGTCCTCGACTACTCCGCCTCGCACAGGCTCGTCGTCGACTACTTCGACTCCGCCGCGCATCAGGGTGCCTCGTCACGTCGCGCGGCTCGTCACGCGGCTCGTCGCGCAGCTTGTCGTCAACTACTTTGACTCTGCCGCGCGTCCGGGTGCCTCGGCACGTCGCGCGGCTCGTCACGCGGCTCGTCGCGGCGCTCGTCGTCGACTAAGCGCCTCGCGCGGGCTCGTCGTCGACTACTGCGCCTCGCGTAGGATCGTCGTCGACTACTTCGTCTTCGCCGCGCGTCGGGGTGCCTCGGCACGTCGCGCGGCTCGTCGGGCGGCACGTCGCGCCGCTCGTCGTCGACTACTCCGCCTCGCACGGGCTCGTCGTCGACTACTCCGCCTCGCTTAGGCTCGTCGTCGACTACTTCGCCTCCGCCGCGCGTTCGGCGGCCTCGGCACGTCGCGCGGCTCGTCACGCAGCTCGTCGCGCCGCTCGTCGTCGAGTACTCCGCCTCGCGCAGAGCTCGTCGTCGACTACTTCGCCTCCGCCGCGCGTCCGGGTGCCTCGGCACGTCTCGCGGCTCGTCACGCGGCTCGTCGCGGCGCTCGTCGTCGACTACTGCGCCTCGCGCGGGCTCGTCGTCGACTACTTCGACTCCGCCACACGTCCGGGTGCCTCGGCACGTCGCGCGGCTCGTCACGCGGCTCGTCGCGCCACTCGTCGTCGACTACTCTGCCTCGCGCAGGCTCGTCGTTGACTACTCCGCCTCGCGCAGGATCGTCGTCGACTACTTCACCTCTGCCGCGCATCCGGGTGCCTCGGCACGTCGCGCAGCTCATCAGGCGGCACGTCGCGCCGCTCGTCGTCGACTATTCCGCCTCGCGCAGGCTTGTCGTCGACTACTTTGCCTCCGCTGTGCGTCCGGGTGCCTCGGCACGTCGCGCGGCTCGTCGTGTGGCTTGTTGTGCCACTCGTCGTCGACTACTTCGCCTACACCGCGCGTCCGGGTGCCTCGGCACGTCGCGCGGCTCGTCGCGTGGCTCGTTGCGCCGCTCGTCGTAGACTACTTCGCCTATGCCGCGCGTCCGGGTGCCTCGGCACGTCACGCGGCCCGTCACGCGGCTCATCGTCGACTACTCCGTGCGCCGCGACTTCGTCTTGCGGCCACGTTGGCTCTACTTCAGCCACGTCGTGCATCGTGACTACTGGTCTCGCGATAACACTGGCTCTACTTCGAGTACGCCGCGTGCCGCCACAACGTCGTCTTCTGGTCGCATCGCGTCGACCATTCATCTCGACTAGTTTTCCAAACTAGTCAAGAACGGCAGTCACGCCCCCAACAACTAGTCGGAATCAACTCTGACTAGTCAACTTCAGCAACAACCGTCACGGCTCCATCGCCGACCGCCACAGCTTCATCAACGGTCGCGCAGCAAAGAACAACTAAGTCATTTATTTAAATGATTACTGTTTTCTTTTCTTTGCTTGTTCTCCTCATCATGTAGGACTACTTGCCGACTACTCATTTGTGTACGCTTCTCAACGGGTTTTCACGGGAGCTACACTCTGTTGACTACTCCTGGGGTATATCAATTAAGTAACCACGAGTCTACTTCATTAACTCGGGGGCTATCCCTAGGAGGCAGCTTCTAAAGTCCGCTACGCGCGGCAATCTAAAGTCGACTTCTACAGTCGCATTCTAAAGTCCGTTCCGTACGGCAACTTAAAGTCGACTCCGGTCGCATCTTCGCCTGCTTCGGTGGCATGCTACGTGTGTAAGCTTCGATGGAACCTAGCTGTAAGTGGCCCTCGGGACCTGGCGACGATGGAACCTAGCTGCACGTGGTCTTCACACTCTATACCATGGGTCCAAGTACCCTAAGTACCCGCGCTCCGTACCTTGGGTCTGAAATCAATGGCCCAAGTACACAAGTCGACTCCGGTCGCACCTTCAAGTCCACTACGCTGGCACCCGTACCTTGGGTCTGAAATCCATGGCCCAGATACACAAGTCGACGCTAACAGTCGCACCCAAGCCCACTCCAGTGGCACAAGTCGACGCTAACGATCCGTTGACGGTGAAAATCCGTCAACCTAGCCATGAGTTTACCTTCGGTGTTGGCATGACTTTTGTATCTTATTCATTGGTACTAACCCCCGTGGTATAACAAGTTCACTTGTGCATGTCGGTTTTGGAGTTAAGTGTTTACGCGGGGTTTTAACATTGAAAGCAAGACTTCGGGATAAGTTCATTAAGCACCTCATGACAAGACCTTGAAGCCCGATACAAGTCAAGCAATGAAGTGAACATGACTCCAAGAGCCCAAGGACCAAAGCCCGAGAAGATGATAAAATCCGAGGACCGGACCGGAAAAGTGATGAATCTTGCAAGACAAGGAGTTGAGTCCAATTCGGAGAGAAACCGACGTCAAGGGCCCACATGCAAAAGGGGAGAACATCTAGAAGACGTGGGAAGAAACACCGGCGAAGCAGCCGCGGGATGGGCCGACTGGGCCCGAGCCGGCCGGCCCGGGTCGGCCGGCCCGGCCCAATTCGGGGCCCAATCGGCCTCTCCTTTGACCTAATTGCTTCTCGGGCTATAAATAGCCCCCCGACCGAGAGCCACGCAGAACCGAAGTCGTAATCCGCCGTTGAGGAGCGAGAGAAGCAAGAGGGACACCATCTCGGAGATGAGGGTCGTGCTAGTTGTCTAGGGTTGCCCTAGCCGACGTGGGAACCTTGCATGGAAGACCACGTCGGAGCTCGGAGCGAGGATCAAGATCGAGGGAGGGCCCCGGTGGTGATCTTGTTCATGTAATCATTCATGGTGAAGTTTGTAAGTGAATTCGATTTCTAGCGATCAAGTGCCTTCTCGACGATTTTGTTTTCTTCTTGGTTTTGCTTCTTCTACGATCTATACTTAAGATAGATTACATAGGGTGCTCTTGTAGCCGCGGTGGCTAGAGGTGCATACCGGACCGGCCAAGTGATTTCAACTTGTTCTATCGAACTCGCCCTAGACTACCCGCATGAATAGGAACACGTTGTGACAGAACGGGGGTTCCGAAAGGCGGGTGTTTTCGGAGTCGGATGGGAAGGCCACGATTTAAAGATGCTTTTAATGAGATTCACTTTACTATCTTCATCTATCTTGTTTGGAGCTACAACATAAGCATGATCTAGATTCCATAGATTGGTTATCTCTTGCTTTCTCTTGCTACCTCTTTAGTAGATTAGATTAGATTCGTTTACTTGATCATATCTTAGATTAGATGCATCTTTGTTCTTCAATATATAGCTTTAGCTTGCTTTACTAGATTGAATTCTTGCGTTGCACATTGTTCCACGGATTCGATACCTTGGGTTCACCACTCGAGGGAAGAAGGGTCCCTTGACTACGACGGGAGACTTGTCCGCTTGCAAGTCATAAACGAACTTTGATACAACTATTAACCGTCAACAAGCCCCTTTTTCTGGCGCTGTTGCCGGGGAACAAGCAATCAAGATCCAATCTAGTATCGCTTATCTTTCAGTTTTTCTTTTGATTTTCTTTTGCATCTCTTATGTTTGATCATCCCCAAAAAGAAAAAAAGAGTCAATCTAATCTAGTTTTGATTAATCCTAATTTTTCTCTTTTTAGATTTTTGTTTTATTGCTAACCCTAACCGGAGATGGTTGGCTACCTCTCCAAGAAACCCAAACTTTTTTGTGGATGATCGAGGAAAACTTTACGGTGCAAAGGTGACATGCAACACAAGCTAAAGGGGTGGAAACCCTAGATTCAAAAGTTGAAGTCGAAGGACCGTGGAAATCTCCAAGGGAATCACCACCTCCAAGTCAAGACGCCGGAAGGCCGTTCAAGATCAACGAGGATGGAGAAGATGGTGATGGAGAAAGAAGCTCAACACCTAAAGGCCGCCGAAGCAAGATCCACATGCAAGGAGTGTGTGGAGCACGACCATGTCCAAGGACGCCGTCACTAAGTTCAAGGCTATGGAGAAAATATTGAAGAATTTAGATGGCAAGGTGACGGAGGTCGGAAGCTCTATACGTGAAGTGTTCATCGTGATGAAGATGCTAGACGCAAGTGGGACAACTTGGCGGGCGCCGATGGGTAACAAAGAAGAATATCCGAGACAACTCCAAGGTCCCAAGACGGCGAAGGCTACTCAAGCTCACTCGGGAGAGATGAAGGATCACCATGAAGATCACAACCGAAGACCGGGGTTCGAGATGCCGAGCCACTACATGAAGGAAGTTGTTGCATCCGTCAAGACCAAAGAACAATGCCACTGTGAAGACAAAAAAAAATTGACTAAGCCAAAGTGGGTACCCAAGATTGCAACACTCGCAAGGAGCGTTGATCCGGAGTAATCAAGTGAAGAAGTCTAGCCATGGACTATAAACGAACCGCTAGGCGGGGAGGCAACCCGTTTCGTCGAGTCAAGAATAAGCTACCGGGAGGACAACCCGATTCCAGGTTTTTCGAGTCCTTTTAATTCAGTTTTGAATTTTACTACGCAAAACATTAGACTTAGAATGGTTGAACAATATTAGAGACATAATTCTTGGTTGAATATTTTGCTTGATCATAAACCCTTTACATGAACCATCCTATGTGTTTGTTTGCTTCTTTTTCGAGAAACCACAACCAAAAAAAAAGAAAATTCAGAACCTAACTCAACCCTTTCAACCTCTTTATGATGCTGTGGTTGACTTGTTTTTCATGCTAAAAACACACGAGTAGAGCCACAACTTGTATCTAGATGTTATTTAAATTTCAGCATGTGGTAGGACTCGCGTGAACCTAGAAACTTGATTTTTGGTTGGTTTAAAAATCCATATCCTTGGTTTCTCTAAGATTAGAATTTTTCTAAGCCTCACTTAATTTTATTTCATTCAAAATCTCTCTCATCTAATCAAAATTAGGACCTAAACCTATGCCCCCATGATCAAGCGGGAAAAGCTTGCTCTCAACTAATGAAGGCAAACTATACCGGTGAGACCGAAATCGACGTAGTCGAAAAATATTTTCGACTTACATTTATTTTTAATGGTTTAAAAACTTCTCTAAATTTATTCTTGAGCTCTTGCATGGCTCTGAAAAATATTTTTAAATTTCGAAATTAGAGGAGTGCTTAGCCTTAAACACACTTAAAGGGAGGCAATCTAGTTAACCTAACCATGCATGCACCATGATACATCACGGGATGCCCCTCCAACATATTTAAACCACATGCAAAGTACAAGCATGGGGGGGCAGCCAAGGCCTTGTTTTGTAGGAATATCATGGATGCATGTGAGGCAATGGAGTATGGAAGTGAATCAAGCGAAAACATCAAGTGGAAGGAGCAATAATGTAAGCGAAGGAGTGGACGGGAACGTTTGGAAGGTGTACGCGATCACGAAGCAACATGAATGCACTAGAGAAGAACCGAGCCAAGAGGAGGAGAGAGGTAAGTCTTTCATCCAACTCTTTGTTCGTGTGCTCTAGTTTGTAGGCCGAACCACCTTAGACTTAGCCATCCACCGCGTTTGTTTCGTGCAACAAATCACATCCTTAATCCACTCAAAGTCCGGACTCCAAAATAATATTTGTGTACCTTGTTACCGGGTGAAAACCCCGGATATATATATTTGTGAGGGAGAGTGCTGCAATCATGGAAGAAAACTACAAGCCTTTTCACCAAAGAAGAAGGGATCATCGTCGTCTAAGCCATCATCGACAACCTCTTCGAGGAGGCACTCGTTTCCGAGTTTCCTTGGGGTATGGAGGAGGACACGGCACCGCCGAGGAGGAATCGCACTCTTTTCCTTGGTGGCATGAGGGCCACACGAAACTCGTTTATGAGGTTTACCAAACTTCAATAACATATGGAGGAGCCGCTCGTCCAACCTCGCCACTTGACACGATCATCCGCTCCACCTCCATATGCTCCGCGGTATTCCGAGGGGTATGTCATCATGACGGAGGAGGAGAAGAAGCTCGCTCGCCTTAAGTAGAGGCTTGTAGCGAACGTCGACATCGACGACCAAGCTCTCCACATATTGGGTTTCACACGGGACACCGGTGCAATTCTCTAACGGAGTGTCGGCAAACACCCACAAGGAATTCGCCTAGGAAATTTTCGTGACCATGGCGCATACCCTTGATGAAGGAGTGTTGAGTCTCTCATTCCGTTGGAGGGAGCCCACAAGTGGAGAAGAAGGAAGACACCGTCCGAAGGGTAACCTTGATCAACGATGCTATTTCTAGCACCTTGATGGGGTAATCTCCTTTCATCCATGGGTTGCAATCGATCTTGAGATGTGATCATACTTTGTTGGATTATCTATCTATCATCTTTCACCGTGACCATCATAGGTCTAGTCATGAATACCTTCGCGTAGTGAGAGTACGAGAGGAGGGAAAGGGCGAAACCGTGGTCACAACCCCCGATAGATTAGATTGGTTTTCATGTCCGAAATGATTGCATGTTCTAGTATCGTAGACCCATGGGCGAGTGTCTCCTATTTTCAAAAGGGAGCTCCGGAACAAGTGGATATGCATGAGGCACATGGGAAGGTTTTTGGAGTATGATCACGGGAAGATACCATCAACGAAGAAATACTATCCGGAACCCCATCATCCAAATGTGTCGCTTTTGTGCAAGTGGATTTTTGGGAGAACAAGAGAGACAAAGATAACCAACACGGAGTTGAATTGGCTTTACTTGGCATTGATTGCCAAGTGGCCAATAGACCCCACTCACCTATGATCAACCGGTGGTGTTGTTAAGCAACATCGAGTTCGGAAGATATTAGTTCGGGGTGTTACCTCTCCATATTGGCTATCTCTTTAAAACCGGGTATTACAAGGAACCCAAATCATCTCCTACCCGGGACTTCCCTAGGAATATATGAAGAAAGGAAAATATAAGAGTGAAGATGAGAGAGGAGGCTTCCGAGTGGCCTAGGTGAATTTGCCCCTTCCGGATTGAAGATTAAGACTTTTCTTGAGGGGAAGAAGATCGGTTAGAGGAAGGACTTCTTGTGCCGGCGAAGAAAAAAAATAATAAAAGAAAAGAATTATAGGAGGATCTTCTATGGCCCAAGAAGGAGGTGCACAACAAAATTATGTCCCACCATTCGGAGAAATTCCGGCATCGCCAAATTACTACGGTGGTGTACCAATGCAAGCATGGGGGAGTGGTGCAGCCATACCCCCACCATTTTTGCGGTGCCCAACGTAGCCTTTGCGGAGCCATATGCACACCTTCCTCAACCACAACAAAATGTGGCCACCATTGGAGGATACGCTGCAAGAAACATGCAAAATATTGCAGCCATCCAAACCAATGTAAACCAAATGGGTGAAGGTAATGCAACATTCGCTTATGAGCTTTGACACCTTCACCTAGCACCGTCGGACAATTCATAGGAGGAGTGGTGCATTCCTATTACAAGTAAGGGTACAACAACCAAGACTATCAATATCAACCACCGGCGGAAGATTAGAGAGAAGAGGAGCTCTAGTTATCTTTCCTTTACCCCCTTTTCTTTAATTTTCAGCTTATTTGCACCTATGTATGCGTAGTGTTTTCAGTTTTTATTTAAATTTCAGCAAGTATGTTAGTTTAATTTTTCAGCATGTGTCTTAGTTTTTATTTTCATCATGAATAATGTCGCCACCAAGTTTTTACCATTAGTAAAGTTACAAGGTTTATGCCATGATGATATATGATTATAATTGCCGCTTTGTTTATCTTTGTAATTGATTTATGCATGTTTAACCTAGTGCTCTCTTAAAAATACAAATCTGAAATTATCTAAATGCTAGCTTAATCTTCAGCGGAGGTTATGATTAAAATAAGGACCCATAGTGTTTTATGTGCTCTCAAGTTATGAATAGATTAAAGATGTCTTTTATGCTAAAAAAATATCGCTAACCTTGTCACAAATATCACTTGTGTGTTGCTCAACCTATCTAGAGCCTTATATATATTTGAGTGCATAAACCTTAGTGTACAAGATTTATTTTTGAGTGAGTTATTGCAGGCCATGATTTCTCTGGCCCGAGACTAAGAAGCTGGTCATTCCATTTTTGCGTACCTATCTTTTTGCTAGCCTTTTATCCGCGCATTGTGTATCCCCGCATTGGAGATCTCACAAACTTCGCCGGATAACCACCCTTAAACCAAATATCATCTTTTGTGCTTACCTCCTTGACCACAACCTATTGTTGAGAATGGATCATCAATTCAAGGAAGATCGCAAGACGGTGCCAACATTGAAGATTTCAAGTATCTCTCCAAGGAAAAATACTCCGGTACCTACCTTATTTTTCGCCTCTTTGCTCGAGGACGAGCAACGTCTAAGCATGGGGGAGGAGGTAGGTACGGTGCAGTTTTAGAGTTAAAAGGGGAATATTTAAAAAAATGATGATGAAAGAAAAAGAAAAAAAGAATGATGAAAGAAAAAAAAATCCAGTGATAATCATGACTTTCAAGGTAAAGAAAAAAATATATAATGAATGAAAGAAAGAAAGAAAGAAAGAAAGAAAGAAAAGAATGAGAAATATGAGAAAGAGAAAAAAAATATATGTGTAAAGTGAACTCCCCGGTTCTCTAAGAGTGCATTCAAGGCTTCAAGTTTAAAAGATCCATTCTCATTTTCCAACCATGTGCAATCCGATAACGAGGACTTCCTTTGTGCCTCGGGATCACTCTTTGCCATTTGCACATGTCCACTCATCTAAAAGTGTGTGTATTTTTCTCTTTCCCCTCCTTGACTTAACATTTTTTTCCAATGACCTTTTTGACGAGTCTCGGTAAGACCATGAGAAGCTTGTCTTGTTTTGACAACACCTCATTTATAAAATCTTGTTAGGACTAAACTTTCCCAAAGCTCCATATAAAGCCTACCACACATATATGTTATGAGAGGGAAAGGAGTAGAATATATAGGCTTGAGAGACAAGCGAGATGAGAGTTCATGAGCAATATGCAAGGTGATTTAAATTTGTGAATTTGGTTTAGCTCTTTTCTTTATCTCGTTCTTTATTTCAAAAAATTCTGAGATCTATTTAAACTTTGTGACCATGTTAATAATTGTGGGATAAGATTAATAAGAATCTACCCTCCGTAGAGGTGAAGGCTAGTACATTATGGAACTTTAACGAATTAAACTTTTGAGAGCATTATGTTTTTTTTATGTATGATCAAGTGCAAGGTTTAAACAATGAAGGGCAACGATGATATCCATCGAAAGCTTACTCGAGGACGAGCAAGGTTTAAGCATGGGGGAGATGTTGACGGTGAAAATCCATCAACCTAGCCATGAGTTTACCTTCGGTGTTGGCATGACTTTTGTATCTTATTCATTGGTACTAACCCCCGTGGTATAACAAGTTCACTTGTGCATGTCGGTTTTGGAGTTAAGTGTTTACGCAGGATTTTAACGTTGAAAGCAAGACTTCCGGGATAAGTTCATTAAGCACCTCATGACAAGACCTTGAAGCCCGATACAAGTCAAGCAATGAAGTGAACATGACTCCAAGAGCCCAAGGACCAAGCCCGAGAAGATGATAAACTCCGAGGACCGAACCGAAATGTGCGAATCTTGCAAGACAAGGAGTTGAGTCCAATTCGGAGAGAAACCGACGTCAAGGGCCCACATGCAAAAGGGGAGAACATCTAGAAGACGTGGGAAGAAACACCGGGCGAAGCAGCCGCGGGATGGGCCGACTGGGCCCGGGACGGCCGGCCCGAGACGGCCGGCCCGGCCCCATTCGCGGCCCAATCGGCCTCTCCTTTGACCTAATTGCTTCTCGGGCTATAAATAGCCCCCTGACCGAGAGCCACGCAGAACCGAAGTCGTAATCCGCCGCCGAGGAGCGAGAGAAGCTTGAGGGACACCATCTCGGAGATGAGGGTCGTGCTAGTTGTCTAGGGTTGCCCTAGCCGACGTGGGAACCTTGCATGGAAGACCACGTCGGAGCTCGGAGCGAGGATCAAGATCGAGGGAGGGCCCGGTGGTGATCTTGTTCATGTAATCATTCATGGTGAAGTTTGTAAGTGAATTCGATTTCTAGCGATCAAGTGCCTTCTCGATGATTTTGTTTTCTTCTTGGTTTTGCTTCTTCTACGATCTATACTTAAGATAGATTACATAGGGTGCTCTTGTAGCCGCGGTGGCTAGAGGTGCATACCGGACCGGCCAAGTGATTTCAACTTGTTCTATCGAACTCGCCCTAGACTACCCGCATGAATAGGAATACGTTGTGACAGAACGGGGGTTCCGAAAGGCGGGCGTTTTCGGAGTCGGATGGGAAGGCCACGATTTAAAGATGCTTTTAATGAGATTCGCTTTACTATCTTCATCTATCTTGTTTGGAGCTACAACATAAGCATGATCTAGATTCTCTAGATTGGTTATCTCTTGCTTTCTCTTGCTACCTCTTTAGTAGATTAGATTAGATTCGTTTACTTGATCATATCTTAGATTAGATGCATCTTTGTTCTTCAATAGATAGCTTTACCTTTCTTTACTAGTGTTAACACCAAAATTTGGTAAGGAGTCTGACTTGTGGGTCCGGTTCGAAAAAGAGTCCGTCTGGTGGAAGGAAAGATATTTCCAGAGATTTTCGGCAAAGAGATCTGCGGTCGGCTATCTGCTCCGGTTCGGCAAAGGAACAGTAGAGCTGATTTTGCGGGATTGGACGGTGACGTGGCTCAAATCAGGGGAGACGAATGGATGGACAGACGATCGAGTTTAGTTAGGCAATGAATCCATTCGCAGTTGTACTCAACAGGGTATAAATACGATCCCTGGATGTATGTAACGAACACGATCATTCTTCAATACACACCGGCCTTACGCCAAACCCTAGAGTCCTTGTCGTGTCGTCGAGTTCTTCGAGAGGGCCAATCGATCCGTCGACCTCCGTGAGTACCGGCAACCTTGTATCATGTCTAGTATCATGCGGTGGATTTAGATTTGATGCAAGTAGTCTTGTTACCATGCTTCGTGTCATGCGGTAGATTCAAGCTTGGTTCAAGAAGGTTTCTTGTTAGATCATGAGCCATGCGGTAGGCTAAGATCTAGCTTGAAGCTAGTTATCGGCTCTATTGGGTTTTGGCAAGATCCAATAGATTCATTAAGTTATCCCGTGTTATTTTGAGTTTTACTTTATGTTTTAATTCATGTAACACACCTTTGCCCAATCTAGATGGGTTTGGATCGGCTATATCTCTTTTATGATCCTTGTTCGAGCAGACTTCTTGTTTTGACGCGTGGATCTTGTGCTCTCCGATAGCCGAAACCGAATCGATCTAGGTTGTTACGTGTTGCGGGTTCAAGCTTGCTATGTTCGTATAAATCTTGAAAGAACCGGGTATCATGCGGTAGATGCAGGTTTTTGGGTTGCTTTGGAACTAGTCATCCGGTGGATTAGATTCCCAAATCAGTCTGATAGATTTATTCACGTGGTAATGTTTGTTCCTTCTTCATGGACCCTGGATCGGTACGTTCGGCCGTATTCGGTTATATTTTCACGAGTAGATCACGTGCATTATTTATGTTTTAAATGATGTATGCTTTTAGCTTTCCATATTTAGATTGTATCATGCGGTGGATAGATTTATTTGTGGAGAGTGGTACGTTTTTCATACAAGTCGTATCATGCGGTGGATAGATTTGTTTGATATCGTGCTCGACGGATTTTTAAAGCAACTAGACATGCGGTAGACTAGTGCTTTGGATCTATGCATGCTTATTTAATACATGTTTATGTCCGTGCTTTACTTCATATATTTAATTTTAATCTCCATGGAGATCGGTCATAACTTTGCACGTACATCTTTGCTTGTACGAAGACCGGTTGTTGTCATGCTTACGTCATCCATTCGGCAGTGTTCTTTTTCCCTTTGCGGTTACCCGAATGGTCGTGGTTCTTTGACAGATAGCTTTACATAGCTATGTGTCATCCTGCTTGGCTTTTTAGCCGTAAATATGGAACTGTCTGGTACCACCCGGCAAGTTCCAAGCTTTGGTATTTAACTGCTTTATCTTTTGTTAATTTTCAGGAAAAATTGACTGGCACGTCATTTGCTCTCTGCGCGTGCGAAGCCAGCTTTGTTCGGCTTGCTGTGTGATTGGCGTTGAGTGCACTTTTTGCGCCAACACACTTTTTGGCACGCCCAGTGGGACAAACAGCCGAGCTGATTCAAGATGCCTGAGATTGCAGACCTTATGGATGTCAACCTGGAAGATCTTTCTCCGGAGCAGCGGCAGCAGCTCCAAGACGTCGTAGATCAATTTCAGCAGAAGTGCGTGCTGTCGTTTAAGAAGAACGAGGAGCGGCGTCCCATATCTAAAGAACGAGATGCCCGAGTGCGCTACGGGAGAAGTCGACGCTACGTCTCGCGGGGAAAAGGAGGAATGCGCGCGGGTGTTCCAAGAGTCAGCAGACTACATGCTCACCAAGCACAACAAGGCCTTCCTCGGATCGCTCCAGCAGATGATGGTGGCCATCTTCGGCCCGGGCATGGAGCAAGCGTTCGGGAAGACGCCCTTCCAGAAGAGCACCATAGAGCTGGGTGAGTCAAGCTCTCAGCCGCCGCTACGGAGCCAGCCACAGCAGCCTCCTCCTCAGAGCGCCGGAAGTCAAGCGTTCCAACCTCCTCCACAGGGCGCTGGGGGGCAGCCGGTTCAGCCCCCGTTGCAAACTTCAGGAAGCCAACCAATCCTGCCGCCACCACAGAGCAGCACGGGTCAGCCTGTGCAACAGCCGAATCCGTACCAGCCTACGTACGGGGACCTAGCGTTCGGCTCATCTGGGGCCCCACTTGACCCCGGTCGGAGAATTGCTCCGTCGACCAACTGGCTCCAGAAGAATTTGTACGGCGGTGGTTATCATGAAGTGGGAAATTACGGAGCGTTCAACGCCTTCCCGCACCCGGGATACGCGCGGCACCGGGGCGCGCAAGAAGATGACGCCCTAGCGCGCAAGATGGCCGAATTGATGCAGAATCAGTTCGGCCTCAAGCCAAAGATGCAGGGCCCCGCTTACAGGCCGCCGTTCCCAGAGTGGTACTATAACGTGCTCTTGCCGCCAAGGGTGAAGCCGCCGACGGAATTCACAAAGTTCTCGAGGCGGACGAAACAAGCACGGTCGAGCACATCGCCCGTTACCTCATGCAGCTTGGGGAATGCTCGGCCGAGGAGACGTTCAGGGTTCGCTACTTCCCCGCCCTCACCGACGGGTCCGGCTTTTCGGTGGTTCTCGTCCCCGCCCCCCGAATCGGTGGCCGGATGGAAAGATTTGGAGCGTAAATTCCACGCTCATTATTTCAGCGGCAGCTCTGAAAAGAAGCTGATTGATCTCGCCACCCTGAAGCAAAGGCACAGCGAAACACCGCTGGAGTTTCTTAGAAGATTCAGGGAAGTCAAAGGCATGTGCTTCTCGCTGAACTTGCCAGACGATCAGCTGGCTGATATGGCCGTCGCCGGGATGTTGCCGGCCGTGCGCGAGAAGCTATTTGGGATGGAATTCGAGAACCTGGGCCAGCTGTCGCAAAAGTTATCTCTGATGAGCAATCAGGCATATGGCCTCAAGAAGGACCCCAAATTTGGCAAGCAGCACGACGTCGCTGACATCTACAACCAATTCTTGGACAAGGCTGATTTGTTCGAGGATTCTGATGACGAATTGGAGGTAGCTGCAGCAGAAATCATGTGGGGTAAAGAGCCCTTGACAATGAATCAGCGGTGGGTCAAGCAGACCAAAGGGACTTACGACTTCGACATCACGAAGGCCGATAAGTTGTTTGAGCTCTTGGTAAAAAAAGGTCGAATTAAGCTACCCGAGGGGCATTCTATGCTTCGGCCGATGGAGTCAAAGCGAAACATTACCGTGGCTTCCATGACAGGGATTCACACTCCATCAACGATTGCGGTGGTCTTCGGGATGAGGATCCGAAGGCTATCCAGGAGGGGCACCTCAAGTTCGATAACAAGATGAAGCCGGATGGCCACCCCTTTCCTCGAACATGCTCGGCTTTTCCGTCAACGCGATAACGGCCGAGGAAAAGGGAAAAGTCAAGGTCCCGACCTCGGCCCCAGGGTCCAAGCAAGGAGGAGCAGTGGACCCAGAGCGCCAGGTGACCCTGGAGCAAGTACAAGGCGATGCCCCCGCGTTCTCAAGAGCCACATCGAGATTGGGGAATCATCCAGGCCTAAGCCCAAGGTGACGTCGCGCATTCTCCTCAACAAATGGCAGCGCCAGATAGAGAAGGAGCGCTACCAGAAGCGTCGTCACGAGGAGGAGCAGCGCAGAGCTGAAGAGGAAGCGCGCAGAAGAGACCAAGAACAGTACACGCGCGAGCAGGAGCGCGCACACTGGGGATGCGCCTTTTTCAGGCACTGCTGGAATGAGGGCCTAAAGCTGCCCACATTGAAGAACTGTCCTGAATGCAGCGACAGATATGTTGAGTACAGGCAGGAAACTGCCAATCGCCGATCCGTCCACGAGAGACTTGGAAGGATCCACCCGAATGGGGATCGGCGTCAAAAAATTGAAGTCATCGATCATCCCAGGAAGCGCCAAGCTGATCTCAGGTGGGCTGATCAGGAAGAGGACGAGGAAGTCCACGTCTGGCAGAAGGGGCAATGGTGCCCGCCCGGTCTACGCAGGAGCCAGAAGAGGCGGGTCCAGCGCTTGAGGAACCGCGAGATGAAACAAGCCGGGATCCAGACGAGGCAGAAGTGGCGCCCCAAGGACCAGCCAGAAGGATCGAAGCGTTCGGCTCCTATGTGCATGGTATACTTCCTGCCGAACGAGTTCATGGCTCCCCGCTAACCGAGGTTATGCAGAGGAAGCTTCCTTTGATGACGAGCAGCCCGAGGGGATGATGGCACAACCGGTGTGGCCAAGCGGTGCCATCTTCGACAAGCCGGCCAAGAATCGCCATATGAGGCCGCCGTACTTGAGGGGGTACGTCAATGGCAAGCCATTGACCAAGATGTTCGTCGACGGTGGAGCGGCGATCAACGTGATGCCGTACACCACCTTCAGGAAGCTTGGCATGGGCCCGAGCGATTTGACACCTACAAGCATCATCCTGAACGACTTCGCCGGGAACCCCTCGTACACCAAAGGATGCGCTCACGTGGACTTGATGATCGGGTCCAAGACGCCGCTCACCACCTTCTTTGTCATCGAAGGCAAGGGAGCCTACGACCGCCGCTTGGGCGGGACCGGATTCACGCCAAGCTCGCTCGCGTCCCATCCACCATGCATCAACGGCTTATCCAAAGGATGGATGATGAGATCGAGGTCGTCCGTGCGGATGACTCCGTGAGCGTGGCCAACATGGAACCAGCCTTCTGGGAGTACCAAGGCATCGATTGCTTCTCAGGGAAGGACTGGGGAGAAGGTCCTGTTGAACCCGTCGGCAGTGACCAACAGCCGATTCAAGCAGTCGGCTCTTACAGTAATTTTTAATGGAGAACCCCGTGGATGGCACTGATGGCAAATTAGGGCGAGGATTCATGTCGGCCGATAAACTGGAAGAAGTTGACATTGGAAGCGGTGATAAGCCAAGGCCAACGTTCATCAGTGCAGATTTGCGACCAGACTTCAGGGGGAACTTAATTGAGCTTCTCAAAGAATATAAAGATTGCTTCGCCTGGGATTACTCGGAGATGCCTGGATTGGATCGTTCCATCGTCGAGCACCGGTTGCCAATCAAGCCTCGGTTTCAAACCATATAAGCAACCGCCCCGGAAAATCTACAAGGATGAAGTATTGGCCGATGTGAAGAAGGAAATCGAAAGATTACTTGACGCAAACTTCGTTCGGCCATGCGGATATGCGGAGTGGATTTCTAACATCGTCCCCGTGTATAAGAAGAATGGGAAAATGAGGGTTTGCATAGACTTCGGGGACCGAACAGAGCTACTCCCATGGACGTATACCCGATGCCTATTGCCGATTTGTTGATTGACGCCGCTGCCGGACACAAGGTGATTAGTTTCATGGATGGCAACGCGGGATACAATCAGATCTTCATGGCAATAGAAGACATATCGAAGACGGCCTTTAGATGTCCTAGTCATATAGGCCTATTTGAATGGATAGTCATGACATTTGGGTTGAAAAATGCCGGTGCAACCTATCAACGGGCCATGAATTACATTTTTCATGAGTTGATCGGCAAAACTGTGGAAATCTACATCGATGACGTGGTGATCAAGTCCTTAAGTCATGACACCCATCTGGAAGATGTGAAGAAGACCTTGGAATGCACCCGGAAGCATGGTCTAAAGATGAATCCAAACAAGTGTGCATTTGGGGTATCAGCTGGAGAGTTCTTGGGGTTTTTGGTCCACGAAGGGGGAATCGAGGTTGGTAAAAAGAGCATGAAAGCCATTGATGAAGTCGTTCCTCCAACCAACCTCAAGGAATTGCAATCACTGCTCGGCAAGATCAACTTCGTGAGAAGATTCATCTCAAATTTATCACAGAAGGTGTTGCCATTCTCTCCATTGCTGAAGCTAAAGAAGGATCAGAAATTCACATGGGGCGACGAACAACAAAAGGCTTTTGATGAGATCAAGCAGTACATGAAGGAGCCGTCGGTCTTGGTTCCTCCTCAGCTGAACAAGCCTTTCAAGTTGTACGTGGCGGCCGATACCCAAACTATTGGATCGGCCCTCATTCAAGAATTCGAAGGAAAGGAGCGGGTAGTAGCTTATCTTAGCCGAAAACTACTTGATCCTGAAACCAGGTATTCGGCTATAGAGAAACTGTGTCTTTGCGTGTACTACTCGTGTACAAAGTTTCGGCACTACTTGTTGAATGCCGAATGCACCGTATACTCAAAGTTTGATGTGATAAAACATATGTTATCTATGCCAATTTTGAATGGTCGGATTGGCAAATGGATTTTAGCTTTATCAGAATTCGAGTTGAAGTTCGAATCGGCAAAAGCCATCAAAGGTCGGTCATTGCCGATTTTATAACCGAACATCGTGACCCTTCAATTAACCTACTTGAAATTACCCCTTGGGCGTTATTTTTTGACGGGTCATCATGTGGCAAAGGTGGGGGAGTAGGGATCCTACTAATTTCGCCCGCAGGTGAGATGTTTGAATTCGCCATTCCCATACAACCCACCGTCACAAATAACCAGGCTGAGTACGAGGCACTACTTCGAGGGCTTCAATATTTGAGAGAAGCTGGGGCCGTCTCAGTTGAGATCTATGGAGATTCGTAACTCGGTAATCAAGCAATTGAACGGCCAATACGAGTGCAGGAGCGAAACGCTTAGGAGTTACTACGAAGAGTGCAGGGAAATCTTGAAAAGCTTCCCATTGGTAACCCTACAAGACATTCCTAGAGAGCATAACGAAGAAGCAAACGGGCTAGCTCGGAGCGCCTCGGTTACAAGGAGGGTCAAGAAGCGTTTGCCGCGGAAGTGTGTGCACTAAGGGCGGATCTTGCGAGAAGATGATTGGAGGAAAGAAATCGTCGATTACTTGAGAGATCCATCCCGAAAGGTCTCCAGGAAACTCGGTACAAGGCAATTAAGTTCATTCTTCGGATGATGATTTATTCTATAAATCATTAGATGGGGTATTGCTACGTTGCCCGGGTCCGAAGAAGCCAAGAACATGATGAGCGAGGTGCACGATGGGATATGTGGAGCGCACCGGTCGGCCTATCGGATGAAATGGGTTATTAGACAAGCTGGATGCTTTTGGCCGACGATATTAGAGGATTGCTTTGAGTATTACAAGGGATGCCAAGATTGCCAGAGGTTTGGGAATATTCAAAGAGTCCCTGCATCAGCATTGAATCCCATCATCAAGCCATGGCCATTCAGGGGCTGGGGTATGGACTTGATTGGCCAGATTAATCCGCTGTCTAGCAAGGGGCATAAGTTCGTGCTTTTGGCTACAGATTACTTCACCAAATGGGTCGAGGCAATTCCACTGAAGAAGGTGACGTCAGAAAACATGATCGAATTCGTCAAGGAACACATCATCTATCGATTTGGGATCCCTCAGACGATTACCACTGACCAGGGGGCACAATTCGTGTCATTGGAATTCAGAGATTTTGCCGAAAGCATGGGAATCAAATTGTTTAATTCTTCTCCATATTATGCCCAAGCTAATGGTCAAGCAGAGGCTTCTAATAAGATCATGATCAAGCTGATACAGAAGAAGATCGATCAGAAGCCAAGGAGGTGGCATTCGGTACTCAGTGAAGCGCTGTGGGCTTACCGAATGGCCCCCCATGGAGCTACAAAGACCTCTCCTTACGAATTGGTTTACGGGCACCATGCAATCCCGCCTTGGGAGATACAATCGGATTCAAGGAGAATAGTGCCGCAAAACGAGTTGAGCTCCAAAGATTACAGGGGCCTAATGATGGATGAGTTAGAAGATTTGCATATGATCCGTCTCAGGGCCCTGGAAAACATCGAGAAAAACAAGCTGCGAGTCGCCAAATACTATAACAAGAAAGTAAAAGTAAAGCAATTCGCAGAAGGTGATCTAGTTTGGAAAGCGCTATTGCCGATTGGAACTAAATACAGTGAATTCGGTAAATGGTCCCCTAACTGGGAGGGGCCTTTTCGTGTGGTCAGATGCGTTCCTGGTAATGCATACATATTGAAAACTTTGCTAGGAGAAGAATTTTCCGCTGCAATAAATGGAAGATATCTAAAGAAGTATTATCCTAGCATTGAAATCGATCGATGATTACACACATCTGGCACAAAAAATAGCCGGCGCTCGAGAATGAGGCCGCCTTCAGAACAAAATCCACGAACAAGGGAAAATGGCCAGTGCCTAGATGCATTGCCCTTAGCTCAATACTACATTACAACTGCTTCTTGCAGGATCACATCTAACAACCCTGATGGTCAAGTCCCCAAGGAGGTGGGAAGCAGAAGGCGTGGAGAAAGAAGCGAAAGTATGATTCAATCTTTTCTTTACTTCTTCGGTCGTTGCTCCCTCCTCGGTTGTTCCGGGACCACCGTGACGGCAACTTGGAACGCACGAGGATGACCATGATTGGCGGCCTCTACCGGGCTATCCCGGGCCGCCTTCAGGGTTGTCGTACCTATCGAGACATCTGGAGCAGGAGAATCAAGGTCAGAGGCAAGGAATCCAGAGGCAAGCATGAAGGAGTTAAGAACATTTACCCCCTACTAGTGCTTCCAGAGCCATGCGACGCTCGCGTTCGGCTTGGCAACGGGCGGACATGTCCCTGAGGCCATGCTCCAGGTGCCGGACGCGGCGGCGCAGTTGATGGTTGATCCTCTGTTCAGGCGCGGCATCCTCTGCTTCGAAAGAGGAATCGGAGGAGATGTACTCAGGCACATCTTCGGTCCCGATGACTTCTTCGGGAAGCAAATCGAGGCTCAAAAGGACGAGAGGAAAACATGAAGCGCAAGATCAAGCGGGAGAACAAGGAGCAGATCAGGAAAGAACTCACTTCCGAATCGTGCGCTTCCTTGATGAGCCACTCCCCTGAGGCTGTTTACCCTTGTTCATGGCGTTGGGGTTTTTTCCTCTAGAGGCAGGGGAGGAGACGAGAAATGATGGAGGAGTGTGCGAGTGGATTTGCAGAGCACCCCGCAGGCTGTTTTATTGACCGGAGAGGCGCATTGGGAGTGATGACTGGCCAGTACACGCTGTTGGAATACCAAGCGGCAGGGTTTTTACCAAGTGCGAAGGGTTTTCTCTTGAACAGTGTCTGCGGATTGCCGAATTGGGATCCTCTGTGGATTTTGCGCCAAGGGGCATTTGTTCTCACGCGTTCGGCTAAAGATAGTTCCCGGATGCATTCAAAGAAAAATTCGCAGATGCAAAATGCAAAGGGAGGTCAACACAGAACGGGTGCAGAATTCGAAAGTTCTTCATCTATTGCCGATATTTACACATCCCTAGTACAATCTAGTCGAAGAGCCTATTCAACACAGATTGGGGATGGGTAATTTCGCAATGGCGTCGCCGTGGCCGTCAAGGCGCTCCAGGATGAGCTCGATTTCGTCGATATCCTCCGGTGCGCCGCCCTGAAAGCCACGCGGCCTGGTATAATAGTCGACGTCCGTATGCGTTGCCATCGCAGCCAGGCCCAAGGTGGTGCCCAAACGAACGCCATGGACGGCCACCTCGTCGACGCGGCGCTCCACCGCGGCCAGGCGCTCCGCCGGCGTGTCGCCGCGGGCATTCACCTTCTCGGCCAATTGCTCTACCAGCGCCTTTAGCTGGTTGAGCTCAGCATCGCGGGCTGCAAAGAGCAAACAGAAAGGATTAGCATCAAAGGCCGGGCTGGATCAAGAATCAATCTCAGAGCCATACCGTCGATGGCCTCCAGCAGCTGTTTGCGCTGGTCCTCCCATTCTAGCTCGGCCACGCCCGCTTTCTTGGAGACGTCCTCCAGCTCGCGACGGGACGCCTCTAGCTCCTCCTTGAAGCGGATGGCGTCTTCTTCCCCGTACGGTACCGGGGAGTGGCCATCGGACTCCGAGGAGTCATCCGGGGAGGGGCCGATTGGCCGGCGCACGGGCGGATTCCACTAAATCGGCTCCGAAAAAGGGGGATGATCGTCAAGGCAAAAGAAGATCAAGAACGAGAATCAAAGAGGAGAGATTGACGATCATCACCGCTCGCGCGCATTGGCGCCGCTCCCCTCGGCCTCGTCGGAGGCACGGCGGCGGTTGAGGCGGCGCACCATTGTGGTTTGGGATGTGCCTTGTTTGCGAGAAGGCTAAAGATTGACAAAGATTCGAGAGAGCTAGAAGGCCCGGTGGAGAGCTAGGGGCACCTATGGTAACATTTATAGGCCCTGGAAGGATGAATCGTGGCTTCGAGTCGTGGGCGTGGATCGTGGCGCATATCCCAAGAAAATCGGAAGGTGGAAAGGTTTCCTTGGCCGCCCGTCGGCGGGTCGTTTGGAGTTCTAGGCTGAGCCGCGTGCAGATCGATTGGTTCGGCTAAAGGAAATCAAAGTGTCGTTCGGGAGTTGGCGTTTCACTACCGAATGGGTCGTTCAGCATTACATCTAAAAGTGCGCAAAAGAAAGGAAACAAATCACAAGAAGATATTACGAGAACGACCAATTCAGTTATACATCAATAAGGATATTCAGGCATTCAGAAGTTTGGCAAGTACACGACGAACATTGGATATTATCAAATGGGAATTGTCCAGCATCTCCTGGCAGTCCTTTTGGGCACGGATAAGTCAGTGAGTTCCGCATCGCATTGCTCTATTTTGGTGATAGCCGATTTTACTTCCGCTTGGGTCTTTGCTATTAATCCGGGGAGTTCGGCTATTTTCTCTTTGTCAATCTCCATCTCCGCTGACAGGCTTCTCAGTTCGGCTTCTAGAGCAGCCTTCCTAGCAGCTTTCAGATCATAAGAAGCTTGCGGGTGTTAGCCAATGCATCTTTATGGTTCTCTGCTTGGGATTGTGCCCCGTTCATGGCATGTTCAGCATCGGTTTTCCTCTTTTCAATGGCCGGACGGGAGCGCAATTTCCTCCAAGCGCGCCTTAAGGGTACATAAAGGGGCTCCAAGTCATAGACGGATGATAGAGAAGCTCGATGTCTTCTCGGGGAGTTCTTGACTAATGGATTCAAACATCTCTTCGAAATGATGGAGATCATTGAACCGATCCCGAGCATCTTTTTCTAGCCGGCCGCAATTTCTTTAAGTTTGGGCAACACTTCATCCGGGCGTTGGCCGATATGTTTCTTTCATCACCTCGGCAGTCGAACTGCTCCCCAATGGTAGGCTTGATGATGACGGAGCCTGATCCTGAGAAACGACGTTGCCGAGTTAAGAACACTAAACATCGAGGTACCAAAATTAACCGCAGGTGGATACCTCATGACTAGTTTCTTGAGCAGGGGCGATCATAGGCAAAGGAGATGCTCCAGGCAGAGCCGAAACTTCCGAACTGGGAGGTGCCGATGCGGCTGTCAGCAGCTCGTGAGTTTCTGGCTGATGAGGAGTCGGATCCGCCTCTATTGGGTTGGTTGTCTCTGCTTGACCAACAGGTGATGACACCCTTGGGGAACTTGGTGGCTCCAGTTGAATTGGGAGATTCATCTCTGGAGAGTTTGCTGCTTCTGCAGAAGGTGATGAGGATGAGATCTCCACTGGGATAGGTAATTCGGCCCCCGGGTGGACTTGCTTGCCGGACCACCGGAACATTTACAAGCTGCCCTTCGTTGTTTCTTCGCAAATGCCAAATTGGGAGGGTAAATGCCGTTGTTCATCCTCAAGAAAAAGCAAGTAGAAGTCATACCAAGAGATGGAGCATTGGCGAGTGCGGGTCCGAAGGCCGCTAAGCTCGGTCCGAAATGCACAAGAATATGATTCATCAAGAACAGAGTGACCTCGGTAATCAAGAAAGTAAAAGGGTTTACCTCAACAAGCACTTTCTTGACGGTCCTTCTCCTTTTAGCACTTGGAGGGGCAATCGGATGCGGACCTTGCCTCCTATCCCAAGCAAGGCTAGAAAGGCTGGGATCCGTGGTAGCGTATCCGGCCATTAGTTGATGCGAGTCGTGGATTTGAATCCTAGTGCTGAAATTGGGCCTTCGCCGCCGTAAGCAATTGTCCCGGCTCGAGGGGCAGAAGCGTGTTCGTGGACGTAAAGATGAAGGTCGGGACCATGAATAAAGAGGGAAGGTCCGATCTAAGGGCTCATTGTATTACCTCCGAAATTGCGTAAAGTCGGTACCAACTCGCACGGAATACATGAACGGGCTCACCGAAGATATGGTCATGAAATTCTTGCCACCAGGAGTTGAAGGTGGGGTGAGCTATGGTTGTGGGCACAAAAGGACATGTGTAGACCGTGGGACCGCACACATGGTTGAAAACTCGCCGCCCGCATCGGTTCTTTGATTTCCTCCCCGGGTTTGAGGAATTCATGCGGGAACAATCTTGGGGGCATCCGGCCGCATCCAAGTTGTCCGGCCGTTACATTAGGCCGGTAGTATTCATAAGTGCCGACATTCGCCTCCCTCCATTGAACTCGGCCGGCGGTATGCATGGGCGGATTGTGATATTAAAGATCTCCAAGAATCCCCTATCTTGATGGCCGGGCTCAAAGGAAAATTCGACAGGGGAAGGTCAAAGTGTCATTGCCTAGATAAGGAAGCCAAAGAGGATTGGGGAAACCTTTGAAGAACAACTCGAAGAGGCTGGCCGATGTCCCGTTGGATGAGAACGAGCTTGAAGCCGCTTCTCCGTAGTTTTGGCATCCTCTGGTAGCTTGAGGCTCTCCTTCGGGGTGATTGGACAAAGGGAAGAACCTGGAGTTCAAATCGACGCCGACAATCTGATGCATGTGGAGCTGCAGCCACATTTGAACAAACCACCAAGGGCCATTGACACATGTTATCCTCTGGCTGGTGTACATTTGGGTAACAGTCTGATGAAGCATATGATATACGCTGCCCAAGAAGAATTTTCCCAGAGGGAGGCGATTGCCACTAGCCAGATGAATCGCCATTGCGATATGGTTCAAAGTGGGTTCGTTGGCTTTGCCACAGAAGACGAATCTGCACAGCCACATGTTCAGAAAGGCTCTGTATTCAACATCGCCAAGGGGATTGTCTTTCATGTGCTTCAGGATATAATTCTTGTAGCCATTCCCTGGCTTTACCCCTGTCTGGCGTGAAGAATTTTTGAAGTCCCGTGGCCGGGGCATCCGGTGATGTCAAGTCCGGTGATCATATATACATCGGCCAAAGTTGGAGACATTGGGCCATGCCCAAAAAGGAAGGTGTTGACTCCATTTGACCGAAGTGGCATGCGGCTATCGAAGATTTTCATTCTTGGGGGTCTCGGCCACGGATAACTCCAAGAATTGAGCGATACGGAGAGCATCCGGGTTGGTCAATCCACTCTTATCCTCAAGAATCCTCCGATACCAAGTCTTCCGACCGCAATTGGGGGCAAAGGCCGGTTCTTGAATGCATCTTGCCACCGAGGAGGTGGAGACAAAGCCGCCTTGAAGGGGATTCTTTGAGATTCGGCCGGCAATAAGATCTCGAGGATCGGGATTCCCCACGGGACCAAGGTAATAAGATCGCGAATTGGCCTCGATAGGAATCAAAAGAGCAAGAGAAGGTTCCCGGAAGAAAGCGGAAAAGGAAAATCTCGGGTAAAATTGAAAACCTAATGCCGAACAAGGTTTGCGGGGGACGATTTTACCCGAGCAAACCTTGGTTCTGAGTTGCCATTGGAGGTTCGAGCTCGGAACGAGGGGATCTAGGGTTGGATCTGAACGAAGATTCCGGCGGATTGCGAAGAACAGGTGTTGACGGATTTGATTCAAGGATTCGTGGCTGGAGTCAATTGTGGAACAAAATTACTTTTATCCCACAATTGAAGGGGCATGTGTTAACACCAAAATTTGGTAAGGAGTCTGACTTGTGGGTCCGGTTCGAAAAAAGAGTCCGTCCGGTGGAAGGAAAGATATTTCCAGAGATTTTCGGCAAAGAGAGATGCGGTCGGCTATCCGCTCCGGTTCGGCAAAGGAACAAGAGAGCTGATTTTGCGGGATTGGACGGTGACGTGGCTCAAATCGGGGGAGACGAATGGATGGACGGACGATCGAGTTTAGTTAGGCAATGAATCCATTCGCAGTTGTACTCAACAGGGTATAAATACGATCCCCGGATGTATGTAACGAATACGATCATTCTTCAATACACACCGGCCTTACGCCAAACCCTAGAGTCCTTGTCGTGTCGTCGAGTTCTTCGAGAGGGCCAATCGATCCGTCGACCTCCGTGAGTACCGGCAACCTTGTATCATGTCTAGTATCATGCGGTGGATTTAGATTTGATGCAAGTAGTCTTGTTACCATGCTTCGTGTCATGCGGTAGATTCAAGCTTGGTTCAAGAAGGTTTCTTGTTAGATCATGAGCCATGCGGTAGGCTAAGATCTGGCTTGAAGCTAGTTATCGGCTCTATTGGGTTTTGGCAAGATCCAATAGATTCATTAAGTTATCCCGTGTTATTTTGAGTTTTACTTTATGTTTTAATTCATGTAACACATCTTTGCCCAATCTAGATGGGTTTGGATCGGCTATATCTCTTTTATGATCTTTGTTCGAGCAGACTTCTTGTTTTGACGCGTGGATCTTGTGCTCTCCGATAGCCGAAACCGAATCGATCTAGGTTGTTACGTGTTGTGGGTTCAAGCTTGCTATGTTCGTATAAATCTTGAAAGAACCGGGTATCACGCGGTAGATGCAGGTTTTTGGGTTGCTTTGGAACTAGTCATCGGTGGATTAGGTTCCCAAATCGATCCGATAGATTTATTCACGTGGTAATGTTTGTTCCTTCTTCATGGACCCTGGATCGGTACGTTCGCCCGTATTCGGTTATATTTTCACGAGTAGATCACGTGCATTATTTATGTTTTAAATGATGTATGCTTTTAGCTTTCCATATTTAGATTGTATCATGCGGTGGATAGATTTATTTGTGGAGAGTGGTACGTTTTTCATACAAGTCGTATCATGCGGTGGATAGATTTGTTTGATATCGTGCTCGACGGATTTTTAAAGCAACTAGACATGCGGTAGACTAGTGCTTTGGATCTATGCATGCTTATTTAATACATGTTTATGTCCGTGCTTTACTTCATATATTTAATTTTAATCTCCATGGAGATCGGTCATAACTTTGCATGTACATCTTTGCTTGTACGAAGACCGGTTGTTGTTACGCTTACGTCATCCATTCGGCAGTTGTTCTTTTTCCCTTTGCGGTTACCCGAATGGTCGTGGTTCTTTGACGGATAGCTTTACATAGCTATGTGTCATCCCGCTTGGCTTTTTAGCCGTAAATATGGAACCTGCCTGGTACCACCCGCAAGTTCCAAGCTTTGGTATTTAACTCGCTTTATCTTTTGTTGATTTTCGGGAAAAATTGATCGGCACGTCATTTGCTCTCTCGCGCGAGCGAAGCCGCTTTGTTCGGCTTTGTGTGATTGGCGTTGAGTGCACTTTTTGCGCCAACAACTAGATTGAATTCTTGCGTTGCACATTGTTCCACGGATTCGATACCTTGGGTTCACCACTCGAGGGAAGAAGGGTCCCTTGACTACGACGGGAGACTTGTCCGCTTGCAAGTCACAAACGAACTTTGATACAACTATTAACCATCAACACGATCGCACCCAAGCCCACTCTGGTGGCACAAGTCGACGCTAACAGTCGCATCCAAGCCCACTACAGTGGCACAAGCCGACTTTGGTCGCAATCTTAAGCCCGCTCCGGCGGCAAAACTACTCGTTTTCTCTGATTTTTTTTCTGCTTTTGCTTTCCGGAAAGTGCTTTTCATTTTTTGCATCTTAAGTCCACCCCGCGTGGCACAAAGTCGACTACTGCAGTCGCATCTAAAGTCCGCTTTACGCGGCAATCTAAAGTCGACTTCTTCAGTCGCAACTCAAAGTCCGCACCACGCGGCATACTAAAGTTGACTTTGGTTTTCAAGTCGCATCTCAAAGTCGGCTCCACGCGGCACAAAGTCGACTTCGGTATTCAAGTCGCATCTAAAGTCGGCTCTGCCGGCATTTAAAGTCGACTTCGGTCGCATATGAAGTCCGCTCTGACGGCAGGACTACTTCTCAAGCTCCACGGCTTGACGCCAAACTACTATTCGGAATCTCTCCAGCTCGGGGGCTGCACTCAAATTACTACTCGAGGATAACTCCAGCAGACTTTGCTTGCTCTCAAGCTCGGGGGCTCCGCACCAACAACTACTCGACGTGGCTCATAAAACTCTCTTATTTTAAGGGGCTGGATGATGCAAGAATACTTGGATGATGGGTTTCACGAACACTGAAGACCCTTGGATTGATTACCTAATCATTTCAAGGCTCGGGGGCTGCTATGCTACACTCATCATTCAAATTTTTCAAGACGGAAGATTCAGAATCAAGATTGACCCTCAGCTAGACTCTGCAACTCAACCTAAGGCTCGAGGGCTACTCCATACGGAGTGCGATTTTGCAACCGCACTTCCATATAATCTCGACTTTAAGACAGATGAGCTGGACCACCTTCCAGGCTCGTGGCAGTTCAAGTACTATTAAAGACTTCTCCACACAGTACTCAAGGACGCTCAAGAACTACTCGAAGAGGCTTCAAGACTACTCGAACTACTACACTCGACTACAATGTGCTCGGGGGCTTGTCGGGCATACTCCCCGGGTTCTCATGCAATGAAGGAAGAAGATGGACTCCTACTAGAATTCCCCTATAATCCTACTAGGACTCGTTCCGTGTAATCCTACTAGGACTCCTGCCTTGTAACCGACTAGGAATCCGCCCCCTGGACTATATAAAGGAGGGTCGGATACCTATCCGGGCACCTGATTTCAACCAACACCAAGCGCAGGGCGCCATACCTGATCTCCAAATAGGACGTAGGGTTCGCCACCTTGGCAACCCGAACCTTCATAAATCTTGTGTCCCGTATCCTTGCGCATACCTTCGAGTTCTCGGTCTCCCGATCACGATCCCCACTGCATAATCTACTACCTCGGGTACCCCCTTGGTAGGTTTGCCGGTCTAAAACACCGACACTACCTCCTCCTTCCTCATACCATAAACCCCCCCCCCCCTCGACATGCTCAGGGGCTTGGCTAAAGCCAACATCTGGGTCGCAAGACCTGGGGGTCCTAACTCCTCTTCATCCCTTCCCCTCGACATGCTCGGGGGCTTGGCTAAAGCCAACCTAAAGGTCGTCCGACCTAAGGATATCATCGCAAACGGGTATGAAGCCTCCTGCCGCCACGAGCATGCTTGGTCAAGAAGGTCGCCAGACCTGATCCCTAGGCTCCTCCCTCGCGCGCCAACCTCTCGTAAGCCTCCACGCTGAGCTGTAGAGGTCGGTAAGCCAGCCTCTCAGTGAGTAGTGGTTAGCGAGTCAAGAACGTAATACGTCGTCATCTACAAGACCAACCAAACTCGTGCAGGCAAAAGGCAAGTACTTCGTTACTGATTTCTTTAAAGGTTTTACAAATCATGGGAGGAGGGGGAGGTACAGCTCCTAGCTACTACTGGTTGCCGTCGTCGCCACCTTCACCACCCGCTCTGTCATCGCCCTCAAAGTCGATGTTCTCTGCCAACTCCGTGGCGGCTTCATCAACTTCGAGCTCCAGGGCGTGAAGTTCCTTCGTGGTGTCAGCACCACCCTTGATCTTGGTCATGTCGACCTCAGGATAGTGGGACTTGACTCTCACCAACGTATCGGTCGCAGCCACCAGGCCGGTTGCCCTCAATAAAAGCAACAGCCTATTAGGAGTATCTACCAAGCGATCAACGATGGACTGCTGTTGATCCCCTTCCTCCAGAACAGTTATGCAAGACATTGCATAATTGGCAGCACCCTTGAGGTCGTTCAGCTCCACCTCAAACCCTGCAATGGTGATTTGGTCACTCTGCAATGACTTCAAAACAACCTCGAACTCGACTTCAAGGCCCCGACGAGCTGCGGTCTCATAAGCCAGCTTTTGAGATACGACGTACTCACTCTCGGTGGCCTCCTTCATCGCCCGTTTGAGTTCCACGCCCCCAGCCTTGATCTCTCGGACCTCCAGGATATGAATCTTTCTCCTAGAGGTTGCCAAAGCATTTTTCAGCTCTTCTTCGCGGTTACGGAAATCTGCACATACAACAGTTAGCTGACAGCTAATGACCTTCTGTTCAAAAAGGGACAAAGACCAAAACTCACCAGTGCCTCAGCGTTAAACTGCGCAGCGGCCTCCACGGCCTTGCGCCTTTCCTCAGCGAGCTCATCCTCGAGCCTCTTCTTGTCGGCGGCTGCCTCCTCACGAACCTCCCTGAGCTCTCGCTCAAGGTCGGTAATACGTTGTTCCTTCTCCTCGGCATGCCGCAGCTGGTCGGCCCGGCCCTTGGCCCTCTCTGCTAGCGACTATTACAAAATCACAAGGTCGTCAGCGATGCTTCAAAAGCAAAATAATCAAGTAGTGATAATACATCACAGGCAACTCACAATGAGTGCGTTGTTGATGGTGACAATGCTGGTCTGCAAAGCCCGCATGTCCTCATTGTCCTCGAACCAATTATCCTGCCAAAGGGTGTGATCCCAATTAATTGATCGACATGGCAACCTCAGGCTTGAAGTTGAAGATGGAGGTACCTGTAAACCGGACGCTTCTGGACCTCCCGGCGTCAGGTCGATCTGAGGCTGGTCCTCGGCCACGTCCTTCTCCCCATCAGGTACAACCCTGATAGAGGTCGTCGCCCCGACCTCCCCAACTGAGGTCTCAACACCCTTAGCGGTGTGCAGGGAAGAACCCACCCTCGTGTCAGTCACGGGTGGCGAAGTCGTCACCTCCTCTGCCGGTCCTCGCGTCGGGGTAGCGGTACGAGCATCATCCACCAGCGCCTCCCCCACGACCTGTGGCTCAGGTGACCTCGTGCGGGAGGGAGATGATGGGGTAACCGGCACCCCTTGTGGTCTTGCCGCCGGCCTGTACGGAAAAATACCACGTCAAGATTGAGTTCAGATAACAAGCATAAAGATAGCACAAGCTCTTAAGTCCATACCTCGGCACAGCCGGAAGCCGAGTCTTCGGCCAAAACACTCGATGCTTAATAGCCGCAGGTATCTTCACCCGCGCCGCAGCAGCACTGCGCTGCGCCTCTAAACCATGTTGGAGAGCTTCCTCCGACGTCTTCTGCACTAGCTCTCGCTGCCTCTTGGCAGTAGGACTCTCTAGCCTCTCTACTGCCTGGTCTTTAGGGACCGGCAGCTCTTCGACGGCCTCATCCTTCTCATTCTCCTTCTCCTTCTCCTCCTCCTCATCCTCCGACCCGACCTCCCGCGAGCGAGGCGTCGGAATCATTGGAGTAGTGACGGCCGGAGGGGATGCAGCCCTCCTCTTCCTCTTTTTCTTCTGCTCTGCGGCCTTCACCGCAGAGATAGCAGTGGCAACGGACGAAGCAGACTTCTTCGCCACCGTCGACCTGGTCCTGCGCCGGGATTTCGGGACGCCGACGACTGGATCTGCCCCAGCCTCCACGTTAGTGTCTTCGTCGGCCTCGACCGACGAGTCATACTCGTAATTCTCCAGCAGACGACCTGCTGGAGGCTTGTACTTCTCCGACCTCAGCTTCCTCCGCTGTATCTCCCCCTCAGCGAGAGGCGCCGGGCAACACATCTGAAGCTCGCGCATCTTCGAAACAGATCACATAAATGCTATACGACCTAAGCGAATCAAGAAAGCAAAGCACAACGACCTAAAGACAGATCTCAGGATCTTACCGGGTCTGCCGGTCACTTCAATGAATGTGCCCTCGAGCACTTCTTCACCTAGACCTTCCCAGAATATATCTAGGAAACTCTAGCTGCCATCTCCTCCTTGGAGACCTTGCGGTTCACCTCGCGTGTGGGATCTGATTGCCCACAGTACTCATGCGCCGGGTGGACCCGATCTTTGATCGGCTGGATCATCCGCCGGCAGAACGACCTCGCTACCGCCGCTCCTATCACTCCTCGGGTCTTCATGTCGCTGACTAGCTCCTGGACCCCCTTCAGGTCCTCGAGTTCGTAGGTGGAGAGTCCTAGATCCCACTCGCTAATCTTCACTGGCTTATGGCCAGTTCACCGCGGAAGACCTAGAATATGATCCGCAATATAGAACCACTCCGACCTCGACCCGGCGGTGTTGTCGGGGAGGTCGGTGTCTATCCACTCAGCCTTGAGGCCTGACCTCAAATTGAACATCACAGCCCCCACTGGCCCCGGCGTTTTGCCAGTGCTCTTGACGTAGAAAAAATGCCTCCACAATGCGAAGTGAGGCGATATCCCCAAATACGCCTCACAAAAATGAATGAAAGTTGTTACTACAGTGATGGAGTTAGGAACGAGGTGTACTAACTCCAGCCTGTAGTAGTATAGCAGGCCGCGTAAGAAGTCTCCCGCCGGGAGGTTGAAGCCGCGCTCGAAGAAGGAAGCAAAGACGACCTGCTCCTTGACGTCCTCGCTCGGAAACTCTTCCCCAGCGACGGCCCTCCACTCCACCCCCGTCTTCGGCCAGAGCAGCCCCCGGTCCACCAACGCCTGGATCTTGGCCTCAGTCATCGTCGACCGAACCCATGCCGCCTGCGGGTCCGGGATGCAAGCCGCCTCCGCCGCCATCTCACCACTAGGGTTTGAGCTGGATCTAATGTGGCAAAGGGTCTTAACGCGCATGCGCCAGAGGAGCACGACGCGGAGCGGCGGCGCTAGCACGAGCCTAGCCGGAGGTGGAAGATGGGCACATAGGCGCGGGAGCACGGCGGTCGCAAGGTCACTGTAGCACGAGAAAGAGCGAGAGCGACGGGAGCGAGAGCGATGGGAGCGAGATGAAGAAGATGAGGGGAATGGGGTCAACCCCACCCCGGCTCACTCTATTTATAGAGGGGTCCACCAAATCTATCCGTTGCGGATCCTTGCTCCGTACAACACGCCCCAACGGCTCTATCCTGATAAGTTTGCGCGAAGATTAAGGCGGATGTTTCGCTAACAGACCAAGTGCTACGACCTAAATCTGAATTTAGGTTGTCAGCCAAACAGGAAGATAACATCAGGTCGTCCTGATGGCAAACACGATTTGCAAGCCCCCACATCATATAAAATCAGGTCTTTGGCGAATCATTTTGCCAAATCGACCAAATACATGAAAGAAGAGAGCAAATATTACATGGACCACTCAAAGTTACAAGTCGCCTATGACCTCACTAGATCCAGAATCCAAGGGTGTGTATCAGCCTACAACCTTATCGGATCCAGAACCCGAGGGTACAAGCCACCTACGACTTTACTGGATCCATAATCCGAAGGTACACAAGTCGCCTGCAACCTCATTTGGTCCAGAATCCTGCACACAAGATAAATACACTACAAGGCCTGAGCTACTTGGAGCGGTCACGACGACCTACTCTGCCAAAGCAGGGCATGTCGCGAGACTTCTCCTAGCATCGAGACCTTGATGGCGGCCTTGCGGTAGACTACTTCAGGACAACACGCAATCTAAGGCATGCTCGGCTCCAACTATTGGAATGGAGACACGAGCTTGCTCTTCAGTGCGGAACGCCAAGCTCCGGTGAGCTCCCGGTGCTCACCAGAGACGTCCCGATATAGCTCCAGTTCGAACAGGAGCACCTCCAAACTCTGCCTGGTACCACGCAGAGGCTGGGCCAAGCAGATGGAGATGTTGCCTGCACTTCGCAAGAATTCTCCTAGCTTTAAGTATCTACAAGAACACAACTCTACATTCTGGTGGACGGTCGCATGCCCATCGCATTGCCTCACAACTACCCTGCGGCTTCATATCTCAACAATGCTCGGCACTTGCCTCCACCAACCTCACGGTGCTATTTGTAGCGGACGCCGTGCCTCGGGCAGATGGCAAAGTGATGACACTGTCACCACGTGATGAGGAGACCTGTAGTCTGTGCATCATTAAAGGCGACGACATTACTTTTCCTGACTCATGACGCCTTTGTCGTTTGTGCATCAATGATGCCTGAGCCCCGCCGCAGAGGTCACATGTCTACAATAACTCTTCGATCAGTGGGCAGCTTGTCATTTTTTGGGTGGCAAGAGCATCTCTGTCCACTGTTGACCCGTGACCTGCAGTCTACACTACACGACAAAACCTGACCCTTTGTCGGGTGGCTCTGCGCCTAACTTAGCCCCCCTTCGACGACGACTCCACGACCTTCTTCTATGAACTGATGAATGTTATTTGCACCCGCTAGGCTCTGCGTCCTGATGCACCCGCTATGGCTCTGTACGTAAATGGACCTACTCCAATCAGCCTATATTTCTGTTTCCTCAGCAGAATGGTCATAGGTTCGATTGAAGACCTTCCGAGGTAGGCGTGCCTCGCTGCTCTGCCAGATCCTTCTGGGCACCCGGAGACGAACAGTGCTATGGAGATCAGAAGCGTTCAAGAAAATCTACAATTTTCGTCGGGCCTCCGTGGTCGGTGTGCCTATTGCTAAGGTCGCCAATTCCTTAGTATCACGGCTCCGCTGGGTGGCTAGCAGCTATGTTGGTCTTCTGGACACCAAATCAACCTCCTCCAGGTCGGCGTGCCTTAATACCTAGGTCTTGCAATATCTTGGTATGACTACGGCCCTGCCAACCTAGTTTGGCGCTCCGGGTATGTGACCTCCCAAGGTCGGTGTGCGATTGTAGCCCTGCCAGCCCGTTCTGGACACCATGGATTTTACGTCGGGAATGAAGGCCTCTCCGTGGGGTGCACGCCTGATGGCCCTGCCAAGTACCTCTGGGTGCTTGGGCACTTCCGATTTGAGACCTTCCTAAGGTCGGCATGCCTCGGCTGGCTCCGCCAGACTCTTTGCAGCTATGCAAGATATCTGGGTGTCTCTACACTCCATACGATCAAGATTGTATTGTTTTGCCAGCTTCATCGTCAATCGACTACCAGCATTGCAACTACAACTACGACAACATCGGCGATTTCTTCATTCCACGCACCTTTCAAGACCTTGATGGGTATCCTCGGATACTGGGCATTATTTATCTGAGGCCTCTTTGAGGCCAGCACGCCTACAAGGCCTCCTTGAGGTCGGTCCTGCTAGACTCCTTGCAGCCGTACTGGGAGATCTAGGTGTCTCTACACTTCGTTCGATCAAGACCATGACTCAATTTTCTTCTCTTTTTGGAGCATCAAACCAGCCATGCTGTCTGCTTCAATGCTCGGGTACTACTCTACGAGTGTGTCTTCGACGCCCTCTTGTTTTCTTCGTCGTACCAACTTGTTGGGAAACCTGTTTCTCATCACGTCGTTACTCGACCTACCTTTTCTTCTCTTTTCTTTTTTAGACCATCATACCGGCCATCTTGCCTGCCATGATACTCGGATACTACTCATGAGTGCATCTTTGATGCCCTCTTAATTTTTTCATCGTCGTTTCGACCTATTGGAAGCCCGCTTCCTATAAGTCATCACTCGACCTCTCTTCGTTCGGCAAGACTGCAAACAGGTCGACTGCTAAGCTGATTTGTTTCTCTTTCTTTTTTGGACCGACGTGCATGCTATTCGACCTGTCGATAGCTCTACGACTTCATCATGACCTTTCTAAGGTCGCTGCGCCTACACCTCGCTCGGGGGCTTGTGAGACATGGGTACCGCTGGGTCCCCACCGACAAGGCTCACGGCCGTCCCCGACAAGTGGGTCCGGCCTACTAGAAGACCCGCCGACCTGACAGTGGGCCCAACCGACCTAGTTAGCAGCCCACACGACCTCCTGAAGACCTTCCAGAAGATTCCCCCAGACGACCTGATCTATCACGACCTCAAGACTTGGCGTACAAGACAAAACGAGACCTCGGTGGACTTCGCCCAAAGAAGATCGACGGGATATGGCAAGATGTGTAACGTAGATTTAGGTCTCCTGGTCGTAACCGACCAGGAGTCTAGGAACCGACCACATCCCTGGCCAATATAAGGTGGACGAGGCGACCGTTTGTAACATCACCCCCGACCAATCCTCAAGCAATCTACACCGACAACTGGACGTAGGGTATTACTCTCCGGAGGCCCAAATCAGTATAAACTCGCCGTGTTCTCTGCATTCCGCGTACTCGTGTGCGACCTTCGAGTTCTTAGCCTTAGACTCCTCCCCTCCTAACAAATAAACCACAGGGATTAACACCCCCGTGGGCTATCCAGATTTCACCATCTGACACAAGGTAGATAGAAAGAGTACATCGGGGACTTGCCAATTCCTTGGTAGGTCTCTAGTGTCTTGGAGTTCTAAAAAGCAAAACTCAGTAGCCCTTTCCACCGTCGAGGCCGAGTATGTTGTAGCTAGCGCTTGTTGTGCTCATCTACTTGGGATGAAGCAAACCTTAAAGGATTACGAATGTCACTTTACCCATATCCCACTTTTGTGTGAGAATGAAAGTGCCATAAAGCTTGCAAATAACTCTGTAAGCCATTCTCGTACAAAACATATAGACATCTGACATCATTTCTTGAGAGACCACGAACACCGATAAAAGTTGATATCTTCACTAAACCTCTCGACGAGTCAAGGTTTCGTAGTTTGAGGAATGAACTAAATATTTTTGATTCTCATTGTGTGGCTTGATCTCTAGCATGCCTTGATTGTTTGCTTTATAATGTTGATATTCTCTGAATTCTTTTTTTGAAAAACTTTTGTGAAAACTTTTATTTAATGGTGCTTCAAAATCTATTTTCATATCCCTAACTTGTCTCAAGTGGCTATAGTTGTGTGTGTTATTGCTTATTTTCTAGACACTTGAGTCAAGGAAACCATGACTTAAAGATCTCAGTTGATAAAGGGTTCAAAATCTCAAAAGGAGTAAAGGTTGACAGTCTCTGGAATTCAAGTTTCGGAAGCTCTGAGAAAATCTTCGGAACTTCTAATCTTAATCAACTCAGTATTCAGTCCGTCAGAGGAGCAGTGAGAAAGGAATCAACCATATCCCCTGGAATATTCTTTTACCCCTAGGGTTAAACCAACTCCCCTTTCACCGCGCAGTTACCAGATCCATTTTCATCGCATCCATCCCTTTCTCAAGACTGCGCTCACATCGCCTCCTCTCTCTCTCCACCGCCACGCCACCACTTTCTTCCTCTCTGCCGGTGACCGCACATCCTAGTGTGTTGCGCTTGAGAGGCTGCGCATCTTTCCTCATCGACGGGTCGCGGGAGCTGAAGATGGAGGGGGAACCGCTCAGGGATTCGACCTAGATCTACCCTGTTCTAGTGAAGGAGAAGACAGAGGACATTCCGATCTTCACCGACACCTATCTTCTTCGCCGACTACCTTGTGAAGCAGAGGGGAATGACATTGCACCACTCGAATTCGTTTCAGCGAGTTGTTCCTCCTCAGTGCCACTAGATCACTTTGTGATCTGGAGGGGACCCCTAGGCTAAATCCCCTAGTGTCAAAAGCTTCTCAATCTCGTCGGATTCCATCTTCTTTCCTCTAATCCAAGGTAACCCTAACCCTAATCTCCAGATCTGTTGGATATCTTAGGGTTCTAGGTTTTCTTAGTGTAGAGATGATATCTTGTGTCATCGTGTGGATGATGTGATGCCTGTCTGATTGATCTTAGTTGAAAGTTGAACCAAAGTGCAAAATGCAGTGTGGTTCAAGGAGACTCGGAGGTGTTGGGATTAAACCCGGAGGTTCTGAACTCTATAGCCAACTGTAGGTTGATTTTGATTCAAAGTTCCACTAAGTTATAATTCACTTGCATCACTTCACCCATTCTCTGTCAGTCCTTTTATATCTAGTTTGCATCTCTTGGCTAGTTTTCAGTTGAAGGTTGAATCAACAAACTGATCTCTATCAGTGCCCAGAATCGGAGGTTCCGAGAAAATCCTCGCAGGTTCCGAAGTCTGTATTGACAAGGGGCAGTCTGTGATTCAAAATTCCACTGAACCTTAACCAATTGATCTCTGAAGGACCGATTAGGCGACCATAGAGGGGGGAGTGAATGGGAGCCGATAAAAATTCTTCTTGAAGGAGATTGAATCTCCAACAAGATGAACTCGCTCGGTCGGACCCCCAAAATCACACGCTCCGCACTTCTACCTTTCGTTTGCCAAAACCACGTAGCCACAGGAGTGCTACTGGTCCTAGGAACAAACACTACCAGCAACCTCAATCCTACGCACCCACGATAGCGGAAACAACTCGGGAGCCGACTGTCCAGAGGGGAGCGGTTAGACCGGGTATGGGGGCGGTTAGACCGCCTCTACCTGGCAACCAAAAAATCCTCCGAAACACCTCTTTCGAGCACCAAAACGCACCACGGTTTCACCAACAAAGATCTCTGGTCAAGTCCATGCCAGCAACTAAGAAATCTTGGCAAAAACCAAAACTTCACCCAGGGGCCTAGGGGCGGTTAGACTGGCTACCAGGGGCAGTCTAACCTCTTGTACCCAGCAACGAACTCAAGACAAGAACTCCTAGCAAACCTCACTAAAACGAGCCAAGATTTCACCAGAACGCTCCTCTGATCAAGCCGAACAAACTCACAGAGAAAGATCTAGCAAAATCAAACTTTCTTCGGAAAGGCCTAGGGCGGTTAGACCCGGTGCCAGGGGCAGTTAGACCTCCCTCCCCTGAGCACAAAGATCCGAGTGAAAACCCAAGCAAACGGACTCGAAACGCTCCAAGATTTCAACCATACAATCCCTCGGTCAAGGCCAGCATGCTACCAGAAGATCTCGGCCAAAATCAAAACTTTCTCCGAACGAGCCCGGGGCGGTTAGACCGCCCCTATTACACGGTTAGACCGCCCTCCCCAGACAGAATGGGAAAAAGGGGAGCCGCGGGTCAACCCTCAACTTTGCATCACCCAATCTCCTGATTCACCCAACGGAATGCAGCGAAACTTTGGGGATGCCTGGGTAACCTCATGGACGACCTCTCCCTCAAAGAAATTGCACCGAAACGCTCTCAATCATGGGGAATCGCAAATCTCGTGACCAAACCTCAAGAACTCGAGTTCCAACAAAAACCACCAAATCGGAGAGCTTTCCACGGGTTTGGAGGGGCAAGGTCACCAAGAAAAGAGGCACAAGGTCCTCATGTGTGACTCCCACACCAAATCCCGGAAAGAAACGCCTCCAAAACTCCGCCACGAAAATCCCAACAAAAGGCTCCGAAAATCACCAAAAAGGGAAAACGGGAAAGACAACAAAAGCCTTGAGGAACCACGCTGAATCATCTATACATACCATATAGGTTCATACAAGGTCTAGCTTGCCTCCCAATCATCCTACCCTCTCTCAAGATCTCACCATGAAGCTCTCAAGCTAGTCCTACGAAAAACTAGAGGAAAATGAGAAAGAAAATGGAAAAACAAATGAGGTAGGGTTCCAAGAGTTGGCTGCCATCCATCCCCTCAAAGAGTATATATGGAGGCACCCAAAAGACTAAATTACCCTTACTTAATAACTAGGGATACAAGCCCCTCAAGGGCAAATTTGGAAGTCTTCAGATTTTCTTCATCGGACGGATGCCCGGCGACCACAACCTGCTTAGCCTCGACGCAAGCCTTGCGATTCGACGCGTGTCCTCCGCTTCGAAGCATCTCGGCACCAGCGACCAGGGCGGTCAGACCGCCCCCCTAGGGCGGTTAGACCGGCCCCGGCGATCTGACCGTGCCAGGCGGTCTGACTGCCCCTCCTGGGCGTTGAACCGGCCTGGGTGGCCGCACCTCCTCGTCGAGTCTTCGGCCTCGGTTTTGTGGCTTAACCGAGTAACCCAGTGGTTTTCTGGTGAACCACTGTAAACCCCGCGAACTCGGTGTAGCCTCCGCCAATCTCCACTCATGAATTGGCTCCAACGAAGTCCCGGCTCGACCTTGGTTTTGAGGCTCTACCAAGAAACCGTCCACGACTTCATCTTGTTGTTCATGCCACCATGCGGCCCGCACTTGACCCCGCTGGCCACCAGGTCCCTCGAACGAAGCCTACATGTCTTCTTCACACCTGGAGGCTTCACCGGCGACGACCTTTCACGCTTGTACTTCACCTGCACCAACACCAGTCAAGCCGCAACCTGCACCTGCAATACTTAGACAAGAGTCAGTCCACACAACGTTGTCAATCACTCATCACACCAGGAAGCGACCATCCACTGGTCCTCGAACCACACATGGTCCTCAATCTCCCCCTTGATGAGTGCATTGACAACACACAAGATTTGTAATCGAAGAGAAAAAGAAAACTCCAACAAGTGATCGAAAGCCAAAGAAAGGCAAAGAGCAAGATCACTTGAAGAAGAACAAGTCTCAGACCCCTTAGGCAAGGGCAACGGCTCGACACATCCGAGACAAAACATGCTCAAGCAAAGAGCAAATACCACCAAAAGCACACAAGGCCACGAGCCAAAAACTCACACAAGAGCTCCCCCTGCACATATGCAAGCTCCCCCTGAAACAATGCATGCAAGAAGGTCACTTGGAAATGCATGACAAAGAGCAAACCAAGCGCACATTGCATAGGGCGGTTAAACCGCCCGCACAGCCGGTTAAACCGCACCCGGTCATGTGACCGCCTCGAGGGAGGTAGACCGCCCCATGTGACCACCCCCGCAAAAACTTCTTTGAAAATTGCCGAACCGCTTTGGACACCTTCCACTAGCTCCCGGGTGCCCAAATCATGCACAAACTCCCCCCCCCCCCCCCCCCCCCCTTGTTGACAATGCATGAATCAAGGCAAAATGCGAAAAGTTTCAACATATAGCTTCTCAAATATACAAAATTCATCACAAGGAGCTACACAAGTTCAAATGAGCAAGTTAGATACTCTACAGGTTCGTAATGACCTCAACTACATGATCACCAAGTTTCACAACCATTGGACAAGGCTAAAAAGGATTTGAGTAATTTTGCGAAAATTTACCCTCTCATGAGCAAAAACCTAAACATGAGCAAAACATGTCAAAATGGCAAAGCCACACAAACTTCATACTAGGACAACCATTCTAATCACAAGACCATGAAAAACACCCACAAGCACCTCATGTCATGTCAAAGCCACCGAGCCATGTGCCTACTTTTATATATGAGGCTTCTCATTGGTAGGCATCATGCAACGGTTTAGCACCCAAAGCAATTTAAATTTAGCACATATGACATGGGAGCACATTTTCCAAGCATTTTACATTTCATTTTCAGATTCATACTTGGTACATGAAATGTCTTTGCGACAAAAAGGAACTTATGCCCCTCCACAAGATAAAGCGAGAGGGCTAAACATTCATAATGGCAAATGAGCCTTTGGCCCCATATGATCAATAAACTAGCTATCCAACCACAAATTAAGCATAACCAAGCCACTAAAACATGTCAAGATCATATAAAGGCATTTACACATGAGAGAGCATACATGTGACAATTTTCAAAAATATAGCCATCAACCATGGATTATAAATCAAGATTATCAAGAGCTAAGCCAAACTAACCATAGCATACCAAACTAGCTCATACGATCTTATATAGCCCATCATGGTGAACAATGTATATAGGAGAAGCTTTTCCTAACAAATGCATATGATACAAAATGCATGCAACCAAAGATTCAAAGATGCCTATACATCATGTTACATATGCTACGCCAAATGCAAGAAATGCATAAAGGAAAACTATACATATGCTACAAAGGAGCTCCCACACAAAACTCACAAACCACCGGCTCCTCGAGGGGAGGCAACAAGGGCTCGACACCACCGACAAAAGAGCAAAGGAGCACAAAACTCACAAGCTCCCCCTAAACACATGCATTAGGTTCAAAGAGCATACAAAGCTCACCTTATACACATGAGATAGGGCAAAGAGAAAAAGGAACCAAGTGGCTTGACCAAGGCCACACACATGAAGGTCACAAATTTACTTACCTTGATCATTTCTTCACAATTCACTCGTCCTTGTCCACCATCCCCGAAAGCGATGTACCTCCATGTCACCACTGGAGTATGAGGCCGGAGAACCACCCCCATATCAACCAAATGTTCTCCGAGCCTCCCACCTGCAACTCAAAAACAAGAGCGAGAATGACCAAATGACTCAACACTGGGGTTAGTCCTAAAGGTGTGAAACCAGTGTCGGGCCATTTCCTCAAAAGTAGGGTTAGCAACATTCATCCTACTGCGCCTATCAAAACTGCGATCCATCCTGTCAAACCTATCAAACCTGGAACCACCATGGGAAAACCACTCTCGTCTCACTGGAGGAGTATGAGTACCACGAAAAGGAAAGTGTGGTCCGTAGCCCCTCTGAGACTCAAAGCTGCGACCTCTCCCAAACTCGTATTGATCACGAGGTGGAGACCGTCCCGCAAACTCAACACCACCAGACTCAAAGTGTCTATCATCTGCACCATGACCAAGGGAACTGAAACCACCAGCATCATGACCTCGGAACCGAAGCGCCTGCAAATGCGGGGAGGGCCGGCTGACCGCCTAGCCAGGCCGGTCTGACTGCCCTTCCCTGGGCAGGGCCGGTCTGACCGCCATGCCTGGCCGATCTGACCGCCCTCTCCAGACCACCACCTCGGCTACGAGATCTCTCATCTCCCCACGCCGGAACCTCACGCACAAAGCCCTTTCCCTTAAGCAGTGGCATACGAGGCTCAGGCACACCATGAGAAGGGTGGTACCTGTCCTTGTTGAAGGACCGATACGGCGAACCAGAGAGGGGGGAGTGAATGGGAGCCGATAAAAATTCTTCTCGAAGGAGATGGAAACTCCAACAAGATGAACACGGCTTCCAACACACGTCTCCGACTCACTACCAAGGTTGGTCAAGCCCACGTAGCCACTGGAGTGCCACTGGACCTAGGAACCAACACACCACCTTCCGACCCGAGAAACGCAGCGGAAAAACCAAACCTCGAGCCTACAGACCCACACCGGTCAGACCGGTGAGCACCACCAGTCAGACCGGTCCCTACTGGTGTAACTGAGCAACTTCCACTAAGTGGCTCTACACCGGTCAGACCGGTGAGACGCACCGGTCAGACCGATGGCAACCCGAAAGCCCCAAAGGCACCAAACAGGCCAACCGACCACCAAACAGACCCAAACATGAAACAACAGCAGCACGGGACAACAACGAACACACCAAGACGTTCACCCGAGCAGAATCCCACAAGGGCTCGCACCGGTCAGACCGGTCAAGAGCACCGGTCAGACCGGTGTAGCCTGGCGCTCGGGATGAACAGCACCCGCGGGTCAACTACCCCAAATCCGAATCTCGATCTCCCGAATCACTCCACGGACTTGAACAAGACTTTGGGGATATCAGGAACACCTCATGAGGAGTCCATAGCCAAGTTTAATCCCACCAAATCTCGTCCAAAAAGGAGAAATCGAAGAAATATCGCCGAAAGCACTTCCAACCCAAGAACTCAAGAAACCCAAAAATCGAGCACCTTTTTCACGGATTTGGGAGGGGAATCACAGCCCAAAGAACCACGAAGGGTTCCCACAAATTCCCCCATCAAATCCCCAAGAGAAAAGTCCCGAAAACAACCCAAAGAAATCACCGAGAGAGGGCTCCGAAAATCACCACCAAGAACAACCGGGGAAAACACATCCAAACCTTGAGGGACCACGCCGAATCATCTATACATGAAACAAAGGTTCGTACAAGGTCTAGCAAGCCGCCCGATCATCCATCCCTCTCAACAAGATCTCTCCGTGAAGCTCTCTTTCTAGTCTTAAAGAAAACCTAGGGAAAATAGGTGGAAAATAGGAAAACTAATGAGCTAGGGTTCCAAGAGTTGGCTGCCATCCTCTCACCTCTTGGGTTATATGGAGGCAACCGAATGTCTAAAATGCCCTTCTCTACTAACTAGGGATACAAACCCCTCAAGGGCGGATTTGGAATTCTTGATGTCTTCACCATCGGACGGATGCCGGCGACCGCACCCCGCGTAGCCTCGACGCAAGCCATGCGATCCCGACGTGTGTCCTCCGCTTCGAAGATTTCGGACCGCGTCGTCGCACACCGGCCGACCGGTGCTCCTCACCGGCCGACCGGTCCCCACCGGTCGACCCACGGCCGTCGGACCGGTCCGCGCGCCGTTGCGGCCTCCGTCTTCGGTTCTCCGGTCTTGGCTTTGTGGATCAGCCAAGGAACCCGGTGGTTTTTCGGTGAACCACCGAAACCCCGTGAACTCGGTGTAGCCTCCGCCAATCTCCACTCATGACTTGGCTCCCACGTAGTCCCGGCTCGACCTTGGTTTTGAGGCTCAACCAAGAAACCGTCCACGACTTCATCTTGTCGTTCATGCCACCATGCGGCCCGCACTTGACCCCGCCGGCCACCGGGTCCCTCGAACGAAGCCTACTTGTCTTCTCCACACTTGGAGGCCTCACCGGCGACGACCTTTCGCGCTTGTTCTTCACCCGCACCAACACCGAGTCAAGCCGCAACTCGCACCCGCAATACTTAGCCAAGAATCGGTCCACACAACGTTGTCAATCACTCATCACACAAGGAAGCAACAATCCACCGGTCCTCGAACCACACATGGTCCTCAATCTCCCCCTTGATGAGTGCATTGACAACACCCACACGAAAGTAACAAGAGAGAAAAGAAAAAGAAAAGAAACGAACAAAAAGAAACTCCAACAAGTGATCGAAAGCCAAACGAAGGCAAAGACCAAGATCACTTGAAGAAGACAAGTCTCGGACCCCTTAGGCAAGGGCAACGGCTCGACACATCCGAGACAAAACAAAGCTCAAGCAAAGAGTGCAAACCACCGAAACAAAGCTCGAAAACTCACAAAGAGCTCCCCCTGAACCTATGCACCTCCCCCTGGACGAATGCATGCAAGACACCACTTGTAACAGGGCAGCTGCAACAAAACAGCCCCCGACCGGGCCGGACCGGCCAACACCACCCGTCAGACCGGTGTGCAACATGTGTACAGAACCAACACTCACACCGGTCAGACCGGTGACCCTGACCGATCAGACCGGTGCACAACAGAGCCCAGAAATGGCTCGAAACCACCTGAAAACCTTCTAAACACGTCCAGCAAGCCATTTCAAGCTCAAACTTCTCCCCCTTGTTGGCAATGCATGAATCAAGCCAAAAATGCAAAACTTTCAACCTAGAGCTTCTCAAATAGACAAAATTCAACAAAGAATGCTACACATGTCCAAATGAGCAAGTTAGATACTCTACGGCTTCGTATCGATCTCAACTACATGATCACCAAGTTTCACAACCATTGGACGAAGCTAAGATGGATTTTGGCAATTTTGCGAAAAACTTGCCTCTCATGAGCAAAGTCCTAAACATGATCAAAGCATATCAAAATGGCAAAGCCACACAAACTTCATGCTAGGACAGCCATTCTAATCATAAGACCATGACAAACACCCACAAGCACCTCATGTCATGTCAAAGCCACCGAGCCATGTGCCTACTTCTATGTATGAGACTTCTCATTGGTAGGCATCATGCAACGGTTTAGCACCCAAAGCGATTTAAATACAACACATATGACATGGGAGCATATTTCCAAGCATTTTTCATTTCATTTTCAGATTTGTAAATGGTACATGAAATGTCTTTGCGACAAAAAGGAACTTATGCCCCTCCACAAGATAAATCAAGAGGGCTAAACATTCATGATGGCAAATGAGCCTTTGGCCCCATATGATCAATAAACTAGCTATCCAACCATAAATTAAGCATAGCAAGGCCACAAAAACATGTCAAGAGCATGTAAAGGCATTTACACAAGAGAGAGCATACATGTGTCATTTTTCAAAAGCATAGCTATCAACCATGGATTATTCATCAAGATCATCAAGAGCTAAGCCAAACTAACCGTAGCATACCAAACAAGCTCACAAAGACATATATCTCATTCCATGGTGAACAATGTATATAAGAGAAGCTTTTCCTAACCAATGCATATGATACAAAATGCATGCAATCTAAGATACAAGGATGCCTATACATCATGTTACATATGCCATGCCAAATGCAAGAAATGCACAAAGAAAAGCTATACATATGCTACCACCGGCTCCTCGAGGGGAGGCAAAACGGGCTCGACACCACCGGCAAAAAAGGAGCTCCCACACACCCAACTCAAGAAATCAAACACACACCAAGTTCCCCTCGCAAACGAGTGAAATTTGCTTGATCTAGGGGTTTGGTGAAAATATCGGCTAGTTGGTCATGTGTGGGTACATGGATCAAAGCTATCTTCCCTTTCTCTACGTTGTCTCTCAGAAAATGGTACCTCACTTCTATGTGCTTGGTTTTGGAATGGAGCACTGGGTTCTTTGCAACGCTTATGGCACTGGTGCTATCACATTGAAGTGGGACATGGGTATACTCCTCACCAAAGTCACTCATGGTGTAGGTGATCCAAAGGAGCTGAGAGCAACAACTAGTAGCGGCAACATACTCGGCCTCGGTCGTGGATTGAGCAACACTCGACTGCTTGCGGGAAGACCAAGAGACCAAAGAGGAACCCAAAAACTGGCAAGTCCCAGAAGTGGACTTCCTATCCAACCGACACCCGGCAAAATCCGCGTCCGAAAAACCATGAAGCGCCAAAGAAGAGGACGCGGAGTACCAAAGGCCGAAGTCGGGAGTGTGACGCTAGAACCTGAAAATTCGCTTCACCGCTTGCCGATGCGAAGTCCTCGGAGACGCTTGAAAACGAGCGCACGGACACACCAAGAACTCGTATGTCCGGCCTCGTCGCCGTCAAGTAGAGGAGTGACCCGATCATGCTCCGTACTCCTTCGGTCCACGTGTTCACCTTCCTCGTCCACATCAAGAGCCGTAGTCGTACTCATCGGCGTCATCATGGCCTTGGAATCCTCCATCTTGAACTTCCGCACAATGTCCTTGGTGTACTTAGCCCGGTGCACGAATGTTCCTTCCTTTGATTGCTTGATTTGTAGCTCGAGGAAGAAGCGCAACTCACCCATCATGCTCATCTCAAACTCCCCGCTCATATCATCCGCAAACCTTGCAACAAGAGAGTTAGACAAGCCACCAAAGACAATATCATCCACCTACACCCCGCACAATCGGGATATCTACGCCTGCCTCGCGCAAAAACAAGGTCCGATCGACCTTCCCCATCTCAAAACCTCTCTCAAACAAGAACCCCCTCAACCTGCCATACCAAGCTCTAGGCGCCTGCTTCAACCCATACAACGCCTTCCTCAACTTGTACACCCGGTGGGGGTACTTTTCACTCTCAAACCCCGGAGGCTGCCTCACATACACTTCTTCCTCCAACACACCATTCAGGAAAGCACTCTTCACATCCATTTGGTGCAACTTGAACCCTTTAGCCACGGAAAAGGCTAGAAGGATCCTAATCGCCTCCAAACGGGCTACGGGAGCAAAGGTCTCCTCGTAGTCGATCCCCTCCTTCTGACTGAACCCTTGAGCAACAAGTCTCGACTTGTTCCTCACAACCTCACCTTTCTATCCCTCTTTGTTTTTCCACACCCACTTTGTACCAATCGGCTTACACCCTGGGGGAGGGTCCATCAACTCCCACACCTGATTCCTCTCAAAGTTCTCCAACTCCTCATGCATCGAGTTAACCCAATTGTGATCAGATAGTGCGTGTACAATGTCTTTGGGCTCGAAAGAAGCAACAAATGCAGCATGAGCGAAATGGGAGTTGTTCCGAACCCTCGACCGTGTAGTGCGTTCATTCATGTCGCCGATGATCCTCGAAGCTGGGTGATCCATCTGTACTCGCCGGGGAGGTTCTCGCCTCGAAGCTACCTCCCCCTCAACATCAGCTTCTCCACGTTCTTGATTTGTCGTCGTAGGTGTAGTAGAGGGTCCATCCATCATCGTAGTCGAAGTAGTGGGTACATGTTCAGCCGGGGGCACCGCACCACCATCCTCATCATCACCATGTTCATGCTCCTCCTCCCCGTAAGATCTCCTCGCCAAGCTCATCATCACCTGCACACTCAAAGACAAGCCGACTACGTGGCTCGTCTCGTCGAAGGTTACCTCGCAAGTCTCCACGATTTGGTTAGTTTCAAGATTGAGCACACGATATGCTCTAGAATGAGATGCATAACCAAAGAAAATGCCATCGACAGACCTAGCCTCAAACTTATCCAAATTCCCCGCCTTTCTTCGAATGAAACACTTGCAACCAAAGACATGGAAGTGACTCACCTTGGGTGTGCGACCATGCATCAACTCATAGCATGTCTTCTTCTTGTGCACTCGAGGTATATCCCGTTCGACACATAGCACGCGGTATTCACCGCCTCGGCCCCCCAATATCTCCTCGGAGTCCTATGCTCATCAAGCATCGTCCGAGCCATCTCGCACAAGGTCCCGTTCTTCCTTTCCACAACACCATTCGGGGAGGCGTATATGGACTCGAAAACGCGGTGCTCAAGACCCAAGTCATGGCAAAAGGTTTCAAAACGAGAGTTCCTGAATTCCGAGCCATTATCACTACGGATAGCTCGTATGGCATCTCCGTGCCTCTCGTTCCTCAACCTCAAGACTAGATCTCGAACAAAACCAAACGTCTCCCCCTTATCCTCAAGAAAGAACACCCACGCATACCGAGAATAGTCGTCCACCACAACAAGGACATACCACTTCCCACCGCGGATGGCACACGAGCCGGGCCAACAAGGTCCATATGGAGCAGACTCGCTTGGACGCTCGGTCATCACATCGGTGAGAGGCGGGTGAGAAGAGGCCACCATCTTGGCATGCCTACACGGAGCACAAACCAACTCTTTCTCAAGCCTCAACCGTGGCAATCCTCGGACCAAATTGAGTTTACTCAAGCGAGACAAAAGGTCAAAGCTCAAGTGACCCAACTTCCTATGCCACTTCCACAACTCACTCGAAGAACCAGCCACGAAACAACACTCCACACCCGAAGACTGAGAAAAATCAGCACGAAACACCTGACCCTCGGGAATGACCATACAGACAAGGTCCCCTCGAGAGTCCACAATCCGAGAACCACCTGGCCGAAACAACACCTCAAAGCCCTCATCCAACAGGTTGGGACACGAAAAGCAAATTGTACCCTAGCGATTGAACAAGAGCAACACGCCTCGCAGTGATCTTGTCACTCACTTTGATCTCACCTTCTGAAAGCACACGCCCACGCCCATTGTCCCCAAAGGTGATGTACCTCTTCGTCACCACCGGGACGAGACTTGAGAACCACCCCCGTCTCCGGTCATATGCCTCGAACAACCGGAGTCAATCAACCAAATGTTCTTCAAGTCTCCCACCCGAAATTCAAAAACGAGCACGTGAGCGAACAAACGACTCGGCGGGGTTAGTACCAAAAGAGTAAAACCGGGTGCCGAGCCATTTGCTCGAAAGTGGGGTCGCACCAACCAAAGCATCTCTCCTACCAAAGCTACCTCCACGAACACCACCACGGTAACCACCCTGAGGGAACCACCTCTCTCTGCCTGGAGGAGGACCAAATCCACGCAAGAAAGCCCGTGGAACGTCCTTCCTCTCCAACTCAAAGCTACGACTCCTCCCATCCCCGTAGTGAACTCGAGGGGGAGAATGCCTAGCAACCGACCACCGCACCCTTTCCGGCCCAACCACCGAACCACGACCACCGAAACAACCCTCGCACCTCGTACGAGCTCGAAACCCATACAACCGTCCCGTCTGTCGCCCGCACCGGTCCGACCGTGCCCCACACCGGTCCGACCGGTGTGACTGGCGGCGCGCCGCCTCCAACAGCCTTCCGCTCTCCCCAAGCCCGAACTATCCTCACACTCGCCTTGTCCCTGGGCATCTGCATATGAGGTTCAAGTACACCATCGGAAGGGTGGTACTTGTCCTTGTTAGCCCACTCCTTCTCCATTCTCTCCTCTCGCTTCCTCTTGAAGCAAAACTCCTCCTTATGGCCATCTCTCCCACAATAGCCACAATGGAACCTCACAAGCTTAGGCTTAGGCTTGGGATGTGGCTGCTCACTTGGTTTCTCTCCACTCAAACCTTCCACCGGTTTCTCACCACTAGCCTTCTCACTCTCCTTCCCAAAGAACACTTTCCCCGAAGTGCTCACAAACTTGATAGGCTTTTGTAGGTCATTTGTGGGTGTAGGAAACACGGGTGGAGCTGGGGTTGTGTCTAGTCGGTTCCTAAGATGATTAGGTTTTGGGGGAAAATCATTTTTGTGGTGGGTTTTTGGTGGCTCCGGGATATTCTCTCCACTTCCCTCACCAACCTTGTTTGCCCCAAGCCCCTCACCATCTTGCCTCTTGAAGGCCTCGATCATCATCCTCAACTGAGGCTCATGACCGGACAACCAACCCATCAACTTCCTCAAGTCATCATTCTCATCCTGCAAACGATCAACATAATGTGCAAGCTCCAAATTTTTCAATGCATGCATTTCACAGGTAGAGCAAGATGTAGGCATGGGTTCCTTCAATTTAGCCTCGAGCGAACTAGTGTAAGCATGCATCTCATCAATCTTAGCATGCAAAACGGGGCAAGAAGTGCAAGCACCTAGCAAAGCGAGTCTAGACTTAAGCTCGGCCCACTTCAACCCTAAGCACATCTAGTTCCTCACACTTGGAGGCATGCTTCTCCTTAAACAAAGCAAGATCGGCAAGGAATATAGAGCAATCAAGCACAGTCATTCTCATCCGAAACAACGGGGCTAGCCTTAAGCGAATCAATCTCAAGCTTGCTATCAAGCACTCGTGTCTCTAGCTCGGCCACTCTAGTCCTAGCATCCTCGAGTGAAGCCCTAAGCTCTTTTCTCATTTTCTTGGCCTCTCTAAGCATGTCATCACGGTTATCAAGCAAAGAGACAAGCCTCTCATTCTCCTGGTGCAAGAAGGGAAGTTCATCACGCACCTCGTCGTCGGACTCGGAGTCCGAGTCGCTCTGTGTGCTCTTCTTCTTGCCGGAGCTCAGCGCCATGGTGCAGAAGCCATCTCTCGCGAAGCAACTCAGCCCGCTCAGGTTCTTGGACGACTTCTTGTTCTTGCGACGATCACCTTCGTCTTCACTACTACTCGAGCTCGAGGTGGAGTACGCGGAACTGGAGTCGACGTCGCTCGCTCCCACCATCGCTCGGACCTTGCTTCGGCTCTCCTTCTTCCTCGATCGTCGCTCGTCCTTGTACTTGTTTTTGTGCTTGCTCTTGTGGTCGCGCCTCGAACGGTACTTGTCGTCCATCCTCGGCTTGTGCTTGTAGCTGTCCTTGTTCTCGGCCTTCTCCGGGCAGTCGGCGCCGAAGTGTCCCGGCTTGCCGCACTGGAAGCACGTCTTCGTGTTCCTCCTCATGTTCACGCGGTTCTCGTGCAGCCTCTCGAACCACCTCGTCAACAGCGCCAGCTCGTCCTCTCCAAGGTCATCAAACTCCTCATCTGGCATAGACATCAAAGAGGAAAAAGAGAACATCCTGGTGGATGGGTTACAGTTAGCCTTTCCTTTGGAACCACCAACGAGGGCAAGACTATGGGAATCGGTCGGTCCCTCGAGCATGGCGATCATGCCCCTATCCACCTCGGCCGACTTGAGCTTCGAGAACGGCTCGTTCACCGTCGAGTGTCATACTTCTCCGACTCGACAATGGCCTCGAACTTTCCGCCCCAAATCGTACGATCCAAAGAGTGTAAGAGCTTGACCGCTCTATCATGATCATCGTACGGGAGCACGTCCACATTGGCCCTCATGTTGTTCACAACCACCGTGAACCTGCGAAACAAGGCATCGATGGACTCACCGGGGAGATGAGTGAAGTTCTCTTACTCTCTCCGAAGGGTCGCATACATCCATGCCCGAACACGGGCATTCCCAACATGAGCCTCCTTCAACACCGCCCAAATCCTACAAGCCAAGTGCTCGGTGTGCACCCGATCGAACTCGGCCGACACAAAGCACGAAACAAGTAGTCAACCGCCTTATTGTTGGCGTCGAATCCGTCCCTCGATCCCGGAGTGAGGAAGTCCATCGGTGGACATAGCCTGTGTCCACCGTGACATCCCAAAGGATCTGACCCTTTCCACGGAGAAAAGCACCCATCCGCTTGCTCCACATCCGGTAGTTCTCGCCATCGAAGTGTGGAGGACCCGAACCCCGTTCTCGGTACGCCATCCTTGGATCTTAGACTTGTTAGAGTCAATAAAGACCCGAACCTGCTTCTGATACCACTTGAAGGACCGATACGGCGAACCAGAGAGGGGGGGAGTGAATGGGAGCCGATAAAAATTCTTCTCGAAGGAGATGGAAACTCCAACAAGATGAACCTGGCTTCCAACACACGTCTCCGACTCACTACCAAGGTTGGTCAAGCCCACGTAGCCACTGGAGTGCCACTGGACCTAGGAACCAACACACCACCTTCTGACCCGAGAAACACAGCGGAAAAACCAAACCTCGAGCCTACAGACCCACACCGGTCAGACCGGTGAGCACCACCGGTCAGACCGGTCCCTGCTGGTGTAACTGAGCAACTTCCACTAAGCGGCTCTACACCGGTCGAGCCGGTGAGACGCACCGGTCGGACCGATGGCAACCCGAAAGCCCCAAAGGCACCAAACAAGGCCAACCGACCACCAAACGGACCCAAACTTGAAACGGCGAGCAAAGCACGGGACAACAACGAACACACCAAGACGTTCACCCGAGCAGAATCCCACAAGGGCTCGCACCGGTCAGACCGGTCAAGAGCACCGGTCAGACCGGTCAAGAGCACCGGTCCGAATCTCGATCTCCCGAATCACTCCACGAACTTGAACAAGACTTTGGGGATATCAGGAACACCTCATGAGGAGTCCATAGCCAAGTTTAGTCCCACCAAATCTTGTCCAAAAAGGAGAAATCGAAGAAATCCCGCCGAAAGCACTTCCAACCCAAGAACTCAAGAAACCCCAAAATCGAGCACCTTTTCTCACGGATTTGGGAGGGGAATCACAGCCCAAAGAACCACAAAGGGTTCCCACAAATTTCCCCCATCAAATCCCCAGGAGAAAAGTCCCGAAAACAACCCAAAGAAATCACTGAGAGAGGGCTCCGAAAATCACCACCAAGAACAACCGGGGAAAACACATCCAAACCTTGAGGGACCACGCCGAATCATCTATACATGAAACAAAGGTTCGTACAAGGTCCGGCAAGCCGCCCGATCATCCATCCCTCTCAACAAGATCTCTCCGTGAAGCTCTTTTGCTAGTCCTAAAGAAAACCTAGGGAAAATAGGTGGAAAATAGGAAAACTAATGAGCTAGGGTTCCAAGAGTTGGCTGCCATCCTCTCACCTCTTGGGTTATATGGAGGCAACCGAATGTCTAAAATGCCCTTCTCTACTAACTAGGGATACAAACCCCTCAAGGGCGGATTTGGAATTCTTGATGTCTTCACCATCGGACGGATGCCGGCGATCGCACCCTGCGTAGCCTCGACGCAAGCCATGCGATCCCGACGCGTGTCCTCCGCTTCGAAGATTCGGACCGCGTCGTCGCACACCGGTCGGACCGGTGCTCCTCACCGGTCGACCGGTCCCCACCGGTCGGACCGATGCCTGCGGCGCGCGCTGCCGCAGCTCCGTCTTCGGTTCTCCGGTCCCGGCTTTGTGGATCCACCAAGGAACCCGGTGGTTTTCGGTGAACCACCGGAAACCCCGCGAACTCGGTGTAGCCTCCGCCAATCTCCACTCATGACTTGGCTCCCACGTAGTCCCGGCTCGACCTTGGTTTTGAGGCTCAACCAAGAAACCGTCCACGACTTCATCTTCTTGTTCATGCCACCATGCGGCCCGCACTTGACCCCCGCCGGCCACCGGGTCCCTCGAACGAAGCCTACTTGTCTTCTCCACACACGGAGGCCTCATCGGCGACGACCTTTCGCGCTTGTTAATCACCGCACCAACACCGGTCAAGCTGCAACCCGCACCTGCAATACTTAGCCAAGAATCGGTCCACACAACGTTGTCAATCACTCATCACACAAGGAAGCAACCATCCACCGGTCCTCGAACCACACATGGTCCTCACTTGTTCGCCCACTCCTTAGCCATTCTCGCTTCTCTCTTTCTCTTATAGCAAAACTCTCTCTTGTGATCATCCTTTCCACAAAACTCACAATGGAAATAGATTGGTTTGGGCTTAGGCTTGGGGTGAGGCTCTTCACACAGCTTCTCACTAGGCTTCCCACTTGGTTTCTCACTAGACTTTTCACTTGTCTTCTCACTTGGTTTTTCTCTCGATTGGTTTGACTTGGATGCAAACCTGTCTTTGGGTGTGGGTTGTGGTGGAATTGGAACATTCCCAAATTTCCTTTCTCTCTCACCACCGCTCTCACCAAACTTATCAGATCCCAAAGCCCAACCATCAAAGCGCTTACAACTCGCAATCATCATTCCAAGCCGAGGTTCCCGACAAGATAACCAACTCAACACTTCATGCAACTTATCATTCTCATCTTGCAAGCAACCAACACATTTTGGAAGATCCAAATTCTTTACAAAGCATGTAATTCACATGTGGAACAAGAAGTAGGAATAGGCACTTTCAAATCGGCCTCAAGTGAAACAATACGAGATCGAAGCTCAAGCAATTCTCTCATGCAATCCGGGGCAAGAAGTACATGCACCAAGCAAAGTGGGTCTAGATTGCAGCTCAGCCAACTCAACCCTAAGCACATCTAGTTCCTCACACTTGGAGGCATACTTTTCCCTAAGATCAGTCAAGTCGGCTAGGAAAAGCGAGCATTCAAGACAATCAACCTCATCGAAACAATAGGGCTAGCCTTAAGAGAATCAATTTCAAGCTTGCTATCAAGAACCTGTGTGTCTAGCTCGGCTACTCTAGTCCTAACATCCTCGAGCGAGAGATCTAAGCTCCTTCCTAAGCTTCTTAGCCTCTCTAAGCATGTGATCGCGATTATCAAGCAAGTCAACCAACTCCTCATTTTCCTTGCGCAAAGAAGAGAGCTCATCACATAGCTTATCCTCGAATCCAAGTCCGAGGCGTCCTTCGGCTTCTCTTGTTCTTTGGAGCTGCGAGCCATGCCGCGAAGTCGTCCTTGAGGCTTAGGCCCGTCACACAAAGGTTGTTGAGATACTTGCCGAGGTTCTTCTTCTTCTTCTTCTTCTTCTTCTTCTTCTTCTTCTTCTTCTTCTTCTTCTTCTTCTTCTTCTTCTTCTTCTTCTTCTTCTTCTTCTTCTTCTTCTTCTTCTTCTTCTTCTTCTTCTTCTTCTTCTTCTTCTTCTTCTTCTTCTTCTTCTTCTTCTTCTTCTTCTTCTTCTTCTTCTTCTTCTTCTTCTTCTTCTTCTTCTTCTTCTTCTTCTTCTTCTTCTTCTTCTTCTTCTTCTCCTTCTCCTTCTCGCTTCTCCTTCTGCTTCTCCTTCTCCTCCTTCTCCTTCTCCTTCTTCTTCTCCTCTTCTTCTTCTTCTTCTTCTTCTTCTTCTTCTTCTTCTTCTTCTTCTTCTTATCCTCTTCGTCTTCATCACTCGAGCTTGAAGACGTGTCCTCGAATTGGACTCGATGTCGCTCGATCTCTTCATCTTCTCTCGAGCCTGTGTCTTCTTCCCATGTCCATGATCCTTCTTATTGGACTCCTTCCTCTTGTCCTTAAACTTGTGCTTGTCGTGGTGTTCACCTTTGGACACTCGGCGAAATAGTGTCCGGCCTTGCCGCACTTGAAGCATGTCCTCGTGTTCCTCCTCATGTTCACCGGTTGTCGTGCGGCCTCTCGAACCGCCTCGTCGGGAGCGCCGGCTCGTCCTCTCCAAGCACGTCGAACTCCTCATCCGGCATAGACATCAAAGAGGACAAAGAGAACATCCGGTGGATGGGTTAGTGTTAGCCTTTCCTTTCGAACCACCGATGGGGGCGAGACTATGAGAGTCGGTCGGGCCCTCGATCTTGGGCGTCATGCCCCTATCCACCTCTGCCGACTTGAGCTTTGAGAATAGCTCGTTCACGGTCGAGTGTCATACTTATCCGACTCCACAATGGCCATGAACTTTCCGCCCCAAACCGTACGATCCAAAGAGTGTAAGAGCTTGACTACTCTATCATGATCATCGTACGAGAGCACGTCCACATGGGCCCTCATGTTGTTCACAACCACCATGAACCTCTAAAACAAGGCATCGATGGACTCGCCGGGGAGATGAGTGAAGTTCTCGTACTCTCTTTGGTAGGTCGCATACATCCGAGCCGGAACACGGGCGTTTCCAACATGAGCTTTTTTCAACACCATCCAAATTCCACAACCCAAGTTCTCCGTGTGCACCCGATCGAATTCGAGCCGACACAAAGCACAAAACAAGTAGTCGACCGCCTTGTTGGCGTCGAACATGTCCCTCGATCCTGGAGCGAGGAAGTTCATCAGCCTGGACATAGCCTGTGTCCACCGTGACATCCCAAAGGATCCGAACCTTTCCATGGAGGAACGCCGCCATCCGCTTACTCCACATCCGGTAGTTCCTTCCATCGAAGTGTGGAGGACCCGAACCCTCGTTCCCGGTATGCCAACTTTGGATCTTAGGCGGCTAGAGTCAATAAAGACCCGAACCGGCTCGATACCACTTAAAGGACCGATTAGGCGACCATATAGGGGGGGGAGTGAATGGGAACCGATAAAAATTCTTCTCGAAGGAGATTGAAACTCCAACAAGATGAACTCGCTCGGTCGGACCCACAAAATCACACGTTCCGCACTTCTACCTACGGTTGCCAAAACCACGTAGCCACCGGAGTGCTACCGGTCCTAGGAACAAACACTACCGGCAACCTCAACTCCTACGCACCCACGACGGTGGAAACAACTCGGGAGCCGACCGCCCGGAGGGGGGCGGTTAGACCGCCTCCACCGGGCAACCAAGAAATCCTCCGAAACACCTCTTCCGATTCACCCAACGGATTGCAATGAAACTTTGGGGATGCCTAGGTCACCTCATGGATGACCTCTCCCTCGGAGGAATTGCACCGAAACACTCTCAATCATGGGGAATCGCAAATCTCGTGACCAAACCTCAAGAACTCGAGTTCCAACGAAAACCACCAAATCGGAGAGCTTTCCACGGGTTTGGAGGGGCAAGGTCACCAAGAAAAGAGGCACAAGGTTCTCATGTGTGACTCCCACACCAAATTTGCAAAGAAACGCCTCCAAAACTCCGCCACGAAAATCCCAAGAAAAGGCTCCGAAAATCACAAAAAAGGGAATACGGGAAAGACAACAAAAGCCTTGAGGAACCACGTCGAATCATCTATACATACCATATAGGTTCATACAAGGTCTAGCTTGCCTCCCAATCATCCTACCCTCTCTCAAGATCTCACCATGAAGCTTTCAAGCTAGTCCTAGGAAAAACTAGAAGAAAATGAGAAAGAAAATGGAAAAACAAATGAGGTAGGGTTCCAAGAGTTGGCTCGCCATCTATCCCCTCAAAGAGTATATATGGAGGCATCAAAAGACTAAACTACCCTTACTTTTAATAACTAGGGATACAAGCCCCTCAAGGGCGAATTTGGAAGTCTTCGATTTTCTTCATCGGACGGATGGCCGGCGGACCGCAACTCGCTTAGCCTCGACGCAAGCCTTGCAATTCGATGCGTGTCCTCCGCTTCGAAGCATCTCGGCGCCGGCAACCGGGCGGTCGGACCGCCCCCTAGGGCGGTTAGGACCGCCCGGCGACGATCCGACCGGCCCGGGCGGTCCGACCGCCCCTCCGGGCGGTTGAACCGGCCCGGGTGGCCGCACCTCCTCGTCGATTCCTCGGCCTCGGTTTGTGGCTCAACCGAGTAACCTAGTGGTTTTACGGTAAACCACCGTAAACCCCGCGAACTCGGTGTAGCCTCCGCCGGTCTCCACACATGACATGGCTCCCACGTAGTCCCGGCTCGACCTTGGTTTTGAGGCTCTACCAAGAAACCGTCCACGACTTCATCTTGTTGTTCATGCCACCATGCGGCCCGCACTTGACCCCGCTGGCCACCGGGTGCCTTGAACGAAGCCTACTTGTCTTCTCCACACCTAGAGGCCTCACCGGCGAAGACCTTTCACGCTTGTTCTTCACCTGCACCAACACCAGTCAAGCCGCAACCTGCACCTGCAATACTTAGCCAAGAGTCAGTCCACACAACGTTGTCAATCACTCATCACACCAGGAAGTGACCATCCACCGGTCCTCGAACCACACATGGTCCTCAATATCAAATCACTTTCTTTGATTCTATGAACCTACTCGTCTTGATCTATTCATTATCTGTTATCTATCCCTTATCTGACAGATGTTTGGGGGATCTGCTGACAAGATATATGCTAAGAGGTAGAGGCAGCCTTATGAAACTGTTGCAGAAGAAAGATCTTACAAGATTGCAGCCAAAGAGGCAGTAAGTGGCAGTGGCAGTAGGGGCAAGGCAACTCCTAGAAGAGCCAGAGGTGGCAGCTTGTCAGGTGGCAGAGGGTCTGGATCAGCAACTCATGTTGAGGACAATGGGGGAACAGAAGGAAAGACCATTCCCATTGATCTTGAAGATGACTTGATGCTCGGAGAGATTTTCTCCACATATTTGAAGTATCACAAGGCTTTGCTCAAAAGGCGCCCCCAACCAAATATGACAACTCAGTGTACATTGAGCATCATAAATATGATGGAGCAGGATATCTTGTTAAGAAGGCAACAGAGGAGAATCCTTATGTCAACCCAAAGATGGCTGCTATAGACTATGGGTTTTGGTTACTTTTCCACTTCAAATTCTATGAGACTGTTCTAAACATCAAGATGAAGCTGATCAAAATGAAGTGGATTGACTTCACTCATCTGGAAGCTGCTGAGGAACCTGAAAGGAAGGATGTTCTTGACTTGGTTGACAAATACAAGATGAGGGATATTGTGAGTTTCAAGTATGACTGGAACATTGAAGTGTTGGCCCAGTTTCATGCAACATTCTCCCATGAAGACACAAAAGAGACCATCCACTGGATGACTGAGGGGGTACACTACAAGATTGACTTCACCACTTTGGCCAGATTGTTTGGGTTCAGCAAGGAAGAAAAGGATGCTGAGGTGATCCATTATGAGAAGCACATGAACACCAGTATGATCTCCTCAGCTTATGAGTATGAAGACCTTGCAGATGGCTCCACAACAGCTCTCAAATCTGTCTAGTATGTGCAGAATAAAATGTTCAGGGAGACCATCTATCCCAAAGGTGGGAGTGACTCTACCAGTCTGAGGAGGTTTGCTCCAAATCTACTTGCAAGGATGCTACCTGGGTAAAGCCCTTTTCTTCAATAGGTTCATTTGGTTCAACCTGATAGAGGTAACTGAGAGTGGCAAATGCAACCTGCCCTATGCACCCTACATCATGTATATGATTGAGATGGTGTCAGGGATCAGCTTCAAAAAGGATATGGAACATGTCTCTTATCAAGTGAAGCAATGGCAGCATCAGAAGAAGCAACAAGTAGTTGAAGACTACATCATCAAGAAGGCAGGGTGTGAGCAAGGGGAGCCATGCAGGGCACCCATGCCTGCTGGTCTACACAAGCTGAGGGGCATGGTGAGGGACACCTGGAGGTTTTGCAACTAGACAACAACACAGATGTATGAGATGAGGCAGGACATGAACAAGCTGTTGAAGCATTAGGGGCTACCCTTTAATGCCATGCTGCCTCCTCCACCTATCTTCCTAGAATTTCTTGAGTATACTACTAGTTAAGGTGAATATGAAAGTGAGAAGGACAGAGGTACCCCACTGGCTGAAGAATATAGGCCTGCTGCTCACACTGAAGAAGATGAAGATATTGAGCCCCTGAGTGCTAAAATGGTCAGGCTGAGGAAAGAGGCTGCTGGGAAGAAAGCCATGGGGACTCCCACTCCTGTCAGAGTAAGGAGGAAGTCCACTGCTGGAAGGTCTGTCAAAAGGCCTGCTAATCTCTCCTTTGGATCTGACACTGATCTTGGACTTGATTCTGACAGCACTGTTCCTGAGGCTGAGAAGGAGGAATCTGACTTCAGCGATGGTGGGTGATTCCTTACAGGTCCAAATGTAACTTCCTCTCTTCTTATTCTTCTCTTTTTGTTAATTGTTGACAAAGGGAGAGAAAGATGAAGATTGAGATGATCTGAAGACCTAGCTGGCTGTAGGACTAACAAAACAACATCTTTTGTTCTTTTGGTGAGATGAGAGTGCTAACTGTCTCTTGGGCCTCTCATAAACTCCTGGTGGTAATTTTGTGAACTTGATGTAAACATTTTAGCGTGCCTCTGTTGGCAAGTAAGGATTTGGTCATGGTTGAATCCTTGGGATGTGAAAACATTAAAGCTAATGTGTGATGTGTGTAATAGGGCTAGTGTAAGTGCAATCAAGCCCTAAGTTGGTTTTGGTGAATTAAGTGACCACTTGATTAAAACACTAACACTCTTGTAAAGCATGTGAGCAGGTTATTGATAAATGATATTTATGTGTAAGATCATGCATTTGGCTCACATTGCTAATAAGACAAGGGTGAATCATGGTAATATACATGGAATATTTACAAGCATGCTAAAGATGAATGTCATGATAAGGATTTTACATAAAGCATACAACAAGTGAAGCTAAGCTAAAGAAAAGCAATTATAGAGGAATAATTATATATGGTACTTGGTTGGCCTCTCTATGTTGAGAAAAGCACATTGTGATGAAAGGAGAAGCTTGTAGTATATAATGGGAGTACTAAGTCAAAGTTGAGTATGGCATCAAGAGATTTCACTATTGACACATGATGGAACTTGATGGCCAATATTATGAGTTTACCGAGTAAAACATCAAGGGATTTCACTATTGATACAAGATGGAACTTGATGACCTAGACAATGAGTTTACCAAGTACAATATCAAGTGGATCTCACTCTTACATATTAAATCTTATGAAGAATATTGACTTGTACAAAGAAGCTATTTGCAAGACTTCAAGTATATAACATTGACAAAGGTCATGTGGTTATCTCTTTTGTGATGGACATACAAATAGAAGTTTGCAAAAGCAAGAATAAATGGTATCAATCAAAGGACAAACTATTTGAGTGGCATCTCAAATGGAGTTCTATCTATGGTGCAAAGCTTGACTCAATTGTAGCAAGGATAAGTGATGAAGAGATCAAGATGGCTAAAAAGAGGAACTAAGCAAAGGCTATGGATAACAACCATAAACAAAGTGGCTAGGGTGAAGTTGAGAGCGTCAAGGATTTCGAAGTATCATATCCAAGCCTACTGAGGAAAGTGACAAATTGCATCTAGTGTCATGATTGATATATTGAAGTGGCTTAAGAATTCAAAGTGGTTGATCTCTACTCTATGGAAGAATTCTAAGTCGCTAGCTCAAGGTGGACATGCTCAAGCACATGCATATATTTATTCATCTATAACATTTGCTCAGTTGGTATACATTATTGGAAGCCCTCGGATCATTGAAGATCAATTACCGGCATACCTTGGTGGTTCAAGCTCAAGTGGATTAATTAGGGTTTATATATTATCTTGAGTTTAAGTATGCCATACTATCAAGAAGGATGAATCATTGGTTGGACAACAAACATCAAAAAGTATTCAAGTGAAACCAAGAGAGACTAACTCGTGAGATCAAACCTTAGTAGAGCTCTCTGACCAAAACCAGTCTGACCAGTTTGGCAAATTGGTCTGACCGGTTTGGGCACTGACACCGTCCAATGGCTGGTTGGTTTGCAAACTGGCCTGACCGGTTTTATCTGATAGACTAACGACTAGTTTTGTGTGTGGTGGGTATTTATACCCATGAGCTCCTCTTTGAGGGGTTGTTGGTTCTCCACACTTCTAACACCTTCCAGAACCCTAGCTAACCTCTCCCCAACCTTTCTAAGTGATATTCAAGCCTTTAGTGCCATATCCTTGAGCTGGGTTGAGAGAGTGACTTGTGTGAGAGCTTTAGAGAGCTTAGAAAAGCCTAGTGAGCATCCCACACTTGAGTACTTGCTAATTTCGTTGAAAATCTTTCGAAGCATCTTTTACTCTTGGAGCCCTTGGCCCCTAGATGGCTAGAGGTCTCTTGGAAGCTCCCAATTATGTTGTGACAGCTCCAAAAAGTTTGTAATCGCAAATCAAAGATAGTGGAACACTCCATCTATTGCCTTTGGCGATAGGTGTGAGAGAGGAGCGGATTGAAAGAGATCCCAAAGCCCTTGTGGCTTACCTCAACAATGTGGACGTAGGCCAGCCTTAGTGGCAAGCTGAACCACGGGATAAATCCGGTGTCTTTGTGCTTTTACTTGCTTTACATTCACTTGCATTACCTTAAGTTGTTTCTAGCTTAATCCTTGTGCTTACGCTTCGATCTACCTTGGTGTGCTTGTATTGTGTGCAGGGACTTCATTGACACTCTTGGAAACACATGTGGAAGTCCTACACCAAGTTTGGTTTGAGCTAGAACTCAGAGAGGGCTTTTACCTATATTGTTGGTTTGCTGCCTAGCAAAACCGGTCTGACCTGTTTTGGAAACTGGTCTGACCAATTTTGTTACTAACAGAGGGTTGAAGTTTTTAATCAGTGCGGATTCGTCTATTCACCCCCTCTAGACGACATCAAGATCCTTTCACCTAGATGTTGCTGAATATTTCTATCTGTATCTAGCTGCTATTTTTTGTTATGTTATTGCATTACCCGTGTATGATTGAATGTTGGAGTATCTGTTAAAGACTCCAGAGGTTCTGAGAATTTTTCTAGAGGCTCCAACTCTGGGTTCATCATGAAGGTTCCGGAAACTTTCTCAGAGGTTCCGAACTCTGTTAACAGATAACAATCTGTGTGTATTGACATGCCATATGCATCATGTCTTATTTGTTACACTTCTTTTGCACCCCTCGATGACATGAATACAACATATCCTGTCACTTTACTCACAATGTATACAATTCAAATGTCATATGAGACATATCACTCTATTTAAAATGGACATGCATACATTGAGGGGGAGACTTGTATTCAAATCATCAAAAGCTCAATCTTTCAAATTAAATTGTAAACTTTAATTGGGTTGTCAACATTTACCAAAAAGGGGGAGACTGTAATAGCAATCAAGCCCTATGAGGGTTTTGGTGATGTTGACGACACAATTAAAGAGCTAATGAGCCTTTGATTATATTGTGCAGTACAAGAACATATTACTGGTGCAAAAGAAAGAAAGGAGACCCCTCAATTACATGAAGACGGATTCCTATGCTCTTTGGAGGATTTTATTTATTTTATCTTTTGAATTTGAGTATAGGACAAGCCGTACTATCAAGAGGGATACTAATGGTGAGTTTTGGTGGATTCAAGTGCTCATAGACCATCTATCCTAATCCTAACCAATTCCTTGAAGAGAGAGATCTGCTGCTGTCTTGCCCCTGTTTTTCCTATGTTCGGAGGTTCCGACTTTAATCTCGGAGGTTCCGACTGTACAGGCTACACTCAGCAGAGGTTTAAGGGTTTGGAAGTTCCAAGATTTTTCTCGGAGGTTCCGAACTTTGAAATTTGACCGTTACTGCTCTAGATCTGGGGGCATTTATACTCCTTGGTCCCCCAACGGTCATTCTCTCTTCTCCCCCGAACATTAACTCTTGCTAACCTCATTCTCTCACCTAGCATTGGCTCCCAACCTACTCTCCTCTAAATCCTTGCCTAGCATTGATTGAGAGTGGGGATTCAAGTGAGATTGTGAGCAAAATCCTTGTTTCTTAGTTCTTGAGCACTGGGAGAAGCTCTAGCAAGCTTGGTGGATCTTTTACTCTTGGAGCCGTTGCTCCTAGACGGCTAGAGGTTCTTGGAAGCTCTCCAACCCGACTTGTGGAAGATCCATGGTGTTTGTACTACCCCTTGTGAATCTAGTGGAAAGTCTCCACCTATTACCCTAAGTGATAGGTGAGAGAGGAGTGGATCTTTGTAGTCCTTAGCCTTGGTGGCTTCCTCAACAACGTGGACGTAGGCAAGACTTTGTGGCGAGCTGAACCACGGGATAAACCCTTGTCTCATGTGTGTTGTGATTTATATACTTGCTCATCGTTGTTCATGCTTGTTCTTGACTAGATATATTAGGGTTTGTTTCCAATCTACTTGTTTGTAGTGCTCTAGTTGGTTCCTTGCTTATAGATCATCTTGCTAGGTCTTAAGAGTCTCCTAGAATTTGCTAGATCTGTTTTCATCAAGTTATCCACAGTATTTTCGTATCCTCTCTGTTCTAACGGATCTCAAAACTTCTGTGATTATTTTCGGAGGTTGCCCCATTCGGATGTTCCAGAAATAAACTCGGAAGTTCAAACCCTGACGTCTTTGCAGAAAAAAGTTTAAATTTGTGTGCAGGCCTATTCACCCCCCCCACCCCTCTAGGCCACATCGCCTTGATCCCTTCAGAGAAACAAGCAACTGATGCATTGGTAAAGTATTTTGCTAAATTCTCCTTGTTGCTATTCTCACCATCACGGTCGGTTCTTCAGATCGTTGGACCTCATCCTTTTCAGTGCCATGACTGTACGACGTCGTGACGTCGCTCTGCCATCTCTTTTCCGCGGCCACGATCTCGTCACCGAGACCTCATGGACCGACCCTTGTCGAGCCCCGCGCTGCCACCACCGGATTGCTCCATCGGCCCCTACCTCGGGTAGTTTTGGATGACCGTTGCGGCCCCACTGCGACCATAAAAAGGAATCCCTCCGTCGAGACCGCCAATACCAAGCCTCGCATCCTTTCGAGCTCGACACCACCATCGCTCTTTGTTCTCCCTCCGGCTAGTTTTTGGCCAACCTGCCACTAGCCCATCTCTCTCGTCTACTCCGTTCCTCGCCGAGCAAGCTGTCCCTCCGACTTCACTGACGACGTTGAGAAGAAACTCGGAAGTAGGTCAGGAGAAGAACTCAAGCCTGTGCTGCTTTCCATGACTCGGTTCTTGGAGGTGTTCGAGTCACTTCACTAGACGCTAGTAGTGATGTATCTCTACGTCGCAGGCATAATCTGTCTGCTCTTAGTTTTTCATGTACACATTCATCGCCCCCTTCCTCATGAACGGCGTTGAGGTAGCGAGGGATGCACCATGTATCTTTTGTCCTATCTGAATTCTTGATGTCGAGAAGTGTAATTGGATATATCTTTCTCCCTTGTAGCCCCTGGCATGTTGGAATGGATTGCTCTAATCTTGTTGTCGAATCTCGGGACGAGATTCTTTTTAAGGAGGGTAGGCTGTGACGCCCCAAGTTTTTAATTAACTTCATTAATGTTAATGACCGAGTCAAGCATGTTGACTCGAGTCAAACCTTGGTCAACCTGGGTCGTCACCTTGAAAACCTCGCCAACAATCACAAATGACCCTCTTAATCTATTCAACTCACAATTGTAGTCAAACCTTGGCCAAAGGCACAGACAAACCCTATTTAAACCCCTATGTCTTTGAACTTCCTCCGGAACTTTTGCCGCGTCCTCCAAATTTCACCTAAACACTTCAAAATCTCCCAATATAAAAGTTTTTCAGTTTTTCGAGGGATACAACTTTTCTTTTGGGTGGCATTTTAAATTATGAGTGTATAAGGGTGAAAAACTTGGTCACTTGCAGTAAACACTATTCATTGGCACAAAAAAATCAACTTTGCCTACCGTTCCGGCTCAAACCATTGAGGAAAACATAGGTCAGCCTTTGTAAAAGTTGTAGATTGATCTTTGATCTACAACTTTGCTATTTGTCCCTTAGTGCACTTCAGTTCAAATTTTTGGAGAAACTGGAAGTCGAATAGGGCTAGTTGGAACATCTTGGGCAATGTCGCACCGCGCTGCTGCGTCCCCATGCTCCAGAGCGCCACGTTGTTGACGGTGAAATTCTGTCAACCTAGCCATGAGTTTACCTTCGGTTTTGACATGAGTTTTATACTTTATCCATTGGTACTAACCCCCTTGGTATAACAAGTTCATTCGTGCATGTTGGTTTTGGAGTTTAGTGTTTATGCAGGGTTTTGACGTAGGAAGCAAGACTTCCGGGATAAGTTCATCAAGCACCTTGTGACAAGACCTTGAAGCCCCATACAAGTTATGAAATGAAGCAAACTTGACTCCAAGAAGCCCAGGAACCAAACCCGAGAAGATGACAAACTCTGAGGACCTATCTAGAAAAGTGCCGAATCTTGCGGGACAAGGAGCTACGTCCAACTCGGAGAGAAACTGACGACAAGGGCCCACATGTAGAAGGGGGAAGGATCTAGAAGACTCGGGAACTGACGCCACGCGAAGGAGGTAGACAAGCGGTCGGGGTGGGCCCGGGCCGGTCGGCCCGGCCCATTCCAGGGCCCAGTCTCCTCCCCCTTTGACCTAGCCGCCATTCGGGCAATAGGGTCAAGAGCCACGCATCGATCAATTCGTCATCGGCCGCCGAGGAGCAGAGAAGAGAGGGACACCATCCCGGAGAGGATAGGGTCGAGCTAGTTGACTAGGGTCTCCCTAGCCGACATGGAAACCTTGCAAGGAAGACCACGTCGGAGTTCCCGGAGCTAGAAGCAAGATCAAGGTAGGATCCCGGTGGTGATCTTGTTCATATATCATTGTACTAGTTGATGTATCAAGTTGAATCCGATTCCTAGTGACTAAGTGTTTCTCCGAAGTCTTCGTTTTCGATCGGCTTTGCTTATTTTAGATCTATTCTCAAGATAGATCACATAGGGTGTTCTTGTGCCGCTGTGGCTGGAGGTGCACGCCTGATCTTTCGAAAGAACTCGACTTGTCCTCGGACTCGCCCTAGACTACATGCATGAATAGGAGTACGTTGTGACAGAACGAGGGCTCTGAAAGGCGGGCGTTTTCGGAGTCGGACGGGAAACCACGGTTTAAGGAGGCTTCTAATGAGATTTGATTTTCTACTTCTTCTTTCGCTTGGAACTTCAATAATAGGCTCAACCCGATCTCTCTAGATCGGTTTATCTACCCCCTCTATCTTTGTTACCTCTGGCCTTTAGTAGATTAGATTCATTCTTGTGTTGATTCTTATGATTAGATGCATTAGGGTTTTATCTCTCGAAGATTGAAGTTGCTTGGCATTACTATATCGTCTCTTGCGTCACACATTTGTTCCACGGATTCGATACCTTGGGTTCACCACTCGAGGGAAGAAGGGTCCCTTGACTACAATGGAAGACTTGTCCACTTGCAAGTCTAAACGAACTTTGATACAACTATTAACCGTCAACAAGCCCCTTTTTCTGGCGCCGTTGCCGCGGAACAAGTGATCAAGATTTGATCTTTTATTGCTTTTTTGTGATTTTCAGTTTTCTTTTAAGTTTTTCTTTTTGCATCTACTAAACTTTGATCATCCTCAAAATAAATCTAATCTAGTTTGTCTAACCCTAGTTTTCTTAGATTTGTTTTTACTTTTGTTTTTGCATATTTTGTTTATCGCTAACCCTAACAGGAGATGGACGGCTACCTCTCCAACAAACCCGAAAATTTTGTGGATGATCCAGAAAAACTTTATAGGCTAAAGATACGTGAAGCACATCAAGCTAAAAAGCTGGATTTTGTAGATTCGAAGTCAGAAGACAAAGGATCGAAGGAATCTCCGAAGAATCCACCACCTCAAAGTCCTCGGGAGAATCGACTTCCACCAATGGGTGAACAACCGCCGCAAGAACGCAATATCGGGGAGCTATTCACCCCGGACATCATCGACCTACCAATCTTGAACCTTGAGGAGATCAGAAAGCCGTTCGAGATCAATACCTCAACAATCTGCATGGTGCAACATTCGCCCTTCACCTGTAAAGAGAATCCGAACCTTCACCTCCAAGCGTTCATTCAACTATTCCAGACTTTCAACATGGACGGGGTGACTCAAGACCAAATGAGGGCAAGGCTTTTACCATTCTCGCTACTCGAGAAGGCTTTGCATTGGTTCCACTCTCAACTGGCGGAGACAGTGCAAAATTGGAACGCATTGATGAAGGCCTTCGTGAAGGAATACTACTCGCTGGGTAAAACTCAAAGCTTGCATAATAAGATTGCCACTTTTGCTCAATATCCCACGGAAACTATCTCGGAGGCATTCGAGCGCTTCAATGAGTACACTCAGGCGGTTCCACATCACAAGTTCCCGAAGGAAGACCTCATGCAAAAGTTCTATCAAGGACCCACCATGGCGTCAAGGACGATCATCGATGCATCGGTGGGAGGATCTATCATCGAGCTTACGCCGACCGAAGCTTTCACTCTATTCAAGAAGGTCGCGGATAATGACACATGGGCGTCATCCGGACGCCTACTTCTGGTTCAACCCACAGGAACGTCAAAGGAGTCTTGCAAGTGGAGAAGGAAAATATTCTTGAAGGAAAGATCGATTCATTCATGCGGAGGTTGGAGAAGATGGAGATAGAAAAGACGGAGGCTCCAGACTTGAAGGCTGCCGAAGCAAGATCCACATGCGACGAGTGCGGAGAATATGGCCATGTCCACAAGGATTGTCCAAAGGAAGCCAAGGTGCTCGACTACATGAGGAAGGGAGAATTGTCGAACTTCCACTATGGGCAAGGTAGACCTCAATTTAATGCAAGCTCATCCATTCCGAATTCGGTTTCACTTCGTATGCAATTGAAGGACTTCATGGAGGAGCAAGCTAAGATCAACAAGGACACCATCACCAAGTTCAAGGCCATAGACAAGGTGTTGGAGAACATCGATACCAAAGTGACGGAAGTCGAAAGCTCCAACCATCAAGTGCTCAACATGATGAAGATGCTCTAGACGCAACTGGGACAACTTGTCGGGTGCCTCACCAATAATGAAGGGAAGCTTCCAGGACAACCTAAAGATCCCGAATCAGTGAAGGCTATTCAAACACGTTCGGGAAAGGAGACTGAAGATCCGGAACGTTCCGCGGGAGCAAGGAAGCCTAAACCATCTGCCGAGGCGGAGGTTTGCTAAGGAGGAAGTTACGGGGATCGTCACTGAAGAGCCCGAGTTTGAGATGCCGGGAGAAGACATGAAGATACCACAACTCAAGCCACGCTACTTCTGAGGTAAACTTGATAACCACTTTGAGAAGTTTGTGGAGGTTGTGCGTAGACTTAGCATCAACATGCCATTATTGGATGCCCTTCAAGTACCTACATATTCTTGTTACTTCAAAGACATACTTGCAAATAATTATGAGATAGCAACACTCGGGGTAGATCATGTCAAGATGTCCGAGGAGTGTAGTGCCGCTAGTGCTAATGGGCTAGAGAAGCAAAAGGACCCCGGATGCCCGACAATTCCTTGTTCCATTAGTTCATTCAAGTTCGAGAAGGCGTTATGCGACCTTGGAGCAAGTGTGAGTGTCATGCCAAGAGATGTGTTCGAGAAGCTACGCCTACCGTTGGAGCCTACGGGTATGTGTTTGGAGTTGGGTGATAACTCCATTCGCTATCCCATGGGCATCGCCGAAGATGTGCCCGTGAAGGTCGGACACCACTTCATCCTCGTCGACTTCGTGGTGCTCAAGATGGGAGAGAGGGAGAAGCCACCGCTCATCCTTGGGAGGCCTTTCCTCAAGAACGTGGGAGCTACTATTGATGTTGGCAAGGGGGAGATCATGTTCGACATTAACGGAGAAAGGAGTTCCTTCAAGTTTCGACCACGCCTCGAGGTATGCAATATGATTGAAGTTAAAAATGTTCCACCTCATCGTCGTGTTGTTAAGGAAGAACCAAGGAAGAAGAAAGGACTGAAGAAGAAGAAAGAGCCGAAGAAGAAGGACGTGAAGAAAGTCAAGGAAGATGTTGCATCCGTCAAGACAAAGGAAGAAAAGCCGCCTATGAAGACCAAAAAATGATTAAGCCGAAAGATAAGCTCGTTCCCAAGATGGTGGGGAAGTGGGTACCCAAGATTGCAACGCCCACAAAGAGCGTTGATCCGAAGTTATCAAGAGAAGAAGTCTAGCCATGGACTATAAACGAAGCGCTAGGCGGGAGGCAACCCGTTTCGTCGAGTCAAGAATAAGCTACCGGGAAGACAACCCGATTCCAGTTTTTTCGAGTTTTTAATTCAGTTTTGAATTTTAATATGCAAAGACATTAGACTTAGAAGTGGTTGAACAATATTAGAGATATAATTCTTGGTTGAATATTTTGCTTGATCATAAACCCTTTACTTGAACCCTCCTATGTGTTTGTTTGCTTCTTTTTGAGAAACCACCACCAAATAAATTCAGAACCTAACTCAACCATTCATCTTCATTATAATGTTGTGGTTGACTTGTTTTTCATGCTAAAAGCACACGAGTAGAGCCACGACTTGTACCTAGGTGCTAATTAAATTTCAGCACGTGGTAGGACTCGCCTGAACCTAGAAACTAAACTTTTGGTTGGTTTAAAAATCTATATCCTTGGTTTCTCTAGGATTAGAATTTTTCTAAGCCTCATTTAATTTTATTACATTCAAAATCTCTCTCATTTAGCAAAAATAGAACCTAAACCTATGCCTCCATGATCAAGCCGATAAAAGTTTGCTCTCAACCAATGAAGGCAAACTATACCGATGAGACCGATACAATGTAGTCAGAAAATATTTTCGACTTACATTTGTTTTTAATGGTTTAAAAACTTCTCTAAATTTATGCTTGAGCTTTACCATAGCTATGAAAACATTTTTAATTTTCAAAATTAGAGTAGTGCTTAGCCATAAGACATGCTTAGAGGGAGGCAATCTAGTTAAAGTTAATCATACATGCACCATTGGATGCCCTTTCAACAACTTTCATCAAGACCACATGCAGAGGACAAGCATGGGTGGGCAGCAAGCATAACTTTGTAGGAAATTCATGGTGACATGTGAAGCAAGTGGAGCAAGGGAGCATGGACATGACTTAAAGCATGAAGCATCAAGTGGAAGGACCAATAATGCAAGAAAAGGAGTGGACGAGAGCGTTTGGGCGGTGCAACTCGTGGAGCATGCGGGCAAGAAAGTCACGAAGGAGAGAAATGATTGTGCTGGAAGAAAACCGAGCCAGGGAGGGGCACTCGGCCACCCAGGCCGGTCGGCCCAGGCCGGCCGGCCTCCCCTACAAATAGCACCCTCGGTGCCCGTCTTTTGCAGGCAAGCATCCCTCTCCTTCCTCAGTTTGCGTGCTCAAGTTTTCGTGCCCAGAACCACCGTAGAAATAGCCATCCTTCCCAAGATTGATAGCTCAAACAATTCACACCCTTAATCCACTCAAAGTCCACATTCCGAAGTAATTTTTAAGTGCCCAGTTACCGGTTGCAACCCGGAATTTTAGTGGAGAGAAGAGTGCTGCAATCTGAGGACCAGGAGCGTCCCGGTGGTCGGTGGATGACCACTCATCAGTGATGAGTGATTGACAACGGGTGTTGGACTGACTCTTGGCTCAGTGCGCAGGTGTAGGTTGCGGCCTAGTTCGTGTTGTCGCAGGTGAAGAACGGGCGCGAAAGGTCTTCAGCCTTGAGGGGCCTCCGGGAGATGGAGAGACAAGTAGGCTCGGTTCGAGGGACCGGTGGACGGCGGGACTAGGTGCGGGCCACATGGTGGCGAGACGAGCAAAACGAAGTCATGGACGATCGAGCCGGTGCACGGTGGCGGTCGAGTCAAGAGGCTTGGCGGGAGGCCGGGCCAAGCACGCGGGGTTTGGTGGTTTGCCCACAAAACCATCGGTGGACGGTTTCTTGGTTTGGGCCTCAAAACTAAGTCCGAAGGCCCAACACGACGGAGACGGGATCCGGGCGTGTCGGGAAGCTTCGAAGCGGAGGACACGCGGCGGGATCGCATGGCTTGCGTCGGGAGGACGCGGGGTGCGGCAAAGGCGTGGCCGTCCGATAGCAAGACCCACAAACATTACTTAAATGCCCTTGTGTGGGTTGTATCGCCAGTAGTTGAGTTAGGGGTAGTCGAGTCATTTCCCACACCGGCGGGACCCGATACATAAGCCATGAGTGTGTGTGGATGGCTCTCTCTCTGCGACTTAGGGTTTCATTTCCCCCCTTCCATTTCTCTTTTTTCTTGGACTATTTTCTTCTCCATTTTCTCTAGGCTAGCATGAGAGCTTCATGAGAGATTTGTTGAGAGGGATGGATGCTAGGGCGGCATGCTAGACCTTGTGAATCTTTCCTGGTTTGTATAGAAGATTCGGCGTTGTGAATTTCGTGGTATTTTTCGTGCTTGTTTTTGGTGCTTTTGTTCTGGGTGTGGTTCCGCGGATTTGAGTGGATTTTTCCCCGGATTTCTTTGAGGGAAACATGGATGGATGTCTTGTGCATCTTTGGGATTGATCTTGTGCGTTCAAACGCCGGGAAACCACTTCGATTCAAGGATTTTTGTTCGGAGCTCTAGCTTTTTGTGGTGTTCAAAGGATCCGCAATTCCCGGTGTTTTAGGAAGTTAGGATATGAAATTTTTGGGGTATAGCATCCTTGTTTGACTCTTAACTTGTCCCCAAACCCTTATCTCAATAGCTTCTACCATTTGGGAGATCCGGTGATGGATTGGAGGAGTTGACCTTCGGGGTCGAGCAGTTTTCTGCTCTGTGCGTGCCTCGCGGACGGTCTGCGTGGACCTGGCGGACGGTCCGTGCCGTGCGTGTTCGTCGCGTGTTCTTCGTGTTCTTGCTTGGCTTCGCTTTCGATCCGCGGTGGTTTCGAGTTTTTGTTGGGCGAAGTTTCGAACGGTCCGCGTGTGCTGGGCGGACGGTCCGCGGGTGCCTAGCGGACAGTCCACGTGCTCCCCGCGGACGGTCCGTTATTCGCGGTGCGTCTCTGGAGGTTCTGGTGTCTTTTTCGGACAGTCCGCAGCTCAGGCCGGGCGGTCCGCGGCAAGGGTGCGGACAGTCCGCGATACCCTACCGGACAGTCCGCGCGGCCTTTGTGGACCGTCCGCCCCGCCTGGCCAGACAGTCCGCTAGAGGCTGGCAGCTTTGTTCCTTGGTTCGATTCCTTCCTCCTTCTTTCGTCCTTCCGCGTGTGCTTCAAGGAATCGTTCCTAAGACCAGAGGTTGATCCATAACCTCGTTGTCTTGGCGATTGGTGTGTGATTCGATCCATCGCTCGTGTGCGACTGGGTTTTGTCTAAGGTATAGGCCGGGTTCTTTGAGAAGAATTTTTACCAGCTCCTATTCACTCCCCCCTCTCTAGTCGCCATCCGATCCTTCACAATCATGTGGAAGAAAACCACAAGTCTCTTCACCAAGAACAAGGGGTCATCTTCATCCAAGCCATCTTCGATGACGTCTTCGAGGAGGCACTCAGTTTCTGAGTCTCCTCGGAGCATGGAGGACACGGCACCGCCAAGGAGGAACGGCACTCTCTTCCTCGGTGGCATGAGAGCAACAAGGAGCACGTCCATGAGGTTTACCGAACCTCAAGGGTGTACGGAGGAGATGCCCGTCCCGCCTCGTTGATCGACCTGTTTATCAGCGCCACCTCCATACACTCCGCGGTACTCCACATATGGCTTCATCATATTGTCAGAGGAGGAGGAGAAGAAACTCTCTCGCCTCGAGAAGAGGCTTGTGGCAAACGTCGATTTCGACGATCAAGCTTTCAATGCATTTGGTTTCGGCACCGACATATATTATATGTTGGGGCACCTTGGATGGGTGCAATTCTCCAACGGGGTGTCGGAAACACCCACAAGGAGTTTGCCTTGGAAATCCTGATGACTATGGTGCCTATCCTTGATGAGGGGGAGAAAAGTTTATCATTACATTTGGAGGGAATCCAACAAGTGGTACCCTACGAGTATATTAGGGAGCTACTTGGGTTCCAAAAGGAAACTCCGGAGAAAGTTGACATGCTGGATGGCATGTTGGATGGATTCTGGAATTTAATCTCCGGAGAAGCCCACCAACAAAGCAATTCCATCTGCAACCCTGTTATCCAAGTATACCGACACGGAGTTGAATTGGCTCTACTCGGCTTTAATTGCCAAGCAGCCAATAGACCCCTCATACCTTATGATCAACCGATGGTGTTGCGAGGCAACATCGGGATCGGGAGATATTGGTTCGAGGTGCTACCTCTCTATGTTGGTCATCTCCTTAAGGCCGGGGATTACAAGGAATCCCGAATATCTTTTACCCGGGACCCCTCTCAGATTTGAATATTTAAAGCAAGGAAAATATATTAGTGGAGATGAGAGAGGAGGCTTTCATGTGGCCAAGGTGAATCTACCCCTTCCGGACCCTAGACTTAGGCTTTTCATTCAAGGGAAGGAAGATTGGTTGGAGGAGGGACTCCTTGTCCCGGCGAAGAAGAATAAAAGAGGAAGAATTGTAGAGGAGGGATCTTCCTTCGCGCAAGTGGGTAGTGCACAACCAAACTATGTGCCACCATTCGGAGGAATCCCTACTCCGCCAAATTATTATGGAGGGCCAATGATGCAAGCATGGGGTCCAGCTATGCCCCCACAAAATTATGTGGTGCCCAAACCTTTGCAGAGCCCTACACACAATACCCCCAACCACAACAAAGCATGGCCATAATTGGAGGGTACGCTGCGAGAAATATGCAAGACGTCGCAGCCATCTAATCCAACGCGGCTGAACATGGTGAAGGCAATGCAAATATTGCCTACGAGCTTGGGCGTCTTCACCTAGTACCGCCGGATCAATTCGTTGGAGGGGATGTCCAAACCTTCTATGAGCAAGGGTACAACTACCAAGATTACCAATACCAACCACCGGCGGAAGATTGAGAAGGAGGAGCTTTAGTTTTCTTTTATTTTCCCTTTTTTCTGTAATTTTCAGCTTGTGTTTGCGTAGCGTTTTCAGTTTTTATTTAAATTTCAGCAAGTGTGTTAGTTTATTTTCAGCATGTACTTCAACTAGTTTTCATCATTAATAAAGTCACCTTGTTTATACCTTTGGAAAAAGTTATGAAATTTGTGTCATGGTGATATATGATTATAATTGCCGCTTTGTTTATCTTTGTAATTGATTTATGCATGTTAAAACTATTGCTCTCTTAAAAATGCAAATCTGAATTTATCTAAATGCTAGCTTAATCTTTAGCAGATGTTATGATTAAAATGAGGACCCATAGTGTTTTATGTGCTCTCAAGTTGTAGATAGATTAAAGATGGTTTTTATGCATAAAAATAATGCTAACCTTGTCATGAATATCACTTGTGTGTTGTTCTACCTATCCAAAGCCTTATATATATTTGAGTGCATAAACCTTAGTGTACAAGATTTATTTTTGAGTGAGTTATTGCAGGCCATGATTTCTCTAGCCCGAGACTAGGAAGCTGGTCATTCTGTTTTTGTGTATCTATCTTATTGCTAGCCTCTTATCCGTGCATTGTGTATCCCCACATCGGAGATCTCACAAACCTCGCCGGATATCCATCCTTAAAACCAAACATCATCTTTTGTGATTACCTCCTTGACCACAACCGATCGTTGAGGATGGATCATCAGTTCAAGGAAGATTGCAAGACGGTGCCACGATTGAAGATTTCAAGTATCTCTCCAAAGGAAAAGTATTCCCGTTACCTACCTTATTTTATCACCTCTTTGCCCGCGGACGAGCAAACGTCTAAGCATGGGGGAGGAGGGGAGCAAATAAAAAATTGATGAGAAAGAAAAAGAGAAAAAATGAGAAAGAGAAAGAAAGAAAAAATAAAAAGAAACAAATATATATGTAAGAAAAAAAGAAAAAAATATGAGTATGCGTAAAAATAAAATAAAGTGAACTCCCCGGCTCTCTAAAGTTCATTAGGAATTTCAAAGCTTCAAGATTAAAAGATCCATACTCATTTTCCAACCATGTGCAATCCGATAATGATGACTTCCTTTGTGCCTCGGGATCACTCTTGCCATTTGCACATGTCCACCTATCTCAAGTGTGTGTATTTTTCTCTTTCCCCTCCTTGACTTAACATTATTTTCCAATGACCTTTTTGACGAGTCTCGGTAAGACCATGAGAAGCTTGTCTTGTTTTGACAACATCTCATTTATAATATCTTGGTAGGATTAAACTTTCCCAAAGCTCCATATAAAGCCTACCACTTATATATGTTATGAGAGGGAAAGGAGTAGAATAAATAGGCTTGAGAGACAAAGTGAGACGAGAGTTCATGAGCAATATGCAAGATGATTCAAATTTGTGAACATGGTTTAGCTCTTTTCATCTCGTTCTTTATTTCAAAATTTCGAGATCCGTTTAAACTTTGGAGCATGTTAATACTTGTGGGATAAGCTTAATTAAGAATCTACCCTCCGTAGAGATGAGGGCTAGTACATTATGGAACTTTAAGGAATTAAAATTTTGAGAGCATTATGTTTTCTTATGTATGATCAAGTGCAAGGTTTAAACAATGAAGGGCAATGATGATATCCATAAAAGGCTTACTCGAGGACGAGCAAGGTTTAAGCATGGGGGAGATGTTGACGGTGAAATTCCATCAACCTAGCCATGAGTTTACCTTCGGTGTTGACATGAGTTTTATACTTTATCCATTGGTACTAACCCCCTTGGTATAACAAGTTCATTTGTGCATGTCGGTTTTGGAGTTTAGTGTTTATGCAGGGTTTTGACGTAGAAAGCAAGACTTCCGGGATAAGTTCATCAAGCACCTTGTGACAAGACCTTGAAGCCCCGTACAAGTCATGCATTGAAGCAAACTTGACTCCAAAAACCCTAGGGACCAAACCCGAGAAGATGACAAACTCTGAGGACCTATCTAGAAAAGTGCCAAATCTTGCGGGACAAGGAGCTACGTCCAACTCGGAGAGAAACTGACGACAAGGGCCCACATGCAGAAGGGGGAAGGATCTAGAAGACTCGGGAACCGACGCCATGTGAAGGAGGAAGGCAACTGGCCGCGGTGGGCCCGGCCGGTCGGTCCGGCCCATTCCAGGGCCCAGTCGCCTCCCCCTTTGACCTAGCCGCCATTCAAGCTATTTATAGCCCCGAGGTCAAGAGCCACGCATCGATGAATTCGTCATCGGCCGCCCAGGAGCAGAGAAGAGAGGGACACCATCCCAGAGAGGAGAGGGTCGAGCTAGTTGACTAGGGTCTCCCTAGCCAACGTGGGAATCTTGCAAGGAAGACCACGTCAGAGTTCCCGGAGCTAGAAGCAAGATCAAGGTAGGATCCCGGTGGTGATCTTGTTCATATATCATTGTACTAGTTGATGTATCAAGTTGAATCCGATTCTTAGCGACTAAGTGTTTCTCCGAAGTCTTCGTTCTCGACCGGCTTTGCTTATTTTAGATCTATTCTCGAGATAGATCACATAGGGTGTTCTTGTAGCCGCGGTGGCTAGAGGTGCACACCTGATATTCCAAAAGAACTCGACTTGTCCTCGGACTCGCCCTAGACTACCCGCATGAATAGGAGTACGTTGTGACAGAACGGGGGCTCTGAAAGGTGGGCGTTTTCGGAGTCGGACGGGAAACCACGGTTTAAAGAGGCTTCTAATGAGATTTGATTTGCTACTTCTTGTTTCGCTTGGAACTTCAACAAAAGGCTCAACCCGATCTCTCTAGATCGGTTTATCTACCCCCTCTATCTTTGTTACCTGCGGTCTTTAGTAGATTAGATTCGTTGTTGTGTTGATTCTTATGATTAGATGCATTAGGTTTTATCTCTCGAAGATTGAAGTTGCTTGGCATTTCTAGATCGTCTCTTGCGTCACACATTTGTTCCACAGATTCGATACCTTGGGTTCACCACTCGAGGGAAGAAGGGTCCCTAGACTACGATAGGAGACTTGTCCGCTTGCAAGTCTAAACGAACTTTGATACAACTATTAACCATCAACACACGCGCCTACGCCGCATGGCGTCCCCTCCTTCTCAACATCCGGACCCCACGCCGGCCGCGCCCCGAGGTCTTACGCGGCCGAGCGACCCGAAAGCCCGCGCCCCACCGCATGTCGACCACATGCGCGCGCCGCGCCGGGCCCCCCGCCCGCGCCGATGGCCGGCCGGCGTCCCACACGCCTACCCCCGGCCGGCCCCTCCTTCCCTCTCTCCTTACTTCGTAGCGAAGGCTAGGACGCTCGCGCACCCCCTATAAATGATGCCACCCCTCTCGTCGCCCGTGCACACGCGGTCGCTGCCTCCCCGAGTGTTGCCGCCGCCCGTGACCCCGCCGGCGGCTAGTTCACCCCTCGCGCTCCATCCTCCGGTCGCATAGCCCCTCAATCACCTTCCCTAGGACCGGCCGGAGCTCCCATCGACACACCTTGCCTCGGTCAGGGCCGTGATTTCACCGAGCAGCCGCTCCCGGCGGCCGCCACCGTCCCGCGCGCCGGCGGGTGGGCTCGCCGGAGCCGGCCCCGCCCATCTATGGTCTCAAATCGGGCCCTTGGTGAGCCACGGTGCCTTCCCCCACCTCTTCCCCGCCGTCTCTGCCGCCGGGCTCGCCGAATTCGGAGAGCCGCACCACCCCCGTCCATGTGGACCCAATTGCAAGGGGGGAATTGTTTCTAGGGACCTTAGCGCAAACCAGGGGGCTTTTCGTGAGAGATTGCAACTTCTAGGGGCACGTTCGAAAGTTTGATTCTTAAATAGTAAATGGCTTTTGGCTGATCTTGTAAAATTCATAGAAAATTGTAGCAAAAACAGAAAATAGCAAGCCCAATTTTGTTGGATTCATTGTAAAAAACCCTACAACTTTTGTAAAGCGTGACCACGCTTTTTCTAGATAATGTTTGCATGAAAATAGAAGATTGTAAAACCTAGATCCGTTGTAGTTCGAATCCACAAGTGGTCCGTACCTAAATTTTGGATATGTTGTGTGTTATGTCATTCCTAGCTTTCGTGCTAAACATTGCACAAAGTTACTATGTAGATCTTGTATTGTGAATTGTTTTGTATTTATGCTTGAATTTGTTTTAATGATTTTTGTAGCTAAAACTAATTAGATTTTTGTGCTCAACTTCTCGCATGTGATCTTGTTATGCCTAAATGCACCTCGATGAATTAATCATAATTTTATATTTGCCGAAATATTTATTCTTGAAATATGCTTGATTTCTTTGTAAATGCATAACCCGGATCTATGGTAGCTCTAGGTATATATGTTACATGCCTAGCTTAGTTTTGAACTAGAGGTCATGTGTGAGAAAGTTGGAATCATTTTGATGTGTATTTTTATTTATATGCATTTATCTTGCTTTAGTAGCTAACTTTTGTTATTTTAAGTATGTTTAATTTCATAGCTCTCTTAAGTGTGCATGTGTGTGCAAGTGGCTTTTTATAGGTTTGTAGTGCTTCATAAACACTTCCACTGAATTTTTATTAATTTATTTTGTGAATAAAATGATAGAAGCCAATTAAAGCTTAATATTTTATCAAATGAGAAAATCACCACATCTACACCTAATGGCTTTATAAGTGTGACGTAAATCTTGTTAAAAAGCTGAGTGCCATCAATCCCTTGCTGTTTGTGAAATTAGATCAAATTTATTTGCTTAAATATGTACACGATCACTATTAAAAGGATTAAAAGAATAAACCTTCACATATGATAACCTTAATGAAAAGAAATCTTAATTAAATGTTTGCCAAGGTGAATATGGCCAACAAGAGTTGGGTGTAACAATTAATCTCTCACTCCACCCGAACCCCCGCATCGCATGCCGTGTAGGGCTTCCCGACGGTAACTACGTGCTCGTGTCGAAAGCGGGGAAGGAGGAGGCGACGTGGACTTGCGGTACGTGGAAATGAGCGAGGACACCGAGGACCCCCGAGCTAAGCGTGCCGACGAAGGCAAGCCCCGGTGCATTGACCTATATGTTTTTGAAAAGTACATAACTCTCTATGGATGTTTGTGCATTTACGTTCGGAGAGCTGAAATGAAACCCTAGATGCATGATCCCTAGGTACCTATGTCTTTACTAGTATGATAGGTCGGCAAATGCTATGCTATAGGACCATTACAAGTCGAGTGATGCTTGTCACTCGTGAGAATAGGTACTTATGTTGGAATCATGAGATCTCCTTAAATGGATTGCTCATGTGGTAAGAGCATGGGATGTGTGCTCCGGTCCAATGGCTTTCGTGGCTTAAGTGTTTGAACGTACTAAGCACTTGTCGGGAATGGGACCGGTAAGCCTAGTACCTTAATGAGGAGGTAAGGGATTTCACCATCACTTATCTTGGGATGCATCCGACGCCTAGCTACCAAGGTGGTGCACGTGTGATTACGGGTGCCTCGTGGGGTATGCCAGATAGCCGATACCAAAGACCTTGGCCTTTTATCCCGAACCGAGGATTTTTGGGAACCGCCTGGTTGGTGGGCTCTTGGTGAGTACACCCTACCGTGTGTTTAAGTTTACCTTGCAAGGTTTAAATCAACTGGTTGTCGGCCTCTGAGGTTATCTGGGACTACTTATCCAATAGCCATGATATCCCTAATGATGGAACTTGGTAAAAATTTATGCTTGATTAATTGTATTGCACAACTTATGCTTGCACTAGCTTGCTGACTTAGAAAAGAGTAATCAACTAGAACTTGTGCTAAAATCTTGAAAGTAAAGACATACTCTTTGTTGCTTTTTAGCAAAAGAAACCCAGTGGCCAAAAAGCCTTTCATGTCTAGAGTTCTTGATGTAGTTGTCACCGACGGTAAGTCTTGCCGACTCGGCCTTGCTTTAATCGTTGTTCCGAGGTAATGCTTTTGGTGATGTGTGGCCCGTAGAGATCCCGCCTGGCCGGGAGCTAAAGTGGGTGGAAGACGGTGAATGAAGGCATCATGACGGGCCTCCTTTGAGGCAACTCGCGCCGTTTAGTTTAATTTCCACCGTTTTCAAAACCGTGAACTTTGTTGTCGTGTCAAAGACTTCGTTTGTTATAATTAAACCCTTTGGGGTAGATTTGGATGTTAATCGTGTGTTGTACTCCGGACTCGCCTTCGCGTGAGTTTTAATGCATATATGTCGATCCTTGTTGCTATGTAATTGATTTCACCAAGCGTTAACCCGACAACTAACGACAAGAAGATACTTTATTATTGCTTAATGACCAAAGTGGATTGGTTTAGGCGATAGTACGGTATTTTCCTGGTCGGGTTGTCGACAAGGCGCGCGAGAAGCTCATACGACAAGAAGTTTTCAATGCCGACTCCATGAAGCCGTCCTACCTAAAGTGCTCGGATGTTCCGATAGCCTTCGACCGCAAGGACCATCCCGACCATGTGCCCCCACCAGATCCTACCCACTAGTGGTAGCTCCCCTATTCAAATCCAAACGGATCCACAAGGTCCCGATGGATGGGGGAAGCGGGATCAATGTGCTCTATGCGTCGACGCTTGACGACATGGGCATCTCGCGATCCAAGATGCGGCCGTCGACCGCGCCGTTCCACCGGGGTTGTCCCCGGAATGGAGGCGCTCCCCATCGGGCGGATCGATCTACCCATTACGTTCGGGGACATGCAAAACTTTCGCATGGAAACCGCCACCTTCGAAGTGGTGGGGTTCTTGAGGACGTACCACGCCATCCTCGGGAGGCCGGCATATGCGAAGTTTATGGCCATGCACAACTATACGTACCGAAACCGAAGATTCTCGGTTCGAAGGGGTTCATCACGGTAGGGACCACGTATCGGCACACATTCGAGTGCGACGCCGAGTGCTTTCGGTTGTGGAGGCACTAATCCGGTCCGAGAGGCTCAACGCCAAGCCCTCATCCGTGGTCGAGGACATCCCCGAGTCGTCCAAGTGAGCGACTCGCTCTTTCGAGCATGCCAAGGACGTCAAGGATGTGGTCGTCTCGACGACGATCGTATGCTTCATATCGGGATGACGCTCGATCCTAAATAGGAAAGCGCGCTCGTCGACTTCCTTAAAGCGAACCTCGATGTGTTTGTGTAGAGACCCTCCGACATGAAGGGGATCCCGAGAGAGGTTGCTTGGGCACAAATTAAACAACAAGTCGGGATCGAAACCGGTAAAACAACGCCTTCGTCGCTTCAAGGACGAGAAGTGCAAGGCGATCGGCGAGGAGATCAAAAAGTCCTTAGTTCGGGGCTCATCCAAGAAGTATTCCACCCCCGAGTGCCTTGCTTGCCCCGTACTTGTAAAGAAGAAGAATAAGAAATGGAGGATGTGTGTTGAATACACGAGCCTTAACAAGGCATGTCCCAAAGATCCATTTCCTTTGCCTCACATAGATCAAGTAGTCGATTCGACGGATGGGTGCAAAACCCTCTCGTTTTCTTGATGCGTACTCCGGTACCACCGGATAGTGATGTGCATAGCGGACCAACTCGCAACCTCGTTCATCACTTCGTTCGGCGTGTATTGCTACAAGACGATGCCTTTCGGGCTCAAGAATGCAAGCACCACGTTCCAAAGGTGTATGCGACGTGTATGCGGCACATCATCGAGGTGTACGTCGATGACATCGTGATCAAGTTGAGAAAGACCGGTGATCCGGTCCCCGACCTCACGGGGGTCTTCGCAAAGCCGCGACAACAAGGGGTGAAGTTGAACCCCAAGAAGTGCATTTAAGGGGTCCCAAGGGGCATGCTCCTTGGCTTTGTCATGTCGTAATGCTACATTGAAGCGAACCCCCGAGAAGATCTCGGCCATCATAGACATGGGGTCGATCAAGAACTTGAAAGGCGTACGGCGTGTCACGAAGCTACCTCGTAGCTCTAAGTCGCTTCATAGCACGACACGAAGAGCAAAGCTTACCATTATGCAAGTTGATGAAGAAGTCCAACCACTTTTCATAGACCCCCGAGGCACAAGAGGCGCACGACTCCCTCAAGAACATGCCGAAGAGCCCGCTAATCATCACGGCTTCGACACCCGAGGAGCCGTCGCTCCCGTACATCGCCGCGACGACCTAGGTGGTCGGTCGCGCCGGTGGTTGAACGAGAAAAGCCCGGAAGGTCACAAAAGGTGCGGCGCCAAGATACTCTCTCGACTCCAAGACGCGATACTCACAGATGTAGAAGTTTCTATATGCTATCGTGCTGACCATGCACAAGCTCCAACACTACTTCGACACACACCCTATCATTGTGGTGTCCAAGTACCCACTTGGGGAGGTCATCCAGAACCCCGAGGCCGAAGGGAGGATAGCCAAGTGGGCGCTCAAGTTGATGGGGCTGAACATATCGTATGCACCCCGCAGTGACATCAAGTCCCAAGTGCTCGCAGATTTCGTTGCTGAGTGGACAGAGATTCAGACTCCGCCGGCACCGATCGAGCACGAGACGTGGATCATGTACTTCGACGGCTCGGTCATGAAGGAAGGAGCGGGTGTAGGCCTTGTCTTCATCTCGCCTCTGGGCATGCGCATGGAGTACATGGTTCGGCTACATTTCTCGGCCTCCAATAATGTTGCCGAGTACGAAGCCCTCATCAACGGCCTCTGAATGGCTGTTGAGCTCGTGATCCGTCGCCTCGAGATTAGGGGGGTTCCGAGCTTGTCGTGTTGTGTGGACCCGAAGATGGCGGCGTACTACCAGGTCATACGCGGCCTAGAAGGCAAGTTCCACGGACTCGAGCTTTATCATGAGTTGTGCGACTACAACAAAGCAGCCAACTTACTCACTAAGACCGCATTAAGTCGCAAGCCGGTACCGCACGGGGTCTTCGTGAGCGACCAACACGCGCCCTCTGTATGAGCAGAGGTGGAGAACCTGCCAGAGGTTGAAGAGCCAAAGATCATGGTGATCGACCAGCCACCTGAGCTGAACCTTGAAGATCCCGACTGGCGTTTTCCTATCCTCGAGTGGCTTGTCGAAGGTAAGCTTCCCTTCGACCAGACAGAGGCCCGACACATTGCGCGGCGAGCAAAAGCGTTCGCCCTCATCGAGGGCAAGCTCTACAAGCGGGGAGTCACAGGCATACTCATGTGGTGCATCCTCGGAGACCAAGGGAGGGAGCTCCTATGCAAGATCCACACCGATACATGCAGTCATCATGCAGGCCCAAGAACACTTGTTAGGAAAGCTTTCCGACAAGGGTTCTACTGGCCCACATCTGTGGCGGACTCCAAGGACATTGTGCGTCATTGCGAGGCATGCCAATTCTACGCTCGATAGCCTCACCTCCCGGCACAAGCTCTCAGACCATCCCCATCACATGGCCTTTCACTGTGTGGCACCTCGACACGGTGGGGCCGCTCCGACAGGCACCCGGGGGCTTCGCGCACCTCTTCGTTGTGGTCGAAAAGTTCTCCAAATGGATTGAGGCGCGACCCATCGTGAATGTCCGCTCTGAGGAAGCTATGTCTTTCTTCACCGACATCATCTACTGCTTCGGCATACCCAACACGACCATCACCGATAACGGCACCCAACTCACGGGGAAGAAATTTTCTCAACTTCTGCAACAACAACAACATTCGCGTGGACTGGTCTACTGTGGCACACCCGAAGACAAATGGACAAGTCGAGAGGGCAAACGGCATGATCTTGCAAGGGTTAAAACCACGCATCTTCAAGCGTCTCGAGAAGTTCCGAGCGAGATGGGTGGTCGAGCTACCGTCTGTGCTATGGAGCCTACACACCACACCATGCCGGGCAACGGGCTTCACATCTTTCTTCATGGTGCACGGCCCGGAAGCGGTCCTACTGACGGATATTGACTACGGCAGCCCATGAATGCAAGCATACACCAAGGAAGGCAACCAGGTCGCGCTTGAGGATGCGATCGACCAGCTCGACGAGGTGCGGGATGTGGCGCTACTGCGCTGCGCCAAGTACCAGCAAGCTCTACGGCGCTACCACGAGCGCAATGTACGCTCCCGCGAGTTCCATGTCGGAGACCTGGTCCTCCGATGAGTATAAGGCTGCAAGGATCAACACAAGCTCGCACCACCTTGGGAGGGGTTGTTCATCGTCCACTAGGTGCTCCGACCCGGAACATACAAGATCCAATACGAGGACGGGCAGGTCGTCTCCAACACATGGAACATCGAACACCTGCGGCCATTTTACCCTTGAGTAACTGTTCAAATCTTATACATCAATGAATGAATGTCGCATGCTTTGTTCATATGTCTATAAGTTCGAAGAACTTCTCGAGTGCAATGTTTATGAGTATGCAAATCCCTTGAAGGCTGAGAAGTGATCGTCCCTGCATCTGTGCAGAAACGCTCCCTGCTCGGTGGCTACCCAGGGCACGATGCCCTCCTTTCATATTTTACGATTTTTCAAAAAAAATCCTGACAACTATGTCATGACCGATTGCAAGAGCGAAAGGTCTTTTGACGGAAAGCTTGACCTTGCGAGAAGTAAAGATGACAGCTTGCGTGGGATGAGACGTTGTTGCTTGTTCAAAGTTCCTAGCACCTACGCCTCCGCGGCTATGGTGCAAAGACTTGCGGGCACATCTCGAGTTCTCAGGCTTTCGTCCGACCTCTTTTCAAAAGCGTTCAAGTGGCCTCCTAGACTCTGGTCTGAAAACAACTTTCACAACAAAAACACGCAGGTTCCTTCTCGAACTCCCCAAGTTCTCGGGGGCTACGAGTGAATGGCCGCTCTTAGAGGGTCAAGAAGGCCGATCTTACTAACTCCTACGCCTCCGTGGCTCCAGAGTAGAGCTTGGTCGTCTCGGGTTCCTAAGGTTGACTACACATTATGACAGTCGACCCCGGGCGCTTGGGAACGTTTGAGCTGTAACACGTTTCGAATAAGTTCTCAACTACGCGATACTATTTCGTAATGTTGCACCAATGAACTGTTCTTGACATTACATACGATTAAAATGATACATCTAAGATGAGGGCCTGGAACTTCCTAGGGCCTCTGGTGCATCTTCTGGCAGAAGCTCTATATCTTTCAGGGCGGCGTCGGCCATGTCGCGGGTGAAGGAGGCGCAGTCTTCCTCAAGCTCGTCACACTACGTGTCGGAGATGCCACGGGCCCAACCACCACTCAGCGCCATGCGGTCTAGCCCCTGGTAATGCGATTTGAACATGGTGAGCACCTAGTGCACCTCCCTCCGAGCCATCGACGGTTCAAGCTCCCTGATCACCCCCGGGAGGCATCCGACCTCTTCAAGGAGCCTGTCGGGCAACATCGGCCCGAAGGGTACGCCGATCCTGGTCATGACTGCACCAACAGCTCTCGCGAACTTGGCGAGGTCTTCATTGTTCGCCTTGCGGGTCTCCTCTGACTCGCGTCGGGCGTTCCTGGTCTGACTCAGCTCGACCACGATCTGCTCTCGAGCCAACTGAGACTGCTCGAGCTCGGCTCTGGTCTTTGAAGAAACCAAATGGATGTGTCATGATGAGCTCAAAACAAAAGCAAGAATGAAGTCCAGCTGAAGGGCTTACTCTCAAGCTACTCTGACAGCCGCTTGATCGAGCTGTCCTTCTTGATGTTCTCAAGCAGGGAGGTGTTTAGCTCTTGCGTCTTCTCCGAGAGCTTTGTGGTCATCCCGGTGCAGTACACACGCATCCCTAGAGCATGAAAAGACCATTCAGTACAAACAAAGAACATGCAAGAAGCAAAGGCTGCGGGAAGAGGGGTCTGCCAGGCTCACCGTCGAGGTCCTGCGACAACTTGGAGTTGTCCTCCCGCAGCCGCGTCGCCTCCTCGAACACCATCTGGAGCTGGTTGGTTACCTCCGAGAACTGGCGATTGGTCGTCGAACGGTCTGCTCCAGCGGTGGCCAGGTCCCGCTCCAGCTTCGCCACCTTTGCCTCGAGCGCTACCTTCTCTTGGGCTGCGGCTTGGCCGTCATCCCGAGCAGTAGCCTCGGCAACAGCGGCGGTAGTTGTGGCCTAATCAGCGGCTTCGTTGGCGGACGTCACTGCAGCCTGCAGCTTCTCGATCTCCGCCTCAGCCTGAGCCAACCTTGTCGCCAAGGCGTCCTGTTCCGTAGTGGCAGTAGTGGCGGCGGACTGTGCGGCCATGGCACGGTCCTCCGTGGACAGTTTCGCGGCTTCGAGTGTCGTCCTCGTCGTTGCCTCACTCACCACCACTGTGGCAGCGGCCACCCGAGCAACCATCAACGGTGTCTCTAGCTGGGCTCTCCCCGCACGGAGCTCGTTGACCGCGCGTGCTCTCCTCCGACCAGACGCCGCGAGTGTTTGCCCCGAATAAGGAAGACGTCAACTACACATATCAGAAGAACAGAAGAAATTGTAGGTGGGTCGCAGCGTCAAGAGAACTTACCGTCGTCGCGGGAAGAATAAGCTCGTCGAACGCGCGGCGCACACATGTCAACCCACGCTCGAGGGTGTTGCAAGTCGCGGACTCCTCGTCCTCCTAGTTTTCGTCACCCGCCTCGAAGGCAGCCGCCCACGAGAAGTGGGCGAGGTCAAGGATCCGGGCGTCACCATCCTCGGCATCCTGCGGCTGGGCCGTGCCAGAGCCCTCCCCGGTCTCTTGTATCTCTGGGGAGGTGGTCCTCGTCGCGCCCTCAGGAGCATCGCGCTCTTGTGGAGGCACCAGGGGCTTGCTCGTCGCAGGTGCCACCTCATCTACAGGGGCGGCGGGATGAAGAGACAATGACTCTGCCACCTAAGCTGCTCTCACGTCCGCCCCCGCGGTCGGAGGCAGGGGAGCAACCACATCCACCCCCGCGGTTAGAAATGAGGACCATGTGTGGTTCGAAGACTTGTGGATGGTCGCTCCCTGGTGTGATGAGTGATTGACAACGTTGTGTGGACTGATTCTTGGCTAAGTATTGCAGGTGCAGGTTGCGACTTGACTGGTGTTGGTGCAGGTGAAGAACAAGCATGAAAGGTCGTTGCCGGTCAGGCCTCCAGGTGTGGAGAAGACAAGTAGGCTTTGTTCGAGGGACCCGGTGGCCAACGGGGTCGAGTGCGGGTCGCATGGTGGCAAGAACAGCGAGATGAAGTCATGGACGGTTTCTTGGTTGAGCCTCAAAACCAAGGTCGAGCCGGGACTACGTGGGAGCTGAGTCATGAGTGGTGATTGACGGAGGCTACACCGAGTTCGCGGGGTTTCCAGTGGTTCACCAGAAAACCACTGGGTTCCTTGGTTGATCCACAAAGCCAAGACCAAAGAACCAAAGACGGAGGTGCAGCAGCATAGGACCAATCACCAGTCTGACCGGTGAGGAGCAACGGTCTGACCGGTGTGCGACGACGTAGTTTGGAGATTTCGAAGCGGAGGACACGCGTCGGGATCGCATGGCTTGCGTCGAGGCTAAGCAAGTTTATGGTCGCTGGGCATCCGTCCGATGGAGCGATAACAAAGATTTCCGAATTCACCCTCGAGGGGCATGTATCCCTAATTAGCTAGTAAGGGCATTTTAGACTTTCGGTTGCTTCCATGTAACCCAAGAGGTGAGAGGATGGCAGCTAACTCTTGGAACCCTAGCTCATTTGGTTTTCCTATTTTCCCTTCCTATTTTCCCTAGGATTTCTATAGGACTAGCTTGAGAGCTTCATGGTGAAATCTTGTGAGAGGGATGGATGATCGAGCGGCAAGCTATACCTTGTATGAACCTCTTTGTAATGTATAGATGATTCGACGTGGTTCCTCAAGGCTTGGATGTGTTGTTCCAGTTCGTTCTTTTTGGTGATTTTCGGAGCCTTCTCTTGGCGATTTTCTTGGAGTGATTTTGAGGTCTTTCTCTTTGGGATTTGGTGGGGGATGTATGCATGAACCCTTCGTGGTTATTTTCCCTTTGGTTCCCCTCCCAAATTCGTGAGCAAAGGGGCTCGATTTTGGGGTTTTCGATGTTCTAGGGTTAGAGGAGTTCTTGGCGGGATTTCTTCGATTCCTCTTGATTTAGCAAGTTTTGGTGGAAAAATCTTGGCTATGGAGTGCCCATGAGGTGTTCCTACTATCCCCAATGTCTTGTGCAAATCTGTGGAGCGATTCGAGCGAACAGGAGTTGGATTTGGGGGAGTTGACCCGCGGGCGCTGTTCATCCCGAGAGCTCAGGTCACACCGGTCTGACCGGTGCCTCTCACCGGTTTCCTGACTTGAACCGGTCTGACCGGTGAGCTACACCGGCCTAACCGGTGTAGGGGCCTTTTTGTGGAAGTTCCCAGGTTCCACCAGTAGGGACCGGTCTGACCAGTGGTTCTCACCGGCCTGACCGGTGTAGGTCAGTGAGACTCGAGTTAGTGTTCCGCTGTGTTCTTGGGTCCAAGAAGTTGGATGTTGGTTATTAGGGCTAGTAGCACTCCAATGGCTGCGTGGTCTTGGCCCACTTGGGTAGTGAGTCGGAGATGTGTGTTGGAAGCCGTGTTCATCTTGTTGGAGCCTCTATCTCCTTCGAGAAGAATTTTTATCGGCTCCCATTCACTCCCCCCTCTCTGGTTTGCTGTTTCGATCCTTCAAGTGGTATCAGGGCCGGTTACGGGTCTTGATTGACTCTAACCAGTCTAATATCCAAGGATGGCGTACCAGGAATGGGGTTCGGGTCCTCCACACTTCGATGGCAAAAACTATCAGATGTGGAGTAAGCGGATCGCGGCGTTCCTCCGCGAAAAGGGTCAGATCCTTTCGGACGTCATGGTGGACACAGGCTATGTCCAGCCGATGAACTTCCTTGCTCCAGGATCGAGGGACATGTTTGACGCCAACAACAAGGCGGTCGACTACTTGTTTCCTGCTCTGTGTCAGCCTGAATTCGATCGGGTGCACACGGAGAGCTTGGCTTGTATAATCTGGTCGGTGTTGAAGGAAGCTCGTGTTGGAAACGCCTAGGTTCAAGCTCGGATGTATGCAACTTACCGGAGAGAGTATGAGAACTTCACTCATCTCCCTGGTGAGTCCATCGATGCCTTGTTTTAGAGGTTCACGGTTGTGGTGAACAACATGAGGGCCAATGTGGACATACTCCCGTATGATGATCATGATAGAGCCGTCAAGCTCTTACACTCGTTGGATCGTATGGTTTGGGGTGGAAAGTTTGAGGCTATTGTGGAGTCAGAGAAGTATGACACTCTGACCGTGAACGAGTTGTTCTCGAAGCTCAAGTCATTTGAGGTGGATAGGGGCATGACAGCCAAGATCGAGGGCCTGACTGACTTTGATAGTCTCGCCCTCATCGGTGGTTCGAAAGGAAAGACTAACGCTAACCCATCCACTAGGATGTTCTCTTTGTCCTCTTTGATGTCTATGCCAGATGAGGAGTTCAATGTGCTTGGAGAGGACGAGCTGGCGTTGCTAACGAGGAGGTTCGAGAACATGCTTCCAGTGCGGCAAGTCGGGACACTTCATCGCCGACTACTCCGAGAAGGTCGAGAACAAGGACAGCTACAAGCACAAGTCGAAGACGGATGGCAAGTATTGTTCAAGGCGTGACCACAAGCACAAGCACAAGGGCAAGCACAAGGACGAGCGACGATCGAGGAAGAAGGAGAGTTGAGGCAAGGCCCGAGCGATGGTTGGAGCGAGCGACATCGACTCTAGTTTCGCGTACTCCACCTCGAGCTCGAGTAGCAGTGAAGATGAAGGTGATCGGCGCAAGGGTAGGAAGTCGTCCAAGAACCTGAGCGGGCTGAGCTGCTTCGCTAGAGACGGCTTCTGCACCATGGCGCTTAGCTCCGGCAGCAAGAAGAGCAACCAGAGCGACTCGGACTCCAACTCTGATGACGAGGTGCGTGATGAACTTCCCTTCTTGCGTCAGGAGAATGAACGGTTTGCCTTGTTGCTTGATAATCATGATGATATGCTTAGAGAGGCTAAGAAGATGAGGAAAGAGCTTAGGGCTTCACTTGAGGATGCTAGGACTAGAGTGGCTGAGTTAGAAACATAGAACTTGGATGCTAATCTTGAAATTGACTCGCTTAAGGCTTCCCCTGTTGTTTCTGATGAAGTTGAATGTGCTGATTGTTCTATTTTCCTAGCTGATCTTGCTATGTTTAAGGAAAAGCATGCCTCCAAGTGTGAGGAACTAGATGTGCTTAGGGTTGAAGTGGCTGATCTAAAGTCTAGACCTGCTTTGCTAGGTGCTTCCACTTCTTGCCCTGTTTTGCATGGAAAAATTGATGAGATGCATGCTTACACTATTTATCTTGAGGCTAAGTTGAAAGAACCTGTTCCCACTTCTTGCTCTACCTGTGAACTGCATGCTTTGAAGAATCTGGAACTTGCACATTATGTTGATCGTTTGTAGGATGAGAATGATGAGTTGAGAAAGTTGATGGGTTGGTTGTTTAGTCATGAGCCTCAGTTGTGGGATAATGATCAAGACATATAAGCGCCAGGATGGTGAGGGGCTTGGGGCAAACAAAGTTGGTGAGGGAAGTGGTGAGAATATCCCAAAGCCACCAAAAACCCACCACAAAAATGCTTTTGTCCCTAAACCGAACCATCTTAGGAACTGACTAGACACAACCCCAGCTCCACCCGTGTTTCCTCCACAAACCAACGATTTCCAAAAAGCCTATCAAATTCATGAACACTTTGGGTAAAGTGTTCTTTGGGACAGGGAGTGAGAAGGCAAGTGAGGAGAAACCGGTTGAGAAGCCTAGTGAGGAGAAACCGGTTGAGAAGCCAAGGAAGAGAAACCAAGTGAGCAGCCCCAACCCAAGCCTAAACCTAAGCTTGTGAAGTTTCATTGTGATTATTGTGGGAGAGATGGTAACAAGGGTGAGTTTTAATTCAAGAGGAAGCATGAGGAGAGAATGGCGAAGGAGTAGGCTAACAAGGACAAGTACCACCCTTCCAATGGTGTACTTGAGCCTCGTGTGCAGATGCCCAGGGCCAAGGCGAGTGTGAGGACAGTTCTGGCTTGGGGAGAGCGAAAGGCTGCAGGAGGTGCGGCTGGCTGGGCTACACCAGTCAGACCGGTGCGCCACACCGGTCCAGTGTAGGTCTGGACAAACAACATTTTGGGTTTCGTGCTCGTACATATGTTAGGTTTGGTTCAGGAGGTCGTGGTTCGGGTGGTTGGTCTGGAGAGTTTGCAGGTGGTCAGTTTGCTAGGTTTTCTCCCCCTCATGCTAAATACGGGGATGGGAGGAGTCGTAGCTTTGAGATGGAGAGGAGGAACGGTCCACGGTCTTCCTTTCGTGGTTTTGGTCCTCCTCCAGTTAGAGACGGTTGGTTCCCTCATAGTGGTTACCTTGGTGGTGTTCGTGGAGGTAGCTTTGGTAGGAGAAATGTTTTGGATTGTGGTAACCCCACTTTGGAGCAAATGGCTCGGCACTAGTTTTACTCTTTTGGTACTAACCCCAGTGCTAAGTCGTTTGTTCACTCACATGCTCGTTTTTTACTTTCAAGTGGAAGACTTGAAAAACATTTGGTTGATTGACTCCGGTTGCTCGAGGCATATGACCGGAGACAAGGGGTGGTTCTCAAGTCTCGTCCCAGTGGTGACAAAGAGATACATCACTTTTGGGGACAATGGGCAAGGGCGTGTGTTGTCAGAAGGTGAGATTAAGGTGAGTGACAAGATCACCCTCAGGCGTGTTGCTCTTGTTCAATCGTTTGGATGCAATTTGTTTTTTGTGTCCCAGCTTTTGGATGAGGATTTTGAGGTGTTGTTTCGGCCTGGTGGTTCTCAGATTTTGAATTCTCGAGGGGACCTTGACTGTATGGTCGTTCTCGAGGGTCAGGTGTTTCGTGCTGATTTTTCTCAGTCTTCGGGTGTGGAGCGTTGTTTCTTGGCTGGTTCTTCGAGTGAGTTGTGGAGGTGGCATAGGAAGTTGGGTCACTTGAGCTTTGACCTTTTGTCTTGCTTGAGTAAACTCAATTTGGTCCGAGGATTGCCACGGTTGAGGCTTGAGAAAGAGTTGGTTTGTGCGCCGTGTAGGCATGCCAAGATGGTAGCCTCTTCTCACCCGCCTCTCACCGATGTGATGACTGAGCGTCCATGCGAGCTGCTCCATATGGACCTTGTTCGAGATCTTGTCTTGAGGTTGAGGAACGAAAGGCACGGGGATGCCATACGAGCAATCCACAGTGATAATGGCTCGAAATTCAGAAACTCTTGTTTCAAAACCTTTTGCCATGACTTGGGTCTTGAACACCAGTTTTCGAGTCCGTATACGCCTCCCCAGAATGGTGTAGTGAAAAGGGAAAAAGTCTACCTCACCCCCCCAACCTATGATGGTCGAACACATCACCCCCAACCTATGAAAATGAATTTTTTACCCCTTTCGAACTTTCTAAAACGGGACCAATCACCCCCTAAAGCAGTTTTGAAAAATCATAGTAAATCACAGAAAAATCATAAATTGGAAAATCCAATTGTGTTGGATTCTATATGAGTACATCTACACAATGAACATATAATATGGTATATTTAGTACATTTTTTTACAGTTATGGAGAAAAGCATAGATCTAAAGTTATAACAAAAAATATGTACTAAAGTATTCCATATTGTATGTTCATTGCGTAAAACTACTAATTTGAAGTCCAACACAATTTGATTTTCCATTTTATGATTTGCCTGTGATTTACTATGATTTTTTAAAACTGCTTCAGGGGGTAATTCGTCCAGTTTTAGAAAGTTCAGGGGGGTAAAAAATCCATTTTCATAGGTTGGGGGGTGATTTGTTCCAACCCCCATAGGTTGGGGGGTTAAGTAGACTTTTTCCTAGTGAAAAGGAAAAACGGAACCTTGTGTGAGATGGCTCGGACGATGCTTGATGAGCATACGACTCCGAGAAGGTTGCGGGGGCTGAGGCGGTGAATACCGTGTGCTATGTTTCAAATAGGATCTACCTCAGAGTGCATAAGAAGAAAACCTGTTACGAGCTGATGCACGGTCGCACACCAAAGGTGAGTCACTTCCATGTCTTTGGTTGCAAGTGCTTTATCCTTAAGAAAGGGAAGAAGTTGGACAAGTTTGAGGCTAGGTCGGTCGATGGTATTTTCTTTGGTTATGCATCTCATTCTAGAGCATATCGTGTGCTCAATCTTGAAACTAATCAAATCACAGAGACTTGAGAGGTAACCTTCGATGAAAGACAACCACGTAGTCATCTTGTATTTGAGTGTGCAGGTGATGATGAACTTGGCGAGGAGATCTTTCAAGAGGAGGAGCATCAACATGGAGATGATGAAGATGGCGGTGTGGTGCCTCCGGCTGAGCATGTACCTACTACTTCGACTACGGTGATGGACGGCCCCCCTCCCTCACCTACGATGACAAACCAAGATCAAGGAGAAGCTACAGTTGAGGGGAGGTAGCATCAAGGCGAGTACCTCCCCGACGAGTACAAGTGGATCACCCAGCTTCAAGGATCATCGGCGACATGAATGAACGTACTACACGGTCGAGGGTTCGGAACAATTCTCATTTCGCTCATGCTACTTTTGTTGCCACCTTTTAGACCAAAGATATTGGACACACACTATCTGATCATAATTGGTTTAATTCGATGCATGAGGAGTTAGAGAACTTTGAGAGGAACCAAGTTTGGGAATTGGTTGACCCTCCCCCAAGGTGTAAGTCGATTGGGACAAAATGGGTGTGGAAGAACAAAGAGGGAGAGAAAGGTGAAGTAGTGAGAAACAACTCAAGGCTTTTTGCTTAGGGGTTCAGTCAGAAAGAGGGGATTGACTATGAGGAGACCTTTGATCTCGTAGCTCGTTTGGAGGCGATTAAGATCCTTCTAGCCTTTTCCGTGGCTAAAGGGTTCAAGTTGCACCAAATGGATGTGAAGAGTGCCTTCTTGAATGGTGTGTTGGAGGAAGAAGTGTATGTGAGGCAGCCACCAGGGTTTGAGAGTGCGAAGTACCCCACCGGGTGTACAAGAAGGCGCCTAGAGCTTGGTATGGTAGGTTGAGGGGGTTCATGTTTGAGCGAGGGTTTGAGATGGGGAAGGTCGATCAGACATTGTTTCTCCTCAGGCAGGACAGAGATATCCTGATTGTGCAGGTGCACGTGGATGATATTGTCTTTGGTGGCTCGTCGAACTCTCTTGTTGCAAGGTTTGCAGATGATATGAGTAGGGAATTTGAGATGAGCATGATGGGTGAGTTGCAGTTCTTCCTCGGTCTACAAATCAAGCAATCAAAGGAAGGAACATTTGTGCACCAACCTAAGTACACCAAGGACATTGTGAGAAAATTCAAGATGGAGGACTCCAAGACCATGACGACGCCTATGAGTACGACTACAGCTCTTGATGCGGATGAGGAAGGTGAACACATGGACCCGAAGGAGTACCGAAGCATGATCGGGTCACTCCTCTACTTGACGGTGACGAGACCAGACATCCAGTTCGCGGTATGTCTGTGCGCTCATTTTCAAGCGTCTCCAAGGACTTCGCATCGGCAAGAGGTCAAGCGCATATTCAGGTACTTGCGTCACACCCCCGACTTCGGCCTTTGGTATGCTACGTCTTCTTCTTTAGTGCTTCATGGTTTTTCAAACGCGAATTTTGTCGGGCGTCGGTTGGATAGGAAGTCCACTTCTGGGACTTGCCAGTTTTTGGGATCCTCTTTGGTGTCTTGGTCTTCCTGCAAACAGTCGAGTGTTGCTCAATCCACTACCGAGGCAGAGTACGTTGCCGCAGCTAGTTGTTGCTCTCAGCTCCTTTGGATCACATACACCATGAGTGACTTTGGTGAGGAGTATACCCATGTCCCGCTTCAATGTGATAGCACCAGTGCCATAAGTGTTGCAAAGAACCCAATGCTCCATTCCAAAACCCAGCACATAGAAGTGAGGTATCATTTTCTGAGAGACAACGTAGAGAAAGGGAAGATAGCTTTGATCCATGTACCCACACATGACCAACTAGCCTATATTTTCACCAAACCCCTAGATCAAGCAACTTTCACTCGTTTGCGGGGGGAGCTTGGTGTGTGTTTGATTTCTTGAGTTGGTGTGTGGGAGCTCCTTTGTAGCATATGTATAGTTTTTCTTTGTACATTTCTTGCATTTGGCATGGCATATGTAACATGATGTATAGGCATCCTTGTATCTTAGATGCATGCATTTTATATCATATGCATTGGTTTGGAAAAGCTTCTCCTATATACATTGTTTACCATGGAATGATATTTATATCTTTGTGAGCTTGTTTGGTATGACATGGTTAGTTTGGCTTAGCTCTTGATAATCTTGGTTTATATCCATGGTTGATGGCTATGTTTTTGAAAAATGTCATATGTATGCTATCTTGTGAGTAAATCCCTTTATATAATCTTGACATGTTTTAGTGGCTTGGCTATGCTTAATTTGTGGTTGGATAGCTTATTTTGTTCATATGGGGCCAAAGGCTCATTTACCATCATGAATGTTTAGCCCTCATGCTTTATCTTGTGGAGGGGCATAAGTTCCTTTTTGTCGCAAAGAAATTTCATGTACCAAATATGAATCTGAAAATGAAATGAAAATTGCTTTGAAAATGTGCTCCCATGTCATATGTGCTAAATTTAATTTGCTTTGGGTGCTAAACCATTGCATGATGCCTACCAATGAGAAGTCTCATATATAGAAGAAGGCAAATGGCTCGGTGGCTTTGACATGACATGAGGTGCTTGTGGGTGTTTGTGATGGTCTTATGATTATAATGGTCGTCCTAGCATGACGTTTGTGTGGCTTTGCGATTTTGATATGTTTTGCTCATGTTTAGGACTTTGCTCATGAGAGGGTAAATTTTCGCAAAATTGCTCAATTCCATCTTAGCTTCGTCCAATGGTTGTGAAACTTGGTGATCATGTAGTTGATGTCAATACAAAGCTATAGAGTATCTAACTTGCTCATTTGGACATGTGTAGCATCCTATGTTGAATTTTGTCTATTTGAGAAGCTCTAGGTTGAATTTTTTGCATTTTTGGCTTGATTCATGCATTGTCAACAAGGGGAGAAGTTTGAGTTTGAATTGGCTTGCTGCACGCATTTAGAAGGTTTCCAAGTGGTTTCGAGCTATTTTTGAGCTCAGGCAGTTTCCCAGGTGGCATCGGCCTGACCGGTGAGGTGCACCAGTCTGACCGGTGTAGGCAGTTTCCCAGATCACATCGGCCTGACCGGTGAGGTGCAACGGTTTGACCGGTGTAGTTCCCAGGTGTTGGGTGATCTTGCCCATCGGTCTGACCGGTGAGGGTGACCAGTCTGACCGGTCAGAGTTGAGCTGTTGCAACTGCTTTGTTTCATGTGGTGTTTTGCATGCATTCGTCCAGGGAGAGTTGCATTGGTTCAGGGGGAGCTCTTTGTGGTTTTCGAGCTTTGGATTGTAGGTTTGCGCTCTTTGCTTGAGCATAGTTTTGTCTCGGATGTGTCGAGCTATTGCCCTTGCCTAAAGGGTCTGAGACTTGTCTTCTTCAGGTGATCTTTCTCTTTGCCTTTCATTGGCTTTCGATCGCTTGTTGGAGTTTCTTTTTATTTGTTTCTTTTCTTTTTCTTTTCTCTCGGGTTACTATATGTGTTAACAATGCACTCATCAAGGGGGAGATTGAGGACCATGTGTGGTTCGAGGACTGGTGGATGGTCGCTCCCTGGTGTGATGAGTGATTGACAATGTTGTGTGGACTGATTCTTGTCTAAGTATTGCATGTGCAGGTTGCGACTTGACTGGTGTTGGTGCAGGTGAAGAACAAGCACGAAAGTTCGTTGCCGGCGAGGCCTCCAAGTGTGGAGAAGACAAGTAGGATTTGTTCGAGGGACCCGATGGCCAGCGGGGTCAAGTGCGGCCGCATGGTGGCAAGAACGGCGAGATGAAGTCATGAACGGTATCTTGGTTGAGCCTCAAAACAAAGGTCGAGTCGGGACTACGTGGGAGCCGAATCATGAGTGGTGATTGGCAGAGGCTACACCAAGTTTGCGGGGTTTCCAGTGGTTCACCAGAAAACCACTGGATTCCTTGGTTGATCCACAAAGCCAAGACCGAAGAACCAAAGATGGAGGTGCAGCAGCATCAGACCGGTTTGACCGGTGATTTTTTGAACCTTCTCTTGGCAATTTTCTTAGAGCGATTTCGAGGCCTTTCTTTTTGGAATCTAGTGGAGGATGTATGCATGAACCCTTCGTGGTTGTTGACGGTGTATTTTGGTACACCAAACATGTTCATTACACTTTGGTTTGGATTTATTTATGGAACTAACCCGCCACTAGGCACACTAATCACATAACAAGTTCATCTTTGTGTATGCATTTGGAAGTGTTGTGTTTATGTAGGAAAACATGGACATAAAAGACGATTTCCCAACAAGTTCAAAGGAGCAATTACGGAGTCTTGTTCGTGTTCATGAGCTTGATGAAATCACTTCTAATGGTGGAGAGGACCGAAGTGTTACAAAGGAATATCCCCGAGGATTGAAGCGTAAAAGACCGAACTTCATGCACGAAGAACCTCCATCTTTGATGCGAGGATGACATCGTCAAAATGATGCAAGTGGAGGGGGCAAAGTGCATAATCACACGAGGACCCACGGGAGCGAAGGAGTGACCGAGCCGGGCCGGGATGGGCCTGGGCCGGTCCGCTCAAGCCGGCCGGCCCGGCCCACTCTGAGGGTCGGTTCGGCCCCCCTTTCCTTGCACCCGAAGGATTTTCAACCCTAAGTCCCTGGAGGCGCTGCCATTCGCGAAAGAGAGAGCCATTCGCACCGAGAGGCCATCCACAAGCTAGAGAGAGAGAAGGGAGATCTCCGGAGGAGGATCGACCATCTCGAAGGAAGCACCCTCAAGTGGAGAAGAAGGAAGACATCGTCGGAAGCGTGTGTGGGTTGTAATCGGTCTTGAGATGTAATCGTACTTTGTTGGAACATCTATCTATCATCTTGTGTTGAATGTGCTTAGATGCTTAAGGTTAGCTACCATGCCGTAAAGGAAGTGTGGATCTCAATGCTCCCTTGGATCAATTCAATACGCCGTGTCCATCATAGGTCTAGTCACGAATACCTCCACGTAGTGAAAGTACGGGGGAAGGAAAGGGCAAAACCGTGGTCACAACCCCCGATAGATTAGATTGGTTTTTATGCTCTAAGCGGTTGCATGTTCAAGTATCGTAGACCCATGGGCGAGTGTCTCCTATCTTGATAGCTTAATCGTTCTCTCTAGTAGTGTAGTCGTTCTCTAGTTTAACCATAGATAGAGTTGGAGTAGTTAGTGAGTAGAGGTAGATCAAACGCTTGTAATCCCCTTGCTCCGCGGATTGACAAGAACCTAGGGAATCCTGTGGTGAAAAAGGTGTAGATCCGTACGCTTGTAGATCGTAGGTGGATACGTCTTTTATCCGTCAACAAGCCCCTTTTTCTAGCGCCGTTGCCAGGGAGCAAGCTAGTTTACATCGTTTGGTTTGCATCTAACTTTCTTTTATATTTCGTTTATCTTTGTTTGCTAACATCTAACACATATTACCTAGAAAACCACTTGTTTTTTGTTTTTGTTTTTGTTTTGTTGTCTAGATGGCGTTCGTCAATCACCCCATGGAAGAACCGGAGAAATCACTAAGGGATTACGCTAGTCCTCGATGTGAAGACATAAGAGTACAAGAGTCGGATTCGAAGCTCGAAGAGACCAAGTATGAAATCAAATCCAAGATCATCGAGATGGCGGCGACGAATCCATTTGAAGGGATGGTTACGGAGAACCCATATAGACACGTAAGGCATTTCACGACGCTATGCAACACGGTGTGTCAAGAAGGAGTTCCCAATGAATGGTTCAAATGGAATCTCTTTCCCTACTCACTTGCTGGTGAAGCAAAGATGTGGTACTCGTTTGCGTCCTTTGAAGTTGAAGGCAATTGGAACAAGTTGACAAAGAAGTTTTGCGAGAAGTTCTTTCCAATTAGCAAGGTTCAACATCTAAGGAGGCAAGTGATCACTTTCACGCAAGGAGAAGAGGAAGGGATAGACCAAGCTTGGAATAGGTTTAATGAGTTGATCGAACAAGGACCAAGACTCGGCTTCTCCGGTGACGTACTCTTGCATACATTTTTCTTTTCCCTAACCCCTAGTTGCATGCAACACGTCCAAATCTGTGCAGGTGGGGATCTCATGGAGAAACACTTACGGAAGCCGCTCAACTTTTACAGAAAATTAGTAGAGCGGCAGCCATGCGAAGAGATTGGGAAACAAGACTTGCGGGAGAGCCGGAATACAATTCAAGGATGAAGAAGCATGTCGAAATGTCTAAAGAGGCAACCCCGAAAGTCAAGAAAGAGGATCCAATCCCGGAAAAGCTTGAAGAGGAGCACATCAAGTCAACAACTACCCCGAGCGTTGACTTCGCCGAATCAAATAAAACGAACAAGAGAAGCATGTCAAGCACGAAGCCATTAAGGGAGTTGGAACACATGGATTGGGTTCCAATCGATTACAGAGAAGTATTCGACAAGAGAAGACCGTTCCCTAACCAAAACGGGATGGCAAGAGCATTAGAAGCGGATTTCCCATCAGAAAAGAAAGCGGAAGATTCATACGACCTTGAAACCACCGGTGAGATCTTTCAAAAGCTCTTTGGAGATGATGAAGTGGATCCGGAACACATTGCCGAGGTGAAAAGAATCATGGGGATCAAGCCTGAAGCATCGCCATATGCTCACCTCGCCGAAGTTTACGCGATAGGATCCGAAGAAGAGGAGAAGATGACACCATGCTTGAGTTGCGAGATCAATGGAGTTCAATGCAAAGCTTTGTGCGACATCGAAGCCCAAGTAAGTGTCCTATCTTCTAAAATTTACGATAAAGCTCAAGACCACAACCTAGACTTAGCTCCAACATCAACGAAATTAATCATGGGAGATGGTAGAACTATTAGACCTCTAGGTATTGCTTGCAACATGAGTGTAAACATCTTTGGAAAATGTATACCAACCGATTTCTTTGTTATTGATGCTTACCATAGTAATTATGATCACATAATTCTAGGTAGGCCATTTCTTAAGTTGGTTGATGCCGTGTTGGATGCCGGAAAAGGCAAAGTAACAATGAACCTTAATGGAAAGAAGTACACATATAACTTTTTTTGCGTTTCTAAACACCCTTCACCTTTTCCTCCCGAAGACGAAGAAGTAGAGGGGGTAGATAGTCTTTGTTTTGTTGAAACCCTTAGAGACCCGCTGCAAAGAGCGATGGAAAATCAAGCCAATGATCAACAAGATGGAGAACTAGAAGAAACAACAAAGGGATTAGAACCAAGATTCAAGACGAGGAGGACAAGGACCCCTGTCAAGACCATCACTGGCAAGATGTCATGTTCCCGACTAGTTGTCAGCTCCTCCGACCAGTTCCCCACTAGAGGAACCCCCTCCGACAAGTCTCTGCCTCGCACGACAAGCTACTCGTTCGCACGAGTAGTCTCCGCCTCCGACCCAGGCGCGAGCCACACCACGTGGCGCGATCCCGGGGCGGGAGCACCTCCACCACAACGCGTGGGGGCGGTTCCCCATGCCATGCAAATACACCAGCCGGCGCCCCGCAACGGCAGCTGGCCCCGACAGGAGCCTTAATGCGGCTCCGCCCGGCTGCGCAGCCATCAAATCACCATCATCTCCAACCCTGCAGCACGCAAGCTCCGCCCGAGGCACTCAAGCACCCCCTACGACGAGCTCAGGCCTAAGATTAGGCCTTAACGTGACGAGCTCACTCTGCGCTCGGACGGACTGAGTCACCGCCAAACTACTCAGAGAAAGCGCCAAGCGTCCCGGAATGAACAGCCCCGCCCAGTCACGCGGCGGCTTCCACGACAATGCAAAGCAGCTCCACTTCAATGCGTCCTAGCAGACAGTGACGCGCGAGGACATCCCAGCGACCAAGCACTGTAACAATTCTTTTATTTCTCTTTTTTCCCTCCCCTTGCGTCTATAAAAGGGAGAGGAGGGCAACCGTCACAAGGGTTAGCCGACGAACCAAACACTCGTTCTAAAGGACTTGGGTACAATACCCTCTCCCGACCAGTTTGTAACCCTACTACAAACAACCCTAGCACGGGAACACGGCAACTCAACACTGGACGTAGGGTGTTACTCCTCGGAGGCCCGAACTAGTATAAATCTCGTTGTCTCTTATGCTAACTATTCGAACCCGACACGCGATCGATAGAAATTTAGTGCCGGCGGTAAAGAACCCCAACACCATTCATGTTCGAACAATCCGTATGACTCCTAGTCCAAGCACACATGTCTGAGTAGTCTAGTGGTATGACTCCTAGTCCAAGCGCACATGTCTGAGTAGTCTAGTGCGGTGATCAATTATGCATATGAGATCAGACAATATGATCCGCGAGCTAACAGCTTGACCTGATCTTGCAAAACAAACCTATCAAGTCCACCCCTTTTTTGGGTTCATGGATGTTCATGCGACACGGCTACTGGGGAGCGGACGGATGAGGTGGCCCTGACCATCAAAGGGTGAGGGTGGCAGCACGTTCACATGGGGTGGTCCTAGTCCGATCCTCACCATCCACTTCCACTTGCTCGTTCTTGACCTGCTCGAGACTATCTTGATTGTGATTATCCAAAACTTCACAGGGACCTTTGTAGAAATAGATTCTTTATTCTTTGAACCCTTTGACTAGATCTTGGAAAAATCATATAAAATCATAGAAAAATTAGCAAAATACAAAAACAAATTTTTTGGTTTCCTTGTGAGTAGATCTACAACTTTTGCAAAGCATGACCATAACTTTGACTGATCGTTTAGATTTGTTATATTTCAAAATCTATATTTTATCTCAATTAGAAGGCAAGTGAGGACAGACTCAAGGTCGTGTGGGCACAGATGGACCTATTTGTCATCCACAAAGTTTGTCAAAATAGCAAATCACGTTTGGAGGGAGTCCTACACACGAAAAAATTTTAGATTTGTTATAGTTCAAAATCTATATTTTATCTCAATTAGAAGGCAAGTGAGGACAAACTCAAGGTCGTGTGGGCACAGATGGACCTATTTGTCATCCACAAAGTTTGTCAAAATAGCAAATCACGTTTGGAGGGAGTCCTATAATCACATTTTTTTCGTGTGCAGGACACCCATATGTTGTCTGTCACCGGCGTTGTCGCATATGCTACGCCGGAAGAGGAATCTTGAGGAACCAAGTTGAGAAGTACCTTGGTTCGTGTGTGATGAGTGATTGACCGGATGGTTTGAAGCTTTGTGTGTGTAGTGTTGAGTTGTGTTGTGTGTGTTTTATTTTGTGTATTTACCTTATTGTTTATGTGGTGTGTTGTCAATGCACTCGTGAGGAGTGGTTGACAACGTTGTGTGGACCGACTCTTGGCCTAGTATTGCGGGTGTTGGTTGCGGCTTGGTTTGCGTTGGTGCGGGTGAAGAACGGGCGTGAAAGGTCTTAGCCTTGCGGGGCCTCCGAGGAGTGGAGAGACAAGTAGGCTTGGTTCGAGGGACCGGTGGCCGACGGGATCAAGTGCGAGCCGCATGGTGCAAGAAGAGCAAGACGAAGTCGTGGACATGGAGTCGGTGCATCGGTGGTGGCCAAGTCAAGGAACGAGGCAAGGCCGAGTAGACCGTCGGGCGCCGGAGGTGAAAGGCTTGGCGAGCTCGACGCTTGGCGTGGTGAGGCCGGGCCGTGTACGCGGGGTTTGGTGGTTTGGCCACAAAACCATCGGAGGAGGGTTTCTCGGTTTGGGCCTCAAAACCGAGCCCGAGGGCTCGGCGTGACGGAGACGGTATCCGGGTGCGTCGGGGAAGCTTCGAGGCGGGCGACACGCGGCATGATCTAGGTGCTTGCGTCGGGAGGACGTGAAGGCCTGATGGATGCGCGGCCGTCCGATGGTGAACTTCATGTGTTGACCAAAACGCCCCTGTGAGGGCTTGTGTTGTACTCCTATTGTAGGGGCACTTCGGTCTTTTCGGAGGGCCTATATATAGGAGGAGGGGGGCTGAATTTTCAGCCAACTCTTGGGCTAGAGGTTCGTTGTACTCTTTCATTTTGGAGTGCTTTGGGAGAGAGGGAGAGAGGGGGAGAGTGGCTCTTTGATTGGAGCTTTTTGCCATCTTAGATTTGGTTTCTAGGAGTGGCTTGTAATCGATTGGACAAGATATTCATAGTGATTTCATCCTCTAAATCTTGGGCCAATCTTTCTTTTCCCGAATTTCTTTGCTTGCTTTTTCGGAGCTCTTTTGTGCTATTTTCGTGCTTGTTTTTGGTGCCTTTGTTCCCGGTGTGATTCCGCGGATTTGAGTGGGTTTCTCCCCGGATTTCTTTGAGGGATACATGGATAGATGTCTTGTGCATCTTTGTGCTTGATCTTGTACCCTCAAACGCCGGAAACCACTTCGATTCGTGAGTTTTCGTTCGGTGCTCTAGCTTTTGGTGGTGCTCAAAGGATTCGCGATTCCCGGTGATTTAGGGAGTTAGGAGGCAAGATTTTTGGGGTATAGCATCCTTGTGTGACGCCTTTCAAGTACCCAAACCCTTGTCTCTACGGCTTCAACCGTTTGGGAAATCCGATGATGATTTGGGGGAGTTGACTTTCGGGGTCGGGCGTTTTCGGCTCCGTCCGCACCGGCGGACGGTCCGCGAGGACCGGGCGGACGGTCCGCGCGGCTAGGGTTCGTCCCGTGTTCTTCGTGTTCTTGCTCGTCTTTCGTTTCGATCCGTCGCGATTTTGGTTTTCGGTTGGACGGAGTTTCGGACGGTCCGCGGTGTTGGGCGGACGGTCCGCGGGGTGCTGGCGGACGGTCCGCGTGCTCCCCGCGGACGGTCCGTGGTTCGTGGTGTGCCCTTGGTGGTTCCGTTGGCTTTAACGGACGGTCCGCGGCTCGGGCGGACGGTCCACGGCTCGGGTGCGGACGGTCGCGGTACACGGCCGGACGGTCCGCCCGAGGCCGAGCGCTTTGCTTCTTGGTTCGATTCCTTCCCCCCTTCTTTCGTGCTTCCGCGTGTGCTTCAAGGAATCGTTCCTAGGACTAGAGGTTGACCCATAACCTCGTGGTCTTTGTGATTGGTGCGTGATTCGATCCATCGCTTGTGCGTGACCGGGTTCTTTGAGAAGAATTTTTACCGGCTCCTATTCACCCCCCCCCCTCTAGTCGTCATCCGATCCTTCAAATCTCCGCCGCCGTCGAGCCCACCATGGGGCGGCGCGACCGAACTCAACCAGAAGACGGATAGGCGACGATCAAGTGTTTGGATGGGCGGCACAAGGAGCTAGGCGGCTGAGGGACTTGGAGGAAGGCAGTGAGCGGAACGACTCACCGACGATGGTAAGCATAGAGGGACGCCACTGCCGAGGTGGGAAGCAGCAGGGGTGTTGAGTCACAAGAAAGATCTGACAAGCAAGCCCGGGGAGGGTCATATACACTTTATGGTGGTGGGCCCATAGGGGGCAAAATCATCTTTTCATATGGCTTTATTTTAACAAAAAAAGAGTACAAAATGATAAATAAGGAAGCAAAGATGGAATTAGAAACAAAAAGGGAGGAATTAATATTCAAAGTTAAAAAGAAACAAGAGACTAGGAGTAGTCATTTCATTTATTCAGGGAAGGGAAGAATTCTCTCTCGTCCCTACAAGAAAAGGCACCGATCCGAGGCTGTTCAGATTTACAACAGCAAGGGATTCGTGTAAAAATAAGAGCATGTTTGGTTCCCATAAGAGCAACTTCAAGAGCCTCTCTAAAAATCACTAGTCAAACTCCTGATTTGGCTAGGATGTAAAATGAAATGGCTAGCAAAATGTTGATGGAATCCGGCACACTCACTAAAATCAACTATCCATATGCTTCACCGCTAGTGGGTCCCGCCTGCCATACTCATGTACGAGGGGATAGCTAGCGGGACTGGCTAGCCAAAGATGGCTAGCGAAGCCTCTCGTTTAGCTAGCGGAGGATAGCGATGACAAGTTTAGCTAGTCTGTTGGATTGAGTTTCTGGAAAAATTTTCTATTTTTTAGCTAGTTAAGCCAAGATAGTTAGTCTCTTGGAGTTGCTCTAAGTAGGGTGATTTAAAGCGTAAAAAGTGCAAAATAAGTCACATGTATAACCAAACAGCTATGACTTAAAGTGGTGTGACTTATAAATCCCATAAGTAGCTCCACCCCTACTTAAAGTGACTTATTTCCACCTTTTCCCTCTAGTACCCTGTGTGAAGCCCACTGAATTATAAGTCACTGCAACCAAACAGAACTGATTTAAAGTGATCCGACTTATAAGTCGGGTGACTTAGACTGGTAGCACTAGGTTTGCTACCAGCAACGGTACGCGCTGCAGTACGCTGGTAGCACACCAAACCGCCGCACCGGGGGACAGTAAGGCGTACTGGGCGTCCCGTGCGCCCCCCCGATACCCTAAATACAGCGTGGTCCCGGTGTGTGCTGCGCCTCGGGCTGATCCCACCTGGCGTCCGGGGCAACCGATGCGTGTGCGAAGCCGGAAGCACGGGAGGGAGGCATCTCGCCGGAAGAAGAGATCCTGCGGGACGGCAAAGAGAGAGTTGTCGTCGGTGACGGAAAGGAGTTCCGGGCAGGGTTGCGTCCGCCGCCGCCGAGCTCCACTTCATTGCCCACCGCCACGGGTGGCGCGGGATCCGGTGGGGGAGGGAGTCTTGGGCGCGGGGAGGAGCCGCCGCAGCCGCGCGTGCGGGGGCTCCGCCACCGCCGGCCGCCCATGCTCTGCCGGCACCGGGCCTCCTGCGTCGCCGGAGGAGGGGCCCGCCCTCGCTGCAATGCCGACAAGCGAGAGGGAGGGTGGCCTCCCGTCACGACGGATTCGTCCGCCGCGTCAACCCCGCCCGCCTCGGCGCGTCCTCCTCCGGCCTCCGCGCGCGCCCCCGGTGGACCTCGCGGGCATCTCCGACCATTTCTCCACCGACACCGACGCCGGTACCCCGAGCTCGAGGGGGAGTGTAGGCCGCCGGCGGGAAAAGGTGGGGGAGAGGGGAACCAGGCGCTCGCCGCCTGCCGCACTCGAGGGAGAGAGAGGGCCGCCGGCAGACTTAGGCACGCGGAGAGGGGCGGCCGCTAATGAGGACGTGGGTTCCCGATCTTCCGTCAGGTGGAGATAGCTATCGATTTGGTGGAGATGTCCCACAAACGATCCGGCTTCCAATCAACACGACTAGAACCCCGCAATCGCAGCACCACTTCTCCTCTGGTTATCAACCATGCACTGCACGATTGACCTCGCCACGAGGGCTAATCCTTGCCTGAGAATCGAAAGACACAAGCAAGAACAAGAAAGAAACACAATCTGGAAAATTGCAGATGAATGATTAAGCTCACAAGTTGGGGTCTCACAAACCGATCGAGCGGCAAACTGTTCTTGACAGAATAACTTAAGCAAAACCCGAGTTTCTAAGGTGGCGGCTACTGAGTATAAGAGGAGGGGGGCTTCCTAGGGTTTGGGGCGACCTAGGAGGGGCGCCCTCAACTTGGGCCTAAAGCCCAACCAAACTGTCGACGCAGCACTTTGGCAGATTCTGGACGTCAACTTGTTTCGATGATTCCCGTTGACTCGGAACGAATTTTGGCATGAGACCGGTGCCATTGGAAGCTCTATGAAATTCTGCTTCCAACCATATATAGAACGTCCAAAACCGACTTCGTATGCGACCTGGGCGTCCGTTTTATTGCGCACTGCTCCTGGACTCCGAACTGGACTCGAACTTGAATTGCTTTTGGCCTCCACCTCGGGGACTCGAACCGGATCAACCTTGGACCTCCTTGTTGACTTGGAAACCCTTGTTGGACTTCTTCTACTCCATTCCATGCACCAATCATGGTCGTATGCATGAGTGTCATGTCCTCATCATTCTCCCCTTCTTGATGAAAAGCCGTCCTCGGCGTCGATTGTACTTGGAACCGATCCTGCACAACACAAGAGCGAACGGGATTTCGAAAACCAAAGAAATCAAAATTATTGTGAGGAGGAATGTCACCATGTCTCCAATTGGTGAATATGTCATCTTGCATATAAAATTTAGCGAGCATGTTAGCATCTGGATCGGATGACATATAATATTTGGCAACACTACCCTGCAAAAGATTAGTACCAACAAAAGACAAAGTAGGCATAGGTAGCAACCAGCAATGCTCCTCTTTTTGGAAGTAAACTTGTTTCACAGAAACTGAACTAGAGAAAGGTGAATGAATGTGTGTAGTGTGGCTGCCCTCTAGTGGATCAAAATTGAGCACAACAAAAGGATAATTCAAATTTTCACAAATGTACACTCGATGTATCATATATTGTCCTTTGTTGTTATATTTGCCAATAACATGATATGAATGTCTAGACAACCATGGAAAATCAGCATGTGCAAAAATTCTCTCTTCTAAACAATCTAGATTACACAAATCATCGAATTCAATGTAACCCAAAGTATGTAAAGAAGACAATAATTTTTGTTCCTCATGTGCACTAGCAATAGGACTAACATGTTTATATCCAGCAGAAGTGTTTGGTTTCAAAACATGTAAAACTAAAGTATTTTCAAACAATTCATCTTTATCACAAGGAATATCAAGCGAATCATCATGTGACATAGATAAATCTAGAGAGGGTTCCACTAACAATTGCTCTTGGATAGCATGGTGTGTGGAAAAATTCAGCATATTACGACAATTCTCACCTTCTATAATTATAGCACCATGGTCATTACATGTGTCCTCAGTAGAAATATCGGGTGCCTTTGTGAAGTGGTGGTTCTGAATTTTCACATGAGGATGTGAGCTCCTCATTTTCTTCTATGTCATCCTTGTCCTCTTGCTTTTGTTCAGAATACTGCAAAAGGTTAGGTGGAGCAAGAGATACAACAATGGACTGATCCTCTAAGCTAATCACCTCATCATATGAATTTAATGTAGGAGGTGGATGAACAAAAGTTTCTCTCATAAGAATTTTCATAGCATTCCAAGTTTGCGGTTTATCAGAATTATTTAAAGACTCCCACCAAGATAAAGCTGAGTGTCGCAAAACACTAGCTGCATTTTTTACCTTCCTCCTTGGACACATAAAACGAGTAGCAAATATTTCTTCAATGGCAATTTCCCACTCCATGTATGCATCAGCACCCACACCATTGTATGTTGGTGGATATGAAAAATCTGTCATGGCTAGAAGACAAAAAAACAACACAAACGGTGAAGTTTATCCCTAATAATCTCACCAAGCTCTTACAAGTGTCTGACGAAATACCAATCAAATGATACTTACCAAAGGGAGTGAAACCACGATTGCAAGGTCAAAGCTGTATTGATCAGAAGAAAGTATGTGGAGCTTGGGAGGATAAAATATAATATGAAGGATTAGCAAATATCGAATGCAGATTAGCGAAGTTCAATAAGTGTCCAAGGCACAAGTCACAATTGCTGGCTAAGACGGGTCCTATCGTAGCACAACAAGGTAAAAATAACAAGGAACGATGGACAAAACTCAAAGAACTTAGCAGAATGGCAGTTCTGTAAATAGAGCAGTTTTTTCGGCACTAGTAGAAATAAAAAACGGGCGCTTCGAAAGGGGTACCAGCAAACGAGTTGATCTTTGGCCAAATTTTTTACCACTGAACTAAGATCACCAAAGATGGAAGCACAAGAAAAATCACCTGAAACAAAGGTGTATTGCGGCCTAGGGAAATTCTGGAACTTTTTCAGAAATCCCTCGAAACGAGTAAATGATTTTTTTCTTTTTCTTCCTGATTTGTTTTGAATTTTTTGAGAACGGCGAAACTGACAAAGTAGGTGAATCGTATGTGCAACTTTTCGTTGCCAAGCTCCTGTAAAAATTTGAGCCAAAACGGAGCACCGAGCGAAAAGTTATGCTCGTGTTTCATGGAAGGTCACTCAACCTATGTTTTCCAAAAGGCACAAATCGGCGGGGAAACGCGGCGGTGGCTATGGAACGCGGCGGCACAATCCTCCCTGGTATAAGCCGTAGGTATTGCAAGATTATGAATCAAAGAGGGGCTCAAAGGCGAGTCTGCAACCTATCTATGGCCGGCGTGGCGAGAATTCACACAAGGCGGCTAGCGAGGGCAAGTCGAGTGATGTGGTGGCTCGACTTGTAATCTAGAAAAGGTGGATGGGCTAGCGGCGGAAACAAAACGAGCGACGACGCGGTTGAACTACGATGATGAACACGACCTAAACCGGTAACAAGACTCGAACACGGACACAAACTCAACAAAGCAATCGAAAACGAAATTGCGAGGCTAAAAACTAGGGTTGTAGGACGGCGGAAATTTTTTTTAAGCTTTTTGTGGACTATGGGACGAAGGCGAAAACACTCAAAACTAGGGTAAGCCCGACGGTGATACCCGAGTCTCTCGATTACCACTTAATGGGGACGTGGGTTCCCGATCTTCCGTCGGTGGAGATAGCTATCGATTTGGTGGAGATGTCCCACAAATGATCCGGCTTCCAATCAACACGACTAGAACCCCGCAATCGCAGCACCACTTCTCCTCCGGTTATCAACCATGCACCTGCACGATTGACCTCTCCACGAGGGCTAATCCTTTCCGAGAATCGAAAGACACAAGCAAGAACAAGAAAGAAACACAATCTGGAAAATTGCAGATGAATGATTAAGCTCACAAGTTGGGGTCTCACAAACCGATCGAGCGGCGAACTGTTCTTGACAGAATGACTTAAGCAAAACCCGAGTTTCTAAGGTGGCGGCTACTGAGTATAAGAGGAGGGGGGCTTCCTAGGGTTTGGGGCGACCTAGGAGGGGCGCCCTCAACTTGGGCCTAAAGCCCAACCAAACTGTCGACGCAGCACTTTGGCAGATTCTGGATGTCAACTTGTTTCGACGATTCCCGTTGACTCGGAACGAATTTTGGCACGAGACCGATGCCATTGGAAGCTCTATGAAATTCTGCTTCCAACCATATATAGAACGTCCAAAACCAACTCCGTATGCGACCTGGGCGTCCGTTTTATTGCGCACTGCTCCTGGACTCCGAACTGGACTCGAACTTGAATTGCTTTTGGCCTCCACCTCGGGGACTCGAACCGGATCAACCTTGGACCTCCTTGTTGACTTGGAAACCCTTGTTGGACTTCTTCTACTCCATTCCATGCACCAATCATGGTCGTATGCATGAGTGTCATGTCCTCATCAGCCGCCCTGTTGCCCGGCGCCGACGCTGGATCCCCCGCCGTCGTTGCACATCCCCCTGCTCCGCGACCGTCCGAGAGAGGGAGGTCGGCGCGCATGGCTCGGAGAGGAGAGCGCCGACGTGGGCGGGGGTGGAGCGCGCGCCGCCGGCGTGGGGGTGGAGCGCGCGCCGCCGGAAGAGGAGGCCCGCCGGCGAGGCCAGACCACGAGGATGGGGAGGGAGGGGCGGATGGTGGAGAGAGCGAGGCGGTGCGGCGGAAATAGAGGTGGAGAGAGAGGAGGCGGATGGATAAGGAAGAGAGGAGGCTGACGAGTGGGTCCCACGGCGGGTTGTTGGTATAGGGTACGAGACATAAGGGATGACGAATGCGGGGAAACTAATACTGTACTACAGAATGTCGATGGCAAGGTGAAATATTCTCTTTTAGGGATGTATTTGGAGTATCTAGAGTGCTACCATTGTTATAAGTCACCCTAACCAAACATGCCCTTAAGACTAACTCCAACAGACACAACCCAAACACGAGATGCATTTGCCAGTTTAGGTTGTGCACAGTAGAAAGGTCTGTGACCCATAAGCTTTGTTCTCCAACAACAACGATGCAATGGAGCATGAGCATCTCTTCCCTTCCTCCTCACCGCCGCCGAGACCAGCCAGACGCCACAGGACCTCCGCGGGGCACTATGCAGGAACTCCACTGGACGCCGTGGAAGCACCGCCGCGCGGGCAGGTTCGCCGGCCGCAGGCGCCGCTGCGAGCTCTGCCGGCCGCAGGCGCCGCTGCGAGCTCCGCCGACCGCGGGAGCGCCGCCGCACGCGAGCTTCACCGACCGCAGGACCGCCGCGGGCGCCGCGTGCGGATCCGCTGTGCAGCTACGCTGGCCGGCGAGCTCCACTGGGCACCGGTCGTGGGCGCCGCTGGCGAGCCCTCGCCGCGGGGACAAGCTCCGGCAGCCCCGTCCGGTCCCCTTCGCCTGTCATCTCGCCAGACTGAGCTCCGGCCTCCGGCCATCCTTTCGAGTGGGCCCAAGGAGATGCAAAAGAGCGGACAGAAGAGGCATATTTGCCTCGCGCTTCAGGTGGAACCCAAAATGCGTCAATGGTTTGCATAGTCCGTTGGAGGGTGTTTTAATAGGCAAAAGTACTGTGCATAACCCATTTTTGGGTTTGGGTCTTCCTGTTGGACGCGGTCTAAGGCTCGAGTCATTGGATTTTCCCGGGGGGGGGGGCGGAACCTGGCTCGGCATCTCCACTTCTTGGGTCTCGTCGAGACGGCGACCGCTGAAACTGTTGCACTTTCTGCAGAAAGGCCCCGTGAAGATTTGCGTCCGTGAACAGAACAGAAGAAAAGCACCCACGCGTTAAGCTACTAGCTACGGTTTGAAAACGTAGAACAGGGTTATTCTGTCACTGAAATTTCAAACCTTCCTTATGAACAGTAATAAATAGTACTGGAAATACTTGATGGCACTGGGACAACCTCGTTTGAATGAGACAACTCGTCTGAACGAGACAAAAACAGACAAGGCAGTCTGTAGAAATGTGACACTAGTCACAAAGGGCAGAGAACTCGATGCCAGCTTTTGCCGTACAAATCTGTTTTGATCATCCTTCACCGATATTTAACTTATCAAATTATTTTTACTTCAAAAAAAAAATTATCAAATTATTCATTATATAATGCCAAACTAATATCATAAAAGCCAACATTGTAGGAGTAAGAGAAGTTAGTACTTGGTAATCTTACATTAAGTCGGCATTCTGTCATTTTGAGCCCAAGGAAATATCATTTAGACATAACAAATATTTTTATATTTTTTTACTGGAATCCACAATAATCAGTAAAAACACTATAAGATAATGAAAAATTCACTCGTTCCCGGAAATGGTTTGAAATAGTTTTGGACAAATTTCACAAACCACCCAATATCTTAGCCTAAGAAGACCCACAAACCTGCCAACCCTCATTCCTATGATCCTATCTACCAGATCTAAGGAATGCCTGGGACTCTCATCGAACTCTGCATTTTCTTTTAATAACCAATCAAGTTGGTGTCAACGAAAGTTCATCAAATTTTACAATCCTCATGTGGATTTAGCTAGTAAAAAAGGGAATACTTGCAAAATTGCGGTATTTCCTTATTTGAATACACAACAGTAATATGTGATTATGAAAAGAGCACACAAACATTGAAGCTTTCTAATGATGGTTTTCCTCTGTTAAACTCACAATGTGAGGGAAAAACAAATGAAGAGATGAAAGCCGTAATAGAAGTGCAAGAAGCAGATGTCATAATAATTATCCTTCTAATTAGAAGTAAAAGGAAAACATGATGACAACTTGACAAACATCATTCTAAAGCAAAAGATGGCAGGATGGTCTCTTAACAGTTAACACTGGACCTACTGACCTTCCTTCTTGGATTTTGTCGTACCAATAAGATCACCCAAAAAATAAACTTTAACTGTTGGTACTCACTTCGCCATAGATGGTTTATGCGTACATCAAATTGGATTATTCCCAACTGAACACCAAGTGCTGCATGCATTATCAGCCGTTATCTTGCCTCATGCCCTCGTCAAAGTTGTAGCCTTCAACCAAATGCATGACCAGGGAGCTCCACCATCATGGAGTCTCCTGAAACTTGCCCTGATGCAATGCCATTGCCAAGAGTTTGGTATGCCGATCAAAATGGTGGCCTCCAGCTGCCAAAGTTGTCTCCAGGTAACTGGTAGCCAGCAGCGTTTCCTCGAAGATCGTACAGTGACATGCCATGGCCAATACCACCAGCACCAGCATCACCTCCAGTCACCCCTGATGACTGTGACGCCTCCTGTTGTTGTGGTTGTCCTCCAGCAGGTTCTGCTTCATGGGAGTCTGTGGGTGTGGGCGTGGGTGTGGCTGCTGCTGCAGTAGCCGTGGGGGGCTCTTCCTCTCCCTCCAGAGGCAGACGCTCATAGACAGCATTGGCGAACGAGGCGGCCATGAGAACCACGGGCCCGGCGGCGATGAGCTGACCGACGACATTCCCACCCACTACCTGTCCCTGGCCGCCAGCGAGGTACACGCTGAGGCTGCTGGCCCCCGGGGGCGCGGGCGGCGGCAGCACGGTGCCCGTGAGGGATAGGATCTCGAACTGCCCGCGCAGGGTGGCGACGAGGCTGCCCGGGGGCTCGGCGCCCGGCTGGCGGAGCGCGACATTGGAGACGGAGCCGCCGCCGCTGAGCACGCAGACCCCTCGGCCGCGGCGTCGCGCGTACTCGGAGACGCACTCGACGATGTCGGCGCCGGCGGCGACCTCGAGGACGTGGGAGTGGAGCGCGTTGGGGCTGTCGCGCGTTATGATGATGGGCGGCTTGGGCTTGTTCTTGGACCCCGGCGGGCGCCCGCGCGGCTTCCTCGTCGGCCCGCCAGACCCTCCGCCACCGCCCTGCGCCGGCACCAGGGCCGACGACGAGGGCTGATCCCCGCCGGGATCGACGCTGGCAGGCGGGCTATTCTCCGGCGACTGTGCGGAGCGCTCCATCTTGACGTGGGAGTTGGGGGAGAGCGGCGACTGCTGGTGCTGCAGATGCTGCTGCTGAGCGCGGAGAAGGTCCAGGTAGTGCGACGCAGCCCCAGCCTCGCCGCCGCCAGGATCCATCCCAGGCATGACGCCCTCACCGCCGCGCTCCCACCACTTGTTCGCCGCCAGCTTCTTGACCTCGCCGGTGCCCGCTCCCAAGGTAGTTTTTTTGGATTGACTGCTTGCCGATCCCCTAAACCTGCGCCACCCGCCATAGACATCGGACAGGGATTAAGCTCCAATCGGCGACCAAACATTTGCATATTCCAAGCAGGGAAAGGGAGGCGCTACCGAAATCTAGCGGTGACGAACCGAAGGTCGAATCTTGAGAGAGGAGAGAGAGGCGAGGATACCAGTGGAGTGCTCCTCTACCAGTATCTGGCAGCAGTAGTGTGGGGACGCTGCGCTCTAGGGGCCGGAGTGCACGCGCGCATCATGCATCTCGCCCAAATCTTGGCCGGCGCGGTGGGGTGCGGCGCGGCGCCGCCCAAGGAAAAGGCTCTTGGGGACGGTCAAGATTCTGGAGGAAGCAACCCTTGGCAGCAAACAATGAGGCGGTAGGTGGGCTCTAGCCTGGGGCCGGCGCTGGTGAAAAAGGTAGAGAGCAGAAACAAGGTGGCCGACGGGGGAAGAGAAGGTAACCTTTTTCAGATTACACCTTCCTGATTTCCGGTCCTAGATTTTGGCGAGGATGCGGGGAAACCCAGAATCGTGAACAGTAAGTAGTATGAAAATATGAAAATGGAATTTGAATTATTTATATCCGTATCCGCTAAAATATAAATATGGATATTCGTATTCAAATTCGAATTCAAATGTGCTAGTAAAGTGGATACATTCAAATTCATTTTTTCGATTTTTTCTCTATCAAGTAAAGTGAATACATTCGAGTTCGTTTTTGTCGACTTTTTTTCTATCCGATTCCATGCTTATCCGACAATATCCGGCACTATACATATTCGACTATATAAAACTGCAAGTTACATCTATAACTAATGACAAATTATGTTCAGTGGAATACTAATAATGATAGTGTAGACTTGAAACAATTATATCCATAACTAATGATTATGACATTAATTTTAATATTAAAAATATTGCATCCATAAAACAAATTAAAATTATATTTAAATTTAATGACCAATATCATTATTTTTAAAATAAATTAATATAAAGTTTGATGTTAATTACTCTAGTTTGTTTATGTAATGATGAAAATATTTTTGATATGTTTTTATTATTTATTTGATAAGTGTGTATATATATTTTAAAATGTATCTAATTAAGTTTTACTTATTATATTATTAATTATTAGAATAAATATGGATGAATGTGATATTCTTCATGAGCGATCTCTATTATGTACTAATACTTTAGTCTTTACATGATTTTGTAATTGCAAATTTCCAACAAAGAAAATTGGTTAATGTTGTCTTCCAAATCGAGTAGATATCCGAATGTGTATCCGAATTCGAGACATCCGTTTTGTATTTGTATTACAGAACATTCAAATCCGTATTCGTATTCGAGTAAAAATGTGGTAAAACTTGTTATCCTGATTACATGCGGATTCAATCCATTTCCATCCTTAAACACCATGAACATATCCTTTTTTCCGAAACATTCAGCATGAGCATTTCAAAATAACGAAATGACAAAAACATAGAATTTGGATTCACCATCTAAACTCTAACTGGTTAAAGTCATGAAGAGTCTATAGGTCAAGTAGGCACTTCAATCGATTGAGATTTGCTCCCTTCGTCCCTAGATGATGGTCGTCCGGGAATCGTATTTGTGAGGGAAACATGGCTTTCTAGAGGCAATCATTTAGGGACGGAATGAGTAAATTGAAATCAATCACTCTCTTCGAGCCAGTTTGAAATGGAGGGTTGTAGAAACGCAGAAATAAGGATGAAAGTTGGACTAGGAAAATCCTGTACCGACCGGCACTGTATATTGTATATCCCGATTAGATACTGTTTGTTCAACAAAACATGAAAACAGGAAAAAGGGAAAACAGGTGAAACCAGGAGCGGAATCGGTTGAGCGCTTCTTGCGACCGAATCCTAAGGACCATGTCTGGTTCGAGGACCGGTGGATGGTCGCTTTCTGGTGTGATGAGTGATTGACAACGTTGTGTGGACTGATTCTTGACTAAGTATTGCAGGTGCAGGTTGCGTCTTGACTTGTGGTGGTGCAGGTGAAGGACAAGCGCGAAAGGTCATCGCCGGTGAGGCCTCCATGTGTGGAGAAGACAAGTAGGCTTTGTTCGAGGGACCCGGTGGCCAGCGGAGCAAGTGCAGGTCACATGGTGGCATGAACAGCAAGATGAAGTCATGGACGGTTTCTTGGTTGAGCCTCAAAACCAAGGTCGAGCCGGGACTACGTGGGAGCCGAGTCATGAGTGGCGATTCGCGGAGGCTACACCGAGTTCGCGGGGTTTCCGGTGGTTCACCAGAAAACCACTGGGTTCCTTGGTTGATCCATAAAGCCAAGACCGAAGAACCGAAGACGGAGATGCAGCAGCTCCAGACCAGTCTGACCGGTGAGGAGCACCGGTCTGACCGGTGTGCGACGACGCAGTCCGGAGACTTCGAAGCGGAGGACACGCGTTGGGATCGCAAGGCTTGCGTCGAGGCTAAGCAGGTTGCGGTCGCCGGGCATCTGTCTGATGGAGCGATGACAAAGATTTCCGATTTCACCCTCGAGGGGCATGTATCTCTAATTAGCTAGTAAAAGTATTTTAGACTTTTGGTTGCCTCCATATAACCCAAGAGGTGAGAGGATGGCAGCCATCTTTTGGAACCCTAGCTCATTTGGTTTTCCTATTTTTCCTTCCTATTTTCCCTAGGATTTCCATAGGGCTAGCTTGAGAGCTTCATGGTGAGATCTTGTGAGAGGGTTGGATGATCGGGCGGCAAGCTAGACCTTGTATGAACCTTCTTGTGATGTATAGATGATTCGGTGTGGTTCCTCAAGACTTGGTTGTGTAGTTCCCGTTCGTTTTTTGTGGTGATTTTCGGAGCCCTCTCTTGGTGGATTTCTTGGAGTGTTTTCGGGATCTTTCTCTTGGGGATTTGGTGGGGGATGTATGTGTGAACCCTTTGTGGTTCTTTTCCCTTTGATTCCCCTCCCAAATCCGTGAGTAAAGGGGCTCGATTTTGGGGTTTTCAGTGTTCTAGGGTTAGAGGAGCTCTTGGCGCGATTTCTTCGATTCCTCTTGATTTGGCAAGTTTTGGTGGAATTAAACTTGGCTATGGACTCCCCATGAGGTGTTCCTACTATCCCCAAAGTCTTGTGCAAATCTGTGGAGCGATTCGGGAGATCAGGAGTTTGATTTCTGGGTGTTGACTCGCGGGTGTTGTTCATCCCGAGAAGCTCAGGCCACACCAGTCTGATCGGTGCCTCTCACCGGTCTGACCGGTGCAACCTCTGTTGGGTTTTGCTCGGGTGAACGTTTCGGTGAGTTCGCTGTTGTCCCGTGTTGCTGTTGTTTCGAGTTTGGGTTGTTTGGAGCTCGGTAAGCCTGTTTGCTGTTTTGGGGCTTTCTGGCTTGGACCGGTCTGACCGGTGTGCTACACCGGCCTGACCGGTGTAAGGGTTGTTCTGTGGAAGTCGCTAGTTTTCACTAGCAGGGACCGGTCTGACCGGTGGTGCTCCCCGGCCTGATCGGTGTAGGTCAGTGAGGCTCGAGTTTTGTGTTCCGCTGCGTTCTCGGGTCTGTGAGGTTGGTTGTTGGTTCCTAGGGCCAGTAGCACTCCAATGCCTGCGTGGTCTTGGCCAACTTGGGTAGTGAGTCGGAGACGTGTGTTGGAAGCCGTGTTCATCTTGTTGGAGCCTCCATCTCCTTCGAGAAGAATTTTTATCGGCTACCATTCACTCCCCCCCTCTCTGGTTCGCCGTATCGGTCCTTCAAATCCTCGGTTCCTGCATTTCATGGGGAAAATCCCACGGTATTTCTCATATCTGAGACCCTCAACCTCCTCCATTTCAGCCTGCATCTACTTTAGATGGCCCATCCCAACTACAAACCCTAAGCAAAGTCTCCTCTCCACACCGCTTGCGCACGACTACCCCGTCGCACACATCTTTTGTTCGGAACTGCTAGCGCCCGGACGTCCGTTCCGGGCACTAGGATCGGACACCTTTGTGACTGTCAGATGGGAATCGAATTGTCAGCCGCCCTGTTCATAGTCCAGGGAGAAAATGTTGCGAGCATGTTGCGGCCATTGCGAGTCATGTTACGAGCATGTTGCGTGCAACATCCAAACATCAGCGGGTCTTCTCCCTCCTCCCCCATGTTGCGACCATGTTGCGACTATATTGCGACCATGTTGCCACCCGTGTTGCGTGCAGCATCCAACACTCTCCTCCCCCCTCCTCCTCGATATAAATCCAACATCGCATGTCTGCAAACATCAAAACTCAACATCCGCAACATCAAAATTTATTTTTTGCAACATCCAACATCAGGACCCTCCTCCCCCTTCTCCTCAACACAACACCCAGCATCACATATGTGCAATATCGAAACTCAACATCCGCAACATCGAAAAATAATTTTTGTAACATCCAACATCATGGGTCTGAAAACATCGAGACTCAACATCTATAGCATCTGAAATTAATCTTTGCAACATCGAAAAGTTTAAACCTAATTTTGAAACATTTGCATGGGACACTCACAACATGTAAAGAACATTGGCGCAACATGTTCACAACAATTGCAACATGAACATCAACTGATTGCGCCATGAAGGCAACGGATTGCAACATGCCAAGAATATTGTTGCAACACAGATATACAACAATTGCAACATAAAAAACAAACATGAGCAAGCAGAAGCTCCTCACCGCGCATGCGTCCGCGACGGTGGCAGGCAGGGTTCGCCCTACCGGTGCAAACCGGTCGGTATACCGCAGATTCCGGTGCTACCAATGGCTGCCGGTACCGGTTTGCACCGGTGCGTACCAGTCGTTGTTCAAATATTTTGAATTTGAATTCGAAAATTGAAAAATGAAACAAAAATACCTAAAAATACTTCAAGATTTATAGAATCTAATAGTGTCAATTTTTCCAAACTTAGTTCATTTAATATTTTTTTGATCATTACAACTTCAACCAAAATAGAAAAGAAAAAATCCCGCCAACCCATTAAGGCCCACTCGGCCCAAGGGTGAAAAAATCACCTTCTTACCTCTCTCTCTCTCCCCACCTCTTACTGCAAATCATCGCCTCGAGTCAACCCACGCCACTCCCCCCTCGACCCGCCCCTTGCTGCTCGCACTGGCCACCGACGCTGACTAGCCGCTCCCCGACCACCCCTAGTCGCGTGGTAGCGGCGGCAAGCCGCGCCGGCGGCGTATCTGCGCCGCTTGGGCCGCGACGCAGGGCGGCAAGCCTGTCGGCCGGCCTACGCGGTAAAACGCGGCTGGCAGGCGGTGTACCAGTCACCCGCCTGGGGAGCGTGGTCCCCCCTGAAAGAATCAAGATGTCGACTAGAGGGGGTGAATAGTAGAACTAGAAATTTACACATTTTTAAACAAGTTGTTAGACCAGGTCCAGAGTTTCCGGATATTTTTCTGGATACTCCGGGAAATCCAGAGAATCCGGGAAAGTGTCCGGATTGTCCGGGCCTGCGAGGGGGATTTAAATCGACAGAAATTAAACTTGCTCAAACATAGATCTGTGAAAATAGGTTATGCAATGGGATGAGACAAGCCTGTTTATCAACCTTAGAACCTGTAGGAACTTCACAACGGAGTAGATCGGCACCAAAACCCTAGAAATGAGCTCAAGAGGTATACAAGCATACAACAAGAGCAACAACCACAAGAGATACAAGGATTTGTTACCAAAGTTCAACCTTACACCTTGAGGTCTACGTCTCCGTTGAGGAACCCACAAAGGGTGGACCTTTACACCTAGGTCACTTTCCTCCCTCTAGTGACCACAAAGATCAAGTTAGAGTTACTTACTCAATTTCGGGATACAAACCTCCTTGGGCAGCCACAAACTTTTGGATGCTTCAAGGCAACACCTAGCCGGCTAGTAGCTCAAGACTCCAATAGTAACAAACACGAAATGTGCCAACCAAGCGAAGGACGAGGTGCTCTAGAGATGGGAAATCAGCTCACTAGCACTCTCCAAACTCTTGCTCTCAATCCCTCCTTAAATCCCCAACAAATATCACCAAACCAGGGCTAAGGGGAGTAAAGAGGGTGAGTGAATGAGTTTTGAGTGTTGCAGGTCGAAATGGGAAAGAGAGAGAGAGAGAGAGAAGGGAAAGGGTGGAGGGGGCTTTTATACCCCCTCACACAGAAAAGAGCCATTACAGCTCTAAGACCCGAAATGTCGGGGAAAAGCCCAGAAACTTCGGGAAGTCCGGAGATTCTGGGAAAAACCCGGAAACTCCAGCCTTCCAAGGTCAGCACCCAAAAAGTTAACCCGTGAATATGTTGGTGCAAAGGTGTCTGTCATAGGTTTTGATTTAGCAACTAGAGCACCTTTTCAACTCTTGGAAGATACATTTCTTGTCCCTCTTTATAGTACGGCGTTCCTAGGACTCCAATTCAAAATATAAAATAAATAAGCCTTCATAGGAACCCTTTGTAGCATTACTTCCTTTTTGCATACTCAATGAACAACACTTTATGCCACATACAATTTAAATTCCTACTCATACACTAGATAAATCATTAGCCACTTAAGCGCGTGTCATTAAATCACCAAAACTCACTTAGGGGGCCAAGATACTCTTCAATCTCCCCCTTTTTGGTGATTGATGACAACACATTTAAGTCTTACAAGACATAATTAATAAGTATTAAAAGACAAGGTGTAATACTCCTCGTTACTTTATGCATATTGATTTTGAATATAAATGGTCATTTTAGAACCAAATTTTGCACAAAGAGAAAAAACATGGAAGTATTACACCAGTGGGGTGCTTGTGATGTGCAACAAGTAATTAGTGAAATACATATGACAGTTCATGCACTCAAAAGGATTTAAAAGAAATCTGGTGCTCAGAAGTCTAGAGAAGTCGGGCCAGACCCGGAATCTCCAGAAAATCCAGAAACTCCGGGAAAAAGTCCGAACTCTCCGGGCATTCTGATAACCAGTGAAACTAACAGCCATCAATAGATTTTCACACTAACATATATATGCATCCTTAGTAAGTAAAAACTGAGAAATCAACCACAAGCACGCAACCATAAGTATCAAGCTCACATAGTCTTACACACATATGGATTTAGAGTTGTTACAAGCCATTGTTCCAAATTAAAATACACAAAAGTTCCACACTAGATATATAGATAAATGTTCACTCCCCCTTTGGCATCAAGTACCAAAAAGGAAGTGGGGCACCAGCTGGATCACTCGGAGTCCTCGTCGTCCTCCTCATTGTCCTCCTCCTCTTCATTGTTGTTGTTGTCCTCCTCCTCCTCTTCTTCTTGCCTTTCTTCTTCATCTTTGGCGTCCCACTCCGCAAATGGATCATCAAAGGAGGGAAGCTCACGGTAGAGGTCGGTGGGAAGGCCAAGATGGGACTTGATCTCAATGATGTCCCGACGGTTCTCATTAGTCTATGTAGCCATGGTCTTGCACATGCTGAAAATGCTCTTTAAGACCCTCTTGATCATGGACCACGGTGCCGATGGGGATGCCTAGGTGGAGAAGTTGCATCGGGCATGTCATCATGGTGAGGAGCTATACTAGAAGAGCCAACATACTTAGGAGCTTTGGACGGCTTGGGAGTTTTCTTGGCTCAATCACGGAGTTGGTGAAAAGGCTCATGGACAACATCTTTGGGATAGCGGAAATTAGTGACTCCCTCAATCATGTACATGAGATAAGGAGCATAGGGGAGATACTTCATGGGATAGCCCTCCTCAACTCATTCCACAAGTCAAATATGCAAAAACCTTCCTCATCCAGTGCCATCCTATTGAGGAGATTTTACTTTAGAGCTGTAGCATCTCTTTGCTTAGGATCAATGGTGGCTCGGAAGAATTGATTGAGATAGTAGTAGTAGGGGTTGAGTTGATTCGCTTTGCCCTAAATGGCTAAGGCACGACTATGGAACATGTAGGGGAGGTCCCTTGGCTTGTATTTGTTCTCATTGTGAATGGGAGTGCGATCTTCATCCTTTGAGCCAAGTCCCAACAACCTAGAGAAGGTCATGTATTCAATTGTGCACTTGTTGCCTTGAGTAGTCCAAGTGATGGTGTTGTCATATGGATTGTAGAAATAGGAGCAATGAAATTGAGCTAGGATCTCCTTGTTCCAATTGTAGCAAAAGCCCATGATGTCATACAATCCCACTTGCTTACACTTCTCAATCACGGAGTTGAACACGGCGTTGTTGAGGTCCTCATAGTATTTCCAATCAATGTACCTCATCTTCACAATAGGCACCATATTCTTAGCAACCAACTTAGGATTACTTATGATGGTTTGGTAGAAGTCCCTATGGAAATCACACAAACCTTGCCTCTAGCCCTTCACCCTTGAGGTAGCGATAGACATTGTCTTCCCTTTGCTCTCTAACTGCAAGAGCATTTTGGAGTAATCACGGAACATATGCTCAGCAAACCCAAGGACCAATCTGGGCTCTCGGAGTTTGATAGGTGTATTCACCACTTGCACATTTTTGTGGGAGAGTAGGGACGAGCTTTGGGGGTGTTTTAAGGTAGATGTGGGCTGCTACTCCTTGCTTGTGTTTGGGAGGTGGACGCTCAATCGGTCAGCTTTGATTGATGTAGAAGGCTTTGTGGCTCTTTTTGGGATGAGGTTTGTAGCGGGGTTTCTCTTTAGCATGCCCCTTTCCACGGCGGTGTGGAGTCTCGGGGGGCTACTCATAAGTGTCGTCCTCAACCTTCACCGCTCTCGGTCCCTTCTTCCTCCTCAGTCTCTTCCTCTTCTTGACTTCCCTCAGCATAAGATGGAGGGGGGTCTCCCCTTCTTGGCCTGGCACTGTGCTGAGAAGACTCTTGGCCCAAGGTCTCTTGCACAACATTTAAAGTGGTGGGGTCATGCCTTACCTTGTCCTCCTTTGAGTGGAGGGTTCATCCGTGTCACGCCTGATCTTGACCCTCATGATCTGAAGAAATGGAAGGATATGGACATGAGAGATAGAAATTAGAAGAGATGCAAAGCACTGCAACATAGGGTTTTCAGTGTGAACCCCGGTGACTCCGAGAAAAAGTCCGGAGATTTTGGGAGGTCCAGAGAGTCCGGACATGGGATTTTCGGAGTTTCCGGGTTTCACAACCGAAATCCTAAATCGCAATGCCGCACAAATCAATCATGGAAACTGAGAGATATTGTAGATCTAGAGCCTATAGAGTTTATCCCAACTATTCCTAAGAGGATACCGAAAGGAAACGAGTAGAGAGATAGATTGGGTTAGGTCTTCATGAGATACCAACTTGGGGGAGAGAGGGGGAGAAGCTTCAAAACTTCAAATGCGTTGCAGATCTGTGTTCTCCACCCCTTGGAGCCTTCAAATCCTAGCTCTCACTCGATTTGGCTGGTGGAAAGTGAAAATCACCTAAGGGCAACCGGGGAGAGGGGAGGAAGGCGACGGGAGAGGGTGGAGGTCAGTCAACGCGGTAAAAGATGAAAAGAGCAAATAACCACGGTGAAAAGGATATATACACCCTTAAAGACCCGGAATGTCCGGACCCAGCCTGGGATCTCCGGGAAACTTGAAATTTTCTGAAAAAGTCCGGAGTATCTGCTCCCCCTGACACCCAGCGAGAAGATCTGCAAGGAATTTGATTTGGGATAGATTTGGATGACTATACATGTAATATATGTGAGCTTGAGTAGTATCAACACTTGAGACTAGCCACAATCAAGCAATAAGAACAATAGTCCAAGTGTTGTACAAAAATGAAATCCAAATATTTCATAAACAAATGAACACAAGTTTTTTGCAAATCATTTTCTTTTCAAAAGTCTTATTCTAGGTCACTCAAACATGTGCATGATCTCAAGCCAAGTTACGAGAATCCAAGATATTTAGCTCACTCCTCAAATCACAAAACCTTGGTTCATCAAGAGGCTTTGTGAAGATATCGGCTAGTTGCTTATCGATGCTCACATGACTTAAAGTGATATCTCCTTTGGCTTCGTGGTCTCTCAAGAAATGGTGTCTTATGTCTATGTGCTTTGTTCTTGAGTGGTTTATGGGGTTTTTAGCTAGATTGATGGCACTCTCATTGTCACACAAGAGTGGCACCTTGCTAACCTTACAACCAAAGTCTCTCAAAGTGAGCCTCATCCAAAGTAGTTGAGCACAACAAGCGCCGGCTGCAACATACTCGGCCTCAGCGGTGGAAAGGGCAACAGAGTTTTGTTTCATGGAACTCCAAGACACCAAGGACCTTCCAAGGAATTGGCAAGTCCCGGATGTACTCTTCCTATCTACTTTGCAACCGGCATAATCCGAATCGGAATAGCCAAGTAGATCGAAAGTGGAGACCTTAGGATACCACAAACCAAGGTTAGGAGTATGAACTAAGTATTTAAAGATTATCTTAACATCCATTAAATGACACTCCTTAGGATTAGCTTGAAATCTTGCACACATGTAGACACTAAGCATAATATCGGGCCTAGAAGCACTTAGGTAAAGCAAAGATCCAATCATGGAGCGATATACCTTTTGATCAATGCTTTTGCCTTCTTCATTTAGATCAAGATGTCCATTAGATGACATAGGTGTTTTGATGGGCTTGGCATTGTTCATATCAAACTTCTTGAGCATATCATTGGTGTACTTGGTTTGACTTATGAAGGTGCCTTCTTTGAGTTGCTTGATTCAAAATCCAAGAAAGAACTTCAACTCTCCCATCATGGACATCTCAAATCTTTTTGTCATAATCCTACTAAACTCATCAACCCAAACTTGGTTAGTAGAACCAATTATAATGTCATCAACATATATTTGGCAGACATATAAATCATTTCCTTGTTTACAAGTGAAGAGGGTAGGATCGGATTTGCCTATTTCAAAGCCTTTCTTCAAGAGAAATTCCTTAAGGCATTCATACCATGCTCGTAGGGCTTGCTTGAGCCCAATAGAGCGCCTTATGGAGCTTGTAGATGTGGTTAGGGAATTGAGGATCTTCAAAGCTCGGTGGTTGTTCAACATAGACTTCTTCGGAGATTGGGCCATTTAAGAAAGCACTCTTGACATCCATTTGATGTAGCTTGAAGTTGTGATGTGTGGCAAAGTCTAAAAGTATGCGGATTGCTTCAAGCCTTGCCACCGGTGCATAAGTTTCTCCAAAGTCCAAGCTTTCTCCTTGAGTGTAGCCTTTTGCCACCAATCTTGCTTTGTTCTTGGCACCACGCTATTCTCATCTTATTTGTTGCGGAAGACCCATTTTGTACCTATCACATTTGTCTTGGGTGTTCTACTAAGTACCAGACTTCATTTTGAGTGAAGTTCTTGAGTTCTTCTTGCATAGCCATTACCCAATCAGCATCCTCAAGTGCTTCTTTGACCCTAAGAGGTTCCAACATGGAAACAAACTCTATGGATGTTACCCTCTATGGATGGTTCCAAGAATGTTGTCAATGGAATGATCTCTTTGAACACTTTGACGAACTCTTGGATGTGGGTCAGAGGCTTCTTGTTTAATCAAATCCTCATTTTCTTGATTGTTTTGAGAATCACCAGTAGGGGGTCTGGAGTTTCTGGAGTTTCCGGGAATCCCGGAATCTCCGGGGTTTTCTCTAGACTCTCCATAGTTCGCAGTGGGAGGTGCACTTGGTGATTCTTCTATGATCTCGCAGTCCTCATCATCTTCTTCTTGAGGCTTGACTTCACCAATGACCATCTTCTTTATAGCCTTTTCAGCAGGTATTTCCTTGCCTACACACACTTCATCAACTTGCTCCACTTGAGAGCCATTAGATTCATCAAACTTCACGTCACACGTGACATCAACACAACCGGTGGTTTTGTGAGGACACAATAGCCATGAGCGTTTGAGGTTTAACCAAGAAAAATACCTTCATCAACTTTAGGTGCGAACTTAGAGCTTTTGGGTTTCTTGTTTAGACTGAAGCATTTACAACCAAAAACTCTAAAGTAAGACACATTAGGCTTTTTACCGGTTAGAAGTTCATATGCGGTCTTGTGTTGAAGCTTGTGAAGATACAAACGGTTGATAGCATGACAAGCTGAGGACCAGGAGCGTCCCGGGGGTCGATGGATGACCGCTCCTCAGTATGAGTGACTGACAACGGGTGTTGGACTGACTCTTGGCTTAGTCCGCAGGTGTAGGCTGCGGCCTAGTTCGTGTTGTTGCAGGTGAAGAACGGGCGCAAAAGGTCTTCAGCCTTGAGGGGCCTCCGGGAGATGGAGAGACAAGTAGGCTCGGTTCGAGGGACCCGGTGGACGGTGGGACTAGGTGCGGGCCACATGGTGGCGACACGAGCAAGACGAAGTCATGGACGGACGAGCCGGTGCACGGTGGCGGTCAAGTCAAGTGGTTTGGCGGGAGGCCGGACCGGGCACGCGGGGTTTGGTGGTTTGCCCACAAAACCATCGGCGGACGGTTTCTTGGTTTGGGCCTCAAAACCAAGTCCGAGGGCCCAACACGACGGAGACGGGATCCGGGCATGTCGGGGAAGCTTCGAGGCGGAGGACACGCGGCGGGATCGCATGGCTTGCGTCGGGAGGACGCGGGGTGCGGCAAAGGCGTGGCCGTCCGATGGCAAGACCCACAAACATTACCTAAATGCCCCTACATGGGTTGTATCGCCAGTAGTTAAGTTAGGGGTAGTCGAGTCATTTACCACTCCGGCGGGACCTGATATATAAGCCATGAGTGTGTGTGGATGGCGCTCTCTCTCTGCGACTTAGGGTTTCATTTCCTCCCTCCTCTTTCTCATTTTCGTAGCTATTTTTCTTCCATTTTTCTCTAGGCTAGCATGAGAGCTTCATGAGAGATTTGTTGAGAGGGATGGATGCTAGGGCGGCATGCTAGACCTTGTGAATCTTTCCTGGTTTGTATAGAAGATTCGAAGTTGTGTTTTCGTGGCCTTTTTGTGCTTGTTTTCGTGCCTTTGTTCTCGGTGTGATTCCGCGGATTTGAGTGGGTTTCTCCCCGGATTTCTTTGAGGGATACACGGATAGATGTCTCGTGCATCTTTGTGATTGATCTTGTGCCCTCAAACGCCGGGAAACCACTTGGATTCGAAGTTTTTCGTTCGATGCTCTAGTTTTTGGTGGTGCTCAAAGGATTCGCCATTCCCGGTGATTTAGGGAGTTAGGAGGCAAGATTTTTGGGCTATAGCATCCTTGTGTGACGCTTTTCAAGTGCCCAAACCCTTGTCTCCATAGCTTCAACCGTTTGGGAAATCCGATGATGATTTGGGGGAGTTGACTTTCGGGGTCGGGCGTTTTCTGCTCTGTCCGCACTTTGGCGGACGATCCGCGAGGTGCTTGGCGGACGGTCCGCGCGGCTAGGGTTCGTCGCATGTTCGTCGTGTTCTTGCGCGTCTTTGCTTTCGATCCGTTTTGGTTTTTGGTTTTTGTTGCAGCTGGTTTGCGGACAGTCCGGGCTTGAGTAGCGGACGGTCCGCGACCCACGCGGACGGTCCGCCCGGCCTTGGCGGACGGTCCGTTTTTCTCGGGTCGCTTCTGGTGGTTCTGTGTGCTTTAACGGACGGTCCGCGGCGTAGGGCCGGACGGTCCGCGGTGTTGGCGCGGACGGTCCGCGGCTTCAGGTCGGACAGTCCGCGAGGCCTGCGCGGACGGTTCGCCCCTCTCTGGCCGGACGGTCCGCCGAGCCCGTGCGCTTTGCTTCTTGGTTCGATTCCTCCCCTCCTTCTTTCGTGCTTCCGCGTGTGCTTCAAGGGATCGTTCCTAAGGCTAGAGGTTGATCCATAACCTCGTGGTCTTTGCGATTCGTGTGTGATTCGATCCATCGCTTGTGTGTGACCGGGTTTGACTAGGGTATAGGCCGGGTTCTTTGGAAAGAATTTTTACCGGCTCCTATTCACTCCTCCCCCTCTCTAGTCGCCATCCGATCCTTCAATTGGTATCGTAGTTTGGTGCCGGATTCTTTGCGACTTTGACAAGTCTCGAATCCTAAGGTGGCGTACGTTGAGCGGGGCGGTCCGCCGCACTTCGATGGCAAGGGTTACCACAAGTGGGCGGCTCGTATGATGATCTTTCTTCGTGGAAAGTCGTTGGATTTCATTGTGCTTGACAAGACCTATGCTATTCCGATCAACATCCATACTCTTATGGTGACCGATGCCGGTGCTAAGGCCAAGTATGAGGCTAATGCAAAAGCCGTTGATCACTTGGTCCGAGCTTGTGTGATCCGAGTTTGAGCGTGTTCGCCATTTGAATCTTGCTTGGCAAATTTGGGAGAAGTTGTTGGTTGCTCACGGTGGTGATAACCATGTGAAGGCTCGCCTCTTTGTCTCTTACCGGATGCAATATGAGAATTTCACTCCACTTCCCGGTGAGGACATCGATGCGATGTTTCGCAGGTTCACCGCCATCGTGAACAACATGAAAGCTAATGTTGAGGATTTTCCGTACACCGAGCATGATCAGGCTTTGAAGCTCTTGCATGTCTTGGACCCAAATGTTTGGGGTGCTAAGGTTGAGGCCATCAAGGAGTCTAGGCATTATTTGACTATTGAGTTGGATGACCTCTTTTCTAAGCTCAAGTCGGCTGAGGTTGACAGGAAGTTGCAATCTAAGCATGAGGGCTCGACTGACCATAGTCTTGCTCTTGTGGGCGGATCAAAGGGCAAATCTAACCCTTCCTGTCGACAGTTTTCCTTGTCTTCTCTTATGTCCATTCCGGATGAGGAGTTTGATGTGTCGGGCGAGGAGGAGCGGGCCTTTCTCTCAAGGAGGTTTCATCGGCTACACGAGAGTCGGAGGAATGCAAGGCGGAGCTCGGGGACGTGCTACAAGTGTGGCAAGCGTGGCCACTTCATCGCCGAGTGCCCGAAGCGGAGGAGAACAAGTACAAGGTGAACGAGTACAAGGCGCACCCGAGGCGTGAAGACAAGTACTCCTCCAAGGGCAAGCACTTCAACAAGTCCAAGAGAAAGGACAAGGACAAGTGGCGACCGAGCAAGAGCGGCTACAAGAAGAACAAGGCAAGAGCGATGGTGGCGGTGCGAGTGATGTCGACTCAAGCTCAAGCGACGAGCGATCAAGCTCAAGCGGCGAAGATGAAGATGCCGAGAGGCGCAAGGGCAAGAAGAGTGCAAGCCGGAACCTCGGCGGGTTGAGCCGTGTGGCGCTTGAGGGCTTTTGTGGCATGGCCCATAGCTCAAGCAAAGCAAGAAGAGCGAGAAGGAAGACAAAGTGACTCCGACTCGGAGGATGAGGTAAACCGTGACCCCGACTCTTTGCTTGCCGAGATCGCTAGGTTGAATGGCTTGATTGATGTTGACGGTGAAAATCCGTCAACCAAGCCATGAGTTTACCTTCGGTGTTGGCATGAGTTTTATACCTTATCCATTGGTACTAACCCCCGTGGTATAACAAGTTCACGTGTGCATGTCGTTTTTGGAGTTTAATGTTTATGCAGGGATTTAGTGTTGAATGCAAGACTTTCGGGATAAGTTCATCAAGCACCTCATGACAAGACCTTGAAGCCCCCGAACAAGTCATGCAATGAAGCAAACTTAACTCCAAGAAGCCGGGGACTTGATCCGAGAAGACGACAGACTCCGGGGACCCGACCGTAAAAGTGTCGAATCTTGCAAGACAAGGAGTTGAGTCCAATTCGGAGAGAAACCGACGACATGGACCCACATGCGAAGGGGGAAACATCCGGGAAGCAAGGGAACCGACGTCGGGCAAAGGAGCCCACGGGGCCGGGCGTAAATGAGCCCGAGCCGGCCGGCCCGGGTCCGGTCGGCCCGGAGCCCATTTTGGGCCCAAATCCGTCGTCCTTTGCCCTAGCCGCCAATCGGGCTATTTATAGTCCCCCGACCGAGAGCCACACGAGAGAAGATTTCGTCTTCGGCCGCCGAGAAGCAAGAGAAGAGAGGGACACCATCTCGGAGAGGAGAGGGTCGAGCTAGTTGACTAGGGTTTTCCTAGCCGACGTGGGAACCTTGCAAGGAAGACCACGTCGAGTTCCCGAGCTAGAAGCAAGATCAAGGAAGGATCCCGGTGGTGATCTTGTGTATGTATCATTGTTATAGTTGAATTATCAAGTTGAATCTTTTCCCGGCCGATCAAGTGTTTCCTCGAAGATTTCGTTTTTCGATCGGCTTTGCTTATTCCAATTCTATTCGTACGATAGATTACATAGGGTGTTCTTGTAGCCGCGGTGGCTAGAGGTACACGCCGGATCTTCCGAGAGAATCTCGACTTGTCTTTTGACTCGCCCCTAAGCTCCCCGCATGAATAGGGATACGTTGTGACGAACGGGGGTCTCGAAAGGCGGATGTTTTCGGATTCGGATGGGAAACCACGATTTAAAGAGGCTTTTATTAAGATTCGATTTGCTACTTCTTCTCTTGCTTGGAACTTCAACAAAAGGCTTACCCCGATCCCTCTAGATCGGTTTATCTACCCAATCTTACTTTGTTTTCTCCGGTTTTTACTAGATTAGATCCGTTTTGTGTCTTTTACTTAGATGCATTAGGTTTTTATCGAAGATTGAAGATTACTTGGCTTTAATAGATTAAGTCTTGCGTCACACATTTGTTCCACGGATTCGATACCTTGGGTTTACCACTTGAGGGAAGAAGGGTCCCTTGACTACGACGGGAGACTTGTACGCTTGCGAGTCACGAACGAACTTTGATACAATTATTAACCGTCAACAATTGACAACCGCGATAGTGTGCTTAGAGATGCCAAAAAGATGAGGAAAGATCTTAGGGCTCAACTTGAGAATGCTAGTGAGAAAGTAGGAGAGTTAGAGTCCAAATTGCTTGAATTGAACTTGAGAATGACTCTTTGAAACTTGCTCCTACTACTCCCGATGATGTTGAATGCCTTGAGTGTGATGCATGGTTGAATGAGATCAAGTCGCTTAATGAGAAGAATGCTTCCACTTTGGCTAAACTAGATGCTCTTAGGACCGAGTATGATGAGCTTAAGGCTAGACCTACTTTGCTTGGTGCTTGTAAATCATGTCCTACGATGCATTCTAAGCTTGTTGATGCTCGTTCTACCATTAGTTCTTTGGAAGCATCTTTGAAATCTCCTATTGTCAATGCATGCACTAGCTGTGATGAAGTTACTTTGCGCAATCTTGAACTTACTTCCCGTTTGGATGTCATCTATGAGGAGAATGACTATTTGAGGAAGGTGTTGGGTTGGTTGTCTGGGCAGGAACCTCAATTGAAAATCATGATTGAGGAGTTCAAGAGAGCTGATGGTCGTGGTTTGGGTTTTGAGAAGTTGGGTGAGAAAGTGGGAGAGAACAAGGGGGGAGAGTGTGTATGAGAAGTGTGTTGAGTCTAACCCCGAGTTTGAGGTGATTGGAGATATCCAAGTCCCACTTCCAAAAGCACCCAAGAACTCTTTCACACCAAAGCCCAACCACCTTTGCAACAAGCTTGACACAACCCAAGATCCACCCAATTCCCACCTAAGACAAATGACTTCCGTAAACCGGTGAAGTTTGTGGGTGAGAAGGGTGAGAAGCCTAGAAAGAAGCCGAGCCAAAACCAAAACCCATCCCCTTCGGGTGTGAGTATTGTGGAAAGGAGAGACATCTTGCGAGTTTTGCTACAAGAGGAAGAGGGATGAGAGGCTTGCTAGGGAGCAAGCGAACCAGACAGGTATCGCCGGCCTCATGGTATTCCTGAGCCTAGAGTGCCACTTCCACGGGGTGTGGGAAGTGTGAAGAGTGTTGGTAGAGCCGGAGCTCGCAGTGACAAGTTTGTGAGGAGAGATGATGGTGTGCGTGCCGGTGAGAGGTTTGGTCGGGCTCGTGGTGGTTTTGCCGGACGTCCTCCTACTCGTCCTCGCACGGGTTCGGGGGAGATGATCGCAGCTTTTGGTTCCGGAGGAACTACGGACCACGTTTTCCCCCTCGTGGTGCTCGTACTCCTCCCATGGGACATGGGAAGTTTGGTGGCAAGGGAATGATGTTTGCTAACCCCCTCTTTTGAGAAGATGGCTCGACACTGGTTTAACTTTCTTTGTGCTAACCCCAGTGTCGAGTCGCTAGCTCATTCTCGTTCTTGTTTTCGCGCCGCAGCAGGAGGCTTGGAGGACATTTGGTTGATCGACTTCGGGTGTTCTCGACACATGACCGGAGATAAGAAGTGGTTCTCCAGCCTCACCCCAGTGAGGGAAAAGATGTACATCACATTTGGGGATAATGGACGAGGAAGGGTGCTGTCGAAGGGTGTTGTGCATGTGAGTGACAAGGTAACGTTGAACAGAGTGGCTCTTGTGAAGTCTTTGGGTTTCAATTTGCTTTCGGTTTCTCAGTTGCTTGATGAGGGTTTTGAGGTGCGTTTCAAGTCCGGCGAGTCTCATTTGCTTGATTCTCGAGGTGATCTTGTCGTATGATCATCCCCGAGGGTCGATTTTCGTGGCTGATTTCTCTCGTTCTTTGGGTCCTCGCTCGCCGTTTGATGGCCGGTCCTTCTTCGATTTGTGGAAATGGCATAGGCGGTTGGGACACTTGAGCTTTGATTTGGTTTCCCGCTTGAGTGGTCTTGACCTTGTCCGAGGATTGCCGAGATTGAAGCTTGAGAAGGATTTGGTTTGTGCTCCTTGTAGGCATGGCAAGATGGTAGCCACTCCCCATCCACCCCTGACTGATGTCATGACCGAGCGTCCGACAGAGTTGTTGCATATGGACCTTGTTGGGCCAGCTCGAGTTCGCTCGGTGGGTGGAAAGTGGTATGTCCTTGTTGTGGTGGACGATTACTCTCGCTATGCTTGGGTGTTTTTCTTGGAGGATAAGAGTGAGACATTTGGTTTTGTTCGAGATCTGATCGTGAGGTTGAAAAACGAGAGGCATGGGAATGCTATTCGAGCTATCCGCAAGTGATAATGGCTCGCAGTTCAAGAACTCTCGTTTTGATGCCTTTTGTCGTGATCTAGGTCTTGAACATCAGTATTCGACCCCTTATGTGCCCCCTCAAAATGGAGTCGTGGAAAGGAAAAATCGAACTCTTTGTGAGATGGCTAGGACGATGCTCGATGAGCACAGGACTCCTAGGAGGTATTGGGCCGAGGCGGTCAATACCGACTTGTCATGTTTCCAACAGATTTTATTGCGAGCTTTCAAGAAGAAGACCCGTTATGAGCCGATGCATGGTCGGGCACCCTAGGTGAGTCATTTCCGAGTCTTTGGCTGCAAATGCTTTATTCTCGAAGAAGGGAAAACTCAACAAGTTTGAGGCTAGGTCTAGTGATGGTATTTTCTTTGGATATGCCAACCACTCTAGAGCCTATAGGGTGCTTAACCTTGAGACTAACAAAATCATGGAGACTTGCGAGGTAACCTTCGACGAGACAATGCCATGTACCTCTCTTGGCTTTGAATGTGCGGGTGATGAAGAGATGGCCGAGGACCTCTTTGAGGAGGAGAAGGATGAAGTCGGAGATGATGATGGAGAGAACCATGCGCCCGAAGCCGAGTGTGTACCCACTACTTCCCCTACGACCACTACGGAGCGTGGACCGTCTACTTCATGGACAACGACGGTGCGACAAGAGGACCGGGCGAGAGAAGCCGAAGTTGAGGGGGAGGTAGTCTCGAGGCGTGAGGCTCCCCGGCGGATTCAGGAAGTGCATCCTCTCGTCGAAGATCATTGGGAACATCGACGAACGCACTACACGGTCGAGGTCCGTGAATTCCTCTCATTTTGCTCATGTCGCTTTTGTTGCCACTTTTGAGCCCAAGGACATTGGACATGCTTTATCCGATGCAAACCGGGTCAATTCTATGCATGAGGAGTTGGAAAACTTTGAGAGGAACCGGTGTGTGGGAGTTAGTTGAACCTCCTCCAAATTGCCATCCCATAGGAACCAAGTGGGTTTGGAAGAACAAAGAGGGAGAGAATGGGATGGTTGTGAGGAACAAGTCCGGACTTGTTGCTCGGTGGGTTTAGTCGAAGGAGGGGATCGACTATGAGGAGACCTTTGCTCCCGTGGCCCGTCTTGAGGCAATTCGAATCCTTCTAGCCTTTGCCGTGGCTAAAGGGTTCAAGTTGTTTCGGATGGACATGAAGAGTGCTTTTCCGAATGGGGTCATAGAGGAGGAGGTGTATGTGAAGCGACCACCCGGGTTTGAGAGCGAGCCGTACCCACACGGGGTGTACAGGGTTGAAAAGGGCTCGTATGGGTTGAAACAAGCGCCCCGTGCTTGGTATGGGAGATTGAGAGGTTTTTTCGTTGAGCAGAGGGTTTGTGATGGGTACCGTGGATAGGACCTTGTTTCTCCTCAAGCGTGGGAATGACTTGTTGATTGTTCATATATACGTGGATGATATTGTCTTTGGTGGCTCGTCACATAACCTTGTTGCCAAGTTTGCAGATGAGATGAGCAGGGAGTTCGAGATGAGCATGATGGGCGAGTTACAGTATTTTCTCGGCGCGCATCAAGCAAGTGAAGGACGGTACATTTGTGCACCAGACCAAGTACACAAAAGACATGCTGAGGAAGTTCCAGATGCAAGATGTGAAGCCGATGTCGACTCCCATGGGGAGTACGGCCACTTTGGATGCGGATGAGGACGGAGAACCGGTGGACCGGCGGGAGTACGGGAGCATGATCGGTTCCCTCCTCTACTTGACGGCGACGAGGCCGGACATACGGTTCGGCCGTGTGTCCGTGCGCTCGTTTTCGTGCTTCGCCGAGGACATCACATCGACAGCCGTCAAGAGGATCTTCGGTACCTACGCGTCCGCCCTCGGTCTTGGCCTTTGGTATTCTTCCTCCTCGACTCTTTCTCTTCATGGTTTTTCCGATGCGGATTTTGCTGGTTGTCGAGTCGAGAGGAAGTCTACTTCGGTACTTGCCGTTTCTTGGGTCTTCGTTGGTCTCATGGTCTTCCCGCAAGCGGCCTAGTGTAGCTCGGCCTACCACCGAGGCGGAGTATGTTGCCGCCGCGAGTTGTTGTTCCCACCTGTTGTGGATTTCATACACTTTGAGAGACTTTGGTGAGGAGTGCACCCGCATCCCACTTCTTTGTGATAGCACCGGTGCCATAAGCGTAGCCAAAAACCCGAGTGCTTCACTCCGTAATCAAACATATAGAAGTGAGGTATCATTTCTTGAGGGACAATGTGGAGAAAGGAACCATTGTGTTGAGCCATGTCCCTACCCAAGATCAGCTAGCCGACATCTTTACAAAGCCTCTCGACCAAGCTACTTTTGTGCGCTTGCGGGGGGAACTTGGGGTTTGTTGCCCTTTCTAGTTGATTCTTGGGGGATTTCCTTTTTGTATCATATGTATCATACCATGTTTACTTTGATGTATATACTTGCTTTACTTGATGTATAAACCATGGTAGGATAGCCATCTTGTCATATATCATGTTGCATTTGTATCATATTATATTTTAGGATGATGAGCTTCCTTCATATGCCATATTTGAGTCTCTTTGGCTATTTGTGAGATATTGGTCATATGTGTGGAGAAATGGTGATGTGAGGCTATGCTCTTGGAATATTTGAGATATATGTGTGGTGAGATAGCTCTTTTGAAATAAATGCTAATCTGGACTAATTTTTGATGAAATATGCTCTACTCGTGTGTAGTAGTGTATCCATGTCACAGTTTGGTCTAAATATGCTTTTCATTCTTAGATTGTGCTTGGATGCCTTGTTCTTGCATTTGGGCCAAAGGCCGAATATCATTGTGTGTTTAGCCTATGTTGCATTCATGGGGGAGCATAAGCTTCTTTTTGCCGCAAAGGCACTTCATGTACCATGAAATGATTTAATCTTGAAAAGAAGTGTAAAATACCTGAAAAATGCTCCATCCATCATGTCTATGCTTAAAATGTCTTATCTTACATATGGGTGCAAAACATGTTGCATGATGTTCACCAGTGGAGAAGTCTCCCCGAAGTGGACACATGGCTCATGAGCTTTGACATGACATGCTTTGCTTTATGGGTGTTTGCCATGATCTTTTGCTGAGAATTTGATATCCTTGTATGATCTTTGAATGGTATGCATGTTTGTGGCTCAAGTGTGACATGGATAGGCTTTTACATGTGAAGCGAGCCTTCTTTTGGTCAAATTGCTTAAATCTGAAAATTTTGCTTTGTCACATGCTTGTATTTTCATATATTACTTGTGGCAATGCTTTGACTATGCTATGATTCATATGTGTGATCTTTGTCTCATTTTTAGCCTTTGACACTAGATTTGTCCTATTTGAGAAGCTCATGTAGATGTTTATATGCCTTGTTTTGCATTTCTGCATTTTCACCTTGATTCATACATTGTCAACAAGGGGGAGAAGAGGTGAGATTAATGAAAATTCAGAAGAGGTGAGCTGAAATTTGGATTGCATCCACATGTTCAGGGGGAGCTTGCATTTGTTCAGGGGAAGCTTTCCTGCTGATTTCGGTGTGGAGTTTGTGCTTTGCTTGGCTTGTGACCTTTCTTCGCCTTTCTTTGGTTTTGGTCATGAGTTGAGCTTCTTTGTTTTTTCTTTCTTCTTCCTTTCTCTTTTCTCTGAATTTCATTTCGCGTTGTGTGTTGTCAATGCACTCATCAAGGGGGAGATTGAGAACCAGGAGCGTCCCAGGGGTCGATGGATGACCGCTCCTCAGTGATGAGTGATTGACAACGGGTGTTGGACTGACTCTTGGCTTAGTGCGCAGGTGTAGGCTGCGGCCTAGTTCGTGTTGTTGTAGGTGAAGAACGGGCGCGAAAGGTCTTCAGCCTTGAGGGGCCTCCGGGAGATGGAGAGACAAGTAGGCTCGGTTCGAGGGACCCGGTGGACGACGGGACTAGGTGCGGGCCACATGGTGGCGACACGAGCAAGACAAAGTCATGGACAGACGAGCCGGTGCACGGTGGCGGTCAAGTCAAGTGGTTTGGCGGGAGGCCGGACCGGGCACGTGGGGTTTGGTGGTTTGCCCACAAAACCATCGGCGGACGGTTTCTTGGTTTGGGCCTCAAAACCAAGTCCGAGGGCCCAACACGACGGAGACGGGATCCGGCGTGTCGGGAAGCTTCGAGGCGGAGGACACGCGGCGGGATCGCATGGCTTGCGTCGGGAGGACGCGGGGTGCGGCAAAGGCGTGGCCGTCCGATGGCAAGACCCACAAACATTACCTAAATGCCCCTACGTGGGTTGTATCGCCAGTAGTTAAGTTAGGGGTAGTCGAGTCATTTACCACTCCGGCGGGACCTAATATATAAGCCATGAGTGTGTGTGGATGGCGCTCTCTCTCTGCGACTTAGGGTTTCATTTCCTCCCTCCTCTTTCTCATTTTCGTAGCTATTTTTCTTCCATTTTTCTCTAGGCTAGCATGAGAGCTTCATGAGAGATTTGTTGAGAGGAATGAATGCTAGGGCGGCATGCTAGACCTTGTGAATCTTTCCTGGTTTGTATAGAAGATTTGGAGTTGTGTTTTCGTGGCCTTTTTGTGCTTGTTTTCGTGCCTTTGTTCTCGGTGTGATTCCGCGGATTTGAGTGGGTTTCTCCCCGGATTTCTTTGAGGGATACATGGATAGATGTCTCGTGCATCTTTGTGATTGATCTTGTGCCCTCAAACGCCGGGAAACCACTTGGATTCGAAGTTTTTCGTTCGGTGCTCTAGTTTTTGGTGGTGCTCAAAGGATTCGCGATTCCCGGTGATTTAGGGAGTTAGGAGGCAAGATTTTTGGGCTATAGCATCCTTGTGTGACGCTTTTCAAGTGCCCAAACCCTTGTCTCCATAGCTTCAACCGTTTGGGAAATCCGATGATGATTTGGGGGAGTTGACTTTCGGGGTCGGGCGTTTTCTGCTCTGTCCGCACCTGGTGGACAGTCCGCGAGGTGCTGGCGGACGGTCCGCGCGGCTAGGGTTCGTCGCGTGTTCGTCGTGTTCTTGCGCGTCTTTGCTTTCGATCCATTTTGGTTTTTGGTTTTTGTTGTACTGGTTTGCGGACGGTCCGGCTTGGAGTAGCGGACGGTCCGCGACCCACGCGGACGGTCCGCCCGCCTTGGCGGACGGTCCGTTTTTCTCGGTCGCTTCGGTGGTTCCGTGTGCTTTAACGGACGGTCCGCGGCGTAGGGCCGGACGGTCCGCGGTGTTGGCGCGGACGGTCCGCGGCTTCTGGTCGGACAGTCCGCGAGGCTTGCGCGGATGGTCCGCCCCTCCTGGCCGGACGGTCCGCCAGAGCCTGTGCGCTTTGCTTCTTGGTTCGATTCCTCCCCTCCTTCTTTCGTGCTTCCGCGTGTGCTTCAAGGGATCGTTCCTAAGACTAGAGGTTGATCCATAACCTCGTGGTCTTGGCGATTGGTGTGTGATTCGATCCATCGCTCGTGTGTCACCGGGGTTTGACTAGGGTATAGGCCGGGTTCTTTGGAAAGAATTTTTACCGGCTCCTATTCACTCCCCCCCTCTCTAGTCGCCATCTGATCCTTCACAAGCCGTGTTGATTGCTTCCACCCAAAAACTATCTGAAGTCTTGTACTCATCAAGCATGGTTCTTGCGGCTTCAATGAGAGCTCTATTCTTCCTCTCCACTATCCCATTTTGTTGTGGAGTGTATGGGACGGAGAGCCTAACCAATGCCTTCTCCATCAAGATACTCTTCAATGTTGGTGTTCTTGCACTCGGTGCCACTGCCACTTTTTACTCTCTTGATCTTCACATCAAACTCATTTTGGGCTCTTGTGGCAAACTTCTTGAATATGTTATGAACCTTGCTCTTGTCTTCCATGAAGAAAATCGAAGTGTATCGAGAGTAGTCATCAACAATGACAAAGCCATACTTGTTCCCCCCAATGCTAACATAAGCCACGATACCAAAGATATCCATGTGAAGTACATTCTTGGCGGGGTGAGGAGCACCAACTTGTTTTCCGGCTTGACAAGCACTACAAATTCTATTTTTCTCAAAATGAATGATTGTTAGTCCTAGGGCGTGTTCCCCCTTTAGAAGCTTATTGAGATTATTCATCCTGTTGACGGTTAATAGTTGTATCAAAGTTCGTTTAGACTTGCAAGCGGACAAGTCTCCCGTCGTAGTCAAGGGACCCTTCTTCCCTCTAGTGGTGAACCCAAGGTATCGAATCCATGGAACATCTAATCTAATATACTAAAGAGGTAGCAAGAGAAAGCAAAAGATAACCAATCTAGAGAATCTAGATCATGCTTATGTTGTAGCTCCAAACAAGATAGATGAAGATAGAAAAGCGAATCTCATTAAAAGCATCTTTAAATCGTGGCCTTCCATCCGACTTCGAAAACGCCCGCCTTTCGAACCCCCCGTTCGTCACAACGTATCCCTATTCATGCGGGTAGTCTAGGGCGAGTTCGATAGAACAAGTTGAAATCACTTGGCCGGTCCGGTATGCACCTCTAGCCACCGCGGCTACAAGAGCACCCTATGTAATCTAGGTATAGACTAGATCGTAGAAGAAGCAAAACCAAGAAGAAAACAAAATCATCGAGAAGGCACTTAATCGCTAGAAATCAGATTCACTTACAAACTTCACCATGAATGATTACATGAACAAGATCACCACCGGGATCCTACCTCGATCTTGATCCTTGCTCCGAGCTCCGACGTGGTATTCCATGCAAGGTTCCCACGCCGGCTAGGGAGACCCTAGACAACTAGCACGACCCTCATCTCCGAGATGGTGTCCCTCAAGCTTCTCTCGCTCCTCGGCGGCGGATTACGACTTGATTTTTGCGTGGCTCTCGGTCGTGGGGCTATTAATAGCTCGAGAAGCAATTAGGTCAAAGGGGAGGCCGATTGGGCCCCGAAAAGGGCCGGGCCCGCCGGCCTCGGGCCGACCGGCCCGGGGCCCGTTTCGGCCCGCCTTGCCGCCTCCTTCGCCTGGTGTTGCTTCTCGCGTCTTCTAGATGTTCTCCCCTTTTGCATGTGGGCCCTTGATGTCGGTTTCTCTCCGAATTGGACTCAACTCCTTGTCTTGCAAGATTCAACACTTTTCTGGTTCGGTCCTCGGAGTTTATCATCTTCTCGGGCTTGGTCCTCGGGCTCTTGGAGTCATGTTCACATCATTGCTTGACTTGTATCGGGCTTCAAGGTCTTGTCATGAGGTGCTTAGTGAACTTATCCCGGAAGTCTTGCTTTCAACGTTAAAACCCTGCGTAAAGACTTAACTCCAAAACCGAAATGCACAAGTGAACTTGTTATACCACGGGGTTAGTACCAATGAATAATATACAAAAGTCATGCCAACACCGAAGGTAAACTCATGGCTAGGTTGACGGATTTTCACCGTCAACATCTCCCCCATGCTTAAACCTTGCTCGTCCTCGAGTAAGCCTTCGATGGATATCATCGTTGCCCTTCATTGTTTAAACCTTGCACTTGATCATACACAAGAAAACATAATGCTCTCAAAATTTTAATTCGTTAAAGTTCCATAATGTACTAGCCTTCATCTCTACGGAGGGTAGATTCTTATTAAGCTTATCCCACAAGTATTAACATGCTCACAAAGTTTAAATAGATCTCAGAATTTTTGAAATAAAGAACGAGATAAAGAAAAGCTAAACCAAGTTCACAAATTTAAATCATCTTGTATATTGCTCATGAACTCTCATCTCACTTGTCTCTCAAGCCTATATATTCTACTCCTTTCCCTCTCATCACATATGTGGTAGGCTTTATATGGAGCTTTGGGAAAGTTTAGTCCTACCAAGATTTTATAAATGAGGTGTTGTCAAAACAAGACAAGCTTCTCATGGTCTTACCGAGACTCGTCAAAAAGGTCATTAGAAAATAATGTTAAATCAAGGAGGGGAAAGAGAAAAATACACACACTTTAGATGAGTGGACATGTGCAAATGGCAAAGAGTGATCCCGAGGCACAAAGGAAGTCCTCGTTATCGGATTGCACATGGTTGGAAAATGAGAATGGATCTTTTAAACTTGAATCCTTGAATGCACTTTTAGAGAACCCGGGGAGTTCACTTTACACTTACTCATATATATATATATATATATTTCTCATATTTCTCCTTCTTTTCTTTTCTTTCTTTCTTTCTTTCTTTCTTTCTTTCTTTCTTTCTTTCATTCATTCATTTTTTTTCTTGTGAGACTTTCACCTTGGAAGTCACGTACATCGCCATTGAATTATCTTTCATTCATTTTTTTAAACTGCTCCCCTATGAACTCTAAAACTGCACCGTACCTACCTCCTCCCCCATGCTTAGACGTTGCTCGTCCTCGAGCAAAGAGGCGATAAATAAGGTAGGTACCGGAAATATTTTTCCTTGGAGAGATACTTGAAATCTTCAATGTTGGCACCGTCTTGCGATCTTCCTTGAATTGATGATCCATTCTCAACAATAGGTTGTGGTCAAGGAGGTAATCACAAAAGATGATATTTGGTTTAAGGGTGGATATCCGGCGAGGTTTGTGAGATCTCCGATGCGGGGATACACAATGCACGGATAAAAGGCTAGCAAAAAGATAGATACGCAAAAACGGAATGACCAAATTTTCTTAGTCTCGGGCCGAGAAATCAAGGCCTGAAATAACTCACTCAAAAATAAATCTTGTACACTAAGGTTTATGCACTCAAATATATATTAGGCTTTGGATAGGTTGAGAAACACACAAGTGATATTTATGACAAGGTTAGCAATATTTTTGAGCATAAAAGACATCTTCAATCTATTCATAACTTGAGAGCACATAAAACACTATGGGTCTTTATTTTTATCATAACCTCCGCTAAAGATTAAGCTAGCATTTAGATAATTTCAGATTTGTATTTTTAAGAGAGCACTAGTTTAAACATGCATAAATCAATTACAAAGATAAACAAAGCGGCAATTATAATCATATATCATCATGGCACAAACTTTGTAACTTTACTAATGGTGAAAACTTGGTGGTGACATTATTCATGATGAAAATAAAAACTAACACACACGCTGAAAATTAAACTAAAAACTAAAAATTAAAGTAAAGCTGAAAATACTACGCATACATAGGCACATCCAAGCTGAAAATTAAAGAAAAGGGGGTAAAAGAAAGATAACTAAAGCTCCTCCTCTCTCTAACCTTCCGCCGGTTGGTTGATATTGATAGTCTTGGTTGTTGTACCCTTACTTGTAATAGGAATGCACCGCTCCTCCTATGAATTGTCCGACGGTGCTAGGTGAAGGTGTCCAAGCACATAAGCGACGTTTGCATTTCCTTCACCCATTTGGTTTGCATTGGTTAGGATGGCTGCAATAATTTGCACATTCCTTGCAGCGCATCCTCCAATGGTGGCCACATTTTGTTGTGGTTGAGGAAGGTGTGCATATGGCTCCGCAAAGGATACGTTGGGCACCGCAAAAATGGTGGGGGTATGGCTGCACCACTCCCCCATGCTTGCATTGGTACCCCACGTAGTAATTTGGCGGCGCCGGAATTTCTTCAAATGGTGGCACATAATTTTGTTGTGCACCTTCTTCTTGGGCCATAGAAGATTCTTCTTCTCCTTATTTTTTTCTTCGCCTGCACAAGAAGTCCTTCCTCTAACCAATCTTCTTCCCCTCAAGAAAAAGTCTTAACCTGACTTCCGAAAGGGGCAAATTCACCTAGGCCACTTTGAAGCCTCCTCTCTCATCTTCACTTATATATTTTCCTTTCATCATATATTCCTAGGGAAGTCCCGGGTAGGAGATGATTCGGGTTCCTTGTAATACCCGGTTTTAAAGAGATAGCCAATATGGAGAGGCAACACCCTGAACCAATATCTCCCGAACTTGATGTTGCTTAACAACACCACCAGTTGATCATAGGTGAGTGCGGTCTATTGGCCACTTGGCAATCAAAGCCGAGTAAAGCCAATTCAACTCCATGTTGGTTATCTTTGTCACTCTCGTCCTCCCAAAAATCCACTTGCACAAAAGTGACACACTTGGATGATGGGGTTCCGGATAGTATTTCTTTGTTGATGGTCTCCTCTCATGATCATACTCCAAAAAACTTCCCATGTGCCTTCATGCACATCCACTTGTTCCGAAGCTCCCTTTTGAAAATAGGAGACACTCGCCCATGGGTCTACGATACTAGAACATGCAATCGTTTTGAACATGAAAACCAATCTAATCTATCGGGGGTTGTGACCATGGTTTCGCCCTTACCCTCCTCTCGTACTCTCACTACGCGAAGGTATTCATGACTAGACCTATGATGGTCACGGTGTAAGATGATAGATAGATAATCCAACAAAGTTCGATTACATCTCAAGATCGATTGCAACCCATGGATGAAAGGAGATTACCCCATCAAGGTGCTAGAAATAGCATCGTTGATCAAGGTTACCCTTCCGACGGTGTCTTCCTTCTTCTCCACTTGTGGGCTCCCTCCAAACGGAATGAGAGACTCAGCACTCCTTCATCAAGGGTATGCGCCATGGTCATGAGAATTTCCTAGGCGAATTCCTTGTGGGTGTTTGCCGACACTCCGTTAGAGAATTGCACCGGTGTCCCGTATGAAACCCAATATGTGGAGAGCTTGGTCTGTGAAGTCGACGTTCGCTACAAGCCTCTACTCAAGGAGAGCGAGCTTCTTCTCCTCCTCCTCCTCCGTCATGATGACATACCCCTCGAATACCGCGGAGCGTATGGAGGTGGAGCGGATGATCGTGTCGAGTGGTGAGGTTGGACGGGCGGCTCCTCCATATGTCCTTGAGGTTTGGTGAACCTCATAAACGAGTTTCGTGTAGCCCTCATGCCACCGAGGAGAAGAGTGTGGTTCCTCCTCGGCGGTGCCGTGTCCTCCTCCATACTCCGAGGAGACTCGGAAACCGAGTGCCTCCTCGAAGTCGATGATGGCTTAGACGACGATGATCCCTTCTTCTTCGGTGAAAAGGCTTGTAGTTTTCTTCCATGATTGTAGCACTCTCCCTCACAAATGTATATCCGGGGTTATCACCCGGTAACAAGGTACACAAATATTATTTTGGAGTCTGGACTTTGAGTGGATTAAGGGTGTGGATTTTTTTTGAGCTATCAAGCTTGGGAAGGTTGGCTATGTCTACGGAGGTTCTAGGCACACAAACTTGAACACACAAATTGAGGAAGGAGATGGAAGCTTGCCTGTAGAAACCGGGAGCCGGGGGGCTCCTTAGTAGGGGAGGCCTGGGTGGCCTGGTGCTCCTCCCCGCCTCGGCTTTCTTCCAGCACGATCATCTCGCCTCTGCAACTTTCCTGCCCGCGTGCTCCACGAGTTGCACCACCCAAACGCTCTCATCCACTCATTGGTCCTTCCACTTGATGCTTCATGCCTTGAGTCATGTCCATGTTCCCTTGCTCCACTTGCTTCACATGCCACCATGAAATTCCTGCAAAGTTTATGCTCGCTGCCCACCATGCTTTTCCTTTGCATGTGGACTTGGTGGACTTGGTGCATGCATGATTAATTCAAACTAGATTGCCTCCCTTTAAGTGTGTTTAAGGTTAAGCACCCCTCTAATTTCGAAATTTAAAAGTATTTTTCAGAGCCATGCAAGAGCTCAGGCATAAATTTAGAGAAGTTTTTAAACCATTAAAAACAAATGTAAGTCGAAAATATTTTCCGACTACGTTGATATCGGTCTCACCGGTATAGTTTGCCTCCATTGGTTGAGAGCGAACTTTTCCCGGCTTGATCATGGGGGCATAGGTTTAGGTTCTAATTTTGATTAGATGAGAGAGATTTTGAATGAATTAAAATTAAGTGAGGCTTAGAAAAATTCTAATCTTTAGAGAAACCAAGGATATGGATTTTTAAACCAACCAAAAGTTAAGATTCTAGGTTCACGCGAGTCCTACCACGTGCTGAAATTTAAATAATATCTAGATACAAGTCGTGGCTCTACTTGTGTGTTTTTAGCATGAAAAGCAAGTCAACCACAACATCATAAAGAGGATGAATGGTTGAGTTAGGTTCTGAATTTTTTTTTGTTGTGGTTTCACGAAAAGAAGCAAGCAAACACATAGGATGGTTCATGTAAAGGGTTTATGATCAAGCAAAATATTCAACCAAGAATTATGTCTCTATTATTGTTCAACCATTCTATTTTTGCGTAGTAAAATTCAAAACTGAATTATATTTAAAAAGACTTGAAAAACCTGGAATCGGGTTGTCCTCCCGGTAGCTTATTCTTGACTCGACGAAACGGGTTGCCTCCCGCCTAGCGCTTCGTTTATAGTCCATTGCTAGACTTCTTCACTTGATTACTCCGGATCAATGCTCTTTGCGGGCGTTGCAATCTTGGGTACCCACTTCCGCACCTTCTTGGGCACGGGCTTATTATTCGGCTTAGTCGTATTTTTGGTCTTCACAGGCTGGCTTTGTCCTTTGGTCTTGACGGATGCAACAACTTCCTTCATGTAGTGGCTCGGCATCTCAAACTCCGGTCCTTCGGTCGTGATCTTCATGGTCTCCCGAATGAGTTTGAGTAGCCTTTGCCGTCTTGGGACCTTGGAGTTGTCTCGGATATTCTTCTTTGTTACCCATCGGGCGCCCGACAAGTTGTCCCACTTGCGTCTCTAGCATCTTCATCACGATGAGCACTTAAATCCTCGCATGTGGATCTTGCCTTGGCAGCCTTTAGGTGTTGAGCTTCTTTCTCTATCTCCATCTTCTCCATCCTCCTCTTGATTTGAAGGCCTTCCGGCGTCTTGACTTGGAGGTGGTGATTCCCTTGGAGATTTTGATGGTCCTTCGAGTTTGACTTTTGAATCTAGGGTTTCCAACCCTTTAGTTTGTGTTGCACGTCACCTTTGCCTATAAAGTTTTCCTAGATCATCCACAAAAAAAGTTAGGGTTTCTTGGAGAGGTAGCCAACCATCTCCGGTTAGGGTTAGCAAAAAAACAAAAATCTAAAAAGAAAATTTAGACAAGAATTAGATTAGATTGACTCTTTTTTTTTCTTTTCGGGGATGATCAAACATAAGAGATGCAAAAGAAAATCAACAGAAAAACTGAAAGATAAGCGATACTAGATCGGATCTTGATTGCTTGTTCCCCGGCAACGGCGCCAGAAAAAGGGGCTTGTTGACGGTTAATAGTTGTTGACGGTGAAAATCCGTCAACCTAGCCATGAGTTTACCTTCGGTGTTGGCATGACTTTTGTATCCTATTCATTGGTACTAACCCCCGTGGTATAACAAGTTCACTTGTGCATGTCGGTTTTGGAGTTAAGTGTTTACGCCGTGGTTTTAACGTTGAAAGCAAGACTTCCGGGATAAGTTCATTAAGCACCTCATGACAAGACCTTGAAGCCCGATACAAGTCAAGCAATGAAGTGAACATGACTCCAAGAGCCCAAGGACCAAGCCCGAGAAGACGATAAACTCCGAGGACCGAACCGTAAAAGTGCCGAATCTTGCAAGACAAGGAGTTGAGTCCAATTCGAGAGAGAAACCGACGTCAAGGGCCCACATGCAAAAGGGGAGAACATCTAGAAGACGTGGGAAGCAACACCGGGCGAAGCAGCCGTGGGATGGGCCGACTTGCCTGGGCCGGCCGGCCCAGCCGGCCGGCCCAGCCCAATTCGGGGCCCAATCGGCCTCTCCTTTGACCTAATTGCTTCTCAGGCTATAAATAGCCCCCTGACCGAGAGCCACGGAGAACGGAAGTCGTAATCCGCCGCCGAGGAGCAGAGAAGCTTGAGGGACACCATCTCGAAGATGAGGGTCGTGCTAGTTGTCTAGGGTTTCCCTAGCCGACGTGGGAACCTTGCATGGAAGACCACGTCGGAGCTCCGGAGCGAGGATCAAGATCGAGGGAGGGCCCCGGTGGTGATCTTGTTCATGTAATCATTCATGGTGAAGTTTGTAAGTGAATCCGATTTCTAGCGATTAAGTGCCTTCTCGATGATTTTGATTTCTTCTTGGTTTTGCTTCTTCTACGATCTAGTCTATAGCTAGATTACATAGGGTGCTCTTGTAGCCGCGGTGGCTAGAGGTGCATACCGGACCGGCCAAGTGATTTCAACTTGTTCTATCGAACTCGCCCTAAGCTCCCCGCATGAATAGGGATACGTTGTGACAGAACGGGGGTCTCGAAAGGCGGATGTTTTCGGAGTCGGATGGGAAGGCCACGATTTAAAGATGCTTTTAATGAGATTCGCTTTTCTATCTTCATCTATCTTGTTTGGAGCTACAACATAAGCATGATCTAGATTCTCTAGATTGGTTATCTCTTGCTTTCTCTTGTTACCTCTTTAGTAGATTATATTAGATTCGTTTTCTTTATGAGTTAGTAGATTAGATGCAATTTAGTTCATCATAAGATAGCTTAACTTGCTTTACTAGATTGAATCCTTGCGTTGCACATTGTTCCACGGATTCGATACCTTGGGTTCACCACTCGAGGGAATAAGGGTCCCTTGACTACGACGGGAGACTTGTCCGCTTGCAAGTCATAAACGAACTTTAATACAACTATTAACCGTCAACAAACCCCTTTTTCTGGCGCCGTTGTCGGGGAACAAGCAATCAAGATCCGATCTAGTATCGCTTATCTTTCAGTTTTTCTTTTGATTTTCTTTTGCATCTCTTATGTTTGATCATCCTCAAAAAGGAAAAAAATATCAATCTAATCTAGTTTTGATTAACCCTAATTTCTCTTTTGTTAGATTTTTGTTTTATTACTAACCCTAACCGGAGATGGTTGGCTACCTCTCCAAGAAACCCAAACTTTTTTGTGGATGATCCAGGAAAACTTTACAGGCAAAGGTGACGTGCAACACAAGCTAAAGGGGTGGAAACCCTAGATTCAAAAGTTGAAGTCGAAGGACCGTCGAAATCTCCAAGGGAATCACCACCTCCAAGTCAAGACGCCGGAAGGCCGTTCAAGATCAAGAGGAGGATGGAGAAGATGGAGATGGAGAAAGAAGCTCAACACCTAAAGGCTGCCAAGGCAAGATCCACATGCAAGGAGTGTGTGGAGTACGACCACGTCCAAGGTAACCCCGATTTAATGCAAGTTCGTCGATTCAAGTTTTGGTTCCTCTTTGTGCACAATTCAAGGACTTGATGGACGAGCAAGCTAAGATCGACAAGGACGCCGCCACTAAGTTCGAGGCTATGGAGAAAATATTGAAGAATTTAGAGGGCAAGGTGACGGGGGTCGGAAGCTCTATACGTGAAGTGTTCATCGTGATGAAGATGCTAGACGCAAGTGGGACAACTTGCCGGCGCCCGATGGGTGACAAAGAAGAATATCCGAGACAACTCCAAGGTCCCAAGACGGCGAAGGCTACTCAAACTTATTCGGGAGAGATGAAGGATCACACTAGTGAAGATCACGACCGAAGGGCCGGAGTTCGAGATGCCGAGCCACAAGGAAGATGTTGCATCCGTCAAGACCAAAGGACAAAGCCAGCCTGTGAAGACAAAAAAAATGACTAAGACAAAGTGGGTACCCAAGATTGCAACGCCCGCAAAGAGCGTTGATCCGGAGTAATCAAGTGAAGAAGTCTAGCCATGGACTATAAACGAAGCGCTAGGCGGGAGGCAACCCGTTTCGTCGAGTCAAGAATAAGCTACCGAGAGGACAACCCGATTACAGGTTTTTCGAGTCTTTATAATTCAGTTTTGAATTTTACTATGCAAAACATTAGACTTAGAATGGTTGAACAATATTAGAGACATAATTCTTGGTTGGATATTCTGATTGATCATAAACCCTTTACATGAACCATCCTATGTGATTGTTTGCTTCTTTTTCGAGAATCCACAACCAAAAAAAAATTTCAGAACCTAACTCAACCCTTCACCCTCATTATGGTGCTGTGTTTGACTTGTTTTTCACGCTAAAAACACTCGAGTAGAGCCACAACTTATATCTAGATGTTATTTAAATTTCAGCACGTGGTGAGACTCGTGTGAACCTAGAATCTTGATTTTTGGTTGGTTTAAAAATCCATATCCTTGGTTTCTCTAAGATTAGAATTTTTCTAAGCCTCACTTAATTTTATTTCATTCAAAATCTCTCTCATCTAATCAAAATTAGGACCTAAACCTATGCCCCCATGATCAAGCCGGGAAAAGCTTGCTCTCAACTAATGAAGGCAAACTATACCGGTGAGACCGAAATCGACGTAGTCGAAAAATATTTTCGACTTACATTTGTTTTTAATGGGTTAAAAACTTCTCTAAATTTATGCTTGAGCTCTTGCATGGCTCTGAAAAATATTTTTAAATTTCGAAATAAGGGGAGTGCTTAGCCTTAAACACACTTAAAGGGAGGCAATCTAGTTAACCTAACCATGCATGCACCATGATACATCACGGGATGCCCCTCCAACATATTTAAACCACATGCAAAGTACAAGCATGGGGGGCAGCCAAAGCTTTGTTTTGTAGGAATATCATGGATGCATGTGAGGCAAGGGAGTATGGAAGTGAGTCAAAGCAAAAACATCAAGTGGAAGGAGCAATAATGCAAGCGAAGGAGTGGACGGGAACGTTTGGAAGGTGTACACAGTCACGAAGCAACATGCACTAGAGAAGAGCCGAGCCAAGAGGAGGAGAGAGGTAAGTCTTTCATCCAACTCTTTGTTCGTGTGCTCTAGTTTGTAGGCCGGAATCACCTTAGACTTAGCCATCCACCGCGTTTGTTTCGTGCAACAAATCACATCCTTAATCCACTCAAAGTCCAGACTCCAAAATAATATTTGTGTACCTTGTTACCGGGTGAAAACCCCGGATATATATTTTTGAGGGAGAGTGCTGCAATCATGGAGGAAAACTACAAGCCTTTTCACCAAAGAAGAAGGGATCATCGTCGTCTAAGCCATCATCGACAACCTCTTCGAGGAGGCACTCGTTTCCGAGTTTCCTCGGAGTGTGAAGAAGGACACGGTACCACCGAGGAGGAATCGCACTCTTCTCCTTGGTGGCATGAGGGCCACACAAAACTCGTTTATTAGGTTTACCAAACTTCAATAACATATGGAGGAGCCGCCGTCCAACCTCACCACTTGACACGATCATCCGCTCCACCTCCATATGCTCCGCGGTATTCCGAGGGGTATGTCATCATGACGGAGGAGGAGAAGAAGCTCGCTCGCCTTAAGTAGAGGCTTGTAGCGAACGTCGACATCGACGACCAAGCTCTCCACATATTGGGTTTCACACGGACACCGTGCAATTCTCTAACGGAGTGTCGGCAAACACCACAAGGAATTCGCCTAGGAAATTTTCATGACCATGGCGCATACCCTTGATGAAGGAGTGTTGAGTCTCTCATTCCGTTTGGAGGGAGCCCACAAGTGGAGAAGAAGGAAGACACCGTCGGAAGGGTAACCTTGATCAAACGATGCTATTTCTAGCACTTTGATGGGGTAATCTCCTTTCATCCATGGGTTGCAATCGGTCTCGAGATGTAATCGAACTTTGTTGGATTATCTATCTATCATCTTGTGTTGAAAATACTTTCATGCTTAAGGTTTGCAGCCATGTCGTAAAGGGAGTATAGGCCTCAATGCTTCCTTGGATCCATTCAACACAATCCCCGATAGACTAGATTGGTTTTCATGTTCGAAACGATTGCATGTTCTAGTATCGTAGACCCATGGGCGAGTGTCTCCTATTTTCAAAAGGGAGCTCCGGAACAAGTGGATGTGCATGAGGCACATGGGAAAGTTTTTGGAGTATGATCGCGGGAGGAGACCATCAACAAAGAAATACTATCCGGAACCCATCATCCAAGTGTGTCACTTTTGTGCAAGAGGATTTTTGGGAGAAAAGTGAGACAAATATAACCAACACAGAGTTGAATTGGCTTTACTCGGCTTTAATTGCCAAGTGGCCAATAGACCCCACTCACCTATGATCAACCAGGTGGTGTTGTTTTTGCAACATCGAGTTCGGAAGATATTGGTTTGGGGTGTTACCTCTCCATATTGGCTATCTCTTTAAAAAACCGGGTATTACAAGGAACCCGAATCATCTCCTACCCGGGACTTCCCTAGGAATGTATGAAGAAAGGGAAATATAAGAGTGAAGATGAGAGAGGAGGCTTCCGAGTGGCCTAGATGAATTTGCCCCTTCCGGATTGAAGATTAAGACTTTTATTGAGGGGAAGAAGATCGGTTGGAGGAAGGACTTCTTGTGCCGGCGAAAAAAAAATAATAAAAGAAAAGAATTATAGGAGAAGGATCTTCTATGGCCCAAGAAAGAGGTGCACAACAAAATTATGTTCCACCATTCGGAGAAATTCCGGCATCGCCAAATTACTACGGTGGTGTACCAATGCAAGCATGGGGGAGTGGTGCAGCCATACCCCCACCATTTTTGCGGTGCCCAACGTAGCCTTTGCGGAGCCATATGCACACCTTCCTCAACCACAACAAAATGTGGCCACCATTGGAGGATCCGCTGCAAGAAACATGCAAAATATTGCAGCCATCCAAACCAATGCAAACCAAATGGGTGAAGGTAATGCAACATTCGCTTATGAGCTTTGACACCTTCACCTAGCACCGTCGGACAATTCATAGGAGGAGTGGTGCATTCCTATTACAAGTAAGGGTACAACAACCAAGACTATTAATATCAACCGCCGGCGGAAGATTAGAGAGAGGAGGAGCTTTAGTTATCTTTCCTTTACCCCCTTTTCTTTAATTTTCAGCTTGTTTGCACCTATGTTTGCGTAGTATTTTCAGCTTTGCTTTAATTAGTGTTAGTTTAATTTTTCAGCGTGTATCTTAGTGTTTATTTTCATCATGAATAATGTCGCCACCAAGTTTTTACCTTTGGTAAAGTTACAAAGTTTGTGCCATCATGATATATGATATAATTGCCGCTTTGTTTATCTTTGTAATTGGTTTATGCATGTTTAACCTAGTGCTCTCTTAAAAATACAAATCTGAAATTATCTAAATGCTAGCCTAATCTTCAGCGGAGGTTATGATTAAAATAAAGACCCATAGTGTTTTATGTGCTCTCAAGTTATGAATAGATTAAAGATGTCTTTTATGCTCAAAAATATTGCTAACCATGTCATAAATATCACTTGTGTGTTGCTCAACCTATCCGAGCCTTATATATATATTTGAGTGCATAAACCTTAGTGTACAAGATTTATTTTTGAGTGAGTTATTGCAGGCCATGATTTCTCCGGCTCGAGACTAAGAAGCCGGTCATTCCGTTTTTGCGTATATATCTTATTGCTAGCCTCTTATCCGTGCATTGTGTATCCCCGCATCGGAGATCTCACAAACTTCGCCGGATATCCACCCTTAAACCAAATATCATCTTTTGTGATTACCTCCTTGACCACAACCTATTGTTGAGAATGGATCATCAATTCAAGGAAGATCGCAAGACGGTGCCAACATTGAAGATTTCAAGTATCTCTCAAAGGAAAAATATTCCGGTACCTACCTTATTTTTCGCCTCTTTGCTCGAGGACGAGCAACGTCTAAGCATGGGGGAGGAGGTAGGTACGGTGCAGTTTTAGAGTTAAAAGGGGAATATTTTAATAAAAAAAATGATGATGAAAGAAAAAAAATCCAGCGATACTCATGACTTTCAAGGTAAAAAAAATATATATATATAATGAATGAAAGAAAGAAAGAAAGAAAGAAAAGAATGAGAAATATGAGGAAGAAAAAAAATATATATATATGCGTAAAGTGAACTCCCCGGTTCTCTAAGAGTGCAATCAAGGCTTCAAGTTTAAAAGATCCATTCTCATTTTCCAACCATGTGCAATCCGATAACGAGGACTTCCTTTGTGCCTCGGGATCACTCTTTGCCATTTGCACATGTCCACTCATCTAAAAGTGTGTGTATTTTTCTCTTTCCCCTCCTTGATTTAACATTATTTTCCAATGACCTTTTTGACGAGTCTCGGTAAGACCATGAGAAGCTTGTCTTGTTTTGACAACACCTCATTTATAAAATCTGGTTAGGACTAAACTTTCCCAAAGCTCCATATAAAGCCTACCACACATATATGTTATGAGAGGGAAAGGAGTAGAATATATAGGCTTGAGAGACAAGTGAGATGAGAGTTCATGAGCAATATACAAGATGATTTAAATTTGTGAACTTGGTTTAGCTTTTCTTTATCTCGTTCTTTATTTCAAAAATTCGAGATCTATTTAAACTTTGTGAGCATGTTAATACTTGTGGGATAAGCTTAATAAGAATCTACCCTCCGTAGAGGTGAAGGCTAGTATATTATGGAACTTTAACGAATTAAACTTTTGAGAGCATTATGTTTTTTTTTTCATGTATGATCAAGTGCAAGGTTTAAACATTGTTTGGCAACGATGATATCCATCGAAGGCTTACTCGAGGACGAGCAAGGTTTAAGCATGGGGGAGATGTTGACGGTGAAAATCCGTCAACCTAGCCATGAGTTTACCTTTGGTGTTGGCATGACTTTTGTATCCTATTCATTGGTACTAACCCCCCGTGGTATAACAAGTTCACTTGTGCATGTCGGTTTTGGAGTTAAGTGTTTACGCAGGGTTTTAACGTTGAAAGCAAGACTTCCGGGATAAGTTCATTAAGAACCTCATGACAAGACCTTGAAGCCCGATACAAGTCAAGCAATGAAGTGAACATGACTCCAAGAGCCTAAGGACCAAGCCCGAGAAGATGATAAACTCCGAGGACCGAACCAGAAAAGTGCCGAATCTTGCAAGACAAGGAGTTGAGTCCAATTCGGAGAGAAACCAACGTCAAGGGCCCACATGCAAATGGGGAGAACATCTAGAAGACGTGGGAAGCAACACCGGCGAAGCAGCCGCGGGATGGGCCGAATTGGGCCCGGGCCGGCCGGCCGTGCCGGCCGGCCCCGGCCGGCCGGCCCGCCCAATTCGGAGCCCAATCGGCCTCTCCTTTGACCTAATTGCTTCTCGGGCTATAAATAGCCCCCCGACCGAGAGCCACGGAGAACGGAAGTCGGATTCCGCCGCCGAGGAGCGAGAGAAGCTTGAGGGACACCATCTCGAAGATGAGGGTCATGCTAGTTGTCTAGGGTTTCCCTAGCCGACGTGGGAACCTTGCATGGAAGACCACGTCGGAGCTCCGAGCGAGGATCAAGATCGAGGGAGGGCCCGGTGGTGATCTTGTTCATGTAATCATTCATGGTGAAGTTTGTAAGTGAATCCGATTTCTAGCGATTAAGTGCCTTCTCGATGATTTTGATTTCTTCTTGGTTTTGCTTCTTCTACGATCTAGTCTATAGCTAGATTACATAGGGTGCTCTTGTAGCCGCGGTGGCTAGAGGTGCATACGGACCGGCCAAGTGATTTCAACTTGTTCTATCGAACTCGCCCTAAGCTCCCCGCATGAATAGGGATACGTTGTGACGCAACGGGGGGTCTCGAAAGGCGGATGTTTTCGGAGTCGGATGGGAAGGCCACGATTTAAAGATGCTTTTAATGAGATTCGCTTTTCTATCTTCATCTATCTTGTTTGGAGCTACAACATAAGCATGATCTAGATTCTCTAGATTGGTTATCTCTTGCTTTCTCTTGTTACCTCTTTAGTAGATTATATTAGATTTGTTTTCTTTATGAGTTAGTAGATTAGATGCAATTTAGTTCATCATAAGATAGCTTACCTTGCTTTACTAGATTGAATCCTTGCGTTGCACATTGTTCCACGGATTCGATACCTTGGGTTCACCACTCGAGGGAAGAAGGGTCCCTTGACTACGACGGGAGACTTGTCCGCTTGCAAGTCATAAACGAACTTTGATACAACTATTAACCGTCAACAATAGTTGTATCAAAGTTCGTTTAGACTTGCAAGCGACAAGTCTCCCGTCGTAGTCAAGGGACCCTTCTTCCCTCGAGTGGTGAACCCAAGGTATCGAATCCGTGGAACAATGTGCAACGCAAGGATTCAATCTAGTAAAGCAAGGTAAGCTATCTTATGAAGACAAGTTGCATCTAATCTACTAACTCATAAAGGAAACACATCTAATCTAATATACTAAAGAGTTAGCAAGAGAGAGCAAAAGATAACCAATCTAGAGAATCTAGATCATGCTTATGTTGTAGCTCCAAACAAGATAGATGAAGATAGAAAAGTGAATCTCATTAAAAGCATCTTTAAATCGTGGCCTTCCATCTGACTCCGAAAACGCTAGTCTTTCGAACCCCCGTTCGTCACAACGTATCCCTACTCATGCGGGTAGTCTAGGGCGAGTTTGATAGAACAAGTTGAAATCACTTGGTCGGTCCGTATGCACCTCTAGCCACCGCGGCTACAAGAGCACCCTATGTAATCTAGCTATAGACTAGATCGTAGAAGAAGCAAAACCAAGAAGAAAACAAAATCATCGAGAAGGCACTTAATCGCTAGAAATCGGATTCACTTACAAACTTCACCATGAATGATTACATGAACAAGATCACCACCGGGATCCTACCTCGATCTTGATCCTTGCTCCGGAGCTCCGACGTGGTCTTCCATGCAAGGTTCCCACGTCGGCTAGGGAGACCCTAGACAACTAGCATGACCCTCATCTCCGAGATGGTGTCCCTCAAGCTTCTCTGCTCCTCGGCGGCGGATTACGACTTGATTTTTGCGTGGCTCTCGGTCAGGGGGCTATTAATAGCCTGAGAAGCAATTAGGTCAAAGGGGAGGCCGATTGGGCCCCGAAAAGGGCTGGGCCGACCGGCCCGGGCCCTTTTCGGCCCGCCTTGTCGCCTCCTTCGCCCGATTTTGCTTCTCGCGTCTTCTAGATGTTCTCCCCTTTTACATGTGGGCCCTTGACGTCGGTTTCTCTCCGAATTGGACTCAACTCCTTGTCTTGCAAGATTCAGCACTTTTCTGGTTCGGTCCTTGGAGTTTATCATCTTCTCGGGCTTGGTCCTCGGGCTCTTGGAGTCATGTTCACTTCATTGCTTGACTTGTATCGGGCTTCAAGGTCTTGTCATGAGGTGCTTAATGAACTTATCCCGGAAGTCTTGCTTTCAACGTTAAAACCTTGCGTAAACACTTAACTCCAAAACTGACATGCACAAGTGAACTTGTTATACCACGGGGGTTAGTACCAATGGATAAGATACAAAAGTCATGCCAACACCGAAGGTAAACTCATGGCTAGGTTGACGGATTTTCACCGTCAACACATCCCAACGTGAGCTAGCCGGCGATGCCAAAGCCAACTCAAGATAGACTTTGCCAATAAGCATGTATCAAGTTGGGCTTTATCCGATGTGAAATCCACCAAGTAAAGCCTTCCCTTGAGTTCACCCTTAAAGGAACAGAGTCATCGCCCCTTCTAAAGACGGTCACACCCCCATTGGTTAACAAACAATTATAGCCCATCTCACAAAGTTGTGAAACAGACAACAAATTGTAGTCCAAAGATTCAACCAAATAAACATAAAAAATTGAATGATTGATTGAGATAGAAATTTTACCAAGATCAACAACTGTTTCTCCACCATTGCCTCCAAAAGCAATTCTTTCCGTAAGATTTTCAATCATGTCACAAGGGGTAAACATATTCTTCTCTCCGGTCATATGATTTGTGCATCCACTATCAATCACCCATTTGGTTCCACCAGAGGAAATGCCTACAAAAAAATTATGCTTTTGTTTTAGGTACCCAAGTAGGTTTGGGTCCTCGAGCATTAGTCACAAGAACCTTGGGCACCCACACATTCCTTTTGATAAGTGTTCCTTTTGTGCAGGGTCCCACATACTTGGCAACCACCTTACCCTTGTGGTCCCAAGTCAACAATAATCGGCACAGAAGTTATCTTGTGAGGCATGTGGCTTGGGCTTCTTATTTGACTTGATTGGAATGGCCTTCGCTTGTGGTGCATGTGTTGTGTCTTGAGTGCCCTTCAACTTGATAGGAGTGTTATACTTGACTTGGTTGTCATAGTTCTTGGCACCCAATTGCTTCATGCCGTGCACCACACATTCCTTGTTCCCACACCTCGAATGTGGTTGTTCTTGATGAATGGGATGGGGTCCTTGTCAGATGGTGAGATCTGGACAGCCCACGGGGGTGTTAATCCCTGTGGTTTAGTTGTTCGGCGGGGAGGAGTCTAAGGCTAGCAACTCAAAGGTCGCATACGAGTACGCGGAACACAGAGAACATGGCGGGTTTATGCTGGTTTGGGCCTTCGGAGAGTAATGCCCTACGTCCAGTTGTCGGTGTAGATTGCTTGAGGATTGGATTGTTGTACAAGGGGTCGCCTCGTCCGCCTTATATTAGCCAGCGGATGAGGTCGGTTCCCAGACTCCTGGTCGGTTACGACCAGGAGACCTAAGTCTACGTTACACATCGTGCCATATCCTGTCGATCTGCTTTGGTCGAAATCCACCGAGGTCTTGTCTTGTTCGCCAAGTCTTGAGGTCGTGATGAATTAGGTCATCTGGGGAATCTTCTAGAAGGTCTTCAGGAGGTTGTGTGGGCTGCCAACTAGGTCGGTTGGGCCCACTGTCCGGTCGGTGGGTCTTCTAGTAGGCCGGACCCACTTGTCGGGGACGGCCGTGAGCCTGGTCGGTGGGGACCCAGGGGTACCCATGTCTCACAAGCCCCCGAGCGAGGTGTATGCGCAGCGACCTTAGAAAGGTCATGACGAAGTTGTAGAGCTATCGACAGATCGAATGGCATGCACGTCGGTCCAAAAGAAAAGAACCAATTAGCTTAGCAGCCGACCTGTTTATAGTTTTGCCGAACGTAGAGAGGTCGAGTGACGACCTATAGGAAGCAGGCTTCCAATAGATCGAAACGACGATGAAAAATTCAGAGGGCATCGAAGATGCATTCATGAGTAGTATCCGAACATCGTGGTGGGCAAGATGGCCTGTATGATGGTCCAAAAAAGGAAGAAGAGAAGAAAAAGTAGGTCGAGAAACGACGTGATGGGAAACAGGTTTCCCAATAGGTCGGTACGACGAGGAAAGCAAGAGGACGTCAAAGACGCACTCGTAGAGTAGTCTTCGAGCATTGAAGCAGTCAGCATGACTGGTTTGATGCTCAAACAAGAGAAAAAAACTGAGTCATGGTCTTGATCGAATGAAGTGTCGAGACACCCAGATCCCCGAGCATGGCTACAAGGAGTCTGGCAGAGCCGACCTCAAGGAGGCCTTGTAGGTGTGCCGATCTCAAAGAGGCCTCAAATCATCAATGGCCAGTATCCAAGGATACCCAGTAGGATCTTGAATGGTGTGTCGAATGAAGAAGTCATCGATGACGTCGTAGCTGAAGTTGCAATGTCCGGGGTCGGTCGACGATGAAACCAGAAATTTATTGATCTTGAACGTATGGAGTGTAGGGACACCCAGATGTCCTGCATGGTTGCAAATAGTCTGGTAGAGCCACTTGAGGCATGTCGACCTCAGGAAGGTCTCAAAATAAAAGCGGCCAAGCACTCGGAAGCACTTGCAGGGCCATCAGGCGCACACCCCACAGGGAGGCCTTCGTTCCCGATGTATAATCCTAGGTGCCCAGAATAGGCTGGCAGGGCTACGAGAGCACACCGACCTTGGAAGGTCACGCATCCAGGGCACCAAACTAGGTTGGTAGGGCCATAAACATACCGAGGTGTTGCAGGCAGTGTTACCCTAAACGGCCTAAACTGGCGGTTTAAACGGGTTTAAACGCTAAACGGGATAACATCGTCTACGTTGTTTAGCCCGTTTAAACACCATTTAGCCCGTTTAAATACCATTTAGCTCCGTTTAAATAGATGTTTAAACAGATTAAATGCTAAATGATGGTCGACCGACTTGTCTACCGTTTCCGTCTAAGAAAACATTGGTTGCAAGACTTTGCATTAAGGCACGCCGACCTCCAGGAGGTCATTTTGGTGTCCAGATGACCAACATAGCTGCCAGCCATCTAGCGAAGCCATGATACTAGGGTATTAGCAACCTCAGCGATAGGCACACCGACCACGGGGGCCTGATGAAAATTGTAGATCTTCGTGATGCTTCTGATCTCTATGGTACTTTTAGAACTCCAGGCACCCAAACGGATCTGGCAGAGCAGCGAGGCATGCCTACCCCGGAAGGCCTTGAATCGAACCTACGACCATTCTGCTTAGGAAACAGAAATAGATATTGATTGGAATAGGTTTGTTTACGTGCAAAGCCATAGTGGGTGCACCAGGACGCAGAGCCTAGCGGGTGCAAATAAAGGTCATCGGGTCGTCAAGGACTCCTTGAGAGCCTCAAATGCTTTCTGGGCTTCGTCGTCCCATATGAACTTGTCGGCCTTCTTCAATAGCTTGAAGAAGGGTAAGCCTTTTTCACCGAGCTTGCTAATGAAACAACCTAGAGCCGCCATCATACCAGTGAGCTTCATGGCGTCTTTCTTGTTAGATGGCTTGGCCATTTTGCGAATAGCGTCGACCTTCGCTGGGTTAGCTTCAATGCCTCGGTGTCTAACCATGACGCCCAGGAGCAATCCGGAAGGCACACCAAAGACGCACTTGGTTGGGTTGAACTTCCACTGGAACTCTCGTGGATTGGCGAAGGTCTCGGTGAGGTCGGCAATGAGCTTGTCTTCCTCAGTGGTTTTGACGACCACATCGTCTACGTAGGCTTCGACGTTCTTCCCAATTTTGGACTTGAGGCACTTTTCAATTGCCTTCTGGTATGTTTCTCCAGCGTTTTTCAGGCCAAAGGTCATCACCTTGTAGCAATAGATGTCGTGAGGCGTTATGAACGTCGTTTTGTCTTCGTCGTCGGGATGTAGGGCTATCTGGTGATACCCTGAGTAGCAGTCTAGGAAACAGAGTAGGACGCTACCAGCCGTGGAGTCCACAACCTGGTCGATAAGAGGAAGAGGGAAGGGATCTTTCGGGCAGTGCTTGTTGAGGTCGGTGTAATCGATACACATCCTTAATCCATCAGTTTTCTTTGGTACAAGAACCGGGTTTGCGAGCCAAACCGGGTGTTGACATTCTCTGATAAAAACCTACAACTAAGAGCTTACAGACTTCTACTCTATAGCTTGTTTTCTATCTTTTGCAAATCACCAGAGCTTTTGCTTGATAGGTCATGCGGTCTTGTTGACTTCAAGTTTGTGCTCAGCCAGCTCCCTGGGGACACCAGGCATATCGGATGGACTCCATGCGAAAATGTCAGTGTTGTCCCTGACGAAACTGGTGAGCGCGAGTTCCTATTTGGAGTTGAGGTCGGCCCCGATGATGACTTCCTTGGATGCGTCGGGCAGGCCGAGGCAAACCTTCTTGGCGGCTAGACTTGGGTCCAAAGCTGTACTTGTACGCTTCTGCTTTGGTACCTACAAAGTTGTTTCGTCGATCTTGGCTGATTGGGCGACCATGACCGTTGTTGCGGCTTTTATCGCTGAGTCTTTGGAGAGCTCGATAGTGGCACTTTCACAATTGTAGGAGACCATGATGTCCCCTAGGACGGAAAGGATTCTGTTTGGTGCTCGCATCTTCATGATGAGGTAGGTGTGGTGGGGTATGGCCATGAACTTGGCGAGCATAGGTCGTCCGAAGATGGCGTGGTATGAAGAGCGGAAGTCTGCAACCTCGAACGTCAAGTACTTTGTACGGAAGTTCTCTGTGCCGAAGGTGACCGGCAGGCATACACAACCTATGGGGTACGCAGCCTTGCCGGCACGACCCCGTAGAAGGGCTCATCACAGGCGTCTTGTTGAAGTCGAACTCCATCTTGCGTAGTGTCTCTGTGAAGATGATATTCAAACGGCTACCCTTGTTGATGAGGGTCTTAGGCAGGAAGGCTCCGTTGACTATGGGGTTGACAACCAGCGGGTATGTCCCGGGGTCAGGGATGTGAACCCAATGATCTTTCCTGGAGAAAGTTATTGGGAATTCAGACCAACGCAGAGGTCGCTGGTTTTCAGTTTTGACATGCCCGATCTCCCTGGAGTTTGATCGGGTCTGTCTGTTGCTTTTTATCGCTTGGCGACCACCGACGATGAAGTTGATCTCGCGGTTGGCCTTCTGGAATGCACCATTGGGGTTTCCCCCTTTGGGTGGTGGTGGTGGAGTTCGTTCCTTCCGATTGTTGTCTTGGCGATTGTGGTCGTCCTGGCGACGTCGGTCGTCACGTGGATCATCTCGCCGGTCGTTACACTGGTCGTTATGGCGATCGTCACGACGGTCACTCCTGTGGTCATTGCGGTCATCGCGACGGTAGTCGTCGCGCCTGTCATCGCGGCGGTAGTCGCAGCGATAATCACGTCGATCCATATCATCGTTGCAAGGATAGGGCTTGCAATCCCGATAATCTCGTCGATCAGGTCGACGGTTACAGTTATCATAGCGTTGGCCACCGCTCCAGTCGTCGTTGTTGTTGCTCCCTGTCCTCTTGGAGGTAGATGGGACTCCAAGGGCGCGCTTCAACTGCTCGCACTTGAGGACCATGTGTGGTTCGAGGACCGGTGGATGGTCGCTTCCTTGTGTGATGAGTGATTGACAACGTTGTGTGGACTGATTCTTGGCTAAGTATTGCAGGTGCAGGTTGCGGCTTGACTCGTGTTGGTGCAGGTGAAGAACAAGCATGAAAGGTCATTGCCGGTGAGGCCTCCAGGTGTGGAGAATACAAGTAGGCTTCGTTCGAGGGACCCGGTGGCCGGCGGGGGTCGAGTGCGGGCCGCATGGTGGCAAGAACAGCAAGATGAAGTCGGTGGACAGTTTCTTGGTTGAGCCACAAAACCAAGGTCGAGCCGGGACTTCATGGAAGCCAAGTCATGAGTGGTGATTGGCGGAGGCTACATCAAGTTCGCGGGGTTTGCGGTCGTTCACCAGAAAATCACCGGGTTACTCGGCTGAGCCACAAAGCCGAGGCCGAAGACCAGGCGTGGCTGTCTGGCCGAAACCGGCCTGACCGGTTTGGAGAACCGGTCTGACCGGTTTGGGGTTGCAGGGCACCGGAAGCTTCGAGGCGGAGGACACGCGTCGGGATCGCAAGGCTTGCGTCAAGGTTACGCGAAGTGCGGTCGCCGGGCATCCGTCCGATGGTGCTACAAAGACAAATTCCCAAAGTGCCCTTGGTGGGCGTGTATCTTAGTTTAGGCTTTAGGGGCATTTTAGTCTTTCGGCTGGCCTCCAAATAACCCAAGGGGTGAGAGGATGGTAGCCATCTCTTGAACCCTAGTTCATTTGCTTTCCTATTTTCCCTTCCTATTTTCTTAGGATTTCCATAGGACTAGCTTGAGAGCTTCATGGTGAGATCTTGTTGAGAGGGTTGGATGATCGGGCGGCAAGCTAGACCTTGTATGAACCTTTGTGGCTTGTATAGATGATTCGGCGTGGTTCCTCAAGGTTCGGATGTGTTGTTCCCGGTTGTTCTTGGTGGTGATTTTCGGTGCTCTCTCTTGGTGATTTTCTCGGGGCGTTTTCAGGACCTTGCTCTTGGGGATTTGATGGGGGAAATTTGTGGGAACCCTTCGTGGTTCTTTGGGCTGTGATTCCCCTCCGAAATTCGTGAGTTAAGGGGCTCGATTTTGGTGGTTTCGAAGTTCTAGGGTTGGAGGTGCTATTGAGGGTTGATTTTCCATTCCTCTTGATTTAGCAAGTTTTGGTGGACCAAATCATAGCTATGGGATGCCCATGAGGTACTCCTAGTATCCCCAAAGTCTTGTACGAATCCGTGGAGCGAATCGGGAGATCGGTGGTTTTGAGGAAAAAGGTCTCTCTCTAGGGTTCCTAGCCTAAATCTTTTTTCTGGTGGTGATGGCTTGATCTTCTTGGGAACATCCTTTGGGAAAAGCTTCTTTGTGGTGTTGCGAGGCCTTGGTTCAAATTTCGTGATTTTTGGAGGTCGTTTGATCGAGTTTTGCCTTTTTCCCCTCTCCCTCTCGAAGGCTGGAATTTTATTCCGGGCTTTTCTCCGGGAAAAAACCCGGAATCTCCGGACTTTTATTCCGGAAACCCTAGAGACTCCAGGAAAAAGTGCGGAGATTCCGAACTTTCCAGTGGGGTTTGCCTAGGCTTGTTCGATAGTGCTTCCGCTTTGTTTCTAAGCTTGCTCTAACTTGTTCCTAGGGTCAGTAGGTCCGTTGTGACTACGTGATCTTGGCAAGTTTGTGTAGAGGTCTTTGGAAGTGACTTTGGGTCATAAGTCGAGTTCCTGGAGAAGAATTTTTATCGGCTCTCATTCACTCCCCCCCCCCCCTCTCGGTTCGCCGTTTCGGTCCTTCAAGTGGTATCAGAGTAGGTTCGGGTCTTTATTGACTCTAACCAGTCTAAGATCCAAGGATGGCGTACCAGGAACGGGGTTCGGGTCCTCCACACTTCGATGGCAAGAACTACCAGATGTGGAGTAAGCGGATGGGTGCGTTCCTCCGCGGAAAAGGTCGATCCTTTGGGATGTCACGGTGGACACAGAGCTATGTCCACCGATGGACTTCCTTGCTCCGGGATCGAGGGACGATTCGACGCCAACAATAAGGCGGTCGACTACTTGTTTCGTGCTTTGTGTCGACCGAGTTCGATCGGGTGCACACCGAGCACTTGGCTTGTAGAATTTGGATGGTGTCGAAGGAGGCTCATGTTGGGAATGCCCGAGTGTTCGGGCACGGATGTATGCAACCTACGGAGAGAGTACGAGAACTTCACTCATCTCCCCGGTGAGTCCATAGATGCCTTGTTTCAGAGGTTCACGGTGGTTGTGAAAAACATGAGGGCCAATGTGGACGTGCTCCCGTACGATTATCATGATAGAGCGGTCAAGCTCTTACACTCTTTAGATCGTACGATTTGGGGCGGAAAGTTCGAGGCCATTGTCGAGTCGAGAAGTATGACACTCGACGGTGAACGAGTTGTTCTCGAAGCTCAAGTCGGCCGAGGTGGATAGAGGCATGATCGCCAAGCTCGAGGGTCCGACCGATTCCCATAGTCTTGCCCTCGTTGGTGGTTCGAAAGGAAAGGCTAACACTAACCCATCCACCGAGATGTTCTCTTTGTCCTCTTTGATGTCTATGCCAGATGAGGAGTTCGATGTGCTTGGAGAGGACGAGCTGGCGCTGCTGACGAGGAGGTTCGAGAGGCTGCACGAGAACCGGGTGAACATGAGGAGGAACACGAGGACATGCTTCCAGTGCGGCAAGCTGGGACACTTCGTCACCGACTGCCCGGAGAAGGTCGAGAACAAGGACGACTACAAGCACAAGTCGAGGATGGATGGCAAGCACCGGTCGAGGCGCGACCACAAGAGCAAGCACAAGAACAAGTACAAGGACGAGCGACGATCGAGGAAGAAGGAGAGCCGAGGCAAGGCCCGAGCGATGGTGGGAGCAAGCGACGTCGACTCCAGTTCCGCGTACTCCACCTCGAGCTCGAGCAGCAGTGAAGACGAAGGTGATCGTCGCAAGAGCAAGAAGTCATCCAAGAACCCGAGCGGGCCGAGCCGCCGCGAGAGACGGCTTTCGCACCATGGCACCGAGCTCCGGCAAAGCAAGAAGAGCACACGGAGCGACTCGGACTCGATTCCGACGATGAGGTGCGTGATGAACTTCCCTTCTTGTGCCGGGAAAATGAGAGGCTTGGCACTTTGCTTGATAATCGTGATGACATGCTTAGAGAGGCCAAGAAAATGAGAAAAGAGCTTAGGGCTTCACTCGAGGATGCTAGGACTAGAGTGGGCCGAGCTAGAAACACGGGTGCTTGACAGCAAGCTTGAGATTGATTCCCTTAAGGCTAGCCCCGTTGTTTCGGATGAGGTTGATTGCTCCATTTTCCTTGCTGATTTTGCTTTGTTCAAGGAAAAGCATGCCTCCAAGTGTGAGGAACTAGATGTGCTTAGGGTTGAAGTGGCTAAGCTTAAATCTAGATCTGCTTTGCTAGGTGCTTGCACTTCTTGCCCTGTTTTACATGCTAAAATTGATGAGATGCATGCTTACACTAGTTCTCTTGAGGCCAAGTTGAAAGAACCCATTCCTACATCATGCTCTACCTGTGAAATGCATGCTTTGAAAAATTTGGAACTTGCACATTATGTTGATCGTCGCAGGATGAGAATGATGAGCTGAGAAAGTTGATGGGTTGGTTGTCTGGTCATGAGCCTCAGTTGAGGATGATGATCGAGGCATTTAAGAGGCAGGATGGTGAGGGACTTGGGGCAAACAAGGTTGGCGAGGGAAGTGGAGAGAATATCCCAGAGCCACCAAAAACCCACCACAAAAATGATTTCCCCCCAAAACCTAACCATCTTAGGAACCGACTAGACACAACCCCAGCTCCACCCGTGTTTCCTACACCAACAAATGATCTCCAAAAGCCTATCAAGTTTGTGAGCACTTCCGGGAAAGTGTTCTTTGGGAAAGAGAGTGAGAAGGCTAGTAAGGAGAAACGGGTGGAGAAGTCAAGTGGAGAGAAACCAAGTGAGCAGCCTCAATCCAAGCCCAAACCTAAGCTTGTGAGATTTCATTGTGGCTATTGTGGGAGAGATGGCCATAAGGATGAGTTTTGCTTCAAGAGGAAGCGAGAAGAGAGAATGGCGAAGGAGTGGGCTAACAAGGACAAGTATCACCCCTCCAGTGGTGTACTTGAGCCTCGTGTGCAGGTGCACAGGGCCAAGGCAAGTGTGAGGATAGTTCTGGCTTGGGGAGAGCGAAAGAGTGTAGGAGGTGTTGCTGGAGGAGTGAAACCGGTCAGACCGGTTTTGGAACCGGTCAGACCGGTTTGGGGTCTGCAGAGTGGCAAGTTTGGTTTTCGTGCTCGTGAGGAGTCTAGGTTTGTCTCAGGTGGTCGTGGTTCTGGTGGTTGGTCTGGAGAGTCAGCAGGTGGTCAGTTTGCTAGGCGTCCTCCTTCTCGTGTTCAATACGGGAATGGGAGGAGTCGTAGCTTTGAGATGGAGAGGATGGATGATCCACGATTCTCCTTTTGTGGTTTTGGTCCTCCTCCAGGCAGAGAAGGTTGGTTTCCTCGGAGTGGTTACCGAGGTGGTGTTCGTGGTGGTAGTTTTGGTAGGAAAGATGGTTTGGTGTGTGCTAACCCCACTTTCGAGCAAATGGCTCGGCACTGGTTTTACTCTTTTGGTACTAACCCCGCGTCGAGTCGTTTGTTCGCTCACGTGCTCGTTTTTGAATTTCAGGTGGGAGACTTGAAGAACATTTGGTTGATTGACTCCGGTTGCTCGAGGCATATGACCGGAGACAAGGGGTGGTTCTCAAGTCTCGTCCCGTGGTGACAAAGAGGTACATCACTTTTGGGGAAAATGGGCGTGGGCGTGTGCTTTCAGAAGGTGAGATTAAGGTGAGTGACAAGATCACCCTGAGGCATGTTGCTCTTGTTCAATCACTAGGATACAATTTGCTTTCTGTGTCTCAGCTGTTGGATGAGGGCTTTGAGTTGTTGTTTTGTCCTGGTGGTTCTCGGATTTTGGACTCTCGAGGGGATCTTGTCTGTATGGTCGTTCCCGAGGGTCAGGTGTTTCGTGCTGATTTTTCTCAGTCTTCGGGTGTGGAGCGTTGTTTCTTGGCTGGTTCTTCGAGTGAGTTGTGGAAGTGGCATAGGAAGTTGGGTCACTTGAGCTTTGACCTTTTGTCGCGCTTGAGTAAACTCAATTTGGTCGAGGATTGCCACGGTTGAGGCTTGAGAAAGAGTTGGTTTGTGCGCCGTGTAGGCATGCCAAGATGGTAGCCTCTTCTCACCCACCTCTCACCGATGTGATGACTGAGCGTCCATGCGAGCTGCTCCATATGGACCTTGTTGGCCCAGCTCGTGTGCGATCTGCGAGTGGGAAGTGGTATGTCCTTGTTGTGATGGACGACTACTCTCGGTATGCGTGGGTGTTCTTTCCCGAGGATAAGGGGGAGACGTTTGGTTTTGTTCGAGATCTAGTCTTGAGGTTGAGGAACGAGAGGCACGAAGATGCCATACGAGCAATCTGCAGTGATAATGGCTCGGAATTCAGAAACTCTCATTTTGAAACCTTTTGCCATGACTTGGGTCTTGAGCACCAGTTTTCGAGTTCGTATACGCCTCCCTAGAATGGTGTTGTGGAAAGGAAGAACGTGACCTTGTGCGAGATGGCTCGGACGATGCTTGATGAGCATAGGACTCCGAGAAGGTATTGGGCTGAAGCGGTGAATACCGCGTGCTATGTGTCAAACAGGATCTACCTCAGAGTGCACAAGAAGAAAACATGCTATGAGTTGATGCATGGTCGCACACCCAAGGTGAGTCACTTCCATGTCTTTGGGTGCAAATGCTTTATTCTGAAGAAAGGGAAGAAGTTGGATAAGTTTGAGACTAGGTCTGTCGATGGTATTTTCTTGATTATGCATCTCATTCTAGAGCATATCGTGTGCTCAATCTTGAAACTAACCAAATCGTGGAGACTTGCGAGGTAACCTTCGACGAGACAGAGCCACGTAGTCAGCTTGTCTTTGAGTGTGCAGGTGATGATGAGCTTGGCGAGGAGATCTTTCGGAGAGGAGGAGCATGAACATGGAGACGATGAAGATGGCGGTGTGGTGCCCCCGGCTGAACATGTACCCACTACTTCGACTACGGTGGTGGCCGGACCCTCTCCTACACCTACGACGACAAATCAAGAACAAGGAGAAGCTGATGTTGAGGGGGAGGTAGCATCGAGGCGAGAACCTCCCCGGCGAGTACAAATGGATCACCCAGCTTCGAGGATCATCGGCGACATGAATGAATGCACTACACGGTCGAGGGTTCGGAACAATTCTCATTTCGCTCATGCTGCGTTTGTTGCTACTTTTGAGCCCAAAGACATTGGACACGCACTATCTGATCACAATTGGGTTAATTCGATGCATGAGGAGTTGGAGAACTTTGAGAGGAATCAGGTGTGGGAGTTGGTTGACCCTCCCCCAGGGTGTAAGCCGATTGGTACAAAGTGGGTGTGGAAGAACAAAGAGGGAGAGAAAGGTGAGGTTGTGAGAAACAAGTCGAGGCTTGTGGCTCAGGGGTTCAGTCAGAAGGAGAGGATCGACTACGAGGAGACCTTTGCTCCCGTAGCCCATTTGGAGGCAATAAGGATCCTTCTAGCCTTTTTCGTGGCTAAAGGGTTCAAGTTGCACCAAATGGATGTGAAGAGTGCTTTCCTGAATGGGGTGTTGGAGGAAGAAGTGTATGTGAGGCAACCTCCGGGGTTTGAGAGTGAGAAGTACCCCCACCGGGTGTACAAGTTGAGGAAGGCGCTGTATGGGTTGAAGTAGGCGCCTAGAGCTTGGTATGGCAGGTTGAGGGGGTTCTTGTTTGAGAGAGGTTTTGAGATGGGGAAGGTCGATCAGACCTTGTTTTTGCCGAGGCAGGCGGTGATATCCCTGATTGTGCAGGTGTACGTGGATGATATTGTCTTTGGTGGCTCGTCTAACTCTCTTGTTGCAAGGTTTGCAGAGGATATGAGCAGGGAATTTGAGATGAGCATGATGGGCAAGTTGCAGTTCTTCCTCGGGCTACAAATCAAGCAATCAAAGGAAGGAACATTTGTGCACCAAGCTAAGTACACCAAGGACATTGTGCGGAAGTTCAAGATGGAGGATTCCAAGGCTATGACGACGCCGATGAGTACGACTACAGCTCTTGATGCGGACGAGGAAGGTGAACACGTGGACCAGAAGGAGTACCGGAGCATGATCGGATCACTCCTCTACTTGACGGCGACGAGGCCGGACATCCAGTTCTCGGTATGTCTGTGCGCTCGTTTTCAAGCGTCTACAAGGACTTCGCATCGCCAAGCGGTGAAGCGAATTTTCAGGTACTTGCGTCACACTCCCGACTTTGGCCTTTGGTACTCCGCGTCCTCTTCTTTGGCGCTTCATGGTTTTTCAGATGTGGATTTTGCCGGGTGTCGGTTGGATAGGAAGTCCACTTCTGGGACTTGCCGCTTTTGGGGGTTCTTCTTTGGTGTCTTGGTCTTCCCGCAAACGGTCGAGTGTTGCACAATCCACTACCGAGGCCGAGTATGTTGCCGCTCGCTAGTTGTTGCTCTCAGCTCCTTTGGATTTCATACACCATGAGTGACTTTGGTGAGGAGTATACCCATGTCCCACTTCAATGTGATAGCACCAGTGCCATAAGCGTTGCAAAGAACCCAGTGCTCCATTCCAAAACCAAGCACATAGAAGTGAGATATCATTTTCTGAGAGACAACGTAGAGAAGGGAAAGATAGCTTTGATCCATGTACCCACACATGACCAACTAGCCGATATTTTCACCAAACCCCTAGATCAAGAAACTTTCACTCGTTTGCGGGGGGAGCTTGGTGTGTGTTTGATTTCTTGAGTTGGATGTGTGTGGGAGCTCTTTTTGTAGCATATGTATAGCTTTCTTTGTGCTTTTCTTGCATTTGGCATGGCATATGTAACATGATGTATAGGCATCCTTGTATCTTAGATTGCATGCATTTTGCATCATATGCATTTTGTAGGAAAAGCTTCTCTCATATACATTGATCACCATGATGTGCTATATATGATCTTGTGAGCTAGTTTGGTATGCTATGGTTAGTTTGGCTTAGCTCTTGATGATCTTGATGAATAATCCATGGTTGTTGGCTATGTTTTTGAAAAATGTCACATATATGCTCTCTCATGTGTAAATGTCTTTATATGATCTTGACATGTTTTAGTGGCTTGGTTATGCTTAATTTGTGGTTGGACAGCTAGTTTATTGATCATATGGGGCCAAAGGCTCATTTTCCATCATGAATGTTTAGCCCTCTTGCTTTATCTTGTGGAGGGGCATAAGTTCCTTTTTGTCGCAAAGACATTTCATGTACCAATTATGAATCTGAAAATGAAATGTAAAATGCTTGGAAAATGTGCTCCCATGTCATATGTGCTGATTTTAAATTGCTTTGGGTGCTAAACCATTGCATGATGCCTACCAATGAGAAGTCCCATACATAGAAGTAGGCACATGGCTCGGTGGCTTTGACATGACATGAGGTGCTTGTGGGTGTTTGTGATGGTCTTATGATTAGAATGGTTGTCCTAGCATGAAGTTTGTGTGGCTTTGACATTTTGACATGTTTTGCTCATGTTTAGGACTTTGCTCATGAGAGGGTAACTTTTTCCAAAATTGCTCAACTCTATCTTAGCTTCGTTCAATGGTTGTGAAACTTGGTAATCATGAAGTTGATGTCATTACGAAGCTGCAGAGTATCTAACTTGCTCATTTGGACATGTGTAGCATCTCGTGATGAATTTTGTATACTTGAGAAGCTCTAGGTTGCATTTTTCAAATTTGTGCCTTGATTCATGCATTGGCAACAAGGGGGAGAAAGAAAGGTGGAAAAAAGTTGCCTATCCCAAGAGTCAAGGGGGACCTTGTGCATTTGTTTTGCATTTTTGGATTTTGGAGTGTCTTGTTGAGGAAAACCGGTTGGACCGGTTTTGGAAACCAGTGTGACCGGTTTTGGCTGCTGAGCATGCACAAGTCCAGGGGAAGTGTGTTTTGGCTCAGGGGGAGTTGCATATGTGCAGGGGGAGCTCTTGTATGCTTTGGTGGTTTGTGCTTTTTGCTTGAGCATGGTTTTTGTCTCGGATGTGTCGAGCCGTTGCCCTTGCCTAAGGGGTCTGAGACTTGTCTTCTTCAAGTGATCTCGTTCTTTGCCTTTCTTGGCTTTCGATCGCTTGTTGGAGTTTTTTCTTTTTGTTTTTTTGTTTTCCTTTTCTCTTTATTTACCAAATATGTGTGTTGTCAATGCACTCATCAAGGGGGAGATTGAGGACCATGTGTGGTTCGACGACCGGTGGATGGTCGCTTCCTTGTGTGATGAGTGATTGACAACATTGTGTGGACTGATTCTTGGCTAAGTATTGCAGGTGCAGGTTGCGGCTTGACTCGTGTTGGTGCAGGTGAAGAACAAGCGTGAAAGCTCGTTGCTAGTGAGGCCTCCGGTGTGTGGAGAAGACAAGTAGGCTTCGTTCGAGGGACCCGGTGGCCAGCGGGGTTGAGTGCGGGCCGCATGGTGGCAAGAACAAGAAGATGAAGTCGGTGGACGGTTTCTTGGTTGAGCCACAAAACCAAGGTCGAGCCGGGACTTCATGGGAGCCAAGTCATGAGTGGTGATTGGCGGAGGCTACATCAAGTTCGCGGGGTTTGCGGTGGTTCACCGAGAAAATCACCGGTTACTCTGCCGAGCCACAAAGCCGAGGCCGAAGACCGGCGTGGTCGTCGGCCGAAACCGGCCCGATCGGTTTGGAGAACCGGTCTGACCGGTTTGGGGTTGCAGGGCGCCGGAAGCTTCGAGACGGAGGACACGCGTCGGGATCGCAAGGCTTGCGTCGAGGCTACGCGAAGTGCGGTCGCCGGGCATCCGTCTGATGGTGCTACGAAGACAAATTCCCAAAGTGCCCTTGGTGGGTGTGTATCTTAGTTTAGGCTTTAGGGGCATTTTAGTCTTTCGGCTGGCCTCCATATAACCCAAGGGGTGAGAGGATGGCAGCCATCTCTTGAACCCTAGTTCATTTGCTTTCCTATTTTCTCTTCCTATTTTCTTAGGATTTCCATAGGACTAGCTTGAGAGCTTCATGGTGAGATCTTGTTGAGAGGGTTGGATGATCGGGCGGCAAGCTAGACCTTGTATGAACCTTTGTGGCTTGTATAGATGATTCGGCGTGGTTCCTCAAGGTTTGGATGTGTTGTTCCCGGTTGTTCTTGGTGGTGATTTTCGGTGCTCTCTCTTGGTGATTTTCTCGGGGCGTTTTCGGGACCTTGCTCTTGGGGATTTGATGGGGGGAATTTGTGGGAACCCTTCGTGGTTCTTTAGACTGTGATTCCCCTCCCAAATCCATGAGTTATGGGGCTCGATTTTGGTGGTTTCGGGTTTCTAGGGTGGGAGGTGCTCTTGAGGGTTGACATTCGATTCCTCTTGATTTAGCAAGTTTTGGTGGACCAAATCATAGCTATGGGATGCCCATAAGGTACTCCTAGTATCCCCAAAGTCTTGTACGAATCTGTGGAGCGAATCGGGAGATCGGTGGTTTTGAGGAAAAAGGTCTCTCTCTAGGGTTCCTAGCCTAAATCTTTTTTCTGGTGGTGATGGCTTGATCTTCTTGGGAAGATCCTTTGGGAAAAGCTTCTTTGTGGTGTTGCGAGGCCTTGGTTCAAATTTCGTGATTTTTGGAGATCGTTTGATCAAGTTTTGCCTTTTCCCCCTCTCCCTCTCGAAGGCTGGAATTTTATTCCGGGCTTTTCTCCGGGAAAAAACCCGGAATCTCCGGACTTTTATTCCGAACTTTTATTCCGGAAACCCCGGAGACTCTGGGAAAAAGTGCGGACATTCCGGACTTTCCAGTGGGTTTGCCTAGGCTTGTTCGATAGTGCTTCCGCTTTGTTTCTAAGCTTGCTCTAACTTGTTCCTAGGGTCAGTAGGTCCGTTGTGACTACGTGATCTTGGCAATTTTGTGTAGAGGTCTTTGGAAGTGACTTTGGGTCATAAGTCGAGTTCCTGGAGAAGAATTTTTATCGGCTCCCATTCACTCCCCCCCCCCTCTCTGGTTCGCCGTTTCGGTCCTTCAGCACTCCCTCATGGTGTGCTTGGCGTCGCGGTGAAATTGACATTGGTCATCCATGATCATGTTGAAGTCACCTTCAAGGAAGGTGGAAGGTCTTGGTGGATCTGCCACATAGGCTTCGCTGGATCGCTTGCGCGACCTTGTGCCTCTGTCGTCGTGGTCTTCTCCGTTGAAATCGTGCATCACCGCATCTTGAGTGTTGACCAGTTTATCGACGTAGGCCATGAGGTCACCGATGGTGTGTGCGTCAGCTTTGTGGATCTTCTCGAACAGCTTGATGTTGGTAATCCCCTTCTTGTAATAAGTAATGAAGTCTTCGTCTTTGACACCTGCGAGGGTGTTGTGGTTCTCGAAGTAGCGGTTGGTGTACTCTCGGAGAGTTTCATCACGTCTCATTCTTACTCTGGCGAGGTGGTGAGTGTTGCCAGGACGATCATAGGTCGCCTGGTCGTTGGTCGTGAAAAGGCGAGACAATGTTGCCCAGGAGGTGATGCACTCTGCTGGGAGATTGTCGAGCCACATGAGTGGTGCCTTACCCATCACAAGGGGGAAGTATCCTGCCATGTGGTCTCCATTGCCTCCAGAGGCGCGTGCCGCGATGCTATACATCTTGAACCATATACTTGGGTCGGAGCGACCGTCGTACTTCTCAATGGCTGGCTTGAAATCCTTTGGGTATCTGATCGTCTGAAGACGTCGTGAAAATGCTAGGAAGTTATTGACCGCTCTCGGGCTTGCTGATGGGGTGTGAGCCACAGGGATGACGTAGAGATCGTCAGGAGGGCCATTATCTTGGTCGTATTGGGCACGTCGTAGGAGTTCCTTGTCGTGCATGATCCAGAGATCTGTGGCTTGGATGGGGTTGTTAGCATCGAGGGCGTCAGAGACCCCGTGTTCGCGATTATAGTTAGCTTGTCGAGCTATTTACACTTCATCTCTTATGCGATGATGTTGGCTTCCTTTTGCACGATTAGCCTGGACTGGAGGAGGCTGAGCTCCTGCATTGTGTCTTGGGTTTGGAGCGGCGTTTCCTTGGTTGTTGGCAGCATTGGCTGCATTGTTAGCGGCATTGCCAGCAACATTAGCCGGAGCGTTTGCTGGAGCATCAGCCGCAAGGTTGACTAGAGCATTAGTTGCAGCGTTAGCAGCGGGATTGACGGGTTGCACTACTTCGTTTTCACCTCGTCCCTCTTCGGCTACTGGGTCGAGGGGACCCTGGCTGCGACGTCGTTGGCGAGGACGTTCCGATCTACTCTTGGAGTAGGAACTTGCTGCAGATCTGCTGTATCCAGGACCTCTTTCTTCAATTTGTGCGGCGGCGACGCGAACGTTAGCTTGGAGACGTCAAACCGCTGGAGAATCTTCAAGGTGATTTAGGGCGGCAAGAGCGGCTCCCAAGTTGGTTTGTGGCGAGTTGTAAACTTCAAGCCCATCGCGCTCGAAGTCCCTAAGGAGGTCTCGTGCACGTAGTATGTTGGCACGAGGTGGGTCATCGTGATGCCGCTGATGAGGGGCAGCTGGTGCCGCAGGTGCTTGTTGCCCGATGTTGGCGTTGACCTGTCCGGCGTTTGAAGGACCGATTAGGCGACCAGAGAGGGGGGAGTGAATGGGAGCCAATAAAAATTCTTCTCGAAGGAGATTGAAACTCCGACAAGATGAACTCGCTCGGTCGGACTCCCAAAATCACACGCTCCGCACTTCTACCTTCCGTTTGCCAAAACCACGTAGCCACTGGAGTGCTACTGGTCCTAGGAACAAACTCTACCAGCAACTTCAACACACACGCACCCACGACAGCGGAAACCACTCGAAAGTCAGCTAACCAGAAGGGGGCGGTTAGACCGGGTATAGGGGGCGGTTAGACCGCCACCACCAGGCAACCAAGAAATCCTCCGAAACGCCTCTTCCGAGCACCAAAAACGCACCACGGTTTCACCAACAAAGATCTCTGGTCAAGGCCATGCTAGCTACCAGAAAATCTTGGTGAAAACCAAAACTCCACCCAGGGGCCTAGGGGTGGTTAGACCGGCTACCAGGGGCGGTCTAACCTCCTGTACCCGCAACGAACTCCAACCAAGAACACCTAGCAAACGGCACGAGAACGACCCGAAATTTCACCCAGACGCTCCTCTGATCAAGGCGAACAAACTCACAGAGGAAAATCCGGCGAAACAAAACTTTGACACCGGAAACCCCGGGCGGTTAGACCGCCCCCTCCGGGCGGTTAGACCGCCTCTCCCGAAAAAACAGCCCGCGGGTCAAACCCTAACTTCCTCGCACCCGATCTCCCGAATCACTCCACGGATTGCAGCGAAACTTCGGGATTAGCTGGGTTACCTCCTGGGCAATCTCTACCTCAAAGGAATCGACCCGAGTCGCTCACAATCAAGAGGAATCGAAGAAATCGCCTCTCTAGGTCAAGAACTCGCCCAACTCGAAAAACCACCAAATCGAGTCCGATTCAAAGGAGATTTGGGGGCAAAGTCACTAGCCAAAGAGGCACAAGATCCTCATACGTGACACCCACCAAAAACCCCAAGAAATCGTTCTCAAAACACCGCCAACAAAGAGCTCCAAAAATCACCACAAAGAAGGACGGGAAAACCACCTTGAGAAACAACGTCGAACCATCTATACATACCATGAAGGTTCGTACAAGGTCTAGCTTGCCACCCAAACATCCATCCCTCTCTCTAGATCTCACATGAAGCTCTCAAGCTAGTCCTAGGGAAAAACTAGGGAAAATAGAGAACGAAAAATGGAAAAACAAATGAGCTAGGGTTCCAAGAGTTGGCTGCCATCCATCCACTCAAGAGTATATATGGAGGCACCCAAAAGACTAAACTACCCTCACCTAATAACTAGGGATACAAGCCCCTCGAGGGCGGATTTGGAAGTCTTCGGAATTTCTTCATCGGACGGATGCCCGGCGACCGCAACCTGCTTAGCCTCGACGCAAGCCTTGCGATCCCGACGCGTGTCCTCCGCTTCGAAGCATCTCGGCGCCGGCGGCCAGGGCGGTCAGACCGCCCCCCTGGGCGGTTAGACCGGCCCGGGAGATCTGACCGGCCCCCGGGCGTTTGACCGCCCCTCCTGGGCGGTTGAACCGGCCTGGGTGGCTGCACCTCCTCGTCGAGTCTTCGGCCTCGGTTTTGTGGCTCAACCGAGTAACCCAGTGGTTGTTTGATGAACCACTACAAACCCCGCGAACTCGGTGTATCCTCCGCCAATCTCCACTCATGACTCGGCTCCCACGTAGTCCCGGCTCGACCTTGGTTTTGAGGCTCTACCAAGAAACCGTCCACGACTTCATCTTGCTGTTCATGCCACCATGCGGCCCGCACTTGACCCCACTGGCCACCGGGTCCCTCGAACGAAGCCTACTTGTCTTCTCCACACCTGGAGGCCTCACCGGCAACGACCTTTCGCGCTTGTTCTTCACCTGCACCAACACGAGTCAAGCTGCAACCTGCACCTGCAATACTTAGCCAAGAATCAGTCCACACAACGTTGTCAATCACTCATCACACAAGGAAGTGACCGTCCACCGGTCGTCGAACCACACATGGTCCTCAGCGTTGAGCGGTTGTTGGCCTGGTGGTTGGCCTGCACCTGGGGCAGCAGCAGCGATCTCTTGTTGGCGTCGGACAGCTCTGGCAGCATTAGCGTTCTCACGCTCTTGACGTTGTTCATCTGTTTCTCCATCTTGCGGTGGTACATCCGCAGAGACGACCAAGATCGAGAGATCTAGGGTCTCGAACTCCTCTCCCGGATAGTTTGGGGAGATGGTTGTGCAGGCGATCTGAAACGTGAGGCGATCCAGAGATGTCTCTCGGTTTAGCTGGCGACGGTGGGCCGCAGTAAGAGGTCGACGAAACTTCTTGAGGACATGGCATTGGAGTGCGGTGTGTTTGGACTTCTCATAGATAGGGCAGGGTTCGTCGAGATGACTCCTGCAGCTTCCATGATCTTGGGTCTTGGGTCCAGATTCGATCTGGATCTTGCGTTTCATGTAGCGTGATGCCACGTGAGCTGTGTTACGCAAGCCGAGAGGCATGCTGGAGGTTGATGAAGTCATGCGAGGACGTTTGACGCATTCGCAGATCTTGATCATGTCCGAGAGCATGCCCTTGACACGATCGATCTCGACGATCAGGTCGCTGGGAGTGGGTGGGTGGGATTCCGATGACAGATCTGTTTCGATCTGTTGGTTGGTGGTGACCGTGTTGCCTTCGATGATGAGGCAGGCGGCTGGAGTGGTGGATTTCGTCGGCATCGAGCCGAAGCGGATGTCAACAGGATTGGCGAGGAAGTCTGTCATGCTCTCCGGGAAGATGATGCCATTGGTCGAAGCCATCGAGTTGCACGAAGAACCTTTACTCAACCCCTACCTGGCGCGCCAACTTTCAGATGGTGAGATCTGGACAGCCCACGGGGGTGTTAATCCCTGTGGTTTAGTTGTTTGGCGGGGAGGAGTCTAAGGCTAAGAACTCGAAGGTCGCACATGAGTACGTAGAACACAGAGAACACGGCGGGTTTATACTGGTTCGGGCCTCCGGAGAGTAATACCCTATGTCCAGTTGTCGGTGTAGATTGCTTGATGATTGATTGTTGTACAAGGGGTCGCCTCATCCGCCTTATATTGGCCAGCAGATGAGGTCGGTTCCCAGACTCCTGGTTGGTTATGACCAGGAGACCTAAGTCTACGTTACACATCTTGCCATATCCTGTCGATCTTCTTTGGTCGAAATCCACCGAGGTCTTGTCTTATTCGCCAAGTCTTGAGGTCGTGATCAATTAGGTCATCTGGGGAATCTTCTGGAAGGTCTTCAGGAGGTCGTGTGGGCTCCCAACTAGGTTGGCTGGGCCCACTGTTAGGTCGGCGGGTCTTCTAGTTGGCTAGATCCACTTGTCGGGGACGGCCGTGAGCCTGGTCGGTGGGGACCCAGGGGTACCCATGTCTCACAGTCTTTTGTACCTTATTCTTGCTTACCTAGACCCTTCCCATCCGCAAAGCCAAACTTCTTCATGTAGCTTGACCCAAAGCCTTTGTTGTGGTTCTTGAACTCACCTCTCTTTGGTTCTTTCTTTTTCTCATCAATAAGGGAGTTGGAAAACCTAGCAATTTCCTTCTTCATAGCATTCATCTCGGCAATGTTAGTAGCACAAGAATTTATATCAATTTTATAACACCAAGAACAACCATTTTTTTAGGCTTTATAGCTATAGAGAGCATCATTAGAAGTTGTTGGAACACTATTCTTGAGATTATCAAGTTGAACTTCTAGTGCTATGTGACTAGTCCTTAAGCTTTCAAAGCTCTTTTGAAGTTCAAGTTTTTCACCCCCAAGTCTATTGCAAGCATCCTTAGCTAAGAAAGATTCCCTAGTTAATTCATCTACTATGAACTCCTCTTTAGCTTGGGATTTCTTGAGGCTAAGAATTTCTAGCTCCTTTTCCTTAAGTAAGTCCTCTTGCACCTTGAAAGCCTTCTTTTCAATTACAAGGGCATTCTCAAGGGCAATGGTTTTCTCTCGCTCAAGTCTAAAGAGTTCTTCTTGCACCTCTAGAGTCCCATCTCTATTCTCTATTTCTTTCATTAAAAACATGATTTTCTTAGTTGCCTTTTTACTAAAGCCTATCATTTTCTCAAATTCAAGATCACTTTCACTATCATCATCTAGGGCTGGGGTGGGAGTATCTACCTTAGAGCCCCTAGCCATGGGGCATGTGTGGGTGAAGTCATCTTCATCATCAGTGAGATCTCCAAAGAGTGATGACTTGTTGATTGATTCTCCAATAGATATAGTGGCAAGACCCACTTCATCATTAGAGTCGAAGCTATCATCATTTGAGTCCTACTCTTTACCCAAATGTGCTTCACCAACTTCTTTCTTCTTGTTCATGTCATTCTTGTTGGTGTCCCTTCTTCTCACTTTGATGTTGGGGCACTCCGTAATTAAGTGACCCTCCTTGCCACACCCAAGGCATGGCTTCTTGGAAGTCCTCTTGGTCTTGATCTTGTCTTTGTCTTTGTTCTTGTTGAAGAAGTCACTCTTCTTGATAACTTTGTTGAACTTTCTAATGAAGAGTGCCATTTGTTCACGAGTCATGTTCTCATCACTATCTTCCTTCACCATGGTCTTGGAGGTTTATGAACTTGATTTCTTCTCTTTGCTAGATGCCTTGAGGTCCACTCCCTTGTTCTTCTCAAGTTGCTCATGCATCTTGGACATTTCTTGTGAAAACTTTGACTCCTTGACGGTGATAAGATGTTCTTCAATTCTTCCAATCACATCCGCCGGAGTGATCTTATCAATCACTTCTCTTCTTCCCCATCTTGTGCTTCCAAGGGACTTGATCTTGTTGATGATTTTGTTCAAGCGGTTGTACATGTCTTGTGGAGTTTCATCTTTCTTGAGAACAAAGCAGTTGAGATCACTTTCTAAGGCACGGATTCTTCCTTATCTCACTTGCTTTGTTCCTTCATGGTTGATGAACAAGGTGCCCCACACTTCCTTGGCGGACTTCAACCCATCCACCTTGTCATACTCTTTGGACATGAGTGAACTCTTGATGATGTGTATGGCTTGATAGTTTCTTTATATCTCATTTGCTTGATCTTGAGTTAGCGTTGCATCACCACTAGGAAATGTAATGCCCCTGTTCACAATAGTCCAAAGTGCGGGATTTACCGCCATCAAATACTCCTCCATCGAGTTCTTCCACTTGGAATAGCCGGTTCCATCAAATTGGGGTATCTTCCCAATGTGGCTAGAACTCGGATGGTTAAAAGATAAGCAAGAGTAATCAAAAAAGGTTCGAGTGTAATCCCTTGATGATGATGATGATGATGATGATGGGCGTCGAGCGGAGCGATTTGACCTTGCGTCATCAAACTCTTCATCCTCACTATCGGAGGACTCTGCACCATCTCCATGTGATTGATGGCTTGTGCTTGCTCCACCGGTACCACCTCCTTGAGGTAGAACGGGAGGTGTACCAACAACATTGTTGGCGACATATCCTCCTTTGGGAAGATGTGGAGGTTGAGCATTTGGATCCGACATCTTCTTGACTCCAAGCGGTTAAGCTTCAAATTCGGAGCACTTGGCTCTAATACCAATTGAAAGGATCAAGATGTCGACTACAGGGGGTGAATAGTCAAACCTGAAATTTACACACTTTTAAACAAGTTGTTAGACCAGGTTCGGAGTTTTCGGATATTTTTTCCGGATACTCCGGGAAATCCGAAGAATCAGGGAAAATGTCCGAATTGTCCGAGCCTGTGAGAGGGGATTTAAATCGACATAAATTAAACTTGCTCAAACATAGATCCATGAAAATAGGTTACGAAATGGGATGAGACAAGCATGTTTATCCACTTAGAACCTGCAGGAACCACACAAACGGGTAGATCGGCACCAAACCCTAGAAATGAGCTCAAGAGGTATACAAGCATACAACAAGAGCAACAACCACAAGAGACACAAGGATTTGTTACCGGAGTTCAACCTCACGCCTTGAGGTCTACATCTCCATTGAGGAACCCACAAAGGGTGGACCTTTACACCTAGGTCACTTTCCTCCCTCTAGCGACCACAAAGATCAAGCTAGAGTTACTTACTCAATTTCGGGGTGATACAAACCTCCTTGGGCAGCCACAAACCTTTGGATGCTCCAAGACAATGCCTAGCCGGCTAGGAGCTCAAGACTCCAATAGTAACAAACACGAAATGTGCAACCAAGCGAAGAACGATGTGCTCTAGAGATGGGAAATCAGCTCACTAGCACTCTCCAAGCTCTTGCTCTCAATCCCTCCTTAAATCCCCAACAAATCCCACCAAACCAAGGCCAAGGGAAGTAAAGAGGGTGAGTGAACGAAATCTGAGTGTTGCAGGTTGAAATGGGCAAGAGAGAGAGAAGGGAAAGGGTGGAGGGGGCTTTTATACCCCCTCACACAGAAAAAAGTCGTTACAGCTCTAAGACCCGGAATGTCCGTGAAAATCCCGGAAACTCCAGAAGTCCGGAGACTCCGGGAAAACCCAGAAACTCCGTCCTTCCAAGGTCAGCACCCAAAAAGTCAACCCCGTGAACGTGTTGGTGCAAAGGTGTCTCTCATAGGTTTTGATTTAGCAACTAGAGCACCTTTTCAACTCTTGGAAGATACATTTCCTGTCCCTCTTTATAGTACGACATTCCTAGGACTCAAATTCAAAATATAAAATAAATAAGCCTTCCAAGGAACCCTTTGTAGCATCATTTCCTTTTTGCATACTCAATGAACAACACTTCATGCCACATACAATTTTAATTCCTGCTCATACACTAGATAAACCATTAGCCACTTAAGCGTGTGTCATTAAATCACCAAAACCCACTTAGGGGGCCAAGATACTCTTTACCCCCCTCTCGCCTCTAGCCGCACTCCCATACCGCGGTTTGCCGCCCAAAAACCGCGATTTGCCGCGCTAAACTCGCGGGTAGCCCCGAATTTCTGCTGGTAAGCCACTCCCTCCCCTTTTGACTTAGTTATTTTAGTGATTTAGGTATATTTGTGATTTAGGTATACTGAAATGTGTCAACCACTTGCATATGTGATATAGATATATTGTGTTGGGACATTGTGATGTAGGTATATCTGTGTTTTAGGTATTTTTATGAATTAGGTATATTTGTGATTTAGGTAACAACGGCTTGGACAGGCCAAACTTGGCAAGAATACAAGGCTGAGCTGCTTCGAGTGCAAGGTTTGAATGTGATGTCCACCGCCGAATACGACATGGCGACCCAAATGGGGGTCTTCCCATTCCTACACCACCATTGAGCTTTTATTGATGTACAATTATTTCTATGGGATTGTATGCACGATTATCACTATCACTATGTTATTGTACGCACGATTATGTGTATGAGGGTTGTATGCACTATTATAAGTTTATGACTATGGTATTTGTATGCACTATTATTCCTATGCTCTGGTGTGGTCTTTTTACATTAAAATGTGCATAGGTTATGCCAAAATTTTCATTTTTTTCAACACCGGTAAGCTAGAAAAAACAGTGGTAACAGAGGTAAATTCACTGGTACGCCACGCTTACCGACCGGTATACCACTCATACCGACCGGTATACCGCTACGAACCGATTGTATAGGCGTTTCGTTTTGGTTTTTTGAATACGGGTGATATTTAGCGGTATACCACTCGGTATACCGATACCGAGGGGCGGCGGTATGCCCCTACGGTTCGGTAGGACAAACCCTGGCGGCAGGAGCTCCCCCTCGCAACGACGACGACGGTCGGGGTCGAGCTCCGCCATGCGCGCCCACGGCAGAAGCTCACCCCGCGTCCGCGCCCCCGTGGTGGCGGTGGATCGGGGTCCACCTCCCTCGCGCACACCCGCGACGACGGTGGCGGTCGGCGGCGTCGACAACGACCGTGGAGGGCCCGCGTGCCCCGCACCCACCCCAGTCGCCCTCCACGGCCTCCTCCGCGCCCCCTGCTCCCGCTGCTCTACTGCCTTCAGCTCGCGCTCTCCTATTAGCATCCGCCCTCCTCCTCAAGTACTCCTCTCTCATCTTGGCCTCCTAGTTGAGATTCTCCCGGGTGGTGGAATCCTGGCGCTCAGCGCCCTTTCGGCGTGGTTGACTCGGGCTTGGAGGTTCTCCGCTTCAACATTAGCTTTGAGCGCCCATCTCTCTTCCGTTGGCGTGCCTTCCTCTTGTTGGGAGGGCTGTCGGGAGCCGCTTGCTCCCAGTAGGGTTCCATTGTTGTCGTCATGGTCCTCTTCGTTGTCTTAATGTGGATTCAATGTGGATTCCCTAAGTCTACCCTTTCCTGCTCCTCCGCAGAGCTGAGCGGTGGGGAAGCTCCGGCGACCACATCTCTGGTGACCTCCTCAACCACCCGGGATGCCTTCGGGACTACCACCGAGGCTGTATTCCTCCCCTTCTTCGCTAGCACCATCCAAGGTTTTCTCAGTCTCCTCACAAACAATGCCAACTATTGGTGGTTAGAGCACTCCCAACCCAGACTACCTATAGGGTCTTTGCTCACAAGACTCTAACACAAGAAACTATCGTCCCCACTGCAGAAATTGTAATAGTAGTTTCTATATACAAATCCATACATTTATTACCCAACACAAAGATAAGATGATCAGCTATGGCACAGGAACTATGTAATCCACCCTACGGAGTATACCTCTCGACAGTATTCATCAATATACAAATGAACTGAAATTTCACTCGAAGCCACCAGAAGCAAATGTCACGCATACAGTCATGTCACCAGAACCAGAGGCATATCATCACCGGATCTAAAGTAGCAAATGGAGCACTCGCAACCCCAACGCCCCGCGACTAGAGACAGCGGCACAGCCCGGCACCCTCGCGGCCAGCCCGAGTAGCAGCGACGGCGGCGCCGCCTGCAACCGTGGTGCTCCGGCGCGGGAGAGAGCCGCTGCGGGACGACCGAGCTGGTCGTCCCCACGCCGGAGTCTCCTGGAATTCTGCGCATCAAAGGAAGCAAGGACGCGAGGTCTTGTTCTTTTTCCCTTCTCTCTTCAATAACTACGGCTATGGCGGCAGCTGCAGAGGCAGAGAGGATCGATGCCCTCACCGAGCGGGCGCACACGATGCTATAGGCCGAGATGGGCCACTCAGGCTGCTACTGTGTGGCCTGCCAGAGAAGATGGCTGTTGGATTCATCCTGGACCACTCAGGCTGCTACTGTGTGGCCTGCCAGAGAAGATGGCTGTTGGATTCATCCTGGACGGCATAGATACGGTGACTGCGCAGTGAAGTCATTCAGCATGATCTTGATCCCTCCAGCTGGGGGCGGTTGGGCCTTGGGAGCACCAGGGTGGGTCCCTTTCATTGTCTAGGAAACTGTACATACTGTCTCCCTTTCCATAATGGCATTGCCATCACATGTGTTGATGTGCTAGTGGCACAATATTTAACTCTACTGGGAACTCATAATACATACAATAAACCCTAAATATTAAAGTTGCAACGAAGTCAATTACAGTGAAAGATGAGTGCGTCTTTACAACATCTGATCGTTCTACTTGTAACTTATCAACCTTCATCCTAGTCTCTTGGTTGTCGATGATTCAAACTAAAAAAAACACAGCATTCATGAAACTGATGACGCATCAAAGGTAATTGCAATCCACAGGTCATATCCTAAGATCATTAGTCAAACCTGCAAAATCGCAGGGATGTGTTAGGAACTCAGTAATATGATAGCCAACCTGCAATAATATATATAACCAAAAAGTTAATAAGATTTGTTGACCTCTCATGCACCACACTTTAACCAAATGCACAATAAAACATTCATGCTAAGTAAAAAAAATTCGGCCTCTGGAGTCTGGAGCCGCCATGGTTTTTTGTTGGTAGAGAAGAGCCCAGCCAACCAGCTGAGGAAGCTGAGACAAGGTCACATACTCTCATCCTTCAGGGCCGCACTTCAACCAGTGGAACACAGCAAGGGGAATTTTTTTAACCAAACCCTGAAATTTGCACCACGGAGTCAACCCTGGACCTTGGAGTTGCTACTTGAGTGCTGCAACCATTGAGCTACAGGCCCTTTCCCCAGGCAAACTGAACAAGCTGAAACTGGTCCAGTCATTCTTATGTCATGGAAAATGAGCTCCACACTAAAGTAGGAATGCAATAACTCTATTAGCATCAAGAGCCATGCCATGAAATTACTCCCTCCGTTCCTCAAAGACTGTCCAATTAAGAAATTTCAGACACACTAGTAGTGATGAGAAATGCGTATACTGCCCCTAATAACTGATACTAATTGTGATTCCAAATTGTGTTGTCTTCTTAGTTTTCTGAATATAAATGCACCTATACTGGAACTTACCGAGAAAAAGCATCAATTGATCATTTGATTGGCTCTACACGTGTATGCTTTTTTTATTGGTGTGACTGTTACTTTAATTAGATGAGGTTTACTAGGAGGTAAAATGGCACTCTTTGTGGGATAATTTGAGTCTAAATGGACACTTTTTGCGGGACGGAGGGAATATACAATAATTCTTTATAACGCATGACACAAATGTTAGTATACAAGTTAGTATTGACATTTAAATTAACATGCAGAGAACACAAAGAGGGCACCTGCTATATGTTGTAGTAGCACATTACTTGTGCCTGAAGGAAGTAGGAATCCTTATATTTTCTACCACTCCCGATGTGAACACCATTTTTAACCCAATCTTCTCTATGAATCCATGCATCCCTACCAGTATCCAGGATGCCCAAAATCTGCACCAAAGTAAAGATCTAGAAATATGGAATATAGACAACAAAAAGGGGAAACAAAGCACAAGATGCATCATTTTCCATCTTAAAGTTCACTGTCCATTACCCAGTTTCCTAAATCAGACATCCTATTTATGATAATTTGGTGTCCACAGCTACTTCAAGAGTAACGCATGGATCATCTTATTCTTGGATAATGCATCAGTTCCACCTTTACCAATACTGGCTGATGTGGAAGAACATATAGTATACCACCCACAAAGCAACAGCCACAACCCACAATGTCATCACTCGAATTCCAATCTTTGTATATCTTTATAATCAAGACATATTGGACTGGCTAACTGACTAAATAATCGTTAGCAATCAGTCCATTTCTCCCTCAAACATGCATACCTTAACTTGAATCAACACATAAGGCTTTAACGTTTACGGAGTCAATGATCATCAAGGCGCAATAGATGAATTCAAACGAAGAGGTGCTGATATGGACGAGGAATGGTTGTCTTTATTGATAGAAATCTTAGCTAAATCCTAACAAACTCAGCAGCAATTAAATCCTAACAAACTCAGCAGCAATTGAGCTGATTCGTGAATCTTATCAACTCAACTCTGCCTAATCTCCTTTCTCTAATCCGGTTGGCTTATAAGGTGCAACCAACTAACAAACTCCCTATGTTAGAGTACGTCCGGCTCGGCAGGCCCGTTAGAGATAGGTTTAGGGATAAGATCAAATCCTTACTTAGGAGTTAAGGAATCCTCTATCTAAGGAGAGATGTATCAATCTAATCAAGCAAGAATTAGAAGGAACAACATTCCCTCTTGCCTGGCCGTGGGCAGCAGCCCCGCGGTCGGCGTTCTAGCGCCCCTCAACCCTAATCCACCATAGATCAGCCCCTAACCCTCGCAATTCCCTTCCTCTGGCAGATCGCCCATAACATCTGGGTTCACAACGGTGGAGCCAGGTGAGGGGGTCGCTGGTGCTGTCGTATTTGGGGAAAAGCAGCTTGTGGGTTGCCCTCGGGGCAGGGCCACCCACGGCGCCATCGCTGGCCAAATGCCTTTGCCCTTGGTGCCGGAGCAAGACGACCCGTCACCAACCACGTCCGATCGGACCTTGTTGACGGCGATGTGGAGGCGGGCCTGACCCGCCTTGATGGTGATGACAACGGCCACCAGAGTGGTGACGTTGGTGTTCAGGGCGGTCAAGAGCTGCTTAGCTAGTCAAGGGTGGTGGAGTCGCCCATGCCGACTAGGTCGAGGCGGGATTGCAGCAGCGGAGATGAGAACCTGCGGCAAAAGGTGGCGGGGAAAGGGGTGGCAGCATGATGGTGTGATGCGGCGGCGACGCAGTGGAGAAGGCTGCGGCGGCGCGACACAGGCAGAGGCCGGGATGGGAGGGTGGGCTTGCGGCGGCGTAAAGGGAGCACTTGGCTCTGAATACGAAATGATATGGATGAGGAATGGTTGTCTTGATAGAAATCTTAGCTAAATCCTAACAAACTCAATCTCTGCATAATCTCATTTCTCTAATCCGGTTGGCTTATAAGGTGCCACCGGCTAACAAACTCTGTAACTTCAAGCACAAGCAGCTAAACAATGTTTATCCAACTAATCCTATCTTCATCCACTAATCCTGCTGGGACGGTGCCCGCCTATGGCAGCGCCTGTACTGGCGCCCATAGAAGGCGTCCACAACAGGTGCCAATAGATATTTTGGATACAACCACCACAATCCTTTTGTGCATGGTTGAAAAATCTGTTGCTTGCCTTGAACAGAATGGTCAGTTGTTTCCACGTCGAGCACCTGGTTGACTGGTCCACTATAAAGGTAGCTAGCCGAGTGGCTGGGTAAGTTCCTGGGTTTAAGTATTCACCGGTCCAGCTGCCATTGTCTTCCACGCTGAACTGTTGAAGATTAAGGTAGTCCAAACGTGTATGTTCTTTCATCAAGAATCCCAAGGACTACTCCATCAGTACAAAAAGGCAAGATCTGGTTATTTTTGGAACGTTGTATGCTATATAAATGCATAAAAACTATACAGCTAGATTTATCCCTCAAAGTGCTTCATGCTATTTTTTACAAGTAATAAAGGTGTGGAAAGCATGTTACTACTATTTCCTGAGGATTAATGCATATCAGATCATAAGCTTATATTAAGCATATAAGATAATAATGCATATCAGATCCAAAGCGTCTATTAAGCATATAAAATAAAGTATTTTATACAGAAGAAAAAAACTAAAACAGCCACACGAAACTGACATTTTCAAAACACTAGTCCTAAGCAAAAACAGTATGCAAGAAAACATATTACCACAAGATAATGCATCACACGAAGACACTAGGTACTGGACCAGATTGAGAATATTTATGACATTGATGCACCAAACAGTTAATCCAAAAGCTTATTTGTTAAAAGTGTGTGTTATGGGAGAAGGAGTTTGAGGAAGGAATTTGGCGTAGATTATACGGAAAAGAAGTCACAGGACGTGGCCCTGGACCTCGCCGGCACGTCGGAGCCATGATGAGCTCAACGCCGCACGGAGGCAGGACGCGTCTTATGAACCTTATCTGAAGCCTAACCTCTTCCCTAAATCCTCCGGGCTTATATGACGCTCCTAACTAAACCAAATGGCTAACCAACTTATCTCTCAGGCTAAACCAAATCTTATCTCTAACAAACTCTCTCCTAATCCTACTCCTGGGCACCCTGGGTCTTCTTGCACCGGTCAAATGTACGGTCGTACATAACATCTCTCCCTCCCTGGACAAACAGCTCGTTCTCGAGCTGTAACTCCGGATATTGCTGCACAAAATCATCCAACTCCACCCAGGATGACTCAGCTGCTGGAGCTCCCTTCCACCAAACAAAAATCCCCCGCTTGCCACGAGCTACACATCCTTTAAGCACCTTCTCCGGCTGGATCAGCACTCGGCCATGCTGAACAGAAGGCAATGCTGGCGGGGCACCATAAAAGGGCTTGAGCAGTCCCACATGAAAGGCATCATGAATCCTCACGCCCAGCGGCAGCGCCAACTTGTAGGCCACATCACCAATGCGTCCCAACACTTGATAGGGCCCAAGAATTTAGGCCCTAACTTTCCCCACCCTTGCACCTGTAAAGACGCCACCAGCCGATGCAGTACGCGCAGCCACACCCACTGCCCAGGAACAAACTCAACTGGGCGATGGCAACGATCATACACGGTGTTGTAGTGCTGCTGAGATTGCTCCAATCGATCCCGAACCTCAGCCAAAAATTCATCCCTGTCCTTCATAGCCCGCTCTACGGCTGGAAGCCTGGCGTCTCCAGGTGCATACATGCGGATGGACGGGGGAGGTCGCCCATACACCAACTCAAAGGGGGGGGCATCTTGATGACCTGCTGATAAGACTAATTGTAGCAGAATTCCGCCCAAGGAAGCCACTCTGACTGACCAAGGAAGCCACCCATTGCTGCGGCCTGTTGCTAGTGAGGCACCGCACGTACATGGCAATAATTTTGTTCGTTGCCTCTGACTGACCATCAAACTGTGGGTGGAACGCCGATGTCATCTGGAGCTTGACGGCCAAACAAAATAGCTCCCGCCAAAACTCACTGGTGAACATTGGATCGCGATCACTGACAATAGAGGAAGGAATGCCGTGCAAACGAACCACCTCTGCAAAGAAAGCTCAGGCAACTGAAGTCACCGTGTAAGAATGTCCCAGGGGAATGAAGTGCGTGGCTTTGGAGAGCCGATCCACCACGTCAAGATCACCACTGACTTGTCGTTTACTTTGGGTAACACCTCAACAAAATCCATAGCCAAATCCGCCTAGACGGAGAAAGGCACTCCCAGGGGCTGCAGCAACCCGCCGGGCTGTAGATGCTCGGTCTTATTCCTCATGCACACCGAACACGCACGCACAAAGCCAGTGCGAGGTCTTGTGCACTCCTTCATGTCCCGCACCATGAACCAGCTCCAAGATCGTCTGTCACAGGCTGGAGGATGGCGCGATGTACACACGCCCCTTTTAGAGAATCAAGCCATAACCACCGTCCACGCTGCCGGTTTAGCGCCACAACTGATCGCATTGCGCAACTGGGACAGTCGCGTCCCCATTAATCTCCTGCCGCACGTCGTCAAAGAGGGAGAAATTGAGGCGTGGACAGTGCCAACAACTCCCCTGGTTCCTCATCGCAGCACGACAGCACATCCGCCACCACATTCAGGCGCCCGACTTGTACTACACGACGAAATCGAAGCCCAGAAGCTTGCTTACCCACTGATGTTAAGGCATTGTCATAAGACGCTGGTCGAGGAGGAAGTGCACGCTCCTGTGACTCCCGTGCTGCGGGCATGGAGCGAGATGCCCGGCCCGTCGAGGGCCCCGGTCAGTGCCGAACACTCGATCTCCTCGTCCACCTCTTCTTCCTCATCTTGAAAGCCCACCACCTCGATTATGAACAGCTTCTTGCAGCAGTGGCCAAGGATGAATTTCTCGTCACAATTGTAGCACAGCACATCTTCGCGCCACTGGGCCATCTCCACCGGGGAGACGATGGCGTGGTAAAGTGGCAGTCAGTGGCATGGATTTGCCAGAGCCCGAGTAGGCCACGATTGACGATGCTGGAGCAGACGTGGCGGGCGCCGACTTGGTGTATTGGAGCTTGCAGCAGATTGGATCAATGAGCGGGCGCCAGCTACAGCCTCTGTTCGTAGGCGCAGGCGAACATGATGGTGTCGTCGAGGAACTCCGGGCAGCAAAGCGGTACTGCAGCAGGCCCGTCATGTACATCTGCACCAGCTGTTGTTCGGTGAGATCCGCATCGCAGCAGGCCAGAGCAAGGAACTTGTCAGTGTACTCTTCTACGGAGCCGGTGCGGCGGAGGAGCATGATTACACCGAAAAGGCTGTCCATCATCGGCGAGTGCGAAGCAACGCCACTATGGGGTGCCCGCCGTGAGCTCCAGCCGAGAGAACCACAGCTGAGCGGCACCGAACAGATGTGTCAACGCGTACCACACGCGGCGGCGCTCCGACGTGTTCTGGCCGCAGAAGAACGTCTCACAGCAGTGGAGCCACGACTGAGGGTCCTTGCCGTCGAACGTCGGAAACTCCAGACAGGAGCGCGGGTGGAAGCGGGTGTCATTGTAGCCATATTCCTCCTTGCAGTAGTAGTCGCGCAGCGGCGGCTGATCTGTGCGCAACATCGGCTGCTCCGTGTGCGGCAACTGCTTAACTTGTCCTTCGGGATGTTGCAGGATTGGAGTTTGTCGCCATCTTCGGCGACGTGTGCCTTGTCGTTGCGTTGTGTCGTTTCGACGCGGATAAAGGCCAAGTTGAGCGCACGGACTTGCTCCGCGTTCTCGAAAGCAAAGGACTGGAGACTAACGACCTTCTCCGGGAGCGCGACGAGCTTGGAGGCGATGGGTGCGAGCGGTGACGGTCAGGTCGTCGAACTTGGTGACTAGATTGTTGACGGTGTTCATCAAGTCAGAGAGACCATCGCCGAGCGTCTTCCTATCGTCACCCATGGGCACGGAACAAGGCACCATTGATAGCAAGTTGTTACGGGAGGAGTTTGAGGAAGGAATTCGACGTAGATTATAGGGAAAAGAAGTCACAAGACGTGGCCCTGGACCTTGCTAGGGTGTCGAAGCCGTGATGAGCTCGACGTCACACCGAGGAGGCAGGACACGGCTTACAGATGAACCTAATCTAAAGCCTGACCTCTTCCCTAAATCCTCCAGGCTCAACTAAACCAAATGGCTAACCAACTTATCTCGCACCAAATCTTATCTCTAATCCTACTCCTGGGCGCCCTGGTCTTCTTGCGCCGGCCAAATGTACGGCCGTACATAAGTGTGATATGCACTTCAGCACACCATAAGCTTCCAAAAATCATTTTGAAAATTTTCATACATTAGCCAAAACAGTATGTTAGCATTTCATTTTTCTCATTTTCTCTGGATCTCCCACAAAACTTTACTTAAAAACTGGCATGCTTCCAATGGGTTCACACTCTCTTGATCTTGATACCCATCAGGGTTTTTTTTCAATTCATGAAGGTAGCCAGTTACTGCTAAGATTTGGAGAATACCTCCCCTTTGCCCCTCAAGGCTCCCTGATGCCTGGTGTGGACTGGAAGGACCACGAATAGTTACTAAAATTTTGTTAGCCAGAGCTCAGAACCTCAAACTCACATCGTGACCTATTATAGCTCCGATGCCATATTGAGTTTGCTACACCAAAGATTTGCACAAGCTATATAGGAAAAATGGACAGCATACTTCATTGAGAAGAGAAGAACTTACCACTCCACCTTTCCATGGAACAAATAACGGATAAGTCCTAGACTGCAGAACCTACCATTTCAAATAAGGGAGTAAGAAACCAGAAACTCAATGATGTAGATTATGGTCTCAAAAGTATCAAACTTGAACAGAATTTAATGTAAATCTAGGAACAAACCTATCACATATGTACATAACTACATGCAACAATATCAAGAGATAGAGCATGCATTACTAAAGAAAGAGAAAGGCCAATCAATGTCTTTAAGTTTGCAGAACACACCTCAACTCTCTCGACAGATTGGTTTGCTGGGATTTTATTGAGAATCCTGAAAAGAAAAGTTGCGTAGATTAATAAACCTTTGGAGGCCAGGAAAAGTATATGTTGTCAAAATTTGCATCTTACTCTTTTTGTCCAAAAAGGCTAATATTGGACAATTACAATGGCATCAGTGTTCATTTTATCACAGTTTTTTATTCTCAAAAACAAACTTGCAGGCACAAATAAACAACATTTTGGGATGAAATAAATGCAGTAAAAGCACATACCTTTTGCTACAACTTGTTAGCCCAAAGGGATTTTTTCCATTCACCACACCTCTACAAAGAGAGTTTTGGATACATATATAGGCTGCTAACCAAGGGTTAACATGGTGGCTGATAGGGGTTAACCTAAGCTACTAGACTTAATATCTAACACAACTTGTAGAAATATCACAGGAAGAGACTAGTGATCAAGCATACATTTTGAGGACCGTGTCAACGTCAAAAAACTCACTTATTTATCATTCTAGCTTTGTCCTAACTCAATCTTTCGATCTTTGAACATTATAAATCCTAAAAAATGTAAAGTTTAACATTATAAGATTTATGTTTTTAGATTCATCACGATGAGAAATACTCTCATAATACATAATTTGCACGTTAAACTATATGACTTTTTAGGAATTGATGGTCATTAGACCTGTGCACTATTTACGTATAGTGTGACATTAATAAGCTTTTGCAAATGTATTCCAATAGTCTTCCATGTAACAATGCTAGGACAAGCTGATTGACATTTAACAAACCTTTGCTCCAGAATCGGTGCAAGACCAGCTGTAGAAGCTGCACCACCAACCTGAAAGGCACAGATTAGATTAGTCCCTATGATGAGTGATAGACAATATTTGAGAATAATCCTGATACTTTACCAGCTGAATGCTACAAAACAGCTTCCTTTGAAGGTCAACACGTCCTGTAATCAGTAGTTGTTACTGTCAAAAAGTTTCTTTCAGATACGCGATATATCAAGAAAAAATGAAATATACTACCTGTCGAGAGAACGCTACTAACAATGGCTTCTACGAGACCAATGTTATCAAATTTCTTTAATCTAGTGGAAAACACCGGGTAACTGTCCCACATCCCATACCCACCATTCCCACCAGGGTAAAGACTGTCACTTGTCTGCCAAGTATCTTCCAGCATGTCATCATAGTCTTGGAACCTGGAAGCATAAACTCGTATGAAGCAACCATATAATATTCAAAAGCATAATCACCAAAATGGGGGGAAACAAAAAAAAAATCTCACCAAGATCGAGGAGGTGGAGGGTACTCTTCTGGAACAAGAACCCTTGGGTAAAGAAGCCCCATAGGAGGAACCTATTTATCACAATTTAAAGTAAAATTGAATTTCATATATGTTATGATACATATATATATATATATATATATATATATATATATATATATATATATATATATATATATATATATATATATATATAATTCATATAAGAGAAACAGCTACAGAATTTTTCCTACACCCATTTAACACCCTTTTCAAGATGGAAAATTTGTGAAATATCAATTGCAACAATTAAATAAACAGTTCAGATTGATAGATCCAGTCGCTGCATGCACAAATGTGCGTGCATGGAAGAGAACTTATTTATGTCAGGCATGAGCACAATGCTCACTTCTGTAAGACAACCATTCTGAAAAAGCATAATCGTATCTCCTGCTTCAAAAGCTGCCAACAGCAGCAAGGAAATAAAGGGGAAGAACAAAAGAGTATGTATGCGTTCAAGGAATTACATTGAGAGCTGAAAGTCTTGTCTTTTGATGCCCAACAGATCTATCATTATCATATGAATGAACAAGGGCAACTGCATCAAAATTTCCACTCTGCAAAAGGAAAAGATTATGTCCAAGAATAAGTATTCCAGCTCAACTGTACTAAAAACAACAGAACTGACCAAAGAAAGTTTCAAGCAAAAAAGTTATAATTTTTCCATTTTATTGATTATTTTCATGTAAAGCAAAGCTGATGTAGAATAGGACATAAACCCAATTTTAAAATGGTATCTACAGCAAAACATTACCCTATGCTACTGGCAACTTTTTTCTATTTAATTTACTAAAACTCTAAAAGGCATGGAGCAATACAAATTTAGCAAGCTATATCAAATGATTCATCTGCCTAAAGCCCATTTACAAGGCATGTTTGAAAAAATATGGATCACCCTAGGAATTTTAGGAACCATAATAAATCCTAGGCATTTGGATCCCAACCACAAGGCTCTAAATGCGTCTACAAAACTAATTACTGTGATTGTCAATGATTTTCAATGCATATATCAGGTGATCCAATATATCATACTGGACCAGTCAATCAGATATTAGCTCAAATAGTAAAAAAGAAAAAATTGGAGAGAGGGATGGGGATTTCAACTTGGAAAAAAAAAGTTAGTAGAACTTGTTGGTTTTTGACTTGGAATAGTGGATTTACTAGTCAACATACACTTGAGAACCTGCATTATACAATCAACATGGACTCCGGCAAGGCGATCCTTTATCCCCCATGCTTTTCATTCTTATTATGGATGTGCTAAATAGTCTTTTTGTGAAGGTGGGTGAGGAAGGGCTGCTGCAACCACTCTCAGATAGAATTTCCGGGCAGCGTCTATCGCTGTATGCTGACGATGTTGCTCTTTTCATCAAACCTGTGGAGGAAGGGCTGCAGGTCACTAAGGAGCTCCTAAATGCCTTTAATTTGGCATCAGGGCTGCAGACAAACCTTCTCAAGAGCAGTATTATTCCCATTCATTCTGCTGAAGGTGCTCTGTCGACAGTAAGTGACACCCTTCCGTGCACTATATCTGAGTTTCCTTGTACCTATTTGGGTTTGCCATTATCTAACAAGAAACTGAGAAAATCAGATCTGCTGCTTTGGATTGAGAAAGTAGCTGACAAACTTCCAGGTTGGAAAGCAGCCTTAATGAATAGGCCTCGGCATGCTACTATGGTTCGGTTTGTCCTCTCAGCCGTACCTATTTATCTGATGATCGCAATCAATGTCCCAAAATGGTTCATTAGAGCTATTGATAAAATCAGGAGGAGATTCCTTTGGAAGGGGAAGGAGCAAGCTAATGGTAGCTGCTGTTTGGTCGCTTCGGAGAAGGTCATGCGGCCTCTTGATCTTGGTGGGTTAGGAATCGCTAATCTGGAGTTCATGGCTTGGGCTCTGCAGGCAAGATGGCAGTGGGAAAAAAAAACCCGAGCTGACCGACCTTGGGTTGATCTTGAACTCCCTTCACACCCTAATTCTTTAGCTTTGTTTTCTATTGCTGTCAAGACAGAGCCCGACCTTGGGTTGATCTTGAACTCCCTTCACACCCTAATTCTTTAGCTTTGTTTTCTATTGCTGTCAGGACAGAGCTAGGGAATGGAAATAATACTCCCTTCTGGACAGATAATTGGTTTGCATGGCTGCTCGGTGGAGAACCTTGCACCTATGGTTTTCGCTAGCGTGCCCCCTAGAATTCGTAAAAGGCAAACACTGGCAGAAGCTTTAGCCAATAATGGGTGGGTCTCTGTAGTTCGTGGAGCTCTTCCATAGATGATGATTCGGGAATTCTCTGTAGTTCGTGGAGCTCTTCCATGGATGATGATTCGGGAATTTTTGCAGCTGTGGGACTGTGTCCAGGGCATTTAATTATTATGATCAGGAGGATAGGCACATGGAAACTAGAAGCTGGAGGTTGCTACTCTTCACAATCTGCTTACCGAGCCTATTTTTCGGGTATGTAACATTTGAACCTTGGAGAAGACTATGGAAATTATGGGTTCCTAACAAGTCCAGGATATTCCTCTGGCTTGCTATTCTTCCTCTGGCTTGCTATTTGTAACAGGTGTTGGACAGCGGACAGACTTGCTAAAAGAGGGCTGCCTCACCCTGATAGATGGCCTCTATGGGAGTGATTGGCAGGCTGCATAAGGCTTGTCCAGGCTCCCATAATGCAACTTCATCATGTTTGGTAGGGTGCACAAGGACTTAGCCAGGCTTATCCAATGAAACTAAGGGGAGTTAGCCAGGCTTGCTGGAAACGCGGATGAGGTTCGTTTCCAGCAATGCAGGCTTGGCTTAGCCACCTCTTCGCGTTCTTCTCACCTCCACTGCGTGACCACCGGACTCACCGCCGTGACCGTCGGACCTCTGTGGCCCTTGCTGCTGCTCCTCCACTGCGCCGAGCTCGCGGCTCCCGAGCCATCCTCTTCCGCCGCCAATGCCGTGCCCGCTGGGCCCTACTCTTCCGCCGTCGATGCCGCGGCCACCGGCCCCTCCTCTTCAGCCACTGCCCCTGCGCCATCCTTCTCCTCCGGCGTCGAGCTCCCGCGGCGGCGGCTCCGCAGGTGCTTATTCCAGGTGCCTATGCAGGTCGGCGGCGTCAGCAGCGGGAGCGGCGCACGCAGGCCTGCCTGCACCACGCAGAACTCCGCCCGTGACAGTGGAGGGTTCGCCTGGGCGAGGCTGGATCTGCTCTTCCGGCAGAGGTCCCCGCCATCAGCGCATGAGGATGAAGCGGATCCGCGTGTGCGCCGCCTGCGGTGGGGCTCAGCTCGGTGGAGGGTTCGGGCGGCGGAGGGGAGGCGGAGCCGGCGGCGGAAGGGAGGCGGGCTCGGGCGGCGAGGCAAGAAGAGAGAGTGGGAAAGACAATGGGTGGTAACTTCACCTATTGAAGAAACATGGTCATCTTATCACATTGTGCAGCTTACCAAACACGAGCATAGCAAGTCAGACTATCTTTAGCCACCCAACCAAACACCAGCGAATTGCATTGATTTAGCCATGCTTAGCCTAGCCTGGCTCCAGATTCTAGCCAGGCTAGAGTTAGCCAGGCTGCCAATCACACCCTATGTGATCAGGAAGAAGAAACAGTTCAGCACCTGTGCTAGTTTCATGTGTGATGGCAAGATATGTGTGGTTCAATTTGTTACGCCCACTCAACCTTAGTGAATACATTCCCAGGCAGCGGGAGTGCAGGTTTGCTGAATGGTGGCATAAGGTGGTGAAAAGGGTGCAAAAAGAACACAAGAGGGGGGTTAATTCCCTTATAATCTTGGGTGCTTGGATGATTTGGAAACACAGGAATGACTGTGTTTGTAGGGGCAGCACCGTCAGTTACTTCCATCATGAGGGACCTCAAAGATGAGCACAACCTCTGGTGTGTGGCTGGCGCTAGGAAGCTGCAAGGGTTGAGATTGGCTGCTGTGTTCTAGTGGTCTGGAGGGAGGGTTTTTTTGGGTCGGACCCTGTAATTTTTTTCTTTAGGCTAGTGTGTTTTGATATTTTTTATCAACTCTCATATTTGGTCCCCGCACGAGAGGAGGCAGATGTATGGGGACCTTTTTTCCTCTCTAATACAAAGAAGCGCAGCTCTCCTGCGTTTTCGAAAATTATAGTACAATCATGAAACAGAAGATGCACACTTTTCTTCATTCACATGTGTGTATGGTTTCGGCCATTCACATGTCTTAACTGATTCACACAATTACACAAAACAGTGTGGTCTATTGAGTTGCATGCACCAACCAGTCTAACCCAAAAACTTAAGCTGACAGGGAAAGGTGGGCAATTCACTTATACTCCAACATGATCCAACTTGGAAAAACTTCTCAGCTTATTACCCTTTTAAGAATTAATAATAAGCTTAGAATAAGCCACTTACCCTTATTTGGCTATACGACTCTTTTATTTTGTTGAGCATTAGCATATCTATTGGCTTGCTCACCGGATCAGTCTGAAAGTTCGGCCATGTTCGATGGCGACGTTGAACCCAAAGCAGACATCTAGAGATGTCCTACAAATACAATGAAGTTACCAAAGGACACATTATTAAGTGAGAGAGAAAGAAGAAATGAAGTGCATAATGAAACAATCATATACATATATGCTTTCACTTTCAGCATCTGTCAATACATGTTAGGACAACTACTTCCCCAGACCCACCTCATGTGGGAGCTTCCAGCATTGGGTGAAATTGAAATGAATATGAACATTACAGAAAGCATTGCATAACAAAAGTATAAAAACACTTGGGAAATAGATAAACAGGACATGAACCAAACAACATATAACACAGAAGTGCAGAATAAAAGAAAGGGGACACATTTAGCAGCAAGTAATTTAAAACTAAAATGGGGAATAGATAAGTGCTTCACACACCTCATAATGCTAGTATTAAGGGTTTGTCGGATACAGAAAAATATTGATCAAACTAAAACAATTCTACATATAACTTGTTTTTCATGTTCTAATGCTACATTAGCGATTTCAACCTCCCCGTTACAAAGCTGAAGCATACCAATCAAATAAATTGCACCTCAAAAAATTTGGTCAGCGATAGAATTCTATTATAAATATCTCTGATCTGCTTTGTAAAATATGTTGAAGAAACAAAAATCTACACTTTGTATTAACAGTAATTTTTTTAGGACATCTTTATGAAACCACAGCTATTCTTTACTTAACATCTATATAGTTTAAACTTTTAACTTCTAACACTAGGTAACTGCAGAAGCAGAACTTTTGCTGGGGGAGTTATCCACAAGGTACAAATAGCTGCATTCCTAAGTATTATGTTATGAACAGGATGATGAAACTAAAAGATACATCAACACTATCGCATTGTCCCAAATTAAAGGAAGATCCCCTTTGCTGACAAACAAAGTAGAAGAGGACTGAATTCACAGCTATTAAAACATGACACCGTATTATGAATAAAATGACGATCTGTTGTGAAGGCGAACATACATCTCCACCATACGGAAGCGCCAATGCTGTGTGGGGCAAAGCTACTCCATCCTGCACACATTTGGGGAAGAAGAGTATTGATATCTAGTTAGAGGTATTGCATCCCGCACTAACAATAAGACCCGCATTTCCTAGCAGTTAATGCAAGAACTAAAACACACACACAGGGCTTACCTCAACACAAACTACTTGTGTAACTTGAGCCCCAATGTTGACAACACAAGCTGTAGACAAGCCATTTCCAAAGGCTGCAGCTAGGGCTTCCTAATAAAACATAGACAAAGAATATGTTGGATGCCATTATGTGAATCATAAATATAAAAGCTTGGCCAAGTTTAGTGAATTCTGCCAGCACATACACCCTCCGTCCCAAAATATTTGGACCCTTTGACTTTTACAGAGCACGTTTGACCATTCGTCTTATTAAAAAAATTGTGCAAATGTAAAAACTATTATGATATACTTAAAATATATATGATGATAAAACATGTAATAGCAAAATAAATAATATTTTCACAATTTTTTCAAATAAGACGAATGGTCAAACGTGAATCGCAGAAGTCAACAAGTGTAATTATTTTGGGACGGAGGGAGTATGTTCTGAGCCAATAAAGGCATTAAGAAATCAATTTGTACTTTATACCCAAACAGGAAGATTCAACGCCATATGAACCACGTTTAACATAAAGGTAATGCCCAACCTCTAGCATAAACTCTTAAAATCAGGATGAAGAATCAGCTCCCATAGGGCATCAGAATAAAATGGAGCCCTAACAAACGCACCATTTTGGCAGTAAAGCAAACTTCTACTCTAGCACAAATATCAACAGTATACAACATTGCTAACCTAAGCCTCAGCTTGTCAAAACGACACACCCTCTCCAAGATATAGTTGTTAATAACTAATAACAAAAAGAACGATCATAAACATATTAGTGGAGAGCAATATGCTCAACTGCTGAGTTAGAACATAACACACCAAGTGAATTAGTAAATGAAATTTTTCAGTAGTTCCTGGAAAACAAATCTCAAAAATGAGGAAACTATTATAGCAAACAAAAAACAAGCAAACAACATCAAAGCCCAGTCCCAAGCATGGTTTTTTTATCGTTGCAAACCGCAATTTATACAGCGGTAACCGCTCAAACCGCTGCGGTCCGGTTTAAAAAAACACGGTAAAAAGTATCAAAACGAACCTACAAAACCGGAGCCAATGGTTTACCACTCGGTTTTTGCGGTTTACCGCTCGGTTTATTTTCCTCAAACCGAACGCTCATACCATGGTTAAAAAAACCCTGGTCCCAAGCAAGTTAGATTAGGGCAGTAGGCTGAAATTATTATAGCACCATTGGAGTAAAATTACATACAATACAATCACAGGGAAAGAAAACAGACTCTGAAAAATACTAGGAGATTGGAGACAAAGACGAACCTGATGTACCACTGCTGTGCTAAACCCCAAATCGTGGAGGACAATAGACAGCATGTCTTTTATTTCTGGCACAGTGAGTAAATTAACATTCCTCACCAGAAAAAAAAAACTTAACAGAATCTGCCTTACACACAAGTTTAAAGCATTAGAAAAGGAAATCAGCCAAAGTGATGACTGGTCAACAACCAAAGGATGAAGATTCGAAAATCGGACAAGGGATAACATCAGATACACCATCATGACACAAATAGAAATGTTTCACCGGACAAAGATCATGTCCAAAGAGACAAAGCCCACCTAAACGAATCAGACTAGGATCACATAGTATGTGTACATGTGCTGCAGGAAAGAATATATTAAAGATATGTGTTTATCCCAACCGTGTTGCCACTGTATTCTGTGAGTTAACATTTGACTAATCATGCTGACTAAAAAAATATAGGATATCAGTATCACCTTATCTTTAAAAACAATCAAATGCAAAAAGAACACCCCATGTAAAAAAATGACACAAAACAGATGAAGGAAAATCAGTGAGTGTCTAACAATATTGGTGTCTGCTCTTTTATTCATCTATTGCTGACACTCTAAAATTACCATGCAATCTCGATTCTAGATGTCTAAGTAAAATAATTCACTATGTACTTGCATCACATGAGGTAGTATTATATGGAATGCAAAGTAGTATCATGCCAAATCCAGCCCAAGAAAAATATTTATTATGAGAAGAAATTCAATAAACCTTTGTATTTGGCATATCAACTGTGTACCAAGCCGTACTGAATTCATAAATAGGTGATCTCAATTTGCACCTCCTAATATTCTATCGTATGGAAGGAGAAATACCTCGGTTGTCAAATGTCTCCCCGAGAACAAGAATTGCAGAATATAGACCTCTGTCTCTTGGGTTGATATGCAACTTTTCTGTCAACATCCAGTTCCAAATAGTGTGTAAATCTTCTAAAACCTGCAACATAATAATGTTTAATAAAAATAAAACTCATTGTATCAGAACAAATTACTTCTAACACTGAAGCACTATTCAATCACTATAGAATTAACAAGAGAAACCTCAGCAAATGAACCAAAATGACATTTTTGATCTGAGTTGTTGTGTCAGAAACACACAGAGAGAAGCATACTACAGCTGAACTATCTTTATGAAAAGAAACATGCATTAATCTGGTTTCCTACCTGATGCAGTGAATAATTATGAGACACATTGAAATGGCCTCTCCTGATAGGACGACTCAAACAGTATGACTCAGAAGGAGGGATTTTCAAAGCATCTTCTCCAAATATCATTTCCTTATACTTGTTCTCTTCAACATCACGTCCATCATCATGACCAGATGTGCTTTGTGGAGTACCTTCCTCAGAATCCTTGTGTAGTGACCTATCTGGCCAATTTCAGGGGTTTGATAAAACAATTATAAGAAAGAAAAAATGCTATGTAGATTTTTCTCTTAACTATAGTACAATTGAACAAAAATCAGCAAGTACCAAATTAACTCCACTAGTTTCACATGGGTCAGGCAGATCACCACTAAGCACTTAACCAGGCAGGTGTTTAAACAGAAGTCATAACAAGAGATAACAATGTCAGAAAATATTGTTGGAGTATAAGTGAATTGTCCACCTTTCCCTTTCAGCTTAAGCTTTTGGGTTGAATTGGTTGGTGCATGCAACTCAATATGGTACCAGAGCCAGAGGTCTCGAGTTTGAGTCCTGGTGGGCGCGTTAATTAAAATAATTACAGCCCACTCCAATATTCCACGTATGCGGCCTGGGGGAGCCTGCACGTGAGGGGGAGTGTTGGAGTATAAGTGAATTGCCCACCTTTGCCTATCAGCTTAAGCTTTTGGGTTGAATTGGTTGGTGCATGCAACTCAATAAATATAAACCGTACCAAGTGACACTGATGTACAACTTCAAAAGAAGTAAACTAATCTACAAGGGTAGTACCCTAAACACAAAATATGCAGTTTAACATTTGTTAACAACAGCAACTTGGAAATGAAAAGGAAGCAAATTCATTGAATGAAGTGTAATGATAAGTACCAATTGTTGTGGATGGCTTAACACTTCTATCTGTCACATTTGTCCAAGTGAATTTACTATCATCTCTGCTTTGCTGTGAGGAAAAGCCATCGACACGCCCCATCTGAAGAGGTCAAAATAACCACATCAGCATGCAGGGATTATGCTGGAAAATTGCTTAAACAAAACAAAACTGAATCTTGTGATGTCAAACTGTCTGATATATCTACAGGGCAAACAACAGCGAGTCTTAAATATTTGAAGTCGGATTCCATGAATGGAAAATAACAGCAAGTTCCACAGTTAGATATAATCCAGAACTAGCTCCAAACTTTCAGGAGAGGTTAAAAGCTGCTGAGTCATTCGAGGACATCTTAGAGCCTTCATGTCCATGCATGCTATGACGCTAATATACATTATAATGCTTTATTCAATACTTAATCTTAAGGATATCTTTTGACATCTAACAATGCTTATCATATCTTTCATTGATAGAATAAGGACAGTAATGAAAAAGTTCAGTTAATTTATGTAGCCTGATGCTTTGGTATGTGGGCCATACATGACAAAGGATAGGGTAAACGGCAATAATGATGGCATGGAACCACGACCTAAAAACAATGCTACAAAAGGAATATAGCAATTATTCAGTGGAAGATTGTGAAAGGCTTCTGTTTATAAATAAATGAGCTCATTGTACAAGTCACTGAATCCTACCGCTAATTGTTCAGCTTATAAGCCCAAATGCGCAACAAAGCAACTCAATTCCTCTCATACATATGGATTGGAGAGGATTATGATATTTATAAACAAGGCCTTATAACACAGGATAACTGTACAATTTTTCTTCCTCCTTATCCTTACAGTCTTTGGTGGAAACAAATCAAGATAAACATGTACCTTTTTTTGTTCGTGCGTGCTGTGTGGGTTGTGTGTGTGTGTGGGTGGGGGGGGGGGGGGTAGTAACTAAGATTTCCTATGTGTGATCATAAATAAAGAATTTCAAGGAGCAAACCCTACCTCCAGATACCATTGTGCCACTTCATAATATGAAAAACCTGAACTTTGACTAGCATTACATAAGGTAACAACCTTTAGATGTAAAGGCATGTGGTCACAATGCACAGTACCTTTGGAGGAAGGGGTTGGTTCAGTGAAGGCATTTCTTCATCCAAAAATGGTATTTTCATTAGTGCTGCAATCTGTAAGAGCGTGAACTCATTAGCTACAGAGCACAGCATAGTCCGAAAGGAAAATGATCGGAATATTTTCTTTTACAATATCATATGCGCTCTCCCGCTCTGCATCCTGTGATGAAGTAGCACGACAGTTGAGCATCTGCAAATCAAGCATAACTCTTGTTCACAAAAGATATATTGAAGTCAAGCATGCAAAAAAGAAGGACCTCCCTCTTATCTCCATTACCTGATCCCTCAAAGAGAACTTTGGTTCTTCACCCTCCTGTGGATTGATGCGTCGTGCAATGCAGTGTGGTATATTGAATGGCACATCCTGACTAGCAAATCCCATACGCACATTTGCAGATCCTACAAATGATGTGCACTTGCTTAAATGTCTAGCAACCATGAATTACATCATGTAGGAAAAACATACTGTTTTTCTAGAAATCTCTTCTAGTCATAAATAACTGCAGCATCTTAATGTCACTTGTCAGCACTCAGCAGGGTAATTTGTGAATCAATCAAGCAATGCACTTCTCTTAAAAATTAACTTTGTTACTGCACTTCAGCATTTGATTGAACCAAACAAAGGAGAAAGCATGGCAAAATTCCCATTTTGAATTATCATTTATCAATAACCTGATAACCTGATGTTCACTAATTTCTGAGTACATTGGACCACATAAGGCATGAATCACTAATAAAGCTACGAAAAAGCAATATTTAAGAACAAGAAAAATATGCCGCGAAAAGTAGTGATAAACTGATAAACATTAATTAGCACGTGCGAGCACTAGGGCTTGGGCAGGGGCGCACCTGGGTTGATGACTACGAGGTTGGAGCCGCGCTCGGCCATGAGCTGTGAAGGCACCACCGTCTTGAGGTAGTCCTGCGCGAAGGGGCGGCACCGAATCAAACTTCAGCCGTCGCTAGGGTTTCTCGCAGGGAACACGCCAGAATCGGCGTCGAGGAGAAAATTAATCAAGGGATGGGAGGCGGTAGAGCTTACCATCTCAGCGGCGGCGGAGTGGGGCGCCGGGGTTGGAGGCGAAGGCCCTGCAAGGGTTTGGTTGCCCGCTTTTTGGGCTCTATTCTTTTCTTAGGGGCAACGACCCGAGTAATCCTAGGGGCGGCGGCAGCGCGGCGAGGGGGGAGAAATTTGGAAATTTGGCACCCAATTGGAAGGCCTCTCTACGTTTGGCACCCATTCGTGACCTCTTCAAAATTTGGCACCGGGACACGAATTTCTTCAAAATAAGGGACTCTCCTCTATTTCTCTTCTCAACCCTAAGTGAAAGGACCATATTGCCCTAATCTTCTTCCTTGGTCACATTCAACCTCTCGCCATGGTCGTGGGACGCGCCAAGCTCCATGGACCGGCGCCGGAGCTCGCCCCGTGCCAAGTCCGGAGCCCGCCCGCGCCGAGACGGAGCCCGCCCGCACCGGCCGGAGCTCGCCGCGGCCGGAGCTCGGCCGGCCGGCCCGCGGAGCTCACGCGGGGGAGCTCGCCGGGACCGGAGCTCACCGCGCAGCGAGAGCTCGGCTTGCGCGCCCGAGCTCGCCCGGTCGGAGCTCGGCTCGCCGGCCGAAGCTCACGCGGGCGGACTTGCTGTGCCCCACGACCATGTCTTGAAGGCGACCAAAGGAAGAAGAGGAGGGCAATAAGGTCATTTCACATAAGGTTGAGGAGAGGAACGAGAGGAGAGTCCCTCATTTTGAAGAAATTCGTGTCCCGATGCCAAATTTTGAAGAGGTCACGAATTGGGTGCCAAATGTAGAGAGGCCTTCCAATTGGGTGCCAAATTTCCAAATTTCTCGCGAGGGGGTGGCGTGGAGGGGGAGTGGCAGTGTCGGTGTTTTAGATCGGCAACCTACTATGGGGAGTACCCGAAGTATATGAATGTGACTCGCCGAGATCGGTAACTCGAAGGAAGAGACACGTGGCACACAATTTAGATAGGTTCGGGCCGCGAGGTGCGTAATACCCTACGTCCCGTATGCCGCGTAGCTCGGGATTGATAGGGCACGATTACAAGATGGTGCAATAGTGCGCCGTGAGTTGTATGAGAGGAGATTGGATGAGGTGATCGGTCCCCGCCTCGCCTTATATAGTCGGGAGGCGGGGTTACAAGTCGGAGTAGGGAGAGAGTACTAGTCGAGTACGTCTAGGAGTCCTCTATACAATGCGGAACATGTACGGCTCCCTAACCGAGTACTACTCCGTGTAGTCCTTGTGCTTCACGCCTTCGGTGTACCGTGTAGCGCAAGCCGGTAGTCCCGGGGGCCCACCGAGTAGTCGGTCCTGGTACCCACCGAGGTAGTGGGCCCAAGGAGGTCCACACGACAAGCCCCCGAGTACTTTGTAGTCGAGGAGGATAGCTTCAAGTAATCTTGACGGCCTTGACGAGTAGTCCCCAAGCATCCCTGAGTGCTACAAGTCAAAAGTCCTCAAGAGTAGTCGAAGCGTCCCGATGCTGGAATGTACTCCAGCTGATGGTTGAGCAATCTTGAAGTCTTCTCGAGTAGTCCCAAGCGTCCTCGAAGACTACCTTCGAAGGCCTTCAAAAACTGTCTATCTTGTCTTGAAGCCGAAGCTGATATAGAGGTGCGATTGCAAAATCGCACTCCATATGGAGTAGCCCCCGAGCCTTAGGTTGAGCCGCGGGCTCTAGCTGAGGGTCCATCTGAAGTCTTGGCAAGAAAATCCCGAAAAATCGGGAGAGAAAAAACCGAAGGACACGTGGCACGGAGCCCCCGAGCCTTAAGTCGAGTACTTCCTCTCGAATTGAAGGGTCTTCTTGAAGAATGTGTCCTGAGATGCTATTGAGACTAGTCGCTTCCCAGGTAGTCGAGTAGAAGTAGCCGAGCCCTCGAGGTGAAGCGCGTCGACTAGTAGAATACGAAGAGTCACGGCAACCGCCGAGTCGCCCACGCATGAACTTATAAAGCCGCCCGTTGCGGAGCCGTTTTGGCTTATAAATAGAAACCAAAACCCTTAGGGTTTTTCACCCATTCGAGCCGCGACCATTCCGTTTGCATGCGAAGCGAATCCACTCCCGCCGCTTGCCGCCGCCGTAGTAGATCCAAGCGCGCCGCCACCCGAAGCTTTTAGGTAGCCCCCGAGCGGATGCGAGTGAAGACACCTTGCACTTGGAGGATGAAGCCGTCACCGTCCAAGACGTCCAAGGCCGCCGGGAAGAAGAGGGGTCGCGAAGAGGCCGCCGCGGTAGCCACCGGAGCGCCGCCGCCCATGTCTCCACCGCGGCCGATCCAAGCCGCGAGTGGAAGAAATCCAAAGTGAAGACGGAGGATCCGCCGACCCTCCCGAACAAAGTGGGTTCATCGGGGAGAAGGAGGTCGACATGTGGAGATCCGCCGCTGGAGATCCATATCCGATGGAGAAGGCCGAAGACGAGATCCCGATGTTCTCGCGGTTCGTGGAGCGCGGTCTTGCGCTCCCGGCCCGGCCGACTTCTTGAAAGGGCCGCTCGGGTACTACGGGATCGAGTACCCCGAACTCGAACCCCAACGGCATCTTCCACACGGCGGTCTTCGTCCACTTCTGCGAAGCCTTCCTCGGGATCAAGCCGCATTGGGTGCTTTTCCGGAAGTTCTTCCGCGTCAAGCCGCAACCAAGTGCCACCAACCCCAGGGTAGTCGGAGGAGCCGGCATCCAGCTGAGGGAGGACGCGCGAGCAGCGACTTGGCGTACAAACTTGTCGACTCCAACACGGATTGGAAGACCGAGGTGGTTCTACATCACGAACCACCACCCTAGCCTGCCGAAGCCGAGCGGACGGCGGCCCGGTGCACCGTGATTGGTGGAACACGGAGCCCACCATGCAAGAAGGAATCCGGCTCCCCGAGCCGCTAGCACGCATCAAGGTGCTCGGGGAGGCGGGTGGCCTTCGTTTCATGAAGCGAAGGATCCAGCCGTTGATGGCTCGGGAGACCCTGTGCTTCGAGTACACCGGCGACGACGACGCGTCGCGGATGCCGGGAGGCGAGCTGGACGACAACGATATCATCGAGAGGTTGTCGCGGGTCTTCAAGGACATGCCGCCGTACACGGCGTGCCCTGTCGAGGAGTACTCCGCCGCGCGCCCACCCAAGGAGGTGAGTAGTCGTACTCCCCTAGTCGAGTGGTGATTGCTTGTAGTAGAGTTGCTGATGCCCCGCGTCTTGAGCAGGATGATGTGAAGAGGTTCGTCTCCGAGCCGCAGCCACCCTCGAGCGGGATCGAGATCCCAATGGAGGGGAAGGCGAAGGAGCGCCGAGAGGTCGGTGAAGGCCACGACACCGTCGTCGTGGAGGATACCTCCGAGGACGACGACGAAGACGAGGAGACGCTGCAGGACCGCTTCCAGCTGCGGTCGAGGTTTAGCCGCCCGGGCTTGCCTCATGTCCCTCTGGTACAAGACCCCCCGGCTAGCCTGGAGGCTAGCCTGGCTGCGCCGCCACGGAAGCCGCGCAACCCCGCCAGGAAGCGGGTGACAAAGAAACTGAAGGTCTCAGAGACCACGCCTCAGGAGGTAAGTTGTCTTGAGCGGAGTAGTCGAGTACCCGTTGTTCGAGTACGTTTGCTGACGAGTAGCCTTCCTTGCATGCAGAAGGTGCCGCCAGCGGAGCCCGTCGAAGAGGGCGACGAGGGCGTGTGGGACACGGTGGGGAGCCAGCTGGAAGTCGTAATCCAGCCCCCACTGTTGAAGAAATCCTGGCGCAACTGGAGCGCCAGCCCCCAGCTCCACAAGGGAGCACAGGACCCGTGGCCGCCGCCGTTGAGGAGGTGGTGGCCTCAGGAGCGCAGGAGACCGCTGCACCGGCCGCCGCTGCTGTGGAAGAGGCGGTAGCCGCAGGGGCGCAGGAGGAGGCGCCCGCCGAGGGTGGACTGGTCGATATCGCCAGCATCCTCGGTGCTCCGGCCGTGACCATTGTCCGGTCGAACTTGTAAGTACCATATCCTTACGAGTAGTACTTGCTGCAGTAGTCGATCTTGCTTGACGACCCTCTGTGAATGTTTCTGCAGAAAATCCACGGATCTGACCTGGGATGGGGATGAGCCCTCATCAGCGCTGAGGAGACCGCTCCCGCTGCCCAAGCCGCGACTGAGCCACCGGCTACCGAAGCGCTGCTGCCGGAGGCCAGTGTAGTCGAAGGTGAGTACCCTTCTTGAAGCTGCAGAGCTCCAGGAGGAGTAGTTGTAGGCACTGATGCACTTGTCGTCTTTTGACAGGGCGGCCGGGAGGTGGTGACATCCCCGCAAGGGTGCCACGTGCGAGAGGTTGACACCAGAGGCCCCGGAGGCTGCGGAAGGAGCCCCCGAGCCCATGGCGGAGGTCGTCGAGAAAACCGCCGGGGGAGAAGCGGTCACCACGTCGCCAGAGATTGCCCTGGAGGTGGCTATCCGCTCCCCCGAGATCCAGGATGCAGAGCCCATCCGCTCCGCGCCGATGGCGGAGGTCACCGCGAGTAGTCGCGGCGGGATAGAGCTGCTCGCGGACGATCTCATCGAGCCGGCGACGGTAGCCAAGCATCTGGAGGCGATCCGTCAAGCCGGGCAGTGGATGAAGGTAAGTAGCCGTAGCCTTGCGAGTAGCCAATCCTTTTGCCGTTGAGTACTCTTCGTGACTTGAGTTGTCTTGTGCAGGACGTTGCGGAGCGGTCCCGCGACAAGTCGAACCTGCTGCAGGGTTATGGCGACACCGTGCTCCGAGCCGAGGCGCTAGAGGAGCAACTTATGAAGTCGCGGAAACACGCGGCTGCCATGCAGTCAAAGCTCGACGCTGCCTTCGCCAAGTACCACAACGACGTCCAGGAGTTGCAGGCGAAGGGCGACGACTTGGTGCGGAAGAACAAGGGCCTCCGCAACAAGAATAAAGGTATACCCTTTGACTTGTCGGGTACTTGTTGGAGGTCGAGAAGCATCTGACCCGCTGTTGCGTTGATGTGTTGCAGAGCTTGAGGGCCAGGTGGAGCAGCTGAGGGCCTCGGAGACGAGCATGAAGAACCTCTTCTACCGGGAGCAAGAAGCCCGCCAGGTACTCGAGCTCGACTACAAGGAACTCACCTTCGAGTGCGAGAAGCATATGGAGCTGCGGATTGCCTCTGACAGAGATCTCGTCAACTGCTACAAATCTTTGCGAAATTGAACGAAGACCGCGAGGCATTGCGGGCCCGGTCGAAGAAGTTGGAAGAAGCCGCACCGCCGATCGCAAGGCTCCGGTGCCGCACCCGGCGGCCCCAAGATCGCTCCTCCGGTGGATCGCCTCAAGGAAGCGCCAAGCCGGCCGGCCGCCTACGTGAAGCATATGGCGAGGTCGATCCCAAGACAAGTCTTGGCCTTCATGAAGTCCGAAGGACCGATAAGGCGACCGGGAGAGGGGGGGAGTGAATGGGAGCCGATAAAAATTCTTCTCGAGGGAGATTGAAACTCCGACAAGACGAACTAGCTCGGTCGAACCCCCGAAATCACACGCTCCGCACTTCTACCTCCCGTTTGCCAAAACCACGTAGCCACCGGAGTGCTACCGGTCCTAGGAACAAACTCTACCAAAGCAACCACAACACACACGCAACACCGACGGCGGAAACAACTCGAAAGCCGGCTAACCGTAGGGGGCGGTTAGACCGGGTATAGGGGCGGTTAGACCGCCTCCACCCGGCAACCAAGAAATCCTCCGAAACGCCTCTTCCGAGCACCAAAACACACCACGGTTTCACCAACAGAGATGTCCGGTCAAGGCCATGCTAGCTACCGGAAAATCTTGGTGAAAACCAAAACTTCACCCAAGGGCCTAGGGGTGGTTAGACCGGCTACCGGGGGCGGTCTAACCTCCCGTACCCAAAGAACGAACTCCAAACAAGAACACCTAGCAAACTTCACGAGAACGACCCCAAATTTCACCCGGACACTCCTCCGATCAAGGCGAACAAACTCACGAGAGGAAAATCCGGCGAAACAAAACTTTGACCCGGAAACACCCGGGCGGTTAGACCGCCCCCGTAGGCGGTTAGACCGCCCCTTCCGTAAAACGAACCCGCGGGTCAAACCTCAACTTCCTCGCGCCCGATCTCCCGAATCACTCCACGGATTGCAGCCAAACTTCGGGAATAGCTGGGTTACCTCCTGGGCAACCTCTACCTCAAAGGAATCGACCCGAAACACTCACAATCAAGAGGAATCGAAGAAATCGCTTCTCTAGGTCAAGAACTCGCCCAACTCGTGAAATCACCAAATCGAGTCCGATTCAAAGGGGATTTGGGGGCAAAGTCACCAGCCAAAGAGGCACAAAAACCTCATACGTGACACCCACCAAAAACCCCAAGAAATCGTCCTCAAAACACCGCCAAAAAGAGCTCCGAAAATCAACACAAAAGAGACGGGAAAACCATCATGAAGAACCACGCCGAACCTTCTATACATGCCATGAATGGTTCGTACAAGGTCTAGTTTGCCACCCAAACATCCATCCCTCTCTCTAGATCTCACATGAAGCTCTCAAACTAGCCTTCTAAAAAACTAGGGAAAATAGAGAACGAAAATGGAAAAACGAAATGAGCTAGGGTCCCAAGAGTTGGTCGCCAACCTCTCACCTCTTGGGTTATATAGGCGGCAACCGAATGTCTAAAATGCCCCTCTCTACTAACTAGGGATACATGCCCCTCAAGGGCGGATTTGGAATTCTTGATGTCTTCACCATCGGACGGATGCCCGGCGACCGCACCTCGCGTAGCCTCGACGCACGCCTTGCGATCCCGACGCGTGTCCTCCGCTTCGAAGCTTCTCGGCGCCGGCGCCGGGCGGTCGGACCGCCCCCACGGGCGGTTAGGACCGGCCCGGTGGATCCGACCGGCCCCGGGCGGTCCGACCGCCCCCTCCGGGCGGTTGAACCGGCCGGGTGGCCGCACCTCCTCGTCGAGTCTTCGGCCTCGGTTTTGTGGCTCAACCGAGTAACCCGGTGGTTTTTTCGGGGTGAACCACCGCAAACCCCGCGAACTCGGTGTAGCCTCCGCCAATCTCCACTCATGACTCGGCTCCCACGTAGTCCCGGCTCGACCTTGGTTTTGAGGCTCTACCAAGAAACCGTCCACGACTTCATCTTCTTGTTCATGCCACCATGCGGCCCGCACTTGACCCCCGCCGGCCACCGGTCCCTCGAACGAAGCCTACTTGTCTTCTCCACACCCGGAGGCCTCACCGCAACGACCTTTCGCGCTTGTTCTTCACCCGCACCAACACGAGTCAAGCCGCAACCCGCACCCGCAATACTTAGCCAAGAATCGGTCCACACAACGTTGTCAATCACTCATCACACAAGGAAGCGACCATCCGCCGGTCCTCGAACCACACATGGTCCTCAATCTCCCCCTTGATGAGTGCATTGACAACACACTCACATGAAGTAACATAAGAGAAAAGGAAAAGAAAAGAAACAAATAAAATGAAACCCCAACAAGCGATCGAAAGCCAAAGAAAGGCAAAGAGCAAGATCACTTGAAGAAGACAAGTCTCGGACCCCTTAGGCAAGGGCAACGACTCGACACATCCGAGACAAAACACAGCTTAAGCAAAGAGCGCAAACCACCAAAGCAAAACTCGAACACCACAAAGAGCTCCCCCGTACATAAGCAATCTCCCCCGAGCCACAAGACACTCCCCCCCGAACACATGCATCAATGCAACTCGGGAATGCAACAAAGAGCAAAAACACCGCTCACACTCGCCCCGGGCGGTTAGACCGCTCGCTCGGGCGGTTAGACCGCCCATGCCCGACCCGACCACCGGGGGGGCGGTTAGACCGCCCAAAGAAACCGGCCCTGCACCACCTTGCTCAAAAAATGCCCGAAACAATTGGAACACCTTCCAAACACTCCCAGTGCCCAAAATATGCACAAACTTCTCCCCCTTGTTGACAATGCATGAATCAAGGCAAAATGCGAAAACTTGCAACATATAGCTTCTCGAATATACAAAATTCATCACAAGGAGCTACACAAGCCCAAATGAGCAAGTTAGATACTCGACAGTTTCGTAAGGACCTTAACTACGTGATCACCAAGTTTCACAACCATTGGACAAGGCTAAAAAAGATTTTAGTAATTTTGCGAAAAGTTACTCTCTCACAAGCAAATACCTAAACATGATCAAAACATATCAAAATGGCAAAGCCACTCAAACTTCATGCTAGGACACCATTCTAATCATAAGACCATCATAAACACCCAAAAGCACCTCATGTCATGTCAAAGCCACCGAGCCATGTGCCTACTTCTATGTATGAGACTTCTCATTGGTAGGCATCATGCAACGGTTTAGCACCCAAAGCAAATTAATTTCAGCACATATGACATGGGAACATATTTTCCAAGCATTTTTCATTTCATTTTCAGATTTGTAAGTGGTACATGAAATGTCTTTGCGACAAAAAGGAACTTATGCCCCTCCACAAGATTAAGCAAGAGGGCTAAACATTCATGATGGCAAGTGAGCCTTTGGCTCCATATGATCAATAAACTAGCTATCCAACCACAAAGTAAGCATAGCAAAGCCACTAAAACATGTCAAGATCATATATAGGCATTTACGCATGAGAGAGCATGTATATGACATTTTTCAAAAAAATAGCCATCAACCATGGATCATTCAACAAGATCATCAAGAGCTAAGCCAAACTAACCATAGCATACCAAACAAGCTCACAAGAACATATATAGCGACCCATGGTGAACAAAGTATATAGGAGAAGCTTTTCCTATCCAATGCATATGATACAAAATGCATGCAATCTAAGATACAAGGATGCCTATACATCATGTTACATATGCCATGCCAAATGCAAGAAATGCACAAAGAAAAGCTATACATATGCTACAAAAACCGGCTCCTCGAGGGGAGGCAAAACGGGCTCGACACCACCGCAAAAGAAAGCCCCCACACACCCAACTCAAGAAATCAAACACACACCAAGTTCCCCCGCAAACGAGTGAAAGTTGCTTGATCTAGGGGTTTGGTGAAAATATCGGCTAGTTGGTCATGTGTGGGTACATGGATCAAGGCTATCTTCCCTTTCTCTACGTTGTCTCTCGGGAAATGATACCTCACTTCTATGTGTTTGGTTTTGGAATGGAGCACCGGGTTCTTTGCAACGCTTATGGCACCGGTGCTATCACAATGAAGTGGGACATGGGTATACTCCTCACCAAAGTCACTCATGGTGTAGGTGATCCAAAGGAGCCGAGAGCAACAACTAGCAACGGCAACATACTCGGCTTCGGTCGTGGATTGAGCCACACTCGACCGCTTGCGAGAAGACCAAGACACCAAAGAAGAACCCAAAAGCGGCAAGTCCCGAAGTGGACTTCCTATCCAACCGACACCCGCAAAATCCGCGTGCGAAAAGCCATGAAGCGCCAAAGAAGAGGACGCGGAGTACCAAAGGCCGAAGTCGGGAGTGTGACGCAAGTACCTAAAAATTCGCTTCACCGCTTGCCGATGCGAAGTCCTCGGAGACGCTTGAAAACGAGCGCACGGACACACCGAGAACGCGTATGTCCCGGCCTCGTCGCCGTCAAGTAGAGGAGTGACCCGATCATGCTCCGTACTCCTTCCGGTCCACGTGTTCACCTTCCTCGTCCGCATCAAGAGCCGTAGTCGTACTCATCGGCGTCGTCATAGCCTTGGAGTCCTCCATCTTGAATTTCCTCACAATGTCCTTGGTGTACTTAGCACGGTGCACAAATGTTCCTTCCTTTGATTGCTTGATTTGTAGCCCGAGGAAGAACCGCAACTCACCCATCATACTCATCTCGAACTCCCCGCTCATATCATCCGCAAACCTCGCAACAAGAGAGTTAGACGAGCCACCAAAGACAATATCATCCACGTACACACCGCACAATCGGGATATCTCCCGCACGCCTCGCCAAAAACAAGGTCCGATCGACCTTCCCCATCTCAAAACCTCTCTCAAACAAGAACCCCCTCAACCCGCCATACCAAGCTCTAGGCGCCTGCTTCAACCCATACGGCGCCTTCCTCAACTTGTACACCGGTGGGGGTACTTCTCACTCTCAAACCCCGGAGGTCGTCTCACATACACTTCTTCCTCCAACACTCCATTCGGAAAAGCACTCTTCACATCCATTTGGTGCAACTTGAACCCTTTAGCCACGAAAAGGCTAGAAGGATCCTAATCGCCTCCAAACGGGCTACGGGAGCAAAGGTCTCCTCGTAGTCGATCCCCTCCTTCGACCGAACCCCCGAGCAACAAGTCTCGACTTGTTCCTCACAACCTCACCCTTCTCTCCCTCTTTGTTTTTCCACACCCACTTTGTACCAATCGGCTTACACCCCGAGGGAGGGTCAACCAACTCCCACACACCGATTCCTCTCAAAGTTCTCCAACTCCTCATGCATCGAGTTAACCCAATTGTGATCGGATAGTGCGTGTCCAATGTCTTTGGGCTCAAAAGAAGCAACAAACGCAGCATGAGCAAAATGGGAATTGTTTCGAACCCTCGACCGTGTAGTGCGTTCATTCATGTCGCCGATGATCCTCGAAGCCGGGTGATCCACTTGAACTCGCCGGGGAGGTTCTCGCCTCGAAGCTACCTCCCCCTCAACATCAGCTTCTCCTCGTTCTTGATTTGTCGTCGTAGGTGTAGCAGAGGGTCCATCCATCATCGTAGTCGAAGTAGTGGGTACATGTCCGGCGGGGCACCGCACCGCCATCTTCATCATCACCATGTTCATGCTCCTCCTCCCGAAAGATCTCCTCGCCAAGCTCATCATCACCGCACACTCAAAGACAAGCCGACTACGTGGCTCGTCTCGTCGAAGGTTACCTCGCAAGTTTCCACGATTTGGTTAGTTTCAAGATTGAGCACACGATATGCTCTAGAATGAGATGCATAACCAAAGAAAATGCCATCGACGGACCTAGCCTCAAACTTATCCAACTTCCCGCCCTTCTTCGGAATAAAACACTTGCAACCAAAGACATGGAAGTGACTCACTTTGGGTGTGCGACCATGCATCAACTCATAGCATGTCTTCTTCTTGTGCACTCGAGGTATATTCCCGTTCGAGACATAGCATGCGGTATTCACCGCCTCGGCCCAATACCTCCTCGGAGTCCTATGCTCATCAAGCATCGTCCGAGCCATCTCGCACAAGGTCCCGTTCTTCCTTTCCACAACACCATTCGGGGGGGGCGTATACGGACTCGAAAACCGGTGCTCAAGACCCAAGTCATGACAAAAGGTTTCAAAACGAGAGTTCCCGAATTCCGAGCCATTATCACCGGCGGATAGCTCGTATGGCATCTCCGTGCCTCTCGTTCCTCAACCTCAAGACTAGATCTCGAACAAAACCAAAAGTCTCCCCCTTCTCCTCAAGAAAGAACACCCACGCATACCGAGAAAAGTCGTCCACCACAACAAGGACATACCACTTCCCACCCGCAGATCGCACACGAGCTGGGCCAACAAGGTCCATATGGAGCGGCTCGCATGGACGCTCAGTCATCACATCGGTGAGAGGCGGGTGAGAAGAGGCCACCATCTTGGCATGCCTACACGGAGCACAAACCAACTCTTTCTCAAGCTTCAAACGTGGCAATCCTCGGACCAAATTGAGTTTACTCAAGCGAGACAAAAGGTCAAAGCTCAAGTGACCCAACTTCCTATGCCACTTCCACAACTCACTCGAAGAACCGACCAAGAAACAACGCTCAACACCCGAAGACCGAGAAAAATCAGCACGAAACACGACCCTCGGGAACGACCATACAAACAAGGTCCCCTCGAGAGTCCACAATCCGAGAACCACCAGGCCGAAACAACACCTCAAAGCCCTCATCCAACAACCGAGATACGTAAAGCAAATTGTACCCCGGCGATTGAACAAGAGCAACACGCCTCGAGTGATCTTGTCACTCACTTTTATCTCACCTTCTCGAAAGCACACGCCCACGCCCATTGTCCCCAAAGGTGATGTACCTCTTCGTCACCACGGACGAGACTTGAGAACCACCCCCGTCTCCGGTCATATGTCTCGAGCAACCGGAGTCAATCAACCAAATGTTCTTCAAGTCTCCCACACTCGAAATTCAAAAACAAGCACGTGAGCGAACAAACGACTCAAGCATCGGGGTTAGTACCAAAAGAGGAAAACCAAGGCCGAGCCATTTGCTCGAAAGTGGGGTTAGCACCAACCAAAGCATCTCTCCTACCAAAGCTACCTCCACGAACACCACCTCGGTAACCACTCCGAGGAAACCACCCCTCACTGCCTGGAGGAGGACCAAAACCACGGAAGACAACCCGTGGAGCGTCCCTCCTCTCCTTCTCAAAGCTACGACTCCTCCCATCCCCGTAGTGACCTCGAGGGGGAGAATGCCTAGCAAACTGACCACCCGCCGTCTCTCCGGACCAACCACCGGCAACTCCACCTCCGGACCCGAAACCTCGCGACTCACCACCTCGAAAACCACTCCGCCCGGCACTCGGGGGGGGGGGTAAACCGCCTAGCCGGGCCGGTCTAACCGCCCCCCTCTCGGGCCGGGCCGGTCCGACCGCCTAGCCGGGCCGGTCCGACCGCCCCCCCCCGAACGGCTCCTCAACCGCGGGAACTTGCGTCTCCCCATCCCGAACACTTCTCACCACGGCCTTACCCCGGGCGGTGGCATACGAGGCTTAGGTACACCATGGGAGGGGTTGTACCTATCCTTGTTCGCCCACTCCTTTGCCATCCTCTCTTCCCGCTTCCTCTTGAAGCAAAACTCATCCTTGTGACCCTCCTTCCCACAATGGCCACAACGGAACCTCACAAGCTTAGGTTTTGGCTTGGATTGGGGCCGCTCGCTTGGTTTCTCTCCACTCAACTCCTCCACCGATTTCTCCTCACTTGCCTTCTCTCTCACTTTCCCAAAGAACACTTTCCCCGAAGTGCTCACAAACTTGATGGGCTTTTGGAGATCATTTATGGGTGTAGGAAATATAGGTGGAGCGGGGTTGTGTCTAGTCGGTTCCTAAGATGGTTGGGTTTTGGAGGGAAATCATTTTTGTGGTGGGTTTTTGGTGGCTCCGGGATATTCTCTCCACTTCCTTCACCAACCTTGTTTGCCCCAAGCCCCTCACCATCTTGCCTCTTAAAGGCCTCGATCATCATCCTCAACTGAGGCTCATGACCAGGACAACCAACCCATCAACTTCCTCAAGTCATCATTCTCATCCCGCAAGCGATCAACATAATGTGCAAGCTCCAAATTTTTCAATGCATGCATTTCACAAGTAGAGCAGGATGTAGGCATGGGTTCCTTCAATTTAGCCTCGAGCGAACTAGTGTAAGCATGCAACTCATCAATCTTAGCATGCAAGACGGGGCAAGAAGTGCAGGCACCTAGCAAAGCAGGTCTAGACTTAAGCTCGGCCACTTCAACCCTAAGCACATCTAGTTCCTCACACTTGGAGGCATGCTTCTCCTTAAACAAAGCAAGATCGGCAAGGAATATGGAGCAATCAAGACAATCATTTTCATCGGCAACAACGGGGCTAGCCTTAAGCGAATCAATCTCAAGCTTGCTATCAAGCACCTGTGTCTCTAGCTCAACCACTCTAGTCCTAGCATCCTCGAGTGAAGCCCTAAGCTCTTTCCTCATTTTCTTGGCCTCTCTAAGCATGTCATCACGGTTATCAAGCAAAGATCCAAGCCTCTCATTCTCCTGGCGCAAGAAGGAAGTTCATCACGCACCTCGTCGTCGGACTCGAGTCCGAGTCGCTCCGCGTGCTCTTCTTGCCGCCGGAGCTCGACGCCATGGTGCAGAAGCCGTCTCTCGCGAAGCAGCTCAGCCCGCTCAGGTTCTTGGACGACCTCTTGTTCTTGCGGCGATCTCCCTCGTCATCACTGCTGCTCGAGCTCGAGGTGGAGTACGCGGAACTGGAGTCGACGTCGCTCGCTCCAACCATCGCTCGGGCCCTGCCTCGGCCCTCTTTCTTCCTCGATCGTCGCTCGTCCTTGTACTTGTTCTTGTGCTTGCTCTTGTGGTCGCGCCTCGAACGGTACTTGTCGTCGTTCTTCCTCGGCTTGTGCTTGTAGCTGTCCTTGCTCTCGGTCTTCTCCGGGCAGTCGGCGACGAAGTGTCCCAGCTTGCCGCACTGGAAGCAGGTCCTCGTGTTCCTCCTCATGTTCACGCGGTTCTCGTGCAGCCTCTCGAACCGCCTCGTCAACAGCGCCAGCTCGTCCTCTCCAAGGTCATCAAACTCCTCATCTGGCATAGACATCAAAGAGGAAAACGAGAACATCCTGGTGGATGGGTTAGAGTTAGTCTTTCCTTTGGAACCACCAACGAGGGCAAGACTATGGGAGTCAGTCGGTCCCTCGAGCTTGGCAGTCATGCCCCTATCCACCTCAGCCGACTTGAGCTTCGAGAACAGCTCGTTCACCGTCAGAGTATCATACCTCTCCGACTCGACTATGGCCTCGAACTTCCCGCCCCATATCGTACGATCCAAAGAGTGTAAGAGCTTGACCGCTCTATCATGATCATCGTACGGGAGCACGTCCACATTGGCCCTCATGTTGTTCACCACCACCGTGAACCTCTCGAAACAAGGCATCGATGGACTCACCGGGGAGATGAGTGAAGTTCTCGTACTCTCTCCGTAGGTCGCATACAACCGTGCCCGAACACCGGGCGTTCCCAACATGAGCCTCCTTCAACACCGCCCAAATCCTACAAGCCAAGTGCTCGGTGTGCACCCGATCGAACTCAGGCTGACACAAAGCACGAAACAAGTAGTCGACCGCCTTATTGTTGGCGTCGAATCTGTCCCTCGACCCTGGAGCAAGGAAATCCATCGACTGGACATATCCTGTGTCCACCGTGACATCCACGAGACCGACCCTTTCCACGGAGGAACGCACCCATCCGCTTGCTCCACATCTGGTAGTTCTTTCCATCGAAGTGTGGAGGACCCGAACCCCGTTCCGGTACGCCATCCTTGGATCTTAGGCCGGTTAGAGTCAACAAAGACCCGAACCGGCTCGATACCACTTGAAGGACCGATAAGGCGACCGGAGAGGAGGGGGGAGTGAATGGGAGCCGATAAAAATTCTTCTCGAGGGAGATTGAAACTCCGACAAGACGAACTAGCTCGGTCGAACCCCCGAAATCACACGCTCCGCACTTCTACCTCCCGTTTGCCAAAACCACGTAGCCACTGGAGTGCTACCGGTCCTAGGAACAAACTCTACCAGCAACCACAACACACACGCAACACCGACAGCGGGAAACAACTCGAAAGCCGGCTAACCGGAGGGGGCGGTTAGACCGGGTATAGGGGGCGGTTAGACCGCCTCCACCCGGCAACCAAGAAATCCTCCGAAACGCCTCTTCCGAGCACCAAAACACACCACGGTTTCACCAACGGAGATGTCCGGTCAAGGCCATGCTAGCTACCGGAAAATCTTGGTGAAAACCAAAACTTCACCCAAGGGCCTAGGGGCGGTTAGACCGGCTACCGGGGGCGGTCTAACCTCCGTACCCAACGCAACGAACTCCAAACAAGAACACCTAGCAAACTTCACGAGAACGACCCCAAATTTCACCCGGACACTCCTCCGATCAAGGCGAACAAACTCACAGAGGAAAATCCGGCGAAACAAAACTTTGACCGGAAACACCCCGGGCGGTTAGACCGCCCCCGTAGGCGGTTAGACCGCCCCTTCCCGTAAAACGAACCCGCGGGTCAAACCTCAACTTCCTCGCGCCCGATCTCCCGAATCACTCCACGGATTGCGGCCAAACTTCGGGAATAGCCTGGGTTACCTCACGGGCAACCTCTACCTCAAAGGAATCGACCCGAAACGCTCACAATCAAGAGGAATCGAAGAAATCGCTTCTCTAGGTCAAGAACTCGCCCAACTCGTGAAATCACCAAATCGAGTCCGATTCAAAGGGAATTTGGGGGCAAAGTCACCAACCAAAGAGGCACAAAAACCTCATACGTGACACCCACCAAAAACCCCAAGAAATCGTCCTCAAAACACCGCCAAAAAGAGCTCCGAAAATCAACACAAGAGAGACGGGAAAACCACCATGAAGAACCACGCCGAACCTTCTATACATGCCATGAATGGTTCGTACAAGGTCTAGTTTGCCACCCAAACATCCATCCCTCTCTCTAGATCTCACATGAAGCTCTCAAACTAGCCTTCTAAAAAACTAGGGAAAATAGAGAACGAAAATGGAAAAACGAAATGAGCTAGGGGTCCCAAGAGTTGGTCGCCAACCTCTCACCTCTTGGGTTATATAGCCGGCAACCGAATGTCTAAAATGCCCCTCTCTACTAACTAGGGATACATGCCCCTCAAGGGCGGATTTGGAATTCTTGACGTCTTCACCATCGGACGGATGCCGGCGACCGCACCCCGGCGTAGCCTCGACGCACGCCTTGCGATCCCGACGCGTGTCCTCCGCTTCGAAGCTTCTCGGCGCCGGCGGCCGGGCGGTCGAGGCCGCCCCCCGGGCGGTTGGGGACCGGCCCGGTGGATCCGACCGGCCCCGGGCGGTCGACCGCCCCCCCTGGGCGGTTGAACCGGCCCGGGTGGCCGCACCTCCTCGTCGAGTCTTCGGCCTCGGTTTTGTGGCTCAACCGAGTAACCCGGTGGTTTTTCGGTGAACCACCGCAAACCCCGCGAACTCGGTGTAGCCTCCGCCAATCTCCACTCATGACTCGGCTCCCACGTAGTCCCGGCTCGACCTTGGTTTTGAGGCTCTACCAAGAAACCGTCCACGACTTCATCTTGTTGTTCATGCCACCATGCGGCCCGCACTTGACCCCGCTGGCCACCGGGTCCCTCGAACGAAGCCTACTTGTCTTCTCCACACCTGGAGGCCTCACCGCAACGACCTTTCGCGCTTGTTCTTCACCTGCACCAACACGAGTCAAGCCGCAACCTGCACCTGCAATACTTAGCCAAGAATCAGTCCACACAACGTTGTCAATCACTCATCACACAAGGAAGCGACCATCCACCGGTCCTCGAACCACACATGGTCCTCGAAGTCGTACTTCCCGAAGGCCCCAGTGGAGGTGGTCGCCGGCGGGGTAGCCGCCAACTGCTCCGATGAGCAGTATGCAGAGCTGCTGGAGCAGATGGCTCCCATCGCGGAGCAGGTAGCCGAGAAGCTGAACCTCCAGTAGCCCTGTAATAAGTAGCTAGTAGCCATAGTTGTACAGGAAAACAATTGTAATGAATTGTTCAAGTATCAATGAAAGAAAATTTTCCAGCAATGAGTACTCGTAGTCGCGATCTCAGAGTGCGGAGCGCCCATCGTGGAGTGGATGCGAGTAGTAGTACTCGACTTTAGTAGTCCCGTTGTAGGGAGTAGGCAGTAAAGAAGTTGATGAACGATCAATCTTTATTACTGAAGAAGTACACCTGGGTGGCCAGGGTCGTAGTTACGAGTAGTCGCACGGACCGGAGGGTCGCCATACTGAGTAGCGCCGGAGCGGGTAGCCGCTTACGGCCGGTTGATCCGTAGGTAGCCGTGTAGGGCTGGATCGTAGATCCGTAAGTAGCCGTGCAAGCTGGATCTTGGAGTGTGGTCTCTTGATAGACCGTCGCTAGAGTCCTTGACGCTCGTCGCGGCCCCGTGGTCCGTAGGGTAGCCGCGCGGGCCGGATCCTGGAGAGGAGAAGTCCGGAGGCTCGGAGCCGGGACCGTGAGGGTCGCTTACGGCCGGGGGGCGTTGATGTAGTCGTGTAGACTTGTACCCCGCAGTAGTCGTGTAGACTAGGCGTAGAATCGACGGAGCCGGTCGACGTTCCACGAGTTGTTGATGTCTTCGCCTTCAAGTGTTTGGAAGCGATAGGAGCCCGGCCGGTCACCTTTGCCACGGTGAAGGGACCTTCCCGGGAGGAACCGAGCTTGTGAAGTCCTTCCGTGTTCGGGATGCGGCGGAGGACGAGATCTCCAACGTTGAAGGAGCGTTCCTTGACGTTGCGATCATGGTAGCGTCGGATACCCTCCGAGGTACCTTGCCGGTCGGACGAGGGCGGCGCGGCCGAGCTTCTTCGAGGCCGTCGATGTCAACTCGCCGTTGTCTTCCGAGACGCCTTCGTCGTAGTGCTCCACCGCCGGCGAGTTCCATATGACGTCGGGCAGGGAGGATAGCTTCGGAGCCGTAGACCGAGAAGTAGGGGGGATTGCCCCGTTGGCTTGGATGGTTGAGTCCGCGAGCCCCCCGAGTGCGTTGGGTAGTTCCTTGATCCACTTGCCCCCTTTGGAGTTAGCGGCGTCGTGTAGCCGCTTCTTGAGGGCGTCGAGCACCATCCCATTGGCGTGCTCGACTTGTCCGTTGGCCGTGGATGGGCAAGCCGAGACGTATCGGACGTCGATCCCGCCTGTTCTCGCGGTACTCTCGGAACTAGTGGTTGTTGAAGTTGGACCCCGTGTCCGTGATGATGCGGTAGGGTAGCCCATAGCGGTGTACGAGTTCATCCGGGAAGTCGAGTACTCTGTCGGCCTTGGGGCATGTGACCAGGGCTTGACCTTGATCCACTTGGTGAACTTGTCGATAGCCACCGGTACCACTGTTGAAACCTCCTGGCGCAGTTGGCAGTGGCCCAATCATGTCGAGCCCCCAGCAGGCAAAGGGCCAGGTTGGCGGTATGGTGACTAGCTTGTAGGCTGGGACGTGTTGCTGCTTGGCGAAGTACTGACATCCTTGGCACCTTCTGACGAGTTCTTCGGCGTCGCCTAGGGCTGTGGGCCAATAGAAGGCTCGCCGGAAGGCTTTGCTGACCAGCGTGCGTGAGGACGCGTGGTTGCCGCAGACGCCCTTGTGGATCTCCTCCAAGATGTCCTTGCCTTCTTCGCGAGGGACGCACTTCATGAGTACTCCGAAGATGCGCCCGCTTGTAAAGCTTGTCTCCCGACGAGGACGTAGGATTTGGCGCGGCGGACGAGTTGCTCGGCCGCGTTCTTGTCGAAGGGGACCTTCTCGCTCGCCGAGGTAGTCGATGAAGGGTTGCCTCCAGTCCACGTCGATCATCATGACCTCTGTCCGGTCGGTGGATGGGCTGGGACAGTGGTCAGTGGTGCCGGCTCCGGGATGGATGGCGCGTGAAGCTCGTGGACGAAGACGCCCGCTGGCACTTGAGCGCGGGTGGATCCAAGCTTCGAGAGGACGTCTGCTGCAACGTTGTTGTCGCGGACGATGTGATGGAACTCGAGACCGTAGAATTTGTTCTCGAGCTTGCGGACTTCTAGGCAGTAGGCGTCCATGTTCTCCTTGTTGCGGTCCCAGGACTTGTTGACTTGGTTGATGACCACTGCGGAGTCGCCGTAGACTAGTAGCCGCTTGATGCCCAGTGAAGCCGCGAGGCGGAGCCCGTGTAGGAGAGCTTCGTACTTGGCTTCGTTGTTTGAGACCTTCCAGAAGATCTGCAGGACGTACTTGAGTTGTTCGCCCGTTGGAGAGATCAGGAGAACCCCCGCGCCTGCGCCCTCAAGGTTGAGTGAGCCGTCGAAATACATCACTCAACGCTCTGGTCGCATGGTGGGAGTAGGTAGCTGGTTCTCTCGCCACTCCGCCATGAAGTCGACTAGTGCCTGCGACTTGATGGTTGTGTGTGGCTTGAAGTCGATGGTGAGGGCGCCGAGCTCGACAGCCCACTTGGAGATTCTTCGGTAGCATCTTGGTTCCGCGGGATGTCGCCAAGCGGGTAGTCGGTGGCGACGGAGACCGAGTACTCTGGAAGTAGTGTCGTAGCTTCCGCGAGGTGATGAGTAGAGCGTACGGGAGCTTCGCACGGCCGATAACGAGCCTTGGACTACGATAGAACCTCGCCGACGAAGTAGGCGGACGCCGGATCGGGTAGGCGTGGCGCGTCTTCCTGCCGCTCGACAACGATGGCGCATCGACCACGTGGGTAGTCGCGGCTAGGTAGAGCGATGAATTGCTCGCCCTTGTGAGGAGCCGTGAGGATCGGTGGATTTGAAGGGAAGTCCTTGAGGCTGGGCAAGTGCTTGATCCGCCTGCGGAGTCCACACGAACTTCTCGTGATGCTTGAGTAGTTTGAAGAAGGGGAGGCCCCGTTCTCCTAGCCTCGAGATGAATTTGTTCGGCGCCGCCATGCACCCGTCGGGTTTTGGACGTCTTTGATGCTCGTGGGAGCTTTCATGCTTGGTGATGGTGGAGATCTTCTCGGGGTTAGCTTCAATGCCGCGCCGGGTCGATGATGAAGCCGAGTAGTTTGCCCGAAGGGACGCCGAAGACGCACTTGTTCGGGTTGAGCTTCCGGCGGTACTCGCGTAGTGATGCGAAGGTTTCTTCAAGGTCGTCGATGAGGGTACCGGAGTCCCTGGTTTTGACAACCACGTCATCCACGTAGGCCTCGACGTTCTTGTTGAGTTGCCGCTTGAAGCGTGCCTGGATGGCCCGTTGATAGGTAGCGCCGGCGTTCTTCAACTCGAATGACATGGTCGTGTAGCGAGCGCGCCAAACGGGGTGATGAACGCGGTCTTCTCCTCGGTCTTCCTCCTTGATTGCGATCCGGTGGTACCGGAGTAGCGATCGAGGAAGCGAGAGCGAGTCGCGGCCCGCCGTGGAGTCGATGACTTGATCAATCCGTGGCAACCCGAAGGGGTCCTTGGGGCGGTGCTTGTTGAGGTCGGTGTAGTCGACGCACATCCTCCACTCGTTCGAGTTCTTCTTGCGGACGAGGACGGGGTTGGCGAGCCACTCGAGATGGAAAACTTCTCTCGATGAAGCCGACTGCGAGTAGCTTGGCGAGCTCCTTCTTGATGGCGTCCCGTCCGTCGTCGGCAAAACGTCGGAGGTGTTGTCGCTTGGGGGTGGCCTTTGGATCGACGTTGAGGCGGTGCTCAATCGGCTCCCACGGGCACTCCCGGCATGTCCGCCGGCTTCCCACTCGAAGATGTCGCGGTTAGCCCGAAGAAAGCCGATGAGCGTGTCTTCCTATTTGGGGTCGAGGCCGGCCCGATGGTGGTGGTCTTGCTGGGGTCGCCTGTTCCAATGTCGACCGTCTTGACGAGTACCTCCTCGGGTGGCTGAGGCTTGTTGGCGCCGTCGGACTTCTCTGGGATGTCGAGTTCACTTGTAGCAAGCTTCTTCGACGCGGCGTAGACCTCCATCATCGCGTTGGGTACTTGGTTTGTGGAGGCGATCGCCACGGCTTCTGTGTCGCAGTCGTGGGAGATCTTCAAGTCCCCTTGGAGGGAGAGTACACCGGCTGGACTTGGCATCTTGAGTACCAAGTAGGTGTAGTGGGGCACCGCCATGAACTTGGCGATGGCCGATCTGCCAAGGATGGCGTGGTAAGAGGTCTCGAAGTCCGTGACCTCGAACTTGATGTACTCGGTGCGGTAGTTGTCCCGAGATGCCCCGAAGGTAACCGGCGGGACCACCGAGCCCAAGTGGGATAGCCGCGTTGCCGGGGACGATGCGGTAGAAGGGCGTGCTGCTCTTGGTGAGCATGGGGGTGACGTCGAGCTTCATTTTCTTCAAGGTTTTGGTGAAGAGGACGTTGAGCCCACTCCCGCCGTCGATGAGCACCTTGTTGAGCTTGGAGCCCGCTGTCGTATGGACCTCCCGGGCCCACTACCTCGGTGGGTACCGGGACCGACTACTCGGTGGGCCCACGGGACTACCGGCTTGCGCTACACGGCACACGAAGGCGTGGAGCACAAGGGACGACACGGGAGTAGTACTCGGTTAGGACTCGTACACGTTCCGCACTTTGTGTAGAGGTCTCCTAGACGTACTCGACTAGTACTCCTTCCCTACTCCGACTTGTAACCCCGCCTCCGGACTATATAAGGCGAGGCGGGGACCGATCTCGGGATCACCTCATCCAATCTCAACTCACGGCGCACTATTGCACCATCCCTGTAATCGTGCCCCATCAATCCAGAGCTACGCGGCATACGGGACGTAGGGTATTACGCACCTCGCGGCCGAACCTGTCTAAATTGTGTGCCACGTGCCTCTTCCTTCGAGTTACCGATCTCGGCGAGTCACATTCATCTACTTCGGGTACTCCCCGTAGTAGGTTGCCGGTCCAAAACACCGACAGCTGGCGCGCCAGGTAGGGGCTCTCGCTCGAGATCACATGGCGAACTCGACGGCTTCCGTTCACATCAAGCCAACCGTCGCCTTCAACCGCGGCGACACCTTCGTCTTCGGCGCACGGGTCGCACGCTGGCCGATGGCGCGGGCTCCTTCCGGCGCCGCTTGATCATGCAACCCGACTCGAGGACGGAGCCTTGTGACGCTTCCCGAGTTGTCACGGGCAAGCTCGCCGGCAAGTTCGGCGAAATTTCGCTTTCAACCTCCACGCCGACTTCGAGCTCGAGTCCGTCTTCAACTCGAACCCGACGTCGCCATGGGCCATCGCGTGCGAGCCGGCTCCTCGGCCATCGCGAGCGGTCCCCTCTCCACGCCGGCGCTCCGTGCGTGGCCCTCGCGTTCCCGGCCCGGGGCCCGCACGGAGGCTTCTACACCGCACCGGGCCGGCAAGGAGCCCGTAACCGAGTACAACTCGGACTCCGACGCCGTCCCCAACCACGTCTCGGACTCGGTCCTCTCTCCGAGTTCTTCTCGAACCCGGATTACGAGTTCGACTTCGGGTCGGACACGAGGAACCCGAGTCCGAAGATGACTCCTCCGAGCTTCCCTTGTCGGGGCCGGCCTGCGGGTTGGTTATAAGATCAACGCCGGCGGGAGATACGTCTGCGGCCGGACCGCAAACCTCGCCGAGGCGACAAAGGAGGACTCGTGCTACGTCGCCTACATCGACTCGCTACCGTTCCGGAGGGAACACCACTAGCCCGGGCCGACTCAAACACACCAAGCGAGGTGGCACCTTCGAGCCAAGCTTGGGTACGCCCGATCGTCAAGTCTTCATGGCCGCCGGCGACACCCGGGAACCTCGGGCACGGCCGCGAGACAAGTACTTGGGGGACATCTCCGCGGACGAGCCGTCTCGTCGATGCCCCCGCGGACGAGACCGACCCCAACGGGGACGCCGGCGCGAACGTAACCGAGAAAGCGCAACGAACGACGCCGGCGGCTCGGAGACAACCTTCCCATCCGCAACCTTGCGGAAGCTCTCAACGGGTTGAGAGCGAGTTCACACCACTCCCGAGCAATGCCTCATGTCGATCACAACGATCGCACGTCGGAGCTCGAGCATACGGGCTGGAGAGGTCATCGCCAAGCTCGCTGAAGAAGCCTACTTCATGCGGGTCGACAAGAGAGTCGGCCAACCTCTCCCGGCTAAGCCTCGCGACAACGAAGCCACCGGTCGCGGTGTTGACCCCGGTCCTAACACGTACTCGGGCGACATCCCGGGTGAACCAAACCGTCGACGCTCCACCGCCGGCGGACCCTCGCGGCAAGACAACGGCAACCGAGAAGTCGTCCCCCACCGTGCTCCGGCCGGCGGCGGCGGCAACGACCCCGACGGCGGCGGCGGCCGCGGCGGCGGCTCCAACCACGGGGCCAACAAGAAAGCCGGAGGCGGCGGCGCCGCGGCGGCCGCGGCCACGCGCATAGCCACGCCTCGGCGCCTCTCGGGGCGGGTACGATGCTCGCCGGAGAATCGAAGAGTTGCGGCGAGAAGAAGTCGACGGCCGCCGCCGAAGGCGACGGCTTCCCTGCCTTCTCACCCCGGCTTCGCAACTCTGCTCCTCCCCGACAAGTTCAAGCCTTTGGGGATCACCAAATACGACGCGAAGCGAGGATCCCATCCGGTGGCTCCGATGCTACGCTCTCTCCATCGAGAACGGCGGCGGCAACGGCGACACCAAGTGCCTCTACTTCCCCTTGCCCGGACCAAGCCCCCACTCACGTGGCTCGAGTCGCCGGACAAGCACTCAATCGACAAGTGGGACCGGCGAAGGAGCAATTCACAAGCAACTTCGCGGGCGCCATGGGCCGTTCGGGTACTCGCATGGACCTCGCCATGATCAAGCGAGGAACAAGGCGAGACCCTCGCAAGTACATGCGCCGCTTTTTCGACAAGCGCGCAACCGTCGTGGACGTCACCGAGCAAGGAGGTCATCGACCTCTTCCGAGACGGGCTCTACCATCGCCGCACCTTCGAGGACTTCGGTCGACGCCGCCCCAGGTCCATTCCCCACCTCAAGGACATGATCACGTCCTGGGCGGATGAAGAGGACAAGGCCAACGCCAAGTACGACGCCATCCGCGGCAAGTCCAAGCAGAACCAAGGTGGCGGCAGCGGCAGCAATCCAAACCAAGGCGGCCGCAACAACAACAACAACAACAACAACTTCTCGGGTTCCAACCGCAAGCGCAAGCCAGACAATACCGTCGCGGCTATCCAGCGCCCTCCGAAAGGGAACTCGAAGAAGAATTCGGCGGGTTCAAAGACCTGCCGAAGGAGAAGTGCCCGTGGCACCCGAACGGCAACCACACTACCGAGCAGTGCTACCAGCTCGGGCATGCACTCAAGGATACGCCGGAGCCACCGCACCCTCACGATCGAGAAGAACAAGAAGAAGGACGGCGACGACTTCCAAGAACCCGAGAAGACCGTCAACGTCCTCTTCGGCGGACTACCCTCGGGCGGGAGCGAAGGCTACTCGCGGTGAAGTGATGTCCATTGAACCGGCGGTTATGACCCCTCTCGGGTGGTCGGAGACACCCATCACCTTCTCCCCGCGGACCAATGGACCAGCTTCTCCGAACCGGGACGTTTTCCTCTCGTCCCGAAACCAACGGTGGCGGGCTCTAAGCTCAACAAGGTGCTCATCGACGGCGGAAGCGGGCTCAACGTCCTCTTCACCAAGACTGCGAAGAAGATGAACCTTGACGTCACCCCCATGCTCGACAAGAGCGACATGCCTTTCTACGGCATCGTCCCGGGCAACGCGGCTATCCCACTAGGCTCGGTGGATGCGCCGTTACCTTCGGGCGTCTCGCGACAACTACCGCACCGAGTACATCAAGTTCGAGGTCGCGGATATCGAGACTTCCTACCATGCCATCCTCGGCGGACCGCCATCGCCAAGTTCATGGCGGTGCCCCACTACACATATTTGGTACTCAAAATGCCAAGTCCGAGGCCGGCGTACTCTCCCTCCAAGGGGACTTGAAGATCTCTCACGGACCGCGATACCGAGGCCGTGGTGATCGCTTCAACAAATCAAGTACCCACCCCAATGATGGAGGTCTACGCCGCGTCGAAGAAGCTTGCCACAAGTGAACTCGACATCCCGAGAAGTCCGACGGCGCCCAACAAGCCTCGGCCACCCGAGGAGGTGCTCGTCAAGTCGGTCGACCTCGGAACGGGCGACCCCACCAAGGCCACCACCATCGGGGCCGGCCTCGACCCCAAATAGGAAGACGCGCTCATCGGCTTCCTTCGGGCTAACCGCGACATCTTCGCGTGGAAGCCGACGGACATGCCGGGGAGTGCCCGGGGAGCCGATCGAGCACCGCCTCAACGTCGACCCAAAGGCCACCCCCAAGCGACGGCACCTCCGACGCTTCGCCGACGACGGACGGGACGCCATCAAGAAGGAGCTCACCAAGCTACTCGCCGCCGGCTTCATCGGAGAAGTCTTCCATCCCCGAGTGGCTCGCCAACCCCGTCCTCGTCCGCAAGAAGAACTCGAACGAGTGGAGGATGTGCGTCGACTACACCGACCTCAACAAGCAACGCCCCAAGGACCCCTTCGGGTTGCCGCGGATTGATCAAGTCATCGACTCCACGGCGGGTCGCGACTGCTTTCTCGCTTCCTCGGCGCTACTCCGGGTACCACCAGATCGCAATCAAGGAGGAAGACCAGGAGAAGACCGCGTTCATCACCCCATTTGGCGCGTACTGCTACACGACCATGTCTTTCGGGTTGAGGAACGCGGCGCTACCTACCAACGGGCCATCCGGGCTGCTTCAAGCGGCAACTCAACAAGAACGTCGAGGCCTACGTGGATGACGTGGTTGTCAAAACCGGGGACTCCGGTACCCTCATCGACGACCTTGAAGAGACCTTCGCATCGCTACGCGAGTACCGCCGGAAGCTTAACCGAACAAGTGCGTCTTCGGCGTCCCTTCGGGCAAACTACTCGGCTTCATCATCGGCCAACGCGGCATCGAAGCCAACCCGAGAAGATCTCCGCCATCACTAGCATGAAAGCTCCCACGAGCATCAAGGACGTCCGGAAGGCGACGGGGTGCATGGCGGCATTGAGCGGATTCATCTCGAAGCTAGGAGAACGGGGTCTCCCCTTCTTCAAATTACTCAAGCACCACGAGAAGTTCGTGTGGGCACGCAGAGGCGGACCAAGCCCTTGCCCGGCTCAAGGACTTTCCGTCGAAGCCACCGGTCCTCACGGCTCCCTACAAGGGCGAGCGGCCTCTTGCTCTACCTTGCCGCGACTATTCATGTGGTCGGTACGCCATCGTTGTCGAGCGGCGGGAAGACGGCCACGCCTACCGGTCCCGGCGCCGGTCTACTTCGTCGGCGAGGTCCTATCGAGTCCAAGGCTCGCTACCGGCCGTGCGGGAAGCACGTCGCTCTACTCATCACCTCGCGGAATCTACGACACTACTTCCGGGAGTACTCGGTCTCCGTCGTCACCGACTACCCGCTCGGCGATATCCCGAGGAACCCGGACGCCACGGAAGGATCTCCAAATGGGGCCGTCGAGCTCGGTGCCCTCACCATCGACTTCAAGCCACGCACAACCATCAAGTCGCAAGCTCTAGTCGACTTCATGGCGAGTGGCGGGAGAACCGGCTACCTACTCCCACCGTGCGACCGAGCATTGGGTGATGTACTTTGACGGCTCACTCAACCTCGAGGGCGCGGGCGCGGGAGTGCTTCGATCTCACCAACGGGCGAACAACTAAAGTACGTCCCGGATCTTCTGGAAGGTCTCGAACAATGAAGCCGAGTACGAAGCCCTCCTACACGGGCTCCGCCTCGCGGCTTCACTTGGCATCAAGCGGCTACTAGTCTACGGCGACTCCGCAGTGGTCATCAATCAAGTCAACAAGTCTTGGGACCGCAACAAGGAGAACATGGACGCCTCGCCTAGAAGTCCGCAAGCTCGAGAACAAATTCTACGGTCTCGAGTTCCACCACATCGTCCGCGACAACAACGTTGCGGCGGACGTCCTCTCGAAGCTCGGATCCACCCGCGCGCAAGTACCGCGGGCGTCTTCGTCCATGAGCTTCACGCGCCATCCATCCCGGAGCCGGCGCCACCGACCCTTGCCCCCGGCCATCCACCGGCGGGGCGGGAGGTCATGATGATCGACGTGGACCGGAGGCAACCCTTCATCGACTACCTCGGCGAGCGAGAAGGTCCCCCTCAGACAAGAACGCGGCCGAACAACTCGTCCGCCGCGCCAAGTCTTACGTCCTCGTCGGCGACAAGCTTTACAAGCGAGGCGCGTCGTCCGGAGTACTCATGAAGTGCGTCCCTCGCGAAGAAGGCAAGGACATCTTGGAGGAGATCCACAAGGGCGCTGCGGCAACCACGCGTCCTCCCGCACGCCGGTCGGCAAGGCCTTCGGCGAGCCTTCTGCGGCCCCACGGCCACGGGCGATGCCGAAGAACTCGTCGGAAGGTGCTAAGGATGTCGGTTCTTCGCCAAGCGACAACACGTCCCCGCCTACAAGCTAATCACCATACCGCCAACACGGCCCTTCGCCCCGCCGGGGGCTCGACATGATCGGACCCGCGCCAAGCGCGCCGGGGAGGATTCAACGAGGAGTGCGGTGGCTATCGACAAGTTCACCAAGTGGATCGAGGTCAAGCCGGTTACATGCCCCAAGGGCGACGGAGTACTCGACTTCTGGATGAACTCGTGCACCGCTACGGGCTACCCCACCGCATCATCACGGACACGGGGTCCAACTTCAACAACCACCGGTTCGGGAGTCTTGCGAGAACGGCGGAATCGACGTCGGATACGTCTCCGTCGCCCACCCACGGGCCAACGGACAAGTCGAGCGCGGCAACGGGATGGTGCTCGACGCCCTCAAGAAGCGGCTACACGACGGCGCTAACTCAAAAGGGGGCAAGTGGATCAAGGAACTACCCAACGCACTGCGGGGGCCGCGGACTCAACCATCCAAGCCAACGGGGCAATCCCCCTACTTCTGGTCTACGGCTCCGAAGCCATCCTCCCTGCGCCGATGTCATATGGAACTCGCCGGCGGTAGAGCACTACGACGAAGGCGTCTCGGAAGACGACGAGACGAGTTGATATCGACGGCCTCGAAGAAGCTCGGTTGTGCCGCCCTAGTCCAATCGGCCAAGGTACACGGAGGGTATCCGACGCTACCACGATCACAACGTCAAGGAACGCTCCTTCAACGTTGGAGATCTTGTCCTCCCGCCGTATCCCGAACACGGAAGGACTTCACAAGCTCGGCTCCCCACGGGAAGGGCCCTTCACCGTGGCCAAGGTGGCCGGGCCGAGCTCCTACCGCCTCCAAACACTCGAAGGCGAAGAAGTCAACAACTCATGGAACGTCGACCGGCTACGTCGATTCTACGCCTAGTACGTTCGACTACTCCGGGGTTCAAGTCCACGCGACTACATCAACACCCCCTTGCCGCAAGCGACCCTCCGGGTCACTGGCTTCAAGTCTCGGACTACTCTCCTCCCGGGTCCCGGCCGTGCGGCTACCTACGGACACGGGGCTGCGACGAGCATCAAGGACTCTAGCGGCGGTCTACCAAGAGAGACCACACTCCAAGATCCGGCTGCGCGGCTACTTACGGATGCGCGATCCGGCCTACACGGCTACCTACGGATCACTCACGCAAGCGGCTACCCGCTCCGGTACTACTCGAGTATGTAAGCGGCCTTCGGGTCCCGGGCGACTACTTGTAACTACGGCCACGGCCATCCCGGGTGTATTTCTTCGGTAATAAAGTTTGATTGTTCATCAACTTCTTTCTTGTCTACTCCCAGCGACGGGACTACTAAGCCGAGTACTACTACTCGCACCTACTCCACGATGGGCACTCCGCACTGCGAGATCGCGGTTATGAGTACTCATTGATGGAACATCACATTTCATTGATATATGAAAAAGTTCATTACAAGCTTGTTTCCTATACAACTACGGCTACTAGCTATCTATGCGGGGCTACCGGAGGTTCAACTTATCGGCTACTTGCTCGCGATGGGAGCCATCTCGCTCCGGCAACTGCGCGTCTTGCTCATCCGGCGGTTGGCGGCCACCCCGCCGGCGACTACCTCCACGGGGCCTTCGGGAAGTACGACTTCATGAAGGCCGGCCCACTTCGGGATTGACTTGGCCATGTGCTTCACGTAGGCGGCCGGCCCGGCTTGGCGCCTCACGAAGTCGATCCGCCAACGGAGCGATCTTGGGGCCGCCGGGTGCGGCACCGGGAGCCTCGCGATCGGGAGGGCGGCCTCTTCAAGGTCCTTCGGCCCGGGTCCGGAGTGCCTCGCGATCCTCGTTCAACACGCAAAGATTTGTAGCAGGTTGACGAGGTCTCTATCGATGCAATTCGCAACTCCATGTGCTTCTCGCACTCGAAGGCCGGCTCCTTGTAGTCGAGTTCAAGTACCGGCGGGCTTCTTGCTGCGGGTAGAAGAGATTCTTCATGCCGATCTCCGAGCCTTTCGGTCGCTCCACACGGCCTTCGAGCTGCGCAACATCGGAACACAACAACGGGTCGGAGCTTGATGACTCCCAACAAGTACCCGAGCAAGTCAAGAGACATACCTTTATTCTTGTTGCGGAGGCCCTTGTTCTTCCGCACCGGCTCGTCGCTCTTCGCCCGCAAGTCCATCACATCATTGTGGTACTTGGCGAAGGCGGCGTCAAGCTTCGACCGCATGGCGGCCGCGTGCTTCCTCGACTTCATAAGGTTGCTCCTCCGGGGCTTCGGCTCGCGATGCACCGTGTCGCCATAGCCTTGCGGTAGATTCGACTTCTCGCGGGATCGCTCCGCGACGTCCTACACAAGACAAGTACAAGTCAAGCAGAGTACTCAACGCAAAGGATTGACTACTTGGGAGGCAACGGCTACGTACCTTCATCCTTTGTTCGGCTCGCCGCATCGCCTCCAAGTGCTTTGCGCCAACACGCGCGGTTCGACGAGATCGTCGGCAAGCGGCTCGATCCCCGCCACGGCTACTCGTTGTAGCCTCCGTCATTGGCGCCGAGCGGATAGGCTCCGCGTCTTGGATCTCCGGGGGGGATCGGATCGCCACCTCCCGGGGCAACCCCCGGCGACGTGGCGGCCGCCCCCTCCTCGGCGGACTTCTCGACGGTTTCCCCCATGGGCTCGGGGGCTCCCTACCGCGGCCTGCGGGGCTTACGGTGTCAACTCCGCATGGGCACCCCTGCGGGGATGTCACCCCCTTCGGCCGCTTGTCACCAAGGAACACGCGCATCGGTATCTACGACTACCCTTTTTGGGGCTCTACGGCTTCGGGGAGGAGTACTCACCTTCGACTACGACCGCCTGCGGCGGCGGCGCTTCGGCGGGCGGGGGCCGGTCGCGGCTTGGGCTTACGGGAGCGGGCTCCTCGACGGGCGGCGCGGCCGCACGCGCCTTTTGCCGCGGGCTCCTCTCCGTCCCGGCTCAAGTCCGTGGATTTTCTACACAAGTATCCACGAGAGGGTCGTCGGATAAAATCGACTACTACAATGAGTACTACTCATGAAGGCGTGGTACTTACAAGTTCGACCGGACGATAGTCACGGCCGGAGCACCGAGGATGCGGCGATATCAACCAGGTCCACCCTCGGCGGGCGTTTCTTCCTCCGCCTCTCCCGACTACCGCCTCCTCCACGGCGGCGGCGGCGCGCGGGTTTTACCGCGCCCCTGCCGGCTTCCACCTCTTCAACGGCGGCGGCCGCGGGTACTCTGCTCCCTTCGGGGCGGGGGGCGGCGCTCCGATTGCGCCGAAGTCCTTCGACGGTGGGGGGCTGGACTTCGGCTTCCGGCCCGTTTCCCCCACCGTGGGCCACATGCCCTCATCGCCTTCCTCCACGGGCCCTGGCGGCGGCCTCTCCGCACGAAGGACGACTACTCGTCGGACCGTACTCGCTCACTGGGTACTCGACTACCTTGCTCAAGATGACTTACCTCCGGAGGCGTGGTCTGCGAGACCTTCATCTTCTTTGCTACCCGCTTCTTGGCGGGGTTGCGCGGCTTCCTCGGCGGCGCGGCAAGGCTAGCCTCCGGGGCTAGGCGGAGGGTCTTGGATGAGAGGTACATGAGGCAAGCCGGACGGCTAAACCTCGACCGCGGTGGAAGCGGTCCTGCGAGCGTCTCCTCGTCTTCCTCGTCATCGGAGGTATCCTCCACGATGACGGGATCGTCGTCGTCTCCGACTACTCGGCGCTCCTTCACCTTCTCCACCGTTGGGATCTCAATTCCGCTCGGTGGTGGGCGCGGCTCGGAGACAAACCGCTTCACATCATCCCCGCGCACAAAATACAAAAGCGTCAGCAACTCTGCTACAAGTGCCTACTACTCGACGAAGGGGGTACGGCTACTTACCTCGTTGGGCGGGCGCGCGGCGGAGTACTCCTCGACGGGGCATGCCGTGTATTCCGCATGTCCTTGAAGATCCTCGACAACCTCTCGATGATGTCGTTGTCCTCAATTTCGCCCCCCGGCATCCGCGACGTGTCGTCGTCGCCGGTGTACTCGAAGCCCATCGTATCCCGCGGCGGACGGCGGGCCGGATGCGGCGCTTCATGAAACTGAAGGCCACATGTTCGGCCCTCGGTCCCGCATCCCGCCGGGGGTCTTGATGCGTGCCAGCAACTCCGGGAGCTGGATCCCCTCTTGCATGGTGGGTTCCGTGTTCCACCACTCTTGGTGCTTGGGCTGCCGTCCGCTCGGCTTCGGCGGCTCGGGGGTGGTGGTTCGTGGTGTAGAACCACCTCGTCTTCCGGTCCGTGTTGGAGTCCACGAGCTTGTACGCCGAGTGCGCGCTCGGCGGCATCCTCCCTCAAGCCGGATCCCGGCCCCTCCGACTACTGCGGGGTTGGAGGCGCGGGGCGCGGCTTCACGCGGAAGAATTTCCGGAAAAGAACCCGGTGTGGCTTGATCCCCAAGAATGCTTCGCGAGAAATGGACGAAGACAGGCGGTGTGGAATATTCCGTTGGGGTTCAAGTTGAGGTACTCGATGCCATAGTACACGAGAAGCCCTTTGAAGAAATCGCTCGGCCGGGAGCGCAAGCCCGCGCTCCACGAAGCACGAGAACATCGGGATCTCGTCTTGTGCCTTCTCCATTGGATAAGGATCTCTCCGCGGCGGATCTCCACATATCGATCTCCTTCTCCCCGATAAACCCGCCGTTCAACGGGGGTCGGCAAGTCTTCGGTCTTCACCTTCGACTTTTTCCACTCGCGGCTTGGGTCGGCGCGCGGTGGAGATGTGGGCGGCGCCGCTCCGGTGCCGGCCGCGGCGGCCTCTCGCATGGCTCCTTTTCTTCCCGCCGGCCTTCGACGTCTTCGACGGGGACGGCTTCATCCTCCAAGAACGGGGAGTCTTCACTCGCATCCGCTCGGGGGTTACCCTACGGCTTTCGGGTGGCAATGTGCTTGGATCTACTACGGCGGCGGCGCTCGGCCGGAGTGGATCTACTTCAAGATTCAAGTGGCGAATGATTGCGGCTCACTTGGGTGAAAACCCCAAGGGTTTCGGCTTGTATTTATAAGCCAAAACGCCTCGCAACGGGCGGCCGGATAAGTCCACGCGCGGGCGACTCGGCGGCCGCGCGTGACTCTTCGCATTCCACTAGTCGACGCGCCTCACCTCGGGGGCTCGGCTACTTCTACTCGACTACCGGGACGCGGCTAGTCTCAAGAGCATCTCGGGACACATTCTCCAAGAAGACCCTTCAATTCGAGAGGAAGTACTCGACTCAAGGCTCGGGGGCTCCGTGCCACGTATCCTTCGGTTTTTTCTCTCGGATTTTTCGGGATTTTCTTGCCAAGACTTCGGATAGATCCTCGGCCCGAGCCCGCGGCTCGAGGCTCGGGGGCTACTCCACGTGGATTGCGGTTCCGCAAATCGCGTTTCCATGACGGCTTCGGCTTCAAGACGAGGCGGGCATTTTTGAAGACCTTCGAAGGCGATTTCGGGGACGCTTGGGACTACTCGAGAAGACTTCAAGATTGCTCAAACATCAGCTGGAGTACATTCCAGCCTCGGGATGCTTCGACTACTCTTGAGGACTTTTGACTCGTAGCACTCAGGGACGCTTGAGGACTACTTGTTAAGGCCGTCAAGACTACTTGAAGCTATCCTTCTCGACTACAAAGTACTCGGGGGCTTGTCGTATGGACCTCCACGGGCCCACTACCTCGGTGGGTACCGGGGACCGACTACTCGGTGGGCCCCCGGGACTACCGGCTTGCGCTACACGGCACACGAAGGCGTGGAGCACAAGGACGACACGGGAGTAGTACTCGGTTAGGACTGCGTACACGTTCCGCACCGTGTAGAGGTCTCCTAGACGTACTCGACTAGTACTCCTTCCCTACTCCGACTTGTAACCACGCTCCGGACTATATAAGGCGAGGCGGGGACCGATCTCGGGATCACCTCATCCAATCTCAACTCACGGCGCACTATTGCACCATCCCGTAATCGTGCCCCATCAATCCCGAGCTACGCGGCATACAGGACGTAGGGTATTACGCACCTCGCGGCCCGAACCTGTCTAAATTGTGTGCCACGTGCCTCTTCCTTCGAGTTACCGATCTCGGCGAGTCACATTCATCTACTTCGGGTACTCCCCGTAGTAGGTTGCCGGTCCAAAACACCGACACCCGCCACCGTTGGCTTCGGGACGAGGGGGGAACCGTCCCGGTTCGGAGAAGGCGGGTCCATTGGTCCGCGCGGGAGAAGGTGATGGGTACCTCCGACCACCGAGAGGGGTCGGGACGCCGGCTCAATGGAAATCACTTCACGACGGGTAGCCTTCGCTCCCTTTGTCGGGGAAGTTCGCCGAAGAGGACGTTGATGGTCTTCTCGGGTTCTTGGAAGTCGTTGTTGTCGTCGTCCTTCTTCTTGCCCTTTTGGTCGTGAGGGTGCGGTAGCTCGGCGTATCCTTGAGCGCATGCCCGAGTTGGTAGCACCGCTCGGTAGTGTGGTTGCCGTTTGGATGCCACGGGCACTTCTCCTTCGGCGGGTCTTTGAAACCGCCGAGTTCTTCTTCGAGTTCCCTTTCGCATGGCGGCTGGATAGCCGCGACGGTGTTGTACGGCTTGCGCTTGCGGTTGGGACCCGAGTAGTTCTTTGTTGTTGTTGTTGTTGCGGCCACCTTGGTTTGCATTGCTTGCCGTGCCGCCGCCCCGGTTCTCGCTTGGACTTGCCGCGGATGGCGTCGTACTTGGCGTTGGCCTTGTCCTCTTCATCCGCCCAGGACGTGATCATGTCCTTGAGGTGGGGGATGGACCTGGGGCGGCGACGACCGAAGTCCTCGAAGGTGCGGCGATGGTAGAGGCCGTCCTGGAAGAGGTCGATGACCTCCTTGTCGGTGACGTCGACGACGGTAGCGCACTTGTCGAAAAAGCGGCGCATGTACTTGCGGAGGGTCTCGCCCTGTTCCTGCTTGATCATGGCCAGGTCCATGCGAGTACCCGATCGGCCCATGGCGCCCGCGAAGTTGCTCGTGAACTTGCTCCTTCGGCCTGGTCCCACTTGTCGATCGAGTGCTTGTCGAGCGACTCGAGCCATGTGAGTGGTGCTTGGTCCGGACGAAGGGGAAGTAGAGGCATTTGGTGTCGTTGTTGCCGCCAGCGTTCTCGATGGAGAGGGCGTAGCATCGGAGCCACCGGATGGGATCTGCTTCGCGTCGTACTTGGTGATCCCCAAAGGCTTGAACTTGTCGGGGAGGAGCAAGTTGCGAAGTCGAGGTGAGAAGGCGGGGAAGCCGTCGCCCTCAGCGGCAGTGGTCGACTTCTTCCGCCGCAGCTCCTCAATCTTCTGGCGAGCGTCGTACCCGCCGTGCGAGGCGCCGGAGGCGTTGCCGTTCGCGTGGCCTCGGCCGCCGCGAGCGCCGCCGCCTCCGGCTCTCTGTTGGCCCCATGGTCGGAGGCTGCCGTCGTCGGCCGCCGCCGCCGTCGGGATCGTTGCCACCGCCACCGGCCGGAGCGCGGTGGGGAACAACTTCTCGGTTGCCTTGGTCTTCTTGTGAAGGTCCGCCGACGTTGGAGTGGCGGCGGTTTGGCTCGGGCGGGAGGTCGGCTCGAGTACGGTTGGGACCGGTGTTGGCGCCGCGACTAGTAGCTTCGTTGTCGCGGGGGTTTAGGCCGGGGGGAGGTTGGTTGACTCCGTTGTCGACCCGCATGAAGTAAGCTTCTTCGGCGAGCTTAGCGATGACCTCTCCGGCGCGTATGCCTTGAGCTCCGGCGTGCGATCGTTGTGATCGACATGAGGCACTTGCTGGGGGGGGTGGTGTGTACTCTGCTCTCGACCGCCTCGAGAGCTTCCGCAAGGTTGCGGATGGGGAGGTTGTCTCTGAGCCGCCGGCGCCGTTCGCTGCGCTTCCTGTTACGCTCACGCCGAGTGTCCCTGTTGGCGGCGGTCTCGTCTGCAGGTGCGTCGACGAGCCGGCTCGTCTGCGGAGATGTCCTCCAGGTACTTGTCCTCACCCGTGCTCGAAGGTCCGGGGTGTCGCCGGCGGCCATGAAGACTTGGCGATCGGGGGTGCCAAGGATGGACTCGGAGGGCGCCACCTCGGTTGGTGTGTCCGAGTCGGCCCAGCTAGTGGTGTTCCCTCTGGAACGGTAGCGAGTTGATGTAGGCGACGTAGCGTGAGTCTCCCTTTACCGGGTCGGCGAGCTTGCGGTCCGGCCGCAGACGTATCTCCCGGCCGGCGTTGATTTTATAACCAGCCCAGAGGCTGGCCCCGACAAAGGAAGCTCAGTGGAGTCGTCTTCGGACTCGGGCTCCTCAGGGTCCGACCCGAAGTCGAACTCGTAGTCCGGGTTCGAGTAGAACTCGGAGAGAGGGCCGGAGTCCGGAGCGCGATCGGGGGCGGCGTTGGAGTCCGAGTCATACTCGGGTACGGGCTCCTTGCCGGCCCGGCGCAAAGTGGGAGCCCCGTGCGGGCCCGGGGCGAGGATGCGCGGGCCACGCGTGGAGCGCTCGCGTGATGAGGGAACCGCCTGCGATGGCTGAGCAGCCGGCTCGCATGCGATGACCCATGGCGATGTCGGGTTCGAGTTGGAGAAGGACTCGAGCTCGAAGTCAGCGTGGTGGTTGAAGAGCGAAATTTCGTCGAACTTGCCGACGAGTTCGCCTGTGACAACCTCAGGAAGCATCACAAAGCCTGTCTTCGGGTTGGGCTGCATGGTCAGGCGGCGCTGGAAGGAGCTCGCGCCATCAGCAGTGCAGACCCAAGCGCCGAACACGAAGGTGTCACCGCAGTTGAAGGCGACGGTTGGCTTGAAGTGGACGGGAGCCGTCGAGTTCGCCATGTGATCTCAGGCGAGATCCCCTACCTGGCGCGCCAGCTGTCGGTGTTTTAGACCGGCAACCTACTACGGGGAGTACCCGAAGTAGATGAATGTGATTCGCCGAGATCGGTAACTCGAAGGAAGAGACACGTGGCACACAATTTAGACAGGTTCGGGCCGCGAGGTGCGTAATACCCTACGTCCCGTATGCTTTGCGTAGCTCGGGATTGATAGGGCACGATTACAAGATGGTGCAATAGTGCGCCGTGAGTTGTATGAGAGGAGATTGGATGAGGTGATCGGTCCTCGCCCTCGCCTTATATAGTACGGGAGGCGGGGTTACAAGTCGGAGTAGGGAGAGAGTACTAGTCGAGTACGTCTAGGAGTCCTCTATACAATGCGGAACATGTACGACTCCCTAACCGAGTACTACTCCTGTGTAGTCCTTGTGCTCCACGCCTTCAGGTACCGTGTAGAGCAAGCCGGGTAGTCCCAGGGGCCCACCGAGTAGTCGGTCCTGGTACCCACCGAGGTAGTGGGCCCAGGGAGGTCCATACGACAGGCAGCGGCTCAGGAGGATGGGGGACGGCGACGGTGAAGGAGGAGGAGGAGGAGGAGCAGCCGGTGGGAATGGGTGGTGCCGGCGGACGACAGCGTTTCCGGACGACGACGGCGGACGACAGCGTTTCCGGACGACGCCGGCGGAGAAGATGGCGATCCTGGTGTGGCGCCTTGGCTCGAGGACGCCTTAGGTCGACGGCAACGGCGACGACGCGATGGCGGGGCACCTTGGCTTCACGGGGACAGCAAGGGCGCGGCCCCTCAGATCGACGGCGACGTCACGCCTTGGCTCGAGGACGACGGCGCGGCGCCTTAGGTCGACGGCGACAACGCGACGGCGGGGGGCACCTTGGCTCGACAAAGACAGCGAGGGCGCGGCCCCTTAGATCGACGGCACGGGGCGGAGCCTCGGATCGATGATGGTGGGGCGGAGCGTGGACCGTGCGGAGGGAGCAAAGCCTCAGAGGAAGGTCGGAGGTCGGGTTTGGGATTGGGGTTGGGGGCCGCTCGGTATTGGAATGTTTTTATATGTTTTTTCTTTGATTTTAGGAAAATGAGTCGGATTTAATATTTGCACAAATATCCTCAAATCCAAACGGCGGTTGGGATCGTGCTGCCGTCTCAAGCCACGGTAGGTACCTACTTCCGCACACGGTGGCGGTAAGGACTTGCCGCCTAAGCAAAGGGCGGCAGGTTTGCAACAGTGGTGGTAGACCGAGGTGGGGTTGCGGACACGTTTGCAAAAGTGGCGGCAGATCAGGGTGGGGTGGCGGGTGGCTGCCTGCCAGCTGCCGCCACTTGAAACAGCGACTGGATGCAGCCAACGCCACTTCAAACTGCGGTTGGTTTTTGTTTTTCGGTTGGTTATTCCTGAAACTATAAATGTGAAATAACACCAAACTGAATACTAAATAACATAGATTAATCACAACAAACAAAAGTAGTTTACACGACACAACAAGTGTAAAAAACAAATCTAAATACGATCGCGCTTCGTCGGTTGTGGTGGATCCTAGTGCTCCTTCCTCCTCACCTCTGTCGCCACCCTCTATGCAGTCCTCGTGTGGTGGGTGGGGTACGTGAGGGGGTCTTGTGGAAGGCGATCACGTCCTCCAGCCGCCGGCTCGGGTGGCGGTGTCGCCAAGGGAGCACCTGAGCCCAATGGGACAGCCCCCTCTCCGGTAGCTAACGTAACACCTGAGCCCGACGGGACGGCCCCCTCTCCAGTCGCTAAGGGAGTAGCCGATCCAAACAGGACAGCCCCCTCCGGTCGACCACGCCTCCGCCTCCACCAACGCTGCCGCCTCCACCAACGCTGCCGCCGTCAACGCCTCCTCTGCACGCTCTGTCGTGTCATTGAAGTCCGCCATCATCGTCGTGTGCTGCTCCTGCGTCGGCTGGGTCCCGCCGAGCGAGGCTCTTGTGAGGACCATGTGGGGTTCGAGGACCGGTGGATGGTCGCTCCCTTGTGTGATGAGTGATTGACAACGTCGTGTGGACTGATTCTTGGCTAAGTATTGCAGGTGCAGGTTGCGGCTTGACTCGTGTTGGTGCAGGTGAAGAACAAGCGCGAAAGGTCATTGCCGGTGAGGCCTCCAGGTGTGGAGAAGACAAGTAGGCTTCGTTCGAGGGACCCGGTGGCCGGTGGGGTCAAGTGCGGGCCGCATGGTGGCATGAACGGCAAGATGAAGTCGTGGACGGTTTCTTGGTAGAGCCTCAAAACCAAGGGCGAGCCGGGACTACGTCGGAACCGAGTCATGAGTGGAGATTGGTGGAGGCTATACCGAGTTCGCGGGGTTTGCGGTGGTTCACCGAGAAAACCACTCGGGTTATTCGGTTGAGCCACAAAACCGAGGCCGAAGCTCGACGAGGGGGTGTGGCCACCCGGGCGGTTCAACCGCCCGGGGAGGGACGTCGGACCGCCCGGGGCCGGTCGGACCACCCGGGCCGGTTCAACCGCCCGGGAGGGGCGGTCGGACCGCCCGGGGGCCGGTCGATCGGATCCCACGGGCCGGTCTAACCACCCAGGGGGGGCGATCTGACCGCCCTGGCCGCCGGCGCCGAGAAGCTTCGAAGCGGAGGACACGCGTCGGGATCGCAAGGCTTGCGTCGAGGCTAAGCAAGTTGCGGTCGCCGGGCATCCGTCCGATGGTGAAGACATGAAGACTTCCAAATCCGCCCTCGAGGGGCATGTATCCCTAGTTATTAGTGAAGGGTAGTTTAGTCTTTTGGGTGCCTCCATATATACTCATTGAATGGGTGGATGGCAGCCAACTCTTGGAACCCTAGCTCATTTGTTTTTCCATTTTCGTTCTCCATTTTCCTTGGGATTTTAGAGGACTAGCTTGAGAGCTTCATGTGAGATGTAGAGAGAGGGATGGATGTTTGGGTGGCAAGCTAGACCTTGTACGAACCTTTCATGGCATGTATAGAAGGTTTGGCGTTGTTCAACTTGGTGGTTTTCCCGCCTCTTTTGTGTTGATTTTCGGAGCTCTTTGTTGGCGGTGTTTTGAGGACAATTTCTTGGGGTTTTTGGTGGGTGTCACGTATGAGGTTCTTGTGCCTCTTTGACGGGTGACTTTGCCCCCAAATCTCCTCTGAATCGGATTCGACTTGGTGGTTTCTCGGGTTGGGCGAGTTCTTGACCTAGAGAAGAGATTTCTTCGATTCCTCTTGATTGTGAGCGTTTCGGGTCGATTCCTTTGAGGTAGAGGTTGCCCGGGGAGGTAACCCTGCTATTCCCGAAGTTTTTGCCGCAATCCGTGAAGTGATTCGGGAGATCGGGCGCGAGGAAGTTGAGGTTTGACCCGCGGGTTCGTTTTACGGAAGGGGCGGTCTAACCGCTGCGAGGGGGCGGTCTAACCACCCACGGGTGTTTCCGGGTTGAAGTTTTGTTTCACCGGATTTTCCTCAATGAGTTTGTTCGCCTTGATCGGAGGAGCGTCCGAGTGAAATTTGGGGTCGGTCTCGTGCGGTTTGCTAGGTGTTCTTGGTTGGAGTTCGTTCTTTGGGTACGGGGAGGTTAGACCGCCCCCGGTAGCCGGTCTAACCGCCCCTAGGCCCCCGGGTGGAGTTTTGGTTTTCGCCAAGATTTTTCGGTATCTAGCATGGCCTTGACCGAGAGATCTTTGTTGGTGAAACCGGGGTGAGTTTTGGTGCTCGGAAGAGGCGTTTCGGAGGATTTCTTGGTTACCGGGGTGGAGGCGGTCTAACCACCCCCTATACTCGGTCTAACCGCCCCCCTCCGGTTAGCCGGCTTTCGAGTTGTTTCGCTGTTGTTGCTGCGTGTGTGTTTTGGTTCTTTGGTAGAGTTTGTTCCTAGGACCGGTAGCACTCCGGTGGCTACGTGGTTTTGGCAAACGGAAGGTAGAAGTGCGGAGCGTGTGATTTCGGGGGTTCGACCGAGCTAGTTCGTGTTGTCGGAGTTTCAATCTCCCTTGAGAAGAATTTTTATCGGCTCCCATTCACTCCCCCCTCTCTCGGTCGCCTTATCGGTCCTTCAAGTGGTATCGAGCCGGTTCGGGTCTTTGTTGACTCTAACCAGTCTAAGATCCAAGGATGGCGTACCGAGAACGGGGTTCGGGTCCTCCACCCTTCGATGGCAAGAACTACCAGATGTGGAGTAAGCGGATGGGTGCGTTCCTCCGCGGAAAGGGTCGGATTCTTTGGGATGTCACGGTGGACACGGGGCTATGTCCGGCCGATGGACTTCCTCGCTCCGGGATCGAGGGACGGATTCGACGCCAACAATAAGGCGGTCGACTACTTGTTTCGTGCTTTGTGTCGGCCCGAGTTCGATCGGGTGCACACCGAGCACTTGGCTTGTAGGATTTGGGCGGTGTTGAAGGAGGCTCATGTTGGGAACGCCCGGTGTTCGAGCACGGTGTATGCGACCTACCGGAGAGAGTACGAGAACTTCACTCATCTCCCCGGTGAGTCCATCAATACCTTGTTTCAGAGGTTCACGGTGGTTGTGAACAACATGAGGGCCAATGTGGACGTGCTCCCGTACGATGATCATGATAGAGCGGTCAAGCTCTTACACTATTTGGATCGTACGATATGGGGCGGAAAGTTCGAGGCCATTGTGGAGTCGGAGAAGTATGACACTCTGACCGTGAACGAGCTGTTCTCGAAGCTCAAATCGGCTGAGGTGGATAGGGGCATGACTGCCAAGCTCGAGGGTCCGACTGATTCCCATAGTCTTGCCCTCGTTAGTGGTTCCAAAGGAAAGGCTAACTCTAACCCATCCACCAGGATGTTCTCTTTTTCCTCTTTGATGTCTATGCCAGATGAGGAGTTTGATGACCTTGGAGAGGACGAGGCGGTGCTGTTGACGAGGCGGTTCGAGAGGCCGCACGAGAACCGCGTGAACATGAGGAGGAACACGAGGACTTGCTTCCGGTGCGGCAAGCGGGACACTTCGTCACCGACCGCCCGTAGAAGGCCGAGAACAAGGACGGCTACAAGCACAAGCCGAGGATGGATGGCAAGTACCGTTCGAGGCGTGACCACAAGAGCAAGCACAAGAACAAGTACAAGGACGAGCGACGATCGAGGAAGAAGGGGAGCGAGGCAAGGCCCGAGCGATGGTGGGAGCGAGCGACGTCGACTCCGGGTCCGCGTACTCCACCTCGAGCTCAAGTAGCGGTGAAGACGAAGGTGATCGTCGCAAGAACAAGAAGTCGTCCAAGAACCCGAGCGGGGGTGAGCCGCTTCGCGAGAGATGGCTTCGCACCATGGCGCCGAGCTCCGGCAAAGCAAGAAGAGCACATAGAGCGACTCGGACTCTGAGTCCGACGACGAGGTGCGTGATGAACTTCCCTTCTTGCGCCAGGAGAATGAGAGGCTTGGCTCTTTGCTTGATAACCGTGATGACATGCTTAGAGAGGCTAAGAAAATGAGAAAAGAGCTTAGGGCCTCACTCGAGGATGCTAGGACTAGAGTGGCTGAGCTAGAGACACAGGTGCTTGATAGCAAGCTTGAGATTGATTCCCTTAAGGATAGCCCTGTTGTTTCGGATGAGAATGATTGTGCTGATTGCTCCATATTCCTTGCTGATCTTGCTTTGTTTAAGGAGAAGCATGCCTCCAAGTGTGAGGAACTAGATGTGCTTAGGGTTGAAGTGGCTGAGCTTAAGTCTAGACCTACTTTGCTAGGTGCTTGCACTTCTTGCCCCGTTTTGCATGCTAAGATTGATGAGATGCATGCTTACACTAGTTCACTTGAGGCTAAATTGAAGGAACCCATGCCTACATCATGCTCTACCTGTGAAATGCATGCATTGAAAAATTTGGAACTTGCACATTATGTTGATCGTTTGCAGGATGAGAATGATGACTTGAGGAAGTTGATGGGGTGGTTGTCTGGTCATGAGCCTCAGTTGAGGATGATGATCGAGGCCTTTAAGAGGCAAGATGGTGAGGGACTTGGGGCAAACAAGGTTGGTGAGGGAAGTGGAGAGAATATCCGGAGCCACCAAAAACCCACCACAAAAATGATTTCCCTCCAAAACCCAACCATCTTAGGAACCGACTAGACACAACCCCAGCTCCACCTATATTTCCTACACCCACAAATGATCTCCGAAGGCCTATCAAGTTTGTGAGCACTTTCGGGAAAGTGTTCTTTGGGAAAGTGAGTGAGAAGGCAAGTGAGGAGAAATCGGTGGAGGAGTTGAGTGGAGAGAAACCAAGCGAGCAGCCCCAATCCAAGCCAAAACCTAAGCTTGTGAGGTTCCGTTGTGGCCATTGTGGGAAGGAGGGTCACAAGGATGAGTTTTGCTTCAAGAGGAAGCGGGAAGAGAGGATGGCAAAGGAGTGGGCGAACAAGGATAGGTACAACCCCTCCCATGGTGTACCTAAGCCTCGTATGCCACCGCCCGGGGGGTAAGGCCGTGGTGAGAAGTGTTCGGGATGGGGAGACGCAAGTTCCGCGGGACCGAGGAGGCGTTCGGAGGGGGCGGTCGAGGCCGGCCCGGCTAGGCGGTCGGGCCGGCCCGGCCCAGAGGGGGGGCGGTTAGACCGGCCCGGCTAGGCGGTTTAGCCGCCCCCGGCCCCCGGGGCGGAGTGGTTTTCGAGGTGGTGAGTCGAGAGGTTTCAGGTCTGGAGGTGGAGTTGCTGGTGGTTGGTCTGGAGAGACAGCAGGTGGTCAGTTTGCTAGGCATTCTCCCCCTCGAGGTCACTACGGGGATGGGAGGAGTCGTAGCTTTGAGAAGGAGAGGAGGGACGCTCCACGGGTTGTCTTCCGTGGTTTTGGTCCTCCTCCAGGCAGTGAGGGGTGGTTTCCTCGGAGTGGTTACCGAGGTGGTGTTCGTGGAGGTAGCTTTGGTAGGAGAGATGCTTTGGTTGGTGCTAACCCCACTTTCGAGCAAATGGCTCGGCACTGGTTCTCCTCTTTTGGTACTATCCCCAGTGCTGAGTCGTTTGTTCGCTCACGTGCTTATTTTTGAATTTAAGGTGGGAGACTTGAAGAGCATTTGGTTGATTGACTCCGGTTGCTCGAGGCATATGACCGGAGACAGGGGGTGGTTCTCAAGTCTCGTCCCGGTGGTGACGAAGAGGTACATCACTTTTGGGGACAATGGGCGTGGGCGTGTGCTTTCAGAAGGTGAGATCAAAGTGGGTGACAAGATCACTCTGAGGCGTGTTGCTCTTGTTCAATCGCTGGGGTACAATTTGCTTTACGTGTCCCAGTTGTTGGATGAGGGCTTTGAGGTGTTGTTTCGGCGGGTGGTTCTCGGATTGTGGACTCTCAAGGGGACCTTGTCCGTTTGGTCATTCCCGAGGGTCGGGTGTTTCGTGCTTGATTTTTCTCGGTCTTCGGGTGTGGAGCGTTGTTTCTTGGCTGGTTCTTCGAGTGAGTTGTGGAAGTGGCATAGGAAGTTGGGTCACTTGAGCTTTGACCTTTTATCACGCTTGAGTAAACTCAATTTGTTCCGAGGATTGCCACGGTTGAGGCTTGAGAAAGAGTTGGTTTGTGCTCCGTGTAGGCATGCCAAGATGGTGGTCTCTTCTCACCCGCCTCTCACCGATGTGATGACCGAGCGTCCATGCGAGTCTGCTCCATATGGACCTTGTAGGCCCGGCTCGTGTGCGATCCGCGGGTGGAAAGTGGTATGTCCTTGTTGTGGTGGACGACTATTCTCGGTATGCATGGGTGTTCTTTCTTGAGGATAAGGGGGAGACGTTTGGTTTTGTTTGAGATCTAGTCTTGAGGTTGAGGAACGAGAGGCACAGAGATGCCATACGAGCTATCCGCAGTGATAATGGCTCGGAATTCAGGAATTCTCATTTTGAAACCTTTTGCCATGACTTGGGTCTTCAGCGCCAGTTTTCGAGTCCTTATACGCCTCCCCAGAATGGTGTTGTGGAAAGGAAGAACAGGACCTTGTGCGAGATGGCTCGGACGATGCTTCATGAGCATAGGACTCCGAGGAGGTATTGGGCTGAGGCGGTGAATACCGCGTGCTATGTGTCGAATAGGATATATCTCAGAGTGCACAAGAAGAAAACAAGCTATGAGTTGATGCATGGTCGCACACCCAAGGTGAGTCACTTCCATGTCTTTGGTTGCAAGTGTTTCATTCTGAAGAAAGGCAGGAAGTTGGATAAGTTTGAGGCTAGGTCTGTCGATGACATTTTCTTTGGTTATGCATCTCATTCTAGAGCATATCGTGTGCTTCATCTTGAAACTAACCAAATCGTGGAGACTTGCGAGGTAACCTTCGACGAGACAGAGCCACGTAGTCAGCTTGTCTTTGAGTGTGCAGGTGATGATGAGCTTGGCGAGGAGATCTTTCAGGAGGAGGAGCATGAACATGGAGATGATGAAGATGGAGGTGCGGTGCCCCCGGCTGAACATGTACCCACTACTTCGACTACGATGATGGATGGGCCCTCTGCTACACATACTACGACAAATCAAGAACGAGGTGAAGCTGATGTTGAGGGGGAAGTAGCATCGAGGCGAGAACCTCCCCGGCGAGTACAAGTGGATCACCCAGCTTCGAGGATCATCGGCGACATGAATGAACGCACTACACGGTCGAGGGTTCGAAACAACTCCCATTTCGCTCATGCTGCATTTGTCACTACTTTTGAGCCCAAAGACATTGGACACGCACTATCTGATCACAATTGGGTTAATTCGATGCATGAGGAGTTGGAGAACTTTGACAGAATCGGGTGTGGGAGTTGGTTGACCCTCCCCCAGGGTGTAAGCCGATTGGTACAAAGTGGGTGTGGAAAAACAAAGAGGGAGAGAAGGGTGAGGTTGTGAGGAACAAGTCGAGACTTGTTGCTCAAGGGTTCAGTCAGAAGGAGGGGATCGACTACGAGGAGACCTTTGTTCCCGTAGCCCGTTTGGAGGCGATTAGGATCCTTCTAGCCTTTTCTGTGGCTAAAGGGTTCAAGTTGCACCAAATGGATGTGAAGAGTGCTTTTCTGAATGGTGTGTTGGAGGAAGAAGTGTATGTGAGGCGACCTCCGGGGTTTGAGAGTGGGAAGTACCCCCACCGGGTGTACAAGTTGAGGAAGGCGGCCGTATGGGTTGAAGCGGGCGCCTAGAGCTTGGTATGGCGGGTTGAGGGGGTTCTTGTTTGAGAGAGGTTTTGAGATGGGGAAGGTCGATCGGACCTTGTTTTTGCCGAGGCGGGGGCGAGAGATATCCCGATTGTGCGGGTGTACGTGGATGATATTGTCTTTGGTGGCTCGTCTAACTCTCTTGTTGCAAGGTTTGCAGATGATATGAGCAGGGAGTTTGAGATGAGCATGATGGGTGAGTTGCAGTTCTTCCTCGGGCTACAAATCAAGCAATCAAAGGAAGGGACTTTTGTGCACCAGGCTAAGTACACCAAGGACATTGTGCAGAAGTTCAAGATGGAGGACTCCAAGGTTATGACGACGCCGATGAGTATGACTACGACTCTTGATGCGGACGAGGAAGGTGAACACGTGGACCAGAAGGAGTACCGGAGCATGATCGGGTCACTCCTCTACTTGACAGCGACGAGGCCGGACATACAATTCTCGGTATGTTTGTGCGCTCGTTTTCAAGCGTCTCCAAGGACTTCGCATCGGCAAGCGGTGAAGCGAATTTTCAGGTACTTGCGTCACACTCCCAACTTCGGCCTTTGGTACTCCGCGTCCTCTTCTTTGGCGCTTCATGGTTTTTCAGACGCGGATTTTTCGGGTGTCGGTTGGATAGGAAGTCCACTTCTGGGACTTGCCAGTTTTGGGTTCTTCTTTGGTGTCTTGGTCTTCCCGTAAGCAGTCGAGTGTTGCTCAATCCACGACCGAGGCCGAGTATGTTGCCGCTGCTAGTTGTTTCTCTCAGCTCCTTTGGATTTCATACACCATGGGTGACTTTGGTGAGGAGTATACCCATGTCCCACTTCAATGTGATAGCACCAGTGCCATAAGCGTTGCAAAGAACCCAATGCTCCATTCCAAAACCAAGCACATAGAAGTGAGGTATCATTTTCTGAGAGACAACGTAGAGAAAGGAAAGATAGCTTTGATCCATGTACCCACTCATGACCAACTAGCCGATATTTTCACCAAACCCCTATATCAAACAACTTTCACTCGTTTGCGGGGGAACTTGGTGTGTGTTTGATTTCTTGAGTTGGGTGTGTGGAAGCTCCTTTGTAGCATATGTATAGCTTTCTTTTGTGCATTTCTTGCATTTGGCATTGCATATGTAACATGTTGTATAGGCATCCTTGTATCTTAGATTGCATGCATTTTGTATCATATGCATTGGATAGGAAAAGCTTCTCCTATATACATTGTTCACCATGGGTTGCTATGTATGTTCTTGTGAGCTTGTTTGGTATGCTACGGTTAGTTTGGCTTAGCTCTTGATGATCTTGATGAATGATCCATGGTTGATGGCTAAATCTTTGAAAAATGTCACATATATGCTCTTTCATGTGTAAATGCCTTTACATGATCTTGACATGTTTTAGTGGCTTTGCTATGCTTAATTTGTGGTTGGATAGCTAGTTTATTGATCATATGGGGCCAAAGGCTCATTTGCCATCATGAATGTTTAGCCCTCTTGCTTCATCTTGTGGAGGGGCATAAGTTCCTTTTTGTCGCAAAGACATTTCATGTACCATTTATCAATCTGAAAATGAAATGAAAAATGCTTGGAAAATATGCTCCCATGTCATATGTCTTGAAATTAATTTGCTTTGGGTGCTAAACCGTTGCATGATGCCTACCAATGAGAAGTCTCATACATAGAAGTAGGCACATGGCTCGGTGGTTTTGACATGACATGAGGTTCTTGTGGGTGTTTATGATGGTCTTATGATTAGAATGGTTGTCCTAGCATGAAGTTTGAGTGGCTTTGCCATTTTGATATGTTTTGCTCATGTTTAGGTATTTGCTTATGAGAGAGTAACTTTTCGCAAAATTACTCAAATCCTTTTTAGCCTTGTCCAATGATTGTGAAACTTGGTGATCACGTAGTTAAGGTCATTACGAACCTGTCGAGTATCTAACTTGCTCATTTGGACTTGTGTAGCTCCTTGTGATGAATTTTGTATATTTGAGAAGCTATATGTTGTAAAGTTTCGCATTTTGCCTTGATTCATGCATTGTCAACAAGGGGGAGAAGTTTGTGCATGCTTTAGACACTGGGAGTGTTTGGAAGGTGTTCCAATTGGTTCGGGCAAATTTTGGGCAGTTTGGTGCGGGGCGGTCTCTTGGGGCGGTCTAACCGCCCCTAGGCGGTCGGATGTGGCACGGGCGGTTTAACCGCCCGTACGAGCGGTCCGACCGCCCCGGGCAAAGTGAGCGGAGTTTTTGCTCTTTGTTGCATTCCGCGTTGCATTCTCTGCATTTGTTCAGGGGGAGTGTGCTTTGGCTCAGGGGGAGCTTGCATATGTGCAGGGGGAGCTCTTTGTGGTGTTCGAGCTTTGTTTCGGTGGTTTGCGCTCTTTGCTTGAGCTGTGTTTTGTCTCGGATGTGTCGAGCCGTTGCCCTTGCCTAAGGGGTCCGAGACTTGTCTTCTTCAAGTGATCTTGCTCTTTGCCTTTCTTTGGCTTTCGATCGCTTGTTGAGGTTTCTTTTTATTTGTTTCTTTTCTTTTCCTTTCCTCTCTTGTTACTTTCGTGTGGTTGTTGTCAATGCACTCATCAAGGGGGAGATTGAGGACCATGTGGGGTTCGAGGACCGGTGGATGGTCGCTCCCTTGTGTGATGAGTGATTGACAACGTCGTGTGGACTGATTCTTGGCTAAGTATTGCAGGTGCAGGTTGCGGCTTGCCTCGTGTTGGTGCAGGTGAAGAACAAGCGCGAAAGTTTGTTGCGGTGAGGCCTCCGGGTGTGGAGAAGACAAGTAGGCTTCGTTCGAGGGACTCGGTGGCCGGTGGGGTCAAGTGCGGGCCGCATGGTGGCATGAACAGACAAGATGAAGTCGTGGACGGTTTCTTGGTAGAGCCTCAAAACCAAGGGCGAGCCGGGACTACGTGGGAGCCGAGTCATGAGTGGAGATTGGCGGAGGCTATACCGAGTTCGCGGGGTTTGCGGTGGTTCACCGAGAAAACCCACCGGGTTACTCGGTTGAGCCACAAAACCGAGGGGCGAAGACTCGACGAGGGGGGTGCGGCCACCCGGGCCGGTTCAACCGCCCGGGAGTGGCGGTCGGACCGCCCGGGGCCGGTCGGACCACCCGGGCCGGTTCAGCGCCGGGGAGGGGCGGTCGGACCGCCCGGGGCCGGTCGGATCCCACGGGCGGTCTAACCGCCCCGGGGGGGCGATCCGACCGCCATGGCCGCCGGCGCCGAGAAGCTTCGAAGCAGAGGACACGCGTCGGGATCGCAAGGCTTGCGTCGAGGCTAAGCAAGTTGCGATCGCCGGGCATCCGTCCCATGGTGAAGACATGAAGACTTCCAAATCCGCCCTCAAGGGCATGTATCCTTAGTTATTAGTGAAGGGTAGTTTAGTCTTTTGGGTGCCTCCATATATACTCACTGGATGGGTGGATGGCAGCCAACTCTTGGAACCCTAGCTCATTTGTTTTTCCATTTTCGTTCTCCATTTTCCTTGGGATTTTAGAGGACTAGCTTGAGAGCTTCATGTGAGATGTAGAGACAGGGATGGATGTTTGGGTGGCAAGCTAGACCTTGTACGAACCTTTCATGGCATGTATAGAAGGTTTGGCGTTGTTCATCTTGGTGGTTTTCCCGCCTCTTTTGTGTTGATTTTCGGAGCTCTTTGTTGGCGATGTTTTGAGGACGATTTCTTGGGGTTTTTGGTGGGTGTCACGTATGAGGTTCTTGTGCCTCTTTGACTGGTGACTTTGCCCCCAAATCTCCTTTGAATCGGACTCGACTTGGTGGTTTCTCGGGTTGGGCGAGTTCTTGACCTAGAGAAGCGATTTCTTCGATTCCTCTTGATTGTGAGCATTTCGGGTCGATTCCTTTGAGGTAGAGGTTTCCCAGGAGGTAACCCAGCTATTCCCGAAGTTTTGCTGCAATCCGTGGAGTGATTCGGGAGATCGGGCGCGAGGAAGTTGAGGTTTGACCCGCGGGTTCGTTTTACGGGAAGGGGCGGTCTAACCGCTGCAGGGGGCGGTCTAACCGCCCCGGGTGTTTCCGGGTTGAAGTTTTGTTTCGCCGAATTTTCCTCAATGAGTTTGTTCGCCTTGATCGAGAGGAGCGTCCGAGTGAAATTTGGGGTCGTTCTCGTGCGGTTGCTAGGTGTTCTTGGTTGGAGTTCGTTGCGGGTACGGCGGGTTAGACCGCCCCCGGTAGCCGGTGTAACCGCCCCTAGGCCCCTGGGTGGAGTTTTGGTTTTCGCCAAGATTTTACGGTAGCTAGCATGGCCTTGACCAGAGATCTTTGTTGGTGAAACGGGGTGAGTTTTGGTGCTCGGAAGAGGCGTTTCGGAGGATTTCTTGGTTACCGGGTGGAGGCGGTCTAACCGCCCCCTATACCCGGTCTAACCGCCCCCCTCCGGTTAGCCGACTTTCGAGTTGTTTCCCCTATTGTTCGTTGCGTGTGTGTTTTGGTTGTTGTTGACGGTGTATTTTGGTGCACCTAGCATGTTCATTACACTTTGGTTTGGATTTGATTATGGAACTAACCCGCCACTAGGCACACTAATCATATGACAAGTTCATCTTTGTGCATGCATTTGGAAGTGTTGTGTTTATGTAGGAAAACATGGACATAAAGGACGGATTTGCAACAAGTTCAAAGGAGCATTCATGGAGTCTTGTTCGTGTTCATGAGCTTGCTGAAATCACTTCCAATGGTGGCAAGGACCGAAGTGCTACGAGGAACACCCCGGGGATTGAAGCGTAAAAGATCAAACTTCATGCAAAGAGAGCCTCCATCTTGATCGCGAGGATAACGGCGTCAAAATCATCCAAGTGGAGGGGGCAAAGTAGATAAGTGCACGAGGACCCACGGAGCAAAAAGGGCGACCGAACCGGGCCGAACCCGGGCACGGGCCGGCCGGCCCGGGCGGGCGGCCCGGCCCGCTTCGGGCACCGGTTCGGTCCCGTCTTCCTTGCCCTCGAAGGATCTTCGACCCTAAAACCCCCGACGCGCCGCCAACACAGAGGGAGGAGTTATTTGCACCAGAAGGCCATCCACAAGCTAGAGAGACAGGAGGAGGATCTCCGGCTGGAGATTAACCGCCTCGAAGGGAGCACCCTCTTGTGGAGAAGGAGGAAGACACCGGCGGAAGGGAAACCATGATCAACGGTGCCATGATCAGCACCTTGATGGGGTAATCTTCTCATTCGTCCATGGGTTGTAATCGATCTTGAGATGTAATCGCACTTTGTCGGATTATCTACCTATCATCTTGTGTTGAATATACTTTAATGCTTAAGGTTCGCAACCATGCCGTAAAGGGAGTAAGGCCTCAATGCTTCCTTGGATCCATTCAATACGCCGTGGCCATCAAAGGTCTAGTCATGAATACCTTCGCGTAGTGACAGTACGAGAGGAGGGAAAGGGCGAAACCGTGGTCATAACCCCGATAGATTAGATTGGTTTTTCATGTCTTTAAGCGATTGCATGCTCTAGTATCGTAGACCCGTGGGCGAGTGTCTTCTACCTTGATCGTTTATCATTCTCTCTAGAGTAGTTTAGTTGTTTCTAGTATAATAGTAGTTAGGGTTTTAGTATCTAGTGTGTCGTTGTTGATCGAACGCTTGTAATCCCCTTGCTCCGCGGATTGACAAGAACCTTGGGAATCCCGTGGTGAAAAAGGTGTAGGGTCCGTACGCTTGCGGATCGTAGAGGGATACGTCTTTTATCCGTCAACGATTCTTCGGTAGAGTTTGTTCCTAGGACCGGTAGCACTCCGGTGGCTACGTGGTTTTGGCAAACGGAAGGTAGAAGTGCGGAGCGTGTGATTTTGGGGGTTCGACCGAGCTAGTTCGTCTTGTCGGAGTTTCAATCTCCCTCGAGAAGAATTTTTATCGGCTCCCATTCACTCCCCCCCTCTCTGGTCGCCTTATCGGTCCTTCATCTTGTCAGCTGTGTAGCACCGATCTCGTCGGGACCGGTGTCGCGGAAGAAGTCGTCGAATGAAACACGTGGCCCGGGCCCGGTGGTGTCTCGCCATTATTGTAGTCCGAAGGGGTGGATCAAACACCGGCTGCTCAACCAGTGAAGTTGCCCAAGACAAAGACACTGGTCCCGTAGGTATCAGTGGTCTCTCTATAAAAAATATAAGTAAGGCATGAACCAAAAAACATGTCGTGCAAACTAGAATGAAAAACATGTACGTGTTTCGTACAAAGGACTCGGCCGCAGCACGTACGGAGCGGACGCAGTGGGCGCGAATGGTGGACGTGTCGAGGATGATGGTGCCTAGTACGAGGTTGAGGTGGAGGCACAATTGCTCGAGGACGAGGGGTTGCGTGGGAGGAACCCCTCATCGCCGCGGAAGTTAACCGCGTGCATCAACCGTCGGCTGAGGCCCACCATCTTCTCAATCTCTGTTCATATCCAATCTAACGTCATGTGGTCCATCGTCGTGCCCACGTACTGAGCCAACAGGTACATTTCCCGAGCTGTGTCATACAGTCAAGACCGGACGGATTATTTAGTACGAACGAATGTTAGCAAATGTGACTTAATTTGATGTAACAAAAATGAACTTACTAAGATGTTGTGGGTCTGATCCCGTCGGTAGGGGTACGCCAATGCTGGCACGAGGTCGAGGCAAGGGTTCGGTGGGATGTATGTCACACGCGTCCGGGGTCCTCGACGTGTACCACTGCAGGTACACTCTCCAGTAAAAGTGCATTTATGCCCCTAATTATTTTGGTGATAATGACAATTATAATTTGAGTATTTGATGGTTTATCTAAGATGTGTGCAGGAATAAAGGAGATAAAATTTTATATGAGAAAGGAAGGACTTCAATTTCTTTTATATGTGTTGAAGCTCAAATGGCAATTTAATTTTAATTTATCTTTTGAATATGAGTTTAGGAAACACCGTAGAGGGACGTGATTGATAGATCAAAGTTAGTTACAATTGCTTTAGTTGAGATTTAACATCTTTTGAGAGACGCTATGCACCCACGGGCACGTTTTGCACCTTTGTTGTGCAGAGCGGGTGACCCGCCCCCCATAGGGCGGGTGACCCGTTTTGCCTCTGGTAAGGGGCGGGTGACCTGCCCCCCTATGGCAGGTGACCCGCCCTATGGGGCCGGGTGATCCGTCCTGTGCGTGTTGGCTCCCAACGGCTAGTTCGGGAGTATGGGGTATTTATACCCCTTCTTCCTCCTCTCTAGGGTTCCGCCTCCCACACCATTGAAACACCTCCAAAGCTTCAATCCCTCTCTCCCAACTCCCTCCCAAGCACTCCAATCAAGGATTTCTCCTAGGGTTTGGTTGTGAGACATTTGAGGTGTAAGATTTAGCCTCTTTGTGAGGGCTCTTCACCCCTTCGTCTCAAGAAGCACTTGTGGCGGCTTTGGTTCATCGATTCGCGTTTGTTACTCCTGAAGCTTGCTTCTAGACGGTTAGGCATCGCCCGTTGAGTGCCCTCTCCGTGTGGAGCATCCAGGAACGTTTGTATTACCCATCCTTTGTGGATTTTTATTAGTGAGCACCAATTTCCCTTTGTGGGAATTGGATGAGGAAAAGCGGCTCTTGGTGATAGCCCTCCCTTTGTGGGATCCTCAACGGAGACATAGCTTCCTTTGTGGGAGTGAACTTCAGATTAATTCGCTTGTCTCTTGCTTGCCTGAGTTCATCCCCCCTCTAACCCTAGAAGCTTATTTGTTCCGATCTACTTTTGTGTGTTGTTGCTTGGCATATTATCTTGTGTAGGTTGTCTACAACATCCTTGGAGAACTTTTGATTCAAATGGTTTCGATAAAATCACTTCACCCTTAAGCTATTGATTTTTCTTCCTGTCGTAGGGTGACTCACACTGATAGTCAGGGTGACCCGCCCCCCGCGGGTGACCCGGCCATAGGGTGCGGGTGACCTGGCCCTTGATCCGTTGCTCAGTTTTTTAGGAAAATTTGAAGTGATTCTATTCACCCCCCTCTAGGCATCACAAGGTCCTTTCAATTGGTATCAGAGCCTAATCCCTTGATTTAGGCTTAACCGCTAAGGGATCAAGATGTCAAGGAGTGGAGGCAACCCAACCGCCGAAGAAATCGCCGCCAAGGAAGCTCAAGGGAGAGAGCTCAAGGCAGCTCAAGTCGGTGACCTCACCGGCAAGGCTCCAAGCCGTACACCATCCTAGATTGAGAGCTCCGATGACTCTTCATCTGATTCCGACTCGGACTCCGATTCAAGTGATGAAGATGTCAAAGATGATGATAATGCGGCAAAGAAGGCGGCGAAGAAGAGAAGAAAGGCTAAGAAGAAGAAGGCCAAGAAGCTCCTCAAGAAGATGACCAAGAAGGAGCAAGCCAAGTACACTCACTCCGGCATTTATGAAGTGCCCCGCAACTACGCACAATTTCCAGGCAACAACTCTAACGAAAAATTCTATTCCGTGCATTTGGGAAAGCCTCCTCCTTTCGATGGGAAGGACTATTCCAAATGGGCTTATGATATGCAAATGCACCTCTACGGGCTTCACCCTTCTCTTTGGAAGATTGTGGTTGTAGGTGTAACAATACCCGCCGAAGGAGAAGCCCTCATGATTGAGCATGAGCAAGATCTCCACCGCAACGTGCAAGCAACAAGAGTAATCACGAGATCCTTGTGTGCCCAAGAATTCAACAAGGTTCGGAACATCCAAATTGCCAAAGTGATTTCGGATACACTCAAAGAAGCACATGAGGGATCCGTATATGTGAGGCAAGGGAAGATGGACCTAATCAACGGAGAGCTTGAGCTATTCTTCATGAGGGATGGAGAGACTAAGAGAAATGTATGATAGGCTCATGCTCCTTGTCTCGGACATTAGGGCTCTTGGAAGTCAAGACTGGGGTGATTCAAAAGTCACAAAGAAGTTGCTAAGAGCTTTTGCCCCAAAGGACAAGAACTTAACGGCAATGATAAGAAGAGATCCAAACTACCCCAAGATGACACCCAACCAGGATGTGGAGGAGTCTTTAAGCTTGAAGATGAACAAGAGCTTAGCCCTCAATGCTAGCTCTAGTGAAGTGGTGGAAGTGAAGCCCAAGACCTCCAAGACTAAGAAGGAAGACACTAGTTATGAAGGAAGCACGAATCAATAAACCGCCTTTGCCATAAGGAAGTATAAGAAATTCTTGAAGTCTAGAACATCAAGGAAAAGGTGGTGAAGAAAGAAAGAAGTCTCAAAGGAAATGCTATGAGTGTGGAGAGTATGGACACTTCATTGCCGAGTGTCCCAAGAACAAGAACAAGAATGAGGAAGAGAAGAAATACAAGGAGAAGAGCAAAGAGTACAAGAACAAGTACCAAGGGCGTGCTCACGTGGGTCAACAATAGGACTCAAGTGATGAAGATGAGGAACCAAAGAAGCAAGGCATGACAACCGTCGCCATGGCACAAGAGTCGTCTTCACCACGCCTCTTCAACAACTTCTCCGACGATGAGGACCACTCTCACTTTTGTCTCATGGCAAGGGGGAGCAAGGTACAAGAAACTACCACCTCATCCTTGCTCACCTCTTCTTCATCCACACCTAGTGACATAGATGATCTAGATGATGAAAAAGAAATTGGGCCAACATGATAAAACAATTTAGTAAAAAGGGCTATAAAGAAATAAAAAGGCTTTTGGAGAAACTAGGGAAAAAGAAAGTGTCTCTCCATGAGCAAGAAGACTTGCTTATCCTTGAGAAGGAAAGAAACCTTGCTCTAGAGAGACGCCTTGCCGAAGAGGCGGCTAAGGTGGAGAAGTTGACCACGGACTTGTCCTTGGCCAATGACTCCAACAAGAGGATGTCAAAGGATTACACCTTGGCAAATGAATCTCTAGCTTCCCTAAAGGCTACTCATAGTAAGCTTCAATCAAGCTTTTCATGCTTGATGGATAAACATAAAATTCTTGAAGCAAACTATAGTACCCTTTGGGAAAGCACTAAAGACAATTCTAAGGCAATACTTGACTCTAGTGTCTCCACTAGCAAAGGTTGTTCTATTTGTTCAAATGTTGATATAAATGCTCTCAAGACTAACCATGCAAACCTTGAAGAAAAAATCAATAGAAAAGACAAGGAAATAGCCCGGTTGAACACGTTGATCTCTTAAGGCAAAAATGGTGCCAAGTCCATTCCTAAGGTGGTTGACAAGCAAGGACTTGGGCACTACAAGAACAACAAGGCCAATTTTAGGGTAGTGGTGAAAGGGCATGAGATCCCCTTGTGGAACAAGGGAGGCTACTTCAACACTATTATGGATATTGCCCATGGAGTCACAACCTCTACCACAACAAAGGGCAAGCCTAAGATTGTGAACACCACAAAAGGAAATGGTGGGATTAATCCTCCATCAAAGGCATCGAAGAATGTGGTTGAACACAAGCCCTCTCCCAACTGCACTTGTGACTATATTGTGACCTTGGACCACAATGGTAAAATGGTGGTCAAGTATGTTGGGGCCTACACCATGAAGGCTATGAGGAAGAATGTGTGGGTTCCAAAAGTTTATGCATCTAACCTCCAAGGACCCAAATATTTTTGGTACCTAAACCAAAAGCTTAAACTTGTTTTGTAGGCCTACTCCTCCGGTGGAAGCGCATGGTTGATTGATAGTGGTGCCACTAATCACATGACCGGAGATGAAGGCTTATTTGCATCCCTTGATCATTATGACAACCCTACGAAAACTATCATCTATGGCGATAATGGTCAAGGAGATGTTGTTGGTCTAGGTAAAATTTCTATCTCAACAACTAATTCAAATTAAGAAGTTTATCATGTTCAAGGGTTAGGATACAACTTGTTGTCGGTGTCGGGGACAGCCCTAGGGGTCCCCTTAAACGACTGGGAAATCCCCACTTAAAACCCGCAACAAAGCCAAAGCCAAACACGCCTTACTTAACCATGCAGGACATAACCCACGCCACGAAGGCCCCAGCGGCCCATAAGGCGGCCCACTCGAAGATCCCCTCGAGCAGGCTCCGCCTCGCTCGAGGGCATGCGCCCCCCTCGGGCGGGCTCCGCGCCGTTCGAGGGGGCGCACCACCTCGAGCGGGCTCCGCCTCGCTCGAGGGTCCGCTCCGCCCTCGAACGGGGCCCGCCTCGCTCGAGGGCACTCCGCACGCGCGCGCCTGCTCCGTATGCGGGCATTCAATGCCACGACATCGGCGGGACGGCGCCATCATGCGCCGGGGCTCGCGCCCCGATGCCGCCGCACCAACTCCCCGGGGAGGGAGCCCATCCCCACCCGCGTGGGGGGGGGGGGACGTGCGGCGTGGCCGGTGCCGGTCCCGTGACGCCGCGCCGCCTGCTCCAGTACGGCTAACGCGCCGAGCCCTCGAAGGGGGGCCGGCTGCACCCTCGATTTGCTTTTCTCGTGACCTTACAGGGTTAGGTGGAGGCGCTAGGCCGGTGGGACGCCATCCCTGCCACTGTTAACGGTATGGCTGCCGCCCCCGCCAGTACGGGCGCACGCCAGGCGCTGTGGCAACAACTCCAGCACTGTGAAGCGTGCGGGAACGGGACGCCACCTTGCCCGCCGCCGTGCCTCGTACGGACCGACGTCGCAACTCCCTCGAGCCTATCTGAAGACATCACGGCCGCCCGCCACTCTTCTACCCTTGAAGCCGCCCTTGTTCGGGTACAAGATATGCCATGATGGCCGGGTCGGCGCAAGGATCACACGGGCGGCCGCCTGCTCTACAAAGCATAGCACATCACGCTCCCTCACGTAGCTAAATAGCGCGGCACACATGTGATTCTCTCTCTCCTTGGTCTATAAAAGGAGGACGAACCCCCTTGCCGCAGGGGACAGAAAAAACAACAGAACCCAACAGAATACAACACGAGACAGGCTGCTCCATGCACTTGCTCTCCAATTCTCCCACAACATCTTCAGCCATTACACCAGGGACTTGGGAGCCACGCTTCCTCACCCGCCTTGCTTGTAGCAGCCCCACTACAGGCACCCCCGGTGCTGAGCAATATAGTGCATTGAGCACACCACCGGCCTTTGGACGTACGGTCCCTCGGCCGGAACCAGGATAAACTTTGTGCCTCTTATTGCTTAGCATCGACCATTGAGGGATAGACCTTGGCGCTTATTACTGGTTAGTGTCGGGACCACATTCCGCACCGACAGTTGGCGCCCACCGTGGGGCAATCAAGCGCCTAAGGTCAATCCACCATCAACTCCCTCCATGGTGATCCGCACTGAGTACCGCGGTACGCGTTACTGCATGGGCAGCTCGGACCCCCTCCCTGCCGGGTTCGAAATCCGGTTCGGGGGCCTGAACTTTCAGGCCACGGGGAACGGCTACCTGATGCGCCTCACCAACCGCGAGGAGCTCCGTGCGCGGCGGCGGCCGGGTCCACTCCGGTCCCCGCTGCGCGCACCACCACGGCGCGAGACGCCCGCCGGCGCGGACGGCCGCGGGCCCGTCGACGCCGCGACGCCGCCGCCGCTGCGGCCGGCGTTCGCGCCGGGCACGGTCCGAGCGACGGCGGGCCGAGCGCGCCGCCTCTCGGCGCGGCGCGCCTGCCGTCACGACAACCGCCACCCCCGGCGGGGACGGCGCACGGTCTCCGGACCGCGCTTTCCCATCGGGCTGCGTGGTGCCACGACGGCCTACAACGCCAACGTCAACACCACGATGCGCAGGGTTCCCCCTGGCCGTCACGTCTTCGTCGCCAGGGATCCCGGCGCCTCGGCGGGTGACGAATCGTCCCTAGGCTCCCTTGACGCGTTGCCGCCCGCCAACCTCCACGGGTACGCGGAGTGGGACTTCTCGGCGTGCGGGACCCGGTCATGTTCGGGGCGTTTCCTAGACGCTACGGACTGCGGTTCGGCCGCTCCGATGACTCACCGACCGGGAGCTATGACCCCGCGCGGTAGTGTTGTGTCGTCATTGCCAACGACCCGGCAAACGCCCCGGCGCGATGGGCGCGGGCGACGGGGGAGGTCACGCCTGCCCCAGTGATCACTCCGCGCCTGGCCGCGGGACCAAGCACCCCTGCTGGGGCCGACGCCGACGCGCGGCCTAGCCCAAGCCCGTGAGCTCGAGGCTAAGGCGGCGGAAGAGTACCGAACGGTGCGGGCCGCTCCGCACCTCGATGGCCGGGGAAGCCTCCGCGCGCGGCGATCGCGCGCGGGAGGCCGGCGGACGGGCCCGCGACCGCATCAACGCCGACAACCCCGACGCGCCTCCACGGGCAAGTCAGAAGCTCGTTGCCGCCGCGACGCCGGCGCGCGGGCTATGCCGGCACCCTTGACCCCCGAGGCGCGGAACCCGCAACGCGAGGTGCGAGGCTCTCATCGAGCAAGCGGCCGTCCGGCGGGCCGAAAGCTCGGCCTCACGTATCCGCCGGCGGGGGGATGCGCGAGGAGACGGGGGGCGCTCGGGGGGCGAACCCTCGGTCCACGCGGGGGCGGGGGCGCGCGGGCGCCCCGCCAACTCGGGACGCGCGCCGGCCAAGGAGCGGCTCCTTGACACGCGCGGGGGGGCGCGGACGGTGACGCCCGCAACGTCATCAACGCCCGCCGCACGAGCAGGGCGGACGCCCGAGCGGCGGTAGGCTACCACCCTCGACGGGGTGGACGCTACTACAGCGATGAAGACCGCTCTCCGACGCCGGAGCCCCCGGGAACTCGTGTGTTCAGCCGGGAAATCTGTGCGGCGGCCTTCCCCCAGCGCTTCCGCCAACCCTCGACCATCGTCAAGTACAACGGGGAGACGGATCCCCGCGTGTGGCTCAACGACTACCTCTTGGCGTGACGGCGGGCGGGGCCACCGGCCGACGAGGTCATCATCCGCAACTTGCCCCTACACCTCGGCGATTCGGCTCAAACGTGGCTCGAGCACCGCCCGCCGCCGAGATCCACAACCGGGACGATGCGGTCCGCACGTTCGTAGGCAACTTCCGGGGCACGTACGTGCGCCCGGAAATTCCTCGGGACCTACGCTCCCCGCACCCGAAGCCCGGCGAGTCGGCCGTGGGACTTCATACGACGCTTCTCCAAGCGCCGTATAGAGCTCCCCGGCGTGGCGCAATCCGAGATTGTGCACGCCTTCCTCGAGGGCACCACATGTCGGGACCTCGTGCGAGAGCCGGGACGCGGCCCGCCCGTGGATTCCAAGGAGGCGTTCGACATCGCCACCGGCTTCGCCTCGGGGAGAGGAGGCCGTGGGGGCGATCTTTGACGGCAAGAAGGGCGGGCGCCGGACGATGCGACCGCGGAGGGCGGCAAGTCCGGGGAGCCCCACCGCAAGGACAAGCGGGGCAAGAAGGGAAAGAAGCCGCACCCCGAGGCGCGCGAGCAGGGGCGCGACGGCGATGACGCCGAGGCTCTTGCTGTCGACCCGGCTCGACGGGGCCCTCGACCGGCCCCTCGAGGTCCGGGGGTGTTTGATGACATGCTGAAAAAGCCATGTCCTTACCACAAGACCCCAGTAAACCACACCCTTGAGCAATGCGACATGCTCAAGAAGTTCTATGGCCGCGCCGCCGCGAAGGAGGCGGAGGCCAAGAAGGACGGAGGGGATGGCGACGCCGGCGGCTTCCCCGCCGTGGAAAATGTGTTCCTCATCTTCGGGGGACCCACCGTCGACATGTCGACCCGCCAGCGCAAGCGGGAGCGGCACGAGGTCCTCGCCGCGGAGAAGGCGCCTCCCTCCTTCCTCAATTGGTCGGAGGACGCCATCACCTTCAGCCGGGAAGACCACCCGAACCGCATCCCCAACCCGGGCCAGTACCCGCTGGTGGTCGACCCCATCATTGGGAACGCACGGTTCTCAAAGGTCTTGATGGACGGAGGCAGCAGCCTCAACATCCTCTACGCGCATACGCTGCGCTTGCTGGGGATCGGACTGGACCAGCTGCAGCCCAGCACGACGCCGTTCCATGGCGTCGCGCCCGGCAAGCGAGTCCAGCCCCTCGGGCAGATCGACCTGCCGGTTTGGTTCGGCACCGCGAAGAATTTCCGCAAGGAAACGCTCACCTTCGAGGTGGTGGGGTTCAAGGGCGCCTACCATGCCATACTTGGGCGGCCCTGCTACGCCAAATTCATGGCGGTTCCCAACTACACCTCCTTGAAGATGAAGATGCCGGGGACCAAACGGCATCATCACCGTGGGCTCGTCCATCGAGCACGCATTCGACTGCGACGTCGAGTGCGTGGAGCACGCGGAAGCACCGGCGCCGGGACGAAGCGCCGGTAACCACCCCCGGAAAAGATGGTCAACGAGGACCTCGACTCCGCCTCCAAGCACACCGGCACCTTCGAGGCCGCGGAGCAGACCAAGGAGGTGCCCCTCGACCCCGCGGCCCCCGAGGGCAAGGCGTTGAGGGTCAGCTCCACCCTCGATCCCAAATAGGAAGTGGTGCTTGTCGACTTCCTCCGCGCCAACGCCGACATCTTCGCGTGGAGCCCCTCGGATATGCCAGGCATCCCGAGGGAAGTCGCCGAGCACTCCCTTGACATCCTGCCTCACGCCCGCGCCGTGCAACAACGGCTCCGCCGCTTCGACGAGGAGCGGCGACGGGCGATCGGAGCGGAGCTGCGAAAGTTTCTCGAGGCCAGGTTCATCAAGGAGGTGTTCCACCCTACGTGGCTAGCAAACCCTGTACTTGTAAAAAAGAAGAACAGGAAGTGGCGGATGTGTATAGACTACACTAGTCTTAATAAAGCATGTCCTAAAGTTCCTTTTCCTTTGCCACGCATTGATCAAATCGTTGATTCAACGGCTGGGTGTGAGTTGCTTTGCTTCCTTGATGCCTACTCCGGGTATCATCAAATAAAGATGAAGGAGTCCGACCAGCTTGTGACTTCGTTCATCACGCCGTTCGGGATGTTCTGTTACGTCACGATGCCGTTTGGCCTCCGAAACGCAGGTGCGACGTATCAGCGCTGCATGCAACACGTCTTCGGAGATCACATCGGGCGAACGGTCGAGGCGTATGTGGATGACATCGTCGTGAAAACCAGGAAGGCGGACGACCTGGTTGGCGACCTTGGCATCACGTTCGGCTGCCTAAGGGCCAATGGGGTCAAATTAAACCCCGAAAAGTGTGTCTTTGGAGTGCCGCGAGGCATGCTCCTGGGATACATCGTCTCCCAACGGGGGATCGAGGCCAACCCTGAGAAGGTTGCGGCCCTCGAACGAATGGGCCCGATCCGGGACCTCAAAGGGGTGCAAAAGGTGCTGGGGTGCCTTGCCGCCTTGAGCCGCTTCATCTCGCGGCTCGGCGAGAAGGGCCTGCCCCTTTACCGCCTACTCAAGAAGCACGAGCGCTTCTCCTGGACCGCCGAGGCCCAAGATGTGCTCGACAAGCTGAAGGTGTCCTTAACGCACGCCCCGATCCTCACGCCGCCGCAGGATGGCGAACCCCTGCAGCTCTACGTGGCCGCAACCACCCAGGTGGTCAGCGCCGTGATCGTGGTGGAGCGCACGGAGGAAGGGCACGCCCTGCCAGTCCAGCGGCCAGTTTACTACATCAGCGAGGTCTTGTCCGACACCAAGACGCGCTACCCTCAAGTCCAAAAGCTGCTATATGCGGTGGTCCTTGCGCGGCGCAAGCTCCGCCACTACTTCGAGGCCCACCCCGTCACGGTGGTCTCCTCCTTCCCGCTAGGGGAAATCATCCGCAATCCTGACGCGGCGGGCAGGATCGCCAAGTGGTCCGTGGAGCTGATGGGCGAGACGCTCGCCTATGCCCCGCGCAAGGCCATCAAGTCTCAGATCCTGGCGGATTTCGTCGCTGAGTGGACGGATACGCAGCTGCCGCCGCCGCAGATCCAAGCAGAGTGCTGGACTCTGTACTTCGACGGCTCGGTGATGAAAACAGGGGCGGGCGCGGGCCTGCTCTTTGTGTCACCCCTCGGGGAGCACATGCGATACGCGGTGCGCCTCCACTTTCCCGCATCAAACAACATGGCTGAATACGAGGCCCTCCTTTGCGGCCTCAAGATCGCCATTGAGTTAGGCGTCAAGCGCCTCGACGTGCGGGGGGACTCACAGCTTGTAATCGACCAAGTCATGAAGAACACGAGCTGCCATGACGACAAGATGGAGGCCTACTGCAAGGCCGTGCGAGCCCTCGAGGACAAGTTCTATGGCATCGAGCTCAATCACGTGCCCCGACGGTACAACGAGGAGGCGGACGAGCTGGCCAAGATCGCGTCCGGGCGGATCACCGTCCCTCCGAACGTTTTTGCCCGCGATATCGCTCAACCCTCGGTCGCCCTCGAGCCTCACCCCTCGAGCCACACGGAACCCTCGGGGGCTCCCTCGAACCCAACGGGCGCGGAACCCATGGATGAGGACCCCTCGAACGAGGCGTACGTGCTCTCCCTCCTCGAGGGGTATGGCGCGCACGAGGCTGACGTGATGGATATCGAGCCAGCCCCTGTCGAGGCTGATTGGCACGACAAGTATATTGCATGGATGGCTCGAGGGGAACTCCCCGCGGACCGGGTCACGGCCAGGCGCATCGCCAGGATGGCCAAGTCCTTTGCCCTCGTCGACGGCGAGCTGTACAAGCGCGCCGCCTCCGGCATCCTGCAGCGGTGCGTGCCCATTCCCGAGGGGCACGAGCTCTCGCGGGACATCCACGCCGGGATCCGCGGCCATCATGCCGCGCCTCGTACCCTCGTTGGCAATGCTTTCCGCCAAGGCTTTTACTGGCCTACCGCGGTCGCAGACGCCAGCGAGATCGTACGCACCTGCGAAGGGTGCCAATTCTACGCCCGCAAATCCAACCTCCCCGCTCATGTCCTACAGACCATCCCTATAACATGGCCATTCGCTGTGTGGGGGCTGGACATCGTCGGGCCCCTGCGGAAGGCGCCCGGGGGCTTCACCCACTTGTTGGTTGCGATCGACAAGTTCTCCAAGTGGGTGGAGGTGCGCCCCATTACAAATCTCAGGGCAGAGCAAGCGGTGACGTTCTTCACCGACATCATCCATCGCTTTGGAGTGCCAAACTCCATCATCGGCGACAATGGGTCCCGGTTCACGGGCGAGGGAAATTCTTGGAGTTCTGCGACAAGTTCCACATCCGTGTGGATTGGGCAGTTGTGGCACACCCGCAGACTAACGGCCAAGTAGAGCGTGCCAACGGCATGATCCTACAAGGCCTTAAGCCTAGAATTTTCGATCAGCTAAACAAATCTGGTCGGAAATGGCTCCAAGAGTTACCAGCAGTCGTGTGGAGCCTAAGGACCACCCCAAGCAGAGCCACCGGGTTCACCCCGTTTTTCCTAGTCCATGGCGCGGAGGCCGTCCTCCCCACGGACCTAGAATACGGGTCGCCCAGGGTTCGAGGCTACGACGAGGCCGCCAACCGGCCGAGCCCGCGAGGGACTCGGCTGGACCAGCTGGATGAGGCACGCCTCGTGGCCTTGATGCACTCCGCGAGGTATCAACAATCCCTCAGGCGCTACCAAGCACGCAAGATACGCCGACGGGACTTCAGCGAAGGGGATTTGGTCCTAAGGCTACGCCAAGACAACCGAGGACGCCACAAGCTATCGCTTCCATGGGAGGGACCCTACGTCGTGGTGAAGGTACTCAAGCCCGGCACGTACAAGCTGGCCAACGAGGACGGCGAAGAGCTCACCAACACTTGGAACATCCAACAACTACGTCGCTTCTACCCCTAGCAAGGATTTCCAAGCACTTTGTTGTAAAAATCACATGACCAACGCCCCAGTTGGTGCCAACCATGTAAAGGTCATAAGTCTAATGCAAAGGGCAACTCGGCTTTCCCCCGAAACCCAAGTTACCCTCGGGGGCTACTACGGGGGGCATCCCCCCCAAAATAGTCCCATTTTCGCGCAAAAACGAAACAACTCATGCGCGCTAAGTTTGTTTTCTACTTCGGCCTCGAGCAACGGTTCGAACAGGGCGTGGGCAGCCTAGCGGAAGGAGCGCACGAGCCAGAGATAGCCTACGCCTCCGTGAGGATACGGCCCTCCTCTCTCGCCTCCAACCCAGCAAGCCACCCACGAAAATGGAACTCCCCTAACTAGAATCTACTCAGGAAGAAGGAGAAACAAAAAGGCGCAATAAACATAAAACTTCACTTCACATTGGCAAATGTTTACGGCAAGAACAATCTGTTTATTTACAAGGGCCGCGTGGCCAGAGTACTGATGCACAAACAAAAACGGGCCTAGCGCCCAACTGTCTTCAGGCGGGAGGAGCGGCGGCGTCAGCAGCGTTCGGGAAGAGGAACTCCTCGAAGGCTTCAGCGAGTGACCCGGCGGCGTCGGCGGCGAGCGCGTCCACGCGCTCCATCGCCACCTCGTCCTCAACACCCTCGGGGACGACGTAGCCCTCCGCCAGCGCCTCGAAGTTAACCTCGTAGTGGGACCGCACCACCCCGAGGGCCTTCTGGACGCCAAGATGAAGCGCTCGGCGCACGCGCCGGTGACGTGGCCGCCAAGGGCGCACGGGCGGGCGGCCGGCCGAGCTCCCCGCCCGCGCCTCGCCCTCCTCCACGGCCGGCGGTCTCGAGGGCCGCATTGCGCGCCTCTGCGGCTCTGCTCGGAGGAGTTGTAGGAGGTCTGCAGCGCCTCGGCCCGCTCAGCCGCGTGCCCTAGCACGGTGCGCAAGCCTGGAGTCGCCAAGACAAAAAAGAAATCAGAAAAAGGATGCGAACCCTCTAAGGGAAAACCAGCGAAATAGGAGTCGAAAAGTGGCTTACCTTCGACTTGCTTCCGCTCCACCTCGAAGGCGCGACGCCCGGCCTCGACCGTCTGCTCGAGGCCCCTGATGGCCTCTCCCGCTGCACGGAGGGCCAGCTCCTGGCCCGCGCTCGTGATGCTGAGCACCATCAGCTCGCCCTCGACCTCGGAGAACTTGGCGTTCGGTCCTCCGGCGACATGCGTCGCCTCGCGGCGGCGCGCTCCGCTCCAGGGCCGACCGAGCATCGGCAAGGGCGGCCTGCTCCTGCTGGAGCCGCCCTTCTGCTCCTTGACGGGCTGTGCGCTCCTGCAGGAGCTAGTCCTCAGCAACGGCGAGCACCACGATCGTGGCGTCGAGGGCGGCCTTCAAGTAGTCGGCCTCCTTGGCCCTTTGCGCGAGCGCGCGCGCGCGCTCCTCGGCCCCCGACGGCCGCCGCGCTGCGCCCCCTCGAGCGACGAGCGGAGCCCCCGGTTCTCGGCCGGCGGACGCTGGCCACCTCCGCCTCCCAGTTAGCCGCCAGGGTGCGCGTGTTCTCCAGGTCCGCCCTCGCCCGCTGCAGCGCCTCGTCCCGATCGATGAGGGCCGCGCAGACCCGCTCGAGGCTGGAGGGGTGCGCCGGGTCCTGCCTTGTGCTCTCGTGGAGTTGATCGCGCAAGGCCACGGCCCGGTACGATAGCCAGCCGTCCGGGGTCCTGAGGGCGTCGGCGAGCGCATCAAAGGCGTCGCACCGCTCCCGGAGCTGATGGAGCTCGGCGGTCACCTGATCGAAGGCGCCGTACTTCTCGCGGGCGCGGTGCTCGAGCTCCTGTCACCAACAAGTCAAGACCCATAAGCATCAAGCCACGAAAAGTGCGCGCAAAGACGAGGAAAAAGGAAAAGCAAACAAGGACAACTCACCTGGAAGACGCGCCACGCGGGGCCGCCGTGGATCCTCAGCGCCTCGTTCAACACCCGGTTGAGCGCGGCGCCGTGGCTGCGGAGCTCTCCCCAGAGCTCCTGCTCCCCCTGGGCGTCGGCGAACGCAGGCGGGTCGCCAGCGATCCCCTCCACCTAGGCGGAGTGGCCGGCGCGGGAAGACGAGGCCTCGGCGCCGAGCCCTCGCCCCCCGCCACCATGTGGCCCTCGCGCCGCCTCACGAGGGCCCCCTCTCGGGACTGCGGGGAGAGCGTGGGGAAGCTCGCCCACCGATCCCACCGGGCGGCGGGGAGTCGTCGTGCGGGATATCCACCACCACCGCCCGGGAACCGCCGGCGGGCGCCCGCCCCTCGCGCCGCCTCCGCCGGCGCCTCCACTTGCGCCTCCATAGCCGCGGGCGCCCGACCGCGCGCCGCGGCCACCGCTTCCGGCCGCGCCTCCGCGACCGCGGGCGCCCGACCGCCCTCCTCGGCCACGCGCCGCCCGCTGCCTCTGCCGCGGCCGGCGCCACGGACCGCGCCTCCGTCGCGGCGCCACCGCGGCCGCATCTCCACCACGGCCGTCGCCGCGGGGGCCGCGTCTCCGCCACGACCGGCGCCCGCCGCTCCTCGACGACCGCCGGGCGCACCGCGGCGGGCCGATCCGCCGGCCGAGGCCTCGAGGCCTCGGCCCGCGCCTCGCGAGCTCTCGCCCGCCACCGCCACGGTGCTCGCCCCCGCCCGCGGCGCCCTCGACGAGCGCCGCCGGGTGGGAACGGACGCGTCCGCCCTCAGCACCTTAGCCGGCGCGAGGGGAGGCACGGTTGGCACCACCCTGCACGAGCACAAGCAAAAAATCAGAACGCCCGGGCACCAAAAAACCAAACCCCGCAAAAGAACGAGCCCCTTACCTCGAAGAGGAGAAGGCGCGCTTCCTCTTCCTTGAGGCCTCGGTGGATGAGGCCGGCGCGGCCGGCGCGCCCGTCGCCGTGCCTCCCCGACATCTCCGCGCGCGCGCGCCCGCGCGGCGCGCGCGCGGCCCTCCGCGGCTCGCGCCGCTCCCGTTGTCGATTGCACGGCGGCGGGGAGCCGCTGCGCCCGCCCCGGCGATGCCGCCCTTGCCGCCGGAGCCGGCTCCCGGCGACGGGGGTGCGGGCTCCCACCTATCGAGAGGGGCCTCGCCCCCCGGCTTCTTCCTCTTCGTCCTCCTCCGAGGACGAGTACTCCCTCGGTCCTCGGGGAGGAAAGCCCCGGCTCCTCGCGCCGCCGGTACTCCTCTCTCCGCCGCTCGCGGCGCTCGCGGTGCCGCCTCGCGCGCTCCCTCTTGCGCGCCGCCCGCTCCCGCTCCCGTTCGCTGCGCCGCCCGGCCGAGCGCGCGGGGAGTCGGGGGGGGTGGGCGGAACGGACTTCGCGGCGGCGAAGGTCACCGGTGGCGGCAAGAACGTCAAGGGGGCGTCGGGGGCCGAGAGACAACACCAAGAACAAAAACAAGGCTAAGAATCATACTCACCCGGCGGGCGGTGGGGGAGCATCTCGAGGTCCCACGGGGACCGATCCCGGCGCAACATCCGGGTGTCGACGGCGTTCCGCGCCGGGGTGAGCGCATACCCCCGCTCGAGGGGGGGTTGGGGAGCATCCGCGACCCCGCTAGCGCGATGGGGTCCGCCTCCTCCGGTCATCTCGTAGATGCCGAGCGGCCTCTCCATCGAGGCATGACCCGCCGGTGGTGGATGAAGGCGAGGACGCCCGCCGCGGTCGGCCCGCGCGTCGCCGGAGTTCTTCGGGGCGGCCAAGAGTGAGTCCGGCCGCCTCCGATGCCGAGCCATGGACACCCCGTGGCCCCGGGGAGTTGGGCTTCTCCCGCACCGGACCGGTGTAGGGGGGGAGGCCGGGCTCGGCGTTGCGCGGTAGAACCATCCCCGCTCCCGGCCCGGCGTTGTTCGTCGTCATGGTGCAGGGGATGTAGTCGTCCTTGAACTGCGCCCGCAGGGCGAGCGACATCCCGCCGGCGCGCACCGCGCGGCGGGTCCTCTGCTCCGTCGTGGGCTGCGTGAAGAGCTCCGCGCGGAAGAGGTGTATCCAGAGCTCCCAGTTGACTGGGATCCCTAGATACCCCTCGCAGACGCCCACGAACGTGGCCGCCTGCGAAATCGCGTTCGGCGCGAAGTTATGCAACTCCACGCCGTAGCGGTGGCACAGCGCCCGCATGAAGCGGCTCGCCGGCGCGGCGGCCGCGCTCATGGAAGCGGATGAAGCTCACCACGTAGCCTTCTGGCGGGTTGGGCGCGTGGTCCCCCGCCGGCGGCACGATCCACTCCGCCGGCCGGCCCTCCGCGTTCGCCGCCAGGCGGCCGGCGGAGACCAGCTCGCCAAGGGCCAGCCGGGTCACCGTCGACCGCTCCCAGGCGTACGGGTCGAGGATCGTGAGGGGCGGGAGCGGCGCCATGAGAAAGGACGAGGGACGCGAGAGAGGAGGACAAGAAGAAGGAGAAGAGCTCTAATGGCGAAGGCGCGTGGTGGCAAGAGCAAAACGAAGGCGGGAAGCACAGGGGGCGAGAACGGCAGAGCGCTAAGGTAAAAAACCGCCGTTTTCCCTCCCCTCAGATTTATAAGCCGCGGGCGTGCTCTCCGGGGCGGACGTCCGCGCGCGCGTGCTTGCGGGGAATCTTTTCTCTCGCCGATGGGCGGGCCCCACCACGACCGCGGCGGCCACGCCACCGCGAACGAGGCCATCATCACGGCGAGAGAATAGCAAGGGCCGTGGCGGGCGGTCACGTCCGCCCGCCCACGCCGCCCACTACGCGCGCGGCGCGGCGCCTAAAAAGGCGGCGCCCGCGACGCAAAACCGCAGCCTCTGCGTGGAGCATTTAATGGCCGGTTCCTTGCGAAGTAAGGAGAACCCTCGAGCAGCACGGGCTCCCGGCTTGGGAAAATGTCAACCCTCGAAAGGGTACGGGCGTGAGAAGGTCGCCTCGGGGCCCGTTTGAAACAAAACGAGGCACCGCAAAGCACCCATGCCACGCCGTATGCGATCGGCGCCTCAAGGGCCGGCTCGCCCGGGCCCCTCGAAGGAGCGCGGATGCCGGGGCGGGAGCGCTCGGCCCGCCGCCCCGCACCACTTTGCGATCGGCGCCTCGAGGGGCCGGCTCGCCCGAGCCCCTCGAAGGAGCGCGGATGCCGGCGCGGGAGCGCTCGGCCGCCGCGCCGCACCACTTTACTGCGATCGGCGCCTCGAGGGCCGGCTCGCCCGGGCCCCTCGAAGGAGCGCGATGCCGGGCCGGGAGCGCTCGGCCGCCGCCCCGCACCACTTAACCGATCGGCGCCTCGAGGGCCGGCTCGCCCGGGCCCCTTGATGGTTCGCGGATGCCGGGCGGGAGCGCTCGGCCCGCCGCCCCGCACGGCCCTGCGATCGAGAGGTTCGAAGCCCGACCCTCGATGGGTTCGAACGGGCGCCCCGGATCACCGGAGTCGGGGACGACGAGGGCACGCACATTTGAGCCGTTCCTTGAGCCCTCGCCGGCTCGAGGGTGCCCCACATGTCGTGTTCGAGAGCCGGCGAGGGAAGCTAGCGGGGGGATCCCACCGAGGGAGAGCTTTCGCGCCCTCGGTCCCTAGCGAACGGGACCGAGCCCCACCCGGCAAACCCACGCAAGCGCTTCAATGGACGTGTCTGCGGACCACGCGGCCTACCCTTATCGAACGGGGCATGGGCGTCCACTCGAACCACCCACTAACGGCTCGACGAGGAATCCGCAAGTCGCGACCCGACCGATGGGGGGTTGCGGAAACCTCACCCTCCGTCCCATGGAGGGACGGCGAGGGCGCGTTAAAAGACAAGTCGTAAAGCTCTACTCGATCGCCTTGAATGGGCCCGAGCTCGGGGGCTTGACGCACGGCTACACCTCCCGGATTGCACCCGCCGGGGATAATGCCGGCGGCGCGTGCGTCACCGAAGCCGGGCCGAGACATTGCCGACGCCGGTTGAAACATGTACCACGCCCTTCGTCCAAGTCTCGTGGACAACCCTTACGGGGAGCGCCTATGCTCTGCGGGGCTCGGGGGCTAGACCCGCGGGTCCGCTGACGCGGCCCCACGGAAAGCGTTCGCAAGACCAGGAGGGAAGAACGTCCTATCAGTAGGTTCCAGCATCAGTGGGAGCCTCAATGGCAAACCCACAGATGCTCGGGGGCTACTGTCGGGGACAGCCCTAGGGGTCCCCTTAAACGACTGGGAAATCCCCACTTAAAACCCGCAACAAAGCCAAAGCCAAACACGCCTTACTTAACCATGCAGGGCATAACCCACGCCACGAAGGCCCCAGCGGCCCATAAGGCGGCCCATAAGGCGGCCCACTCGAAGATCCCCTCGAGCAGGCTCCGCCTCGCTCGAGGGCGTGTGCCCCCCTCGGGCGGGCTCCGCCCGTTCGAGGGGGGCGCGCTTACCTCGGCGAGGCTCCGCCTCGCTCGAGGGTCCGCTCCGCCCTCGAACAGGGCCCGCCTCGCTCGAGGGCACTCCGCACGCGCGCGCCTACTCCCGTACGCGGGCATTTAATGCCCTGACATCGGCGGGACGGCGCCATCATGCGCCGGGGCTCGCGCCCGGTGCCGCCGCACCAACTCCCCAGGAGGGAGCCCATCCCCACCACCGTGGGGGGGGGGGGGGGGGGGCGTGCGGCGCGGCCGGTGCCGATCCGTGACGCGCCGTGCCGCCGCTCCGGTACGGCTAACGCGCCGAGCCCTTGAAGGGGGACCGGCCGCACCCTCGATTTGCTTTTCTTGTGACCTTACGGGGGTTAGGTGGAGGCGCTAGGCCGGTGGGGGACGCCATCCCCGCCACCGTTAACGGTATGGCCGCCGCCCCCGCCGCACGGGCGCACGCCGGACACCGTGGCAACAACTCCGGACCGTGAAGCGTGCGGGAACGGGACGCCACCTTACCTGCCGCTGTGCCTCGTACGGACCGACGTCAGCAACTCCCTCGAGCCTATCTGAAGACATCACAGCTGCCCGCCGCTCTTCTACCTTCGAAGCCGCCACTGTTCGGGTACAAGATATGCCATGATGGCCGGGTCGCTGCAAGGATCGCCTGGGCGGCCGCCTACTCTACAGCATAGCACATCACGCTCCCTCACGTAGCTAAATAGCGCGGCACACATGTGATTCTCTCTCTCCTTGGTCTATAAAAGGAGGACGAACCCCCTTGCCGCAGGGGACAGAAAAAACAACAGAACCCAACAGAATACAACACGAGACAGGCTGCTCCACGCACTTGCTCTCCAATTCTCCCACAACATCTTCAGCCATTACACCAGGGACTTGGGAGCCACGCTTCCTCTCCCGCCTTGCCGGTAGCAGCCCCACTACGAGGCACCCCCGGTCTTGAGCAATATAGTGCATTGAGCACACCACTGCTGGACGTACGACCCCTCGGCCGGAACCAGGATAAACTTTGTGTCTCTTATTGCTTAGCATCGACCATTGAGGGATAGATCTTGGCGCTTATTACTGGTTAATGTCGGGACCACATTCCGCACCGACAGTCGGTTTCACAACTCTGTGAGAAAGGCTACAATTGTCTCTTTACTCATGAGGGTGTGGTCGTCTCTAGAAGGGAGGATTCCTCTATTGTCTTTGCGGGTCACCTACGGGGAAAGCATTACTATGTGGATTTCACAAAAGTGAAGGTGGACCCTAAGGCTTGCTTAGTGGCAAAATCTGACTTGGGTTGGCTATGGCATCATCGACTAGCCCATGTTGGCATGAGGAACTTGGCCAAACTCCAAAAAGACGAGCACATCCTAGGACTAACAAATGTTGTTTTTGAGAAAGACAGGTTGTGTAGTGCTTGTCAATCCGGGAAGCAAGTTGGAGCTCATCATCCTGCCAAGAACATCCTATCTTCATCAAGACCGATGAAGCTACTACACATGGATTTGTTTGGACCAATTGCCTACATAAGCATTGGTGGTGACAAATATGGTCTAGTAATTGTTGATGACTTTTCCCGTTTCACTTGGGTATTCTTTTTGCAAGATAAGAGTGAAGCCAAGGGAGTAGTCAAGAAGTTCATTAGGAGAGTTCAAAATGAGTTCGAGCTAAAGGTCAAGAACATAAGAAGTGACAATGGCTCGGAGTTTAGGAACACTCAAGTTGAGGAGTTCCTAGATTAAGAAGGCATCAAGCATGAACTTTCCGCTGCATATACGCCTCAACAAAATTGCGTCGTTGAGAGGAAGAACCGGCCATTGATTGAAGCAGCAAGGACACTGCTTGATGAATACAAGACTCCGAACTCATTTTGGGCGGAAGCCATCAACACCGCATGCCATGCCGCCAACCGCCTCTACCTCCTCAAGTACTTGAACAAGACTCCCTACGAGATCATCACTGGTAAAAAGCCTTGTGTGCACTACTTTAGGGTCTTTGGGTGTAAGTGTTTCATACTTAACAAGAAATCCAAAGCCTCAAAGTTTGCATCCAAGGTTGATGAAGGTTTTCTCATTGGTTATGGAACTAACAAACATGCCTATCGTGTTTTCAACAAAACCACCAGTTGTGTTGAGACCACGGTAGACATGAAATTTGATGAATCCAATTGTCGTATGGACCTCCCTGGGCCCACTACCTCGGTGGGTACCAGGACCGACTACTCGGTGGGCCCCTGGGACTACCCGACTTGTGCCGCACGGTACCTGATGGTGTGAGGCGCAAGGACTACGGTGGAGAAGTACTCGGATAGGAAGCTATACATACCATGTACTGTGTAGAGGACTCCTAGACGTACACGACTAGTACTCTCTCCCTAAACCGACCTGTAACGCTGCCTCCCGGACTATATAAGGTGAGGCAGGGACCTTTCTCTCTGAGATTACGCATCATCTTGTAATCACATCCAATCAATCCAGAGCCACGCAGCATATAGGACGTAGGGTATTACGCACCTCGCGGCCTGAACCTGTCTAAATTGTGTGCCACGTGTCTCTTCCTTCGAGTTACCGATCTCGGCGAGGCCACATTCATCTACCTCGGGTACTCCCCTTGGTAGGTTGCTGGTCTAAAACACTAACGACCGGTGCGCCGGGTAGGGGATCTCGCCGAAGATCATATGGCAAACTCGACGGCTTCCATCTTCATCAAGCCAACTGTCGCCTTCAATCGCGGCGACACCTTCGTCTTCGGCTCCCCGGGTGCCGCACCGCTGACGGTGCCGGATCCTTCCAGCGCCGCCTCACCATGCCACCCAACCTGAAGACTGGCCTCGTGATGCTTCCCGAAGTAGTCACGGGCGATCTCGCCGGAAAATTCGGCGAAATTTTGCTCTACAACCAGCACGCGGACTTCGAGCTTGGATCCGACTCCAACTTGAACTCGACGTCACCATGGGCCATCGCATGTGAGCCAGCTATCGAGCCATCGTGTGCGGACTCCCCACTCCATGAGCACTTCCCATACGGCCTCTGCATCGCTAGCAAGGCCCACGCGAAGGCTCTCTCCGCACGGCGGGCTGGGAAAGAGATCGCCTCTGTGTACGACTCAGACTCCGACCCCATCTCCGGCTACTACTCGGACTCCTCTTACGAGTTCGACTTCGGAGCGGACCCGGATGAGCCCGAGTCCGAGACCAACACGATGGAACAACCACTGTTAGGACCTGCCTCCGGCCTGATTATAACATCTACACCCGCCGGCAGATTCGTCTACTGGCCAGACCGCAAGCTCGCAGACCTGACAGACGAGAACTCACGCTGCGTCGCCTACCTCGACTCACTTCCGTTCCAAGAGGGAACACCGCTAGCTCCAACTGAGGAGCACACCCCGACAGAGGTGGCAACCAGTGACTCCAGCCTTGGCTCTCCTGATCGGCAAGTCTTCATGACTACCAACGAGATGCCGAGACCCTCGGGGACAGTCCCTGACCGATATCTCGAGGATATCTCAGCGGACGAGTTGTCCACCAACGCACCCGTCGACGAGACTGACGCCAACAGGGACGCTCGACGTGAACGCAACAGAAAGCGGAACAAACGACGCTGACGTCTCCGCAAGTCCCTTCCCATCCGGAACCTCGCAGAAGCCCTCGACCAGGTCGAGAGCCGGGTACACACTACCCCAGAGCAATGCCTCATGTCTATCACTACGATAGCACGTCAGGCTCAGGGGATGCGCACAGGAGAAGTCATCGCCAAGCTCGCGAAGGACGCCTACTTCATGCGAGTTGACAACAGGGTCACTCAAGTACCCCCCGTCAGGAACCGCCAGCAAGACAACGAAGCCACAAGTCGCAGTGCGGACATCGGTCGCAATCGTACTCGAGGGGAGCTACCGGCCAACCCCAACCGTACCGGGCATCGGCCGGTGGACCCTCTCATGGTGGCAACAGCGCTGGCGGCGCCAGCGGCATCCATGAGATCATCCCTCACCGTGATCCTGGAGGCGGAGGCAGTGACGGCGGGATCTCCAACCATGGGGCTGGCAGGAGAGCCGGGGGCAGAGGCGACCGTGGCGGCCGAGGTCACGCGAACAGCCACGCCTCCGGAGCTTCACGTGGCGGTTTCGACACCCGCCAGAAGATCGAAGAACTTCGGCGCAAGAAGTCCTCCACGGCAGGCGACAACGATGGCTTCCCCGCCTTCTCTGCACGGCTTCGCAACCTACTTCTCCCGGAGAAATTCAAGCCTCTGGGGATCACCAAGTACGACGAGAAGCAGGATCCAGTGCAGTGGCTCAGATGCTATGCCCTCTCCATCGAGAACGCTGATGGCAATAACGACACGAAGTGCCTCTACTTCCCCTTTTGTCTGGATCAAGCCCCGCTTACATGGCTTGAGTCACTCGAGAAGTACTCGATCGACAATTGGGACCAGCTTAAGGAACAGTTCACTAGCAACTTCGCGGGCGCTATGGGTCGCTCGGGTACTCGCATGGACCTGGCAATGGTGAAGCAGGAACAGGGCGAGACCCTTCGCAAGTACATGCGGCGCTTCTTCGACAAGTGCGCCACCGTAGTCGATGTCTCTGACAAGGAGGTCATCGACCTCTTCCAAGACGGTCTCTACCACCGTCGCACCTTCGAAGACTTCGGTCGTCGCCGCTCGAGCTCCATCACTCACCTCAAGGACATGATCACCTCCTGGACATGATCACCTTCGAAGACCTCCTGGTGACATCGGTCAGACCGGTGGACAGAGCCGGTCAGGCCGGTGGCTACAACAGCCGCACAACAAATGTTCCAGAAAGCCTCAGTGACTTCTCTAGGCCCTGGAACAAAAACACCCCCAAAACACAACCTGCACGAAAAGAAAACCCTACACAAAACCTAACAAAACAACTCCAAACAGACCAAGAACTGACCAGCAGCACCAAGACCCAAAGACACACGAGTCAAGCAGTTCACCCGAGGCAAATCCTACAAGTGACTCACACCGGTTAGACCGGTCAAGAGCACCGGTCAGACCGGTGTAGCCTGGGCAGCTCGGGATGAACAGCACCCGCGGGTCAACTCCTCCAAATCCAAACCTCGATCTCCTGAATCGCTCCATGGACTTGAACAAGACCTTGGGGATGATAGGAACACCTCATGAGGAGTCCATAGCCAAGATTTTGTCCACAAAAACTTGCCAAATCAAGAGGAATCGAAGAAATCCCGCCAAGAATTCCTCTAACCCTAGAACATCGAAAACCCCAAAATCCAGCCCCATAACTCACGGATTTGGGAGGGGAATCACAGACCAAAGAACCACGAAGGTTTCCCACAAATTTCCACCATCAAATCCCCAAGAGCAAGGTCTCGAAAACACCCCAAGAATACCACCAAGAGAGGGCTCCGAGAATCACCACCAAGAACAACCGGAAATAACACAACAAGGCCTTGAGGAACCACGCCGAATCATCTATACATACCAAGAAGGTTCATACAAGGTCTAGCTTGCCACCCGGTCATCCAACCCTCTCACAAGATCTCCCCATGAAGCTCTCAAGCTAGTCCTATGGAAATCCTAAGAAAATAGGAAGGGAAAATAGGAAAGCAAATGAACTAGGGTTCCAAGAGAGTTGGCTTCCATCCTCTCACCTTCCTATTTCCCCTTCCTATTTTCTTAGGATTTCCATAGGACTAGCTTGATAGCTTCATGGTGAGATCTTGTTGAGAGGATTGGATGATCGGGCGGCAAGCTAGACCTTGTGTGAACCTTTGTGGCATGTATAGATGATTTGGCATGGTTCCTCAAGGCCTTGTTGTGTTGTTTCCGGTTGTTCTTGGTGGTGATTTTCGGAGCCCTTTGTTGGTGTTTTTCTTGGGTTGTTTTCGGGACCTTTCTCTTGGAAATTTGATGGGGGAAATTTGTGGGAACCCTTCGTGGTTCTTTGGGTTGTGATTCCCCTCCCAAATCCGTGAGTAAAGGGGCTCGATTTTGGGGTTTTCTGAGTTCTAGGGTTAGATGTGTTCTTGGCGGGATTTCTTCGATTCCTCCTTTTTGGACAAGTTTTGGTGGGATTAAACTTGGCTATGGATTCCTCATGAGGTGTTCCTATTATCCCCAAAGTTTTGTTCAAGTCCGTGGAGCGGTTCGGGAGATCGAGGTTTGGATTTGGGGGAGTTGACCCGCGGGTGCTGTTCATCCCGAGTCGCCTGTGCCTACACCAGTATGACTGGTGCTCTTGACCGGTCTGAACGGTGCAACCCTCGGTGGGTTTTGCTCGGGTGAACGTCTGGGTGTGTTCGCTGTTGTCCTGTGTTGGAGCTGTTTGGAGTTTGGGTCTGTTTGGAGGTCGGTTGGCCTGTTTGGTGCTTTGGGGGCTTTCAGGCTGTGACCGGTCTGACCGGTGTGTCTAACCGGTTTGACCGGTGTGGAGCAACTTAGTGGAAGTTGCCTAGTTTCACCAGCAGGGACTGGTCTGACCGGTGGTGCTCACCGGTCTGACCGGTGCTGGTCAGTGGACTCGGGATTTGGTGTTCCGCTGCGTTCTCGGGTCAGAAGGTTGTGTGTTGGTTCCTAGGTCCAGTAGCACTGCAGTGGCTACGTAGGCTTGGCCAACTTGGGTAGTGAGTTGGAGACGTGTGTTGGAAGCTGTGTTCATCTTGTTGGAGTTTCCATCTCCTTCGAGAAGAATTTTTATCAGCTCCCATTCACTCCCCCCCTCTCTGGTTCGCCGTATCGGTCCTTCAAGTGGTATCAGAGCCGATTATGGTCTTTATTGACTCTAACCAGTCTAAGATCCAAGGATGGCGTACCAGGAATGGGGTTCGGGTCCTCCACACTTCGATGGCAAGAACTACCAGATGTGGAGTAAGCGGATGGGTGCGTTCCTCCGCGGAAAGGGTCGGATCTTTTGGGATGTCACGGTGGACACGAGACTATGTCCGGCCGATGGACTTCCTCGCTCCAAGATCGAGGGACGGATTCGACGCCAACAATAAGGTGGTCGACTACTTGTTTTGTGCTTTGTGTCGGCTCGAGTTCGATCGGGTGCACACCGAGCACTTGGCTTGTAGAATTTGGACGGTGCTGAAAGAGGCTCATGTTGGGAATGCCCAGGTTCAGGCACGGATGTATGTGACCTACCGGAGAGAGTACGAGAACTTCACTCATGTCCCTGGTGAGTCCATCGATGCCTTGTTTCAGAGGTTCACAGTGGTTGTGAACAACATGAGGGCCAATGTGGACGTGCTCCCGTACGATGATCATGATAGAGCGGTCAAGCTCTTACACTCTTTGGACCGTACGATTTGGGGCGGAAAGTTCGAGGCTATTGTGGAGTCAGAGAAGTATGTCACTCGACGGTGAACGAGCGGTTCTCGAAGCTCAAGTCGGCCGATGTGGATAGGGGCATGACCGCCAAGCTCGAGGGCCTGACTGATTCCTATAGTCTTGCCCTCGTTGGTGGTTCGAAAGGACAGGCTAACACTAACCCATCCACCAGGATGTTCTCTTTGTCCTCTTTGATGTCTATGCCAGATGAGGAGTTCGATGTGCTTGGAGAGGACGAGCTGGCACTGCTGACGAGGAGGTTCGAGAGGCTCCATGAGAACCGGGTGAACATGAGGAGGAACACGAGGACATGCTTCCAGTGCGGCAAGCCGAGACACTTCGTCGCCGACTGCCCGGAGAAGGTAGAGAACAAGGACGGCTACAAGCACAAGTCGAGGATGGATGGCAAGCACAGGTCGAGGCGCGACCACAAGAGCAAGCATAAGAACAAGTACAAGGACGAGCGACGATCGAGGAAGAAGGAGAGCCGAGGCAAGGCCCGAGAGATGGTTGGAGCGAGCAACATCGACTCCAGTTCCGCGTACTCCACCTCGAGCTCGAGCAGCAGTGAAGATGAAGGTGATCGTCGCAAGAGAAAGAAGTCATCCAAGAACCTGAGCGGGCTGAGCTGCTTCACGAGAGATGGCTTCTGCACCATGGCGCTGAGCTCCGGCAGCAAGAAGAGCACACAGAGTGACTCGGACTCTGATTCCGACGACGAGGTGCGTGATGAACTCCCCTTTTTGCGCCAAGAGAATGAGAGGCTTGGCTCTTTGCTTGATAACCATGATGACATGCTTAGAGAGGCTAAGAAAATGAGAAAAGAGCTTAGGGCTTCACTCGAGGATGCTAGGACTAGAGTGGCTGAGCTAGAAACACAGGTGCTTGATAGCAAGCTTGAGATTGATTCCCTTAAGTCTAGCCCTGTTGTTTCGGGAGGTTGATTGTGCTGATTGCTCCATTTTTCTTGCTGATCTTGCTTTGTTTAAGGAGAAGCATGCCTCCAAGTGTGAGGAACTAGATGTGCTTAGGGTTGAAGTGGCTGAGCTTAAGTCTAGACCTGCTTTGCTAGGAGCTTGCACTTCTTGCCCTATTTTGCATGCTAAGATTGATGAGATGCATGCTTACACTAGTTCTCTTGAGGCTAAGCTGAAAAAACCCATGCCTACATCATTCTCTACCTGTGAAACGCATGCTTTGAAGAATTTGGAACTTGCACATTATGTTGATCGTTTGCAGAATGAGAATGATGAGCTGAGAAAGTTGATGGGTTGGTTTTCTGGTCATGAGACTCAGTTGAGGATGATGATCGAGGCATTTAAGAGGTAGGATGGTGAGGGACTTGGGGCAAACAAGGTTGGTGAGGGAAGTGGAGAGAATATCCCAGAGCCACCAAAAACCCACCACAAAAATGATTTCCCCCCAAAACCTAACCATCTTTGGAACCGACTAGACACAACCCCAGCTCCACCCGTGTTTCCTACACCCACAAATGATCTCCAAAAGCCTATCAAGTTTGTGAGCACTTCGGGGAAAGTGTTCTTTGGGAAGGAAAGTGAGAAGGCTAGTGAAGGGATGCGGTGGAGGAGTTGAGTGGAGAGAAACCAAGTGAGCGACCACAACCCAAGCCTAAGCCTAAGCTTGTGAGGTTCCATTGTGGCTATTGTGGGAAAGATGTCCATAAGGATGAGTTTTGCTTCCGGAGGAAGCGAGAGGAGAGAATGGCAAAGGAGTGGGCTAACAAGGACAAGTACCACCCTTTCAATGGTGTACTTGAGCCTCGTGTGCAGATGCCCAGGGCCAAGGCGAATGTGAGGACAGTTCGGGCTTGGGGAGAGCGGAAGGTCGTTGGAGGTGCTCGTCTGTCCGGGCTACACCCCGGTCGGACGCGGTGTGGGGCACCGGTCAGACCAGTGCAGGCCTGGACAGGAAGCGGTTTGGGTTTCGTGCTCGTACAGGTGCGAGGGTTGTTTCTGGAGGTCGTGGTTCTAGTGGTTGGGCTGGAGAGTTTGCAGGTGGTCAGGTGGCTAGGCATTCTCCCCTTCGAGTTCACTACGGGGATGGGAGGAGTCGAAACTTTGAGAAGTAGAGGAGGGATGTTCCACGGGCTTTCTTTCGTGGTTTTGGTCCTCCTCCAGGCAGAGAGGGGTGGTTCCCTCAGGGTGGTTACCGTGGTGGTGTTCGTGGAGGTAGCTTTGGTAGGAGAGATGCCTTGGTTTGTGCTAACCCCACTTTCGAGCAAATGGCTCGGCACTGGTTTTGCTCTTTTGGTACTAACCCAGTGCTGAGTCCTTTGTTCGCTCACGTGCTCATTTTTGAATTTCAGGTGGGAGACTTGAAGAACATTTGGTTGATTGACTCCGGTTGCTTGAGGCATATGACTGGAGACATGGGGTGGTTCTCAAGTCTCGTCCCGGTGGTGACAAGGAGGTACATCACTTTTGGGGACAATGGGCATGGGCGTGTGCTTTTAGAAGGTGAGATAAAAGTGAGTGACAAAATCAATCTGAGGCGTGTCGCTCTTGTTCAATTGTTGGGGTACAATTTGCTTTCTGTGTCCCAGCTGTTGGATGAGGGTTTTGAGGTGTTGTTTCGACCAGGTGGTTCTCGGATTTTGGACTCTCGAGGGGACCTTGTCTGTATTGTCGTTCCCGAGGGTCAGGTGTTTCGTGCTGATTTTCTCAGTCTTCGGGTGTGGAGCGTTGTTTCTTGGCTGGTTCTTCGAGTGAGTTGTGGAAGTGGCATAGGAAGTTGGGTCACTTGAGCTTTGACCTTTTGTCTCGCTTGAGTAAACTCAATTTGGTCTGATGATTGCCACGGTTGAGGCTTGAGAAAGAGTTGGTTTGTGAGCCGTGTAGGCATGCCAAGATGGTAGCCTCTTCTTACCCGCCTCTCACCGATGTGATGACTAAGCATCCATGCGAGCTGCTCCATATGGACCTTGTTGGCCCAGCTCGTGTGCGATCTGCGGGTGGGAAGTGGTATGTCCTTGTTGTGGTGGACGACTATTCTCGGTATGCGTGGGTGTTCTTTCTCGAGGATAAGGGGGAGACGTTTGGTTTTGTTCGGGATCTAGTCTTGAGGTTGAGGAACGAGAGGCACGGAGATGCCATACGAGCTATCCGCAGTGATAATGGCTCAGAATTCAGAAACTCTCGTTTTGAAACCTTTTGCCATGACTTGGGTCTTGAGCACCAGTTTTCTAGTCCGTATACGCCTCCCCAGAATGGTGTTGTGGAAAGGAAGAACGGGACCTTGTGCGAGATGGCTCGGACGATGCTTGATGAGCATAGGACTCTGAGAATGTATTGGGCTGAGGCGGTGAATACCGCGTGCTATGTGTCAAACAAGATCTACCTCAGAGTGCACAAGAAGAAAACATGCTATGAGTTGATTCATGATCGCACACCCAAGGTGAGTCACTTCCATGTCTTTGGGTGCAAATGCTTTATTCTGAAGAAAAGGAAGAAGTTGGATAAGTTTGAGGCTAGGTCTGTCGATGGTATTTTTGGTTATGCATCTCATTCTAGAGCATATCATGTGCTCAATCTTGAAACTAACCAAATCGTGGAGACTTGCGAGGTAACCTTCGACGAGACACAACCACGTAGTCAGCTTGTCTTTGAGTGTACAGGTGTTGATGAGCTTGGCGTGGAGATCTTTCAGGAGGAGGAGCATGAACATGGAGACGATGAAGATGGCGGTGTGGTGCCCCCGGCTGAACATGTACCCACTACTTCGACTACGGTGGTGGACGGATCCTCTCCTACACCTACGACGACAAATCAAGAACGAGGAGAAGCTGATGTTGAGGGGGAGGTAGCATCGAGGTGAGAACCTCCCCGGCGAGTACAAATGGATCACCCAACTTCGAGGATCATCGGCGACATGAATGAATGCACTACACGGTCGAGGGTTCGGAACAATTCTCATTTCGCTCATGCTGCGTTTGTTGCTACTTTTGAGCCCAAAGACATTGGACACGCGCTATCTGATCACAATTGGGTTAATTCGATGCAAGATGAGTTGGAGAACTTTGAGAGGAATCAGATTTGGGAGTTGGTTGACCCTCCCCCAGGGTGTAAGCCGATTGGTCAAAGTGGGTGTGGAAGAACAAAGAGGGAGAGAAAGGTGAGGTTGTGAGAAACAAGTCGAGACTTGTTGCTCAGGGGTTCAGTTAGAAGGAGGGGATCGACTACGAGGAGACCTTTGCTCCCGTAGCCCGTTTGGAGGCGATTAGGATCCTTCTAGCCTTTTCTGTGGCTAAAGGGTTCAAGTTGCACCAAATGGATGTGAAGAGTGCTTTTCTGAATGGTGTGTTGGAGGAAGAAGTGTATGTGAGGCAACCTCCGGGGTTTGAGAGTGAGAAGTACCCCCACCGGATGTACAAGTTGAGGAAGGCGTTGTATGGGTTGAAGCAGGCTCCTAGAGCTTGGTATGGTAGGTTGAGGGGGTTCTTGTTTGAGAGAGGTTTTGAGATACGGAAGCTCGATCAGACCTTGTTTTTGCTGAGGCAGGGCAGAGATATCCTGATTGTGCAGGTGTACATGGATGATATTGTCTTTGGTGGGTCGTCTAACTCTCTTGTTGCAAGGTTTGCAGAGGATATGAGTAGGGAATTTGAGATGAGCATGATGGGTGAGTTGCAGTTCTTCCTCGGGCTACAAATCAAGCAATCAAAGGAAGGAACTTTTGTGCACCAAGCTAAGTACACCAAGGACATCGTGCGGAAGTTCAAGATGGAGGATTCCAAGGCTATGACGACGCTGATGAGTACGACTACAACTCTTGATGCGGACGAGCAAGGTGAACACGTGGACCAGAAGGAGTACCGAAGCATGATCGGATCACTCCTCTACTTGACGGCGACGAGGCGAGACATCCAGTTTTCGGTGTGTCAGTGCACTCGTTTCCAAGCGTCTCCGATGACTTCGCATCAACAAGCGGTGAAATGAATTTTCAGGTACTTGCGTCACACTCCCGACTTCGGCCTTTGGTACTCGCGTCCTCTTCTTTGGCGCTTCATGGTTTTTCAGACGCGGATTTTGCCGGGTGTCGGTTGGATAGGACGTCCACTTCTGGGACTTGCCAGTTTTAGGGTTCTTCTTTGGTGTCTTGGTCTTCCCGCAAAGAGTCGAGTGTTTCTCAATCCACTACCGAGGCCGAGTACGTTTCCGCTGCTAGTTGTTGCTCTCAGCTCCTTTGGATTTCATACACCATGAGTGACTTTGGTGAGGAGTATACCCATGTCCCACTTCAACGTGATAGTACCAGTGCCATAAGCGTTGCAAAGAACCTAGTGCTCCATTCCAAAACCAAGCACATAGAAGTGAGGTATCATTTTCTGAGAGACAACGTAGAGAAAGGAAAAATAGCTTTGATCCATGTACCCACACATGACCAACTAGACGATATTTTCACCAAACCCCTAGATCAAGCAACTTTCACTCGTTTGTGGGGAAACTTGGTGTGTGTTTGATTTCTTGAGTTGGGTGTGTGGGAGGTCCTCTTTGTAGCATATGTATAGTTTCCTTTGTGCATTTCTTGCATTTGGCATGGCATATGTAACATGATGTATAAGCATCATTGTATCTTAGATTGCATGCATTTTGTATCATATGCATTGGTTAGGAAAAGCTTCTCTCATATACATTGTTCACCATGGAATGCTATTTATGTCTTTGTGAGCTTATTTGGTATGCTATGGCTAGGTTGGCTTAGCTCTTGATGATCTTGATGAATAATCCATGGGTGATGGCTATGTTTTTGAAAAAATGTCACATGTATGCTCTCTCATGTGTAAATGGCTTTACATGATCTTGACATGTTTTAGTGGCTTTGCTATGCTTAATTTGTGGTTGGATAGCTAGTTTATTGATCATATGGGGCCAAAGGCTCATTTGCCATCATGAATGTTTAGCCCTCTTGCTTCATCTTGTGGAGAGGCATAAGTTCCTTTTTGTCACAAAGACATTTCATGTACCAATTACGAATCTGAAAATGAAATAGAAAATGCTTGGAAAATGTGCTCCCATGTCATATGTGCTGAATTTAATTTACTTTGGGTGCTAAACCGTTGCATGATGCCTACCAATGAGAAATATCATACATAGAAGTAGGCACATGGCTCGGTGGCTTTGACATGACATGAGGTGCTTGTCGGTGTTTGTGATGGTCTTATGATTAGAATGGCTGTCCTAGCATGAAGTTTGTGTGGCTTTGCCATTTTGATATGTTTTGATCATTTCTAGGGCTTTGCTCATGAGAGGCAAGTTTTTCACAAAATTGCCCAAATTCCTCTTAGCTTCGTCCAATGGTTGTGAAACTTGATAATCATGTTGTTGAGATCGATACGAAGCTATAGAGTATCTAACTTGCTCATTTGGACATGTGTAGCATCCTTTGTTGAATTTTGTCTATTTGAGAAGCTCTAGGTTGAAATTTTTGCATTTTTGGCTTGATTCATGCATTGCCAACAAGGGGGAGAAGTTTGAGCTTGAAATGGTTTGTTGGACACATTTAGAAGGTTTTCAGGTGGTTTCGAGCCATTTCTGGGATCTGTTGTGCACCGGTCTGACCGGTCAGAGTGCTGGCCCTGTTCATATGTTGGGCACCGGTCTGACCGGTGGTGGTGACCAATTTGACCGGTGTGAGCTGAAGTTGTTGCAGTTGCCCGGTTTTCAAGTGGTTTGCATGCATTCGTCCAGGGGGAGGTGCATTGGTTCAGAAGGAGCTTGCATGTGTGCAGGGGGAGCACTTTGTGGTTTGTCGAGCTTTGGTTTGGTGGTTTGCACTCTTTGCTTGAGTTTTGTTTTGTCTCGGATGTGTCGAGCCGTTGCCCATGCCTAAGGGGTCCGAGACTTGTCTTCTTCAAGTGATCTTGCTCTTTGCCTTTGTTTGGCTTTCGATCGCTTGTTGGAGTTTCTTTTTGATCATTTCTTTTCTTTTTCTTTTCTCTTTTGTTACTTTCGTGTGGGTGTTTTCAATGCACTCATCAAGGGGGAGATTGAGGACCATGTGTGGTTCGAGGACTGGTGGATGGTCGCTTCCCTGTGTGATGAGTGATTGACAACGTTGTGGACTGATTCTTGGCTAAGTATTGCAGGTGCAGGTTGCAGCTTGTCGTATGGACCTCCCTGGGCCCACTGCCTCGGTGGGTACCAGGACCGACTACTCGGTGGGCCCCTGGGACTACCTGACTTGCGCTGCACGGTACCGATGGCGTGAAGCACAAAGACTACGAGAGGAGAAGTACTCGGTTAGGAAGCCGCATGCATTCCGCATCGTATAGAAGACTCCTAGACGCACTCGACTAGTACTCTCTCCTATTCCGACTTGTAACCCTGCCTCCCAGACTATATAAGGCGAGGCAGGGACCCCTCTCTCATCACCTCATCTCACGGCGTAAGATTGCACCATCTTGTAATCGTACCCAATCAATCCAGAGCTACACAGCATACATGACGTAGGGTATTACGCATCTCCGGCCCGAACCTGTCTAAATTGTGTACCACGTGTCTCTTCCTTCGAGTTACCAATCTCGGCGAGGCCACATTCATCTACTTTGGGTACTCCCCTTAGTAGGTTGCCGGTCTAAAACACCGACAGCTGGCGCACCAGGTAGGGGATCTCGCCGAAGATCATATGGCGAACTCGACGGCTTCCATCTTCATCAAGCCAACCGTCGCCTTCAACCGCGGCGACACCTTTGTCTTCGGCTCCTGGGTCTGCACTGCTGACGGCGCCGGATCCTTCCAACGCCGCCTCACCATGCCGCCCAACCCGGAGACTGGGCTCGTGACGCTTCCCGAAGTAGTCACGGGCAATCTCGCCGGAAAATTCGGCGAAATTTCGCTCTACAACCAACACGCCGACTTCGAGCTCGGATCCAACTCCAACTCGAACTCGACGTCCCCGTGGGCTATCGTATGCGAGTCGGCTACCCAGCCATTGCGTACGGCCTCCCCACTCCGTGAGTGCTTTGCACGTGGCCCTCGTAACGCCAGCAGGGCCCACGTAAAAGCTCCCACCACGCGCCGGGCCGGCAAGGAGATCGTACCCGAGTATGACTCGGACTCCAACATCATCCCCGGCTACAACTCGGACTTCAACCCTCTCTCCGGTTTCTACTCGGATTCCTCCTACGAGTTCGACTTCGGGTCGGACCCTGATAAGCCCGAGTCCGAGAACAACACTACAGAGCAACCCCTGTCAGGACCAGTTTCCGTCCTGGTTATAACATCTACACCCGTCGGGAGATTTGTCTACTGGCCAGACCGCAAGCCCGCAGACCTGACAGGAGGGAACTCACGCTGCGTCGCCTACCTCGACTCACTTCCTTTCTAGGAGGGAACACCGCTCTCTCCAGCTGGGGAGCACACTCCGACAGAGGTGGAAACCAGTGACTCCAGCCTTGGCTCTCCCGATCGGCAAGTCTTCATGACTACCAATGAGACGCCAGGGCCCTCAGGGATGGTCCATGACCAATATCTTGAGGACATCTCAACGGACGAGCTGTCCCCCAACACGCCCACCGACGAGACCGACACCAACAGGGACGCTCGACGTGAACGCAACAGAAAGCGGAACGAACGGCGCCGACGTCTCCGCGAGTCCCTCCCCATCCGGAACCTCGCAGAAGCACTCGACCAAGTCGAGAGCCGGGTGCACACCACCCCAGAGCAATGCCTCATGTCTATCACTACGATAGCACGTCAGGCTCAGGGGATGCGCGCAGGACAAGTCATCGCCAAGCTCGTGGAGGACGCCTACTTTATGCGAGTCAACAACAGGGTCACTCAAGCGCCCCCCGTCAGGAACCGCGACAACGAAGCCACAAGCCGTAGTGCGGACCTCGGTCGTAACCGTACTCGAGCAGAGCTACCAGCTAATCCCAACCGTACTCGGGCAACAGCTGGTGGACCCTCTCATGGTGGCGACAGCGCGAGCGGCAGCCGGGCGATCATCCCTCACCGTGATCCTGGCGGTGGAGGCAGTGACGGTGGGAGCTCCAACCATGGGGCTGACAAGAGAGCCGGGGTGTTGACGGTGAAAATCCGTCAACCTAGCCATGAGTTTACCTTCGGTGTTGGCATGAGTTTTATACCTTATCCATTGGTACTAACCCCCGTGGTATAACAAGTTCACGTGTGCATGTCGGTTTTGGAGTTTAATGTTTATGCGGGGTTTTAGTGTTGAATGCAAGACTTTCGGGATAAGTTCATCAAGCACCTCATGACAAGACCTTGAAGCCCCGTACAAGTCATGCAATGAAGCAAACTTAACTCCAAGAAGCCGGGGACTTGATCCGAGAAGGTGACGGACTCCGAGGACCGATCGAAAAGTGCCGAATCTTGCAAGACAAGGAGTTGAGTCCAATTCGGAGAGAAACCGACGACATGGACCTACATGCGAAGGGGGAAACATCCGAGAAGCAAGGGAACCGACGTGGAGCGAAGGAGCCCTCGGGGGCCGGGCCTAAATGGGCCCGGGCCGGCCGGCCCGATCCGGTCGGCCCGTGCCCATTTAGGGCCCAAATGCGCCCTCCTTTGCCCTAGCCGCCAATCGGGCTATTTATAGCCCCCCGACCGAGAGCCTCGCGAGAAGAATTCGTCATCGGCCGCCGAGGAGCGAGAGAAGAGAGGGACACCATCTCGGAGAGGAGAGGGTCGAGCTAGTTGACTAGGGTTTCCCTAGCCGACGTGGGAACCTTGCACGGAAGACCACGTCGGAGTTCCGGAGCTAGAAGCAAGATCAAGGAAGGATCCGGTGGTGATCTTGTGTATGTATCATTGTTATAGTTGAATTATCAAGTTGAATCTTTTCCTAGCGATCAAGTGTTTCCTCCAAGATTTCGTTTTTCGATCGGCTTTACTTATTCCAATTCTATTCTCGAGATAGATTACATAGGGTGTTCTTGTAGCCGCGGTGGCTAGAGGTACACGCCGGATCTTCCGAAAGAATCTCGACTTGTCTTTTGACTCGCCCTAAGCTCCCCGCATGAATAGGGATACGTTGTGACGAACGGGGGTCTCGAAAGGCGGATGTTTTCGGATTTGGACGGGAAACCACGATTTAAAGAGGCTTCTATTAAGATTCGATTTGCTACTTCTTCTCTTGCTTGGAACTTCAACAAAAGGCTTACCCCGATCCCTCTAGATCGGTTTATCTACCCAATCTTACTTTGTTTTCTCCGGTCTTTAGTAGATTAGATTCGTTTTGTGTCTTTTACTTAGATGTATTAGGGTTTTATCGAAGATTGAAGTTACATGGCTTTATTAGATTAAGTTTTGCGTCACACATTTGTTCCACGGATTCGATACCTTGGGTTCACCACTCGAGGGAAGAAGGGTCCGTTGACTACGACGGGAGACTTGTACGCTTGCGAGTCATAAACGAACTTTGATACAATTATTAACCGTCAACAAGCCCCTTTTTCTGGCGCCGTTGCCGGGGAACAAGTGATCAAGATTTGATTTTTTTATTGCCTTTTTGTAATTTTCAGTTTTCTTTTTGTTTTTATTTTTGCATCTACTAAATTTTGATCATCCTCAAATTACATCTAATCTAGTTTGTCTAACTCTAGTCTTTATAGATTTGTTTTTGTTTTCTAGTTTTTGCATACTTTGTTTATTGCTAACCCTAACGAGAGATGGACGGCTACCTCTCCAACAAACCCAATAATTTTGTGGATGATCCGGAAAAACTTTACGAGGCTAAGGAGACGCGAAGCACATCAAGCTAAAAAGCTGGATTTTGTAGATTCGGAGTCGGAAGACAAAGGATCGCGAGGAATCTCCGAAGAATTCACCACCTCAAAGTCCGCGGGAGAATCGACTTCCACCAATGGGTGACCAACCACCGCAAGAACGCAAGATTGGGGAGCTATGCATCCCGGACATCATCGACCTAGCAATCTTGAACCTCGAGGAGATCGGAAGACCGTTCGAGATCAAGACCTCAACCATCCGCATGGTGCAACATTCACCCTTCACCGGCAAAGAGGATCCGAACCTTCACCTCCAAGCATTCATTCAACTATGTCAGACTTTCAACATGGATGGGGTGACTCAAGATCAAATGAGGGCAAGGCTTTTTCCGTTCTCACTACTCGGGAAGGCTTTGCAATGGTTCCACTCTCAACCGGCGGAGACAGTGCAAAATTGGAACACGTTGATGAAGGCTTTCATGAAGGAATACTACTCATCGGGAGTTCATGGATGAGCAAGCTAAGATCAACAAGGACACCGTCACCAAGTTCAAGACCATAGACAAGGTGTTGGAGAACATCGATAGCAAAGTGACGGAGGTCGGAAGTTCCAATCATCAAGTGCTCAACATGATGAAGATGCTCGAGACGCAAGTTGGACAACTTGCGGGGCGCCTCACTAATGATGAAGGGAAGCTTCCGGGACAACCCAAATGTCCCGAATCGGCGAAGGCCATTCAAACACGTTCGGGGAAGGAGACCGAAGATCCGGAACGTTCCGCGGGAGCAAGGAAGCTTAAACCATCCACGAGGTGGAAGGAGTTGCTAAAGAAAAGGTTACGGGGATCGTCACCGAGGAACCCGAATTTGAGATGCGGAGGAAGACACGAGGATACCGCAACTCAAGCCACGCTACTTCCGAGGTAAACTTGACAACCACTTTGAGAAGTTTGTGGAAGTTGTGCGTAGACTTAGCATCAACATGCCATTACTAGATGCCCTACAAGTACCTACATATTCTCGTTACTTTAAAGACATACTTGCAAATAAATATGAGATAGCAACACTCGGGGTAGATCATGTCAAGATGTCCGAGGAGTGTAGTGCGGCTATTGCTAATGGGCTAGAGAAGCAAAAAGACCCGGGTTCCCTACAATTCCATGTTCGGTTGGTTCTTTCAACTTCGAGAAGGCGTTATGCGACCTTGGAGCTAGTGTGAGCGTCATGCCGAGGGATGTGTTCGAGAAGCTACACCTACCAATGGAGCCTACGGGAATATGTTTGGAGTTGGGAGACAACTCCATTCGCTATCCCTTGGGCATTGCGAAGATGTACCCGTGAAGATTGGACACCACTTCATCCCCGCCGACTTCGTTGTGCTCGAGATGGGAGAGAGGGAGAAGCCGCCGCTCATCCTAGGGAGGCCATTCCTCAAGACCGTGGGAGCTACTATTGATGTTGGCAAGGGGGAGATCATGTTCGATATCAACGGAGAAAGGAGTTCCTTCAAGTTCCGTCCAAGGATTGAGGCATGCAACATGATTGGAGTGAAGGGAGAACCAAAACAAACGGAGGGGCTGAAAAAGAAGAAGGAGCCGAAAAAAATGAACGTAAAGAAAATCAAAGAAGGTGTTGCATCCGTCAAGACAAAGGAGGAGAAGCCGCCGTGAAGACCAAAAAATGACTAAGCCAACTAAGCCGGAAGACAAGCCCGCGCCCAAGATGGTGCGGAAGTGGGTACCCAAGATTGCAACGCCCGCAAAGAGCGTTGATCCGGAGTAATCAAGTGAAGAAGTCTAGCTATAGACTATAAACGAAGCGCTAGGCGGGAGGCAACCCGTTTCGTCGAGTCAAGAATAAGCTACCGGGAGGACAACCCGATTCCAGATTTTTCGAGTATTTTTAATAATTTAGTTTTTGAGTTTTATTACACAAAGACATTAGACTTAGAAGTGGTTGAACAATATTAGAGACATAATTCTTGATTGAATGTTTGCTTTATCATAAACCCTTTGCATGAACCCTCCTATGTGCTTGTTTGTTCTTTTCTTTTCGAGAAACCTCAACCATATAATTTCAGAACCTAACTCAACCTTTCACCCTCATTATGGTGCTGAGGTTGACTTATTTTTCATGCTAAAACCACACGAGTAGAGCCACGATTTATATTTAAGTGTTAATAAAATTCAGCACGTGGTAGGACTCGCGTGAACCTAGAAATCAAAACTTTTGGTTGGTTTTAAAAATCTTTATCCTTGGTTTCTCTAGGATTAGAATTTTTCTAAGCCTATTCTAATTTTGTTTTATTCAAAATCTTTCTTATTTAGCCAAAATTAGAACCTAAACCTATGCCCCCATGATCAAGCGGGAAAATGTTTGCTCTCAACCAATGAAGGCAAACTATCCGGTGAGACCGAAATCGACGTAGTCGAAAAATATTTTCGGCTTACATTTGTTTTCAATGGTTTAGAAAACTTCTCTAAAATTGTGTTTGAGCTCTTGCATGGCTCCGAAAAATATTTTAAATTTCGAATTAGAGGAGTGCTTAACCTTAAACACACCTAAATGGAGGCAATCTAGCTTGAATTAATCATGCATGCACCATTGGATTCCCTTTTATCAACTTTCACCAATCCCACATGCAAAGGACAAGCATGGTGGGCAGCAAGCATCAACTTTGCAGGATTTTCATGGTGGCATGTGAAGCAAGTGGAGCTAGGGAGCATGGACATGACCCAAAGCATGGAGCATCAAGTGGGAGGACCAATAATGCAAGAAAAGGAGTGGACGAGAGCGTTTGGGCGGTGCAACTCGTGGAGCACGCGGGCGGGGAAAGTTGCGGAGGCGAAATGATCGTGCTTTGGAAGAAAGACGTGGCGGGGAGGAGCCGGGAGGCCCCCGGGCCGGCCGGCCCGGGCCGGCCGGCCTCACCTACTTAAAGAGCCCCCGGCTCCCGTTTTTGCTGGGCAAGCTTCCCTCTCCTTCCCTTGTTTGTGTGTTCAAGTTTGTGTGCTCAAAACCTCCGTAGACATAGCCAACCATCCCAAGCTTGATAGCTCAAGAAAAAAATCCACATCCTTAATCCACTCAAAGTCCACATCCGAAGCAAAGAGTTTAAGTGCCTAGTTACCGGTTGCAACCCGGAGTCTTAGTTGAAGAAAAGAGTGCAGCAACCATGTGGAAGAAGACCACAAGTCTCTTCTCTAAGAAGAAGAGTTCGTCGTCATCCAAGCCGTCATCAACCACGTCTTCGAGGAGGCACTCGGTTTCGAGTCTCCCGGAGCATGGAGACGGATACGGCGCCACCGAGGAAGAACGATGCTCTCCTCCTTGGTGGTATGAGGGCTGCAAGAAGCACTTCCATGAGGTTTACCGAACCTCGTGGGCACACGGAGGAGCAGCCCGCGCCACCACGACGATCGACTCGCTCAACCGCGCCACCTCCTTACACCCCGACATACTCTTCGTACGGCTTCATCATCTTGTCGGCGGAGGAGGAGGAGAGGCTCTCTAATCTTGAGAAGAGGCTTGTGCCGAACGTCGAGTTCGACGACCAAGCACTCTACACCTTGGGTTTTGGCACCGACATATACTATATGTTGGGGCACCTTGGATGGGTGCAGTTCTCCAACGGAGTATCGGTGGACACCCATTTGGGGTTCGCCTTGGAAATTTTGATGACTATTGCACCCATCGTTGATGATGATGGGGTGCAAAGCTTGTCATTCCGTTTGGAGGGAGTCCAACAAGTGGTTCCCTACGAGCACGTCGGGGAGCTACCGGATTCCACAAGGGAGCTCCGGAGAAAGTTGACATGCCACCGGCATGTTAGCGGGATTTTGGAATATGATCTCCGGAGAAGCCCATCAACAACGCAATTGCATCCGCAACCCCATTATCCGGATATTTCACTCTTGGATGTGCAAGAGGGTATTGGGGAGGATGAAGGAGACAAAGGTGACCGACACGGAGTTGAATTGGCTATACTCGGCTTTAATTGCCAGGCAGCCAATAGACCCTTCTTACCTTATGATCAACCGTTGGTGTTGTGAAGCAACATCGGGGGCGGGTAATATTGGTTCGGGGTGTTACCTCTCCATGTTGGCCTTTTCCTTGCGGCGGGGATCGCAAGAAACCCCGACCACCTTTTGCGTGGTACCTCTCTCGGCATTGAGTATTTGCGGCAAGGCAAATACATTAGTGGAGATGAGAGAGGAGGTTATCGGTTGGCCATAGTGAACCTACCCCTTCCCAACGAGAGGCTTAGGCTTTTCAACGAAGGGAGAGAAGATTGGTTGGAAGAGGGACTACTTGTCCCTGCAAGGAAAAACAAAAGAGGAAGAATCGTAGAGGAGGGAACATCCTCCGCACAAGCGAGTGAAGCACAACCCAATGTGCAACCATTCGGCGGGGTCCCTCCTCCGCCAAGTTATTACAAAGGGCCACAAGAGCAAGCATGGGGGGGTGGTGCACCGGCACCCCCACCAAATTATGTTGTGCCCAACGCTAACTTCGCGGAGCCCTACGCTCATCATCCCCAACCACAACAAAGCATGGCCATAATTGGAGGGTATGCTGCAAGAAATGCTCAAAACATCGCAGCCATCCAAGCTAACGCAGCTCGACTCGGTGAAGGCAACACAAATATTGCCTTTGAACTTGGGCGCCTTCACCTCGTGGAGCCAAATCAATTCGTCGGAGGGAATGTCCAATCATATTATGAGCAAGGGTATTATTATCAAGATCATCAATATCAACCACCGGCGGAGGACTAGAAGATTTAGGAACTTTAGTTTTCTTTTCTTTTTTTTTCTCTGTAATTTTCAGCTTTTGCTTATGTGTGTTTGCGTAGTATTTTCTGTTTTTATTTAAATTTCAGCAAGCATTTTTGTTTATTTTCAGTTTGTATTTCAACTTGATGTCATCATTAATAAAGACACCACCTTGATTATATCATTGGAAAAGTTACAAAATTCGTGCCATGATGATATATGATTATAATTGCAGCTTTGTTCATCTCTGTAATTGAATTATGCATGTTTAAGCTAGTGCTCTCTTAAAAATACAAATCTGAATTTATTTAAATGCTAGCTTAATTTTCAGCGGAGGTTATGATTAAAATAAAGACCCATAGTGTTTTATGTGCTCTCAAGTTATGAATAGATTAAAGATGTCTTTTATGCTCAAAAATATTGCTAACCTTGTCACAAATATCGCTTGTGTGTTGCTCAACCTATCCAAAGCCTTATATATATTTTTGAGTGCATAAACCTTAGTGTACAAGATTTATTTTTGAGTGAGTTATTGCGGGCCATGATTTCTCCGGCCCGAGACTAAGAAGTTGGTCATTCCATTTCGCGTATCTATCTTTTTGCTAGCCTTTTATCCGTGCATTGTGTATCCCCGCATCGGTGATCTCACAAACTTCGCCGGATATCCACCCTTAAACCAAATATCATCTTTTATGATTACCTCCTTGACCACAACCTATTGTTGAGAATGGATCATCAATTCAAGGGAGATCGCAAGACGGTGCCAACATTGAAGATTTCAAGTATCTCTCCAAGGAAAAATATTCCGGTACCTACCTTATTTTTCGCCTCTTTGCTCGAGGACGAGCAACGTCTAAGCATGGGGGAGGAGGTAGGTACGGTGCAGTTTTAGAGTTAAAAGGGGAATATATAAAAAATGGTGATGATGAGAAAAAAAATCCAGTGATAATCATGACTTTCAAGGTAAAGAAGAAAAAAAAGAATATATATATAATGAAAGAAAGAAAGAAAGAAAGAAAGAAAGAAAGAAAGAAAAGAATGAGAAATATGAGAAAGAAAAAAAATATGCGTAAAGTAAACTCCCCGATTCTCTAAGAGTGCATTCAAGGCTTCAAGTTAAAAAGATCCATTCTCATTTTCCAACCATGTGCAATCCAATAACGAGGACTTCCTTTGTGCCTCGGGATCACTCTTTGTCATTTGCACATGTCCACTCATCTAAAAGTGTGTGTATTTTTCTCTTTCCCCTCCTTGATTTAACATTATTTTCCAATGACCTTTTTGACGAGTCTCGGTAAGACCATGAGAAGCTTGTCTTGTTTTGACAACACCTCATTTATAAAATCTTGTTAGGACTAAACTTTCCCAAAGCTCCATATAAAGCCTACCACATATATATGAGAGGGAAAGGAGTAGAATATATAGGCTTGAGAGACAAGTGAGATGAGAGTTCATGAGCAATACACGAGATGATTTAAATTTGTGAATTTGGTTTAGCTTTTCTTTATCTCGTTCTTTATTTCAAAAATTTCGAGATCTATTTAAAACTTTGTGAGCATGTTAATACTTGTGGGATAAGCTTAATAAGAATCTACCCTCCGTAGAGATGAAGGCTAGTACGTTATGGAACTTTAATGAATTAAAATTTTTGAGAGCATTATGTTTTCTCATGTGTGATCAAGTGCAAAGTTTAAACATTGTTTGGCAATGGTGATATCCATCGAAGGCTTACTCGAGGACGAGCAAGGTTTAAGCATGGGGGAGATGTTGACGGTGAAAATCCGTCAACCTAGCCATGAGTTTACCTTCGGTGTTGGCATGAGTTTTATACCTTATCCATTGGTACTAACCCTCGTGGTATAACAAGTTCACGTGTGCATGTCGGTTTTGGAGTTTAATGTTTATGCAGGGTTTTAGTGTTGAATGCAAGACTTTCGGGATAAGTTCATCAAGCACCTCATGACAAGACCTTGAAGCCCCGTACAAGTCATGCAATGAAGCAAACTTAACTCCAAGAAGCCGGGGACTTGATCCGAGAAGGTGACGGACTCCGAGGACCCGATCGGAAAAGTGCTCGAATCTTGCAAGACAAGGAGTTGAGTCCAATTCGGAGAGAAACCGACGACATGGACCTACATGCGAAGGGGGAAACATCCGAGAAGCAAGGGAACCGACGTGGAGCGAAGGAGCCCTCGGGCCGGGCCTAAATGGGCCCGGGCCGGCCGGCCCGATCCGGTCGGCCCGGGGCCCATTTAGGGCCCAAATGCCCCCTCCTTTGCCCTAGCCGCCAATCGGGCTATTTATAGCCCCCCGACCGAGAGCCTCGCGAGAGAAGAATTCGTCATCGGCCGCCGAGGAGCGAGAGAAGAGAGGGACACCATCTCGGAGAGGAGAGGGTCGAGCTAGTTGACTAGGGTTTCCCTAGCCGACGTGGGAACCTTGCACGGAAGACCACGTCGGAGTTCCGGAGCTAGAAGCAAGATCAAGGAAGGATCCCCGTGGTGATCTTGTGTATGTATCATTGTTATAGTTGAATTATCAAGTTGAATCTTTTCCTAGCGATCAAGTGTTTCCTCGAAGATTTCGTTTTTCGATCGGCTTTGCTTATTCCAATTCTATTCTCGAGATAGATTACATAGGGTGTTCTTGTAGCCGCCGTGGCTAGAGGTACACGCCGGATCTTCCGAAAGAATCTCGACTTGTCTTTTGACTCGCCCCTAAGCTCCCCGCATGAATAGGGATACGTTGTGACAGAACGGGGGTCTCGAAAGGAGGATGTTTTCGGATTTGGACGGGAAACCACGATTTAAAGAGGCTTCTATTAAGATTCGATTTGCTACTTCTTCTCTTCTTGGAACTTCAACAAAAGGCTTTCCCCGATCCCTCTAGATCGGTTTATCTACCCAATCTTACTTTGTTTTCTCCGGTCTTTAGTAGATTAGATTCGTTTCGTGTCGTTTACTTAGATGCATTAGGGTTTTATCGAAGATTGAAGTTACATGGCTTTATTAGATTAAGTTTTGCGTCACGGATTTGTTCCACGGATTCGATACCTTGGGTTCACCACTCGAGGGAAGAAGGGTCCCTTGACTACGACGGGAGACTTGTACGCTTGCGAGTCACAAACGAACTTTGATACAATTATTAACCGTCAACATGGGGGCGGAGGCGACCGCGGCGGCCGAGGCCACGCGGACAGCCACATCTCTGACGCCTCATGTGGCGGCTTCGATGCCCGCCAAAAAATCGAAGAACTTCGACGCAAGAAGGCCTCCACGGCAGGCGACAACGACGACTTCCCCGCCTTCTCTGCGCGACTTCGCAACCTACTCCTCCCAGAGAAATTCAAGCCTCTGGGGATTACCAAGTACGAAGCGAAGCAGGACCCAGTGCAGTGGCTCAGATGCTACGCCCTCTTGTTGACGGTGAAAATCCGTCAACCTAGCCATGAGTTTACCTTCGGTGTTGGCATGAGTTTTATACCTTATCCATTGGTACTAACCCCCGTGGTATAACAAGTTCACGTGTGCATGTCGTTTTTGGAGTTTAATGTTTATGCGGGGATTTAGTGTTGAATGCAAGACTTTCGGGATAAGTTCATCAAGCACCTCATGACAAGACCTTGAAGCCCCGAACAAGTCATGCAATGAAGCAAACTTAACTCCAAGAAGCCGGGGACTTGATCCGAGAAGACGACGGACTCCGGGGACCCGACCGGAAAAGTCTTGAATCTTGCAAGACAAGGAGTTGAGTCCAATTCGGAGAGAAACCGACGACATGGACCCACATGCGAAGGGGGAAACATCCGAGAAGCAAGGGAACCGACGTCGGGCAAAGGAGCCCACGGGGCCGGGCCTAAATGGGCCCGGCCGGCCGGCCCGGTCCGGTCGACCCGAGCCCATTTTGGGCCCAAATCCGTCGTCCTTTGCCCTAGCCGCCAATCGGGCTATTTATAGTCCCCCGACCGAGAGCCACGCGAGAGAGGATTTCGTCTTCGGCCGCCGAGAAGCGAGAGAAGAGAGGGACACCATCTCGGAGAGGAGAGGGTCGAGCTAGTTGACTAGGGTTTCCCTAGCCGACGTGGGAACCTTGCAAGGAAGACCACGTCGGAGTTCCCGAGCTAGAAGCAAGATCAAGGAAGGATCCCGGTGGTGATCTTGTGTATGTATCATTGTTATAGTTGAATTATCAAGTTGAATCTTTTCCCGGCGATCAAGTGTTTCCTCGAAGATTTCGTTTTTCGATCGGCTTTGCTTATTCCAATTCTATTCGTACGATAGATTACATAGGGTGTTCTTGTAGCCGCGGTGGATAGAGGTACACGCCGGATCTTCCGAGAGAATCTCGACTTGTCTTTTGACTCGCCCTAAGCTCCCCGCATGAATAGGGATACGTTGTGACAGAACGGGGGTCTCGAAAGGCGGATGTTTTCGGATTTGGACGGGAAACCACGATTTAAAGAGGCTTTTATTAAGATTCGATTTGCTACTTCTTCTCTTGCTTGGAACTTCAACAAAAGGCTTACCCCGATCCCTCTAGATCGGTTTATCTACCCAATCTTACTTTGTTTTCTCCGGTTTTTAGTAGATTAGATCTGTTTTGTGTCTTTTACTTAGATGCATTAGGTTTTTATCGAAGATTGAAGATTACTTGGCTTTAATAGATTAAGTCTTGCGTCACACATTTGTTCCACGGATTCGATACCTTGGGTTCACCACTTGAGGGAAGAAGGGTCCCTTGACTACGACGGGAGACTTGTACGCTTGCGAGTCACGAACGAACTTTGATACAATTATTAACCGTCAACAAGCCCCTTTTTCGGCGCCGTTGCCGGGGAACAAGTGATCAAGATTTGATTTTTTATTGCTTTTTTTGTAATTTTCAGTACTGATTTTGTTTTATTTTTGCATCTACTAAATTTATATCATCCTCAAAATACATCTAATCTAGTTTGTCTAACTCTATTCTTTATAGATTTGTTTTGTTTTCTAGTTTTTTTGCATACTTTGTTTATTGCTAACCCTAACAGGAGATGGATGGCTACCTCTCCAACAAACCCAATAATTTTGTGGATGATCCGAGAAAAACTTTACAGGCTAAGGAGACGCGAAGCACATCAAGCTAAAAAGCTGGATTTTGTAGATTCGGAGTCGGAAGACAAAGGATCGCAGGAATCTCCGAAGAATTCACCACCTCAAAGTCCGCGGGAGAATCGACCTCCACCAATGGGTGACCAACCACCGGAAGAACGCAAGATCGGGGAGCTATGCACCCCAGACATCATCGACCTACCAATCTTGAACCTCGAGGAGATCGGAAGACCGTTCGAGATCAAGACCTCAACAATCCGCATGGTGCAACATTCACCCTTCACCGGCAAAGAGGATCCGAACCTTCACCTCCAAGCATTCATTCAACTATGTCGACTTTCAACATGGATGGGGTGACTCAAGATCAAATGAGGGCAAGGCTTTTCCCGTTCTCACTACTCGGGAAGGCTTTGCAATGGTTCCACTCTCAACCGGCGGGAGACGGTGCAAAATTGGAACACGTTGATGAAGGCTTTCATGAAGGAATACTACTCACGGGTAAAACTCAAAGCTTGCGTAATAAGATTGCCACCTTTGTTCAATATCCTACGAAACTATCTCGGAGGCATTCGAGCGCTTCAACGAGTACACCGGGGCGGTTCCACATCACAAGTTCCCGAAAGAAGACCTCGTGCAAAAGTTCTATCAAGGACTCACCATGGCGTCAAGGACGATCATCGATGCATCGGCGGGAGGATCTATCATCGAGCTTACACCGACGGAAGCTTTCACGCTATTCAAGAAGGTCGCGGATAATGACACGTGGGCGTCATCCGGCGCCTACACCCGGCTCAACCCATGGGGAACGTCAAAGGAGTCTTGCAAGTGGAGAAGGAGAACATACTTGAAGGCAAGATCGACTCGCTCATGAGGAGGTTGGAGAAGATGGAGATAGAAAAGAAAGAGGCTCAAGACTTGAAGGCCGCCGAAGCAAGGTCCACATGCGAAGAATGTGGAGAGTATGGCCATGTCCGCAAAGATTGTCCGGAGGAAGCCAAAGCGCTCGACTACATGAGGAAGGGAGAATTGCCGAACTTCCGCTACGGGCAAGGTAGGCCTCAATTCAATGCAAGCTCATCTATTCCTAACGCGGTTCCGCTTCGTATACAACTGAAGGAGTTCATGGATGAGCAAGCTAAGATCAACAAGGACACCGTCACCAAGTTCAAGACCATAGACAAGGTGTTGGAGAACATCGATAGCAAAGTGACGGAGGTCGGAAGTTCCAATCATCAAGTGCTCAACATGATGAAGATGCTCGAGACGCAAGTTGGACAACTTGCGGGGCGCCTCACTAATGATGAAGGGAAGCTTCGGGACAACCCAAATGTCCCGAATCGGCGAAGGCCATTCAAACACGTTCGGGGAAGGAGACCGAAGATCCGGAACGTTCCGCGGGAGCAAGGAAGCTTAAACCATCCACGAGGTGGAAGGAGTTGCTAAAGAGAAGGTTACGGGGATCGTCACCGAGGAACCCGAATTTGAGATGCGGAGGAAGACACGAGGATACCGCAACTCAAGCCACGCTACTTCCGAGGTAAACTTGACAACCACTTTGAGAAGTTTGTGGAAGTTGTGCGTAGACTTAGCATCAACATGCCATTACTAGATGCCCTACAAGTACCTACATATTCTCGTTACTTTAAAGACATACTTGCAAATAAATATGAGATAGCAACACTCGGGGTAGATCATGTCAAGATGTCCGAGGAGTGTAGTGCCTCTATTGCTAATGGGCTAGAGAAGCAAAAAGACCCCGGGTTCCCTACAATTCCATGTTCAGTTGGTTCTTTCAACTTCGAGAAGGCGTTATGCGGCCTTGGAGCTAGTGTAAGCGTCATGCCGAGGGATGTGTTCGAGAAGCTACACCTACCAATGGAGCCTACGGGAATATGTTTGGAGTTGGGAGACAACTCCATTCGCTATCCCTTGGGCATTGCAGAAGATGTACCCGTGAAGATTGGACACCACTTCATCCCCGTCGACTTCGTTGTGCTCGAGATGGGAGAGAGGGAGAAGCCGCCGCTCATCCTAGGGAGGCCGTTCCTCAAGACCGTGGGAGCTACTATTGATGTTGGCAAGGGGGAGATCATGTTCGATATCAATGGAGAAAGGAGTTCCTTCAAGTTCCGTCCAAGGATTGAGGCATGCAACATGATTGGAGTGAAGGGAGAACCAAAACAAACGGAGGGGCTGAAAAAGAAGAAGGAGCCGAAAAAAGTGAACGTAACGAAAATTAAAGAAGGTGTTGCATCCGTCAAGACAAAGGAAGAGAAGCCGCCCGTGAAGACCAAAAAAATGACTAAGCCGACCAAGCCAAAAGACAAGCCCGCGCCCAAGATGGTGCGGAAGTGGGTACCCAAGATTGCAACGCCCGTAAAGAGCGTTGATCCGGAGTAATCAAGTGAAGAAGTCTAGCTATAGACTATAAACGAAGCGCTAGGCGGGAGGCAACCCGTTTCGTCGAGTCAAGAATAAGCTACCGGGAGGACAACCCGATTCCAGGTTTTTCGAGTATTTTTAATAATTTAGTTTTTGAGTTTTACTACGCAAAGACATTAGACTTAGAAGTGGTTGAACAATATTAGAGACATAATTCTTGATTGAATGTTTGCTTTATCATAAACCCTTTGCATGAACCCTCCTATGTGCTTGTTTGATTCTTTTCTTTTCGAGAAACCCCCCAACCAAATAATTTCAGAACCTTAACTCAACCTTTCACCCTCATTATGGTGCTGAGGTTGACTTATTTTTCATGCTAAAACCACACGAGTAGAGCCACGATTTATGTTCAAGTGTTAATAAAATTCAGCACGTGGTAAGACTCGCGTGAACCTAGAAATCGAAGCTTTTGGTTGGTTTTAAAAATCTTTATCCTTGGTTTCTCTAGGATTAGAATTTTTCTAAGCCTATTCTAATTTTGTTTCATTCAAAATCTTTCTCATTTAGCAAAAATTAGAACCTAAACCTATGCCCCCATGATCAAGCCGGGAAAATGTTCGCTCTCAACCGATGAAAGCAAACTATACCGGTAGGACCAAAATCGACGTAGTCGAAAAATATTTTCGACTTACATTTGTTTTTAATGATTTAAAAACTTCTCCAAAATTATGCTTGAGCTCTTGCATGGCTCTGAAAAATATTTTAAATTTCGAATTAGAGGAGTGCTTAACCTTAAACACACCTAAATGGAGGCAACTAGTTTGAATTAAGCATGCATGCACCATTGGATCCCCTTTTATCAACTTTCACCAATTCCACATGCAAAGGACAAGCATGGTGGGCAGCAAGCATCAACTTTGCAGGATTTTCATGGTGGCATGTGAAGCAAGTGGAGCTAGGGAGCATGGACATGACCCAAAGCATGGAGCATCAAGTGGGAAGACCAATAATTCAAGAAAAGGAGTGGACGAGAGCGTTTGGGCGGTGCAACTCGTGGAGCACGCGGGCGGGGAAAGTTGCAGAGGCGAAATGATTGTCTTTGGGAGAAAGACGCGCCGAGGAGGAGCCGGAGGAGCCCCGGGCCGGCCGGCCCAGCCGGCCGGCCCGCCCTATATAAGGAGCCCCCGGCGCCCGTTTTCGCAGCAAGCTTCCCTCTCCTTCCCTTGTTTGTGTGTTCAAGTTTGTGTGCTCGGAACCTCCGTAGACTTAGCCAACCATCCCAAGCTTGATAGCTCAAGAAAAATCCACATCCTTAATCCACTCAAAGTCCACATCCGAAGCAAAGAGTTTAAGTGCCTAGTTTACCGGTTGCAACCCGGAATTTTAGTTGAAGAAAGAGTGCAAGCAACCATGTGGAAGAAGACCACAAGTCTCTTCTCTAAGAAGAAGAGTTCGTCGTCGTCCAAGCCGTCATCAACCACGTCTTCAAGGAGGCACTCGGTTTCCGAGTCTCCCGGAGCATGGAGACGGACACGGCACCACCGAGGAGGAACGACGCTCTCCTCCTTGGTGGTATGAGGGCTGCGAGAAGCACTTCCATGAGGTTCACCGAACCTCGTGGGCACACGGAGGAGCAACCCGCGCCACCACGATGATCGACTCGCTCAACCGCACCACCTCCTTACACCCCGACACAATCTTCGTACGGCTTCATCATCTTGTCGGCGGAGGAGGAGGAGAGGCTCGCCAATCTTGACAAGAGGCTTGTGCCGAACGTCGAGTTCGACGACCAAGCACTCTACACCTTGGGTTTTTGCACCGACATATACTACATGTTGGGGCACCTCGGATGGGTGCAGTTCTCCAACGGAATATCGGTGGACACCCATTTGGGTTACGCCTTGGAAATTTTAATGACTATTGCACCCATCGTTGATGATGGGGTGCAAAGCTTGTCATTCCGTTTGGAGGGAATCGAGCAAGTGGTTCCCTACGAGCACGTAAGGGAGCTACTTGGATTCCACAAGGGAGCTCCGGAGAAAGTTGACGTGCCACCCGGCATGTTGGCGGGAACATGATCTCCGGAGAAGCCCATCAACAACGCAATTGCATCCGCAACCCCATTATCCGGATATTTCACTCTTGGATGTGCAAGAGGGTATTGGGGAGGATGAAGGAAACAAAGGTGACCGACACGGAGTTGAATTGGCTATACTCGGCTTTAATTGCCGGGCAGCCGGTTGACCCCTCTTACCTCATGATCAACCGTTGGTGTTGTGAAGCAACATCGGGGGCGGGTAATATTGGTTCGGGGTGTTACCTCTCCATGTTGGCCTTTTCCTTGCGACCGGGGATCGCAAGAAACCCCGCTCACCTTTTGCGTGGTACCTCTCTCGGTTTTGAGTATTTGCGGCAAGGCAAGTACATTAGTGGAGATGAGAGAGTAGGTTATCGGTTGGCCATAGTGAACCTACCCCTTCCAAATGAGAGGCTTAGGCTTTTCACCGAAGGAAGGGAAGATTGGTTGGAAGAGGGACTACTTGTCCCTGCAAGGAAGAACAAAAGAGGAAGGATCGTAGAGGAGGGAACATCCTCCGCACAAGCGAGTGAAGCACAACCCAATGTGCAACCATTCGGCGGAGTCCCTCCTCCGCCAAGTTATTACGGAGGGTCTCAACAACAAGCATGGGGGGGGTGGTGCACCGGTACCCCCACAAAATTATGTTGTGCCTAACGCTAACTTCGCGGAATCCTACGCTCATCATCCCCAACCACAACAAAGCATGGCCATTATTGGAGGGTATGCTGCAAGAAATGCTCAAAACATCGCAGCCATCCAAGCTAACGCAGCTCAACTCGGTGAAGGCAACGCAAATATTGCCTTTGAACTTGGACGCCTTCACCTTGTGGAGCCAAATCAATTCGTCGGAGGAAGCGTCCAACCATATTATGAGCAAGGGTATTATTATCAAGACTATCAACATCAACCACCGGCGGAGGACTAGAAGATTTAGGAACTTTAGTTTTCTTTTCTTTTTCTCTGAAATTTTCAGCTTTTGCTTATGTGTGTTTGCGTAGTATTTCCTGTTTTTATTTAAATTTCAGCAAGCATGATTGTTTATTTTTAGTGTGTAGTTCAACTTGATGTCACCATTAATAAAGACACCACCTTGATTATATCATTGGAAAAGTTACAAAATTCGTGCCATGATGATATATGATTAAAATTGCAGCTTTGTTCATCTTTGTAATTGATTTATGCATGTTTAAGCTAGTGCTCTCTTAAAAATACAGATCTGAATTTATTTAAATACTAGCTTAATTTTCAGCGGAGGTTATGATTAAAATAAAGACCCATAGTGTTTTATGTGCTCTCAAGTTATGAATAGATTAAAGATGTCTTTTATGCTAAAAAATATTGCTAACCTTGTCACAAATATCACTTGTGTGTTGCCCAACCTATCCAAAGCCTTATATATATTTAAGTGCATAAACCTTAGTGTACAAGATTTATTTTTGAGTGAGTTATTGCAGGCCATGATTTCTGCGGCCCGAGACTAAGAAGTTGGTCATTTCGTTTTTACGTATCTATCTTTTTGCTAGCCTTTTATCCGTGCATTTGTGTATCCCCGCATCGGTGATCTCACAAACTTCGCCGGATATCCACCCTTAAACCAAATATCATCTTTTTGTGATTACCTCCTTGACCACAACCTATCGTTGAGAATGGATCATCAATTCAAGGAAGATCGCAAGACGGTGCCAACGTTGAAGATTTCAAGTATCTCTCTAAGGAAAAATATCTCCGGTACCTACCTTATTTTTCGCCTCTTTGCTCGAGGACGAGCAACGTCTAAGCATGGGGGAGGAGGTAGGTACGGTGCAGTTTTAGAGTTCAAAAGGGAGTATTTTAAAAAAATATATAATGATGAAAGAAAAAAAATCCAGCGGTATTCATGACTTTCAAGGTAAAAAATATATATATATAAGAAAGAAAGAAAGAAAGAAAGAAAGAAAGAAAGAAAGAAAGAAAGAAAAGAATGAGAAATATGAGAAAGAGAAAAAAAATATATTTGTGCGTAGAGTGAACTCCCCGGTCCTCTAAGAGTGCATTCAAGGCTTCAAGATAAAAAGATCCATTCTCATTTTCCAACCATGTGCAATCCGATAACGAGGACTTCTTTTGTGCCTCGGGATCACTCTTTGCCATTTGCACATGTCCACTCATCTAAAGTGTGTGTATTTTTCTCTTTCCCCTCCTTGATTTAACATTATTTTCTAATGACCTTTTTGACGAGTCTCGGTAAGACCATGAGAAGCTTGTCTTGTTTTGACAACACCTCATTTATAAAATCTTGTTAGGACTGAACTTTCCCAAAGCTCCATATAAAGCCTACCACATATATATGAGAGGGAAAGGAGTAGAATATATAGGCTTGAGAGACAAGTGAGATGAGAGTTCTTGAGCAATACATGAGATGATTTAAATTTGTGAATTTGGTTTAGCTTTTCTTTATCTCGTTCTTCGTTTCAAAAATTCTGAGATCTATTTAAAACTTTGTGAGCATGTTAATACTTGTGGGATAAGCTTAATAAGAATCTACCCTCCGTAGAGATGAAGGCTAGTACATTATGGAACTTTAATGAATTAAAATTTTGAGAGCATTATGTTTTCTCATGTGTAATCAAGTGCAAAGTTTAAACATTGTTTAGCAATGATGATATCCATCGAAGGCTTACTCGAGGACGAGCAAGGTTTAAGCATGGGGGAGATGTTGACGGTGAAAATCCGTCAACCTAGCCATGAGTTTACCTTCGGTGTTGGCATGAGTTTTATACCTTATCCATTGGTACTAACCCCCGTGGTATAACAAGTTCACGTGTGCATGTCGTTTTTGGAGTTTAATGTTTATGCAGGGATTTAGTGTTGAATGCAAGACTTTCGGGATAAGTTCATCAAGCACCTCATGACAAGACCTTGAAGCCCTAAACAAGTCATGCAATGAAGCAAACTTAACTCCAAGAAGCGGGGACTTGATCCGAGAAGACGACGGACTCCGGGGACCGACCGAGAGAAGTGCTTTGAATCTTGCAAGACAAGGAGTTGAGTCCAATTCGGAGAGAAACCGACGACATGGACCCACATGCGAAGGGGGAAACATCCGAGAAGCAAGGGAACCGACGTCGGGCAAAGGAGCCCACGGGGGCCGGGCCTAAATGGGCCCGGGCCGGCCGGCCCGGTCCGGTCGGCCCCGGGCCCATTTTGGGCCCAAATCCGTCGTCCTTTGCCCTAGCCGCCAATCGGGCTATTTATAGTCCCCCGACCGAGAGCCACGCGGAGAGGATTTCGTCTTCGGCCGCCGAGAAGCGAGAGAAGAGAGGGACACCATCTCGGAGAGGAGAGGGTCGAGCTAGTTGACTAGGGTTTCCCTAGCCGACGTGGGAACCTTGCAAGGAAGACCACGTCGGAGTTCCCGAGCTAGAAGCAAGATCAAGGAAGGATCCCGGTGGTGATCTTGTGTATGTATCATTGTTATAGTTGAATTATCAAGTTGAATCTTTTCCCAGCGATCAAGTGTTTCCTCGAAGATTTCGTTTTTCGATCGGCTTTGCTTATTCCAATTCTATTCGTACGATAGATTACATAGGGTGTTCTTGTAGCCGCGGTGGCTAGAGGTACACGCCGGATCTTCCGAGAGAATCTCGACTTGTCTTTTGACTCGCCCTAAGCTCCCCGCATGAATAGGGATACGTTGTGACGAACGGGGGTCTCGAAAGGCGGATGTTTTCGGATTTGGACGGGAAACCACGATTTAAAGAGGCTTTTATTAAGATTCGATTTGCTACTTCTTCTCTTGCTTGGAACTTCAACAAAAGGCTTACCCCGATCCCTCTAGATCGGTTTATCTACCCAATCTTACTTTGTTTTCTCCGGTTTTTAGTAGATTAGATCTGTTTTGTGTCTTTTACTTAAATGCATTAGGTTTTTATCGAAGATTGAAGATTACTTGGCTTTAATAGATTAAGTCTTGCGTCACACATTTGTTCCACGGATTCGATACCTTGGGTTCACCACTCGAGGGAAGAAGGGTCCCTTGACTACGACGGGAGACTTGTACGCTTGCGAGTCACGAACGAACTTTGATACAATTATTAACCGTCAACACCTCTCCATCGAGAACACTGGTGGAAACAATGACACGGAGTGCCTCTACTTCCCCTTCTGTCTGGATCAAGCTCCGCTTACATGGCTCGAGTCACTCGAGAAGTACTCGATCGACAAGTGGGACCAGTTGAAGGAACCGTTCACCAGCAACTTCGCGGGCGCCATGGGCCGCTCAGGTACTCGCATGGACCTGGCAATGGTGAAGGAGGAACAAGGCGAGACTCTTCGCAAGTACATGCGGCGCTTCTTCGACAAGCGCGCCACCGTAGTCGATGTCTGTGACAAGGAGGTCATCGACCTCTTCCAAGACGGTCTCTACCGCCGTCGCACCTTCGAAGACTTCGGTCGTCGCCGCCCGAGCTCCATCACCCACCTCAAGGACATGATCACCTCCTGGGCTGATGAAGAAGACAAGGCTAATGCCAAGTACGACGCCATCCGTGGCAAGAGCAAATAGAACACGGGAGGCGGCAGCAACAACAACGGGAACCAAGGCGGTCGCAGCAACAACTACTCGGGTCCCAATTGCAAGCGCAAGCCAGACAACACTATCGTGGCTATCCAGCGCCCTACGAAAGATAACTCGAAGAAGACCTCCGGCGGCTTCAAAGACTTGCTGAAAGAGAAGTGCCCGTGGCATCTGGACGGCAATCACACCACCGAGCAGTGCTACCAACTCCGGCGGGCACTCAAGGATACTCCAGAGCCACGGCACCCTCACAACAAGAAAGGCAAGAAGAAGGCTGAAGAAGGCAACGACGACTTCCAGGAACCCGACAAAACAGTGAATGTCCTCTTCGGCGGACTACCCAACCGACGAGCTCAAAAGGCTACCCGTCAAGAAGTCATGAGCATTGAACTAGCGGTCCCGACCCCTCTCCGGTGGTCGGAGGTACCCATTACCTTCTCCCGCGAGGATCAATGGACAAGCATCTCTGAACCAGAACGGTTCCAACTCATCCTGAAGCTGGTGGTCGCGGGCTCCAAGCTCAACAAGGTCCTCATTGACGGTGGAAGCGGGCTCAACGTCCTTTTTACCAAGACCTTGAAGAAAATGAAGCTCGACATCACCCACATGCTCACCAAGAGCACCTCGCCCTTCTACGGCATCGTCCCCGGGAACACGGCTATCCCACTAGGCTCAGTGGTTCTGCCAGTTACCTTCGGGGAAACAAGGGACAACTACCGTACCGAGTACGTCAAGTTCCAAGTCGCGGACTTCGAGCGTCCTACCACGCCATCCTCGGCAGACCAACTATCGCCAAATTCATGGCGGTACCCCACTACACCTACTTGGTACTCAAGATGCCAAGTCCAGCGGGTGTACTCTCACTGCAAGGGGACTTGAAGATATCCTTCGACTGTGAAACAGAAGCTGTGTAACTCGCAGCTACGAATCAGGTACCCAACGTAATGATGGAGATCTACGCTACGTTGAAGAAGCTTGCCCCAAGTGAACTCGACATCCCAGAGAAGTCGGACAAAGCCAACAAGCCTCAGCCAGCTGAGGAAGTTCTAGTCAAGACAATTGACCTCGGGACAGGTGACAGCAGTGAGACCACCACCATCAGGGTGAGCCTCTACCCGAAATAGAAAGACACACTCATCAACTTCTTCCGGGCTAACTGCGACATCTTCGCGTGGAAACCAGCGGACATGCCAGGGGTGCCCAGGGAGCTGATTGAGCACTCACTCAACGTCGACCCTAAAGCTACCACTAAGCGACAACACCTCCGTCGCTTCACCGACGACAGACGGGACGCCATCAAGAACGAACTCGCCAAACTACTCGCGTCTGGCTTCATTAGAGAAGTCTTCCATCCTGAGTGGCTTGCCAACCCCGTCCTCGTCCGCAAGAAGAACTCGAATGAGTGGAGGATGTGCACCGACTACACCGACCTCAACAAGCACTGCCCCAAGGACCCCTTCGGGTTTCCGCGGATTGATCAAGTCATCGACTCCACAGCGGGCTGCGACCTGCTCTGCTTCCTCGACTGCTACTCCGGGTACCACCAGATCGCAATCAAGGAAGAAGACCAGGAGAAGGCCGCGTTCATCACCCCGTTTGGCACGTACTGCTACACAACCATGTCCTTTGGGTTGAAGAACGCCGGCGCTACCTACCAACGAGCTATCCAGGCCTGTTTCAAGAGGCAACTCAACAAGAACGTCAAAGCTTACGTGGATGACATGATCGTCAAGACCAGAAACTCCAACACGCTCATCGCTGATCTTGAAGAGACTTTCGCATCCCTGCGGGAGTACCGATGGAAGCTCAAACCCAAACAAGTGCATCTTCGGCGTACCGTCGGGCAAACTACTCGGCTTCATCATCAGCCACCGCGGCATCGAAGCCAATCCCGAAAAGATCTCCGCCATCACCAGCATGAAGGCTCCCACGTGCATCAAAGACGTGCAGAAGCTACCGGGTGCATGGCGGCTCTGAACAGATTCATCTCGAAGCTTGGAGAACGGAGGCTCCCCTTCTTCAAACTACTCAAACATCAAGAGAAGTTCGTGTGGACTCCCGAGGCAGACCAAGCCCTTGCCCAGCTCAAGGACTTCCTATCAAAGCCACCAGTCCTCACGGCTCAGCTGCTGCTCTACCTCACTGCGACTACTCATGTGGTCAGTACTGCCATCATCGTCGAGCGGCAGGAAGATGGCCACGCCTACCTAGTCCAGCGCTAGTCTACTTCGTCAGTGAGGTCCTGTCGGAATCCAAGGCACGCTATCAGCCAGTACAAAAGCTTGTGTACGCAGTGCTCATCACCTCGCGGAAGCTACGACACTACTTCCAGGAGTACTCGATCTCCGTCGTCACCGACTACCCGCTCGGCGACATCCTGCGGAACCAAGATGCTACTGGAAGAATCTCCAAGTGGGCAGTCGAACTCAGCGCCCTCAACATTGACTTCAAGCCACGCACAACCATCAAGTCGCAGACACTAGTCGACTTCATGGCGGAGTGGCGGGAGAATCAGCTACCTACTCCAACCGAGCGCCCAGAGCACTGGGTGATGTACTTCGATGGCTCGCTCAAGCTCGAAGGCACAGGTGCAGGGGTACTCTTGATCTCTCCAACGGGCGAACAACTCAAGTACGTCCTGCAGATCTTCTGGAAGGTCTCGAACAACGAAGCCGAGTACGAAGCTTTGCTACACGGGCTTCGCCTCGCGGCTTCACTGGGCATCAAGCGGCTACTAGTCTACGACGACTTCGCGGTGGTCATCAACCATGTCAACAAGTCCTGGGACCGCAACAAGGAGAACATGGACGCCTACTGCCTAGAAGTTCGCAAGCTCGAGAACTAGTTCTACGGTCTCGAGTTCCACCACATCGTCCGCGACAACAATGTTGCAGCGGACGTCCTGTCGAAGCTTGGTTCTACTCGCGCTCAAGTACCAGCAGGTGCCACCGACCACTGATCCAGCACATCCTCCGGCTGGCCAGGAGGTCATGATGATCGACGTGGACTGGAGGCAACCCTTCATCGAGTACCTCCGCGAGCAGAAGGTTCCCTCGGACAAGAACTTGGCCGAACAACTCATCCGCCGTGCCAAGTCCTACGTCCTCGTCGGAGACAAGCTCTACAGGCGGGGTGCATCTTCTGGAGTACTCACAAAGTGCGTCCCCCGAGAATAAGGCAAGGGCATCCTAGAGGAAATCCACAAAGGCGTCTGCGGCAACCACACGTCCTCTCGCACGCTGGTCAGCAAGGCCTTCCGACGAGCTTTCTATTGGCCCACAGCTCTGGGCGACGCCAAAGAACTCGTCAGAAGGTGCCAAGGGTGCTAATACTTTGCCAAGCAACAACACGTCCCGGCCTACAAGCTAGTAACCATACCGCCAACCTGGCCTTTCACCTGCTGGGGGCTCGACATGATTGGGCCACTCCCAACTGCGCCAGGTGGATTCAACAGAGTACAGGTGGCTATCGACAAGTTCACTAAGTGGATCGAGGTCAAACTGGTCATATGCCCCAAGGCCGACAGAGTACTCAACTTCCTGGATGAACTCGTACATCGCTACGGACTACCACACCGCATCATCAGACCTGGGCTCCAATTTCAACAATCACCAGTTCTGGGAGTACTGCGAGAACAGCGGGATTGACGTCCGATATGTCTCAGTTGCCCATCCTTGGGCCAATGGACAAGTCGAGCGCGCCAATGGGATGGTGCTCGACGCTCTCAAGAAGCGGTTACACGACTCCGCCAACACCAAAGGAGGCAAGTGGATCAAGGAACTACCCAATGCGCTCTGGAGGCTACGCACTCAACCCTCCAAGCCAACGGGACAATCGCCATACTTCCTGGTCTACGGCTCTGAAGCAATCCTCCCTACTGATGTCATGTGGGACTCACCGGCAGTGGAGCAATACGACGAAGGCATATCTGAAGACAGCAGACATCGATGGACTCGAAGAAGCTCGCTGTGCCGCCCTCGTCCAATCAGCAAGGTACCTCGAGGGTATCCGACGCTACCACGATCGCAACGTCAAGGAACGCTCCTTCAACGTTGGTGATCTTGTCCTCCGCCGCATCCAGAACACGGAAGGACTTCACAAGCTCAGCTCGCCCTGGGAAGGTTCCTTCACAGTTGCAAAGGTGACCGGACCGGGCTCCTATCACCTCCAGACGCTTGAAGGCAAAGACATCAACAACTCGTGGAATGTCGACCAGCTCTGTCGATTCTACGCCTAGTCTATCGGCTACCCTGGGGGCTCAAGTCTACACGACTACTCAAAGACCCCTTCGCTGTAAGCGGCCTCCGGGTCCAGGCACTAGTCTCTGGACTACTCAACTCCAAGATCTAGCGCTAACGGCTACTAACGGATCTTGGGCTGCTCCGAGCAACAAAGGACTCCAGCAGCGGTCTATCAAGAGACCATGTACTTCTAGATCCAGCCTATACGGCTACTAACGGATCTCCAGCTGTAAGCGGCCAAGAGCCCTAGCACTACTCAGCCGTAGGCGGCCTTCGGGTCCAGGCGACTACTCTTATAACAACCGCCCTGGCCATCCAGGTGTACCCTTTCAGTAATAAAGTTGGATTTTCTATCAACTGATTTACTGTCTTTCTCCCTCAATGGGTCTACTGGCGAGTACGACTACTCGTGACAACTCCACAATGAGAACTCCGCATACACACCTTGCGACAACGAGTACTCATTTCTGAGAAGTTTTCTCATTTCATACTTAAACAAGTTCAATACAACTTTGTTTTTACAACTATTGCTACAAGCCAACCCTACAGGACTACTGGAGGTTAAGCTTCTCGCCGACCGCTCAAAGAATTGGCGCCATCTCGCTCCGGCCGGCCTCCGCGTCTCGCTCGTCCGTGCAGTTGGCGGCTAGTCCGCCGGCGACTACATCAACTGGAGCCTTTGGGAAGTACGACCTCATATATGCCAAGATCTGGTTGGGGATCGACTTCGCCTAGTGCTTGACGTACGTCGCCAGACGACTGGGAGCTTCTCTCAGCCGGTCCACCAACGGAGCTATCTTCGGTCCGCCTGGATGAGGCACCAATAGCCTCGCGATGGGAAGTGCGGCCTCCTCGAGTTCCTTCAGCTGGGCCCGCAGCTTCTCGCAGTCCTCATTCAGCTTCTGCAGAGATTTGTAGCAGTTGACAAGGTCACGATCCGAGGCAATTCAAAGCTCCATGTGCTTATCACACTCGTAAGCCAACTGCTTATAGTCATATTCAAGTACCTCACGGGCCTCCTTCTCCCGGTAGAAGAGGTTCTTCATGTCGACTTCTGAAGCTCTCACTGCTCGACACGAGTCTCAAGCTCTGCAATCAACAAGCAAGGCGGGTCAGACTACTGCAAAGTACTTCCAATAGGTACTCGACAAGACAGCACGTACCTTTATTCTTGTTGCGGAGCGACTTGTTCTTCCGCACCAGCTCGTCTCTCTTCGCCTGCATATCTTGGACTTCGTTGTGATACTGGGCGAAGGCACCATCCAGTTTGGACTGGAGCATGGCAGAGTGCTTCCGGGCCTTCGCGAGTTGTTCCTCCAAGGCCTCTGCTCGAAGCACTGCGTCGCCATGCCCCTGGAGCATGCCAGATTTCTGTCGGGATCTCTCCGCGACATCTTGCAGTAGACAACAACTGTCAGCTGGGTACTCAGCACTCTACGGCAGATCGACTACTCAAGGGCATCGACAACTCACCTTCATCCACTGCTCGGCCTGGCGCATCGCTTCCAAGTGACAAGCTACCGCCGCCGGGTCGACAAGGTCATCTGCCAGAAGCTCAACCCCATCATGACTACTCGTGGCAGCTTCAGACATTGGCGCCGAGCGGATTGGCTCCGCATCCTGAATCTCCGGCGAACGGACGACTACTTCCAGAGTTGATTCTGGCAGTACGTCATCGCGTTCTTCTCCGGCCATCGTGGGGGCTTCTCCGCTGGCTACCTCTACCAGCTCGGGGGCTCCTCCGGCGGCGCCCTGGGTCTCCGACGCCTGGCCTTCAACGGGCACCGCTTCGGGAATAGCGCTTCCTTCGGCTTCGGCCCCTGTCATCAGAAGACAACTTGATTAGTCACTCTTGGCAGCTATGACTACTCCTCGAGGATACATGCGCCCGCGCAGTGTACTCACCTTCTACAATGCTGGCCTCCGGCAATGTCGCCTCCATAGTCGGCGCCTTGGACTCTTCTTGAGGGGCGGGAGCGGACTCCTTAGTGGTTGGCGCGGATTCTTCTTCAGCCACCGTCGCACTGGGTTCATCTTCATCCCTGGTCAAGTTTGTGGATTTCCTGCAGAGTACACAACTGGTTGTCAACCAAGTACGACTACCAAACCAAATTTACTACTCGGGAAAGATCTTCACTTACAGGCTTGACCGGACTACTGTCACGGTCGGGGTGCCGAGGATACTGGCGATGTCGACCGGCCCGGCCCTCGTAGGCGCCTCCTCTTGGGCCTCAGTAGCCGTTGGCTCTTCTGCAACAGCCACGGCCGGTTCAGTACTCCCCACGAAGCAAGCGGGGGCCGGCGCGTCGTTGTGCCACAAGTTCTTCTACGGTGGGGGGCCGGGCCGCGGGCCGGCCGCACCGGCTCTCCCACCGTATCCCAGTCGCTTTCGTCCCCTTGGTCTACGGGGTCGGAAGGCGGAATCTCCTGCAAGCAACGTAATTTCGTCGTCAGCATACACAATCGAGACACAAGTACTCGACTACCCTACTCAAGGAAGCTTACCTCTGGGGATGTGGTCTCCGTAACCTTAAGCTTCTTGTCCATGCGCTTGCAGGCCGCGTTGCGCGGCTTCCTTGGCGGCGCAGGCAAACTAGCCTCCAAGCTAGTTGGTGGATCCCGAATGAGAGGGACGTTGGGCAGTCCAGGGCGGCTGAATCTTGACCGCAGTTGGAACCGCTCTTGAAGCGTCTCCTCGTCTTCCTCGTCCGACGTGTCTTTGACGACAACAGTGTCGTCTCCTTCACTGACTTCGCGGCGCTCCTTGGTCTTGCCCTTCCCCTCATCCGGGATTTCGACAAGTTGAGGAGGTGAAGCCGGTTTGGAGACAAACTTCACTACGTCATCCTGCAAGATGCACATTGCGTTAGCACGACTACTACTACATAATCAGTACTCGACACTGAGTACGGCTACTGACCTCATCCGGCGGACGCGCGGCGGAGCACTCGGGCACGGGGCATGGCGTGTACGCCGGCATGTCCTTGAAGATTCTCCCCAGCCTGTCGATGATGTCGTCATCGTCGATCTCACCACCGGGCATCCGTGATGTGTCGTCATCGCCGGTGTATTGGTAGCCCAGGGTGTCGCGAGCCATTAGCGGCTGCACCCTCCTCTTCATGAAGCTGAAGGCCACATGCTCGACCCTCAGCTCGGCTTCTCTTACAGCCTTGATCTTTGCCAGCAGTTCGGGTAGCTGGATACCCTTCCGCATCGTCGGCTCGGAGTTCCACCAGGGCCGATGCTTCGGCTGCTTCCTGCTAGGCTTCGGCAGCTCCGGGTGGTGGTTGGTGATGTAGAACCACTTTGACTTCCAATCTTGGTTGGAGTCGATCATCTTGTACGCGAGGTACTGCTCCGCGGCATCCTTGCGCATCTGGATGACGGCTCCCCCAACTACTCGGGGGTTGTTGGCACTAGGCTGAGGCTTCACTCGGAAAAACTTCCGGAAGAGGTCCCAGTGGGGTTTGATCCCCAATAAGGCTTCACAGAAGTGGACGAAGACGGAGGTGTGGAAGATATCGTTGGGGTTGAGGTTGAGGTACTCGATGCCGTAGTACTCCAAGAGCCCCTTGAAGAAATCGCTTGTGGGGAGAGACAACCCTCGCTCCGTGAACCGTGTGAACATGGGGATCTCATCTGGATTCTTCTCCATGGGATACGGATCTCCCGCGGCGGCACGCCACATGTCGACTTCCTTCTCCCGAAGAAACCCACTGTTGAGGAGCGCCAGCAGATCCTCAGTCTTCGCTTTTGACTTCTTCCACTCCTGGTTGGGATTTGGCCGTGGCGGAGACACCGGCGGCGATGTCCCAGCGGTGGATCCAGCGGCTTCCTCGCGGGACCTTTTCTTCCCACCGACAGTCTTCATGCTCTTCGACGGCGAGGGCTTCATTCTCCAAGTGCACCGGGTTTTCACTCGCATTCGCTCAGGGGCTACGACAGTGGTTTCTGGCGGCGGCGCGCTTGGATCTACAATCTCCTCTGAGGTGGCAGTGCGCACTGGCGGTGGTTTCTAGGCACGATCTGCTCGGAATGGCTGCAAGTGCGTGGAGTGAAAAAACCTAAAGGTTTCGTCTTTATAAGTCAACGCGCCCCTCCAACGGCCAGATGGATAAGTCTGCGCTCGGCTGACTCAGCGGCCGCGCGTGACCCTTCAACTTCAACTAGTCGACGCGCCTCACCTCGGGGGCTCGGCTACTTCAACTCTACTTCCTGGGAAGCGGCAAGATTCAAGAGCATCTCAGGACACATTCTACAAGATGACCCTTCAATTCGAGAGGAAGTACTCGACTCAAGGCTCGGGGGCTCCGTGCCACGTGTCCTTCGCCTTTTTCTCCATTTTCGGGATATTCTTGCCAAAACTTCAGATGGACCCTCAGCCAGAGTCTACAACTCAACCTAAGGCTCGGGGCTACTCCATATGGAGTGCGATTTTGCGATCGGACTTCCATATCAGTTTCGGCTTCAAGACAACACGGGCATTGTTGAAGACCTTCAAGGGCAGCACTCGAGGACGCTTGGGACTACTCGAGAAGACTTCAGGATTGCTCAAACATCAGCTGGAGTACATTCCAGCCTCGGGATGCTTCGACTACTCTTGAGGACTTTTGACTTGTAGTACTCGGGGACGCTTGAGGACTACTCGTTAAGGCCGTCAAGACTACTTGAAGCTATCCTTCTCGACTACAAAGTACTCGGGGGCTTGTCGTATGGACCTCCCTGGGCCCACTGCCTCGGTGGGTACCAGGACCGACTACTCGGTGGGCCCCTGGGACTACCTGACTTGCGCTGCACGGTACCTGATGGCGTGAAGCACAAAGACTACAGAGGAGAAGTACTCGGTTAGGAAGCTGTACATGTTCCGCACTGTATAGAAGACTCCTAGACGCACTCGACTAGTACTCTCTCCCTATTCCGACTTGTAACCCTGCCTCCCGGACTATATAAGGCGAGGCAGGGACCCCTCTCTCATCACCTCATCTCACGGTGTAAGATTGCATCATCTTGTAATCGTACCCAATCAATCCAGAGCTATGCAGCATACATGACGTAGGGTATTACACACCTCGCGGCCCGAACCTGTCTAAATTGTGTGCCACGTGTCTCTTCCTTCGAGTTACCGATCTCAGCGAGGCCACATTCATCTACTTCGGGTACTCCCCTTAGTAGGTTGCCGGTCTAAAACACCGACACAGCTTGACTGGTGTTTGTTGACGCAAAATGTGCACCTAGCGCCAAGCACAGAGCAAGCCGAACAAGCTGGCTTTACACGTGCAAAGAATCACAAGACGTGCCAGTCAATTTTCCATGAAAATTAACAAAAGACAAAGTAGTTAAATACCAAAGCTTGGAACTTGCCGGGTGGTATCGACGGTTCCATATTTATGGCTACAAAGCCAAACGGGATGACACATAGCTATAGAAAGCTATCTCGCCAATAAACTGAAACCATTCGGGAGCTTATAAAAGGAAAAGTAACATAGCCGAATGGGTGACGTAAGCATGACGACGATCGGTCTTTGTTTGAGCAAAGATGCACATGCGCAAGATCATGACCGATCCCCATGTTGATTAACATTAAATAAATAAATAAAGTAAAGCGCGAACATAAACATGTAATAAACAGGCATGCATAGTCCCAAAGTACTAGTCTACCGCATGTCTAAGTACTTTAAACCCGTCGGGTACGAAGCCAAACAAATCTATCCACCGCATGATACAACTTGCATGGGGATCGTACCACTTTCCACAAATAGATCTATCCACCGCATGATACAATCTAAATATGGGAAGCTAAAAGCATACATCATTTAAAGCATGAATTACGCACGTGTTCTACTCGTGAGAAATATAACCGAATACGCGCTGAACAGCCGATTCGGGGTCCATGAAGAAGGAACGAACATTACCAAGCGAAACAAATCTATCAGATTGATTTGAAATCTAATCCACCGGATGACTAGCTCCAAAGCAACCCAAAAACCTGCATCTACCGCGTGATACCCAGTTCTTTCAAGATTTATATCAACGTTGGCAAGCTTGAACCCGCAACACGTAACAACCTAGATCGATTCGGTTTCGGCTATCGGAAAGCACGTGATCCACGTGTTAGATTTACCCAAGGCACGAATTCAACTCGCATAAGGATCACGAAGGGATAAAGCCGATCCAAACCCAACTAGATTGGGCAAAAAGGGTGTTACATGAATTTAAACATAAAGTAAAAACTCAAAGCAACACGGGGTAATTTAATGAATCTATTGGATCTTGCCAAAATCCAATAGAGCCGATAACTAGCTTCAAGCTAGACCTTAGCCTACCGCATGGCTCATGACCTAACAAGAAACCCTCTTGAACCAAGCCCGAATCTACCGCATGACACGAAACATGGTAACAAGACTACTTGCATCGGATCTAAATCCACCGCATGATACTAGATATGATACAAGGTTGCCGTACTCACGGAGGTCGACGGATCGATGAACCCTCTCGAAGAACTCGACGACACGACAAATGGACTCTAGGGTTTGGCGTAAGGCCGGTTTGTATTGAGAATGATTGTCTATGTTACATACATTCGGGGCTCATATTTATACCCCCGGGGTACAACCTCGAATGGATTTGTTACCTAATTTATCTCTAAGCCTCGATCGCTTATCCATCCATTTGTCCTTCCCCGCTTGAGCCACGTCACCGTTCAATCCCGCAAAATCAGCTCAACTGTTCCCTTGCCGAACGGAAGCAGATAGCTGACCGCAGATCTTTCTACCGAATGCATCTGAGGAAACCTTCCTTCCACCAGATGGACTCCTCATCGAGCTGGACCCACAAGTCAGACTCCTTACCAAATTTTGGTGTTAACACATGCCCCTTCAATTGCGGGATAAAAGTGTTTTTATTCCGGAATTGACTCCAGCCACTAACGTCTTCGAATCAAATCTGTTCAACACCTATTCCCTCTCTTCGCAATGCGCGAATCTTCGTCTAGATCCAAACCCTAGACCCCCTTGTTCTGATCTCGAATCCCCAATGGCGGCTCAAAACCAAGCTGCTCAGGTAAATTCTCCTCCCGTAAGCTTCATTCGGCATTTAGGTTTTCAATTTTTACCTGAGATTTCTCTTCCGCTTTCATTCAGGAGCCTTCCACCGAGCTTTTGATTCGCACCGAGGCCAATTCAAGATCCTACTACCTTGGTTCCGTGGGAAACTCGATCCTCGAGATTTCATCGCGAAGTCGAATCTCAAAGGATCCCCTTCAAAGCGGCTCTGTCCACACCTCCCCAGTGGCAGGATGCTTTCAAGAACTGGCCCTTGCCCCCAATCGCGAGCTGGAAAAATTGGTACCGGAGGATTCTTGCAGACAAGAGTGCCAGGACCCAAAACTGGGATACCCTTCGCATTGCTCAGTGCCTGGAGTTATCTTTGGCCGAGACCCCCAAGAATGAAGACCTCTTGATAGCAGCTTGCCATTTTTGGTCAAATGGCGTCAACGCCTTCCTCTTTGGCCACGGCCCGATGTCTCCAACTGCGGCCGATGTGTATATGATCACCGGCCTTGACATTACGGGATCCGTTCAACCCTAGGATTTCAAAGGTTCCTCACGACAAACGGGGGTGAAACCAGGGAGTGGATACAAGAACTATATCCGAACCACTTGAAGGACGGCCCCCTTGGTGAAATTGAATACGGGCGTTTCGAACATGTGTCTATGCAGGTTCATCTTCTGTGGTAAAGCCAATGAGCCTACCTTGAATCACATTGCAATGGATTCTCAACTGGTCAGTGGCAACCGCTTCCCTCTTGGGAAATTCCTCCTAGGTAGTGTGTATCATATGCTCCATCAAACTGTCACCCAGATGTATACCAGCCAGAGGATAGCATGTGTCAACGGTCCCTGGTGGTTTGTTCAAATGTGGCTGCAGCTACACATGCATCAGATTGTTGGTGTTGATTTGAACACCCAGCTCTTCCCTTCATCCAATCATCCTGAAGGGGAACCCCAAGCTACCAGAGGATGCCAGACTTATGGAGAAGCTGCTTCAACTGTTCTTATCCGACGGGATGCCGGCCCGGCTTTTCGAGCTATTCTTCAAAGGTTTCCAAAATCCTCTCCGGCTCCCTTATCCGGACAATGACAATTTGACTTTCCCTTGTGAATTCTCTTTTGAAGCGGACGCCAAGATGGGAGATTCTTGGAGATCCTCAATATCATAATCCGCCCATGCATTCTGTAGGCCGAATTCGGTGGAGGAAGGCCGACCTATAGCACTTATGAATATTATCGGCCCAACATAATGGCTCGGAAACTTGGATGTGGCCGGATGCCCCCCAAGACTCGTTTTCGCATGAATTCCTCAAGCCGAGAGGAAATCAAAGAACTCATGCACGATAGCGCAGTCTTTCATTATGTGTGCGGTCCATTGTCTACACCTGGCCTTTTGTACCCACAACAATAGCTCACCCCACCTTCAACTCCTGGTGGCAAGTATTCCATGATCATATCTTCAGTGAGCCTGTACACTTGTTCTGTGCAGAATTGATGCCTGATTTCCAGCCAACCTCAGAGGTAATATGATTAACCCTTGAATCAGACATTTCCTCTTCCAATCATGATTCTGATCTTATTTCTTTTACCCACGAACACGGTGCTCGCCCTCGGGCCGGGAATATTGCCTACAATGCCATAGGCCCGATCTCAGACCGGGATTCGGGTCCCCAACCCCGGCTCGGCTAATGGCTAGGTTTGCCACAACGGACCCAAGTCCGTCCCGCCCTTGCCGCCGATAGGAGGCAAGGTTTGTCTCTCGATTGCTCCTCCAAATGCCAAGAGGAGAAGAACTATCAAGAAAGTCCTTGTTGAGGTAAAAATCTTTCCCTTTCTTGATCACAAGATTACTCCGTTTCGATAAATCGGATCTTGTGCATTTTCGGACTAGAAATCGGCAATCTTCGGTTTCGGGACACTCGCCAATGCGCCATCCATCGGTATGACCTTCATTGTCCTCTTTCTTGAGGATGAACACCGGCATTTATTTTAATTTGGCACTTGCAGAAGAAACAATGGAAGAACAACTTGTGGACGTCCCAGTGTCTCAACAAACAAGTCCACCCAGGGTTGAGCTACCTGTCCAAGTGGAAATCTCATCTTCATCAGGGACTCAATCACCCCCTGTTCAAACAGAAGCAACAAACTCTCCAGAGATGAGTTTCCCAATCCAACCAGAACCATCAAGTCCTCCAAGGGCCCAATCACCTACTGGTCATGCAGAGACATCAACCCCAGCAGAGGTGAACCCATCTTCTCTTCAGCCAGAAGCTCCTGAGTTGCCAGCAACTGCATCAGCGCCTTCTCACACAGAAGCTTCAGCTCTGCCTAGAACACCTCCTTTACAAGTGATTGCTCCTGAACAAAGTCCTGCCCCAGCTCAAGAAATCAGACATGAGGTACTCATTTGCACTTAACTCTGCTACCTTTTACTTTCAACACTCCTGACTCGGCAATATTTCTTTCTTAGGATCAGGCCCCATCATCATCAAGTATGTCAACAGGGGACAATCCAGTTGCCGAGGCAAGGGAAGGAGTGCCTCAAACTCTGTCAGAGGAAGTGCTAGAAAAGCTCAAGGAGATCTTTGCCTGGCTGGAAAGAGATGCACGAGATCAGTTCAAAGATCTCGATCATTTTGAAGAAATGCTCGAACCCATTAGCCAAGAACTCCCTGAGAACATCAGTGCTTCTCTTGCATCTATCTCCGGCCTGGAAATCCACTATGTGCCCATAAGACAGGCTTTGAGGAAGGTGTCCTCCCGCCCAGCCGTTGAAAAGAAGAGGGTCAGCGCTGAACAAGCCATGAAAGGGGCACAATCTCAGACCGAGAGCCATAAAGATGCATTGGCCAATCTGCAAGCTTCTCGTGAATTGAAAATTGCCAGAAAAGCCGTTCTGAAGGCAGAACTGAGAAGCCTGTCAGCTGAGATAGAGGCCGATGACAAGAAGATAGCCGAGCTCCCTGGATTGATAGAGAAGACCCAAGAGGAAGCAATATCGGCTATAGCCAAGGTGAAACAATGCGATGCAGAACTTACCACCTTGTCTAGTGCCCAGAAAGATTATCAGGAGCGGTTGGACCATTTTCGGCAAGCAACATCAAATGTCCGTAGTGTAATTGCGAAATACTTGAACGTTTAGATGCTTGAATCGATGTGTAACTGAATTGGTCGCTCCTATAACATTTGTTCGTGCACTTTTATTTCCTTTTTCTTCTGCGCAACCTTAAATGTAATGCTGAACGACCCATTCGGCAAAGAAATGCCAACACCCGAATGGCACTTTGACTCCTCTCAGCCGAGCCAGTCAACTGAACATGATTCAGCCTAGAACTCCAAACGACCCATTGGCGGACTGGTCAAGGAAACCTTTCCACCTTCCGATTTTCTTGGGATATGCGCCACGATCTAGAGCCGCGACTTGAGGCCACGATCCGTCTTGCCAGGCCTATAAATTAAACCGTAGGTGCCCCTAGCTCTCCACCAAGCCTTTAGCTCTCGAATATTTGCCAATTTCAACTCTTCTTCTTCTTTCCAAACAAGTGCACATCCCGGAGCGCGGCATGGTGCGCCGCCTCAACCGACGCCGCGCCTCTGATGAGGCGGAGGGGAGTAGCGCCAATGCGCGCCGGAGGCAATGATCGTCAATCCCTTTTCCTTGATTCATCTTTGATCTTCTTTTGTTTTGACGATCATCCTTTTTTCATGTTGATTTAGTGGAATCCATCTCCTGCGACGGCTGGTCAGCCCCTTCCGGACGACTCCTCGGAGTCTAACGGCCACTCCCCCGTGCCCTACGGGGAACTCGATGCTCTCCGCTTCAAGGCGGAACTGGAGACGGCCCAGCGCGAGCTGGAGGAGGTCTCCAAAAAGGCTGATATAGCCGAGTTGGAGTGAGAGGACTGCGCAAGCGACCGCCGGAGACCATCGACGGTACGGCTGCGAAAACCACTTTTTGATCCAATCCGGCTTTTGATGCTAATCTCCTTTTTCCTTGCACCTTGCGGCCGCGATGCCGAGCTCAACCGCCTAAAGATGCCGGTGGAGCGGTGGCCGATAAGGTGAACGCCCGCGGGGACACACCGGCGAGCGCCTTGCCGCGGTGGAGCACCGCGTTGATGAGGTGGCCACCCATGGCGTCCGCTTAGGCACCACCCCGGGCACCGGCCGCCATGGCGACGCACACGGACGTCGACTACTCCACCGGCCGCGCGGCTTCGGGGCGGCGCGCCAGAAGACATCGAGGAGATTGAGCTCATCTTGGAGCGCCTCGATGGCCACGGCGACGCCATTGCCGAAATCACTCATCCCCAATCTGTGCTGAACAGGCTTTTTGACTAGATTGTATTAGGGATGTTTGAATATCGGCAATAAATAAAGAACTTTTGAATTCTGTGCTTGCACTGTGATGATTTTTCTTTACGTTTGCATCCATGAATCTTGTTTTTCCTTAAGCGTATCCGAGGACCATGTGTGGTTCGAAGACCGGTGGATGGTCGCTTCCTTGTGTGATGAGTGATTGACAACGTTGTGTGGACCGATTCTTGGCTAAGTATTGCGGGTGCGAGGTTGCGGCTTGACTCGTGTTGGTGCGGGTGAAGAACAACCGCGAAAGGTCGTTCTTTGGTGAGGCCTCCGGGGTGTGGAGAAGACAAGTAGGCTTCGTTCGAGGGACCCGGTGCCAGCGGGGTCAAGTGCGGGCCGCATGGTGACAAGAACAGCAAGATGAAGTCGGTGGACGGTTTCTTGGTTGAGCCACAAAGCCAAGGTCGAGCCGGGACATCATGGGAGCCAAGTCATGAGTGGTGATTGGTGGAGGCTACATCAAGTTCGCGGGGTTTGCGGTGGTTCACCAGAAAATCACCGGGTTACTCAACTGAGCCACAAAGCCGAGGCTGAAGATCGGGTGTGGGCGTGCGGCCAAAACCGGCCCGACCGGTTTGGAGAACCGGTCCGACCGGTTTGGGGTCGCGGGGCGCCGGAAGCTTCGAGGCGGAGGACACGCGTCGGGATCGCAAGGCTTGCGTTGAGGCTACGCGAGGTGCGGTCGGCGGGCATCCGTCCGATGGTGAATACATCAAGAATTCCGAATCCGCCCTTGAGGGGCTTGTATCCCTAGTTAGTAGAGAGGGGCATTTTAGACATTCGGTTGCCGCCTATATAACCCAAGAGGTGAGAGGTTGGCGGCCAACTCTTGGAACCCTAGCTCATTAGTTTTCCTATTTTCCACCTATTTTCTCTAGGTTTTCCTTAGGACTAGCAAGAGAGCTTCACGGAGAAATCTTGTAGAGAGGGATGGATGATCGGGCGGCTTGCTAGACCTTGTACGAATCTTTGTTTCATGTATAGATGATTCGGCGTGATTCCTCAAGGTTTGAATGTGTTTTTCCCGATTGTTCTTGGTGGTGATTTTCGGAGCCCTCTCCCGGTGATTTCTTTGCGGTGTTTTCGGGATCTTTCCTTTGGGGATTTGATGGGGGAAATTTGTGGGAACCCTTCGTGGTTCTTTGGGCTGTGATTCCCCTCCCAAATCCGTGAGGAAAAGTGTTCGATTTTGGGGTTTCTTGAGTTCTTGGGTTGGAAGTGCTCTCGGCGGGTTTTCTTCGATTCCTCCTTCTTGGACGAGTTTTGGTGGGATTAAACTTGGCCATGGACTCCTCATGAGGTGTTCCTGATATCCCCAAAGTCTTGTTCAAGTCTGTGGAGTGATTCGGGAGATTGAGATGTGGTTTTGGGGGAGTTGACCCGCGGGCTGTGTTCTTCTCGACTGCTCAGGCCAAAACCGGTCTGACCGGTTTCCCAAACCGGTCTGACCGGTTTCGCCCGATGGGGCTGTCGAGAGAGATCTTTGAACAAGGAAGTCTTTGCTGCTCCATGGCTTCGTTTGTTCAGATGTGGAAGGGTTTTCGAAGTGTTTGGAGTCCTTGAGGAGTTTACGGGACGGGGAATCGGTCCGACCGGTTTGCCTAACCGGTCGACCGCTTTTCCCGCCTTCGTGAGGCTAAGTCCAACGGGAGCGGTCCGACCGGTTTCGAAACCGGCTCGACCAGGTTTGTCTTGCCGCCGCAGCCCCGTAGTGTGTGTTTCCGCTGCGTGTGTGTTGAGGCCGTTGTTCGGGTCTTGTTCCTAGGTTCAGTAGCACTCCAGTGGCTACGTGAACTTGGCAAGAGAAGCTTGCGGAGGTGCACGAGTGAATTTGGGTTCATAGGCCGAATTCTTGAATAGAATTTTTATCGGCTCCCATTCACTCCCCCCCCTCTGGTTCGCCGTTTCGGTCCTTCAAGTGGTATCGAGCCGGTTCGGGTCTTTGTTGACTCTAACCAGTCTAAGATCCAAGGATGGCGTACCGAGAACGGGGTTCGGGTCCTCCACACTTCGATGGCAAGAACTACCAGATGTGGAGCAAGCGGATGGGTGCGTTCCTCCGCGGAAAGGGTCAGCTGCTTTGGGATGTCACGGTGGACACGGGCTATGTCCGGCCGATGGATTTCCTTGCTCCGGGGGTCGAGGGGACGGATTCGACGCCAACAATAAGGCGGTCGACTACTTGTTTCGTGCTTTGTGTCGGCCGAGTTCGATCGGGTGCACACCGAGCACTTGGCTTGTAGGATTTGGGCGGTGTTGAAGGAGGCTCATGTTGGGAACGCCCGGGTTCGAGGGCACGGTTGTATGCGACCTACCGGAGAGAGTACGAGAACTTCACTCATCTCCCCGGTGAGTCCATCGATGCCTTGTTTCAGAGGTTCACCGTGGTGGTGAACAACATGAGGGCCAATGTGGACGTGCTCTCGTACGATGATCATGATAGAGCCGTCAAGCTCTTACACTCTTTGGATCGTACGATATGGGGCGGAAAGTTCGAGGCCATAGTCGAGTCGGAGCGGTATGATACTGCGACGGTGAACGAGTCGTTCTCGAAGCTCAAGTCGGGCCGAGGTGGATAGGGGCATGACCGCCAAGCTCGAGGGACCGAGCGATTCCCATAGTCTTGCCCTCGTTGGTGGTTCCAAAGGAAAGACTAACTCTAACCCATCCACCGGGATGTTCTCATTTTCCTCTTTGATGTCTATGCCGGATGAGGAGTTTGATGACCTTGGAGAGGACGAGCCGGCGCCGTTGACGAGGCGGTTCGAGAGGCCGCACGAGAACCGCGTGAACATGAGGAGGAACACGAGGACTTGCTTCTAGTGCGGCAAGCGGGACACTTCGTCGCCGGCGCCCAGAGAAGACCGAGAACAAGGACGGCTACAAGCACAAGCCGAGGAAGAACGATGACAAGTACCGTTCGAGGCGCGACCACAAGAGCAAGCACAAGAACAAGTACAAGGACGAGCGACGATCGAGGAAGAAGGAGGGCCGAGGCAAGGCCCGAGCGATGGTTGGAGCGAGCGACGTCGACTCTGTTCCGCGTACTCCACCTCGAGCTCGAGCGGCGGCGACGACGAGGGAGATCGCCGTAAGAACAAGAGGTCGTCCAAGAACCGAGCGGGGCCGAGCCGCTCCGCGAGAGACGGCTTCGCACCATGGCGTTGAGCTCCGGCAGCAAGAAGAGCACACGGAGCGACTCGGACTGCGAGTCCGACGACGAGGTGCGTGATGAGCTTCCCTTCTTGCGCCGGGAGAATGAGAGGCTTGGCTCTTTGCTTGATAACCGTGATGACATGCTTAGAGAGGCCAAGAAAATGAGGAAAGAGCTTAGGGCTTCACTCGAGGATGCTAGGACTAGAGTGGGCCGAGCTAGAGACACGGGTGCTTGATAGCAAGCTTGAGATTGATTCGCTTAAGGCTAGCCCCTGTTGTTTCGATGAGAATGATTGTGCTTGATTGCTCCATATTCCTTGCTGATCTTTCTTTGTTTAAGGAGAAGCATGCCTCCAAGTGTGAGGAACTAGATGTGCTTAGGGTTGAAGTGGGCGAGCTTAAGTCTAGACCTGCTTTGCTAGGTGCTTGCACTTCTTGCCCCTGTTTTGCATGCTAAGATTGATGAGATGCATGCTTACACTAGTTCGCTCGAGGCTAAATTGAAGGAACCCATGCCTACATCTTGCTCTACCCGTGAAATGCATGCATTGAAAAATTTGGAGCTTGCACATTATGTTGATCGCTTGCGGGATGAGAATGATGATTTGAGGAAGTTGATGGGTTGGTTGTCCGGTCACGAGCCTCGGTTGAGGATGATGATCGAGGCCTTTAAGAGGCAAGATGGTGAGGGGCTTGGAGCAAACAAGGTTGGTGAGGGAAGTGGAGAGAATATCCGGAGCCACCAAAAACCCACCACAAAAATGATTTCCCACCAAAACCTAACCATCTAAGGAACCGACTAGACACAACCCCGGCTCCACCCGTGTTTCCTACACCCACAAATGACCTACAAAAGCCTATCAAGTTTGTGAGCACTTCGGGGAAAGTGTTCTTTGGGAAGGAGAGTGAGAAGGCTAGTGGTGAGAAACCGGTGGAGGATTTGAGTGGAGAGAAGGCGAGTGAGCGGCCACATCCCAAGCCTAAGCCTAAGCTTGTGAGGTTCCATTGTGGCTATTGTGGAAGAGATGGCCACAAGGAGGAGTTTTGCTTCAAGAGGAAGCGAGAGGAGAAAATGGCGAAGGAGTGGGCTAACGAGGACAAGTTTCACCCCTCCGGCGGTGTACTTAAGCATCGTGTGCGGATGCCCGGGGCCAAGGCGAGTGTGAGGATAGTTCCGGCTTGGGGTGATTGAAAGAGTGTAGGAGGTGTCGCTTGGAGGGAGTGAAACCGGTCGGACCGGTTTTGGAACCGGTCGGACCGGTTTGGGGTCCGCGGAATGACAAGCTTGGTTTCCGTGCTCGTACGAGTGCGAGGGTTGTTTACGGAGGTCGTGGTTCGGTGGATGGGGTGGAGAGTTTGCGGGTGGTCGGGTTACTAGGCGTTCTCCCACTCGAGCTCACTACGGGGATGGGAGGAGTCGTAGCTTTGAGAAGGAAAGGAGGGACGGTCCACGAGTCCTCTTTCGTGGTTTTGGTCCTCCTCCGGGCGGGAGAGGGGTGGTTCCCTCGGGGTGGTTACCGTGGTGGTGTTCGTGGAGGTAGTTTTGGTAGGAGAGATGCTTTGGTTGGTGCTAACCCCACTTTCGAGCAAATGGCTCGGCTTCGGTTTTCCTCCTTTGGTACTAACCCCGATCTTTGAGTCGTTTGTTCGCTCACGTGCCTATTTTTGATTTTCGGGTGGGAGACTTGAAGAACATTTGGTTGATTGACTCCGGTTGTTCGAGGCATATGACCGGAGACAGGGGGTGGTTCTCAAGTCTCGTCCGGTGGTGACGAAGAGGTACATCACTTTTGGGGACAATGGGCGTGGGCGTGTGCTTTCGAAGGTGAGATAAAAGTGAGTGACAAGATCACTGCGAGGCGTGTTGCTCTTGTTCAATCGGCGGGGTACAATTTGCTTTCGTGTCCCGGTTGTTGGATGAGGGTTTTGAGGTGTTGTTTCGGCCTGGTGGTTCTCGGATTGTGGACTCTCGAGGGGACCTTGTTTGTATGGTCGTTCCCAAGGGTCAGGTGTTTCGTGCTGATTTTTCTCAGTCTTCGGGTGTTGAGCGTTGTTTCTTGGCTGGTTCTTCGAGTGAGTTGTGGAAGTGGCATAGGAAGTTGGGTCACTTGAGCTTTGACCTTTTGTCTCGCTTGAGTAAACTCAATTTGGTCCGAGGATTGCCACGGTTGAAGCTTGAGAAAGAGTTGGTTTGTGCTCCGTGTAGGCATGCCAAGATGGTGGCCTCTTCTCACCCGCCTCTCACCGATGTGATGACTGAGCGTCCATGCGAGCTGCTCCATATGGACCTTGTTGGCCCGGCTCGTGTGCGATCGCGGGTGGAAAGTGGTATGTCCTTGTTGTGGTGGACGACTATTCTCGGTATGCGCGGGTGTTCTTTCTCGAGGATAAGGGGGAGACGTTTGGTTTTGTTCGAGATCTAGTCTTGAGGTTGAGGAACGAGAGGCACGGAGATGCCATACGAGCTATCCGCAGTGATAATGGCTCGGAATTCGGGAACTCTCGTTTTGAAACCTTTTGTCATGACTTGGGTCTTGAGCACCGGTTTTCGAGTCCGTATACGCCTCCCCGGGAATGGTGTTGTGGAAAGGAAGAACGGGACCTTGTGCGAGATGGCTCGGACGATGCTTGATGAGCATAGGACTCGAGGAGGTATTGGGGCGAGGCGGTGAATACCGCATGCTATGTGTCGAACGGGATATACCTCGAGTGCACAAGAAGAAAACATGCTATGAGTTGATGCATGGACGCACACCCAAAGTGAGTCACTTTCATGTCTTCGGTTGCAAGTGTTTCTTTACGAAGAAAGGCGGGGAAGTTGGATAAGTTTGAGGCTAGGTCTCGTCGATGGCATTTTCTTTGGTTATGCATCTCATTCTAGAGCATATCGTGTGCTCAATCTTGAAACTAACCAAATCGTGGAGACTTGCGAGGTAACCTTCGACGAGACGAGCCACGTAGTCGGCTTGTCTTTGAGTGTGCGGGTGATGATGAGCTTGGAGAGGAGATCTTTCGGGGAGGAGGAGCATGAACATGGTGATGATGAAGATGGCGGTGTGGTGCCCCCGGCTGAACATGTACCCACTACTTCGACTACGATGATGGATGGACCCTCTCGCTACACCTACGACGACAAATCAAGAACGAGGAGAAGGCGATGTTGAGGGGGAGGTAGCTTCGAGGCGAGAACCTCCCCGGCGAGTTCAAGTGGATCACCCGGCTTCGAGGATCATCGGCGACATGAATGAACGCACTACACGGTCGAGGGTTCGAAACAATTCCCATTTTGCTCATGCTGCGTTTGTTGCTTCTTTTGAGCCCAAAGACATTGGACACGCACTATCGATCACAATTGGGTTAACTCGATGCATGAGGAGTTGGAGAACTTTGAGAGGAATCGGGTGTGGGAGTTGGTTGACCCTCCCCCGGGGTGTAAGCCGATTGGTACCAAGTGGGTGTGGAAAAACAAAGAGGGAGAGAAGGGTGAGGTTGTGAGGAACAAGTCGAGACTTGTTGCCCGGGGGGTTCGGTCGGAAGGAGGGGATCGACTACGAGGAGACCTTTGCTCCCGTAGCCCGTTTGGAGGCGATTAGGATCCTTCTAGCCTTTTCGTGGCTAAAGGGTTCAAGTTGCACCAAATGGATGTGAAGAGTGCTTTTCTCGAATGGAGTGTTGGAGGAAGAAGTGTATGTGAGACGACCTCGGGGTTTGAGAGTGAGAGGTACCCCCACCGGGTGTACAAGTTGAGGAAGGCGCCGTATGGGTTGAAGCGGGCGCCTAGAGCTTGGTATGGCGAGGTTGAGGGGATTCTTGTTTGAGAGAGGTTTTGAGATGGGGAAGGTCGATCGGACCTTGTTTTTGCGAGGCGGGGGCGAGAGATATCCCGATTGTGCGGGTGTACGTGGATGATATTGTCTTTGGTGGCTCGTCTAACTCTCTTGTTGCGAGGTTTGCGGATGATATGAGCGGGGAGTTTGAGATGAGCATGATGGGCGAGTTGCGGTTCTTCCTCGGGCTACAAATCAAGCAATCAAAGGAAGGAACATTTGTGCACCGGGCTAAGTACACCAAGGACATTGTGAGAAAGTTCAAGATGGAGGACTCCAAGGCTATGACGACGCCGATGAGTACGACTACGGCTCTTGATGCGGACGAGGAAGGTGAACATGTGGACCGGAAAGGAGTACCGGAGCATGATCGGGTCACTCCTCTACTTGACGGCGACGAGGCCGGACATACAGTTCTCAGTGTGTCTGTGCGCTCGTTTTCAAGCGTCTCCGAGGACTTCGCATCGGCAAGCGGTGAAGAGAATTTTCAGGTACTTGCGTCACACTCCCGACTTCGGCCTTTGGTACTCCGCGTCCTCTTCGTTGGCGCTTCATGGTTTTTCAGACGCGGATTTTGCCGGGTGTCGGTTGGATAGGAAGTCCACTTCTGGGACTTGCCAGTTTTTGGGTTCTTCTTTGGTGTCTTGGTCTTCTCGTAAGCGGTCGAGTGTTGCTCAATCCACGACCGAAGCCGAGTATGTTGCCGCCGCTAGTTGTTGCTCTCGGCTCCTTTGGATCACCTACACCATGAGTGACTTTGGTGAGGAGTATACCCATGTCCCACTTCAATGTGATAGCACCGGTGCCATAAGCGTTGCAAAGAACCCGGTGCTCCATTCCAAAACCAAACACATAGAAGTGAGGTATCATTTTACGAGAGACAACGTCGAGAAAGGGAAGATAGCTTTGATCCATGTACCCACACATGACCAACTAGCCGATATTTTCACCAAACCCCTAGATCAAGCAACTTTCACTCGTTTGCGGGGGGAACTTGGTGTGTGTTTGATTTCTTGAATTGGGTGTGTGGGAGCTTTCTTTTGCGGGTGGTGTCGAGCCCGTTTTGCCTCCCCTCGAGGAGCCGGTTTGTAGCATATGTATAGCTTTCCTTTGTGCATTCCTTGCATTTGGCATGGCATATGTAACATGATGTATAGGCATCCTTGTATCTTAGATTGCATGCATTTTGTATCATATGCATTGGTTAGGAAAAGCTTCTCTTATATACTTGGTTCACCATGAAATGAGATATATGACTTTGTGAGTGTAACACCCTAAAAATTCCATCACTAAAATATTATAGCAACAAATGGCTAGGTTTAAAATTTCCTTAAGGACATAAAATAAATCATTAAACAAATTGGCTTTTAAATAAATAAACATCACTAAAATAATTTAGAGAACATAAGTGCTTGTGCATCATGATTTGAGTGCATGGATTTTTGTTTGATTTGAGTTTGAATGTTTGAAAAATGAATTTGAAAGAAATTTGAAAAAAAAAGAAAACAAACAAACTCTTCTCTCCCTCTCTCCCTTTCTAGCCCGGCCCGCAAGACCCCGGGCCGGTTGGCCTTTCTTCTCTCCCCGCGCGAGCAAGCCGGCCCACGTCGGCCCAACTCCTTCACCCCGCCGGCCCAACACCCCCGCCCCTTCCCTTTTCTTTTGCTCCGGCCAGCGACGGGTGGGACCCGGCCGTCGGGCCGTCTCCCTCCTCCGGCCGGGTCGCCCACGCCGCATCCGCGCGCGCCGGCCGTTACCGGCCGGATCCATCAATTCCCCACCATCAAAACCTTGTAATTGAGCGCGGTGATACCCCTCCTTCATTTCCCCTCTCTTAATTCGGCCGTTATCATTCTTTAACCCCTTCCCCCCTTAACTCCCATTCAAACCGTGGCCATCAATGGCCATGGCTGCCGGTGAACCGCCCTCCCGGCGCCCCTCGGCCCTATATAAACCCCCCCCCCCCCCCCCCCAAGGCACCCCCGCTACCCCCTTCGCTTCACACCGAGTCCCAACGCCCTCCCGTGCCTTAGCCACCGCGCCACGCGCCGTGCACCGAGCGCCGCCGCGCCATCGCCGCCGCCCGAGCCCGTCCGCCGCCGGTAAAGCCCCCGGACCCCCCCCCTCAATCGTTTCCTCTTCGCGCGTACGAGCTAACCGGCGCATCACATTGAACCCGTAGGCCCTCAAGCACCCCAGGCGCAGCTCGCCGTCGCCGCCCGTGGAGTTCGGTCGCCGGAGCTAATCTGCGCCGTCGCCGCTTCTCCATCCAATTCCCGTCCGCCAGAGCACCTACCCGCTGTAAGGATCCCATCCCCGCCCTAATCTTTGCTTGCGCCCGACCATAGCGCCGCCGCCGCTTGGCCGGCCGCCGGCCGTCCGCCCCCATGGATGCCCGCCTCGGCCGTTGCCTTATTCCACCCGTGCAAGCACGCGTTTGAGTTCGCGATGTCCTCGGCTTCGCCTAGATGTCATTTGCGCGCGTTTTCGTGGCCGGGAACCCCCGTGTGGACGTCGCCGGCGACCCTAAACCCCGCGCGCCGCGCGCGCGCCGTCGCCGCCGGCGCGGGCGCCGCCCCCCCCCCCCCCGGCGCACGCGTGCGTGGATGGCCATTGGATCGGCCATCCACGGCTCAGATCCCCTGGGCCCCCGCGGGTCAAACCTTAAGTAACGGTCAACCCGAGAGCGTTTTGCTAAAGAGACCCCCAACTCTATTGCAATCGCAAGCCGGTCCTCCCACCTTTAAAGACCCTTACATTTCAGTCCTGGATTTTTGTATTTTAGCCCCTGTTTCTATTAAATCCTTGCTCAGAGGTCCAGAACAGCCCTTTTAGAGTTTAAACCTTCTGTTTTTAAATTTATTTATGTTTTAGTCCCTGTTTTCTTGCTGTTAGGCCCCTGAGTAGTTTATTTTATCGCAGGTTAGTCCTTAAACCTTGTTTTTAGCGTAACTTCTTCGTTATAGCTCCGTTTTTAGCGTTCTTGTAGTCCTTGCGATCGTCTCAGCGAGCCCGTCGTTTTAGCTGCATGTTTTTAGTCTTTAGGATTGTTTGGTGATCTATTTTATTTATTGTATGCTTTATGTGTGCATCGTAGATATCGTGCCTGTTTCATCTGAGCCACCTCTCGGGGACGATCAGGAGCAAGCTTGTTTGAAGAGGAAGAAGTTTTTCTTGTAGTGGAGGAAGGCAAGTGGTCTTCTCCCCCTGCATGTTCTCTTTTGTCCTATATAATTGCATTACAAATTAATGTTTACTTTATGTTATCATTGCATTAAATTGACGGGAAAACCTTTTTAAGGACTTACCTAGATCTTTTACCCTGATCCTTGGCCTAGCCCTTTTAAATGAAGTTTTGGGTAGAAAACGCTAGTTGCTTAACATGGGTTGGTTAAAAAGGGGTCTTTTATGGAATGATACATGGCTTATAGTTAATGTTTTGGGTAACGCAAGAACACTTGAATTAATCGGAACATGGAGAACCACCCAAGAAAACATGCGCAACCACGGTGTTACATGGCTCGACCTTAGCCGAATAATTAGGTGTGCGATCGTACTAGTGGCCCTTTTCCGAAAGGAGCGAGAGGGGGATCGGGTTGCGGGGGTATAGCTCGGCCCTTTTGGGGTAGTAGCCTTTGCTAAGGTGCGACCACTAGGGAGGGTTATGGTCCGCCCCGATCCGTAACTATGCGGGTCGTTAGTCTTTTGCATGCCTTTGTAAAGGCTTCGTAGCGTCCCTATGCAATCACACCTCGGAAGTGTGGTATGGTGCTTGGCCCGCATCGCATGGTTGGGTTTAAAGTTCTTCGGAGCTTTTACGCGAGCCGTGGGTAAAGTGTGCAAACCTGCGAGTGTAAAGGCGATCGATCGGCCGGCCGTGCTCACGGTCATGAGCGGCTTGGACCCTCACATGGTTAATAAACTTAAAGATGACATAAATCGTGGTTGGAAAAGCTCGTTGAGCTTGGGTTGTTTTGGCATTTAAGTTTTTCTTAAGTGGGTTGGTACGAACTTACACCTAGTAACTAGGAGTTCCTTAATTAAAATTTGATCAACATTAAAATGCTAACCGCTGCAAAAAACCTTAGCCTATCCTTGATAGCCTTGCATTTTCCCCCACTTGCCGAGCTCCAACCATAAGTGTGCTCGGCCTTGCCTATCAGTTGTTCGGAGGAGAACTTTGGAGGGGAGTTCTACGATGACTTCGATGAGCCGTGAGGCTTGCGGACCCCCGATCAAGTGCCGTGGGAGCGGAAGACGAGGACTCGACGAGTAGTTATCGTTTTCCGTTGTTAGAGACCTTCGAGTCTCCCCGCATGAGTGTAATAAGAGGTTAAACTTTGAAATACGTTTGTAAACTGTTTATGGTATCTCACTCATTTTTGTCTATCATATGTGTGTGAACCGATCCCGGCGCACATATGAGATGCACTTGGTTCCTCTTCGGAAATCGGGTGTGACGAGTGGTATCGGAGCGGTTTGATCGTAGGAACGACCTTAGCTAGAAATGGACGAAATTTAAGGATTCATGTTCTAGATCATTCCGTCATCCTTCAAAACCACCTTATTTGCGCATAAAAAATCTAATTTGTTCTTGTTCTTTTGTTGAAAATTTGCATCATTTTGATTTCCTCTATGCGAGTTCGGTCTTTTCTTAACGGATGGCCGAGGTCACGTCTTACGCCCGCAAGAGCACCGGTGGTCGCCTTCCTTCGGACGATTAGCTCCACGCTATCCGGTAGTCCGGAGGAGGCACGGCGGGGAGGAGGCACGGCGGGGAGGTTGGAGATTACCGGTACGATTCTACGGCGGGAGCGGTTGAGCGGGGATACCGGGGGCGGTACGGCGGGGAAGAAAATGATGAAGAAGACCCGAGAGGAGATAGTGTTTGAGGAGGATGGGACCGAGGAACATCCACGGCTATATGACGGGGTCTTTACGGGAGGTTAATGAAGATGGAGATATAATATTCCCACCGGAGGTAGAAGGCGAACCGAGAACCGGATGTGGCGGGGAGGAGAAGAGCTCGATCGAATCTTTGCGGGGAATGATCCGGAAGACTCGGGGATAATTCAAGCGCGGTGAAGAAAGTTCCGGCGAAGAAGATGATGAAAGTGAAGAAGAAGGGGAAGAGGTGGACATAGAAGGATTAGAGGATGGCAACGATCTCTGTGGGAAATGGGGAAGATAACAATGCTGATCAGAATGAGAACAACAACAACAATGAGAATGAAGAACAGCAAGGTGATGCGCACAGGTACCACAGGGCGGAGTATCATGAACACACATACCTCGGCCCGGACGCTCCGTTCTGTGAGCTATTGGAGGAGCTGTTACAGGAGATAGAATATGCAGTGAGGCCATTGTACATCACCAGACACTATGTGGAGCCGGGGATGAGAGATTACTACACCACAGAGGTCCATGTCAGGGTTGCTACTGCACAGGCAGGAAGATGGAGGACCCGTACCATTCACCCCTGCACAGCACACTTTGCCTCAGAAGCAGCTGCTATCAATGATGCCGCCAGAAGAGCACTGTGGTCCATCAGCAACACGTTCCGCGATCGCTTAGAAGGCACGGACTTCGGATTCGTCCCCGGCGAGTCGGTGGTACGAGAGAACACCGTAATACCTATGGGGGACTTCCGAGATAGCCGTGTTGACATCCTTGCCGGAGTGACGGCAGCTCTTAACACGGACACGGAGGGAGCGACGGCGGAGTTGGATAGGACACATCGGGAGCTACGAGAATGCACGGGCGAGGATAGCCCGGTGGAGGCTCGGTGGCGGGACAACGACCACCGACGAAGCGGAAGCATCTTGTCCTTCCCGTTCTCCTCCCCCGCAAAAGGCTTCGTTACGGCACTCCGGCGGCTACCACTAGTCTACGGTGGAATAGGAATTAGGATATCCACCATTTTTTTTTTCTTTTTCCGGTAGACGTTCTGCGAGGACGCGCGTTTGTAATAAAGATGTTGAGTGAACCATGTTTGATTTGGATCTTTGCTTGAGTGAGTTGTATTGTGGAGTGATGGCCACAAATGCAACAAGAAAAATCATGTTAAGATTAATGGTTAGTTGGGGTTCAATTCCAAATTGTCTTCTATCTTACTTATCCAACCAAATCAATCGTGCAAAATCTGTCCGCGCAGTTCCTTGACAGCGCAGCAATGTTTTTATCATAACTCAAGCTACAGAACTCCGATTGACCTAAAACCAGTTGGGTTGGTTCACAAATTTTGTGGATCAACCTCTGTCCAAAATTCAGCATCAAAGGATTAATACACAGCGAGTTATAAACAGAACAATGGGACTAACAGAATCTGTAAAAGTGTACTAACACAGCTGCGGTACCCGAATTTTAACTCAAGTTGTGGATCTCCAAACGGGGTAAAACCAGTGGGGTTAGTTGCATAAGTGGGTTCTGCATGGCCGAGCAAAAGTTCATAATTTTTGAAGGAGGATACCATGGGATATAACTGTTTTATCGGAATCAACCAAATCTGTCACGAAAGGAAAATCTTGTCGTTTCCTTAATTCAAACTCACTTCTTTACACAACAGTTTGATAATCTTATCTGAAATATCTTTCTCTAACAATCAGATGGTAAACACCAGGTCGGGGAGGAGGACAGGACGTCCCGCCAGTGGTTCGGGCACACATAGCCAATCAACAAAACCCAGTGCCACCTCCCCCGCTCAATCCCGCAATGGATCCCGCTACCCGGCAATTTTTCGCTGCCCAGATGCAGCTAATTCAGAACCTTACGCCGCGGTGCGGAACTTACAAGCTCGGCGAGAATCAGCCGCGAGGCACCACCCCCACCACCACCACCCGCTCCGAGGGATAAGCACAAGGAGTTTATGAGCCACCACCCTCCCACCTACTCTCACTCAACCGATCCGCTAGATGCGATGATTGGTTGAAAACCATTACCAAGAAGTTGGAGAGGGCTCAATGTAATGACCGAGAAATGGTCCTTTATGCTTACGGACGCTTGGAAGGGCAGGCATCGATTGGTGGGATGCCTACACGGTCGCCCATCCCGCACCTAACACCATCACATGGCGGCAGTTCCGAGATGCTTTTCGCGCTCACCACATCCACGACGGGGTGTTAAAGCTTAAGCGAGAGAGAGTTCCTTGCTGCGAAACGGGGCAATATGTACGTAAATGAATACCTGGACAAGTTCACTCGGTTGTCTCGCTATGCTCCCGACGAGGTCAACACGGACCCAAAAAGGCGGGAGCGTTTTCTTGATGGGTTGATTGGACCATCGAACTACCGGCTCCCGAGCCATACCTTCCGGATTTCGCCACGCTGTTAAACAAGGCGATCGGCCTAGAAAACAAGCGCGAGAGAGCTTGGGGAGTAGAAACGCAAGTTTCAATCCCGAGGGTCGATCCGGCGGCCATACTCGCCCCCGCTTCGGCTACCATCAAAATACACCATTTCGCTGCGGAGGGCGGGGTGGTAAGCACCCCCGAGAATATGCGGTTTGCGGCGTTCTTTCCGGCGGCCTCAACGGTTCAACCCGCAAACCCCACGCTCACCAAACTTCCCGGCGAACCGTCCCGCTCCTACCCCCGGGTGCACCGGCAAGAAACACCACACCGGTGCAGCCCAACGGATGCTTCAAATGTGGCGAGTTGGGGCATTATGCTAATAAGCGCCCTAAGCGTGGAATGCGGACTCCCCGGAGGAGTAACATTCGAGAAAGTGGGACGAGCATCAACTCCGGCACGCCCTGGAAGTGCGGGCACTCCGAGCAACAAAGCTCGGCAAAATTATGTGCGTAGTAGGGTGCACAACATGAGCGTGGAGCGAGGCACAAGACGCTTACGGGGTTGTACTTGGTACGTTCCCTATCGATTCGTACTGCTACAGTATTATTTGATTCGGGAGCTACGCATTCATTCATTACCGATCAGTTCGTAGCAAGGCATAATATGCCTGTGAGTCCGATGAAGAAACCTTTGCTTGTTAGTTCACCTGGCGGTGATATGAAAGCCAGCCATCTGTGCCCCCAAGTAAACCTTAAAATCATGGGGATAGACTTTCCATCTAATCTGGTAGTCCTCAAATCCTGGGGCATAGATGTAATCCTAGGGATGGATTGGTTAAGAAAGTATGATGGGGTTATCCAGTGCCGGGAGAAATCGAGTTCATTTGACCGGCCCACAAGGGGACGGAATAGAATTTATCGCAACACCGTCACCTACCGGGAAGGAGTTAGTGAATTCAATGAAAGGAAAAGTGTTGGAAGATATAAAGGTGGTGAATGAGTATCCGGATGTATTCCCCGATGACACGCGGAGTATGCCACCCGACCGAGACATTGAATTCGTATCGAACTCTTACACAGTCTGCTCCTATATCCAAAAGGCCATATAGGATGGATGTCAAAGATTTGGCAGAATTAAAGAAACAAATAGAGGAATTATTAAGTAAAGGGTTTATCCGTCCTAGTTCATCACCATGGGGAGCCCCCACACTTTTCGTAGATAAAAAGGATGGATCTAGGAGGATGTGTGTAGACTATCGATCTCTCAATGAGGTCACCATCAAAAATAAATATCCTTTACCCGGATAGAGGATCCGTTCGATCAAATGAGAGGAGCGAAAGTTTTCTCTAAGATAGATCCGCGATCCGGCTACCATCGGCTAAAGATCCGTATGGAGGACATTCCTAAAACGGCTTTCACATCAAGATATGGTACGTACGAGTTCACGGTGATGTCCTTTGGATTGACCAACGCTCCAAAGCATACTTCATGTATCGATGAACAAGGTTTTCATGGAGTATCTTGATCGGTTTGTGGTAGTATTTATAGATGATATCTTAGTCTTCTCTCGAACGAAGTAGAACATGAGGGACACTTGAGGCGGTATTGCGAAACTTCGAGAGCATCGGTTATACGCCAAGTTCGGCAAGTGTGATTTTTGGTCGAAAGAGGTCTCGTTTCTTGGGCACATTATCACGGACGGAGGAATTCTTTGTAGACCCAAGTAAAGTACGGGATGTGTTAAATTGGACTCCACCTAGAAATGTATCGAAATCGGGGAGTTTCCTCGGTTTGGCAGGGTACTACCGACGATTTATAGAGGGATTCTCGAGAATCGTAAAACCACTCACTTCTTTGTTGGAGAAAGGAAAGGAGTTTAAGTGGGATGACAAGTGTCAAGCTAGCTTTGAAGAACTAAAGAAGAAAGCCGACCCCTTTGCACCGATCGATAATGCACGATATACACAAAGGATTTGATGTGTATTGTGACGCGTCGAGGCAAGGACTAGGATGTGTTCGATGCGGGGAAGGAAAGGTGGTAGCATATGCTTCTAGGCAACTAAGGAAGCATGAACTAAACTATCCTACGCATGATCTGGAGTTAGCAGCTATAGTGCACGCACTGAAGATTTGGAGACACTATATGATTGGAAACAAGTGTCAGATATTCACGGACCACAAAAGCCTGAAGTACATCTTCACTCAGAGAGATCTTAATCTCAGACAACGAAGATGGTTAGAGCTGATTAAAGACTACGATTTGGACATACAGTATCATCCAGGGAAGGCCAATGTGGTGGCAGATGCCTTGAGCCGTAAGAGCCAAGCAAATATGTTAGTAGCCCGGTTAATGCCTCAAGAACTGTGTTGGGAAATGGCACGACTCAATCTGGGGATAGCTGCACCGAGCGAAAGTATGACCTTGGAAATGGAGTCAACTCTTGAACAAGAGATTAAAAAAGGGCAATTTGATGATGAAAAGATTAAGGGGTATAAGAAATTGATTGAACAAGGCAAGGTTCCGGAATTCGGAGAGAGGATGAACGGGGAACCATTTGGTTTAAGAACGAGGATCCGCGTACCGGAAATCAAACACCTCCGTGAATCCATATTGAAAGAAGCACACGATTCGGCTCTCTCTATACATCCGGGAAGTACCAAGATGTACCAAGACCTAAAGCGAGAAATATTGGTGGTACGGTATGAAGAAAGATGTTGCGGCTCATGTAGCACTATGCGACATATGCCAAAGGGTAAAAGCGAGCATCAAAGGCCGGCGGGGTTACTACAACCACTACAAGTACCGAATGGAAGTGGGAAGAGATTAGTATGGATTTCATAGTAGGATTACCACGTACACGAGATGGATACGATTCGATATGGGTCATAGTGGACGGATTAACCAAAGTTGCACACTTCATACCGGTAAAGACCACATATTCAGGAACAAAGTTAGCAGAATTATACATATCAAAGATAGTCTGTCTACATGGGGTACCGAAGAAGATAGTATCAGATCGAGGCACTCAGTTCACGTCCCGATTACGCGCGAAATTACATGAGTGTATGGATACGAAGTTAAATTTCAGCTCGGCATATCATCCACAGACAGATGGTCAAACAGAAAGAACGAATCAAATCCTAGAGGATATGTTAAGGGCATGTGCCTTGAAACATGGTGGAAGTTGGGATAAAAGCTTGCCATACGCGGAGTTCGCATACAACAATAGTTATCGAGTAGTCTTAAGATGGCACCGTTTGAAGCTCGTATGGAAGGAAGTGCGAACGCCACCGTTCCGGAACCGGACGGGGGAAAGTCAACTCTTTGGTCCGGAAATAATAAAAGAGGCGAGAAAGACAAGTGGAGATAATTCGGGAAAATCTCGGGATTGCTCAATCCGGACAAAAGAGTTATGCGAGACCCTAAGAGAAGAGAAGTGATATTTGAAGTCGGGGATTATGCATATCCGAGAGTGTCACCTATCCGAGGCCTTCGAAGGTTTAATATCGAGAGGGAAGTTATCGCCCCGCTTTATCGGACCTTTTCAAGTCTTGGAAAGACGTGGTGAAGTAGCTTATCGGTTGGAGTTACGGAACGTTTGGCGAGTGTCCACGATGTGTTCCACGTTTCTCGGTTGAAAAAGTGCACGAGTGAGGTCGAGTAGAACATTTACCATTGGAAGAACTTGAGGTAAAGGATGACCTAACATACAAGGAACACCCGGTTAAAATCTTGGATACCTCCGAAAGGGCTACTCGCGATAAGGTCATTAGGATGTGCAAAGTACAATGGAGTCACCACTCGGAGGATGAGGCTACTCGGGAAAGAGAGGACGAACTTAAGGAAGAATTCCCTCAAATTTGTTCTCTAATCTTCCTGAATCTCGGGACGAGATTCTCTTTAAGGGGGTAGGATTTGTAACACCCTAAAAATTCCATCACTAAAATATTATAGCAACAAATGGCTAGGTTTAAAATTTCCTTAAGGACATAAAATAAATCATTAAACAAATTGGCTTTTAAATAAATAAACATCACTAAAATAATTTAGAGAACATAAGTGCTTGTGCATCATGATTTGAGTGCATGGATTTTTGTTTGATTTGAGTTTGAATGTTTGAAAAATGAATTTGAAAGAAATTTGAAAAAAAAAGAAAACAAACAAACTCTTCTCTCCCTCTCTCTCCCTTTCTAGCCCGGCCCCCGCAAGACCCCGGGCCGGTTGGCCTTTCTTCTCTCCCCGCGCGAGCAAGCCGGCCCACGTCGGCCCAACTCCTTCACCCCGCCGGCCCAACACCCCCGCCCCTTCCCTTTTCTTTTGCTCCGGCCACCGACGGGTGGGACCCGGCCGTCGGGCCGTCTCCCTCCTCCGGCCGGGTCGGCCACGCCGCATCCGCGCGCCGCCGGCCGTTGCCGGCCGGATCCATCAATTCCCCGCCATCAAAACCTTGTAATTGAGCGCGGTGATACCCCTCCTTCATTTCCCCTCTCTTAATTCGGCCGTTATCATTCTTTAACCCCTTCCCCCCTTAACTCCCATTCAAACCGTGGCCATCAATGGCCATGGCCGCCGTGAACCGCCTCCCGGCGCCCCTCGGCCCTATATAAACCCCCCCAAGGCACCCCCGCTACCCCCTTCGCTTCACACCGAGTCCCAACGCCCTCCGCGTGCCTTAGCCACCGCGCCACCGCCGTGCACCGAGCGCCGCGCGCGCCATCGCCGCCGCCCGAGCCCGTCCGCCGCCGGTGCAGCCCCCGGACCCCCCCCTCAATCGTTTCCTCTTCGCGCGTACGAGCTAGCAGGGCGCATCACATTGAACCCGTAGGCCCTCAAGCACCCCGGGGCGCGGCTCGCCGTCGCCGCCCGTGGAGTTCGGTCGCCGGAGCTAATCCGCGCCGTCGCCGCTTCTCCATCCAATTCCCGTCCGCCGAGCACCTACCCGCCGTAAGGATCCCATCCCCGCCCTAATCTTTGCTTGCGCCGACCATAGCGCCGCCGCCGCTTGGCCGGCCGCCGGCCGTCCGCCCCCATGGATGCCCGCCTCGGCCGTTGCCTTATTCCACCCGTGCAAGCACGCGTTTGAGTTCGCGATGTCCTCAGCTTCGCCTAGATGTCATTTGCGCGCGTTTTCGTGGCCGGGAACCCCTGTGTGGACGTCGCGGCGACCTAAACCCCGCGCGCCGCGCGCGCGCCGTCGCCGCCGCCGGCGCGGCGCCCCCCCCCCCCCCCCCCCCCCTGGCGCACGCGTGCGTGGATGGCCATTGGATCGGCCATCCACGGCTCAGATCCCCTGGGCCCCCGCGGGTCAAACCTTAAGTAACGGTCAACCCGAGAGCGTTTTGCTAAAGAGACCCCCAACCCTTTTGCAATCGCAAGCCGGTCCTCCCACCTTTAAAGACCCTTACATTTCAGTCCTGGATTTTTGTATTTTAGCCCCTGTTTCTATTAAATCCTTGCTCGAGAGGTCCGAACAGCCCTTTTAGAGTTTAAACCTTCTGTTTTTAAATTTATTTATGTTTTAGTCCCTGTTTTCTTGCTTTGTTAGGCCCCCGAGTAGTTTATTTTATCGCGAGTTAGTCCTTAAACCTTGTTTTTAGCGTAACTTCTTCGTTATAGCTCCGTTTTTAGCGTTCTTGTAGTCCTTGCGATCGTCTCGGCGAGCCCGTCGTTTTAGCTGCATGTTTTTAGTCTTTAGGATTGTTTGGTGATCTGTTTTATTTATTGTATGCTTTATGTGTGCATCGTAGATATCGTGCTGTTTCATCCGAGCCACCTCTCGGGGACGATCGGGAGCAAGCTCGTTTGAAGAGGAAGAAGTTTTTCTTGTAGTGGAGGAAGGCAAGTGGTCTTCTCCCCCTGCATGTTCTCTTTTGTCCTATATAATTGCATTACAAATTAATGTTTACTTTATGTTATCATTGCATTAAATTGACGGGAAAAACCTTTTTAAGGACTTACCTAGATCTTTTACCACGATCCTTGGCCTAGCCCTTTTAAATGAAGTTTTGGGTAGAAAACGCTAGTTGCTTAACATGGGTTGGTTAAAAAGGGGTCTTTTATGGAATGATACATGGCTTATAGTTAATGTTTTGGGTAACGCAAGAACACTTGAATTAATCGGAACATGGAGAACCACCCAAGAAAACATGCGCAACCACAGTGTTACATGGCTCTGACCTTAGCCGAATAATTAGGTGTGCGATCGTACTAGTGGCCCTTTTCCGAAAGGAGCGAGAGGGGGGATCGGGTTGCAGGGGTATAGCTCGGCCCTTTTGGGGTAGTAGCCTTTGCTAAGGTGCTGACCACTAGGGAGGGTTATGGTCCGCCCTGATCTGTAACTATGCGGGTCGTTAGTCTTTTGCATGCCTTTGTAAAGGCTTCGTAGCGTCCCTATGCAATCACACCTCGGAAGTGTGGTATGGTGCTTGGCCGACATCGCATGGTTGGGTTTAAAGTTCTTCGAAGCTTTTACGCGAGCCGTGGGTAAAGTGTGCAAACCTGCGAGTGTAAAGGCGATCGATCAGCCGTGCTCACGGTCATGAGCGGCTTGGACCCTCACATGGTTAATAAACTTAAAGATGACATAAATCGTGGTTGGAAAAGCTCGTTGAGCTTGGGTTGTTTTGGCATTTAAGTTTTTCTTAAGTGGGTTGGTACGAACTTACACCTAGTAACTAGGAGTTCCTTAATTAAAATTTGATCAACATTAAAATGCTAACCTTTGCAAAAAACCTTAGCCTATCCTTGATAGCCTTGCATTTTCCCCCACTTGCCGAGCTCCAACCATAAGTGTGCTCGGCCCTTGCCTATCATTTGTTCGAGAGGAGAACTTTGGAGGGGAGTTCTACGATGACTTCGATGAGTTGTGAGGCTTGCGGACCCCCGATCAAGTGCTGTGGGAGCGGAAGACGAGGACTCGACGAGTAGTTATCGTTTTCCGTTGTTAGAGACCTTCGAGTCTCCCCGCATGAGTGTAATAAGAGGTTAAACTTTGAAATACGTTTGTAAGCTGTTTATGGTATTTCACTCATTTTTGTCTATCATATGTGTGTGAGCGATCTGGCGCACATATGAGATGCACTTGGTTCCTCTTCGGAAATCGGGTGTGACGGTGAGCTTGTTTGGTATGCTATGGTTAGTTTGGCTTAGCTCTTGATGATCTTGATGAATAATCCATGGTTGATGGCTATGTTTTTGAAAAATGTCACATGTATGCTCTCTCATGTGTAAATGCCTTTATATGATCTTCACATGTTTTAGTGGCTTTGCTATGCTTAATTTGTGGTTGGATAGCTAGTTTATTGATCATATGGGGCCAAAGGCTCATTTGCCATCATGAATGTTTAGCCCTCTTGCTTCATCTTGTGGAGGGGCATAAGTTCCTTTTTGTCGCAAAGACATTTCATGTACCATTTACAAATCTGAAAATGAAATGAAAAATGCTTGGAAATGTGCTCTCATGTCATATGTGCTGAATTTAATTTGCTTTGGGTGCTAAACCGTTGCATGATGCCTACCAATGAGAAGTCTCATACATAGAAGTAGGCACATGGCTCGGTGGCTTTGACATGACATGAGGTGCTTGTGGGTGTTTGTGATGGTATTATGATTAGAATGGTTGTCCTAGCATGAAGTTTGTGTGGCTTTGCCATTTTGGCATGTTTTGCTCATGTCTAGGTTTTTGCGTGTGAGAGAGTAACTTTTCGCAAAATTACTCAAATCCTTGCTAGCCTTATCCAATGGTTGTGAACCTTGGTGATCATGTAGTTGAGGTCCATACAAACTGTAGAGTATCTAACTTGCTCATTTGGACATGTGTAGCATCTTGTGATGAATTTTGTATACTTGAGAAGCTCTAGATTGCATTTGTGCCTTGATTCATGCATTGGCAACAAGGGGGAGAAAGGAAGGTGGAGAAAAGTTGTTTTGTATCCCTGGAATCTATCCCAAGTGTCAAGGGGGAGCTTGTGCATTTCTTTTGCATTTTTGGCTTTTGGGGTGTGGTCTGCTTGTGTGAAATCGGCGGCCAGGTTGTGGAAACCGGTGCGACCGGTTTTGGTGGAACCGGCTTTGACCGGTTATGGGAACCGGTCCGACCGGTTTGTGCCCCGAGTTGGCACTTGATCGGGGGGAGCTCTTGTGTGCTTTGGTGGTTGGTGCTCTTTGCTTGAACATGGTTTTTGTCTCGGATGTGTCGAGCCGTTGCCCTTGCCTAAGGGGTCCGAGACTTGCTTTCTTCAAGTGATCTTGATCTTTGTCTTTGTTTGGCTTTCGATCGCTTGTTGGAGTTTCTTTTTTGTTTGTTTCTTTTCTTTTTCTTTTCTCACTTGTTACTTTCATGTGGGTGTTGTCAATGCACTCATCAAGGGGGAGATTGAGGACCATGTGTGGTTCGAAGACCGGTGGATGGTCGCTTCCTTGTGTGATGAGTGATTGTCAACGTTGTGTGGACGATTCTTGGCTAAGTATTGCGGGTGCGGGTTGCGGCTTGACTCGTGTTGGTGCGGGTGAAGAACAAGCGCGAAAGGTCGTTGCTTTGGTGAGGCCTCCGGGTGTGGAGAAGACAAGTAGGCTTCGTTCGAGGGACCCGGTGGCCGGCGGGGTCGAGTGCGGGCCGCATGGTGGCAAGAACGACAAAATGAAGTCGGTGGACGGTTTCTTGGTTGAGCCACAAAACCAAGGTCGAGCCGGGACTTCATGGGAGCCAAGTCATGAGTGGTGATTGGCGGAGGCTACATCAAGTTCGCGGGGTTTGCGGTGGTTCACCGAGAAAATCACGGGTTACTCGGGCGAGCCACAAAGCCGAGGCCGAAGATCGGGTGTGGTTGTGCGGCCAAAACCGGCCCCGACCGGTTTGGAGAACCGGTCCGACCGGTTTGGGGTCGCGGGGGCGCGGAAGCTTCGAGGGCGGAGGACACGCGTCGGGATCGCAAGGCTTGCGTTGAGGCTACGCGGGGTGCGGTCGGCGGGCATCCGTCCGATGGTGAATACATCAAGAATTCCGAATCCGCCCTTGAGGGGCTTGTATCCCTAGTTAGTAGAGAGGGGCATTTTAGACATTCGGTTGCCGCCTATATAACCCAAGAGGTGAGAGGTTGGCAGCCAACTCTTGGAACCCTAGCTCATTAGTTTTCCTATTTTCCACCTATTTTCTCTAGGTTTTCCTTAGGACTAGCAAGAGAGCTTCACGGAGAAATCTTGTAGAGAGGGATGGATGATCGGGCGGCTTGCTAGACCTTGTACGAATCTTTGTTTCATGTATAGATGATTCGGCGTGATTCATCAAGGTTTGAATGTGTTTTTCCCGATTGTTCTTGGTGGTGATTTTCGGAGCCCTCTCCCGGTGATTTCTTTGCGGTGTTTTCGGGATCTTTCCTTTGGGGATTTGATGGGGGAAATTTGTGGGAGCCCTTCGTGGTTCTTTGGGCTATGATTCCCCTCCCAAATCCGTGAGGAAAAGTGTTCGATTTTGGGGTTTCTTGAGTTCTTGGGTTGGAAGTGCTCTCGGCGGGTTTTCTTCGATTCCTCCTTCTTGGACGAGTTTTGGTGGGATTAAACTTGGCCATGGACTCCTCATGAGGTGTTCACGATATCCCCAAAGTCTTGTTCAAGTCCGTGGAGTGATTCGGGAGATTGAGATGTGGTTTTGGGGGAGTTGACCCGCGGGCTGTGTTCTTCTCGGCTTGCTCGAGGCCAAAACCGGCCGGACCGGTTTCCCAAACCGGTCGACCGGTTCGCCCGGTGGGCGTCGAGAGAGATCTTTGAACAAGGAAGTCTTTGCTGCTCCATGGCTTCGTTTGTTCGGATGTGGAAGGGTTTTCGAAGTGTTTGGAGTCCTTGAAGAGTTTACGGACGGAATCGGTCCGACCGATTTGCCTAACCGGTCCGACCGGTTTTTCTGCCTTTGTGAGGCTAAGTCCAACGGGGAGCGGTCCGGCCGGTTTCGAAACCGGCTTTGGCCGGTTTGTCTTGCCCGGCGACCTTGTAGTGTGTGTTTCCGTTGCGTGTGTGTTGAGGCCGTTGTTCGGGTCTTGTTCCTAGGTTCGGTAGCACTCCGGTGGCTACGTGAACTTGGCAAGAGAAGCTTGCGGAGGTGCACGAGTGAATTTGGGTTCATAGGCCGAATTCTTGAATAGAATTTTTATCGGCTCCCATTCACTCCCCCCCTCTACGGTTCGCCGTTTCGGTCCTTCGCATCCGGGAACTGTCTTGAGCCGAATACGCGAGAACAGATGCCCCTTGGCGCAAAATCCACAGAAGATCCCTGAATCGGCAATCCATAAGCACTGTTCAAGCGAAAACCCTTCGCATTCGGGAAGAAAACCCTGCCGTTTGGTATTCCAACAGTGTACGCTGGCCAGTCATCACTCCCAATGCACCCCTTCGGTCAATAAAATAGCCTGCTGAGATGCCCTGCAAATCCACTTGCACACTCATCCATCACTTCTCATTTCCTCCCCTGTCTCCAGAGGAAAAAACCCCAAGGCCATGGACAAAGGCAAGCAACCCCAGGAGAGCAGCCCTCCAAAGAAACGCACGATTTGAAGGTGAGTTTTCCCTCGATTTACTCCTTGTTTTCCATATGATCTTGCGCTTTACCTCCCCTCCTTTTCCTCTTTCAGCCTTGATTTGCTTCCTGAAGAAATCATCGGGACCGAAGACGTGCCTGAGTACATCTCCTCCGATTCCTCCCTCGAAGCAGAGGACGCCACGCCCGAACGAGAGGACCGGCCATCAAGCTGCGCGCAGCCGCGTTCGACACCTGGAGCACGGCCTCAGGGACATCACCGCTCGTTGCCAAGCCGAACGCGAGCGTGGCATGGCTCTGGAGGCACTAGTGGGGGGTAAATGTTTCTGACTTCTTCTTGATTCCGTGCCCACATCTGGATTTCTTGCCCCTAACACCCACTCCTCTGTTTCAGATGCCTCTGACAGGTACAACAACCTGAAAGCGGCTTGGGACAGCTTGGTGGAGGCCGCAAATCATGGTCACCCCCGTGCGTTCCAAGTTGCCGTCACGGTGGTCCTGGAGCAAGCGAAGAGGGAGCGGCCGAAGAAGCAAAGAAAAGATTGAATCATACTTTCGCTTCTTCCTCCACGCCTTCTCGCTTCCCACCTCCTTGAGGTCCCGATCACCGGGGTTGTTGGATGTAACTTGCAAGAAGCGGTTGTAATATAGTTTTGTGCTAAGGGCAATGCATCTAGGCACCGGCCATTTCTTACGTTTGTGAATTTTTTGTTCTAAAGGCGGCCTCGTTCTTGAGCGCCGCTATTTCGTGTGGCATGCGCGTAATCCCACCTGCCTGGTGATCATCGATCGATTTCAATACTAGGATAATATTTCTTCAGATATCTTCCATTTATTGCAGCGGAAAATTCTTCTCCTAGTAAAGTTTTTAATATGTATGCATTACCAGGGACGCATCTAACCACGCGAAAAGGCCCTTCCCAGTTAGGGGACCATTTGCCGAATTCGCTGTATTTGGTTCCGATCGGCAATAGTGCTTTCCAAACCAGATCCCCCTCTGCAAATTGCCTGACTTTTACTTTCTTGTTATAATACTTGGCAACCCGCAGCTTGTTCTTCTCGATGTTTTCCAGGGCCCTAATACGGATCATGTGCAAATCTTCCAGCTCGTTCATCATTAGGCCACTGTAATCCTTGGAGCTTAGATCCTTCTGTAACACAACTCTCCTTGAATCTGATTGCATCTCCCAAGGTAGAACCGCATGGTGTCCATAAACCAATTCATAAGGAGAGGTCTTTGTAGCTCCATGGGGGGCCATTCGGTAAGCCCACAGCGCCTCACTGAGTACCGAATGCCACTTTCTTGGCTTCTGGTCGATCTTCTTTTTTATCAGCTTGATCATGATCTTATTAGAAGCCTCCGCTTGACCATTAGCTTGGGCATAATAGGGAGAAGAGTTAAACAATTTGATCCCCATGCTTTCGGCAAACTCTCTGAACTCCAGGGACACGAATTAGGCCCCTTGATCAGTTGTGATTGTCTAAGGGATTCCAAACCGATAGATGATGTGCTCCTTGACAAATTCAACCATGTTTTCCGATGTCACCTTCTTCAGTGGGATCGCCTCAACCCATTTAGTAAAATAATCGGTAGCCAAAAGCACGAACTTATGCCCCTTGCTAGATGGTGGAATAATCTGGCCAATCAAGTCTATACCCCTGCCCCTTAATGGCCATGGCTTGATGATGGGATTCAATGCCGACGCGGGGACCCTTTGAATATTTCCAAACCTGCGACAATCTTGACATCCTTTGTAATACTCAAAGCAATCCTCTAATATTGTCGGCCAAAAGCACCCGGCTTGTCGATAACCCATTTCATGCGGTAGGCCGATTGGTGTGCTCCACATATCCCATCATGCACTTCACTCATCATGTTCTTGTCTTCTTCTCGGGACCCGGTGCATCGTAACAATACCCCATCTAATGATTTATAGAACAAATTGTCATCCGGAAGAACGAATTTTATGGCCTTGTACCTGAGCTTCCTAGAGACCTTTCGGGATGGATCCTTCAAATAGTCAACAATCTCTTTTCTCCAATCATCTTCCGCAAGATCCGTCCCCAGTGCACATATATCTGCAGCAAGCGCTTCTTGACTCTCTTTGTAACCAGAGGCGCTCTGAGCCAACCTGTTTGCTTCTTCATTGTGCTCCCTAGGAATATGCTGTAGAGTTACCAACGGGAAGCTCTTCAAGATCTCTCTGCATTCCTCGTAGTAACTTCTCAGCGCTTTGCTTTTGCATTCGTATTGGCCGTTCAATTGCTTGATTACCAACTCTGAGTCTCCATAAACTTCAACTGAAACGGCCCCAGCTTCTCTCAAATATTGAAGCCCTCGAAGCAGTGCCTCGTACTCGGCCTGATTGTTTGTAACAGTGGGCTGTATAGGGATGGCAAATTCAAGCATCTCACCCCTAGGTGAAATTAGTAGAATCCCTACTCCCCCACCTTTACCACATGATGATCCATCAAAAAATAAAGCCCAAGGAGTAATTTCAAGCAAATCAATTGACGGATCGCGATGTTCAGTTATAAAATCGGCAATGATCTGTCTCTTAATAGCCTTTGCCGATTCGAACTTTAACTCGAACTCTGATAAAGCCAAGATCCATTTGCCAATCCTGCCATTCAAAATTGGCATAGATAACATATGTTTTATTACATCAAACTTGGAATACACAGTGCATTAGGCATTCAACAAGTAGTGCCGAAACTTTGTACACGAGTAGTACACGCATAGTCACAGCTTCTCTACAGCCGAATACCTGGTCTCAGGATCAAGTAGTTTTCAGCTAAGATATGCTACTACCCGCTCATTTCCTTCGAATTCTTGAATAAGGGCCGATCCAATGGTTTGGGTATCGGCCGCCACGTACAACTTGAAAGGCTTATCCGGTCGAGGAGGGACCAAGATCGGTGGCTCCTTCATGTATTGCTTGATCTCATCGAAAGCCTTTGGTTGTTCGTCACCCCTTGTGAACTTCGATCTTTCTTTAGCTTCAACGGTGGAGAGAATGGAAAAACTTTCGTGACAAATTTGAAATGAATCCCCTCACGAAATTCATTTTGACGAGCAGTGATTGTAACTCCTTGAGATTAGTTGGAGGGACAACTTCATCAATGGCCTTCATGCTTTTCTTGCCAACTTCAATCCCCCCTTCGTGGACCAAAAATCCCAAGAACTCTCCGCTCGATACCCCAAAAGCGCACTTGTTTGTATTCATCTTTAAACCATACTTTCGGGTGCACTCCAAGGTCCTTTTCACATCTTCCAAATGTGTGTCATGACTTAGGGACTTGATCACGACATCATCAATGTAAATTTCCACAATTTTGCCGATCAACTCGTGAAAAATGTAATTCATGGCTCGCTGATAAGTTGCACCGGCATTTTTCAACCCAAATGTCATGACTATCCATTCAAACGAGGCCTATATGACCGGGACATCTGAAGGCCGTCTTTGATATGTCCTCTATTGCCATGAAGATTTGGTTGTATCCCGCATTGCCATCCATGAAACTGATCACTTTGTGTCCAGCTGCTGCGTCAATCAACAAATCCGCAATAGGCATGGGGTAACCATCCATCGGAGTAGCTCTGTTCAGATCCCTGATATCTATGCAGACCCTCATCTTTCCATTCTTCTTGTAAACAGGGACAATGTTAGAAATCCACTCCGCATATCTGCATGGCCGAACGAAGTTTGCATCAAGTAATCTTTCAACTTCTTTCTTCACATCGGCCAATACCTCATCCTTGTAGATTTTCCGGGGTGGTTGCTTGTATGGTTTGAAACCAGATTTGATTGGCAACCGATGCTCAACAATGGAACGATCCAGTCCAGGCATCTCCGAATAATCCCAAGCGAAGCAATCTTTATATTCCTTGAGCAGCTTGATTAATTCCTCCCTGAAGTCCGGTTGCAAGTTTGCGCTGATGAACGTCGGCCTTGGCTTATCACCGCTTCCAATATCAACTTCTTCTAATTTATCAGCCGACATAAATCCTCGCCCCAACTTGCCATCAGTGCCATCGACGGGGTTCTCCATTAAAAATTACTATAAGAGCCGACTGCTTGAATCGGCTGTTGATCACTGCTGACAGGTTCAACAGGACCTTCTCCCCGTCTTTCCCCGAGAAACGATCAATGCCTTGATACTCCCGAAAGCCGGTTCCATGTTTGCAACGCTCACGGAGTCATCCGTCCGGACCACCTCAATATCATCATCCACCCATTAGATGAGTCGCCGATGCATGGTGGATGGGACACAAGCAATTGGCATGAATCCGGTCCCTTCCAAGCAAAAGAGGTCGTAGGCTCCTTTGCCTTCGATAACAAACAAGGTCGTGAGCGGCGTCTTGGACCCGATCATCGGATCCACGTGAGCGCATCCCTTGGTGTCCGAAGGATTTCCGGCGAAATCGTTCGGCATTATGCTTGTAGGCGTCGGATCGCCGGGGCCCATGCCAAGTTTCCCGAAGGTGGTGTACGGCATTACATTGACCGCCGCTCCACCATCAACAAACATCTTGGTCAATGGCTTGCCATTGACATATCCCTTCAAGTACGGCGGCCTCATGTGTCAATTTTTCGGCCGGTTTGTCGAAGATGGCTTGCTTGGCTAACACCACCGTGCCATCGGCCCTTCAACTTACTCATCATCTAGGGACGCCTCCTCCTGCACAACCTGGTTAGCGGGAGCCATGAATTCGTTCGACAGAAAATATACCATGCACGTTGGAGCCGAACGCTTTGGCCCTTCAGGTTGATCCTTTGGACGCCACACCTGCTTCGTCTGGATCCCAGCCTGCCTCAGTTCACGGTTCCTCAAGCGTTGAACCCGTCTCTTCTGACTTTTCCTTAGGCCAGGCGAGCACCATTGCCCCTTTTGCCAGATGTACTCGTCCTCGTCCTCCTCTTGATCAGCCCACCTTAGATCAGCTTGCCTTTTCCTGGGATGATCAATGATTTCAATTTTTTGGCACCGATCCTCGCTAGGATGTATCCTTCCAATTCTCTCATGGACGGATCGGCGATTGGCGCTCTCTCGCCCGTACTCAAAATACCCGTAATCGCACTCGGGGCAGTTCCTCAGCGTGGGCAGCTTCAAACCTTCGTTCCAACAGTGCCTGAAGAACGCACATCCCCGGTGCACGCGCTCGCTCGCGCGTGTATTGCTCCAGGTCTCTTCTGCGTGCCTCCTCTTCGGCTCTGCGTCTTTCCTCCTCGTATTTTCGCTTCTGGTAACGCTCCTTTTCCATCTGGCGCTGCCACTTATTGAGGAGTATACGCGTGGTTACCCTGGGTTTGGCCTTGGATGATTCCCTGATTTCGATGTGGCTCTTGAGAACGCGTGGGGCTTCACCATGCACCTGCTCCAAAGTTACTTGACGCTCCGGTCCACTTTGCTCCATCGTGCTCGGCCCCGGGCCGAGGTCAAGACTTTGACCTTGCCCTTCTCCTCAAGCGTCACCACGTTGACGGAGAAACCCACCATGTTCGAGGAAAGGGGTGGCCATCCGGCTTCATCTTGTTATCAAATTTGAGGTGCCCTTCCTGGATGGCTTTCTGGATCCTCATCCTGAAGACCCGGCAGTCGTTGATGGAGTGCGAGTTCCTGTCGTGGAAGCCACAGTAACGTTTCTCTTTTACTCCATCGGGCCGAAACATGGAATGCCCTTCAGGCAATCTGATTTGGCCTTCCTTCACTAGGAGCTCAAACAGCTTATCAGCTTTCGTGATGTCGAAATCGTAAGTGCCTTTGGTCTGTTTGACCCAGCGCTGATTCATCATCAATGGCTCCTTTCCCCACATGATTTCGGCCGCAGCCACGTCCCGCTCATCACCGAATCTTCCAACAAAGTTAGCCTTGTCCAGAACCGGTTGTAGATATCCGCGACGTCATGCTGTTTCCCGAACCTGGCGTCCTTCTTGAAACCATATGCTTGGTTGCTCATTAACGACAACTTTTGGGACAACTGGCCCAGGTTTTCGAACTCCATGCCAAACAGCTTCTCACGCACGGCCGGCAGCATCTCGGCAACGGCCATGTCAGCCAACTGATCGTCTGGCAGGTTGAGCGAAAAGCACATGCCCTTAACTTCCCTGAACCTCCTGAGAAATTCCAAGGGCGTCTCACTGTGCCTCTGCTTCAGGGTAGCAAGGTCAATCAGCTTCTTTTCTGAGCTGCCGCTGAAATAGTGGGCGTGAAATTTCCGTTCCAGTTCCTTCCATGTGCTAACTGACTTAGGGGGCAAAGATGAAAACCACTGGAACGTCGGGCCCGTCAGTGACGCGGGGAAGTATCTGACCCTGAAAGCTTCTTCAGCTGAGCATTCTCCGAGCTGCATCGGGGTAGCGAGCAATGTGCTCCACCGTGCTCATGTCGTCTCGCCCGGAAAATTTTGTGAACTCTGTCAGAGGTTTTACCCTTGGCGGAAGGAGCACGTTGAAGTACCACTCCGGGAACGGCGGCGTGTAGGCCGGTCCCCGCATTTTCGGTTTGAGGCCGAACCGATTCTCGCATCAACTCGGCCATCTTCTCGCGCCGGGCGTCGTCCTCCCGCGCGCCCGACGGGGCGGTGCGTAACCCAGATGCGGGAAAGCGTCGATGGCACCGTAGTTTCCCAGCTTGTGGTAGCCTCCGCCGTATAGATTCCTCTGTAGCCAATTGCTTGCTGGAGCGATCCTGTGGCTGGGAGCAAGCGGGGCCCCAGGCGAGCCGAATGCCATCTCCCCATACGTGCGCTGGTACGGGTTCGGCTGTTGCACAGGCTGACTCGTGCTGCCCTGCGGTGGTGGCTGAACTGGTCGCCCTCCTGCGGCCTGCAGTGGGGGCTGAACTGGCTGACCCCCAGCACCTTGCGGAGGAGGCTGGAAAGCTTGACTCCCAGCGCTCTGAGGAGGAGGCTGGGTTGGCTGGCTTTGCAATGGCGGTTGAGAACTGGACTCGCCCAACTCCACGGTACCCCCTTGAAAGGGTGTCTTCTTCGAATGCCCGCTCCATGATCGGACCAAAGACGGCCACCATCATTTGCTTGAATGCACCAAGGAAAGCTTTGTGGTGCCTCGCTCAAGACGTGGTCCGCGGTATCTCGGAATGCTCCGTAAGCACTCCTCCCTCTCCGCCGGGTCGTGGCATCGCTTTCCCCCCGGCAACAACACCCCGGGCATCTCATTCTTCAAGTACGGGACGCCACTCCTGTTCTTCTTGAAGGATAGCATGCACTCTCGCCGGAACCGGTCCACGGCGTCCTAGAGCCGCCGCCGTTGCTCGAGAGAGAGGTCTTCAATGTTGACATCCATGATGTCCCCGATGTCGTGCATCTTGATATTTTTCGGTCGTTGGTCCCCCGCGGGGCGTGCCAAAAAGTGTGTTGACGCAAAATGTGCACCTAGCGCCAAGCACACAGCAAGCCGAACAAGCTGGCTTTACACGTGCAAAGAATCACAAGACGTGCCAGTCAATTTTCCCTGAAAATTAACAAAAGACAAAGTAGTTAAATACCAAAGCTTGGAACTTGCCGGGTGGTACCAGACAGTTCCATATTTACGGCTACAAAGCCAAACGGGATGACACATAGCTATAGAAAGCTATCTGCCAATAAACTGAAACCATTCGGGAGCTTATAAAAGGAAAAGTAACATAGCCGAATGGGTGACGTAAGCATGACGACGATCGGTCTTTGTTTGAGCAAAGATGCACATGCGCAAGATCATGACCGATCCCCATGATGATTAACATTAAATAAATAAATAAAGTAAAGCGCGAACATAAACATGTAATAAACAGGCATGCATAGGCCCAAAGCACTAGTCTACTGCATGTCTAGGTACTTTAAAACCCGTCGGGTACGAAGCCAAAAAAATCTATCCACCGCATGATACAACTTGCATGGGGATCGTACCACTTTCCACAAATAGATCTATCCACCGCATGATACAATCTAAATATGGGAAGCTAAAAGCATACATCATTTAAAGCATGAATTACGCACGTGTTCTACTCGTGAGAAATATAACCGAATACGACTGAACAGCCGATTCGGGGTCCATGAAGAAGGAACGAACATTACCAAGAGAAACAAATCTATCAGATTGATTTGAAATCTAATCCACCGGATGACTAGCTCCAAAGCAACCCAAAAACCTGCATCTACCGCGTGATACCCAGTTCTTTCAAGATTTATATCAACGTTGGCAAGCTTGAACCCGCAACACGTAACAACCTAGATCGATTCGGTTTCGGCTATCGGAAAGCACGTGATCCACGTGTTAGATTTACCCAAGGCACAAATTCGACTCGCATAAGGATCACAAAAGGGATAAAGCCGATCCAAACCCATCTAGATTGGGCAAAAGGTGTTACATGAATTTAAACATAAAGTAAAAACTCAAAGCAACACGGGGCAATTTAATGAATCTATTGGATCTTGCCAAAATCCAATAGAGCCGATAACTAGCTTCAAGCTAGATCTTAGCCTACCGCATGACTCATGACCTAACAAGAAACCCTCTTGAACCAAGCCTGAATCTACCGCATGACACGAAGCATGGTAACAAGACTACTTGCATCAGATCTAAATCCACCGCATGATACTAGATATGATACAAGGTTGCCGTACTCACGGAGGTCGACGGATCGATGAACCCTCTCGAAGAACTCGACGACAGGACAAATGGACTCTAGGGTTTGGCGTAAGGCCGGTTTGTATTGAGAATGATTGTCTATGTTACATACATTCAGGGCTCATATTTATACCCTGCCAGGTACAACCTCGAATGGATTTGTTACCTAATTTATCTCTAAGCTCGATCGCTTATCCATCCATTCGTCCTTCCCCGCTTGAGCCACGTCACCGTTCAATCCCGCAAAATAAGCTCAACTCGTTCCCTTGCCGAACGGAAGCGGATACCCGACCGCGCATCTTTCCGCCGAATGCATCCGAGGAAACCTTCCTTCCACCGACGGACTCCTCATCGAGCCGGACCCACAAGTCGACTCCTTACCAAATTTTGGTGTTAACGGTGTTGGTGCGGGTGAAGAACAAGCGCGAAAGGTCGTCGTCGGTGAGGCCTCCGTGTGTGGAGAAGACAAGTAGGCTTCGTTCGAGGGACCGGTGGCCGGCCGGGGTCAAGTGCGGGCCGCATGGTGGCATGAACAGCAAGATGAAGTCATGGACGGTTTCTTGGTTGAGCCTGAAAACCAAGGTCAAGTCGGGACTACGTGGGAGCCGAGTCATGAGTGGAGATTGGCGGAGGCTACACCGAGTTCGCGAGGTTTCTGGTGGTTCACCAGAAAACCACTGGGTTCCTTGGTTGATCCACAAAGCCAAGACCGAAGAACCGAAGACGGCTGCCGCAAGAGGTGCCGCACCGGCTCGACCGGTGGGTCTGACCGGTCTGACCGTGGGTACCAGTCTGACCGGTGAGGAGCACCGGTCCGACCGTTGTGCGACGACGCAGCCCGAAATCTTCAAAGCGGAGGACACGCGTCCGGATCGCAAGGCTTGCGTCGAGGCTAAGCAGGTTGCGGTCGCCGGGCATTCGTCCGATGGAGAAAGCTTGAAGACTTCCAAAACCGCCCTTGAGGGGCTTGTATCCCTAGTTGTTAGGGAAGGGTATTTTAGACTTTTGGTTGCCTCCATATAACCCAAGAGGTGAGAGGATGGCAGCCAACTCTCTTGGAACCGTAGTTCATTTGCTTTCCTATTTTCCCTTCCTATTTTCTTAGGATTTCCATAGGACTAGCTTGAGAGCTTCATGTTGAGATCTCATTGAGAGGATTGGATGATCGGGCGACAAGCTAGACCTTGTGTGAACCTTTGTGGCATGTATAGATGATTAGGTGTGGTTCCTCAAGGCCTTGTTGTGTTGTTTCCGATTGTTCTTGGTGGTGATTTTCGGAGCCCTTTGTTGGTGTTTTTCTTGGGTTGTTTTCGGGACCTTTCTCTTGGGGATTTGATGGGGGAAATTTGTGGGAACCCTTCGTGGTTCTTTGGGCTGTGATTCCCCTCCCAAATCCGTGAGTAAAGGGGCTCGATTTTGGGGTTTTTCGAGTTCTAGGGTTAGATGTGTTCTTGGCGGGATTTCTTTGATTCCTCCTTTTTGGACAAGTTTTGGTGGGATTAAACTTGGCTATGGACTCCTCATGAGGTGTTCCTATTATCCCCAAAGTCTTGTTCAAGTTCGTGGAGCGATTCGGGAGATCGAGGTTTGGACGGCGGGTCAACTCCCCCAAATACGACTATTATATCGGTTATATCGCGATTCGGGAGATCGAGGTTTGGATGAGGGGAGTTGACTGGGTGCTCTTGACCGGTCTGAACGGTGCAACCCTCGGTGGGTTTTGCTCGGGTGAACGTCTGGGTGTGTTCGTCGTTGTCCGTGTTGGAGCTATTTGGAGTTTGGGTCTCCGTTTGGAGGTCGGTTGGCTCGTTTGGTGCTTTGGAGGCTTTTCGGTCGTGACCGGTCCGACCCGGTGTGTCTAACCGGTCCGACCGGTGTGGAGCCACTTAGTGGAAGTTGCCCGGTTTCACCGAAGCAAGGACCGGCTCGACCGGTGGTGCTCACCGGCCTGACCGGTGTTGGTCAGTGGACTCGAGGTTTGGTGTTCCGCTGCGTTCTCGGGTCGAAGGTTGTGTGTTGGTTCCTAGGTCCAGTGGCACTCCAGTGGCTATGTGGGCTTGGCCAACTTGGGTAGTTAGTTGGAGATGTGTGTTGGAAGCCGTGTTCATCTTGTTGGAGTTTCCATCTAGTTCGAGAAGAATTTTTATCGGCTCCCATTCACTCCCCCTCTCTCTGGTTCGCCGTATCGGTCCTTCAAGTGGTATCAGAGCCGGTTCAGGTCTTTATTGACTCTAACCAGTCTAAGATCCAAGGATGGCGTACCAAGAACGGGGTTCGGGTCCTCCACACTTCGATGGCAAGAACTACCAGATGTGGAGTAAGAGGATGGGTGCGTTCCTCCGTGGAAAGGGTCAGATCCTTTGGGATGTCACGGTGGACACAGGCTATGTCCAGCCAATGGACTTCCTCGATCATGATTTGTCGTCGTAGGTGTAGGAGAGGGTCCGTCCACCACTGTAGTCGAAGTAGTGGGTACATGTTCAGCCGGGGGCACCACACTGCCATCTTCATCGTCTCCATGTTCATGCTCCTCCTCTAGAAAGATCTCCTCGCCAAGCTCATCATCACCTGCACACTCAAAAACAAGCTGACTACGTGGATGTGTCTCGTCGAAGGTTACCTCGCAAGTCTCCACGATTTGGTTAGTTTCAAGATTGAGCACATGATATGCTCTAGAATGAGATGCATAACCAAAGAAAATACCATCGACAGACCTAGCCTCAAACTTATCCAACTTCTTCCCTTTCTTCAGAATAAATCATTTGCACCCAAAGACATGGAAGTGACTCACCTTGGGTGTGCGACCATGCATCAACTCATAGCATGTTTTCTTCTTGTGCACTCTGTGGTAGATCCTGTTTGACACATAGCACGCGGTATTCACCGCCTTAGCCCAATACCTTCTCGGAGTCCTATGCTCATCAAGCATCGTCCGAGCCATCTCGCACAAGGTCCTGTTCTTCCTTTCCACAACACCATTCTGAGGGGACGTATACGGACTCGAAAACTGGTGCTCAAGACCCAAGTCATGGCAAAAGGTTTCAAAACAAGAGTTTCTGAATTCCGAGCCATTATCACTGCGGATTGCTCGTATGGCATCTCCGTGCCTCTCGTTTCTCAACCTCCGGACTAGATCTCGAACAAAACCAAACTTCTCCCCCCTTATCCTCAAGAAAGAACACCCACGCATACCGAGAGTAGTCGTCCACCACAACAAGGACATACCACTTCCCACCCGCAGATCGCACACGAGCTAGGCCAACAAGGTCCATATGGAGCAGCTCGCATGGACGCTCAGTCATCACATCGGTGAGAGGCAGGTGAGAAGAGGCTACCATCTTGGCATGCCTACACGACGCACAAACCAACTCTTTCTCAAGCCTCAACGGTGGCAATCCTCGGACGAAATTGAGTTTACTCAAGCGAGACAAAAGGTCAAAGCTCAAGTGACCCAACTTCCTATGCCACTTCCACAACTCACTCGAAGAACCAGCCAAGAAACAATGCTCCACACCCGAAGACTAAGAAAAATCAGCACGAAACACCTGACCCTCGGGAACGACTATACAGACAAGGTCCCCTCAAGAATCCAAAATCCGAGAACCACCAGGCCGAAAGAACACCTCAAAACCCTCATCCAATAGCTGGGACACAGAAAGCAAATTGTACCCCAGCGATTGAACAAGAGCAACACGCCTGAGAGTGATCTTGTCACTCACCTTAATCTCACCTTCTGAAAGCACACGCCCACGCCCATTGTCCCCAAAAGTGATGTACCTCATTGTCACCACCGGGATGAGACTTGAGAACCATCCTCTGTCTCCGGTCATATGCCTCGAGCAACCGGAGTCAATCAACCAAATGTTCTTCAAGTCTCCCACCTGAAATTCAAAAACGAGCACGGGAGAGAACAAACAACTCAGCACTGGGGTTAGTACCAAAAGAGTAAAACCAGTGCCGAGCCATTTGTTCGAAAGTGGGGTTAGCACACACCAAACCATCTTTCCTACTAAAACTACCACCATGAACACCACCTCGGTAACCACTCCAAGGAAACCAACCTTCTCTGCCTGGAGGAGGACCAAAACCACAAAAGAAAGCCCGTGGACCGTCCCTCCTCTCCTTCTCAAAGCTACGACTCCTCCCATCCCCGTAGTGAACTCGAGGGGGAGAATGCCTAGCAACCTGACCACCTGCAAACTCTCCAGCCCAACCACCAGAACCACGACCTCCAGAAACAACCCTTGCACCTGTACGAGCACGATACCCAACCGCCGCTCGTCCGGAGCTCGCACCGGTCCGACCGGTGCCCCACACCGTCCGGCCGGGTGTAGCTCGGGTAGCAAGCACCTCCAACAGCCTTTCGCTCTCCCCAAGCCCGAACTCGTCCTCACACTCGCCTTGGCCCTTGGCATCCGCACACGAGGCTCAAGGACACCATCGAAGGGTGGTACTTGTCCTTGTTAGCCCACTCCTTTGCCATTCTCTCCTCTCACTTCCTCTTGAAGCAAAACTCATCCTTATGGCCATCTCTCCCACAATAGCCACAATGGAACCTCACAAGCTTAGGCTTAGGCTTGGGCTGTGGCTGCTCACTTGGTTTCTCTCCACTCAACTTCTCCACCGGTTTCCCCTCACTAGACTTCTCACTTTATTTCCCAAAGAACACTTTCCCCGAAGTGCTCACAAACTTGATAGGGTTTTGAAGATCATTTGTAGGTGTAGGAAACACCGGTGGAGCTGGGGTTGTGTCTAGTCGGTTCCTAAGATGGTTAGGTTTAGGGGGGAAATCATTTTTGTGGTGGGTTTTTGGTGGCTCTGGGATATTCTCTCCACTTCCCTCACCAACCTTGTTTGCCCCAAGTCCCTCACCATCTTGCCTCTTAAATGCCTCGATCATCATGCTCAGCTGAGGCTCATGACCAGACAACCAACCCATCAACTTTCTCAGCTCATCATTCTCGTCCTGCAAACAATCAACATAATGCGCAAGTTCCAAATTCTTCAAAGCATGAATTTCACAGGTAGAGCATGATATAGGAATGGGTTCTTTCAGCTTAGCCTCAAGAGAACTAGTGTAAGCATGCATCTCATCAATCTTAGCATGCAAAACAGGGCAAGAAGTGCAAGCACCTAGCAAAGCAGGTCTAGACTTAAGCTCAGCCACTTCAACCTTAAGCACATCTAGTTCCTCACACTTGGAGGCATGCTTTTTCTTGAACAAAGCAAGATCAGCAAGGAAAATGGAGCAATCAGCACAATCAACCTCATCCGAAACAACAGGGCTAGCCTTAAGTGAATCAATCTCAAGCTTGCTATCAAGAACCTGTGTTTCTAGCTCAGCCACTCTAGTCCTAGCATCCTCGAGTGAAGCCCTAAGCTCTTTTCTCATTTTCTTTGCCTCTCTAAGCATGTCATCACGGTTATCAAGCAAAGAGCTGAGCCTCTCATTCTCCTGGCACAAGAATGGAAGGTCATCATGCACCTCGTCGTCGGAATCAGAGTCCGAGTCGCTCTGTGTGCTCTTCTTGCCGCCGGAGCTCAACGCCATGGTGCGAAGTCGTCTCTCGCGGCGCTCGGACCGCTCGTGTTCTTGGACGACTTCCTGCCCTTGCGACGATCACCTTCATCTTCACTGCTGCTCGAGCTCGAGGTGGAGTACGCAGAACTAGAGTCGACGTCGCTCGCTCCAACCATCGCTCGGGCCTTGCCTCGGCTCTCCTTCTTCCTCGATTGTCGCTCGTCCTTGTACTTGTTCTTGTGCTTGCTCTTCTGGTCGCACCTCGACAGGTACTTGCCATCCATCCTTGACTTGTGCTTGTACCTGTCCTTGTTCTCGACCTTCTCCGGGCAATCGGCGACGAAGTGTCCTGGCTTGCTGCACTGGAAGCATGTCCTCGTGTTTGTGACAACCCGCCCAGGAAAATACTGTACTATCACCTAAGACCGATCCACTTTGGTCACTAAGCAATAGTAAAGTATCATCCTGTCGTTAGTTGCCGGGTTAACTCCCAGTAAATCACTTGGGCATCGAACAGAGGATCGACACATGCATTAAAACTCACGCAAAGGCGAGTCCAGAGTACAACATGAGTTAAACATTTTATTACAAACAAATGTTCCTGACATGGAGTAAAGGTTCAGAGTTCGAAAAACAACGGATAAAATAAATTAGTGCAACGGTAAACATCACAGGAGGCCATCCGTGATGTCATCACTTGTCGTCACCCTCCCGGTTAACAACACCTGCAACAACAGTTTTAAAGCAAGGCTGAGTATACTAATACTCAGCAAGACTTAACCGTCGGGCGATAACTACATCACCAAACTCTAGACATGAAAGGCTTTTGGCCGGTGGAGTTTCTTTTGCTGAACAGATACTAAGTGTAGATCCTTACTTTCAATCTTTTAGCACAAGTTCTAGTTGATTACCATTTCTAAATGTTCCATCTAATTCAATCAAGAATTGGACAAGCAATTAATTCATACAACCATATTCACTAGTTCCATCGTTATGGGATATCATGGCCAGTTGATTAAGCAGTCTCGGATAACGGTGAGAGGCCGACAATCGATTGATTTAAACTTTGCAAGGTAAACCTAAACACACGGTAGGCTGCCCCCACAAGGACAACTTTCCCAGGCAGTTCCCAAAAGTCCTCGGGTTGGGAACAGAGCCTACAATCCTGGGTACAAGGTTAGCTGGCGTACCCCGCAAAGTACCCAGTGTCACACATGCACCTCCCTTCCCGGTAGCTAGCCGGTAAGGTGAATACTCAAGAGTAGTAGGGAAAAGTTCCCGCGCCGTCTCATTAAGGTACTAGGCTTACCGGTCCCATTCCCGGCAAATGTTTAGTATGTTCAAAAGCTTAGCCCACGAAAGCCACTGGACTGGAGCCCAAATCCCATGCTCTTACCACATGAGCAATCCATTTATGAAGATCTTATGATTCCAACATAAGAACCTATTCTCGCGAGTGACGAACATCACTCGACTTCTATCGGGTCCTATAGCATAACAACTATCGACCTAGCATACTAATGATAGAGCATAGGTACCTAGGGATCATGCATTTAGGGTTTCAAATCAACTCCTGAAACGTAAATGCACAATCGTAGCAAACATAATTGCATAATTTTAAAAGACGGGGTTAATGATCCGGGGCTTGCCTTCGCTGGCAAGCTTGGCCTTGGGCCCTTCTGGATTTGGGTCCAGGCCTTGAGCTACGTCCACGTACGGCAGCTCTTCGTCGGCACCTTCGTTCCCTCCTTCCGGCACGAACGTCCGTCTACCGTCGGAAAGATCTACACGAAGATGCAATGCAAGATTTATTCGACGATTTTTAATTTAATTAACCACAAACCATAAGTGATAACCAAGGGGTGTATTAGTTGGGCACATTCACCTAGATAAGAATACATTTAGCATACTCTTCCAAAAAGGAACAATTTGCAATTCTTTAACAGATATTCTTTTTGATAGTGACTGTGTACATATATATGCAAATAGTTTAATTCAACTTCACAAACAGTAGTGGGTGGCTATATTTAGCTTTCTAAAATAATTTACAACCACTCTCAAGGTTCTTAAAGATGGTTGGTGATATTCCCCATTAATGACTATTAAGCCTTTAATTGCTTCCATAGCTTTTATTCATGAAATTAATTAATAAAATTCAATGGAAGGGTGTATTAAACACTAAATACCTATAACAAGCCACTGGACAAACATGCGTGCCTTGGATAGCTAGAAATTAATTATTTTTGAAAATATCAAAAGCTAGCTAAAAGGACAAGGTAAATGCACACAAAAATAATTACTCAACAAAATGATCCTAACTTTCTCACACATGTTATATGGTCCAAAACTAGCCTAGTGGTGCAACACATACACCTAGAACTATTATGAAACTTGAGTTATGTATTTTCAAAGAAAATCAAGCATAATTCAAGAATAAATGTTTCTGGTAATTATAAAATTGTGATTAATTCACCAGAGGTGTGTTTTGGAATAAAAAGGCAGTATGCAAAAGTTGGTTGCAAAACCTAATTATTTTTAGCTACAAAAATCATTTATGCAGATCCTGCAGAAATGGAAGAACATTTTTATAAAAAGATTTATATCATAATTTTGTGCCATTTTTGGTACAGGAGCTAGTCATGACCTAAAACGCAACATATCCAAAAATTAGCTACAGAAGATTTATAGATTTTGAGATATTGCAGATCTAGGTTTTTCACATTTCTATTTTTCATGCAAAAACTATCTGGAACTAGCTTAGGCAAGAATAACAAAAGTTGTGGGATTTTTCACCACGAATCCAACAAAATTGGTTTTGCAGTTTTCTTATTTTTCTATGATTTTCTACGCAATTTACAAGAATCAGCCCAATGCACTTTACTATTTCAGATTCGTTTTTGCAGCAGGGAGCCTGGAAGTTTTAGATTCTTACATATACTCCCCTGGTTTACGAAAATCACCCCGAAAAGATTGAGGAAGACGCAATTGGGTCCCTCGCCATGGCCGGTGGCGGTTATGGCCAAAATCCGGCGAGGTGGCGGCCGGAGTCGGGGGGGAGAGGTGGAGGAGGCCTCGTGGCTCACCTAGGGCTCAATTTCAACGGTTGGAAGGGGGCGGGGCGGCCCCGGCGAGCGGCCTCTGCGGCGCCGGCCGGCACCGACCGCCGCGGGCCAAGACGCGGCGCGCGCCCGGCCCGGGCACGCAGAGTGGGCGGCTCGGGCGCCTCCCGGGGGAGCTAGGGGAGGTGGAGAAGGGTTGTTTGGGCTCGCGGTCGGTGCCGCGGGAACCGAGCTCGCCGCGGCCGCTCGGTCTTGGCGCTGGCGGACGGCACGGTCGGCCTGGGTGGTCCTGCGCGCCGCGGGAGGAGCAACGACTGCTTTAATAGAGGAGCTCTCTGACTCGGGGCAAGGGAAAACGGAGGGGAGCGCGGGCGGGCAGAGCCGCACGGCGGCGGACACGAGGGCAGGAGCGACCTGTCGGCGTGCGCCCGCCTCGGGACGCGGCGTGGGCAGCGCGGAGTCCCGGGGTGCCTTGGCGTGCGTGCTCGCCTCGGGAGGGTGCGCGGCCTAGGGAGGCGCGGCCTCGGGCGACGCGCCGCGCCCGGGGGCGCGGGCGGCGGTACGGGTGTGGCGGGGCGCGCGCGCGGCGCGCGCGCGCGCGCGCGCGGCGACGCCGCGACGCGGGCGTGCTCACGTTCTGGCGCCGAACGTTGCGGACTGCCCCTGTTCGACCTAGCTTTTCTCAAAAATCTTGAATAGAAGTGCACAAAGTGATGAATAGGAAAGTTGTCGATCTAACTACCCTTTACAACTTCTACAAAGGCCTATAGTGTTTTTCTCAATGGATTTTGCAGGAATGTCTTGCCAACTTTGAATGCCGCCATGTTCCGGTAAACAGGAGGTACTGTCAGTCGATCAAGTTTTTCACCAATTTCCTCTCACAATTTGAAATGCCAATCTACATGAAAGTTGTGTCCCTCAACAAACTGGACAACTTTCATAAAGGTAGATTTTGGAGTGTTTAGGTGAAATTTGGAGAACACGGCAAAAGTTCCGGACGACATTCGCTGACGTCAATTCTTAAGCGGGGTTTGACCGTGCCTTTGACCAAGAGTTGACCACAGGTGTGTGTAGACTTGGTCAAGGGGGTCTAATAGGGTTCATTGGCGAGGTTTTCGAGGTGAGGCCCTAGGTTGACCTAGGTTTGACCAGCAGCGGCCGGTTTGACTCGGCTGATCCGGTCATTAGCGTTAATGACGGTAATTAAAAACCTGGGGCGTCATAGTGTTCCTCCTCATGTTCACCCGGTTCTCGTGCAGCCTCTCAAACCTCCTCATTAGGAGCGCCAGCTCATCCTCTCCAAGCACGTCTGTGACAGAACCGCTCAAGTTAATTCCATATTATTGCCTAAACCACTCCTCTTGGCCATTAAGCAATAATATAGAAGTAACCTGTCGTCTCCGCCGGGTCGGACCCGTAAATCACTTACATCACGAGATCGACTTTTGTACAACAAACTCACACGAAGGCAAGTCCAGAGGTAAACAAGTCACAAGTTATTACATAACATCCTTCAAAGATTCATTATTACAAACCAAGCCTTTGGCATAAAGGTAAATAGTTCGTAGTTCGAAACACAACGGAAATAAAGTATTAAACGACATAAGCAACATCACACGAGGCCACCAGTGATGCTACTAAGCACTGTCATCCTCCCACTCGTATTCCCAACCGGGTGGGAGAGAACCGAGCCACGTAAAGCCATCATCACACGGATCATCACCGAAAATCAGCGACAAAAGCAAGGCTGAGTATACTAATACTCAACAAGACTTAACCGTCGGGTGATTGGAAAATCACCAACCCTCTAGACATGCAAGGCTTTATGGCTAGTAGTCTGTTTTGCTGAAAAGTAACAAAGAATATGTCCTTACTTTCAAATTTTAGCTCACATTCTATTCTTTAACCATTACTAGGTTAGCCAACTAATTCAAGCAAGGGTTGTACAATACAAATTAAACAAGTATACAAATTCCTTCTCAATTCCATCATTAAGGGACATAGAGTGGATGGTTAAGCAGTCTCAGATAACGGTGAGAGGCCGACGATCGATCGATTAGTAACCTTCCAAGGTGGACCTAAACATACGGGAGAATGCATACCCCAAGAATGCCAAACAAAACCAAAGGGGGTGGGGTATACACCAACCAGGCGGTTCCCAACCATCCTCCGTTTGGGATCGAGTCCACAGTCCCTGGTACATGGTTATCCGGTCACGGTATCTGACCGTCCAGATCCACCTATGCACCACTCCCTAGTATCTGGGGATCTCTCCCGGGTGTAGTGGTAGAGAGTTCCCTTGCCGGATCAGGAAAGTACTAGGCTTACCGGTCCCATTCCCGACAAATGCTTAGTACATTCAAAAGCTTAAACACCGACATCTACCGACCGAGTCGGTCCCATGCTCTTACCACATGAGCCGCCGAGTTCAACAATCTTATGATTCCACATAAGAGACCTATAGCTCGCGAGTGACGGTCATCACTCGACTTCTACCGTGGTCCTAAGCATGGCAACTAGCGACCTAACATTCTAGTATTTTAACATAGGAACCTAGGATCATGCATCTAAGGTTTCAAGTCAACTCCCTGAACGTAAATGCACAAGCATCGCATAAAAGGAAAAGTTGCAGGAGTTTAACAAAAGTAGGTTATGTTCCAGGGCTTGCCTTCACTGGGAAAGTCAGAAGCGAGATCCTCTGAACTTTGGTTTGGGTCTTGCTGCACTTCCACCACGTTCACTTCTCCCTCAGCTGGTTCTCCTTCAGACTCAGGCACCAGCTCGTAGTTCCCGTCAGGAAGTTCTATACGACATGCAGATGCATTATGATTCAAGTATACAAACTTAAGAAGTTAAATTCCGTTCTGAATTCAGAGATAAACAAGGGGTTTTTGTTGGTCATATTCACCTTAACAAGTTTTTAATTAAACGGTTTTTCACTAGGACACGTGGATGGGTGTGAAACTTTATTCTTACTTAATGGTGACTGTGTACACATATAAGTTCATTAGCTAAGTGAACTTCATTAAAGTTTTTTGGGGCTGTCCAGAGATGGTTTCATAAATTTCAAACTTTGAATTTAAACTGCACATGGAGACATGCCTGATTTCCCTTTATTTGGCCCATGTTAAGCTTGATTACTTAGGAAATTAATTCTGACTAAAATATACCCAAACTAATCACAGACTTTCACCAGCATGCACATAACAGCAAAACATAAGTTCTGACAAAAAATTAGGCAAAACAATACTACAAAACAATTATGATAAATGTAAGAAGTTTAAGCCACTAGAAGCATGAATAAATCATAAAACACAATATACATAGAATCTAAGGCTATAACTTGGCACACAGCATGATAAGGACATATTTAGCTCACACACCAAAAATCACATCCATAGCTGCAGTAGAAATATGGATTTGAATCTAACTCAAAATAGCCACCATAAATTGCAGGGCATTTTACACAAGTCCAAAATTCATCTCTGATTTATGAAACAACTGCTAAGCATTGCAGAGCTACAGGAGAAAGTTGGAAGGCATTTGATCAACAGATAAATCCAAACAATTCATAAATTGAGAACAGGCTGAAATCAATATAAATTCATAACTGGAGTTACACACATGATTTCAGTGCCATTTTTGTACACAAGGCCAGGAATGCTATTATTGACAACATATCCAAAATTCACATGCAGATCATTTATACATTTCAAGTTATTTCAAATTTACTCAAACTGCTCAATTCAAGATCATTTAAAAACTACTGCGAAATTTGAAAACTGCCTTTCTATAAAAGTTAGGTTCCTTCACAAGGATTCCAGAACAGTTGAGTTTGCATTTTTATGATTTTTCTACCATTTACTATGTAATTTACAAGATTCAGGTTTTTGAACCTAGGGTTTAAGATTCATTTACAGTTTGGCCCTCGGCTTTTATACTCAGGCCCCTGGGAAGATTCCAATCTTCACAGAAAGGTCCCTGGCGGCGGCGCGAGGGCGGCCGGCGGTGAGGGACGGTCGGACTCCAGCGAGCAAGCGGCTAGGGTGGGGTTTGGACTCACCCTCAGTTGATTGGCGGGGTTGGCTTGGCGGGAAACGGCTCCGGCGATGGTCGGCGGCGAGGGAGGCGGCGGACGACCGCGGCGGCCGCAATGCCGGCGAGCCGGCGGTTCGGTCGGCCAATGCGTGTGCACGGGGAGGGTCCAAGGGTGAGGAACCAAGTTGAGAAGTACCTTGGTTCGTGTGTGATGAGTGATTGATCGGATGGTTTGAAGCTTTGTGTGTGTAGTGTTGAGTTGTGTTGTGTGTGTTTTATTTTGTGTATTTACCTTATTGTTTATGTGGTGTGTTGTCAATGCACTCGTGAGGAGTGGTTGACAACGTTGTGTGGACTGACTCTTGGCCTAGTATTGCAGGTGTTGGTTGCGGCTTGGTTTGCGTTGGTGCGGGTGAAGAACGAGCGCGAAAGGTCTTAGCCTTGCGGGGCCTCCGAGGAGTGGAGAGACAAGTAGGCTTGGTTCGAGGGACCCGGTGGCCGACGGGATCAAGTGCGAGCCGCATGGTGCAAGAAGAGCAAGATGAAGTCGTGGACATGGAGCCGGTGCATCGGTGGTGGCCAAGTCAAGGAACGAGGCAAGACTGAGTAGACCGTCCGGCGCCGGGAGGTGAAAGGCTTGGCGGGCTCGACGCTTGGCGTGGTGAGGCCGGGCCGTGTACGCGGGGTTTGGTGGTTTGGCCACAAAACCATCGGAGGAGGGTTTCTCGGTTTGGGCCTCAAAACCGAGCCCGAGGGCCCGGCGTGACGGAGACGGTATCCGGTGCGTCGGGAAGCTTCGAGGCGGGCGACACGCGGCATGATCTAGGTGCTTGCGTCGGGAGGACGTGAAGGCCCGATGGATGCGCGGCCGTCCGATGGTGAACTTCATGTGTTGACCAAAACGCCCCCGTGAGGGCTTGTGTTGTACTCCTAGTGTAGGGGCACTTCGGTCTTTTCGGAGGGCCTATATATAGGAGGAGGGGGCTGAATTTTCAGCCAACTCTTGGGCTAGAGGCTGCGGTACTCTTTCATTTTGGAGTGCTTTGGGAGAGAGGGAGAGAGAGGAGAGTGGCTCTTTGATTGGAGCTTTTTGCCATCTTAGATTTGATTTCTAGGAGTGGCTTGTAATCGATTGGACAAGATATTCATAGTGATTTCATCCTCTAAATCTTGTGCCAATCTTTCTATTCCCGAATTTCTTTTATTGCCTTTTCGGAGCTCTTTTGTGCTATTTTCGTGCTTGTTTTTGGTGCCTTTGTTTTTGGTGTGATTCCGCGGATTTGAGTGGATTTCTCCCCGGATTTCTTTTAGGGAAACATGGATAGATGCCTTGTGCATCTTTGTGCTTGATCTTGTGCCCTCAAACGCCGGAAACCACTTCGATTCGTGAGTTTTCGTTCGGTGCTCTAGCTTTTGGTGGTGCTCAAAGGATTCGCGATTCCCGGTGATTTAGGGAGTTAGGAGGCAAGATTTTTGGGTTATAGCATCCTTGTGTGACGCTTTTCAAGTACCCAAACCCTTGTCTCTACAAGCTTCAACCGTTTGGGAAATCCGATGATGATTTGGGGGAGTTGACTTTCGGGGTCGGGCGTTTTCGGCTCCGTCCGCACTGGCGGACGGTCCGCGAGGGCCGGGCGGACGGTCCGCGTGTACGGTGTTCTTCGCGTGTTCTTCGTGTTCTTGCTCGTCCTTTGTTTCGATCCGTTGTGATTTTGGTTTTTGGTTGGACGAAGTTTCGGACGGTCCGTGGTGTCGGGCGGACGGTCCGCGGGTGCTAGGCGGACGGTCCGCGTGCTCCCCGCGGACGGTCCGTGGCACGGGGGTGTATTTGGGTCGTTCGTGTAAATTAACGGACGGTCCGCGGCTAAGGCCGGACGGTCCGCGGCCCGGTGCGGACGGCCCGCGATACCCGGCCGGACGGTCCGCGCGGCTCTTGCGGACGGTCCGCCCCTCCCCGCGCGGACGGTCCGCCGTAGCCTCGGTCGCTTTGCTTCTTGGTTCGATTCCTTCCTCCCCTTTCTAGTGCTTCCGCGTGTGCTTTGAGGAATCGTTCCTAAGGCTAGAGGTTGATCCATAACCTCGTGGTCTTGGCGATTGGTGCGTGATTCGATTCATCGCTTGTGTGTGACCGGGTTTTGAGTAGGACATAGGCCGGGTTCTTTGGGAAGAATTTTTACCGCTCCTATTCACTCCCCCCCTCTCTAGTCGCCATCCGATCCTTCAATTGGTATCAGAGCCGGTTGTGGATTCTTTTGGCTCTAACAAGTCTTGAATCCATAGGGTGACTAGAGGAAAGAGGTGCTTTTGCTTGCGACCTTGGTTTGCACGTTTTGAGTCCGACGATTTGGAGTTGTGCCCTTGGAAAACCATAACTTGAGGTACCTTCAAGAAACGGGCATAACTTTTCGCTCGGTGCTCCGTTTTGGCTCAAATTTTTACAGCGGTTTCGTGACTCCATTTGTAGGTGATCCAAGGTCTTCAAAAATTCAGAAAAAATCAACAAGATAATTGAAAAATCCTCATTTATGTCTCTTGCGCTTTGTCTTGTTTCTTCCGGATTTTCTCTAGGCTTCATTTCACCTTATCTTGAGCTGAAATTTTTTGTGCCTCTATATTTGGTGCTCCTTGTTCAGTAGTAAAATTTTGGGAAAAAGATAAGATCATTTGCTATTGAACTCGTCAAGTAGTTGTTAGAGAATTGAGGCCTTTTGAGTGCTTTCTTTGCATCGTTGCTTGTTCCTTGAGCTTGGTTTCGGCTAATCCTAACCGGTACTTTGTTTATGGCACCATGTTCTTCTCCTTGTGGTTCTTTGAGCAAGGAGGAGTATGGAGGTTGAGGCGGAAGCCGAAGTGGAGGAGATGATATCTCTCATCGAGGACTATCGAGATGGTGACATCAAGAAAGGCAAGCTCTACCACAAGCTAGGAGGCATGAACCAAGGTACGCTTGCCAAAGCTATCTTGATCCTATGCAATAGGTTGGATGATTGTGAGTGTGATTGTGGAGACTTGCATAGGAGAAACATAGATTTGTGTGATGCCTTGCGTAGGAAGAATGAGAAGATGAAATGCTCTCTTACTAGGTTGAAATGTGGTATGGCTCATTGGAGGTCTCGTGCTTTGAATTCTTGCACTTCTTGTAACACCATGCATGCTAAAAATGATGCTTTGATTGCTTCCATTGCATGCTTGAAATCTGAAATCAAGGTGTTAAATTTCAAAGCTTCTTTGCCTTGCAAATCTTGCGATGCCTTGTGTGCTGAAAATGAGAAATTAAAATATGAAGTTAGTTGGCGCAAAATGCATGTTGAAGCTTTTAGAAGAGCATGCGACAATCTTGATTTTGAGAATGATGAATTGAGATCATCTCTTGCTAACTTGCAATCTGAAATTGACTTGTTGAAATCCAATGCTTCTATGCCTTGCAACTCTTGTGTTGTTTTGAATGATGAACTTGATATGGCTAGGAGTAAGATTGCTTTGTTAGAGTCAAGTGCTTCTCTACCATGTGTTTCTTGTGAGTCTTTGCTTGCTGAAATTAATGAACTAAAATTGACTCACACCACATGTGTAGATGAACTTGAGCATGCTAGGGCTGAAATTTGTGATATGAAATCCATGCCTTGTAGCAAGTGTTCTTTGTTGCTGGTTGAGGATGCTTGCCATACTTCTTGCAATGATGATAATGCTTTGCGAGATGTAAATGATGTTGCTTGTTCATGTGATTTCGTTTGCACCTCATGCATTGATTTGGAAAGTGAAGTTTTGGCTTTGAAAAAGATGCGCGAGGATATGAGCGCTAAGTTGGTTGAGCATGATGAGATGAGTGCCAACCTTGAGAAAGAAAATGAACTCTTGCGTACCACATATGCTAAATGCATTGAAGAAGAAATCAATAACTTGAGAAATATGACATGTGGTACTTGTGAGCGCTTCAAGTCTCAAAATGAGGTTTTGCGCACAAGGTGCAAGAGTCTTTGTGCCAAGGGTTTGGATTCTCACTTCTCTTGTCACTCCGATGTTGATGCTTCTAAATTTGCTTCTTCTAAACCGGAGTCGACTTCTTCTCTTGAGTGTGAGTCTTTGGATGCTAGTAAGTGTGCTAGTGCTTTGGATAGCTCTCCCATAGCTACTCCTAAGCTTGTTGCTTCTTCCGGTGTTGCCCAAGGTGATTTGAATGGAAAGGGTGCCTTCCACATATTTGGAACTCATACTCCCAAGCCGAGGTTCCAATGCACCTTTTGCAAGAAGGATGGGCATACCGTTGAGTTTTGCTTTCGCCGTGTCAAGCACGAGCGACGTGTGCGTGCTAAAGCTTTTAAGAAGCCACGTAGCCTTTCTCATGGCACGTGTGATTCTAATGTGGACACCAAGTTGGATGTTGGGGTTGATGCTTCATGCTCTAAGTCCCAAGGGACTTCCCACTTACAAGAGAATGGCGATTCATCCACTCGGACTGTGCCTCTCGATAGGCCTTTGTACCATTGCTCTCACTGTGGGAAGGATGGGCATCAAGAGAGCTTTTGCTACCGCCGGGCAAGGAGAATACGGCGAGGAGGTGCCTCTAGGCCTTTGGTTGTTCATAGCCCTTCTCATGGCATGAACACTTGTGAGCCTAAGAAGGCGCGATTTGTGGACGGGTTTTATGACACTCTTTCTAGTGAGTTAGGCCATGCTCGTGGACATGCTTCTAGTGTTTCTTGTGTTGGTCCGCGACATGCTTCCCGTGGTGCTTGTGTTGGTTCTTCTCCTATTACCCCGAAGGATCTTTGCCTTTTTGCTTGTGGTAGCACTCGACTTTCATCGCGAGTGACTTCTTTGAGGCATGGTTCCAAGGGTGTTCGAAAGACTTTTCATTCCAACTCGGCATTTGCATCATGCTAACCCACATGATAGTTTGTGTGCACCACTTACCCGTGTGACCAAATCTTGGATTCCCAAGTACGTGCTTGCTAACCCTTTGGGATCCAAGGCTCGGTCTTTCTTGTCTACTTGTGTGTAGGTATGGAGACGCGGTTGGAGAACATGAGCTCAATGGAGACATGATGGTTCTCCACACCGTTTTGGATGGCTCTTGAAAGCCTTTGTACACATGTATAGTGAGTTTTTTTCCCTTGTACTCTCTTGTATATACTTGTGTCTTTCTTGTGTGAAAACCATGGTAGGCTAGCCACCTTGTTCATGATAGCTTTGTGATCTTGAATATCTATCTTGCTATCTTTGTATGATTTTATGGTGGGTGATATTTATGAACATCATGTCATGCTTTATGGTTGATTGCTCGGTTATGTCATGTTGTTCATCCATATCCTTTTTGTCTAGCTCAATGGTACCTTTCTTGTTAGCCTCGTTTATCCCCCATATCTATCTTGTCGTGCTAGCTTTGTAATATATGTTGGTGGATGATCCATGTGATCTTGTATCATGCCTTTGTTTAGTTCTTGTATATTGTTTGGCATGTTACTCTTTGGTATCATTTTGGTTTAGTGTTGTACCTTGTTGACATACTTGCTTGCCCATGCTTATTCATATTTGTGGAATCATGTTACAATGCTCTATTCTTGTTAATTGATATTATCAATGCTTTGTGTAGCATGTTGTGAGCTTTCCTTGGAGTTTTGGGCTTGTCTTGTCTTCGAGTTGTGTTGTTGTTCCTCTTTTCGGTTGGTTTTAGAGTTTTTCCTTGCTCTTCCTTTTCCTAGTTTTTGCTTTGTTAGCTGCCCTTGGTTGAGGGGGAGCTTGGCTTCTTTTGATAGGGAATTTGATTCCAAGAAGGGTTGTGGCTTTCTCGGGCGGTCTTTGTGATCCTTAAATGGGTATTCCTTCTATGGTATTCAATTGGGATCTTTGTGGTTTTACAATTGGTACTTTTTCTATGGTACTCAATTGGGACCTTTGGTGGCTCTTCTCTTGCTTGGAGCGATTCTTGGTTGGTGTGTTCCCTCGTGAGCTTTATTGGTGTTAAGTCAAGTTCCTTGTCTCCCTATGCATTCTACATTGCATTTGTATCATATATCATGATGTATAGACTTTGGTAGGTTTGACATTTGTGTCTCGCATTTTGTCATATATCATGTTCCTTTTGATGTACATATCTACCTGTGTTGCATTTGTATCATATTGCATTTTAGGATGATGAGCTTCTTCCATATGCCTCATTTGAGTTTCTTTGGCTACTTGTGAGATATTGGTCATGTGTGTGGAGAAATAGCTATGTGAGGCTATGCTCTTGGAATATTTGAGATATATGTGTTGTGAGATAGCCTTTTTGAATCAAATGCTAATCTTGACTAAATTTGATGAAATGTGCTCCACTCATGTGTAGTAGTATATCCATGTCCTTTTTGGTCTAAATATGCCTTTCATGCTTAGATTGTGCTTGGATGTCTCTTTCTTGCATTTGGGCCAAAGGCCGATATCATTGTGAATGTTTAGCCTATGTTGCATTCATGGAGGAGCATAAGCTTCTTTTTGCCGCAAAGGCACTTCATGTACCATGAAATGAATTAATCTTGAAAAGAAGTGTGCATGCTTGAAAAATGCTCCATCCATCATGTTTATGCTTAAAATGTATTATCTTTCACATATGGGTGCTAAACATGTTGCATGATGTTCACCAGTGGAGAAGTCTCCCCGAAGTGGACACATGGCTCATGAGCTTTAACATGACATGCTTTGCTTTATGGGTGTTTGCAATGATCTTTTGTTGAGAATTGGATATCCTTGTATGATCTTTGAATGGTATGCATGTTTGTGGCTCAAGTGTGACATGGATAGGCCTTTACATTTGAAGTGAGCCATCTTTTGATATAATTATTCAAATCTGAAAATTTGCTTTGTCACATGCCTATATTTCCATATATTACTTGTGGCAATGCTTTGACTATGTTATGATCCATATATGTGCTTTTTGTCTCATTTCTAGCCTTTGTCACTAAATTTGGCCTATTTGAGAAGCTCATGTAGATGTTTATATGCTTTGTTTTGCATTTCTGCATTTTCACCTTGCTTCATACATTGTCAACAAGGGGGAGAAGAGGTGAGCTTAATGAAAAATTCGAAAACTCGCATTTAAAATTTGGGAGTTTGCTCCACTTGTTCGGGGGGAGCTTGCATTTGTGTAGGGGGAGCTTTGGTGAGTTTCCTTTGTTTGCCTCAGTTGTGCTTTGGTGGTTGCTTTTTGCTCTATCACGTGTGTTTAGGGTGAGCTTTGTATGCTCTTTGTCCCTAGTTTATGTGTTTAGGGGGGAGCTTGTGAGCTTGGTGTGCTCTTTTCTCTATCTCATGAGTTTAGGGTGAGCTTTGTATGCTCTTTGGTCCTAGTTCATGTGTTTAGGGGGAGCTTGTAAGTTTTGTGCTCTTGTGCCGGTGGTGTTGAGCCCCTTTGTGCCTCTTCTTGAGGGATCGTGTGATTTCGCTTGTCCATGATCGGTGTTGAGCCCTTTGTGCCTCTTCTTGAGGGATCATGCATTCTTGTCTTGTCTCGGTTGTGTCGAGCCGTTGCCCATGTCTGCGGGGACCGAGACATTGAGTTGGCATTTGTGGTTTCTCTCATGCCAAGTGACCTTGTTCTTTGCTCCGTGTGGTTTTCTTTCACTTGGATGAGGTGTTCGGTCTTTGCCCTCTCAAACCATTTCTTTGTGCTCACTTGTTGTCAATCCGCTCCTCAAGGGGGAGAAATTTGGAAAATCAAGTTGATATGAACCTTGATTTGATGGTGATGAGCGGTTGACAAGTGTTTTGGTAAGAGTTTTATGGCACTTTGGGTTGAGCATTTTGGTTTGGTGGCTTTTAGGGATTGCATGTTGGTAGTGTGTCTCTTCGTTTTCACTTAGCCCTTGTGCTTGCTTTGGTTTCGAGAGAAATTTGTCGGAGCATGCTTTTATCCCTTCTCACTTCAAGTGGCCTTTTGTTTGCTTTTTATTGGCTTTGTGGCGCTTGAATGAGTTCTTATTTGCTTTTTGACCTTCTTTTGTCAATGCACTCATCAAGGGGGAGATTGAGGAACCAAGTTGAGAAGTACCTTGGTTCGTGTGTGATGAGTGATTGACCGGATGGTTTGAAGCTTTGTGTGTGTAGTGTTGAGTTGTGTTGTGTGTGTTTTATTTTGTGTATTTACCTTATTGTTTATGTGGTGTGTTGTCAATGCACTCGTGAGGAGTGGTTGACAACGTTGTGTGGACTGACTCTTGGCCTAGTATTGCAGGTGTTGGTTGCGGCTTGGTTTGCGTTGGTGCGGGTGAAGAACAGCGCGAAAGGTCTTAGCCTTGCGGGGCCTCCGAGGAGTGGAGAGACAAGTAGGCTTGGTTCGAGGGACCGGTGGCCGACGGGATCAAGTGCGAGCCGCATGGTGCAAGAAGAGCAAGATGAAGTCGTGGACATGGAGCCGGTGCATCGGTGGTGGCCAAGTCAAGGAACGAGGCAAGAGCGAGTAGACCGTCCGGCGCCGGGAGGTGAAAGGCTTGGCGGGCTCGACGCTTGGCGTGGTGAGGCCGGGCCGTGTACGCGGGGGTTTGGTGGTTTGGCCACAAAACCATCGGAGGAGGGTTTCTCGGTTTGGGCCTCAAAACCGAGCCCGAGGGCCCGGCGTGACGGAGACGGTATCCGGGTGCGTCGGGGAAGCTTCGAGGCGGGCGACACGCGGCATGATCTAGGTGCTTGCGTCGGGAGGACGTGAAGGCCCGATGGATGCGCGGCCGTCCGATGGTGAACTTCATGTGTTGACCAAAACGCCCCGTGAGGGCTTGTGTTGTACTCCTAGTGTAGGGGCACTTCGGTCTTTTCGGAGGGCCTATATATAGGAGGAGGGGGCTGAATTTTCAGCCAACTCTTGGGCTAGAGGCTGCGGTACTCTTTCATTTTGGAGTGCTTTGGGAGAGAGGGAGAGAGAGGAGAGTGGCTCTTTGATTGGAGCTTTTTGCCATCTTAGATTTGATTTCTAGGAGTGGCTTGTAATCGATTGGACAAGATATTCATAGTGATTTCATCCTCTAAATCTTGTGCCAATCTTTCTATTCCCGAATTTCTTTTATTGCCTTTTCGGAGCTCTTTTGTGCTATTTTCGTGCTTGTTTTTGGTGCCTTTGTTCTTGGTGTGATTCCGCGGATTTGAGTGGATTTCTCCCTGGATTTCTTTTAGGGAAACATGGATAGATGCCTTGTGCATCTTTGTGCTTGATCTTGTGCCCTCAAACGCCGGAAACCACTTCGATTCGTGAGTTTTCGTTCGGTGCTCTAGCTTTTGGTGGTGCTCAAAGGATTCGCGATTCCCGGTGATTTAGGGAGTTAGGAGGCAAGATTTTTGGGTTATAGCATCCTTGTGTGACGCTTTTCAAGTACCCAAACCCTTGTCTCTACGGCTTCAACCGTTTGGGAAATCCGATGATGATTTGGGGGAGTTGACTTTCGGGGTCGGGCGTTTTCGGCTACGTCCGCACACGGCGGACGGTCCGCGAGGGCCGGGCGGACGGTCCGCGTGTACGGTGTTCTTCGCGTGTTCTTCGTGTTCTTGCTCGTCCTTTGTTTCGATCCGTTGTGATTTTGGTTTTTGGTTGGACGAAGTTTCGGACGGTCCGTGGTGTCGGGCGGACGGTCCGCGGGTGCTAGGCGGACGGTCCGCGTGCTCCCCGCGGACGGTCCGTGGCACGGGGGTGTCTTTGGGTCGTTCGTGTAAATTAACGGACGGTCCGCGGCTAAGGCCGGACGGTCCGCGGCCGGGTGCGGACGGGTCCGCGATACCCGGCCGGACGGTCCGCGCGCGGCTCTTGCGGACGGTCCGCCCCTCCCCGCGTGGACGGTCCGCCGAGCCCGGCTGCTTTGCTTCTTGGTTCGATTCCTTCCTCCCCTTTCTAGTGCTTCCGCGTGTGCTTTGAGGAATCGTTCCTAAGGCTAGAGGTTGATCCATAACCTCGTGGTCTTGGCGATTAGTGCGTGATTCGATTCATCGCTTGTGTGTGACCGGGTTTTGAGTAGGACATAGGCGGGTTCTTTGGGAAGAATTTTTACCGGCTCCTATTCACTCCCCCCCTCTCTAGTCGCCATCGATCCTTCAAAGGGGTGCGGGTGGATGCTAAGGTGGGGCTTGGGCTTGAGCGAGAGGCGGTGGATGGTGGGGCGCACCGTCGAGCTCGGTGCGGCGGCGACGGCGGGCGCGGAGGAGCGGCGCGGTGCGGCGCCCGAGCAATGCGAGGGAGGGGGAGGTGCGTGGGGCATCGGGAGGAGCTAAAGGCGCGCATGCAAGCCGGTGGCGTGGCCGGCCGGTCCCGGGCGAGTGGGGCGGGCACGTGGCCGCGGCGACGACGCGTGCACGGCGCGGCTCGGCCAACGGCGGCACGCGCGAGCGATCGCGCGGGCGTGCGGGCGCAAGGCCGTGGGCCCGGCCACGATGGCCGACGTGTGGCCCTCGCCGTGACGGTGTACGGACGGCGGGCGGGTGGGGGCCCGGCGTGCCGCGCGGCGCGGCGCCGACGGGCGACGTCGCGCGCGCGGGGCGCTCTCCGGCATTGTAGCCCACACATGTTTCGCTATACCCTACTTTGACCGTCTCAAACTCAAAAACTTTGAACTAAAGTTCAAATTCACCAAATACATAAGTTGTAGACCAGTTAACCCTCTCCAACTTTCGTAAAGGCCGACCGGTCAAATTATCAACAGATTTGGAGACAACCATCCTCAAAGTTACAGATTTGCTTGGCTCGGTCAAACTGTTCAGCAGGACTTTGACTGGGTTTTTGAGGATTCAAACCTCCGAATTTGAAATGCCAACAATGGAATGAAATGTGTTCCCAAAAAAACTGAGAACTTTGATGTTGGTCGATTTTGAAGTGCTATAGGGAAATTTCGGGAACGCGCAGGAAAACTAATCCAGCCGTCAGGAGCACTTGGGCTTTGACAACAATTTAGGGTGTTGACCAAGGTTCTTTGTGCAAAAGTGTGACCCACCATGTTAAACATGATTAGAGGCTACTTAATCTTGATTACTAAAGCTAGGTGATGTCATAAGCAAAATAAACATCAGGGATGTTACAGCCTACCCCCCTTAACAAGGATCTCGTCCCGAGATCGGAATTTAAAAACAAAGGTTAGGGAAAAAGTCACTTACGGTTCTCGACTTGCAGGAGCCCTGGATAGTGAGTGTTAAGATAGTGTTCAGTTTCCCATGTGGCTTCCTCTTCTGTATGATGACTCCATAAGACTTTGTACATGGTCACCGATTTCCTCCTCGTCTTCCTCTCCTTTGTGTCGAAGAATCCGCATCGGATGTTCTACTAGTGAAAGATCTGGCTGTATCCATGCGTTGTCTTCATTGATAACCCTCATTTCAGGTTCATGGGCACACTTTCTCAATTGAGACACGTGGAACACGTTGTGTATAGCAGCAAACCGCTCGGGTAGGCGAATGCGATAAGCAACGGGTCCACAAACTTCAGTAATTTCATAAGGGCCAATGTATCTTGGAGCTAACTTCCCCTTGACTCCAAATCTTTGTACTCCTTTTGTTGGTGAAACTCTCAAATACACCTTTTCACCAACTTGGTATTCCCTTACAGCTTTCCCCTTGTCATGGTAACTCTTTTGCCTCATTTGCGCGGCTTTTAAGTTTTCTTTTATCACTTCGACTCTCTCCTCGGCTTCTTTAACTAAATTTGGTCCAAAGAACTTTCGCTCTCCTACTTGCGACCAGTTTAAAGGGGTGCAACATCTTCGCCCATAAAGATCCTCAAAAGGTGCCATTTTCAAGCTAGCTTGATAGCTGTTATTGTAAGAAAATTCTGCCAGGGCCAAGCATTTGTCCCACCTCTTGTCAAAGTGAATGATACAGGCCCGAAGCATGTCTTCTACAATTTGGTTGACTCTTTTCGTCTGTCCATCCGTCTGAGGATGATAGGCGGAGCTACGTATTAGCTTTGTTCCCAAGCTTTCGTGTAACTGCTCCCGAAAACGAGATATAAATTGAGGACCTTGATCAGAAATGATGGTCTTAGGGATTCTGTGTAGTCGCACTATGCGGTCAAGATATATCTCTGCATAGTCCTTGGCTGAGTAAGTGCTATTAACTGCGATGAAGTGTGCAGTTTTGGTTAACCTATCCACCACGACCTAGATAGAATCGTGATTTTTGGACGTGAGTGGCGATCCCACAATAAAATCCATGCTGATATCATCCCACTTCCAAGAGGGTATGGGCAAAGGTTGGAGAGTACCCGCTGTTTTTAGATGGCTTGCCTTGATTCTGGAACATGTGTCGCACTCAGAAACATACTTTGATATGTCAACCTTCATATTGGACCACCAGAAATTCCCTTTCAGATCTTGGTACACTTTATTACTCCCTGGGTGGATCGAGAATTTGGAGAGATGAGTGTCGGTGTTTTAGACCGGCAACCTACTAAGGGGAGTACCTGAAGTAGATGAATGTGACTCGTCGAGATCGGTAACTCGAAGGAAGAGACACGTGGCACACAATTTAGACAGGTTCGGGCCGCGAGGTGCGTAATACCCTACGTCCTGTATGCTGCGTAGCTCTAGATTGATTGGGCACGATTATAAGGTGGTGCAATAGTGTGCCGTGGGTTGTATGAGATGAGATTCGATGCTAGAGAGGCAGGGTTACAAGTCGGAGTAGGGAGAGAGTACTAGTCGAGTACGTCTAGGAGTCTTCCATACAGTGCGGGACATGTACAGCTTCCTAACCGAGTACTACTCCTCTGCAGTCCTTGTGCCCCACGCCTTCAGGTGCCGTGTAGCGCAAGCCGGGTAGTCCCAGGGGCCCACCGAGTAGTCGGTCCTGGTACCCACCGAGGTAGTGGGCCCAGGGAGGTCCATACGACAAGCCCCCGAGTACTTTGTAGTCGAGAAGGATAGCTTCAAGTAGTCTTGACGGCCTTAACGAGTAGTCCTCAAGCGTCCCCGAGTACTACAAGTCAAAAGTCCTCAAGAATAGTCGAAGCATCCCGAGGGCTGGAATGTACTCCGGTACGATGTTTGAGCAATCTTGAAGTCTTCTCGAGTAGTCCCAAGCGTCCTCGAGCACTGCCTTCGAAGGTCTTCAAAAAATGCCCGTCTTGTCTTGAAGCCGGAGTCGTTATGGAGGTGCGATTTGCAAAATCGCACTCCATATGGAGTAGCCCCCGAGCCTTAGGTTGAGCCGCAGGCTCTGGCTGAGGGTCCATCTGAAGTCTTGACAAGAAAATCCCGAAAAATCCGGAGAGAAAAACCGAAGGACACGTGGCACAGAGCCCCCGAGCCTTGAGTCGAGTATTTCCTCTCGGATTGAAGGGTCATCTTGAAGAATGTGTCCTGAGATGCTCTTGAGACTAGCCGCTTCCCAGGTAGTCGAGTAGAAGTAGCCGAGCCCCCGAGGTGAGGCGCGTCGACTAGTAGAATACGAAGCGTCACACTTAGCCGCTGAAGCAGCCGCACGTGGACTTATCCAGCCGGCCGTTGCGAAGCCGATTTGACTTATAAATAGAAGCCAAAGCCCTTAGGGTTTTTCACCCATCCGAGCCGCAGTCATTTTGATTCCATCTGAAGTAGATCCACTCACAGCGCACGCTGCCGCCGTAGTAGATCCGAGTGCGCCGCCACCCAAAGCTTTTAGGGTAGCCCCCGAGCGGATGCGCGTGAAGACGCCTTGTACTTGGAGAATGAAGCCATCACCATCCAAGTCATCGAAGGCCGCCGGGAAGAAGAGGGGCCGCAAAGAGGCCGCCGCGGCCGCCACCGGAGTAGCGCCGCTAATGTCTCCACCGCGGGCCGATCCAAGCCGTGAGTGGAAGAAGTCTAGGTGGAGACGGAAGATCCGTTGGCCCTCCCGAACGGCGGGTTCATCCCGGAGAAAGAGGTCGACATGTGGAGGGCTGCTGCTGGAGATCCATATCCAATGGAGAAAGCCGAAGACGAGATTCCAATGTTCGCGCGGTTCGTGGAGCGCGGGCTCGCACTCCCGGCCAGCGATTTCTTCAAGGGTCTCCTCGGGTACTATGGAGTCGAGTACCTGAATCTGAACCCCAATGGTATCTTCCATACCGCCGTCTTCGTGCACTCATGCGAGGCCTTCCTTGGGATCAAGCCGCACTGGATCCTTTTCCGGAAGTTCTTCCGCGTCAAGCCGCAGCCAAGTGCCACCAACCCAAGGGTAGTCGGAGGAGCCGGCATCCAGTTGAGAGAAGACGCCGCGGAGCAGTATCTGGCGTACAAGCTTGTTGGCTCCAACACTGACTGGAAGACAAGGTGGTTCTACATCACGAACCACCACCCCGCCCCCGCCGAAGCCGAGCGGACGACGGCCCGGGCACCGCGAGTGGTGGAACACAGAGCCCACCATGCGGGGAGGGGATCCGGCTTCCCGAGCCGCGCGGCACGCATCAAGGTGCTCGGGGAAGCGGGACCGAAGGCCGAGCACGTGGCCTTCGGTTTCATGAAGCGGAGGGTGCGGCCATTGATGGCTCGAGACACCTTGGGCTTCGAGTACACCGACGACGATGACACGTCGCGGATGCCGGAGGCGAGGCGGGACGACGGCCGACATCATCGAGAGGCTGTCGCGGATCTTCAAGGATATGCCGCCGTACATGGCGTGCCCTGTCCAGGAGTACTCCGCCGCGCGCCCTCCAGAGGAGGTGAGTAGTCGTACTCTCCTAGTCGAGTAGTCGTACTCCGCCGAGCCTATGGAAGAAGTCGTCGAAGCGGCCGCCATGGCGGCCGGGGGAGAGGGGGTCATCACGTCGCCAGAGGTCGCTCTGGAGGTGGCCATCCGCTCCCCGGAGATGCAGGATGCAGAGCCCATCCGCTCTGCGCCGATGACGGAGGCCACCGCGAGTAGTCGCGGCGGGATAGAGCTGCTCGCGGACGATCTTGTCGAACCGGCGACGGTGGCCAAGCATCTGGAGGCGATCCGCCAGGCCGAGCAGTGGATGAAGGTAAGTAGCCGTAGCTTTTGAGTAGCCAATCCTCTGCCATTGAGTACTCGTGTGACTTGAGTTGTCTATGCAGGACATTGCAGAGAGGTCCCGAGACAAGTCCAACATGCTGCAAGGCTATGGTGACGCGGTGCTCCGGGCTGAGGCGCTGGAAGAGCAACTTGTGAAGTCGCGGAAGCACGCGGCTGCCATGCAGTCGAAGCTCGACGCCGCCTTCGCCAAATATCACAACGATGTCCAAGAGTTGCAGGCGAAGGGCGACGACTTGGTGCGGAAGAATAAGAGCCTCCGCAATAAGAACAAAGGTACGCCGCTGGACTTGTCGGCTAGTTATTGGAGGTCGAGAGGTAGTCTTGACTCGCTGTACTGTTGCTGTGTTGCAGAGCTTGAGGGCCAGGTGGAGCAGCTGAAGTCCTCGGAGACGAGCATGAAGAACCTCTTCTACCGGGAGCAAGAAGCCCGCCAGGTACTCGAGCTCGACTACAAAGAACTTGCCTTCGAGTGCGAGAAGCACATGGAGCTCCGGATTGCATCTGACCGCGATCTCGTCAACTGCTACAAATCCTTGCAGAAGTTGAATGAAGACTGCGAGGCACTACGGGCCCAAGCGAAGGAGCTTGAAGAAGCCGCACGGCCGATCGCAAGGCTCCCGGTGCCGCACCGGGGGCGGCCCCAAGATTGCTCCACTGGTGGATCGCCTCAAAGAAGCCCCAAGCCGGCTGGTGGCCTATGTGAAGCACATGGCGAGATCGATCCCGAGGCGGAGTCTTGGCCTTCATGAAGTCGTACTTCCCGAAGGCCCCAGTGGAAGTAGTCGCCGGCGGGGTAGCCGCCAATTGCACTGATGAGCAGTATGCGGAGCTGCTGGAGCAGATGGCTCCCCATCGCGGAGCAAGTAGGCGAGAAGCTTAATCTTCGGTAGCCCTGTAATAGATAGCTAGTAGCCAGGGTTGTACAAAAAACAATTGTAATGAATTGCTTAAGTATCAATGAAAGAAAATTTCCAACAATGAGTACTCGTAGTCGTGATCTCAGAGTGCGGAGCCCCCATCGTGGAGTGGATGCGAGTAGTAGTACTCGACAGTAGTGGTCCCGTTGTAGGTAGTAGGCGTAAAGAAGTTGATGAACGATCAAACTTTATTACGAAGAAGTACACCCGGATGGCCAGGGCCGTAGTTACGAGTAGTCGCTGGACCGGAGGCCGCTTACAAGTGGATAGCGGCGGGAGCGGGTAGCCGCTTACAGCAGTAGATCCGTAGGTAGCCGTGTAGGCTGGATCGTAGATCCGTAGGTAGCCGTGTAGGCTGGATCTTAGAGTGTGGTCTCTCAGTAGACCGCTGCTAGAGTCCTTGACGCTCGTTGCGGCCCGGGGGTCCGTAGGTAGCCGCGCGGGCCGGAGCACGGAGAGGAGAAGTCCGGAGGACCGGACCCCGGGACCGGAGGCCGCTTACGGCGGAGGGGTGTTGATATAGTCGTGTAGACTTGAACCCCGGAGTAGTCGTGTAGACTAGGCGTAGAATCGACAGAGCTAGTCGACGTTCCACGAGTTGTTGACATCTTCGCCTTCAAGTGTCTGAAGGCGGTAGGAGCCCGGCCCGGTCACCTTTGCAACGGTGAAGGGTCCTTCCCAGGGGGAGCTGAGCTTGTGTAGTCCTTCCGTGTTCTGGATACGGCGGAGGACGAGATCTCCAGCGTTGAAGGAGCGTTCCTTGACGTTGCGATCATGGTAGCGTCGGATACCCTCTAGGTACCTTGCTGATTGGACGAGGGCGCGCGCGGCCGAGCTTCTTCGAGGCTATCGATGTCAACTCGTCTCGTTGTCTTCGAGACGCCTTCGTCGTAGTGCTCCACCGCTGGCGAGTTCCATATGACGTCGGCGGGGAGGATTGCTTCGGAGCCGTAGACCGAGAAGTAAGGGGATTGCCCCGTTGGCTTGGATGGGCGAGTCCGTAGCCCCCGAGTACGTTGGGTAGTTCCTTGATCCACTTGCCCCCTTTGGAGTTAGCGGCGTCGTGTAGCCGCTTCTTGAGAGCGTCGAGCACCATCCCATTGGCGCGCTCGACTTGTCCGTTGGCCCGTGGATGGGCAAGCGAGACGTATCGGACGTCGATCCCGCTTGTTCTCGCGGTACTCCCGAACGGCGGTGGTTATTGAAGTTGGAGCCCAGGTCTGTGATGATGCGATGGGGTAGTCCGTAGCGATGTACGAGTTCATCCAGGAAGTCGAGTACTCTGTCAGCCTTGGGGTATGTGACCGGCTTGACCTCGATCCACTTGGTGAACTTGTCGATAGCCACCAATACCCTGTTGAAACCGCCAGGCGCCGTGGGTAGTGGCCCAATCGTGTCGAGCCCCCAGCAGGCGAAGGGCCAGGTTGGCGGTATGGTGACTAGCTTGTCGGCTGGGACGTGTTGCTGTTTGGCGAAGTACTGACATCCTTGGCACCTTCTGATGAGTTCTTTGGCGTCGCCCAGAGCTGTGGGCCAGTAGAAAGCTCGCCGGAAGGCCTTGCTGACCAGCGTGCGTGAGGACACGTGGTTGCCGCGAGACGCCCTTGTGGATCTCCTCCAAGATGTCCTTGCCTTCTTCATGAGGGACGCACTTCATGAGTACTCCGAGAAGATGCGCCCCGCTTGTAAAGCTTGTCTCCGACGAGGACGTAGGACTTGGCGCGGCGGACGAGCCGCTCGGCCCGAGTTCTTGTCGGAGGGGACCTTCTCGCTCCCCGAGGTAGTCGATGAAGGGTTGCCTCCGGTCCACGTCGATCATCATGACCTCCTGCCCAGTGGTGGATGTCTTCCGGGACGGTGGTCGGTGGCGCCGGCTCCGGGATGGATGGCGTGTGAAGCTCGTGAACGAAGACACCCGCTGGTACTTGAGCGCGGGTGGATCCAAGCTTCGAGAGGACGTCCGCTGCAACGTTGTTGTCGCGGACGATGTGATGGAACTCGAGACCATAGGACTTGTTCTCGAGCTTGCGGACTTCTAGGCAGTAGGCGTCCATGTTCTCCTTGTTGCGGTCCCAGGATTTGTTGACTTGGTTGATGACCACTGCGGAGTCGCCGTAGACTAGTAGCCGCTTGATGCCCAATGAAGCCGCGAGGCGGAGCCCGTGTAGGAGAGCTTCGTACTCGGCTTCATTATTTGAGACCTTCCAGAAGATCTGCAGGATGTACTTGAGTTGTTCGCCCGTTGGAGAGATCAGGAGTACCCCTGCACCTGCGCCCTTGAGGTTGAGTGAGCCGTCGAAGTACATCACCCAATGCTCTGGTCGCACCGTGGGGGTAGGCAGCTGGTTCTCGCGCCACTCTGCCATGAAGTCGACTAGTGCCTGCGACTTGATGGCTGTGCGTGGCTTGAAGTCGATGGTGAGGGCGCTGAGCTCGACCGCCCACTTGGAGATTCTTCCAGTAGCGTCTTGGTTCCGCAGGATGTCGCCGAGCAGGTAGTCGGTGACAACGGAGATCGAGTACCGCCGGAAGTAGTGCCGCGGCTTCCGCGAGGTAATGAGTACCGCGTACGAAGCACGCACGGGGCGATAGCGTGCCTTGGACTCCGACAAAACCTCGCCGACGAAGTAGGCGGGCCCCGGGCCCGGATAGGCGTGGCCGTCTTCTTGCCGCTCGACAACGATGGCAATACTGACCACGTGAGTAGTCATAGCGAGGTAGAGCAGTTGCTGCTCGCCCTTGTGAGGAGCCGTGAGGATCGGTGGCTTCGATAGGAAGTCCTTGAGCTAGGCAAGGGCTTGATCCGCCTCTGGAGTCCACACAAACTTCTCTTGACGCTTGAGTAGTTTGAAGAAGGGGAGCCCCCGTTCTCCTAGCCTCGAGATGAATCTGTTCAGCGCCGTCATGCACCCTGTCAGCTTCTGGACATCTTTGATGCTCGTGGGAGCTTGCATGCTGGTGATGGCGGAGATCTTATCGGGGTTGGCTTTGATGTCGCGCTGGCCGATGATGAAGCCGAGTAGTTTGCCTGAAGGTACGCTGAAGACGCACTTGTTCGGGTTGAGCTTCCAGCGGTATTCGCGCACTGATGCGAAAGTTTCTTCAAGATCGTCGATGAGGGTACTGGAGTTTCTGTTCTTGACGACCATGTCATCCACGTAGGCCTCGATGTTCTTGTTGAGTTGCCTCTTGAAGCAGGCCTGGATAGCTCGTTGGTAGGTAGTGCCGGCGTTCTTCAACCCGAAGGACATGGTCGTGTAGCAGTACGCGCCAAACGGGGTGATGAACGCGGTCTTCTCCTGGTCTTCTTCCTTGATCGCGATGCGGTGGTACCGGAGTAGCGATCGAGGAAGCGAGAGCGGTCGCGGCCCGCCGTAGAGTCGATGACTTGATGAATCCGCGAAGCAACCCGAAGGGGTCCTTGGGGCGGTGCTTGTTGAGGTCGGTGTAGTCGACGCACATCCTCCACTCGTTCGAGTTCTTCTTGCGGACGAGGACGGGGTTGGCGAGCCACTCGGGATGGAAGACTTCTCTCGATGAAGCCGGCCATGAGTAGTTTGGCGAGTTCCTTCTTGATGGTATCCCGTCTGTCGTCGGCAAAGCGTCGGAGGTGTTGTCGCTTGGGGGTGGCCTTAGGATCGACGTTGAGGCGGTGCTCAATCGGCTCCCCGAGCACTCCGGCATGTCCGTCGGCTTCCACGCGAAGATGTCGCGGTTAGCCCGAAGGAAGCCGATGAGCGCGTCTTCCTATTTGGAGTCGAGGCACCGCCCCGATGGCGGTGGTCTTGCCGGGATCGCTTCGTTCCGAGGTCGATCGTCTTGACGAGTACCTCCTCAGGTGGCTGAGGCTTGTTGGTGCTGTCAGACTTCTCTGGGATGTCGAGTTCACTTGTAGCAAGTTTTTTCGACGCGGCGTAGACCTCCATCATCGCGTTGGGTACTTGGTTTGTAGAGGCGATCTCCACGGCTTCTGTGTCGCAGTAGTGTGAGATCTTCAAGTCCCCTTGAAGGGAGAGTACACCAGCTGGGCTTGGCATTTTGAGTACCAAGTAGGTGTAGTTGGGCACTTGCCATGAACTTGGCGATGGCCGGTCCGCCGAGGATGGCATGGTAGGAGGTCTCGAAGTCCGCGACCTCGAACTTGATGTACTCGGTACGGTAGTTGTCCCGAGATGCCCCGAAGGTGATCGGTGGCAGGACCACTGAGCCCAGTGGAATAGACGCGTTGCCGGGGACGATGCCGTAGAAGGGCGTGTTGCTCTTGGTGAGCATGTGAGTGATGTCGAGCTTCATTTTCTTCAAGGTCTTGGTGAAGAGGACGTTGAGCCCACTTCCACCGTCGATGAGCACCTTGTTGAGTTTGGAGCCCGCCACCACTGGCTTCAGGACGAGGGGGAACCGTCTTGGTTCAGAGAAGCTGGTCCATTGATCCACGCGGGAAAAGGTGATGGGTACCTCCGACCACCTGAGAGGGGTCGGGACCGCTGGCTCAATGGACATCACTTCACGACGGGTAGCCTTGCTCCCGCTCCCGCTCGCCGGGCCATCCGCCGAAGAGGACGTTGACGGTCTTGTCGGGCTCCGGAAGTCGTTGTTGTCGCCGTCCTTCTTCTTGCCCTTTTGGTCATGAGGGTGTGGAGGCTCGGCGTATCCTTGAGTGCATGCCTAAGTTGGTAGCACGCTTGCTCGGTGGTGTGGTTGTCGTTTGGATGCCACGGGCACTTCTCCTTTAGCGAGGTCTTTGAAACCACCGGAGTTCTTCGAATTCCCTTTCGCGAGGCGCTGGATAGCCGCGACAAGTGTTGTACGGCTTGCGCTTGCGGTTGGGACCCGAGTAGTAGTAGTAGTAGTAGTAGTAGTAGTAGTAGTAGTAGTAGTAGTAGTAGTAGTAGTAGTAGTTGTTGTTGTTGTTGTTGCGGCCGCCTTGGTTTGCATTTCCGCCGCTGCCGCCGCCATGGTTCTGCTTGGTCTTGCCGCGGATTGCATCGTACTTGGCGTTGGCCTTGTCCTCTTCATCCGCCCAGGACGTGATCATGTCCTTGAGGTGGGGGATGGACCTGGGGCCGCGACGACCGAAGTCTTCGAAGGTGCGGCGGTGATAGAGACCGTTTTGGAAGAGGTCGATGACCTCCTTGTTGGTGACGTCGACGACGGTAGCGCACTTGTCGAAAAAGCGGCGCATGTACTTGCGGAGGGTCTCGCCTTGTTCCTGCTTGATCATGGCCAGGTCCATGCGAGTAAACGATCGGCCCATGGCGCCCGCGAAGTTACTGGTGAACTGCTCCTTTAGCTGGTCCCACTTGTCGATCGAGTGCTTGTCCAGCGACTCGAGCCATGTGAGTGGAGCCTGGTCCAGGCAGAAGGGGAAGTAGAGGCACTTGGTGTCGCTGTTGCCGCCAGCGTTCTCGATGGAGAGGGCGTAGCATCCGAGTCCGAGGACCATGTGTGGTTCGAGGACCGGTGGATGGTCGCTTCCTTGTGTGATGAGTGATTGACAACGTTGTGTGGACTGATTCTTGGCTAAGTATTGCAGGTGCGAGGTTGCGGCTTAAGCGGGTGTTGGTGCGGGTGAAGAACAAGCGCGAAAGGTCGTCGCGGGTGAGGCCTCCGGGTGTGGAGAAGACAAGTAAGCTTCGTTCGAGGGACCGGTGGCCGGCGGGGGTCAAGTGCGGGCCGCATGGTGGCATGAACGGCAAGATGAAGTCGTGGACGGTTTCTTGGTTGAGCCTCAAAACCAAGGTCGAGCCGGGACTACGTGGGAGCCGAGTCATGAGTGGAGATTGGCGGAGGCTACACCGAGTTCGCGGGGTTTCCGGTGGTTCACCAGAAAACCACTAGGTTCCTTGGTTGATCCACAAAGCCAAGACCGGAGAACCGAAGACGGAGGTGCAGCAGCACCAGACCGGTCTGACCGGTGGGTCTGACCGGTCTGACCGGTGAGGAGCACCGGTCTGACCGGTGTGCGACGACGCAGTCCGGAATCTTCGAAGCGGAGGACACGCGTCGGGATCGCATGGCTTGCATCGAGGCTACGCAGGGTGCGGTCGCCGGGCATCCGTCCGATGGTGAAGACATCAAGAATTCCAAATCCGCCCTTGAGGGGCTTGTATCCCTAGTTGTTAGAGAAGGGCATTTTAGACATTCGGTTGCCTCCATATAACCCAAGAGGTGAGAGGATGGCAGCCAACTCTTGGAACCCTAGCTCATTAGTTTTCCCATTTTCCACCTATTTTCCTTAGGTTTTCTCTAGGACTAGCAAGAGATCTTCACGGAGAGATCTTGTAGAGAGGGATGGATGATCGGGCGGCTTGCTAGACCTTGTACGAACCTTTGTTTCATGTATAGATGATTCGGCGTGGTTCCGCAAGGTTTGGATGTGTTTTCCCCGGTTGTTCTTGGTGGTGATTTTCGGAGCCCTCTCTCGGTGATTTCTTTGGGTTGTTTTCGGGACTTTTCTCTTGGGGATTTGTTGGGGGAAATTTTTGGGAACCCTTCGTGGTTCTTTGGGCTGTGATTCCCCTCCCAAATCCGTGAGAAAAGGTGCTCGATTTTAGGGTTTCTTGAGTTCTTGGGTTGGAAGTGCTTTCGACGGGATTTCTTCGATTCCTCCTTTTTGGACGAGATTTGGTGTGATTAAACTTGGCTATGGACTCCTCATGAGGTGTTCCCGATATCCCCAAAGTCTATTTCAAGCCCGTGGAGTGATTCGGGAGATCGAGATTTGGTTTTGGGGGGAGTTGACCCGCGGGTCTTTGTTCATCCCGAGCGCCCGAGCTACACCGGTCGATCGGTGCTCTTGGCCGGTCGACCGGTGCAAGCCCTTGTGGGTTTTTGCTCGGGTGAACGTCTTGGTGTGTTCGTTGTTGTCCCGTGGTGCTGCTTGTTTCGAGTTTGGGTCCGTTTGGTGGTCGGTTGGCTTGTTTGGTGTCTTGGGGGCTTTCGGTTGCCATCGGTCCGCCGGTGTGTCTCACCGGTCGGCCGTGTAGAGCCACTTAGTGAAAGTTGCTCGGTTTCACTGCGGGAACCGGTCGACCGGTGGTGCTCACCGGTCGACCGGTGTGGGTCTGTAGACTCGAGGTTTGGTTCTTCCTTTGCGTTTCTCGGGTCGGAAGGTTGCGTGTTGGTTCCTAGGTCTAGTGGCACTCCGGTGGCTACGTGGGCTTGACCAACCTTGGTAGTGAGTCGGAGACGTGTGTTGGAAGCCGCGTTCGTCTTGTTGGAGTTTTCATCTCCTTCGAGAAGAATTTTTATCGGCTCCCATTCACTCCCCCCCCTCTCGGTTCGCGTATCGGTCCTTCAAGTGGTATCGAGCCGGTTCGGGTCTTTGTTTACTCTAACCGATCTAAGATCCAAGGATGGCGTACCGGGAACGGGGGTTCGGGTCCTCCACACTTCGATGGCAAGAACTACCGGATGTGGAGCAAGCGGATGGGTGCGTTCCTCCGCGGAAAGGGTCGGCTTCTTTGGGATGTCACGGTGGACACGGGCTATGTCCGGCCGATGGATTTCCTTGCTCCGGGGGTCGAGGGACGGATTCGACGCCAACAATAAGGCGGTCGACTACTTGTTTCGTGCTTTGTGTCGGCCGAGTTCGATCGGGTGCACACCGAGCACTTGGCTTGTAGGATTTGGGCGGTGTTGAAGGAGGCTCATGTTGGGAACGCCCGGAGTTCGGGCACGGATGTATGCGACCTACGGAGAGAGTACAAGAACTTCACTCATCTCCCCGGTGAGTCCATCGATGCCTTGTTTCAGAGGTTCACGGTGGTGGTGAACAACATGAGGGCCAATGTGGACGTGCTCCCGTACGATGATCATGATAGAGCGGTCAAGCTCTTACACTCTTTGGATCGTACGATTTGGGGCGGAAAGTTCGAGGCCATTGTCGAGTCGGAGAAGTATGACACTCGACGGTGAACGAGCCGTTCTCGAAGCTCAAGTCGGCCGAGGTGGATAGGGGCATGACGCCAAGCTCGAGGGACCGAGCCGATTCTCATAGTCTTGCCCTCGTTGGTGGTTTGAAAGGAAAGGCTAACTCTAACCTATCCACCGGGATGTTCTCTTTTTCCTCTTTGATGCTTATGCCGGATGAGGAGTTCGACGTGCTTGGAGAGGACGAGCTCGCGCTCCGACAAGGCGGTTCGAGAGGCTGCACGAGAACCGGGTGAACATGAGGAGGAACACGAGGACATGCTTCAAGTGCGGCAAGGCTGGACACTATTTCGCCGAGTGTCAGAAGGTAAACAACCACGACAAGCACAAGTTCAAGGACAAGAGGAAGAAGTCCAAGAAGAAGGATCATGGACATGGGAAGAAGACACGGTCTCGAGAGAAGATGAAAAGATCAAGCGACATCGAGTCGATTCGAGGACACGTCTTCAAGCTCGAGTGATGAAGACGAAGAGGATGAGAAGAAGAGGAAGAAGAAGAAGAACCTTGGCAAGTATCTCAACGGCCTTTGTGTGACGGGCCTAAGCCTCAAGGACGACTTCGTGGCATGGCTCGCGGTTCGAGCGACAAGAGAAGCCGGATGGACGCCTCGGACTTGGATTCCGAGGATGAGGTATGTGATGAGCTCTCTTCGTTGCGCAAGGAGAATGAGGAGTTGGTTGACTTGCTTGATAATTGCGATCACATGCTTAGAGAGGCTAAGAAGCTTAGGAAGGAGCTCGGATCTTTGCTCGAGGATGCTAGGACTAGAGTGGGTGAGCTAGAAACACGGGTTCTTGATAGCAAGCTTGAAATTGATTCTCTTAAGGCTAGCCCTGTTGTTTCGATGAGAATGATTGTCTTGAGTGCTCTGCTTTCCTAGGCGACTTGGTCGATCTTAGGGGGAGGTACGCCTCCGAGTGTGAGGAACTAGATGTGCTTAGGGTTGAGTTGGTTGAGCTACAATCTAGACCCACTTTGCTTGGTGCTTGCACTTCTTGCCCTGGTTTGCATGAGAAAATTGTTGAGCTTTGTTCTCGCATTGTTTCGCTTGAGGCTAATTTGAAAGTGTCTATTCCTACTTCTTGCTCTACATGTGAATTGCATGCTATGAAGAATTTGGATCTTGCAAAATGTGTTGGTCGCTTGCAAGATGAGAATGATAAGTTGCGTGAAGCGGCGAGTTGGTTGTCGAGTCAAGAACCTCAGCTTGGTATGATGATTGCTAGGTGTAAGCGCTTTGACGGTTGGGCTTTGGGATTGGATAAGGTTGGTGAGGGCGGTGGTGAGAGAGAAAGGAAATTTGGGAATGTTTCAGTTCCACCACAACCCACACCCAAAGACAAGTTTGCATCCAAGCCAAACCAACCAAGAGAAAAACCGAGTGAGAAGGCAAGTGAAACGCCTAGTGAGAAACCAAGTGAGAAGCCTTGTGAAGAGCCTCATCCCAAGCCTAAGCCCAGATCAATCCGTTTCCATTGTGAGTTTTGTGGAAAGGATGGTCACAAGAGAGCGTTTTGCTTCAAGAGGAAGCGTGAGGAGAGAATGGTGAAGGAGTGGGCTAATAAGGACAAGTACCACCCTTCCGATGGTGTACTTGAGCCTCGTGTGCAGTTGCCCAGGGCCAAGGCGAGTGTGAGGTCAGTTCGGGCTTGGGGAGAGCGGAAGGCTGTTGGAGGTGCTGCTGCCCAGGCTACACCGGTCAGACCGGTGTGGAGCACCGGTCGGACCGGTGCGGGCTGGACGGAGCGGCGGTTTGGGTTTCGTGCTCGTACGGGTGCGAGGGTTGTTTACGGAGGTCGTGGTTACGGTGATTGGTCCGGAAAGTTTGCGGGAGGTCGGTTGCTAGGCATTCTCCCCCTTGAGCTCACTACGGGGATGGGAGGAGTCATGGCTTTGAGAAGGAGAGGAGGGATGGTCCACGGCCTTTCTTTCGTGGTTTTGGTCCTCCTCCGGGCGAGAGAGGGTTGGTTCCCTCATGGTGGTTACCGTAGTGGTGTTCGTGGAGGTAGCTTTGGTAGGAAAGATGGTTTGGTTTGTGCTAACCCCACTTTCGAGCAAATGGCTAGGCAACGGTTTTACACATTTGGAACAAACCCCGGTGTTGAGTCGTTTGCTCGCTCTCGCTCTTGGTTTTGAGTTGCGGGTGGATAGCCGGAGAACATTTGGTTGATATTGGGGGTGGTTCTTCGGCTTCATATCCCGGTGGTGACATGTAGGTGCATCACTTTCGGGGATGGTGGACAAGGATGAGTGAATTGTGAAGAAATGATAAAGGTAAGTGTATTTGTGACCTTCGAGTGTGTGGCCTTGGTCAAGCCACTTGGTTTCTTTTGCTCTTTGCCTTATCTCATGTGTGTAAGGTGAGCTTTGTATGCTCTTTGGCCTTAATGCATGAGTTTAGGGGGAGCTTGTGAGTTTGGTGCTCCTTTGCTCTTTTGCGGTGGTGTGGAGCCCTTTTTGCCTCCCCTCGAGGAGCGGTGGTTTGTGAGCTTTGTGTGTGGGAGCTCCTTTGTAGCATATGTATAGCTTTCCTTTGTGCATTTCTTGCATTTGGCATGGCATATGTAACATGATGTATAGGCATCCTTGTATCTTAGATTGCATGCATTTTGTATCATATGCATTGGTTAGGAAAAGCTTCTCTCATATACATTGTTCACCATGGAATGAGATATATGTCTTTGTGAGCTTGTTTGGTATGCTACGGTTAGTTTGGCTTAGCTCTTGATGATCTTAATGAATAATCCATGGTTGATAGCTATGCTTTTGAAAAATGTCACATGTATGCTCTCTCATGTGTAAATGCCTTTACATGCCCTTGACATGTTTTTGTGGCCTTGCTATGCTTAATTTATGGTTGGATAGCTAGTTTATTGATCATATGGAGCCAAAGGCTCATTTGCCATCATGAATGTTTAGCCCTCTTGATTTATCTTGTGGAGGAGCATAAGTTCCTTTTTGTCGCAAAGACATTTCATGTACCATTTACAAATCTAAAAATGAAATGAAAAATGCTTGGAAAATATGCTCCCGTGTCATATGTGCTGAATTTAATTTGCTTTGGGTGCTAAACCGTTGCATGATGCCTACCAATGAGAAGTCTCATACATAGAAGTAGGCACATGGCTCGGTGGCTTTGACATGACATGAGGTGCTTGTGGGTGTTTGTGATGGTCTTATGATTAGAATGGTTGTTCTAGCATGAAGTTTGTGTGGCTTTGCCATTTTGATATGCTTTGATCATGTTTAGGACTTTGCTCATGAGAGGCAAGTTTTTTCGCAAAATTGCCAAAATCCATCTTAGCTTCGTCCAATGGTTGTGAAACTTGGTGATCATGTAGTTGAGATCGATACGAAGCCGTAGAGTATCTAACTTGCTCATTTGGACATGTGTAGCATTCTTTGTTGAATTTTGTCTATTTGAGAAGCTCTAGGTTGAAAGTTTTGCATTTTTGGCTTGATTCATGCATTGCCAACAAGGGGGAGAAGTTTGAGATTGAAATGGCTTTTGGACGTGTTTAGAAGGTTTTCGGGTGGTTTCGAGCCATTTACGGGCTCTGTTGTGCACCGGTCGACCGGTCGGGTCCTTTGGTCGACCGGTGTGAGTCTTGGTTACGAACACATGTTGCACACCGGTCGACCGGTGGTGTGGACCGATACGACCGGTCGGGGGCTGTTTTGTTGCGGCTGCCTGTTTCAAGTGGTGTCTTGCATGCATTCGTCCGGGGGAGGTGCATTGTTCGGGGGGAGCTTGCATGTGTGCGGGGGGAGCTCTTTGTGGTGTTCGAGCTTTGTTTTGGTGGTTTGCGCTCTTTGCTTGAGTTTTGCTTTGTCTCGGATGTGTCGAGCCGTTGCCCTTGCCTAAGGGGTCCGAGACTTGTTTCCTTCAAGTGATCTTGTTCTTTGCCTTTGTTTGGCTTTCGATCGCTTGTTGGAGTTCCTTTTTTTTTGTTTGTTTTTTTCTTTTCTTTTCTCTCTTGTTACTTTCGTGTGGGTGTTGTCAATGCACTCATCAAAGGGGAGATTGAGAACCATGTGTGGTTCGAGGACCGATGGATGGTCGCTTCCTTGTGTGATGAGTGATTGACAACGTTGTGTGGACTGATTCTTGGCTAAGTATTGCGGGTGCGGGTTGCGGCTTAACTCGTGTTGGTGCGGGTGAAGAACAAGCGCGAAAGGTCGTCGCCGGTGAGGCCTCCGGGTGTGGAGAAGACAAGTAGGCTTCGTTCGAGGGACCGGTGGCCGGCGGGGTCAAGTGCGGGCCGCATGGTGGCATGAACGGCAATATGAAGTCGTGGACGGTTTCTTGGTTGAGCCTCAAAACCAAGGTCGAGCCGGGACTACGTGGGAGCCGAGTCATGAGTGGAGATTGGCGGAGGCTACACCGAGTTCGCGGGGTTTCGGTGGTTCACCGAGAAAACCACCGGGTTCCTTGGTTGATCCACAAAGCCAAGACCGGAGAACCGAAGACGGAGGTGCGGCGGCACCGGAGCCGGCCCCGGCCGGTGGGTCTAACCGGTCGGCCGGTGGGGACCCGTCCCGGCCGGTGAGGAGCACCATTCGACCGGTGTGCGACGACGCGATCCGGGGAATCTTCGAAGCGGAGGATACGCGTCGGGATCGCATGGCTTGCGTCGAGGCTACGCAGGGTGCGGTCGCTGGGCATCCGTCCGATGGTGAATACATCAAGAATTCCAAATCCGCCCTTGAGGGGCTTGTATTACTAGTTGTTAGAGAAGGGCATTTTAGACATTCGGTTGCCTCCATATAACCCAAGAGGTGAGAGGATGGCAGCCAACTCTTGGAACCCTAGCTCATTAGTTTTCCCATTTTCCACCTATTTTCCTTAGGTTTTCTCTAGGACTAGCAAGAGAGCTTCACGGAGAGATCTTGTAGAGAGGGATGGATGATCGGGCGGCTTGCTAGACCTTGTACGAACCTTTGTTTCATGTATAGATGATTCGGCGTGGTTCCGCAAGGTTTGGATGTGTTTTCCCCGGTTGTTCTTGGTGGTGATTTTCGGAGCTCTCTCTCGGTGATTTCTTTGGGTTGTTTTCGGGACTTTTCTCTTGGGGATTTGATGGGGGAAATTTGTGGGAACCCTTCGTGGTTCTTTGGGCTGTGATTCCCCTCCCAAATCCGTGAGTTAAAGTGCTCGATTTTGGGGTTTCTTGAGTTCTTGGGTTGGAAGTGCTTCCGGCGGGATTTCTTCAATTCCTCCTTTTTGGACGAGATTTGGTGGGATTAAACTTGTCTATGGACTCCTCATGAGGTGTTCACGATATCCCCAAAGTCTTGTTCAAGCCCGTGGAGTGATTCGGGAGATCGAGATTTGGTTTTGGGGGAGTTGACCCGCGGGTCTTGTTCATCCCGGGACGCCCGAGGCTACACCGGTCGACCGGTGCTCTTGACCGGTCGGCCGGTGCAAGCCCTTGTGGGTTTTTGCTCGGGTGAACGTCTTGGTGTGTTCGTTGTTGTCCCGTGGTCTTCTTGTTTCGAGTTTGGGTCCGTTTGGTGGTCGGTTGGCTCTGTTTGGTGTCTTGGGGGCTTTCGGGCTGCCATCGGTCGGCCGGTGTGTCTCACCGGTCGGCCGTGTAGAGCCACTTGGTGAAAGTTGCTCGGTTTCACTGCGGGAACCGGTCGGCCGGTGGTGCTCCCGGTCCGGCGGTGTGGGTCTGTAGACTCGAGGTTTGGTTCTTCCGTTGCGTTTCTCGGGTCGGAAGGTTGCGTGTTGGTTCCTAGGTCCGGTTGCACTCCGGTGGCTACGTGGGCTTGACCAACCTTGGTAGTGAGTCGGAGACGTGTGTTGGAAGCCGCGTTGGTCTTGTTGGAGTTTTCATCTCCTTCGAGAAGAATTTTTATCGGCTCCTATTCACTCCCCCCCTCTCGGTTCGCCGTATCGGTCCTTCGAGTCACCGGATGGGGTCTGCTTCGCATCGTACTTGGTGATCCCCAAAGGCTTGAACTTTTCGGGGAGGAGCAAGTTTGCGAAGTCGAGGTGAGAAGGCGGGGAAGCCGTCGTCGTCGGGCGCGGTGGTCGACTTCTTCCGCCGCAACTCCTCAATCTTCGGCGGGCATCGTACCCGCCCCCGTGAGGCGCCGGAAGCATGGGCGTTCGCGTGGCCTCGGCCCGCCGCAGCGCCGCCGCCGCCGGCCCTCCTGTTGGCTCCATGGTTGGAGCTTCCGCCGCCGGCCCCGTCGCCGCCGTCGGGGTCGTTGCCGCCGCCGCCGGCCGGAGCACAGTGGGGGACGACCTCACGGTTGCTGTTATCGCGCTGTGGAGGTCCGCCGGCGTTGGAGCGACGACGATTGGGCTCGGCTGGGAGGTCAGCTCGAGTACGGTTAGGGCCGTTGTTGGCGCTGCGACTTGTGGCTTCGTTGTCGCGGGGTCTGGCTGGAGGAGGCTGGTTGACTCTGTTGTCAACCCGCATGAAGTAGGCATCTTCAGCGAGCTTGGCGATGACCTCTCCAGCGCGTATACCCTGAGCCTGGCGTGCGATCGGCCGTGATCGACATGAGGCATTGCTCGGGGGTAGTGTGTACTCTGCTCTCGGCGCCTCAAGAGCTTCCGCAAGGTTGCGGATGGGGAAGTTGTCGCGGAGGAACCGGCGACGTTCGGCTGCGCTTCGGTTACGCTCACGTCGAGCGTCTCTGTCTGCAGGGTTCTCGTTCGGTGGAGCATCAGCAGAGAGCTCGTCGGAGGAGATGTCTTCCAGGTACTTGTCCTGAGCCGTGCCTGAAGGCCCTGGGGTGTCGCCGGCAGCCATGAAGACTTGGCGATCGGGGGTGCCAAGGCTGGACTCAGAGGGTGCCACCTCAGTTGGTGTGCTCGAGTCAGCCCGGGCTAGGGGTGTTCCCTCCAGGAACGGTAGCGAGTCGATGTAGGCGACGTAGCGTGAGTCTCCCCTTATCAGGTCGGCGAGCTTGCGGTCTGGCCAGTAGACGTATCTCCCGGCCGGTGTGGATGTTATAACCAGCCCAGAGGCTGGCCATGACAAGGGAAGCTCAGTGGAGTTGTCCTCGGACTCGGACTCATCAGGGTCCGACCCGAAGTCGAACTCGTAATCCGGGTTCGAGTAGAACTCGGAGAGAGGGCTGGAGTCCGAAGCGCGATCAGGGGTGGCATCGGAGTCCGAGTTGCGCTCGGGTACGGGCTCCTTGCCGTCCCGGCGCGAAGTGGGAGCCCCCGTGCGGGCCGGGGGCGAGGATGCGGGGGCCGCGCGCGGAGCGCTCGCTGGGTGAGGAGACCGCCTGCGATGGCTGAGCAGCCGGCTCGCATGCGATGGCCCATGGAGACATCGAGTTCGAATTGGAAACGGACTCGAGCTCGAAGTCGGCATGGTGGTTGAAGAGCGAAATTTCGCCGAATTTGCCGGTGAGTTCGCCTGTGACGACTTCAGGAAGCGCCACGAAGCCTGTCTTCGGGTTGGGCTGCATGGTCAGGCGGCGCTGGAAGGAGCCCACGCCGTCAGCGGTGCAGACCCAGGCGCCAAAGATGAAGGTGTCGCCGCGGTTGAAGGCGACGATTGGCTTGAAGTAGACGGGAGCCGTCGAGTTCGCCATGTGATCTCGGGCGAGAGCCCCTACCTGGCACGCCAGCTGTCGGTGTTTTAGACCGGCAACCTACTAAGGGGAGTACCCGAAGTAGATGAATGTGACTCGCCGAGATCGGTAACTCGAAGGAAGAGACACGTGGCACACAATTTAGACGGAGTTCGGGCCGCGAGGTGCGTAATACCCTACGTCCCGTATCTTTGCGTAGCTCTGGATTGATTGGGCACGATTACAAGGTGGTGCAATAGTGCGCCGTGGGTTGTATGAGATGAGATTCGATGCTAGAGATCGGTCCCTGCCTCGCCTTATATAGTCCGGGAGGTAGGGTTACAAGTCGGAGTAGGGAGAGAGTACTAGTCGAGTACGTCTAGGAGTCTTCCATACAGTGCGGGACATGTACAGCTTCCTAACCGAGTACTACTCCTCTGCAGTCCTTGTGCCCCACGCCTTCAGGTGCCGTGTAGTGCAAGCCGGGTAGTCCCAGGGGCCCACCGAGTAGTCGGTCCTGGTACCCACCGAGGTAGTGGGCCCCCATACGACAATGAGCCTCATCCAAAATTTCCTTCCTGAGGGTAGGATCTTCCGGGACAACGAGACGCTGACCGAACCAAATTGTACCATTGGGGTCTTGTCGGAAACACGTGTATTTTGGATCATTTTGAGACAACCTCGATCTCCTGAATCGCTCCACGGACTTGAACAAGACTTTGGGGATAATAGGAGCACCTCATGAGGAGTCCATAGCTAAGATTAATCCCACCAAAACTTGTCCAAAAAGGAGGAATCGAAGAAATCCCACCAAGAACACCTCTTTCCCTAGAACTCGGAAAACCCCAAAATCGAGCCCCTTTACTCACGGATTTGGGAGGGGAATCACAACCCAAAGAACCACGAAGGGTTCCCACAAATTTCCCCCATCAAATCCCCAAGAGCAAGGTCCTGAAAAGAACCCAAAGAAATGACCAAGAGAGGGCTCTGAAAATCACCACCAAGAACAACCGGGAACAACACATCCAAATCTCGAGGAACCACGCCGAATCATCTATACATGCCACAAAGGTTCATACAAGGTCTAGCTTGCCGCTCGATCATCCAACCCTCTCAACAAGATCTCACCATGAAGCTCTCAAGCAAGTCCAATGGAAATCCTAAGAAATTAGGAAGGGAAAATAGGAAAGCAAATGAACTAGGGTTCCAAGAGATTGGCTGCCAGCCTCTCACCTCATGGGTTATATGGAGGCATCCTAAAGACTAGAATACCCTTTCCTAATAACTAGGGATACAAGCCCCTCAAGGGCGGTTTTGGAAATCTTCAAGCTTTCTCCATCGGACGGATGCCCGGCGACCGCAACCTGCTTAGCCACGACGAAAGCCTTGCGATCCCGACCCGTGTCCTCCGCTTCGAAGATTCCGGACTGCGTCGTCGCACACCGGTCAGACCGGTGCTCCTCATTGGTCAGACCGGTACCCACCGGTCAGACTGGTCAGACCGGTCTGGAGCTACTGCAGCACTGTCTTCGGTTCTTCCGTCTTGGCTTTGTGGATCAACCAAGGAACTCAGTGGTTTTCTGGTGCACCACCGGAAACCCCGCGAACTCGGTGTAGCCTCCGCCAATCTCCACTCATGACTCGGCTCCCACGTAGTCCCGGCTCGACCTTGGTTTTGAGGCTCAACCAAGAGACCGTCCACAACTTCATCTTGCTTGTTCATGTGACCATGCGGCCCGCACTTGACCCCGCTGGCCACCGGGTCCCTCGAACGAAGCCTACTTGTCTTCTCCACACCTGGAGGCCTCACCGGCGACGACCTTTCGCGCTTGTTCTTCACCTGCACCAACACCAGTCAAGCCGCAACCTGCACCTGCAATACTTAGCCAAGAATCAGTCCACACAACGTTGTCAATCACTCATCACACAAGGAAGCGACCATCCACCGGTCCTCGAACCACACATGGTCCTCAATCTCCCCTTTGATGAGTGCATTGACAACACCCACACGAAAGTAACAAGAGAGAAAAGAAAAGGAAAAGAAACGAACAAAAAGAAACTCCAACAAGCGATCGAAAGCCAAACAAAGGCAAAGAGCAAGATCACTTGAAGAAGACAAGTCTCGGACCCCTTAGGCAAGGGAAACGGCTCGACACATCCGAGACAAAACAAAGCTCAAGCAAAGAGCGCAAACCACCGAAACAAAGCTCGAAGAACCACAAAGAGCTCTCTCCGCACACATGCAAGCTCCCCCCGAACAAATGCAACTCCCCTGGACGAATGCATGCAAACCTCTTGACAACGGGGCGGCACCGCAACAACTTTAGCTCACACCGGTCGGACCGGTCACCACCACCGGTCGGATCGGTCACCCAACGGTGCACAACGAGCCCGAGAAAAGGCTCGAAACCACCGAAAACCTTCTAAATGCATCCAGAAAGCCATTTCAAGCTCAAACTTCTCCCCCTTGTTGGTAATGCACGAATCAAGCCAAAAATGCAAAACTTTCAACCTAGAGCTTCTCAAATAGACAAAATTCAACATAGGATGCTACATATGTCCAAATAAGCAAGTTAGATACTCTATAGCTTCGTATCGACATGAACTACAAGATCACCAAGTTTCACAACCATTGGATGAAGCTAAGATGGATTTGGGCAATTTTGCGAAAAATTTGCCTCTCATGAGCAAAGTCCTAAACATGACTAGGACATATCAAAATGGCAAAGCCACACAAACTTCATGCTAGGACAGCCATTCTAATCATAAGACCATCACAAACACCCACAAGCACCTCATGTCATGTCAAATCCACCGAGCCATGTGCCTACTTCTATGTATGAGACTTCTCATTGGTAGCCATCATGCAACGGTTTAGCACCCAAAGCAAATTAAATTCAGCACATATGACATGGGAGCACATTTTCCAAGTATTTTACATTTCATTTTCAGATTCATATATGGTACATGAAATGTCTTTGCGACAAAAAAGGAACTTATGCCCCTCCACAAGATAAAGCAAGAGGGCTAAACATTCATGATGGCAAATGAGCCTTTGGCCCCATATGATCAATAAACTAGCTATCCAACCACAAATTAAGCATAGCAAAGCCACTAAAACATGTCAAGATCATGTAAAGGCATTTACACATGAGAGAGCATACATGTTTTTCAAAAACAAATCCATCAACCATGGATTATTCATCAAGATCATCAAGAGCTAAGCCAAACTAACCATAGCATACCAAACAAGCTCACAAAACATAAATAGCATTCCATGTTGAACAATGTATATAGGAGAAGCTTTTCCTATCCAATGCATATGATACAAAATGCATGCAATCTAAGATACAAGGATGCCTATACATCATGTTACATATGCCATGCCAAATGCAAGAAATGCACAAAAGAAAGCTATACATATGCTACAAAGGAGCTCCCACACACCCAACTCAAGAAATCAAACACACACCACAAACGAGTGAAAGTTGCTTGATCTAGGGGTTTGGTGAAAATATCGGCTAGTTGGTTCCTAGGTACATGGATCAAAGCTATCTTTCCTTTCTCTATGTTGTCTCTCGAGAAAATGATACCTCACTTCTATGTGCTTGGTTTTGGAATGGAGCACCGGGTTCTTTGCAACGCTTATGGCACCGGTGCTATCACATTGAAGTGGAACATGGGTATACTCCTCACCAAAGTCACTCATGGTGTATGAAATCCAAAGGAGGTCGAGAGCAACAACTAGCGGCGGCAACGTACTCGGCCTCGGTAGTGGATTGGGCAACACTCGGCTTGTTTGCGGGAAGACCAAGACACCAAAGAAGAACCCAAAAAGCGGCAAGTCCCGAAGTGGACTTCCTATCCAACCCACACCGAGGCAAAATCCGCGTACGAAAAACTATGAAACGCCAAAGAAGAGGACGCGGGGTACCAAAGGCCGAAGTCGGGAGTGTGACACAAGTACACGAAAATTTGCTTCACCGCTTGCCGATGCGATGTCCTCGGAGACGCTTGAAAACAAGCGCACAGACATACCGAGAACTGGATGTCCGGCCTCGTCGCTGTCAAGTAGAGGAGTGACCCGATCATGCTCCAGTACTCCTTCTGGTCCACATGTTCACCTTCCTCGTCCACATCAAGAGCTGTAGTCGTACTCATCGGCGTCGTCATAGCCTTGGAATCCTCCATCTTGAACTTCCACACAATATCCTTGGTGTACTTAGCTTGGTGCACAAATGTTCCTTCCTTTGATTGCTTGATTTGTAGCCCGAGGAAGAAGCGCAACTCGCCCATCATGCTCATCTCAAATGCCCTGCTCATATCCTCTGCAAACCTTGCAACTAGAGAGTTAGACGGGCCACCAAAGACAATATCATCCACGTACACCTGCACAATCAGGATATCTCTGCCCTGCCTCAGTAGAAACAAGGTCTGATCGACCTTCCCCATCTCAAAATCTCTCTCAAACAAGAACCCGCTTCAACCTGCCATACCAAGCTCTAGACGCCTGCTTCAGCCCATACATCGCCTTCCTCAACTTGTACACCCGGTGGGGGTACTTCTCACTCTCAAACCCCGGAGGTTTCCTCACATACACTTCTTCCTCCAACACACCATTCAGGAAAGCACTCTTCACATCCATTTGGTGCAACTTGAACCCTTTAGCCACGGAAAAGGCTAGAAGGATCCTTATTGCCTCCAAACGAGCTACGGGAGCAAAGGTCTCCTCGTAGTCGATCCCCTCCTTCGGATCGAACCCCTGAGCAACAAGCCTCGACTTGTTTCTCACCACTTCACCTTTCTCTCCCTCTTTGTTCTTCCACACCCACTTTGTACCAATCGGCTTACACCCTGGGGGAGGGTCAACCAACTCCCAAACCTGATTCCTCTCAAAGTTCTCCAACTCCTCATGCATCGATATAACCCAATTGTGACCGGATAGTGCGTATCCAATGTCTTTGGGCTCAAAAGTAGCAACAAATGCAGCATGAGCGAAATGAGAATTGTTCGAACCCTCGACCTGTAGTGCGTTCATTCATGTCGCCGATGATCCTCGAAGGTGGGTGATCCACTTGTACTCGCGGGGAGGTTCTCGCCTTGATGCTACCTCCCCCTCAACGGTAGCTTCTCCTCGATCTTGATTTGTCGTCGTAGGTGTAGGAGAGGGTCCGTCCACCACCGTACTCGAAGTAGTGGGTACATGTTTAGCCGGGGGCACCACACCGCCATCTTCATCATCTCCATGTTCATGCTCCTCCTCCGAGAAAGATCTCCTCGCCAAGATCATCATAACCCGCACACTCAAAAACAAGGCGACTACGTGGATGTGTCTCATCGAAGGTTACCTCACAAGTCTCCACAATTTGGTTAGTTTCAAGATTGAGCACACGATATGCTCTAGAATGAGATGCATAACCAAAGAAAATACCATCGACGAGACCTAGCCTCAAACTTATCCAACTTCTTCCCTTTCTTGGGAATAAAGCATTTGCACCCAAAGACATGGAAGTGACTCACCTTGGGTGTGCGACCATGCATCAACTCATAGCATGTTTTCTTCTTGTGCACTACGAGGTAGATCCTATTTGACACATAGCACGAGGTATTCACCGCCTCGGCCCAATATCTTCTCGGAGTCCTATGCTCATCAAGCATCGTCCGAGCCATCTCGCACAAGGTCCCGTTCTTCCTTTCCACAACACCATTACGGGGAGGCATATACGGACTCGAAAACCGGTGCTCAAGACCCAAGTCATGGCAAAAGGTTTCAAAACGAGAGTTTCGAATTCCGAGCCTTATCACTTTGCGGATTGCTCGTATGGCATCTCTCGTGCCTCTCGTTCCTCAACCTCAAGACTAGATCTCGAACAAAACCAAACGTCTCCCCCTTATCCCCGAGAAAGAACACCCACGCATACCGAGAGTAGTCGTCCACCACAACAAGGACATACCACTTCGCACCCGCAGATCGCACACGAGCTGGGCCAACAAGGTCCATATGGAGCAGCTCGCATGGACGCTCAGTCATCACATCGGTGAGAGGCGGGTGAGAAGAGGCTACCATCTTGGCATGCCTACACGGCGCACAAACCAACTCTTTCTCAAGCCTCAACCGTGGCAATCCTCGGACGAAATAGAGTTTACTCAAGCGAGACAAAAGGTCAAAGCTTAAGTGACCCAACTTCCTATGCCACTTCCACAACTCACTCGAAGAACCAACCAAGAAACAACGCTCCACACCCGAAGACCGAGAAAGAATCGGCACGAAACACCGACCCTCGGGAACGACCATACGGACAAGGTCCCCTCGGGAATCCAAAATCCGAGAACCACCGAGGCCGAAACAACACCTCAAAACCCTCATCCAACGGTGGGACACGGAAAGCAAATTGTACCCCGGCGATTGAACAAGAGCAACACACCCGAGAGTGATCTTGTCACTCACCTTAATCTCACCTTCTGAAAGCACACGCCCACGCCCATTGTCCCCAAAAGTGATGCACCTCCTTGTCACCACCGGAACGAGACTTGAGAACCACCCCCTGTCTCCGGTCATATGCCTCAAGCAACCGGAGTCAATCAACCAAATGTTCTTTAAGTCTCCCACCTGAAATTCAAAAATGAACACGTGAGCGAACAAACGACTCAGACGCGGGGTTAGTACCAAAAGAGTAAAACCAGTGCCGAGCCATTTGCTCGAAAGTGGGGTTAGCACACACGAAACCATCTTTCCTACCAAAACTACCACCACGAACACCACCTCGGTAACCACTCCGAGGAAACCAACCTTCTCTGCCCTGGAGGAGGACCGAAACCACGAAGAAAGCCCGTGGACCGTCCCTCCTCTCCTTCTCAAAGCTACGACTCCTCCCATCCCCGTAGTGAACTCTAGGGGTAGAATGCCTAGAAACCCGACCACCGCAAACTCTCCGGCCCAACCACCGAACCACGACCTCCGAAACAACCCTTGCACCTCGTACGAGCACGATACCAACCGGGCTCGCTCTGTCCTCGCATCGGTCCGACCGGTGCCCCACACCGGTCCGACCGGTGTAGCACGGGCGACAACACCTCCAACGACCTTTCGCTCTCCCCAAGCCCGAACTGTCCTCACACTTGCCTTGGCCCTGGGCATCTGCACACGAGGCTCAAGTACACCATCGGAAGGGTGGTACTTGTCCTTGTTAGCCCACCTCTTTGCCATTCTCTCCTCTCGCTTCCTCTTGAAGCAAAACTCATCCTTATGGCCATCTCTCCCACAATAGCCACAATGGAACCTCACAATGTTAGGCTTAGGCTTGGGCTGTGGTTGCTCACTCGGTTTCTCTCCACTCATCATCTGCACCAGTTTCTCCTCACTAGCCTTCTCACTTTATTTCCCAATGAACACTTTCCCCGAAGTGCTCACAAACTTGATAGGCTTTTGAAGATCATTTGTAGGTGTAGGAAACACGGGTGGGAGCCGGGGTTGTGTCTAGTCGGTTCCTAAGATGGTTAGGTTTAGGGGGGAAATCATTTTTGTGGTGGGTTTTTGGTGGCTGCGGGATATTCTCTCCACTTCCCTCGCCAACCTTGTTTGACCCAAGTCCCTCACCATCTTGCCTCTTAAATGGCGATCATCATCCTCAACCGAGGCTCATGACTAGACAACCAACCCATCAACTTTCTCGGCTCATCATTCTCATCCCGCAAACGATCAACATAATGCGCGAGGTTCCAAATTCTTCAAAGCATGCATTTCACGGGTAGAGCATGATGTAGGAATGAGTTCTTTCGGCTTAGCCTCAAGAGAACAAGTGTAAGCATGCGTCTCATCAATCTTAGCATGCAAAACAAGGCAAGAAGTGCAAGCACCTAGCAAAGCAGATCTAGATTTAAGCTCAGCCACTTCAACCATAAGCACATCTAGTTCCTCACACTTGGAGGCATGCTTTTCCTTGAACAATGCAAGATCAGCAAGGAAAATGGAGCAATCAGCACAATCAACCTCATCCGAAACAACAGGGCTAGCCTTAAGGCAATCAATCTCAAGCTTGCTATCAAGAACCTGTGTTTCTAGCTTAGCCACTCTAGTCCTAGCATCCTCGAGTGAAGCCCTAAGCTCTTTTCTCATTTTCTTTGCCTCTCTAAGCATGTCATCACGAGTTATCAACCAAAGAGCCAAGCCTCTCATTCTCTGGCGCAAGAAGGGAAGTTCATCACGCACCTCGTCGTCGGAATCGAGTCCGAGTCGCTCCGTGTGCTCTTCTTGCTGCCGAAGCTCGGCGCCATGGTGCGAAGCCATCTCTCGCGAAGCGGCTCGGCCCCGCTCGGGTTCTTGGATGACTTCCCGCCCTTTCGACGATCACCTTCATCTTCACCGCTGCTCGAGCTCGAGGTGGAGTATGCGAGAACCGGAGTCGACGTCGCTCGCTTCAACCATCGCTCGGGCCTTGCCTCGGCTCTCCTTCTTCCTCGATCGTCGCTCGTCCTTGTACTTGTTCTTGTACTTGCTCTTACGGTCGCGCCTCGGCCGGTACTTGCCATCCATCCTCGACTTGTGCTTGTAGCCGTCCTTGTTCTTGACCTTCTCCGGGCAGTCGGCGATGAAGTGTCCCGGCTTGCCGCACTGGAAGCATGTCCTCGTGTTCCTCCTCATGTTCACCGGTTCTCGTGCGGCCTCTCGAACCGCCTCATTAGGAGCGCTAGCTCGTCCTCTCCAAGCACGTCGAACTCCTCATCTGGCATAGACATCAAGGAGGACAAAGAGAACATCCTGGTGGATGGGTTAGTGTTAGCTTTTCCTTTAGAACCACCAACGAGGGCAAGACTATGGGAGTCGGTCGGACCCTCGAGCTTGGCGATCATGCCCCTATCCACCTCGGCCGATATGAGCTTCGAGAACGAGCTCGTTCACCATCGGAGTGTCATACTTCTCGACTCCACAATGGCCTCGAACTTTCCGCCCCATATTGTACGATCCAAAGAGTGTAAGAGCTTGACGGCTCTATCATGATCATCGTATGGGAGCACGTACACATTAGCCCTCATGTTGTTCACAACCACCGTGAACCCTGCGAAACAAGGCATCGATGGACTCACCGGGGAGATGAGTGAAGTTCTCGTACTCTCTCCGTAGGTCGCATACATCCGTGCCTGAACCTGGGCATTCCCAACATGAGCCTCCTTCAGCACCGTCCAAATTCTACAAGCCAAGTGCTCGGTGTGCACCCGATCGAACTCAGGCTGACACAAAGCACGAAACAAGTAGTCGACCGCCTTATTGTTGGCGTCGAACATGTCCCTCGATCCTGGAGCAAGGAAGTTCATCGGCTGGACATAGCCTGTGTCCACCGTGACATCCCAAAGGATCTGACCCTTTCCTCGAAGAAACGCAGCCATCCGCTTACTCCACATCTGGTAGTTCTTGCCATCGAAGTGTGCAGGACCCGAACCCCGTTCCTGGTACGCCATCCTTGGATCTTAGACTGGTTAGAGTCAATAAAGACCCGAACCGGCTCTGATACCACTTGAAGGACCGATACGACGAACCAGAGAGGGGGGGAGTGAATGGGAGCCGATAAAAATTCTTCTCGAAGGAGATGGAAACTCCAACAAGATGAACACGGCTTCCAACACACGTCTCCGACTCACTACCCAAGTTGGCCAAGCCCACGTAGCCACTGGAGTGCCACTAGACCTAGGAACCAACACACAACCTTCCGACCCGAGAACGCAGCGGAACACCAAACCTCGAGTCCACTGACCAACACCGGTCAGACCGATGAGCAGCACCGGTCAGACCGGCCCCTGCTGGTGAAACTTAGCGACTTCTACTAAGTGGCTCCACACCGGTCAGGCCGGTGCGACACACCGGTCGGACCGGTCACAGCCAGAAAGCCCCAAATCACCAAACAGGCCAACTGACCTCCAAACTGACCCAAACTCGAAACAGCTCCAACACAGGACAACAACAAACTCGCCCAGACATTCACCCGAGCAAAAACCCACCAAGGGTTGCACCGGTCAGACTGGTCAAGAGCACTGGTCAGACCGGTGTAGCACGGCGCTCGGGATGAACAAGACACTGCGGGTCAACTCCCCCAAATCCAAACCTCGATCTCCCGAATCGCTCCACGGACTTGAACAAGACTTTGGGGATAATAGGAGCACCTCATGAGGAGTCCATAGCTAAGATTAATCCCACCAAAACTTGTCCAAAAAGGAGGAATCGAAGAAATCCCACCAAGAACACCTCTTTCCCTAGAACTCGGAAAACCCCAAAATCGAGCCCCTTTACTCACGGATTTGGGAGGGGAATCACAACCCAAAGAACCACGAAGGGTTCCCACAAATTTCCCCCATCAAATCCATAAGAGCAAGGTCCCGAAAACAACCCAAAGAAATCACCGAGAGAGGGCTCCGAAAATCACCACCAAGAACAACCGGGAACAACACATCCAAACCTTGAGGAACCACGCTGAATCATCTATACATGCCACAAAGGTTCATACAAGGTCTAGCTTGCCGCTGATCGTCCAACCCTCTCAACAAGATCTCACCATGAAGCTCTCAAGCTAGTCCTATGGAAATCCTAAGAAAATAGGAAGGGAAAATAGGAAAACAAATGAACTAGGGTTCCAAGGGCTTGGCTGCCATCCTCTCACCTCATGGGTTATACGGAGGCAACCGAAAGTCTAAAATACCCTTTCCTAATAATTAGGGATACAAGCCCCTCAAGGGCGGTTTTGGAAATCTTCAAGCTTTCTCCATCGGACGGATGCCCGGCGACCGCAACCTGCTTAGCCTCGACGCAAGCCTTGCGATCCCGACGCGTGTCCTCCGCTTCGAAGATTACGGGATCGCGTCGTCGCACACCGGGCCGACCGGTGCTCCTCACTCGGCCGACCAGGGTACCCACCGGTCGACCGGTCGACCCACCCCGGTCGGACCGGTCCGGAGCCGCTGCAAAGACCGTCTTCGGTTCTTCGGTCTTGGCTTTGTGGATCAACCAAGGAACCCAGTGGTTTTACGGTGAACCACGGAAACCCCGCGAACTCGGTGTAGCCTCCGCCAATCTCCACTCATGACTCGGCTCCCACGTAGTCCCGGCTCGACCTTGGTTTTGAGGCTCAACCAAGAGACCGTCCACAACTTCATCTTGCTGTTCATGCCACCATGCGGCCCGCACTTGACCCCGCGGGCCACCGGGTCCCTCGAACGAAGCCTACTTGTTTTCTCCACACCTGGAGGCCTCACCGGCGACGACCTTTCGTGCTTGTTCTTCACCTGCACCAACACCAGTCAAGCCGCAACCTGCACCTGCAATACTTAGCCAAGAATCAGTCCACACAACGTTGTCAATCACTCGTCACACAAGGAAGCCACCATCCACCGGTCCTCGAACCACACATGGTCCGCCAATCTAGATGAGGAACTTCACTTGAAGCAATTCCATGCTAAGGATGACACACTAGCATGGTATTGTGGCCTAGATGCATTACGGTATTTAACGAGATTCATGAAAACATACCTTTGCCTTAAGACCATTTCATTTGAGCATATATTTAAATTTTGATCGGTGCTAGCTCTGACTTGTTCCTTTTGGAAGTTACACTTATCAAGAGCTTGCTTTGGGATGCACAAAAGGGTGAGGCTACAAGATCACCAGAAGAAATTGTAAGTCCCACAAGTGACTCAAGTGTTGCAATGAGCTCCCTTTAAATAGTGCTAGAGATATTTTGGTGAGACTCATTTCAAACTTGGTCATAACACATAAGAGATTTATTAATTGAAGTGTATTGAGTCTCTCATAACCTTTGACTTCAAATCACCATTTTTCTCGAAAGTTGGGTCAACCCCGGGTCAGGTGTCGGGTCACCCGCCAGCAGCTTCACTGGGCCAGCACCGGTCAGACCGGTGCTTGTCACCGGTCAGACCGGTGACCACCAGTTCACAACTTTTGGTGATTTTGCCCTCCTTGTTCCTTGAATGCGTGAATGTGTCACTGATTTAAGTCCTGCGACATGTATAGGGCAATGTTCTACTAGAGATCCATTAAAAGCATCGAATGACATTAGAGAGTAAATTTTCATAAAAATAATCAAAGTCACTACCTCATGTTTCGCTCATACAAGAAAAGCATCACATGAGTGTTCACAGAGGACTAAGAGCGACTTAGACTCAATCAAGGAGTACTGGTTATCGAGATGTCATTGATTTCAAGATTTATATGAATTTTCCCTTCACACGGTCAATTGAATTCATCATGATTTCCAAATCTTCCAACCATGTGCTCAATGCATCTCTTTCAACCTGCAAACTTAGCAAGCATTTCTTGGTACCCAACACTTGTTGGGTCCTATTGGGTTAGTCACAAGGTGCTTAAGAACCCAAAAATCTCTCATTCTACAATGAGGTGAACTAATCCCTCAAAGCACAAGTTCCATTCTTATTGTTCCTAAGCTTATGGAAATCATAATGGACAATATTTGATTTAGGAATGTTACCATTTGGACAATCTTTGCCCATGTGACCCTTTTGATGGCATTCATAGCAAATGCGGCTTTGTTCTTGTTGGTCACTCCATTCCTTACAATTTCTTTTACATGCTTGCTTCTGAGCCTTGTTCTTGTAGAAGGGGTCTTCCTTGCCTTGTTTGCTTGAAGTGGGGCTGCCCTGGCCGACACCGGTCTGACCGGTGGCATGCACCGGTCTGACCGGTCACAGTCAGCGCCACTGCCCATTGTTGCATTTGGGCACGTGTCGGCAAAATGCCCCTTCTCTCTGCACTTGTAGCACACCCTCCACTTTTTGGAGCTTCTAGGCTTCTTGGAGAGTGACTCTTGTGCCTTGTGCTTGATTGGGTGATATTGGGATTTGATTTGCCCAACCTTGCTCTTTTCTTGAACCTTGTTCTTGTGAGTCATTGTATGTTGTTGAGGGGTTGATCTAGTGACGGTTGATCCCTTCTCAAGCTTCTTCACCATGTTTTCACAGTTATCTTGAGAAGGTTGCACTTTACTCTTCTCCTTGGACACACACAAGTCCTTTTGAAGCTTTTCAACCTCTTGCTTGAGTTTATCATTTTCTTTAGCAATGAGGTCATCACAAGATTCTACAAGTACATGCTCAATACTAGATTGGCTTGCTTGAGACAAACAATCATTAGCGCAAGATGAATTAACTTGAACTTGTGAGCATGTGCATGTGTGAGATAGAGGTTGTATATATTTTACCGATGAAAGCACAACCTCATGGGTTATCTCAAGTGTTGCATAAGAATCGACAAGCTTCTCATAGGAATATTCAAGTTCCTTGTGATTAGCTTGTAGGGCCATATGCTCACTAGTGAATTTCGCTAGTTTGGCTTCTAGATCATCATTGGCTTCTTCTTCTATTTTAGCTCTACATGCAAAGGATTTGATGTCATGATCATATTTGTTAGCCAAAGATTCATACTTACAAACCAAGGATGCGAGCTCGGATTTGAGAACATCAAGTTCTCTTGTCGGAGAGCTTGATGCTTCAATCTTCTGTCCCTTAGATCCCTTGGCTTGTTTCTTCTTCTTGCTCTTCTTCTCCTTCTTGGCCATCAACCAAGTTGGAGTGCCCCTGCTGGCACCGGTCTGACCGGTGGGTGTCACCGGTCTGACCGGTCCCTGCAGAGGGACTGTGTCTTCGCTTCTTTGATATTCTTCTTGCTCGGGGGTTGATGCATGATGATCAGTGGATGTTATAGAGGTTGGGCACATCTCCACTGACTCATCTTCATCACCGCTCTCAATTTCATCCCATTTGGTGTTTACCAACTCAAATAGTAATTTCCAAATGAGATGGGCATCTTCGCAAATCTTTTTGCTCTTTAGGATAAGATACTTTAGTTCTCTACATACATAGCTACACAAAATATTAGTAATAATGGCATTGAGTTGCTTCTTCTCCAAGTCCATTGGCGAGATACATGTCTCATCCTTTGGAAGGATACTCGCAACCATAATGCGCTCAGCAGTAGGATCTAAAATATTAAGTGCAATGAGAACATTGGAGTGCCAAGAAGAGTAGTTTGAGTCATCTAGAGCTAGAGGCTCAAATGATACCTCACAAGTTGTCGAGATCGAAGAACTCCAAGCGGTTAAGCTCGAATCGGAGCACCAAGATTTGATACAAATTGAAAGGATCTTGATGTCTCCTAGAGGGGGTGGGGGGAGTGAATAGGCGTGATGACCAAATTAAACTTTTTCTCCCCAAACACTTGAGCTAACAGTGCTCCACCGGTCAGACCGATGGCGGTGACGGGTCAGACCGGTCGAGCACTGGACTTCACAGGTGACACCGGTCAGACCGGTGCGCCTCACCGGTCAGACCGGTGTGGCACAAAACACTTGCAGAAACAACTTCAAGGACCTCTTGACTTCTAGCACGAACCAAACTTGGTGAGTGGCCTTTGTAGATGATCACAAGCAAGGTAATTAGCCCTGCACACACAAGTAGCACACCCAAGTAGATCGAAGCGGAAGCAAATGTAATATGCTAGAAAGACAACTTAGAGAGTCAAACCACACGAAGAAGCAAGGATTTGTTTCCCAAGTTCACCACCCACTAAGGAATGGCTACGTCTCTGTTGAGGAGCTTGTAAGGGACGATTCCCACAACAAGCTGGGTCTCTTTCAACCACTTTCCTCCTTTCCACTAAGGGGATCTTTTCCACGAAGAGGCAAGATTGTAGCCCTTACAAACTTCCCGCTGCTCACCACAACCTTGGGAGCTCGCCGGCGACACCTAGCCGTCTAGGAGGCAAACCTCCAAGAGTAACAAATGCTTCAAAGCTTGTAGACACGAAACCAAAGTGCTCAAGCTATGGAAATGCTGTTGTTAGCTCACTAGGTCACTCTTAAGCTCACTTTCTCAAACCAACACAAAGAGTATGGCTTGAATCCACAAATCTCACAAAGAGAGGGTTTGGGGAGAGCCACTAAGGCTTGGAGCTAGTTAGAAATGGCTTGGGACCTCGGCAAAGTCACTAGAAACAACAACCCTCACTTGAAGAAGGCTTGGATTATTTATACCCCTCAAAGGAGAAAACTAGCCATTGGTCCTCGGGCGGCACCGGTCAGACAGGTGCCTCACACCGGTTAGACCGGTGTTTGAAAAACTAGCTGTTGGGGCTAGCGGCACTGGTCTGACCGATGCCCGTGACCGGTTAGACCGGTCAGGACCGAGACACCCCCAAAAACTTTTTCTAAGAGACTAGCACTTCACCACCAAGATGAAATGACTCAGGTTAGTTTAGGAGTGTTTGTTAGCACACTTTAGGCTAGATCTCACTTAGGTCAACTAATGAGCACTTTGACTTGGTCAACTCGCTAAGTTCCATCCCTCTTGATAGTACGGCATACCTATACTCAAGAAAGAATAAAAGTACTTCGTTGATCTCTTGAGCTTGAACAACTTCAATGTTGCCATACTTGATCAATATCCACTTGAGGGCTTTCAACGTAGCCTTTGACTTGAGCACGTCCATACTTGAGCTAGTGACTTAGAATCTTTCCATATAGCATAGGAATGCACACTTGGATCCATAAGTCACTCCATATTGCCAATCTTAACAAGTTGATGACTTGCAATGCTTCCCTCAGTTAAGGTTTGAATATGATACTTGAAGACCCCACAGATGCTAGAACTTCACCTTAGCAAAACACTAATGGCCGAGGACCATGTGTGGTTCGAGGACCGGTGGATGGTCGCTTCCTTGTGTGATGAGTGATTGACAACGTTGTGTGGACCGATTCTTGGCTAAGTATTGCGGGTGCGGGTTGCGGCTTGACTCGTGTTGGTGCGGGTGAAGAACAAACGCGAAAGGTCGTCGCCGGTGAGGCCTCCGGGTGTGGAGAAGACAAGTAGGCTTCGTTCGAGGGACCCGGTGGCCAGCGGGGTCAAGTGCGGGCCGCATGGTGGCATGAACAGCAAGATGAAGTCATGGACGGTTTCTTGGTTGAGCCTCAAAACCAAGGTCGAGCCGGGACTACGTGGGAGCCGAGTCATGAGTGGAGATTGGCGGAGGCTACACCGTGTTCGCGGGGTTTCCGGTGGTTCACCAGAAAACCACTGGGTTCCTTGGTTGATCCACAAAGCCAAGACCGGAGAACCGAAGACGGAGGTGCAAGCGGCACCGGACCGGTCGACCGGGTGGGGACCGGGCCCGGCCGGTGAGGAGCACCGGTCCGACCGGTGTGCGACGACGCGGTCCGGAATCTTCGAAGCGGAGGACACGCGTCGGGATCGCATGGCTTGCGTCGAGGCTACGCGAGGTGCGGTCGCGGGCATCCGTCCGATGGTGAAGACATCAAGAATTCCAAATCCGCCCTTGAGGGGCTTGTATCCCTAGTTAGTAGAGTAGGGCGTTTTAGACATTCGGTTGCCTCCATATAACCCAAGAGGTGAGAGGATGGCAGCCAACTCTTGGAACCCTAGCTCATCGGTTTTCCTATTTTCCATCTATTTTCCTTAGGTTTTCCTTAGGACTAGCAAGAGAGCTTCACGGAGAGATCTTGTAGAGAGGGATGGATGATCGGGCGGCTTGCTAGACCTTGTACGAACCTTTGTTTCATGTATAGATGATTCGACGTGGTTCCTCAAGGTTTGGATGTGTTTTCCCGGTTGTTCTTGGTGGTGATTTTCGGAGCCCTCTCTCTGTGATTTCTTTGGGTTGTTTTCGGGACTTTTCTCTTGGGGATTTGATGGGGGAAATTTGTGGGAACCCTTCGTGGTTCTTTGGGCTGTGATTCCCCTCCCAAATCCGTGAGTAAAAGTGCTCGATTTTGGGGATTTCTTGAGTTCTTGGGTTGGAAGTGCTTTCGGCGAGATTTCTTCGATTCCTCCTTTTTGGACAAGTTTTTGTGGGATTAAACTTGGCTATGGACTCCTCATGAGGTGTTCCGATATCCCCAAAGTCTTGTTCAAGTCCGTGGAGTGATTCGGGAGATCGAGATTTGGATTTGGGGGAGTTGACCCGCAGTGTGCTTGTTCATCCCGAGTCGCCCGTGCTACACCGGTCGACCGGTGCTCTTGGCCGGTCCGACCGGTGCAAGCCCTTGTGGGATTTTGCTCGGGTAAACGTCTTGGTGCGTTCGTTGTTGTCCCGTGTTGCCGATTTCGAGTTTGGGTCCGTTTGGTGGTCGGTTGGCTGTTTGGTGCCTTGGGGGCTTTCGAGTCGCCATCGGTCCGACCGGTGTGTCTCACCGGTCGACCGGTGTAGAGCCACTTAGTGGAAGTTGCTCGGTTCACCGGCGGGGACCGGTCGACCGGTGGTGCTCACCGGTCCGACCGGTGTGGGTCTCGTAGACTCGAGGTTTGGTTTTTCCGCTGCGTTTCTCGGGTCGGAAGGTGGTGTGTTGGTTCCTAGGTCCGGTGGCACTCCGGTGGCTACGTGGGCTTGACCAACCTTGGTAGTGAGTCGGAGACGTGTGTTGGAAGTCGCGTTCATCTTGTTGGAGTTTCGTTCTCCTTCGAGAAGAATTTTTATCGGCTCCCATTCACTCCCCCCCCTCTCCGGTTCGCCGTATCGGTCCTTCAATGGCGGCTTAGCTACGGCCCCAAAGATTGCTTAGTCCCTCACCCTAGACATCTCGGTTGATCTCTTCATCACTTATCCAATCCACTTTTGCTTCATACTCAATTAACCTTCATTTGAAATTCCCGCTTCAAATGCTTGATCTTGATTGACAACGAATGTGCAAGCTTCCAATTTAGAACTATAGTGTGTACACTCATTGTGATGTTCTCTTTCGATAAACACATGAAGCCTTGCACCATATATTTGTCTTTGTCAATGTGAGCCATATATTATTCATCCACAAATAAATACTTCAATAATTGCTCATGAATAAATAAGTAAAACCTGCCCACAATCTTAGACAAATCCATTAGTCCTTTAATCGCCTTGTCATTCAATTCACCAAAATCCACTTAGGGGCCTAGATGCACTTTCACTAGGCGAGACTACTAAGGTCAAGAATGCCCGGCGCGACCGCAACAAGAAGCGAGCAGACCGACGTCGACGGCTTCAGAAAGCTTTACCCATCTGCAACCTCAACGAGGCTCTAGACGAAATCGCCAACAGAAACCACACTACCCCTGAACAATGTCTCCTGTCCATCAACAGGATAGGGCGTAACGTTCAGGGGCATCGCGTAGGTGACTTCCTAGCCAGACTCGCCAAGGAGGCCTACTTCATGTAGGTCGGCGACAAGATCGCTAGAGCCGCAAATCACGAAACCACTAGCCGTAGTCGCACTCCCGCAGAAGTCGGACCCAACCGCATTCTCGGTGCGCACTGTTGATGGATGTTAAGTGCTTACTTTAGCCATCAATATACTCATGAATAAAGGAGCAAGAGGAATTTCTTACACGCGTCGGGATCGCAAGGCGTGCGTCGAGGCTACGCGAGGGTGCGGTCGCCGGCATCCGTCCGATGGTGAAGACATCAAGAATTCCAAATCCGCCCTTGAGGGGCATGTATCCCTAGTTAGTAGAGAGGGGCATTTTAGACATTCGGTTGCCGCCTATATAACCCAAGAGGTGAGAGGTTGGCGACCAACTCTTGGAACCCTAGCTCATTTCGTTTTTCCATTTTCGTTCTCTATTTTCCCTAGGTTTTTAGAAGGCTAGTTTGAGAGCTTCATGTGAGATCTAGAGAGAGGGATGGATGTTTGGGTGGCAAACTAGACCTTGTACGAACCATTCATGGCATGTATATAAGGTTCGGCGTGGTTCTTGATGGTGGTTTTCCCGTCTCTTTGATGTTGATTTTCGGAGCTCTTTTTGGCGGTGTTTTGAGAACGATTTCTTGGGGTTTTTGGTGGGTGTCACGTATGAGGTTCTTGTGCCTCTTTGGCTGGTGACTTTGCCCCCAAATCCCCTTTGAATCGGACTCGATTTGGTGGTTTTTCGAGTTGGGCGAGTTCTTGACCTAGAGAAGCGATTTCTTCAATTCCTCTTGATTGTGAGCGTTTCGGGTCGATTCCTTTGAGGTAGAGGTTGCCCGGGAGGTAACCCGGACTATCCCCCGAAGTTTGGCCGCAATCCGTGGAGTGATTCGGGAGATTGAGCGCAAGGAAGTTGAGGTTTGACCCGCGGGTTCTGTTACGGGAAGGGGCGGTCTAACCGCTGCGGGGGCGGTCTAACCGCCGGGGTGTTTCCGGTGTCAAAGTTTTGTTTCGCCGGATTTTCCTCTCGTGAGTTCGTTCGCCTTGATCGGAGGAGTGTCCGGGTGAAATTTGGGGTCGTTCTCGTGCGGTTTGCTAGGTGTTCTTGGTCGGGGTTCGTTGTTGGGTACGGGGAGGTTAGACCGCCCCGGTAGCCGGTCTAACCGCCCCTAGGCCCTTGGGTGAAGGTTTGGTTTTCGCCGAGATTTTCCGGTAGCTAGCATGGCCTTGACCGGCAGATCTCTCGTTGGTGAAACCGTGGTGTGTTTTGGTGCTCGGAAGAGGCGTTTCGGAGGATTTCTTGGTTGCCGAGGTGGAGGCGGTTTAACCGCCCCCTATACCGGTCTAACCGCCCCCTCCGGTTGGCGGCTTTCGAGTTGTTTCCGTTGTCGGTCTTGCGTGTGTGTTGTGGTTCTTTGGTAGAGTTTGTTCCTAGAACCGGTAGCACTCCGGTGGCTACGTGGTTTTGGCAAACGGGAGGTAGAAGTGCGGAGTGTGTGATTTCGGGGGGTTCGACCGAGCTAGTTCGTCTTGTCGGAGTTTCAATCTCCCTCGAGAAGAATTTTTATCGGCTCCCATTCACTCCCCCCCTCTCGGTCGCCTTATCGGTCCTTCAAGTGGTATCGGGGCCGGTTCGGGTCTTTGTTGACTCTAACCGGTCTAAGATCCAAGGATGGCGTACCGGGAACGGGGTTCGGGTCCTCCACACTTCGATGGAAAGAACTACCGGATGTGGAGCAAGCGGATGGGTGCGTTCCTCCGCGGAAAGGGTCGGACTACGTGGGATGTCACGGTGGACACGGGATATGTCCGGCCGATGGATTTCCTTGCTCCGGGGTCGAGGGGACGGATTCGACGCCAACAATAAGGCGGTCGACTACTTGTTTCGTGCTTTGTGTCGGCCGAGTTCGATCGGGTGCACACCGAGCACTTGGCTTGTAGGATTTGGGCGGTGTTGAAGGAGGCTCATGTCGGGAACGCCCGGGTTCGAGCACGGTTGTATGCGACCTACCGGAGAGAGTACGAGAACTTCACTCATCTCCCCGGTGAGTCCATCGATGCCTTGTTCCCAGAGGTTCACGGTGGTTGTGAACAACATGAGGGCCAATGTGGACGTGCTCCCGTACGATGATCATGATAGAGCGGTCAAGCTCTTACACTCTTTGGATCGTACGATATGGGGCGGAAAGTTCGAGGCCATAGTCGAGTCGGAGAGGTACGATACTCTGACGGTGAACGAGCTGTTCTCGAAGCTCAAGTCGGCTGAGGTGGATAGGGGCATGACTGCCAAGCTCGAGGGACCGACTGACTCCCATAGTCTTGCCCTCGTTGGTGGTTCCAAAGGAAAGACTAACTCTAACCCATCCACCAGGATGTTCTCGTTTTCCTCTTTGATGTCTATGCCAGATGAGGAGTTTGATGACCTTGGAGAGGACGAGCTGGCGCTGTTGACGAGGCGGTTCGAGAGGTTGCACGAGAACCGTGTGAACATGAGGAGGAACACGAGGACCTGTTTCCAGTGCGGCAAGCCGGGACACTTCGTCGCCGACTGCCCGGAGAAGGCCGAGAACAAGGACAGCTACAAGCACAAGCCGAGGAAGAACGACGACAAGTACCGTTCGAGGCGCGACCACAAGAGCAAGCACAAGAACAAGTACAAGGACGAGCGACGATCGAGGAAGAAGGAGGGCCGAGGCAAGGCCCGAGCGATGGTGGGAGCGAGCGACGTCGACTCCAGTTCCGCGTACTCCACCTCGAGCTCGAGCAGCAGCGATGACGAGGGAGATCGTCGCAAGAACAAGAGGTCGTCCAAGAACCCGAGCGGGGGCCGAGCCGCTTCGCGAGAGACGGCTTCGTACCATGGCGCCGAGCTCCGGCGGCAAGAAGAGTACACGGAGCGACTCGGACTGCGAGTCCGACGACGAGGTGCGTGATGAACTTCCCTTCTTGCGCCGGGAGAATGAGAGGCTTGGCTCTTTGCTTGATAACCGTGATGACATGCTTAGAGAGGCCAAGAAAATGAGGAAAGAGCTTAGGGCTTCACTCGAGGATGCTAGGACTAGAGTGGCCGAGCTAGAGACACGGGTGCTTGATAGCAAGCTTGAGATTGATTCGCTTAAGGCTAGCCCCGTTGTTGCCGATGAAAATGATTGTGCTTGATTGCTCCATATTCCTTGCCGATCTTGCTTTGTTTAAGGAGAAGCATGCCTCCAAGTGTGAGGAACTAGATGTGCTTAGGGTTGAAGTGGCCGAGCTTAAGTCTAGACCTGCCTTGCTAGGTGCTTGCACTTCTTGCCCCGTTTTGCATGCTAAGATTGATGAGTTGCATGCTTACACTAGTTCGCTCGAGGCTAAATTGAAGGAACCCATGCCTACATCCTCGCTCTACTTGTGAAATGCATGCATTGAAAAATTTGGAGCTTGCACATTATGTTGATCGCTTGCGGGATGAGAATGATGACTTGAGGAAGTTGATGGGTTGGTTGTCCGGTCATGAGCCTCGGTTGAGGATGATGATCGAGGCCTTTAAGAGGCAAGATGGTGAGGGGCTTGGGGCAAACAAGGTTGGTGAAGGAAGTGGAGAGAATATCCCGGAGCCACCAAAAACCCACCACAAAAATGATTTCCCTCCAAAACCCAACCATCTTAGGAACCGACTAGACACAACCCCCGGCTCCACCTATATTTCCTACACCCACAAATGATTCCAAAAGCCCATCAAGTTTGTGAGCACTTCGGGGAAAGTGTTCTTTGGGAAAGTGAGAGAGAAGGCAAGTGAGGAGAAATCGGTGGAGGAGTTGAGTGGAGAGAAACCAAGCGAGCAGCCCCAATCCAAGCCAAAACCTAAGCTTGTGAGGTTCCGTTGTGGCCATTGTGGGAAGGAGGGTCACAAGGATGAGTTTTGCTTCAAGAGGAAGCGGGAAGAGAGGATGGCAAAGGAGTGGGCGAACAAGGATAGGTACAACCCCTCCCATGGTGTACCTAAGCCTCGTATGCCACTGCCCAGGGGTAAGGCTGTGGTGAGAAGTGTTCCGGCATGGGGAGATGCGAGTTCCCGCAGCCGAGGAGCTGTTCTGGAGGGGGCGGTCAGACCGGCCTGGCTAGGCGGTCGGACCGGCCCCGGCCCGAGGGGGGGGCGGTTAGGACCGGCCGGCTAGGCGGTTTAACCGGCCCCCCCCATTCTGGGCGGAGTGGTTTTCGAGGTGGTGAGTCGAGAGGTTTCGGTGTCCGGAGGTGGAGTTGCTTGGTGGTTGGTCCGGAGAGACGACGGGTGATCGGTTGCTAGGCATTCTCCCCCTCGAGGTCACTACGGGGATGGGAGGAGTCGTAGCTTTGAGAAGGAGAGGAGGGACGTTCCACGGGTTGTCTTCCGTGGTTTTGGTCCCTCTCCAGGCAGTGAGGGGTGGTTCCCTCGGAGTGGTTACCGTGGTGGTGTTCGTGGAGGTAGTTTTGGTAGGAGAGATGCTCTGGTTGGTGCTAACCCCACTTTCGAGCAAATGGCTCGGCACTGGTTTTCCTCCTTTGGTACTAACCCCGTCTTCGAGTCGTTTGTTCGCTCACGTGCTTGTTTTTGAATTTCGGGTGGGAGACTTGAAGAACATTTGGTTGATTTACTCCGGTTGTTCGAGGCATATGACCGGAGACGGGGGGGTGGTTCTCAAGTCTCGTCCCGGTGGTGACGAAGAGGTACATCACTTTTGGGGACAATGGGCGTGGGCGTGTGCTTTCGAAGGTGAGATAAAAGTGAGTGACAAGATCACTCGAGGCGTGTTGCTCTTGTTCAATCGGCGGGGTACAATTTGCTTTCTCGTGTCTCGGTTGTTGGATGAGGGTTTTGAGGTGTTGTTTCGACCTGGTGGTTCTCGGATTGTGGATTCTCGAGGGGACCTTGTTTGTATGGTCGTTCCCGAGGGTCGGGTGTTTCGTGCTTGATTTTTCTCAGTCTTCGGGTGTTGAGCGTTGTTTCTTGGCTGGTTCTTCGAGTGAGTTGTGGAGGTGGCATAGGAAGTTGGGTCACTTGAGCTTTGACCTTCGTCTCGCTTGAGTAAACTCAATTTGGTCCGAGGATTGCCACGTTTAAGGCTTGAGAAAGAGTTGGTTTGTGCTCCGTGTAGGCATGCCAAGATGGTGGCCTCTTCTCACCCGCCTCTCACCGATGTGATGACTGAGCGTCCATGCGAGCTGCTCCATATGGACCTTGTTGGCCCGGCTCGTGTGCGATCGCGGGTGGGAAGTGGTATGTCCTTGTTGTGGTGGACGACTTTTCTCGGTATGCATGGGTGTTCTTTCTTGAGGAGAAGGGGGAGACGTTTGGTTTTGTTCGAGATCTAGTCTTGAGGTTGAGGAACGAGAGGCACGGAGATGCCATACGAGCTATCCGCAGTGATAATGGCTCGGAATTCAGGAACTCTCGTTTTGAAACCTTTTGTCATGACTTAGGTCTTGAGCACCAGTTTTCGAGTCCGTATACGCCTCCCCAGAATGGTGTTGTGGAAAGGAAGAACAGGACCTTGTGCGAGATGGCTCGGACGATGCTTGATGAGCATAGGACTCCGAGGAGGTATTGGGCTGAGGCGGTGAATACCGCGTGCTATGTTTCGAACAGAATATACCTCGAGTGCACAAGAAGAAGACATGCTATGAGTTGATGCATGGTCGCACACCCAAAGTGAGTCACTTCCATGTCTTTGGTTGCAAGTGTTTTATTCGAAGAAGGGCGGGAAGTTGGATAAGTTTGAGGCTAGGTCCGTCGATGGAATTTTCTTTGGTTATGCATCTCATTCTAGAGCATATCGTGTGCTCAATCTTGAAACTAACCAAATCGTGGAGACTTGCGAGGTAACCTTCGACGAGACGAGCCACGTAGTCGGCTTGTCTTTGAGTGTGCGGTGATGATGAGCTTGGCGAGGAGATCTTTCGGGGAGGAGGAGCATGAACATGGTGATGATGAAGATGGCGGTGCCGTGCCCCCGGCTAGACATGTACCCACTACTTCGACTACAATGATGGATGGACCCTCTGCTACACCTACGACGACAAACCAAGAACGAGGAGAAGGCGATGTTGAGGGGGAGGTAGCTTCGAGGCGAGAACCTCCCCGGCGAGTTCAAGTGGATCACCCAGCTTCGAGGATCATCGGCGACATGAATGAACGCACTACACGGTCGAGGGTTCGAAACAATTCCCATTTTGCTCATCCTGCATTTGTTGCTTCTTTCGAGCCCAAAGACATTGGACACGCACTATCTGATCACAATTGGGTTAACTCGATGCATGAGGAGTTGGAGAACTTTGAGAGGAATCAGGTGTGGGAGTTGGTTGACCCTCCTCCGGGGTGTAAGCCGATTGGTACAAAGTGGGTGTGGAAAAACAAAGAGGGAGAGAAGGGTGAGGTTGTGAGGAACAAGTCGAGACTTGTTGCTCGGGGGTTCGGTCGAAGGAGGGGATCGACTACGAGGAGACCTTTGCTCCCGTAGCCCGTTTGGAGGCGATTAGGATCCTTCTAGCCTTTTACGTGGCTAAAGGGTTCAAGTTGCACCAAATGGATGTGAAGAGTGCTTTTCGAATGGTGTCTTTGGAGGAAGAAGTGTATGTGAGACAACCTCCGGGGTTTGAGAGTGAGAAGTACCCCCACCGGGTGTACAAGTTGAGGAAGGCGCCGTATGGGTTGAAGCGGGCGCCTAGAGCTTGGTATGGCGAGGTTGAGGGGGTTCTTGTTTGAGAGAGGTTTTGAAATGGGGAAGGTCGATCGGACCTTGTTTTTTGCCGAGGCGGGGGCGAGAGATATCCGATTGTGCGGGTGTACGTGGATGATATTGTCTTTGGTGGCTCGTCTAACTCTCTTGTTGCGAGGTTTGCGGATGATATGAGCGGGGAGTTCGAGATGAGTATGATGGGTGAGTTGCGGTTCTTCCTCGGGCTACAAATCAAGCAATCAAAGGAAGGAACATTTGTGCACCGGGCTAAGTACACCAAGGACATTGTGAGGAAATTCAAGATGGAGGACTCCAAGGCTATGACGACGCCGATGAGTACGACTACGGCTCTTGATGCGGACGAGGAAGGTGAACACGTGGACCGGAAGGAGATGCGGAGCATGATCGGGTCACTCCTCTACTTGACGGCGACGAGGCCGGACATACAGTTCTCAGTGTGTCTGTGCGCTCGTTTTCAAGCGTCTCCGAGGACTTCGCATCGACAAGCAGTGAAGCGAATTTTCAGGTATTTGCGTCACACTCCCGACTTCGGCCTTTGGTACTCCGCGTCCTCTTCTTTGGCGCTTCATGGCTTTTCAGACGCGGACTTTGCCGGGTGTCGGTTGGATAGGAAGTCCACTTCTGGGACTTGCCAGTTTTTGGGTTCTTCGTTGGTGTCTTGGTCTTCTCGTAAGCAGTCGAGTGTTGCTCAATCCACGACCGAAGCCGAGTATGTTGCCGTCGCTAGTTGTTGCTCTCGGCTCCTTTGGATCACCTACACCATGAGTGACTTTGGTGAGGAGTATACCCATGTCCCACTTCATTGTGATAGCACCGGTGCCATAAGCGTTGCAAAGAACCCAGTGCTCCATTCCAAAACCAAACACATAGAAGTGAGGTATCATTTCCTGAGAGACAACGTAGAGAAAGGGAAGATAGCTTTGATCCATGTACCCACACATGACCAACTGGCCGATATTTTCACCAAACCCCTAGATCAAGCAACTTTCACTCATTTGCGGGGGGAACTTGGTGTGTGTTTAATTTCTTGAGTTGGGTGTGTGTGGGGGCTTTCCTTTGCCGGTGGTGTCGAGCCCGTTTTGCCTCCCCTCGAGGAGCCGGTTTGTAGCATATGTATAGCTTTCCTTTGTGCATTTCTTGCTTTTGGCATAGCATATGTAACATGATGTATAGGCATCCTTGTATCTTAGATTGCATGCATTTTGTATCATATGCATCGGATAGGAAAAGCTTCTCCTATATACAATGTTTACCATGGGTTGCTATATATGTTCTTGTGAGCTTGTTTGATATGCTACGGTTAGTTTGACTTAGCTCTTGATGATCTTGATGAATGATCCATGGTTGATGGCTAATTTTTGAAAAATATCACATACATGCTCTCTCATGTGTAAATGCCTATATATGATGTTGACATGTTTTTAGTGGCTTTGCTATGTTTACTTTGTGGTTGGATAGCTAGTTTATTGATCATATGGAGCCAAAGGCTCACTTGCCATCATGAATGTTTAGCCCTCTTGCTTAATCTTGTGGAGGGGCATAAGTTCCTTTTTGTCGCAAAGACATTTCATGTACCATTTACAAATCTGAAAATGAAATGAAAAATGCTTGGAAAATATGTTCCCATGTCATATGTGCTGAAATTAATTTGCTTTGGGTGCTAAACCGTTGCATGATGCCTACCAATGAGAAGTCTCATACATAGAAGTAGGCACATGGCTCGGTGGCTTTGACATGACATGAGGTGCTTTTGGGTGTTTATGATGGTCTTATGATTAGAATGGCTGTCCTAGCATGAAGTTTGAGTGGCTTTGCCATTTTGATATGTGTTGCTCATGTTTAGGTATTTGCTTGTGAGGGAGTAACTTTTTGCAAAATTACTAAAATCCTTTTTAGCCTTGTCCAATGGTTGTGAAACTTGGTGATCACGTAGTTAAGGTCCTTACGAACTGTCGAGTATCTAACTTGCTCATTTGGACTTGTGTAGCTCCTTGTGATGAATTTTGTATATTCGAGAAGCTATATGTTGCAAGTTTTCGCATTTTGCCTTGATTCATGCATTGTCAACAAGGGGGAGAAGTTTGTGCATGTTTTGGGCACTGGGAGTGTTTGGAAGGTGTTCCAATTGTTTCGGGCAGTTTTTGAGCGAGTTTGGTGCGGGGTCGGTTTCTTCGGGCGGTCTAACCGCCCCCCGAGCGGTCTGTTCGGGCGAGGCGGTCTAACCGCCACGGGCGGGCGGTCTAACCGCCCTAGGCGGTGTGAGCGGGTTTTTGCTCTTTGTTGCATTCCCGAGTTGCATTGATGCATGTGTTCGGGGGGGAGTGTCTTGTGGCTCAGGGGGAGCTTGCATTTGTGCAGGGGGAGCTCTTTGTAGTGTTCGAGTTTTGCTTTGGTGGTTTGCGCTCTTTGCTTGAGCTGCGTTTTGTCTCGGATGTGTCGAGCCGTTGCCCTTGCCTAAGGGGTCCGAGACTTGTCTTCTTCAAGTGATCTTGCTCTTTGCCTTTCTTTGGCTTTCGATCGCTTGTTGGGGTTTCTTTTTATTTGTTTCTTTTCTTTTCCTTTTCTCTTATGTTACTTCATGTGAGTGTGTTGTCAATGCACTCATCAAGGGGGAGATTGAGGACCATGTGTGGTTCGAGGACCGGTGGATGGTCGCTTCCTTGTGTGATGAGTGATTGACAACGTTGTGTGGACCGATTCTTGGCTAAGTATTGCGGGTGCGGGTTGCGGCTTGACTCGTGTTGGTGCGGGTGAAGAACAAGCGCGAAAGGTCGTTGCCGGTGAGGCCTCCGGAGTGTGGAGAAGACAAGTAGGCTTCGTTCGAGGGACCCGGTGGCCGGCGGGGTCAAGTGCGGGCCGCATGGTGGCATGAACAAGCAAGATGAAGTCGTGGACGGTTTCTTGGTAGAGCCTCAAAACCAAGGTCGAGCCGGGACTACGTGGGAGCCGAGTCATGAGTGGAGATTGGCGGAGGCTACACCGAGTTCGCGGGGTTTGCGGTGGTTCACCGAAAACCACCGGGTTACTCGGTTGAGCCACAAAACCGAGGCCGAAGACTCGACGAGGAGGTGCGGCCACCCGGGCCGGTTCAACCGCCCGGGAGGGGCGGTCGGACCGCCCGGGGCCGGTCGATCCACCGGGCCGGTCTAACCGCCCGGGGGGGCGGTCTGACCGCCCTGGCCGCCGGCGCCGAGAAGCTTCGAAGCGGAGGACATGCGTCGGGATCGCAAGGCGTGCGTCGAGGCTACGCGAGGGTGCGGTCGCCGGGCATCCGTCCGATGGTGAAGACATCAAGAATTCCAAATCCGCCCTTGAGGGGCATGTATCCCTAGTTAGTAGAGAGGGGCAATTTAGACATTCGGTTGCCGCCTATATAACCCAAGAGGTGAGAGGTTGGCAGCCAACTCTTGGAACCCTAGCTCATTTCGTTTTTCCATTTTCATTCTCTATTTTCCCTAGGTTTTTAGAAGGCTAGTTTGAGAGCTTCATGTGAGATCTAGAGAGAGGGATGGATGTTTGGGTGGCAAACTAGACCTTGTACGAACCATTCATGGCATGTATAGAAGGTTCGGCGTGGTTCTTGATGGTGGTTTTCCCGTCTCTTTGATGTTGATTTTCGGAGCTCTTTTTGGCGGTGTTTTGAGAACGATTTCTTGGGGTTTTTGGTGGGTGTCACGTATGAGGTTCTTGTGCCTCTTTGGTGGTGACTTTGCCCCCAAATCCCCTTTGAATCGGACTCGATTTGGTGGTTTTTCGAGTTGGGCGAGTTCTTGACCTAGAGAAGCGATTTCTTCGATTCCTCTTGATTGTGAGCGTTTCGGGTCGATTCCTTTGAGGTAGAGGTTGCCCGGGAGGTAACCCGGCCTATCCCCGAAGTTTGGCTGCAATCCGTGGAGTGATTCGGGAGATTGAGCGCAAGGAAGTTGAGGTTTGACCCGCGGGTTCCTGTTCCGGAAGGGGCGGTCTAACCGCTGCGGGGGGCGGTCTAACCGCCGGGGTGTTTCCGGGTCAAAGTTTTGTTTCGCCGGATTTTCCTCGTGAGTTCGTTCGCCTTGATCGGAGGAGTGTCCGGGGTGAAATTTGGGGTCGTTCTCGTGCGGTTTGCTAGGTGTTCTTGGTCGGGGTTCGTTGCTTGGGTACGGGAGGTTAGACCGCCCCCGGTAGCCGGTCTAACCGCCCCTAGGCCCTTGGGTGAAGGTTTGGTTTTCGCCGGGATTTTCCGGTAGCTAGCATGGCCTTGACCGGAGATCTCTCGTTGGTGAAACCGTGGTGTGTTTTGGTGCTCGGAAGAGGCGTTTCGGAGGATTTCTTGGTTGCCGGGTGGAGGCGGTTTAACCGCCCCCTATACCCGGTCTAACCGCCCCCTCCGGTTAGCCGGCTTTCGAGTTGTTTCCTTGTCGGTGCTGCGTGTGTGTTGTGGTTGCTTTGGTAGAGTTTGTTCCTAGAACCGGTAGCACTCCGGTGGCTACGTGGTTTTGGCAAACGGGAGGTAGAAGTGCGGAGTGTGTGATTTCGGGGGGTTCGACCGAGCTAGTTCGTCTTGTCGGAGTTTCAATCTCCCTCGAGAAGAATTTTTATCGGCTCCCATTCACTCCCCCCTCTCTCGGTCGCCTTATCGGTCCTTCGGTTAACTCGTCGCGATCGGTCGAACTAGGAACCTTGTCGTTGCGGCTAGTCCGCATTGTAATTCCAAATGTTGTTGGGTAACTCTGAAAACCCTCGTCAATGTAATGCCTTGATTAAACATCTCTTTCCGTAATGATCTTTGTAAGTATTATTTATGCTAGTTGTGAACCGTCAAGTTCTGTGCTCCACGAACTTCGTGCCAATCAAGAATCCAATCGACTCCTCAATCCCGAACTTATTCTTTTCGGTCTTTCTCAAAACCTTGTGTTTTAAATTAAAAAAATGTGCTTTTGAGCATGCACTGCATATGCATTTGGGAAGTTTGGGTATACTAACGTGCATCCGCATGAAAATTCCGTACCCCTACTCGCTTCGCTTGTTGGTGATGTTGTTACCCCATAGCCAAAGGTGCCGCGACGGAACCTAGGGTAGCGTGTGTGCTTTGCAGCCACCCGATCGCCACTAGGAGCGCGCTAGGTATCTTGGTTGTGAGATAGCAACTCGTCACACGGATCCTCTCTACTTTTGATTTCCCTTGAAATCACTAACGCATATGGGTAAGCGAGTCATTCTAACGTGCATCATGAGCACCATACTGCACAAGCATATGCATTGCATCAACTTTGAAAAGTATTGCACTTTCAAAACAATGAGTTGTCAAAACCCCAAATTTGCGAAATGAGTAAAGGTGTGAGCAAGATTATTCTGAAGTTCTGCTTGAAGTCATCTTTCGTACGAGAACTTATGGAACTCTTTTATTAGCCTTCCTTTCTTCATAATGGCCTTTTGGAAAACCCCGTCGACTTGGCCTCGTGCCGCAAATCTCGACGACCTTGTAGTATCGATCCCTTTCCGATAGCCAAGCGGAAGCCTTAGACGTAGAATTCTTTTGAGCGATCAAGGCTCTCGAATAGTCAATGTGGAGAAGACATCCATCGTGTATTCGTTTCGGGTCCGTGCTCAAGGAAGTACGCCCGGGATCGATCGAAGCTTTTCGCTACGCTTCGTTTGTTGCTATCGCAAACGTAAAGCGTTGTACACTGAGCTTTTCTCGTTTCGCTCCCCATCACGGTCGATTCTTTAGACCGTTGAGCCCCATCGTCATCAGTGTCACGACCGTACGACGCCATGACGTCGCTCTACCATCGATTCCCGCAATCGTATTCGCGACTCCGAGACCCCCACGAGCTGACCTTGTTGAGCCCCGTGTTGTCTACACTAGATACCCGGATGGTCAACTGACCGATACAGCCCCGCAGCGGTTCTAAAATGGAATCTTTTGCCCGGAACCGTCGATACGAAAGCTCCATTTCCATCCAAGCTCGGCATTATCACTGTTCTTGTTCTTCTTCCAGCTAGCCTTGGCTACACGGCTACTAAAGCATCTCTCCCACCTACTATCATCCTTCCCGAGCAAACTGTTCTCCGTCTTCATTTCCGACGTCAAGGAGAAGCTCAGAGTAGACCGAAAGCAGAAATCAATCCAAGCTGCCACCCATGACTCCGTCTTCGGAAGAGCTCGAGTCGTTTCGCTGGACATTGTTAGGGATGTACCTCTGTATCGTAGGAGGATTATGTCTGCTATTAGCTGTGCATGTGCACATTCATCGCCCGCTTCCTCACGAACGGCGATGAGGTAGTAAGGAAAAGCACCTTGTACCTTTTTGTTCCATCTGCATTCCCGATCATGGGGTGTGTAGACAAAGCTTTACCAAGATGATATTTGTGACTGTTTGGAGGTCCGGTTTGCAATGCTTACCGTGAACAAGTCTCGTAGAGTATGTCCGAATTCTGAGTTCATGAGTGAGATTCTGAACATGTGCTAATTAGGGACTTAAATTTTCAGATGTTCAGACCGGCATGGAATAACCCCAATGGTTTTGATGCATCGGGTAGCGGTGATCTTACGCTACCGCCGCCCACGATGTTGACCGAAGCTTTCGTAGCAGTACATACCGAAGTGTTGTGCCAACTCCTGCAGGCACAACAACGGATGGCTCAACAACTACAACAAACGCCACCGATGCAATAGAAGATCCAATATCCCAAGCCCTGTTCACCCGAAGTACCTACCCAGAGTGACATAAACACCATTGTCGGCGCCACTCAACTGTTGGAAGGGCAGAATTCCGTGCTGAGCCAGATGGTGTACGATGTTATCCAAGGACGTTATGGGAAGCCATATCAGAATAGTTTGGCAGACAGTCTCTCTCAGTCCTTATCTGCCTCTATGGTCGAACAAGCCCGTTTGTTCAATCTGTTGGAGGAGTATGTTAATCGAGACCAACCCCAAGCCTCCGACTCCATATTACCACCTTCTCGACTACCAATGGATCTTAGAGCAGAAGAGAGGGCAAATCAAGGCAACAAACGAGTCTTATCCGAGATAGATGCAAGTGAGTGGGAACTTACCTGTAGGGAGACTTGTCCACGTGAAGGCAAACGAAGATGTAACACTAACAAGGCCACTCAACTCCCTGCTAGTGCAACACGTTCGCGTGCCGCGAGGTTAAAAAGGAAAAAGGAGAGGAAGAGGCTCCGCCTTATCAAGAAAGCCCAGCGACAGATCTCCAAGCCTGGAGAAGTCCCACCCCGTTTGTGCTACAATCGTATACAACCCGGGCATTACGCAAAGGAGTGCCCGAACCCTAGACAGCAGAACCCCCGGTCCGCTATCAACAACCTCGGCAACAAGCCAACCCCTCAAGTGGAGCAAGGCCAACCGAAATTCTTGGGTAACACCTCTAGCCCGGAACCACTCCCCACCTCCTCTTGTAATTTCGAATCTCGGGACGAGATTCTTCTTAAGGGGGGTAGACGCGTGACGCCCCGGGTTTTTAATTACCGTCATTAGTGCTAATGACCGGATCGCCCGAGTCAAACCGGTCAAACATCGATCAAACCTAGGTCAACCTCGGGTCATCACCCCGAAAACCTCGCCAATGAACCCTAATGAACCCCTTGACCAAGCCTACACACACACCGTAGTGGACCCTTGGCCAAAGACACGGTCGAAACCGGCTTAAACGTTGACGTCGGCGGATGTCGTTCGAAACTTTTGCCGCGTTCTCCAAAATTCACCTAAACACTTCAAAATCTAACTTTATGAAACTTGTCCATCTTGTTGAGGGACACAACTTTCATGCAGATTGGCATTTCAAATTTTGGGTGGAAATTGGTGAAAAACTCGGTCGACCGACGGTACCTCCCCGTTCACCGGGACAAAGCCGCATTCAATGTTGGCACGACGTTCCTGCAAAATCTGTTGAGAAAAACACTATATAGCCTTTGTGAAAGTTGTAGGGGGTAGTTAGATCTACAACTTTCCTATTCATCGCTCGGTGCACTTCTATTCAACTTTTTGGAGTTTTGCACATTCAAAACAGGGTCCGTGAGCCCGCATCGGCCGGCCGACGCCGGCGCCGCGCCGTGCCGCGACGTCGCGCGTCGCCCCCGCCGTGCCGTACCGTCGTACCTCGGCTTGCGTGCCCGAGCGCGCCTTCCCAAGGCCGGAGTTGCGCCTTCCCAAGGCCCCTTTGCCCGAGACCGCACCCACCCCTAGGCATTTGGGAGCCCGCGCCGTGGCTTGGCGGGGCGGCGCGCCCGCGCCCGACGCGCCGGGCCGGCCGCGGCCGGCGGCCGGCCGCCGCCGGTGCGCGCCGGGCCTCGCCGGGACGGGTCCCCAACGTGGCGACGTCACATATAAAGGGCGAACCGACACCCTCTCGCGCCTTTACCCTCGCGCCGTCGTCTGTCCGACAGCCACCGCGCGCCATGGGCGCCACCGCCGGCGAGCAAGGCCGCCGCTCCTTCCCACACGCCTGTAGCTAGCCAGCACCCCGTCTAGACCCCATAGAAGCTCCACCCTCCCTTGGTTATGCCACCGGTCTCCCCCGCCTCACCGAACGAGCGCTACCGTGGCCGCCATTGGGGGCGCGCCGCCGACGGCCATCGCCAGCCGCCTCTCCGCCCGGTCCAAACCCCCAAATCGGGTCTAGGGTACTCCTATGCCGCCCCGCACCCTTCCCCAACCGGCCCCGCCGCCGCCCGGCCGGAACTTGGCCGAGCCGCGCCGGCCGACCGCCCAGGGGCCGCATTGCGAGGCTCCCTTTCTTTCCGAGGGCTTTTTCGCAAGGCAAGGGTATTTCTGTAAGAAAACTAAAACCTCTGGGGTCCCTGCTGCAAAACAATTCTTAAATAGTATTAGTGTTTTGGCTGAAAGTTATATATTGCATAGAAAATCACAGAAAAATCAGAAAAATGTAAAACCAAATTTGTTGGATTCTTGGTGAAATATCCCACAACTTCTGTTATTCTTGCCTGAGCTAATTCCTGTTAGTTTTTGCATGAAAAATAAAAATGTGAAAACACTAGATCTGCAATATCTCAAAAATCATAAATCTTCTGTAGCTAATTTTTGGATATGTTGTGTGTTAGGTCATTACTAGCCCCTATGCCAAAAATTGCACAAAGTTATGATGTAAAGCATTTTATAAAAATGTTTTTCCATCTCTGCCATATCTGCATAAATGAGTTTTCTGGCTAAAAATATTTATGTTTTTGAGCTCAACTTGAGCACACTGTCTTTTAATTCCAAAACACACCTCTGGTGAATTAATAACAATTTTATAATTAGCAGAAATAATTATTCTCTAATTATGCTTGTTTTTCTTTGAAAATGCATAACTCAAGTTCCATAATAGTTCTAGGTGTATGTGCTGCACCACTAGGCTAGTTTTGGACCATATAACATGTGTGTGAAAGTTAGGATCATTTTGTTGAGTAATTATTTTTGTGTGCATTTACCTTGTCCATCTAGCTAGCTTTTGTCTTTTTTAAAAATAATTAATTTAAGGCTATCCAAAGCTCGCATGTGTGTCCAGTGGCTTGTTATAGGTGTTTAGAGTGTAACACACCCATCCAATGAATTTTCTTAATTAATGTCACGAATAAAAGCTATGGAAGCAATTAAAGGCTTAATAGTCTTTAAATGGAAAAATCACCAAACCACCCTTGCTAACTTGTGTGTGGCTGCAAATCGAGTTAAAAAGCTAAATGCACCTACCCACTACTGTTGTGAATTTAAATTAAATTAATTACATATATATGTACACAGTCACCATCAAAAAGAATATTTAATAAAGAGCTGCATATTGTTCCTTTTTGGAAGAGTATGCTGAATGTATTTCTTATCTAGGTGAATGTGTCCAACTAATGCACCCTATGGTTGTCATTTATTACTTGTGGTTAATTAAATTAACAATCGACAGATAAATCTTGCATTTGCATCCTCGTGTAGATCTTCCCGACGGTAGATATACTCTCGTGCCGGAAGGAGGAGACGAAGGTGCCGACAAGGAGCTGCCGTACATGAACGTAGCTCAGGACCTGGACCCAAGTCCAGAAGGGCCCAAGGCCAACCTTGCCATCGAAGGCAAGCCCCGGATCATTAACCCCGTCTTTTAAAATTACGCAATTATGTTTGCCATGATTGTGCATTTACGTTTCAGGAGTTGAATTGAAACCGTAGATGCATGATCCTTAGGTACCTATGCTCTATCACTAGTATGCTAGGTCGATAGCTGCTATGCTATAGGACCCGATAGAAGTCGAGTGATGTTCGTCACTCGCGAGAATAGGTTCCTAGATAGGAATCATAAAATATCCTTAAATGGATTGCTCATGTGGTAAGAGCATGGGATTGGGCTCTGGTCCAGTGGCTTTCGTGGGCTAAGCTTTTGAATGTATTAAACATTCGCCGGGAATGGGACCGGTAAGCCTAGTACCTTAATGAGGCAGCACGGGATCCTACCATTACTACTCTTGAGAAATCGCCTTACTGGCTAGCTACCAGGAATGGGGGTGTATTGCGTGAGACTGGATACTTTGTGGGATATACCAGCTAACCTTGCACCCAGGACTGTAAGATTCGATCCCAACCCGGGGATTTCTGGAAACGGCTTGGGACAGCTGTGCCTTTGTGGGTAGCCTACCATGTGTTTGGGTTTACCTTGCAAGGTTTAAATCAATCAATTGTCGGTCTCTCACCGTTACCCGAGACTGCTTAATCAACTGGCCATGATATCCCATAATGGTGGAACTCAAGGAATACTATTGTATGAATTAATTGCTTGTCCAATTCTTGATTGAATTAGATGGCACATTTATAAATGGTATTCAACTAGAACTTGTGCTAAAAGATTGAATCCGACAGCTAGGAGCTTTACTATTTCTACCCTAATGACCTCCTTGCAATCCTTCGCAAAGCGACACAGCTTCTGCTTGACAGGCTTGGCTGTCTTGCATACATTCTAGGAGTGCTTATCTAGCTCCCTTGGAACACCTGGCATATCCGATAGGGTCCATGCGAATATGTTGGTGTTGTTCCGAAGGAAACTGGTAAGCATGAGTTCCTATTTCTCCCTAAGGTTGTCGCCGATTACCATCGTCTTCTCTGGTTCAGCTAGGCCAAGACAGACCTTCGTTGTCGCCGACGTGGCATTGAGGGTGGTGTCGATGCACTTCTACTCCAAGATGGTCAGATCGCTTGGAGCGACCTTGGTGGCCTCGACGATCATGACGGCCGAGGCGTCGACATAGGCGTTTGTCGTGGCGATGTCGAGGGACTCATTGTCGCACTTGAATGAGACTATAAGGTCACCGTAGACGGAGAGGACCCGTTTGGGGCCGGCATCTCCAATACCAAGTAGGTGTAGTGCAGGATGGCCATAAACCTGGCCAGCATGTGGTGGCCTACAATGGCATGGTCGGAGGACTTGAAGTCAGCGACCTCGAAGCTCAGGTACTACGTGCGGAAGTTGTTCTCCGTACCGAAGGTCACAGGGAGGGAGATCCAACCCATGGGGTAGGTCGCCTTGCCAGAGATGATGCCAAAGAAAGGCTCGTTACACGCTGTCAGCCTCTTGAAGTTGAAGTCCATCTTCTTCAAGGTCTTGACAAAGATAATGTTGAGGCCACTTCCTGCATCGATGAGGGTCTGAAGGAGCAGGGCGCCCTCCACTATGGGCTCGATGACAAGCGGGTAGGATAGGACCTTGGTTTGGGATGTGGACCCAGTGGTCAGCCCTAGAGAACGTGATTGGCTGCTCCGACCATCGCAGAGGCTGCGGCGGTTTGGTGTATATGAGGTGGATCTCACGCTTATCCTTGCGGTATTGGCTTCTGCTCACACTGGACTTGAGGCCACCGATGATCATGTTGATCGACCTCTTGGCCTACTAAAAGGGGCTGTTGGGGTTGCTCGTCGCCAGCGGGGAGGTAGGTTGCGCTCATCGCGGCGGTCCTTCAGTTGCGACTTGTCGCGACATCGGTCCTCGCGGCAGTTGTTGTTGCCACGGCCACGTCGCTCATCGCGGCGGTTATTGTTGTAGCGAGGTTAAGACGCTCGATCACAATCGCCTCTAGGTCGCTTCGGGTCTTCGGGGGTGCGGAATGCCCTCTTGAACTACGAGCACTCGTGGACAGTGTGTGTGCCCCTCGTGGAATGTGCATGGACTATCAAGCGCCGCGTTGAACTCATCAACATTGAACGTCAAAGGTTGACGTCCCTCCACCGCGAGCACCTTTGAAGGTCGCTTGCACAACTTGGAGCTTGAATCACCAGCGGTGCCAGAAGTGTCTGCGTCGCACTTGGCGTCGGAGTCAAACTAGTTGACCAGCGCCTCGTCGGTGTCGATGAGTTTGTTGATGACATCCATGAGGGCCGCGATGGTAGTGGCCCTAGACTCGTGGATCTTCTCAAAGATCTTACGATCTTTGACACCGTTCTTGTAGCTTTCGACGACCTGGTCATCCCTGACACTGACACGGTGTTGCGGTTTTCGAAGAACTGGTTGGTGTAGTCGCGGAGCCGCTCATTGGTCTTCATGGTGACGCTCCCAAGGTTGAATGCATTCCCAGGGCGATTGTAGGATGCCTGGAAGTTGGATGTGAAGGCTTGGGACAGGTCGGCCCAAGACGTGATGCTGCCCACCGGGAGGTTGTTTAGCCAGAGTGACGGTGCGTCACCCATCACCAGCGGGAAGTATGGCACCCTGTGATCGAAGCTGCCACCGGCCGCCTTTATGGCGACGTAGTAGGTCTACAGCCAGATGTTGGGGTCGGAGCGGCCGTCGTACTTCTAGATGTTCAGCTTGAAATTGTCAGGGTAGGCCACTGACCTAAGGTGAGGGGCCAACGCAAGGAAGGTGGTGATGGCCATGTCGTCGCCACCATCTCCAGCTCGAGCACCGCCTCGGCTATGTGCAGGGGCGACAATCTGGGACCAGGGTTGGCGATCTTGATTCTGAGTGCCCTTTTCCGGATGGTCTAATCAGTTCGTATTTGGCACGACGCCTATTCTCGACGTCGAGGCGGTCGCGTTCCTCGCGTTCCATGATGCGGTGGAGGGTGCCGGGGGGGCGTACATGCGGTCGTACTCCGCGCGATGTCGTAGCTCTTGCTCTTCACACTCACGATGGCGTTGGTCGATGTAACTGCGGGTGTCGTAGCATTGCCTATTCTTATCGAGGTTGGCGCGGAGGTCGCCGTCCCTCGCGCCATTCACCTGAGGCTGGTCGGGGATGTTTTGGTTGACCTCCTCTTGGATGCGGGGAGGTTGCTGCGCTTAGCTAATTAGATCGGCTGTGCGAGTGACGGCTTGACGTCGACGCATCGGACTTGGCAACTGCGCTCTTCTCCTCCACCAGGGTCGTGGCAACCTGGAGGTAAGCCATGGCTTCTTCAGCCTTGGGTGTGGGGTTGGCTTGCTGGAGGCACGCCATAGCAGGACCTAGGTTAGCCTGGGGACTGTTGAACGTTGGCAGCCCCACTTCCTCAAACTCGAGGCGAAGGTCTCGAGTGCAAGGAGGTATTGTGCGATGCTGCTCATCTGTGCGTCGCTGGGAATGGTTGGCGTTGCCCTAGATCGGACGTGCCTCCTCGGAGTCCGTCGCACCGTGACGTGTGGTTCGTTCTCAGACACCACCAGGACCCGACGTAGAATGGAGCCCTGGTCGTTGGGGGAGACATGGATCCATACCTTCTAGAACTCGCCACCGTCCGGAGACGTGGGGGCTCGTGTGGTATGGGGAGTAGTTGAAGGACCGGATTGGTGATCAGAGAGGGGGGTGGAGTGAATGGGAGCCGATAAAAATTCTTCTCAAGAACTCAACCTATGCCCCAAATCACTTCCGAAGAATCTCGCACACACTTGACAAGATCACGTAGTCACAATGGACTTACTGACCCTAGGAACAAAGCGGAAGCAAGCACAAAAAGAACCGAGAGAAAAAAGCTAGCACGAGGCAAACTGCAGCAGAAATTGTCGGTACTACCGGCCCCGGGTATGTACTACCGATATGGGCTTACTGGCACCTAAAAACAAGGTTATCGGTACTTCCGGCACTAGGTCGGTACTTTCGACTATCGGTACTACCGACCTTGTGTCGGTACTACCGATAAAGACTCTCTGGCAGCTGAAAATCAGGTTATCGGTATTTCCTGGACAGGGTTGGAAGTACCCCCCCCCCTAAAAAATCAGCCAGCGAAACAGCCCTAAACTTTCGATTGATGGTCTCCCAAACCACTAGGAGTCTTGAGACGAAATTTTAGGGAGATGATGAACACCCCAAGGAGAGGATATGCCCCAAAAAATACGGTCTCAAACTCCCTATAACTCCCGAAATCGTGAAACCTTGCCAAGAACACTATGAACTATGGTTCATCCGAAAATCAATGAATCGAAGGCCAAATCCGGCATTTGAGTCAAGATCATCCACAAAAAGGCACAAGGCACTCACCCATGATCCCCTCATATAAATCCGGAAAGAAACGCCCTCAAATCGATGAATCGAGCAACGAACAAAAAATCCAAGAAAAAGCTCTGAAAATAACCGAAGAACAGAAATGGGAGGAACAACAAGAACACTTGAGGAATCACGCCAAACCTTCTATACACACTATGAAAGATTCATACAAGGTCTATCTTGCCTCCTCAACATCCATCTCTCTCTCAAGATCTCACCATGAGGCTCTCAAGCTAGTCCTATGGAAAACCTAGGGAAAATAGGAGCGAAAATAGCAAAGGGAAATGAGCTAGGGTTTCGAAAGATGGCTGCCATCCTCTCACCACGTGAGTTATATGGTGGTAACCGAAAGACGAAACTACCCCTAAAGCCTAACACTAGGATACACACTCCCGAGGGGCACTTTGGAATTCTCGTCGTAGCACCATCGGACAGATGCCCGGTGACCGCACCTCGCTTAGCCTCGACGCAAACCTTGTGATCCCAACGTGTGTCTTACGCTTCGAAGCTTCTCGGCGTGCCCGGATCCCGTCTCCGCCCGCCGAGCCTCCGGTCTTGGTTTTGTGGTTTAACCAAGTAACCCGGCCGGTTTTGTGGTGAACCGCCAAAAACTCCGCGTGCAGACACTGGTCGTGAGCCGCTACCCTGCACCGGCTCCAGTCCACGACTTCGTCTTGCTTTTCTTGCCACCATGCGGCCCGCACTTGACCCCGTTGGCCACCGGGTCCCTCGAGCCGAGCCTACTTGTCTCTCCACTTCTTGGAGGCCCCGCAAGGCATAGACCTTTGGCGCTCACTCTTCACATGCAGCAACGCAAATCAAGCCACAACCTGCACCTGCAATACTCGACCAAGAGTCAATCCACACCACGTTGTCAATCACTCATCACAACCAGGAGCGACCATCCACCGGTCCTCAGACGCTCCGGTCCTCAATCTCCCCCTTAATGAGTGCATTGACAACACACACAAGTAACCAATTCAGAGAAAAGAGAAAAAGAAAAGAAATGAACAAAAAACTCAAACAAGTGATCAAAAGCCAAACAAAAGCCAAGAAAAGATCACTTGAGGGAGTAAAATCTCGGTCCTCTAAGGCAAGGGCAACGACTCGACACAACCGAGATAAAATGCTCCAAAATTGAGGCAAAAGGTGAGGCAAAAGGTCTCGACACCATCGGAAAAAGAGCACAACTAAAATTCAGGCAAAAAAGAGCTCCAATATGCATGAATGCAAGCTCCCTCTGAACAAATGAATTCTCCCAATTTTCTTTCCCTTGATGCAAAACTCCCCCTGGAAACATGAATTGGGTACTTTTCTCCCCCTTGTTGGTAATGCATGAATCAATTCTACAAGTGCAAGAATGTGTTTCTCAAATATACAAAGAGCACTACAACATGCTAAAATTGAGACATAGACAAGCAAGATAGCCACAATTTGAGCACAAGCATCACCAACAAGATAGAAATGGACATACAAGCAAGTGACATAGCCATGAACAAAGCGAGGTATTTTTCATATAATGTCCCTCTCATGAGCATAGGACCTACACATGATCAAACTGAGCACAAACAACATATAACTCACAAACTTTATGCAAGGTCACAAATTCTCATCACAAGGTCATCACAAACACCTACAAGCTATCTCATGTCATGTCAAAGCCACCGAGCCATGTGTCCACTTCTAGATATGAGATTTCTCATTGGTGAACATCATGCAACAGTTTAGCACCCAAGATAAGAAATTTATAGAATTTAAGACATGGAAGCACATTTTTCAAGCATAGGCATCTCACATACCATTTTCATGATTTACAAGTTAAGCATGGTACATGAAGTGCCTTTGCGGCAAAAAGAAGCTTAGGCTTCTCCACAAGGTAGCATGTAGACTAAACATTCATGATGATAAATGGATCCTTGATCCCAAATGAAAAGAACATAGTTCCAAGCACAAATTAAGCAAGATATATCCATAAGCACCCAATGTGAAAATGAGAGGCATTCTACTCACAAGAGAGGACCATATAGCATTTTTACAAATAGAAAGCCATCCACAAGCATATATATCCCAAAGCTACCAAGATCATAGCTATACATCTCATGAGCATCACAAGCAAAACCATAACCTCATATCTAGCATATCATGGTGAGCAACGCATATGAGAGAAGCACATCTCTATGACATATGTTACAAATGCAGTCTATGATACAAAGATGCAAACATGATATGATACATAAATGAAAATGCAACATGCATATGTACAACAACCCTCCCAACCGAAGCTCAAAAAGGAAAAACAACTCCAAGCTCTCCTCGCAAACGAGCAAATGTAGCCTAGTCCAAAGGCTTGGTTAGGATATTGGCAAGCTGCTTTTCTGTAGGTACATGGATGAGGTCAATGTTTCCCTTTTCAACATTGTCTCTCAGGAAGTGGTACCTCACTACTATATGTTTGATTTTGGAGTGAAGCACGGGATTTTTGGCAACACTAATGGCACTCGTGCTATCACACATGAGAGGTACATGGGAACACTACTCACCAAAGTCACTCAGCGTGTATGTGATCCAAAGCAGCTGTGAGCAACAACTAGAGGCAGCAACATATTTGGCTTCTGTGGTAGACAAAGCTACACTAGACTGTTTGCGAGAAGACCAAGAAACAAGCAAAGATCGCAAAAACTGGCAAGTACCCGAAGTCGATTTCTGATCGACTCGACACCCCACAAAGTCGGCATCCGAAAAACCAAGAAGCGAAAGGGAAGAGGACGTTGAATACCAAAGACCGAGCTCAAGAGTGTATCGAAGATACCTGAAGATCCACTTGACGGCTTGCCAATGTGAAGTCCTTGACGACGCCTCAAAACAATCGCACAGACACACAAAAAACTGGATGTTCGACCTCGTCGCTGCCAAGTACAAGAGGGAGCCGATCATGCTTCGGTACTCCTTCTGGACCATGGGCTCTCCGTCCCCGTCCGCATAGAGCGTTGTAGTCGTAGTCATCGGTGTCGACAGGGGCTTCGAGTCATCCATCTTGAACTTCTTGAGGATGTCCTTCATGTACTTGGCTTGATGCACAAAGGTTCCCTCCTTCGCCTGCTTGATCTGAAGCCCTAGAAAGAACTGCAATTCTCCCATCATAGACATCTCGAATTCTTTGCTCATATCCTCTGCAAACCTCGCAACCAAAGAGTGAGATGAGCCGCCAAAGATAATATCATCCACATACACCTGAACAATTAGGATATCATCACCCTGCCTGAGGAGAAAAAGACTCTTATCAAGCTTGCCCATCTCAAACCCCTTGCTGAACAAGAACCCCCTCAAGCGGCCAAACCAAGCACGAGGAGCTTGTTTCAGCCCATACAACGCCTTTCTCAGCCCATACACCCTGTGGGGAAACTCAACACTCTCAAAGCCCAGTGGTTACATGACATAAACTTCCTCCTCTAAAAACACATTCAAGAAGGCACACTTCACATCCATTTGGTACAGTTTGAACCCTTTAGCCACAGAAAAGGCTAGAAGGATCCTAAATGCCTCCAAACGGGCTACAGGAACAAATGTCTCCTCATAGTCCATCCCCTCCTTCTGACTATAGCCATAAGCAACCAACCTCGACTTGTTCCTCACCACCTCACCATTTTCTCCTTTGTTATTCCACACCCATTTTGTCCCAATAGGTTTGCAATTTGGTGGTGGCTCCACTAACTCGCACACCTGGTTTCTCTCAAAGTTCTCTAACTCCTCATGCATGGCATTCACCCAATTAGGATCAGATAGAGCGTGTCCAATGTCTTTCAGCTCAAAGGTTGCGGACTGCCCCTGTTCGACCTAGCTTTTCTCAAAAATCTTGAATAGAAGTGCACAAAGTGATGAATAAGAAAGTTGTCGATCTAACTACCCTCTACAACTTCTACAAAGGCCTATAGTGTTTTTCTCAACGGATTTTGCAGGAATGTCTTGCCAACTTTGAATGCTGCCATGTGCCGGTAAACAGGAGGTACTGTCAGTCGATCAAGTTTTTCACCAATTTCCTCTCACAATTTGAAATGCCAATCTACATGAAAGTTGTGTCCCTCAACAAACTGGACAACTTTCATAAAGGTAGATTTTGAAGTGTTTAGGTGAAATTTGGAGAACGCGGCAAAAGTTCCGGACGACATTCGCTGACGTCAATTCTTAAGCGGGGTTTGACTGTGCCTTTGACCAAGGGTTGACCACGGGTGTGTGTAGACTTGGTCAAGGGGTCTAATAGGGTTCATTGGCGAGGTTTTCGAGGTGAGGACCCAGGTTGACCTAGGTTTGACCAGCGGCGGCTGGTTTGACTCGGCTGATCCGGTCATTAGCGTTAATGACGGTAATTAAAAACCTGGGGCGTCACAACGGACAGTCTGCCGTGGGTCGTGGACCATCCGCACGGTGAGCGCGGACCGTCCGCCCCATGGCCGAGGACTGTCCGCCAGGGCTTCTGCAGGACGGCTAAGTCCTTTGCTTCTTGCTTCATGCTTCCGCTTTGGGATCGTTTGGGGTTTGTTCCTAGGGTTGGTATGTTCGTTGTGACTACGTGAACTTGGCAAACTCATGTGGGAATCCGTAGTTGTGAATTTGGGGTATAGGCCGAGTTCTCTCTTAGGAGAAGAATTTTTATCGGCTCCCATTCACTCCCCCCCTCTTTGGTCGCCTAATCGGTCCTTTATTAGCCCATACAAGGCCTTCCTCAACTTGTACACTTGGTAGGGAAACTCAACACTCTCAAACCCAAGTGGTTGCCTCACATAAACTTCCTCCTCTAGGAACCCATTCAAGAAGGCACTCTTCACATCCATTTTGTACAACCTGAATCCTTTAGCCATGGAGAAGACTAGAAGAATCATGATGGCCTCCAAACGGGCTACAGGAGCAAATGTCTCCTCATAGTCTATCCACTCCTTCTGGCTATAACCCTGAGCAACCAACCTCGGCTTGTTCCTCACCACCTCACCATTTTCTCCTCTTTGTTTTTCCACACCCATTTTGTCCAAATAGGTTTGCAGTTTGGTGGTCGCTCCACTAACTCCCACACTTGGTTTCTCTCAAATTTTTCTAACTCCTCATGTGTGGCATTCACCCAATTAGGATCAGATAGAGCGTGTCCAATGTCTTTCGACTCAAAGGTAGCAACAAAAGATGAATGAGCAAAGTGAGAAGCATTTCTGCACCTCGACCATGTCGTACGCTCATTGATGTCGCCGATGATTCTTGAGGGCGGATGATCAACTTGAACATGCCTCAGTGCCTCTCGCCTGGAAACAACCTCCCCCTCAGCAGCTGCTTCCACCTGATCTTGCTGGATCGTAGGCGGTGTAGGGGATGGACCATCTTGCATTGTAGTCGTCATAGTGGAAGTAGAGGGTACATGCATGGCTGGAGCTTCACCATCATCAACATCATCCTCTCCAACATCATCCTCCTCGTTCTCAAAGATCTTCTTGCCAACCTCGTCGTCACCTGCACACTCAAAGATAGACGAATCGCATGGTTGTGTCTCGTCGAAGCTAACCTCACAAGTCTCCATGACTAGGTTAGTATCAAGGTTGAGCACACGAAATGCTCGAGAATGACTAGCATAACCCAAGAAAATCCCATCCGAGGACCTCGACTCAAATTTATCAAGCCTACCCTTCTTGAGAATGAAGCACCGACAACCAAAAGCCCTGAAATGGCTCACTCTAGGTGCTCGGCCGTGCATGAGCTCATAGCACAGCTTGTTCAAGAAGGCCCTCAGAAAAATCCGGTTCCCAACATGGCAAGCGGTATTCACCGCCTCAGCCCAATATCTCCTAGGAGTCCTATGATCGTCGAGCAATGTCCGAGCCATCTCACAAAGGGAACAATTTTTCCTCTCAACTACACCATTCTGACAAGCCACATAGGGAGAAGAAAACTGATGTTTGAGACCCAAATCACGACAAAAGATTTCAAAACGAGAGTTTTTAAATTCACTGCCATTGTCACTACGAATAGCTCGAACAACATCGCCATGTCTCTCGTTCTTCAACCTCAAGATCAAATCCCTCACAAAACCAAACGTCTCCCCCTTGTCAGCCAACAAGAAGACCCAAGCATAGCGAGAATAGTCGTCCACAATCACAAGGACATACCATTTCCCACCCGCCGAGCACACACGAGTTGGACCAACCAAGTCCACATGGAACAGCTCACATGGCCTCTCTGTCATAACGGATGTCAGAGGTGGATGAGAGGCAGCGACCATCTTTCCATGCCTACACGGAGCACATACTAAATCCTTTTGGTATTTCAACTTTGGCAATCCTCGGACCAATCCTAGCCCACTCAAGCATGACAACAAGTCAAAACTCAAGTGACCTAGTCTCCTATGCCATTTCCAAAGCTTCGCTGAAACACCATCAACCAAGTAACGAGAAGAGCCAACACACTGAAAAAAATCAGCTCTGAAAATCTAACCCTCGGGGACGATTGTGCACACTAGATCGCCTCGAGAAGCCAAAACATGAGAACATCCCGTTTTGAAACGAACTTCAAAACCCTCATCAAGAAGTTGGGAAACAGAGAGAAGATTGTTCCCCAAAGACTTGACAAGAGAAACACGCCGAAGAATCACAGACTCACTCACCTTCATCGTGCCCACTGAAAGCACTCTACCTTTTCCATTATCCCCAAAAGTGATGTACTCCTTGGTCATCATCGGGGTGAGGCTGGGGAATCACCTTCGATCTCCGGTCATGTGTCGAGAGCAACCGGAGTCGATCAACCAAAAGTCCTCCATGCCTCCCACCTGCAAAATAAAAAACGAGAGCGAGAGTGAGAAAAAGACTATGCACTGGAGTTAGTACCAAATGAATCAAGCCAGTGCCTCGCCATTTGCTCAAACGTGGGGTTGGCAAAACCCATCCTATCTCTCCTAGGTGGAACACCCACACGCCCCCTTTGAGGGCTACGTGCACCATGAAGGGGAGACCGTGGCCTGTAGCTCCTCTGGGACCTAAAGCTGCGATCGTTACCCCGTACTCGTATTGGCCATGAGCAAAGGAACATCCAGCAAAGTCACCATGCCCAAACCCAACACGCCTACCACCTTCTCTATGTGGCGGCTCATCTCGAAGCACAAACCCAACACTCAGTTTCTCTCCCTTCTTCCCAAGGAACTCATTCCCCAAGTCACTCTTGAACTTGATGTGTTTCTGGAAGTTGTCGGTTTGTGGAGGAAACACAGGTGGAGCTGGGGTTGTGTCTAGTCAGTTCCTAAGATGATTTGGTTTAGGAACAAAGGCATTTTTGTGGTTGGTTTATGGTGGTTCTGGGATATCTCCAATCTTCCACCCATTCTCACCACTTCCCTTACCAACCTTGTTTGCCCCAAGCGCTTCTCCATCCTGGCGCTTGAATGCCTCGATCATCATCCTCAGGCTCATTACCAGACAACCAACCCATCAATTGTCTCAACTCATCATTCTCATCCTGCAAGCGATCAACATAGTGTGCAAGCTCCATATTCTTCACAACATTTATTTCACAAGTAGAGCATGACGTAGGAATAGGAGCTTTGAGCTGAGCCTCTAGTGATCTATCATAAACAAGCGAAACATCTAGCTTCTCATGCAAAACAGGACAAGAAGTGCAAGCACCAAGCAAGGAGGGCCTAGATTTCATCTCTTCTAGCTCAACCCTAAGCACATCTAGTTCCTCAACCTTGTACGCATACTTCTCCTTAAGCACAGTAAATTCACCAAGAAAAGTGGAATAATCAGTGCATTCAAGTTCATTGGTCACAACAGGAGCAGACTTGAGGGAATCTATTTGAGCCCTAGCATCAACAAGCAAAGACTCTCGCTCAACCACCTTCTCCTTAGCCTCTTCAAGCAAATACCTATACTCCCTCTTCTCCTTGTTGGTCTTTCTAAGCACATCACCACGGTTATCAAGCAAGTCATTCAACCTAGCATTCTCCGCTATCAAGAATGATGGATCACTATTTACCTCTTTCTCGGAGCCGGAGCCCGAGTCATCCTTGTTGCTCTTCTTGCTTGTGGAGCTATGTGCCATGCCGCAAAAGCCTTGGGCGGCGAAGCACAGGTCGTTGATGTTCTTGCTCGACCGCTTGCCCTTGTGTCGGTTCTCATCTTCATCACTTGAGCTCGATGAAGTGTAGCAGGAGCTCGAGTCGATGTCACTCGCACCGGCCACCATCGCTCGCTCCTTCTTCTTGTGACCGCCACTCTTTCTCGGCCTCCGCTCAAACTTGTTCTTGCCATTGTAGTCGTCCCTCGAGTGGTGCTTGCGATCGGTCCTTGGATGGTGCTTGTGCTCGGGCTTGACATCCATGGCCTACGGGCACTCATCGATAAAGTGCCTGTGCTTCCGGCATCGATAGCACATGCACGAGCTCCTCCGAGCATTCTTCCGATTTGTGTACATGTGCATGAACCGCCTACTCAGCAACGCGAGGTCATCGTCGCTCAGCTCGTCAAACTCCTCATCTAGCATGGACACAAGGCAAGACAAAGAAAAATGTCTTGAAGTCATGTAGCATTAGTCTTGAACCAGATACGAGGCCAGACTATGAGGCTTAGTCGGGTTCTTGATCTTTGCATGCACCCCACGGTCCACCTCGGACGACTTGAGCTTGGAAAACAGCTCGTCCACCGTAAGGGTCTCATACTTCTCTGACTCAAGAATGGCCTCGACCTTCTCACTCCACATGGTATGATCCATAGAATACAGGAGTTTGATAGCCCTGTCATGGTCATCATATGGGAGCACGACCACATTAGCCCTCATGTTGTTCACAATCACTGTGAACCGCTGAAACATGGCATCAATCGACTCACCGGGGAGATGAGTGAAATTCTCGTACTCTCTCCGGTAGGTCGCAAAGAGTCGAGCCTGAACCTGAGCATTCCTAGCATGAACATTCTTCAGTTGCTCCCAAATCCTGCATGCCAAGTCCTCTATCTGAACCCGTTCGAAGTTGGATTGACACAGAGAATGGTACAGGTAGTCGTCCGCCTTGTTGTTGGCGTCGAACATGTCCCTCGATCCTGGAGCAAGGAAGTTCACCGAATGAACATAAGCTATGTTCATCGTGACATCCCACAGAATCTGACCCTTGCCGCGGAGGAAAGCAGCCATCTGACTTTGCCACATCTTGTAGTTCTTACCATCAAAGTGTGGAGGACCCGAACCCCGTTCCTGGTACGCCATCTTTGGATCTTAGACTGGTTAGAATCACGAAGATCCGTAACAGGCTCTAATACCAATTGAAGGACCGGATTGGCGGCTAGAGGGGTGGGAAGTAATGGGAGCCGATAAAAATTTTTCTCAAGAACTCGGCCTATGCCCTAAATCACTTCCGAAAAATCTCGCACACACTTGCCAAGATCACGTAGTCACAACGGACTTCCTAACCCTAGGAACAAGTTAGATCAAGCCTAGGAACAAAGCGGAAGAAAGCAGAAAAAGAACCGAGAGAAAAAGCTAGCGCGAGGCAAACTGCAGCAGAAATTGCCGGTACTACCGGCCCCAGGTCGGTACTACCAATATGGGCTTACTGACACCTAAAAACCAGGTTAACGGTACTTTCGGCACTAGGTCGGTACTTCCGACTATCGGTACTACCGACCTTGTTTTGGTACTACTGATAAAGACTCTCTATCAGTTGAAAATCAGGTTATCGGTACTTCCTGGACAGGGTCAGAAGTACCGCTTTCCTTTAAAAATCAGCCCACGAAACAACCCCAAACTTTCGATCGATGGATCTCCCAAACCACTTGGAGTCTTGAGACAAAATTTTGGGGAGATGATGAACACCCCAAGACAAACTCCCTACAACTCCCGGAATAGCGAAACCTTGCCAGGAACACTAAGAACTCAAGTCCATCCAAAAAATCAATGAATCGAAGACCAAATCCGGTGTTTGAGGAGTCAAGATCATCCATAAAGAGGCACAAGGCACGCACCCATGAACCCCTCAAAGAAATCTAGAGAGAAACACCCTCAAATCGACGAATCGAGCGACAAACGAAAAATCCAAGAAAAAGCTCCGAAAATCACCGAAAAAGAGAAATGGGACGAGCAACAAGAACACTTGAGGAATCACACCAAACCTTCTATACACACCATGAAAGATTCATACAAGGTCTAGCTTGCCTCCTCAACATCCATCCCTTTGTCAAGATCTCACCATGAAGCTCTCAAGCTAGTCCTATGGAAAACCTAGGGAAAATAGGTAGTGAAAAAAGCTAAGGGAAATGAGCTAGGATTTCGAGAGATGGCTACCATCCTCTCATCACTTTGGTTATATGGCGCAACCGAAAGACAAAACTACCCCTAAAGCCTAACACTATGATACATGCCCCCTGAGGGGCACTTTGGGAATTCTCGTCATAGAACCATCTGACGTATGCCTGGCGACCGCACCTCGCTTAGCCTCGACGCAAGCCTCGATGTGTGTCCTCCACTTCGAAGCTTCTCAACGCGCCTGGATCCCATCTCCGCCCGTCGAGCCTCCGGTCTTGGTTTTGTGGTTCAACCAAGTAACCGGGCTGGTTTTGTGGTGAACCGCCACACCCCCCCCCCCCCCGTGCAAACTCCAGTCATGAGCCACTGTCCTGCACCAGCTCCTGTCGACGACCTTGTCTTGCTTTTCTTGCCACCATGCGGCCCGCACTTGACCCCGCTGGCCACCGGGTCCCTCGAGTCGAGGCTACTTGTCTCTCCACTCCTCGGTGGCACCACAAGGCGTAGACCGTTCGCGATCACTTTTCACCTGCACCAATGCAAATCAAGCCGCAACCTGCACCTGCAATACTCGACCAAGAGTCGGGCCACACCACATTGTCAATCACTCATCACAACTAGGAGTGAACATCCACCGGTCCTCAGATGCTCCGGTCCTCAGTAGTACGCTCCTGGTCGATCTTCTTCCACAGCCGGCAGCAGCGGAGGGTATGTCGTGCGCCCTTGTGATAGGTGCATGGTACATCGAGCTGATCTCGACATGCGTAGAGCTCGGGCTTGAGGTCGCCAGATGGCTACCATTGCGCAAATTGGATCTGGGGGGACCTGGTCGCCTGCCGAGCGTAGACATCGCTGGGTGGTCGCAGACGGAAAGGGAAGGTGTTGCAGCGTGATGCCTTCGGTGTTGAGCACTGGGCTCTTTCACAGATCTAGAGGGTCTCATCCATAATGCTGATGATATGCTCCATTCCATGAACGATTTCATATGGTTTGGGAGGGTGGGTCTCCGGTGCTTGGTAGGAAACGGGGGTGGCGGCAGGCGTCGTCACGATCTTCACAGCGGTCACCGGAGAGGTCGTGGTCGCCAGAACAGTCGAGGTCGCTGTGAAAGAACTAAAGCATATCTCTACGGGGTTGGCAAGGATGTCCGCCATGCTTGCCAAAAAATAACACCAGATCGAGCCACCATGCTGCACAGCGAGTTCCCGATCACCGTTACCTGGCGCACCAACTGTCAGAGGGTGAGACCTGGACAGATCCGCAAGGGGGCAACCCAAGTGGTTGTAGGTTGACTATAGGGGATTGATAACTAAGAGCATAGGTGGTAGTTCACGAATGGAACTCGGAACACGACGAGAATGGCGGGGGACACAAGGGTTTAGGATGGTTCAAGCCTCCGGAGAGTAAAATCCTACGTCTAGTATGAGGTGGAATTATGCGTGGAAGGGAAGTCCCCTTGAATGGAAGTCTAGGCCGCCTTATATGGTCAACGGGCTAGGGCTTCCATTCGAGGTCGGTAAACCCTCAACGGGGTCAGTTACAAAATAGGAACGTCATCCTCCTTGAATACAGGGTGAATCCCGCGATCTATGGACCTACAGGCAGCGTCGAGGTGCGACTTAGGAATGAGTCTTGCGCCACAAACCGGGCGGATCTCCCATAGTCTAGATAAGGTCTTTTGGAATCTTCCAGAATCGCCGGGGTTGTGGATAAGGTCTCCGGGCCCACTTGCAGCTCGGCGGGGCTTCTTGCAGGTTGGGTCTACTTGACAGGGACCTCTGGGACCCTGGTCGGTGGGGACCCATGGGTATCTATGTCTTTCAGGGGTTGGCTGATGTTCGCCTTTGACACAGCTGTGTACGACTTCTGCTGGAGTACGACTGTGACTAGTGGCTTTGTGGTTCCTGGCTCCGGCAGTCCTGTTGTTCACTCGCATGAAGTAGGCATCCTCAACGAGATTGACGATGAGTTTTCCTATGCGGTGTCCCTGAGCTAGTCGAGCTATTGTAGTGATGGACATGAGGCATTGCTCAGGGGTGGTGTGGACTCGGTTGGCGACTTGGTCCAAAACTTCATTGAGGTTCCGGGTAAGGAGAGATTCCTGGAGCCGCCTGCATCGATCTGCTCGCTTCCTGTTGCGGTCGCGTCGGGCGTTCTTGGCTTCTGTACTCTCGTCCGCGGGTGCATTGGCTGATTCCTCGTCCGCTGAAATGTCGTCAAGGTACCAATCAGGTCGGGCTTATGAGGTTCCAGCTTCCTCGGTCGCCATGAATACTTCACGGTCAGGTGTGCGGAGTCCGAAGTTGGTGCTTACTACCTCGGTTGGTGAGTACTCCTCTGCGTTTGGATCAACGGTGTCCCCTCCTGGAAGGGGAGTGTCTCGAGGTAGGCGACACAGTGTAAGTTGTCGTCGGTCAGGTCTGCGGGCTTGTGGTCGGGCCAGTAGACGAATTTGCCTGCGGGAGTAGATGTCATGACCAAGCCAGCAGTAGGACCTGACAACGGCTCCTTGATGGTGTTAAGCTCGGACTCGGACTCAATCGGATCCGACCCGAAGTCAAACTTGTAGGAGGAATCTGAGCTGTAGTCGGGGACGACGCTGGAGTCCGAGGAATACTCGGAGACGATCTCCTTGCTGGCCCGGTGTGGGACGAGCGCATCCACGTAGGCTGCATTGGCGTTGCGGAGGCCACACAGGAAGTGCTCATGGGGGAGGACCGGTGCACACGATGGCTCAGGAGCAGCTCGCGTGGTTTAATATAGGGTGATGTCGAGTTCGAGTTGGAGGCGGATCCAATCTCGAAGTCGGCGGCTTGGTTGTAGAGCAAAAATTCATCAAATTTTTCGACGAGTTGAACCATGACAGCTTCGGGAAGCGTCACGAGTCCGGTCTTCAGGGCCTGGGATAATGGTGAGGTAGCACTGGAACGATCCGGCGCCGTCAGCGGTCCAGACTGAAGAGCCGAAGACTGAAGGACCGATTAGGCGAACCAGAGAGGGGGGAGTCAATGGGAGCCGATAAAAACTCTTCTCGAAGGAGATGAGAACTCCAATAAGACGAACATGGCTTCCAAAACACGTCTCTGACTTAACTACCCAAGTTGGCCAAGACCACACAGCCACTGGAGTGCTATTGGTCCTAGGAACTAACAACCACCTTCATAGAATCGAGAACGCAGCGGAACAACAACTCGAGCACTACTGGCCTACACCGGTTAGGCCGGTGAGCACCACCAGTCAGACCGGTCCCTGCTGGCAAAAGCTTAGAACTTCCATAGAAGGCCCCTACACCGGTCAGGTCGGTGTAGCTCACCGATCAGATTGGTCCAAGACAGGAAATCCCAAATCCACCAAACAGACTACCGAGCTCCAAACCGACCCAAACTCGAAATATCAGCAACACGGGACAAAAACGAACTCACCCACATTCACCCAAGTCAAAACCCACTGAGCCTCTGCACCGGTCAGACCGGTCATGCTGGGCCGCTCGGGGATGAACAACACCCGCGGGTCAACTCCCCCAAAACCAACTCCCCGATCTCTCGAATCGCTCCACAGATTTGTGCAAGACTTTGGGGATAGTAGGAACACCTCATGAGCACTCTAGCCAAGATTTGGTCCATCAAAACTTGCTAAATCAAAAGGAATCGAAGAAATCCCACCAAAAATGCCTCTAACCCTAGAGCCAAGAAAACCCCAAAATCGAGCCCCTTTGTTTAGAGATTTGGGAGGGGAATCAAAGGGAAAAGAACCACTAGGGGATCAAGCATACATCCCCCACCAAATCCCAAAGACAAAGGCTTCAAAATCGCTCCAAGAAAATCACCAAGAAAGGGCTCCAAAAATCACCAAAAAGAACAATTTGGAAAGACGCATCCAAACCTTGAGGAACCACGCCGAATCATCTATACATACCAAAGAGGTTCATACAAGGTCTAACTTGCCGCCCGATCATCCCTCTGACAAAATCTCACCATGAAGCTCTCAAGCTAGTCCTATGGAAATCCTAAGGAAAATAGGAAGGAAAAATAAGAAAACAAAATGAGCTAGGGTTTCAACAGATGGCTGCCATCCTCTCACCACTTGGGTTATATGGAGGCAACCGAAAGTCTAAAATACTTTTAATAGCTAACCAGGGATACATGCCCCTCGTGGGCGGAATTCGGAAATCTTTGTCTTCGCTCCATCGGATGGATGCCCAGTGACTACAAACTTGCTTAGCCTCGACGCAATCCTTGCGATCCCGACGCATGTTCTCCGCTTCGAAGTCTCCGGTCTGCGTCATCGCACACTGTGAGGACCATGTGTGGTTCGAGGACCGGTGGATGGTCGCTTCCTTGTGTGATGAGTGATTGACAACGTTGTGTGGACTGATTCTTGTCTAAGTATTGCAGGTGCGGGGTTGCGGCTTGACCGGTGTTGGTGCGGGTGAAGAACAAGCGCGAAAGGTCGTCGCTGGTGAGGCCTCTAGGTGTGGAGAAGACAAGTAGGCTTTGTTCGAGGGACCCGGTGGCCAGCGGGGTCAAGTGCGGGCCGCATGGTGGCATGAACAGCAAGATGAAGTCGTGGACGGTTTGATGGTTGAGCCTCAAAACCAAGGTCGAGCCGGGACTACGTGGGAGCCGAGTCATGAGTGGAGATTGGCGGAGGCTACACCAAGTTCGCGGGGTTTCTGATGGTTCACCAGAAAACCACTAGGTTCCTTGGTTGATCCACAAAGCCAAGACCGGAGAACCGAAGACGGTGCTGCAGCAGTGCCAGACCGGTCTGACCGGTGGGTACCGGTCTGACCGATGAGAAGCACCGGTCTGACCGGTGTGCGACGACGCAGTCCGGAATCTTCGAAGCGGAGGACACACGTCGGGATCGCAAGGCTTAGTCGAGGCTAAGCAGGTTGCGGTCACCAAGCATCCGTCCGATGGAGAAAGCTTCAAGTCTTCCAAAACCGCCCTTGAGGGGCTTGTATCCCCAGTTGTTAGAGAAGGGTATTTTAGACTTTCGGTTGCCTCCATATAACCCAAGAGGTGAGAGGATGGCAGCCAACTCTTACAACCCTAGCTCACTTGTTTTCCTATTGTCCTTCCTATTTTCCTTAGGATTTCCATAGGACTAGATTGAGAGCTTCATGGTGAGATCTTGTGAGAGGGTTGGATGATCGGGCGGCAAGCTAGACCTTGTATGAACCTTTGTTGCATGTATAGATGATTCGGCGTGGTTCCTCAAGGTTTGGATGTGTTGTTCCCGGTTGTTCTTGGTGGTGATTTTCGGAGCCCTCTCTTGGTGATTTCTTTGTGTTGTTTTCGGGACTTTTGTCTTGGGGATTTGATGGGGGAAATTTGTGGGGACCCTTCATGGTTCTTTGGGCTGTGATTGCCCTCCCAAATCCGTGAGTAAAGGGGCTCGATTTTGGGGTTTTCCGGGTTCTAGGGTTTGTGGTGCTCTTGGCGGGATTTCTTCGATTCCTCCTTTTTGGACGAGTTTTGGTGGGATTAAACTTAGCTATGGACTCCTCATGAGGTGTTCCTAATATCCCCAAAGTCTTGTTCAAGTCCGTGGATCGATTTGGGAGATCGAGGTTTGGATATGGGGGAGTTGACCCGCGGGTGCTGTTCATCCCGAGCAGCCCAGGCTACACCGGTCTGACCGGTGCTCTTGACCGATCTGACCGGTGGAACCTCGGTGGGTTTTTGCTTGGGTGAACGTCTGGGTGTGTTCGCTGTTGTCCTGTGTTGCTGCTGTTTCGAGTTTGGGTCAATTTGGTGGTCGGTTGGCCTGTTTGGTTTTTTGGGGCTTTCAGGCTGTGACCGGTCTGACCGGTGTGTCTCACCGGTCCGACCGGTGTGGATCCACTTAGTGAAAGTTTCTCGGTTTCACCGGCGGGGACCGGTCCGACCGGTGGTGCTCACCGGTCCGACCGGTGTTGGTCCGTAGACTCAAGGTTTGGTGTTCCGTTGTGTTCTCGGGTCGGAAGGTTGTGTGTTGGTTCCTAGGTCCGGTGGCACTCCGGTGGCTACGTGTGCTTGGCCAACTTGGGTAGTGAGTCGGAGACATGTGTTGGAAGCCGTGTTCATCTTGTTGGAGTTTCCGGCTCCTTCGAGAAGAATTTTTATCGGCTCCCATTCACTCCCCCCCCTCTGCGGTTCGCCGTATCGGTCCTTCAACCGGTATCGAGCCGGTTCGGGTCTTTGTTGACTCTAACCAGTCTAAGATCCAAGGATGGCGTACCAGGAACGGGGTTCGGGTCCTCCACACTTTGATGGCAAGAACTACCAAATGTGGAGCAAGCGGATGGGTCCGTTTCTCCGCAGAAAGGGTCAGATTCTTTGGATGTCACGGTGGACACAGGCTATGTCCATCCGATGGACTTCCTCGCTCCAGGATCGAGGGACAGATTCGACGCCAACAATAAGGCGGTCGACTACTTGTTTCGTGCTTTGTGTCAGTCTGAGTTCGATAGGGTGCACACCGAGCACTGGGCTTGTAGAATTTGGACGGTGCTGAAGGAGGCTCATGTTGGGAATGCCCAGGTTCAGGCACGGATGTATGCGACCTACCAGAGAGAGTACGAGAACTTCACTCATCTCCCCGGTGAGTCCATCGATACCTTGTTTCGAGAGGTTCACGGTGGTTGTGAACAACATGAGGGCCAATGTGGACGTGCTCCCGTGCGTCGTATGGACCTCCCCGGGCCCACTACCTCGGTGGGTACCGGGACCGACTACTCGGTGGGCCCACGGGACTACCGGCTTGCGCTACACGGCATCTGAAGGCGTGGAGCACAAGGACTACACAGGAGTAGTACTCGGTTAGGAAGCTGTGCATGTTCCGCACTGTACAGAGGACTCCTAGACGTACTCGACTAGTACTCTCTTCCTACTACGACTTGTAACCCTGCCTCCCGGACTATATAAGGCGAGGCAGGGACCGATCCCATCATCCAATCTCATCTCATACAACTCACGACGCATTATTGCACCATCGTGTAATCGTGCCCTATCAATCCAGAGCTACGCAGCATACAGGACGTAGGGTATTACGCACCTCGCGGCCCGAACCTGTCTAAATTGTGTGCCACGTGTCTCTTCCTTCGAGTTACCGATCTCGGCGAGTCACATTCATCTACTTCGGGTACTCCCCGTAGTAGGTTGCCGATCTAAAACACCGACAGCTGGCGCGCCAGGTAGGGGCTCTCGCTCGAGATCACATGGCGAACTCGACGGCTTCCGTTCACATCAAGCCAACTGTCGCCTTCAACCGCGGCGACACCTTCGTTTTCGGCGCACGGGTCCGCACTCGCCGATGGCGCGGGCTCCTTCCGGCCGCCGCCGACCATGCAGCCCAACCCGACGACGAGCCTCGTGACGCTTCCCGAGGTCGTCACGAGCGAGCTCGCCGGCAAGTTCGGCGAAATTTCGCTCTTCAACCGTCACGCTGACTTCGAGCTCGAGTCCGTCTCCAACTCGAACCCGACGTCGCCATGGGCCATCGCATGAGAGCCGGCTGCTCAGCCATCGCAGGCGGTCCCTTCACCACGCCAGCGCTCCGCGCGTGGCCCTCGCGTCCTCGGCCGGGCCCGCACGGGGGGCTCCTACACCACGCCGGCCGGCAAGGAGCCCGTAACCGAGTACAACTCGGACTCCGACGCCGTCCCCGACCACATCTCAGACTCCAGCCCTCTCTCCGAGTTCTACTCGAACCCGGACTACGAGTTCGACTTTGGGTCGGACCCTGAGGAGCCCGAGTCCGAAGATGACTCCACTGAGCTTCCCTTGTCAGGGCCAGCCTCTGGCCTGGTTATAAAATCGACGCCGACCGGAAGATACGTCTACTGGCCAGACCGCAAGCCCGCTGAATTGACAAAGGAGGACTCACGCTACGTCGCCTACATCGACTCGTTACCGTTCCGGGGAGGGAACACCACCGGCCCGGGCCGACTCAAGCACGCCAACCGAGGTGGCACCCTCGCGAGTCCGGCCTTGGGTACCCCCGATCGCCAAGTCTTCATGGCTGCCGGCGACAACACCCCAGGACCCTCAGGCACGGCTGAAGACAGGTACCTGGAGGACATCTCCGCAGACGAGCTGTCTGCCAACGCACCTGCAGACGAGACCGCTGCCAACAGGGACGCTCGACGCGAACGCAACAGGAAGCGCAGCGAACGACGCCGGCGGCTCAGAGACAACCTTCCCATCCGCAACCTCGCGGAAGCTCTCGAGGCGGTCGAGAGCAGAGTGCACACCACCCCTGAGCAGTGCCTCATGTCGATCACGGCGATCGCACGACGAGCTCGGGGCATACGCGCCGGAGAGGTCATCGCCAAGCTCGGCCGAAGAAGCCTACTTCATGCGGGTCGACAACGAGTCGCCCAACCTCTCCCGGCCTAAACCTCGCGACAATGAAGCTACTAGTCGCCGGCCGCCGACCCCGGCCCCAACCGTACTCGAGGCGACATCCCGGGCCGACCCAAACCGTCGCCGCTCCAACGCCGGCGGACCTTCACGACAAGATCAAGGCAACCGAGAAGTCGTCCCCCACCGCGCTCCGGCCGGCCGGCGGCGGCAACGACCCCCGACGGCGGCGGCGGCCGACGGCGGCGCCTCCAACCACGGGGCCAACGAGAAGAGCCGGAGGCGGCGGCGGCCCGCGGCGGCCAAGGCCACGCGAACGCCCACGCCTCGGCGCCTCCCCACGGCGGGTACGATGCCCGCCGGGAAGATCGAGGAGCCGCGGCGGAAGAAGTCGACCACCGCCGCCGAAGGCGGCGGCTTCCCTGCCTTCTCACCCGGCCGCAACCTCGCTCCTCCCCGACAAGTTCAAGCCTTTGGGGATCACCAAGTACGACACGAAGCGAGGATCCCATCCGGTGGCTCCGATGCTACGCCCTCTCCATCGAGAACGGCGGCGGTAACGGCGACACCAAATGCCTCTACTTCCCCTTCCGTCCGGACCAAGCACCACTCACATGCCTCGAGTCGCCGGACAAGCACTCGATCGACAAGTGGGACCACCGAAGGAACAAGTTCACGAGCAACTTCGCGGGCGCCATGGGCCGTTCGGGTACTCGCATGGACCTTCATGATCAAGCGAGAACAATGCGAGACCCTCCGCAAGTACATGCGCCGTTTCTTCGACAAGCGCGCTACCGTCGTCGACGTCACCGACAAGGAGGTCATCGACCTCTTCCGGGACGGTCTCTACCATCGCCGCACCTTCGAGGACTTCGGTCGTCGCCGCCCCGAGTCCATTCCCCACCTCAAGGACATGATCACGTCCTGGGCGGATGAAGAGGACAAGGCCAACGCCAAGTACGACGCCATCCGCGGCAAGTCCAAGCGAGAACCGGGCGGCGGCAGCGGCAGCAATGCAAACCAGGGCGGCCGCAACAACAACAACAACTACTACTACTACTCGGGTTCCAACCGCAAGCGCAAGCCAGACAACACCGTCGCGGCTATCCAGCGCCCCCCGAAAGGGAACTCGAAGAAGAACTCCGGCGGGTTCAAGGACCTGCTGAAGGAGAAGTGCCCGTGGCATCCGAACGGCAACCACACTACCGAGCAGTGCTACCAGCTCAGGCACGCACTCAAGGATACGCTGGAGCCACCGCACCCTCACGACCAAAAGGGCAAGAAGAAGGACGGCGACGACAACGACTTCCAAGAACCCGAGAAGACCGTCAACGTCCTCTTCGGCGGATCGCCGGCCAGGCGGGAGCAGAAGGCTACCCATCGTGAAGTGATGTCCATCGAGCCGGCGGTTCGACCCCTCTCGGGTGGTCGGAGGTACCCGCCACCTTCTCTCGCGCGGACCAATGGACCAACTTCTCCGAACCGGGACGGTTCCCCCTCGTCCCGAAGCCAACGGTGGCGGGTTCCAAGCTCAACAAGGTGCTCATCGACGGTGGAAGCGGGCTCAACGTCCTCTTCACCAAAACCTTGAAGAAGATGAACCTCGACGTCACCCCCATGCTTGACAAGAGCAAAGCATGCCTTTCTACGGCATCGTCCCGGGCAACGCGGCTATCCCACCGGGCTCGGTGGTACCGCCGATTACCTTCGGGGCGTCTCGCGACAACTACCGCACCGAGTACATCAAGTTCGAGGTCGCGGACTTCGAGACCTCTTACCACGCCATCCTCGGCAGACCGGCCATCGCCAAGTTCATGGCGGTGCCCCACTACACCTACTTGGTACTCAAAATGCCAAGCCCAGCCGGTGTACTCTCCCTCCAGGGGGACCTGAAGATCTCTCACGACTGCGATATAGAGGCCGTGGTGATCGCTTCAACAAACCAAGTACCCAACCCGATGATGGAGGTCTACGCTGCGTCGAAGATGCTTGCCACAAGCGAACTCGACATCCCAGAGAAGTCTGACAGCGCCAACAAGCCTCAGCCACCTGAGGAGGTACTCGTCAAGTCGGTCGACCTCGGAACGGGCGACCCCGGCCAAGACTACCACCATCGGGGCCGGCCTCGACCCCAAATAGGAAGACGCGCTCATCGGCTTCCTTCGGGCTAACCGCGACATCTTCGCGTGGAAGCCGACGGACATGCCAGGAGTGCCCGGGGAACCGATTGAGCACGCGCCTCAACGTCGATCCAAAGGCCACCCCCAAACGACAATGTTGACGGTGAAAATCCGTCAACCTAGCCATGAGTTTACCTTCGGTGTTGGCATGAGTTTTATACCTTATCCATTGGTACTAACCCCGTGGTATAACAAGTTCACGTGTGCATGTCGGTTTTGGAGTTTAATGTTTATGCGAGTTTTAGTGTTGAATGCAAGACTTTCGGGATAAGTTCATCAAGCACCTCATGACAAGACCTTGAAGTCCGAACGGGTCATGCAATGAAGCAAAATTAACTCCAAGCGCCGGGGACTTGATCCGAGAAGACGACAGACTCCGGGGACACGACCGGAAAAGTGCCGAATCTTGCAAGACAAGGAGTTGAGTCCAATTCGGAGAGAAACCGACGACATGGACCTACATGCGAAGGGGGAAGCATCCGAGAAGCAAGGGAACCGACCTCGGGCAAAGGAGCCCACGGGCCGGGCCTAAATGGGCCCGGGCCGGCCGGCCCCGTCCCGGTCGGCCCGAGCCCATTTAGGGCCCAAATCCGTCCTCCTTTGCCCTAGCCGCCAATCGGGCTATTTATAGTCCCCCGACCGAGAGCCACGCGAGAGAAGATTTCGTCTTCGGCCGCCGAGAAGCGAGAGAAGAGAGGGACACCATCTAGGAGAGGAGAGGGTCGAGCTAGTTGACTAGGGTTCCCCTAGCCGACGTGGGAACCTTGCACGGAAGACCACGTCGGAGTTCCGGAGCTAGAAGCAAGATCAAGGAAGGATCCCGGTGGTGATCTTGTGTATGTATCATTGTTATAGTTGAATTATCAAGTTGAATCTTTTCTCAGCGATCAAGTGTTTCCTCGAAGATTTCGTTTTTCGATCGGCTTTGCTTATTTCAATTCTATTCTCGAGATAGATTACATAGGGTGTTCTTGTAGCCGCGGTGGCTAGAGGTACACGCCGGATCTTCCGAAAGAATCTCGACTTGTCTTTTGACTCGCCCTAAGCTCCCCGCATGAATAGGGATACGTTGTGACAGAACGGGGGTCTCGAAAGGCGGATGTTTTCGGATTTGGACGGGAAACCACGATTTAAAGAGGCTTTTATTAAGATTCGATTTGCTACTTCTTCTCTTGCTTGGAACTTCAACGAAAGGCTTACCCCCGATCCCTCTAGATCGGTTTATCTACCCAATCTTACTTTGTTTTCTCCGGTTTTTAGTAGATTAGATCTGTTTTGTGTCTTTTACTTAGATGCATTAGGTTCTTTATTGAAGATTGCAGTTATTTGGCTTTAATAGATTAAGTCTTGCGTCACACATTTGTTCCACGGATTCGATACCTTGGGTTCACCACTCGAGGGAAGAAGGGTCCCTTGACTACGACGGGAGACTTGTACGCTTGCGAGTCACGAACGAACTTTGATACAATTATTAACCGTCAACAAGCCCCTTTTTCTGGCGCCGTTGCCGGGGAACAAGTGATCAAGATTTGATTTTTTATTGCTTTTTTTGTAATTTTCAGTACTGATTTTGTTTTATTTTTGCATCTACTAAATTTTGATCGTCCTCAAAATACATCTAATCTAGTTTGTCTAACTCTAGTCTTTATAGATTTGTTTCGTTTTCTAGTTTTTTTTGCATACTTTGTTTATTGCTAACCCTAACGAGGAGATGGACGGCTACCTCTCCAACAAACCCAATAATTTTGTGGATGATCCGGAAAAACTTTACGAGGCTAAGGAGACGCGAAGCACATCAAGCTAAAAAGCTGGATTTTGTAGATTCGGAGTCGGAAGACAAAGGATCGCAGGAATCTCCGGAGAATTCACCACCTCAAAGTCCGCGGGAAAACCGACTTCCACCAATGGGTGACCAACCACCGGAAGAACGCAAGATTGGGGAGCTATGCACCCCAGACATCATCGACCTACCAATCTTGAACCTCGAGGAGATCGGAAGACCGTTCGAGATCAAGACCTCAACAATCCGCATGGTGCAACATTCACCCTTCACCGGCAAAGAGGACCCGAACCTTCACCTCCAAGCATTCATTCAACTATGTCAGACTTTCAACATGGATGGGGTGACTCAAGATCAAATGAGGGCAAGGCTTTTTCCGTTCTCCCTACACGGGAAAGCTTTGCAATGGTTCCACTCTCAACCGGCGGAGACGGTGCAAAATTGGAACACGTTGATGAAGGCTTTCATGAAGGAATACTACTCACGGGTAAAACTCAAAGCTTGCGTAATAAGATTGCCACCTTTGTTCAATATCCTACGAAACTATCTCGGAGGCATTCGAGCGCTTCAACGAGTACACCGGGCGGTTCCACATCACAAGTTCCCGAAAGAAGACCTCGTGCAAAAGTTCTATCAAGGACTCACCATGGCGTCAAGGACGATCATCGATGCATCGGCGGGAGGATCTATCATCGAGCTTACACCGATGGAAGCTTTCACGCTATTCAAGAAGGTCGCGGATAATGACACGTGGGCGTCATCCGGCGCCTACACCCCGCTCAACCCATGGGGAACGTCAAAGGAGTCTTGCAAGTGGAGAAGGAAGACATACTTGAAGGCAAGATCGACTCGCTCATGAGGAGGTTGGAGAAGATGGAGATATAAAAGAGAGAGGCTCAAGACTTGAAGGCCGCCGAAGCAAGGTCCACGTGCGAAGAATGTGGAGAGTATGGCCATGTCCGCAAAGATTGTCCGGAGGAAGCCAAAGTGCTCGACTACATGAGGAAGGGAGAGTTGCCGAACTTCCGCTACGGGCAAGGTAGGCCTCAATTTAATGCAAGCTCATCTATTCCTAACGCGGTTCCGCTTCGGATACAATTGAAGGAGTTCATGGATGAGCAAGCTAAGATCAACAAGGACACCGTCACCAAGTTCAAGACCATAGACAAGGTGTTGGAGAACATCGATAGCAAAGTGACGGAGGTCGGAAGTTCCAATCATCAAGTGCTCAACATGATGAAGATGCTCGAGACGCAAGTTGGACAACTTGCGGGGCGCCTCACTAATGATGAAGGGAAGCTTCCGGGACAACCCAAATGTCCCGAATCGGCGAAGGCCATTCAAACACGTTCGGGGAAGGAGACCGAAGATCCGGAACGTTCCGCGGGAGCAAGGAAGCTTAAACCATCCACCGAGGTGGAAGGAGCTCGCTAAAGAGAAGGTTACGGGGATCGTCACCGAGGAACCCGAATTCGAGATGCCGGAGGATGACACGAGGATACCGCAACTCAAGCCACGCTACTTCCGAGGTAAACTTGACAACCACTTTGAGAAGTTTGTGGAAGTTGTGCGTAGACTTAGCATCAACATGCCATTACTAGATGCCCTACAAGTACCTACATATTCTTGTTATTTTAAAGACATTCTTGCAAATAAATATGAGATAGCAACACTCGGGGTAGATCATGTCAAGATGTCCGAGGAGTGTAGTGCAGCTATTGCTTATGGGCTTGAGAAGCAAAAAGACCCCGGATGCCCTACAATTCCATGTTCAGTTGGTTCTTTCAACTTCGAGAAGGCGTTATGCGACCTTGGAGCTAGTGTGAGCGTCATGCCGAGGGATGTGTTCGAGAAGCTACGCCTACCGATGGAGCCTACGGGAATATGTTTGGAGTTGGGTGACAACTCCATTCGCTATCCCTTGGGCATTGCTTGAAGATGTACCCGTGAAGATTGGACACCACTTCATCCCCGTCGACTTCGTTGTGCTCGAGATGGGAGAGAGGGAGAAGCCGCCGCTCATCCTAGGGAGGCCGTTCCTCAAGACCGTGGGAGCAACTATTGATGTTGGCAAGGGGGAGATCATGTTCGATATCAACGGAGAAAGGAGTTCCTTCAAGTTCCGTCCAAGGATTGAGGCATGCAACATGATTGGAGTGAAGGAGAACCAAAACAAACGAAGGGGCTGAAAAAGAAGAAGGAGCCGAAAAAATGAACGTAACGAAAATCAAAGAAGGTGTTGCATCCGTCAAGACAAAGGAAGAGAAGCCGCCGTGAAGACCAAAAAAATGACTAAGCCAACTAAGCCGGAAGTCAAGCCCGCGCCCAAGATGGTGCGGAAGTGGGTACCCAAGATTGCAACGCCCGCAAAGAGCGTTGATCCGGAGTAATCAAGTGAAGAAGTCTAGCTATAGACTATAAACGAAGCGCTAGGCGGGAGGCAACCCGTTTCGTCGAGTCAAGAATAAGCTACGGGAGGACAACCCGATTCCAGGTTTTTCGAGTATTTTTAATAATTTAGTTTTTGAGTTTTATTACGCAAAGACATTAGACTTAGAAGTGGTTGAACAATATTAGAGACATAATTCTTGATTGAATGTTTGCTTTATCATAAACCCTTTGCATGAACCCTCCTATGTGCTTGTTTGATTCTTTTCTTTTCGAGAAACCCCTCAACTAAATAATTTCAGAACCTTAACTCAACCTTTCACCCTCATTATGGTACTGAGGTTGGCTTATTTTTCATGCTAAAACCACACGAGTAGAGCCACGATTTATATTCAAGTGTTATAAAAATTCAGCACGTGGTAGGACTCGCGTGAACCTAGAAATCGAAGCTTTTGGTTGGTTTTAAAAATCTTTATCCTTGGTTTCTCTAGGATTAGAATTTTTCTAAGCCTATTCTAATTTTGTTTTATTCAAAATCTTTCTTATTTAGCCAAAATTAGAACCTAAACCTATGCCCCCATGATCAAGCCGGGAAAACGTTCGCTCTCAACCAATCAAAGCAAACTATACCGGTGAGACCGAAATCGACGTAGTCGAAAAATATTTTCGACTTACATTTGTTTTTAATGGTTTAAAAACTTCTCTAAAATTATGCTTGAGCTCTTGCATGGCTCTGAAAAATATTTTAAATTTCGAATTAGAGGAGTGCTTAACCTTAAACACACCTAAATGGAGGCAATCAAGTTTGAATTAATCATGCATGCACCATTGGATTCCCTTTTATCAACTTTCACCAATTCCACATGCAAAGGACAAGCATGGTGGGCAGCAAGCATCAACTTTGCAGGATTTTCATGGTGGCATGTGAAGCAAGTGGAGCTAGGGAGCATGGACATGACCCAAAGCATGGAGCATCAAGTGGGAGGACCAATAATTCAAGAAAAGGAGTGGACGAGAGCGTTTGGGCGGTGCAACTCGTGGAGCACGCGGGCAGGAAAGTTGCAGAGGAGAAATGATCGTGCTGGAAGAAAGACGCGGCGGGGAGGAGCCAGGAGGCCCCCAGGCCGGCCGGCCCAGGCCGGCCGGCCTGACCTACTTAAGAAGCCCCCCGCGCCCGTTTCTCGCAGCAAGCTTCCCTCTCCTTCCCTTGTTTGTGTGTTCAAGTTTCGTGCTCGAACCTCCGTAGACTTAGCCAACCATCCCAAGCATGATAGCTCAAAAGAAATCCACATCCTTAATCCACTCAAAGTCCACATCCGAAGCAAAGAGTTTAAGTGCCTAGTTTACCGGTTGCAACCCGGAATTTTAGTTGAAGAAAGAGTGCAGCAACCATGTGGAAGAAGACCACAAGTCTCTTCTCCAAGAAGAAGAGTTCGTCGTCGTCCAAGCCGTCATCAACCACGTCTTCGAGGAGGCACTCGGTTTCCGAGTCTCCCCGGAGCATGGAGACGGACACAGCACCACCGAGGAGGAACGACGCTCTCCTCCTTGGTGGTATGAGAGCTGCGAGAAGCACTTCCATGAGGTTCACCGAACCTCGTGGGCACACGGAGGAGCAGCCCACGCCACCACGACGATCGACTCGCTCAACCGCACCACCTCCTTACACCCCGACACAATCTTCGTACGGCTTCATCATCTTGTCGGCGGAGGAGGAGGAGAGGCTCGCCAATCTTGAGAAGAGGCTTGTGCCGAATGTCGAGTTCGACGACCAAGCACTCTACACCTTGGGTTTTTGCACCGACATATACTATATGTTGGGGCACCTCGGATGGGTGCAGTTCTCCAACGGAATATCGGTGGACACCCACTTGGGTTACGCCTTGGAAATTTTGATGACTATTGCACCCATCGTTGATGATGGGGTGCAAAGCTTGTCATTTCGGTTGGAGGGAATCGAGCAAGTGGTTCCCTACGAGCACGTTAGGGAGCTGCTCGGATTCCACAAGGGAGCTCCGGAGAAGGTTGACGTGCCACCCGGCACGTTGGCGGGATTTTGGAACATGATCTCCGGAGAAGCCCATCAACAACGCAATTGCATCCGCAACCCCATTATCCGGATATTTCACTCTTGGATGTGCAAGAGGGTATTGGGGAGGATGAAGGAAACAAAGGTGACCGACACAGAGTTGAATTGGCTATACTCGGCTTTAATTGCCAGGCAGCCAATAGACCCCTCTTACCTCATGATCAACCGTTGGTGTTGTGAAGCAACATCGGGGGCAGGTAATATTGGTTCGGGGTGTTACCTCTCCATGTTGGCCTTTTCCTTGCGACCGGGGATCGCAAGAAACCCCGCTCACCTTTTGCGTGGTACCTCTTTTCGGTTTTGAGTATTTGCGGCAAGGCAAATACATTAGTGGAGATGAGAGAGGAGGTTATCGATTAGCCATTGTAAACCTACCCCTTCCGAATGAGAGGCTTAGGCTTTTCACCGAAGGAAGGGAAGATTGGTTGGAAGAGGGACTACTTGTCCCTGCAAGGAAGAACAAAAGAGGAAGAATAGTAGAGGAGGGAACATCCGCCGCACAAGCGAGTGGAGCACAACCCAATGTGCAACCATTCGGCGGAGTTCCTCCTCCGCCAAGTTATTACGGAGGGTCACAACAACAAGCATGGGGGGGGGTGGTGCACCGGTACCCCCACAAAATTATGTTGTGCCCAACGCTAACTTCGCGAAGTCCTACGCTCATCATCCTCAACCACAACAAAGCATGGCCATTATTGGAGGGTATGCTGCAAGAAATGCTCAAAACATCGCAGCCATCCAATCTAACGCAGCTCAACTCGGTGAAGGCAACGCAAATATTGCCTTTGAACTTGGACGCCTTCACCTTGTGGAGCCAAATCAATTCGACGGAGGAAGCGTCCAACCATATTATGAGCAAGGGTATTATTATCAAGACTATCAACATCAACCACCGGCGGAGGACTAGAAGATTTAGGAACTTTAGTTTTCTTTTCTTTTCTTTTTCTCTGTAATTTTCAGCTTTTGCTTATGTGTGTTTGCGTAGTATTTTCTGTTTTTTATTTAAAATTCAGCAAGCATGTTTGTTTATTTTCAGTATGTATTTCAACTTGATGTCACCATTAATAAAGACACCACCTTGATTTTATCATTGGAAAAGTTACAAAATTCGTGCCATGATGATATATGATTAAAATTGCAGCTTTGTTCATCTTTGTAATTGATTTATGCATGTTTAAGCTAGTGCTCTCTTAAAAATACAGATCTGAATTTATTTAAATACTAGCTTAATTTTCAGCGGAGGTTATGATTAAAATAAAGACCCATAGTGTTTTATGTGCTCTCAAGTTATGAATAGATTGAAGATGTCTTTTATGCTCAAAAATATTGCTAACCTTGTCACAAATATCACTTGTGTGTTGCTCAACCTATCCAAAGCCTTATATATATTTGAGTGCATGAACCTTAGTGTACAAGATTTATTTTTGAGTGAGTTATTGCAGGCCATGATTTCTCTGGCCCGAGACTAAGAAGCTGGTCATCCCATTTTTGCGTATCTATCTTTTTGCTAGCCTTTTATCCGTGCATTGTGTATCCCCGCATCGGAGATCTCACAAACTTCGCCGGATATCCACCCTTAAACCAAATATCATTTTTTTGTGATTACCTCCTTGACCACAACCTATCGTTGAGAATGGATCATCAATTCAAGGAAGATCGCAAGACGGTGCCAACGTTGAAGATTTCAAGTATCTCTCCAAGGAAAAATATTCCGGTACCTACCTTATTTTTCGCCTCTTTGCTCGAGGACGAGCAACGTCTAAGCATGGGGGAGGAGGTAGGTACGGTGCAGTTTTAGAGTTCAAAAGGGGAATATTTTTAAAAAAAAATAATGAAAGAAAAAAAAATCCAGTGATACTCATGACTTTCAAGGTATAAAAAATCAAAACTTCGTTGTGAAAGTCATGGACTGAATATATGACGAGGAAAAAAAATGAATGAATGAAAGAAAGAAAAGAATGAGAAATATGAGAAAGAAAAAAATGTGCGTAAAGTAAATTCCCTAGCTCTCTAAAAGTGCATTCAAGGCTTCAAGTTAAAAAGATCCATTCTCATTTTCCAACCATGTGCAATCCGATAACGAGGACTTCCTTTGTGCCTCGGGATCACTCTTTGCCATTTGCACATGTCCACTCATCTAAAAGTGTGTGTATTTTTCTCTTTCCCCTCCTTGATTCAACATTATTTTCCAATGACCTTTTTGACGAGTCTCGGTAAGACCATGAGAAGCTTGTCTTGTTTTGACAACACCTCATTTATAAAATCTTGTTAGGACTAAACTTTCCCAAAGCTCCATATAAAGCCTACCACATATATATGAGAGGGAAAGGAGTAGAATATATAGGCTTGAGAGACAAGTGAGATGAGAGTTTATGAGCAATACACGAGATGATTTAAATTTGTGAATTTGGTTTAGTTTTTCTTTATCTCGATCTTCATTTCAAAAAATTCTGAGATCTATTCAAAACTTTGTGAGCATGTTAATACTTGTGGGATAAGCTTAAAAAGAATCTACCCTCCGTAGAGATGAAGGCTAGCACATTATGGAACTTTAATGAATTAAAATTTTGAGAGCATTATGTTTTCTCATGTATGATCAAGTGCAAAGTTTAAACATTGTTTGGCAATGATGATATCCATCGAAGGCTTACTCGAGGACGAGCAAGGTTTAAGCATGGGGGAGATGTTGACGGTGAAAATCCGTCAACCTAGCCATGAGTTTACCTTCGGTGTTGGCATGAGTTTTATACCTTATCCATTGGTACTAACCCCCGTGGTATACAAGTTCACGTGTGCATGTCGGTTTTGGAGTTTAATGTTTATGCGGGGTTTTAGTGTTGAATGCAAGACTTTCGGGATAAGTTCATCAAGCACCTCATGACAAGACCTTGAAGTCCCGAACAAGTCATGCAATGAAGCAAAATTAACTCCAAGAAGCCGGGGACTTGATCCGAGAAGACGACGGACTCCGGGGACCCGACCGGAAAAGTGCCGAATCTTGCAAGACAAGGAGTTGAGTCCAATTCGGAGAGAAACCGACGACATTGACCTACATGCGAAGGGGGAAGCATCCGAGAAGCAAGGGAACCGACCTCGGGCAAAGGAGCCCACGGGGCCGGGCCTAAATGGGCCCAGCCGGCCGGCCCCGATCCGGTCGGCCCGGGCCCATTTAGGGCCCAAATCCGTCCTCCTTTGCCCTAGCCGCCAATCGGGCTATTTAGTCCCCCGACCGAGAGCCACGCGGGAGAAGATTTCGTCTTCGGCCGCCGAGAAGCGAGAGAAGAGAGGGACACCATCTAGGAGAGGAGAGGGTCGAGCTAGTTGACTAGGGTTCCCCTAGCCGACGTGGGAACCTTGCACGGAAGACCACGTCGGAGTTCCCGGAGCTAGAAGCAAGATCAAGGAAGGATCCCGGTGGTGATCTTGTGTATGTATCATTGTTATAGTTGAATTATCAAGTTGAATCTTTTCTCAGCGATCAAGTGTTTCCTCGAAGATTTCGTTTTTCGATCGGCTTTGCTTATTTCAATTCTATTCTCGAGATAGATTACATAGGGTGTTCTTGTAGCCGCGGTGGCTAGAGGTACACGCCGGATCTTCCGAAAGAATCTCGACTTGTCTTTTGACTCACCCTATGCTCCCCGCATGAATAGGGATACGTTGTGACGAACGGGGGTCTCGAAAGGCGGATGTTTTCGGATTTGGACGGGAAACCACGATTTAAAGAGGCTTTTATTAAGATTCGATTTGCTACTTCTTCTCTTGCTTAGAACTTCAACGAAAGGCTTACCCCCGATCCCTCTAGATCGGTTTATCTACCCAATCTTACTTTGTTTTCTCCGGTTTTTAGTAGATTAGATCTGTTTTGTGTCTTTTACTTAGATGCATTAGGTTCTTTATTGAAGATTGCGTTATTTGGCTTTAATAGATTAAGTCTTGCGTCACACATTTGTTCCACGGATTCGATACCTTGGGTTCACCACTCGAGGGAAGAAGGGTCCCTTGACTACAACGGGAGACTTGTACGCTTGCGAGTCACGAATGAACTTTGATACAATTATTAACCGTCAACACACAACACCTCCGACGCTTTGCCGACGACGGACGGACGCCATCAAGAAGGAGCTCGCCAAGCTACTCGCAGCCGGCTTCATACGAGAAGGCTTCCATCCCGAGTGGCTCGCCAACCCCGTCCTCGTCCGCAAGAAGAACTCGAACGAGTGGAGGATGTGCGTCGACTACACCGACCTCAACAAGCACTCGCCCCAAGGACCCCTTTGGGTTGCCGCGGATTGATCAAGTCATCGACTCCATGGCGGGCCGCGACTCGCTCTGCTTCCTCGATCGCTACTCCGGTACCACCGCATCGCAATCAAGGAAGAAGACCAGAGAAGACCGCGTTCATCACCCCGTTTGGCGTGAATCGCTACACGACCATGTCATTCGGGTTGAAGAACGCCGGCGCTACCTACCAACGGGCCATCCGGGCTCGCTTCAAGCGGCAACTCAACAAGAACGTCGAGGCCTACGTAGATGACGTGGTTGTCAAAACCCGGGGACTCCGCACCCTCATCGACGACCTTGAAGAAACCTTCGCATTGCCGCGCGAGTACCGCCGGAAGCTCAACCCGAACAAGTGCGTCGCGGCGTCCCTTCGGGCAAACTACTCGGCTTCATCATCGCCCCGCCGCGGCATTGAAGCCAACCCCAAGAAGATCTCCGCCATCACCGCAAGATGAAAGCTCCCACGAGCATCAAGGACGTCCGTAAGCCGACGGGGTGCATGGCGGCGTTGAAATCGGATTCATCTCGAGGCTAGGAGAACGGGGCCTCCCCTTCTTCAAACTACTCGGTGCATCACGAGAAGTTCGTGTGGGCCGCAGAGGCGGATCATGCCCTTGCCCGGCTCAAGGACTTCCCCGTCGAAGCCGCCAATCCTCACGGCTCCTCACAAGGGCGAGCGCCTACTACTCTACCTAGCCGCGACTACTCACGTGGTCGCATCGCCATCGTTGTCGAGCGGCGGGGAAGACGGCCACGCCTATCCGGTCCGGGCGCCCGCCTACTTCGTCGGCCGAGGTTCTATCGGAGTCCAAGGCTCGCTACCGCCCGTGCGAAGCTCCCGTACGCTCTACTCATCACCTCGCGGAAGCTACGACACTACTTCCGGGAGTACTCGGTCTCCGTCGTCACCGACTACCCGCTCGGCGACATCCCGAGGAACCAAGACGCCACCGAAGAATCTCCAAGTGGGCCGGTCGAGCTCGGCGCCCTCACCGTCGACTTCAAGCCACGCACGGCCATCAAGTCACAAGCACTAGTCGACTTCATGGCGAGTGGCGGGAGAACCCGGCCTACCTACTCCCACCGTGCGACCGAGCATTGGGTGATGTACTTTGATGGCTCACTCAACCTCGAGGGCGCGGGCGCGGGGGTACTCCCGATCTCTCCAACGGGCGAACAACTCAAGTACGTCCCGCATCTTCTCGGAAGGTCTCAAACAATGAAGCCAAGTACGAAGCTCTCCTACACGGGCTCCGCCTCGCGGCTTCACTTGGCATCAAGCGGCTACTAGTCTACGGCGACTCCGCAAGGTGGTCATCAACCAAGTCAACAAGTCCCGGGACCGCAACAAGGAGAACATGGACGCCATACGCCTAGAAGTCCGCAAGCTCGAGAACAAATTCTATGGTCTCGAGTTCCATCACATCGTCCGCGACAACAACGTTGCGGCGGACGTCCTCTCGAAGCTCGGATCCACCCGCGCCCAAGTACCGCGCGGCGTCTTCGTCCATGAGCTTCACGCGCCATCCATCCCGAAGCCGCGCTACCGACCACCGTACCGGCCTCATCCACTAGCCGGGCGGGAGGTCATGATGATCGACGTGGACCGGAGGCAACCCTTCATCGACTACCTCGGCGAGCGAGAAGGTCCCCTCCGACAAGAACACGGCCGAACAACTCGTCCGCCGCGCCAAGTCTTACGTCCTCGTCGGAGACAAGCTTTACAAGCGGGGCGCATCTTCCGAGTACTCATGAAGTGCGTCCCCCGTGAAGAAGGCAAGGACATCTTGGAGGAGATCCACAAGGGCGTCGCGGCAACCACGCGTCTTCACGCACGCCGGTCGGCAAGGCCTTTCGACGAGCTTTCTACCGGCCCACGGCCCCGGGCGATGCCGAAGAACTCGTCGAAGGTGCCAAGGATGTCGGTTCTTCGCCAAGGAAGCAACACGTCCCGGCCTACAAGCTAGTCACCATACCGCCGACCCGGCCCTTTGCCCGCCGGGGCCTCGACATGATTGGGCCACCGCCAACCGCGCCGAGGAGGATTCAACGGGTGGTACCGGTGGCTATCGACAAGTTCACCAAGTGGATCGAGGTCAAGATGGTCACATGCCCCAAGGCCGACAGAGTACTCGACTTCCCGGATGAACTCGTACACCGCTACGGGCTACCCCACCGCATCATCACGGACACGGGGTCCAACTTCAACAACCACCGGTTCCGGGAATATTGCGAGAACAAGGCGGAATCGACGTCGGATACATCTCGCTTGCCCATCCACGGGCCAACGGACAAGTCGAGCGGGCCAATGGGATGGTGCTCGACGCCCTCAAGAAGCGGCTACACGACGCCGCTAACTCCAAAGGGGGCAAGTGGATCAAGGAACTACCCAACGCACTCGGGGGCGCGGACTCAACCATCCAAGCCAACGGGGCAATCCCCCCTACTTCCCGGTCTACGGCGCTGCGAAGCCATCCTCCCCGCCGACGTCACATGGAACTCACCGGAAGTGGAGTCAGTAAAACCCCGGATTTTCATAGAAAACCCGAATCCTCGTACCATCGCGATAGTCCCCGGATCGGTGGCTATCGCGTACGTAACGTCTCACGGAATGATACACAAAGTCATACATCGCATCACATAAAGTTAATAGTACAATAATTTATTACATGTCCATTATGGAGTACACATCGGTACAAGCCTCTTGGCTGAATCGAGTGAAAATTCTATGCAACGGTAGCTATCTTCTCGAAGGGTCTCCATCTTTATTCTTCCCGCCACGAGCAACTCGAGCGAAGCGACGTATCCCTCGCCGTACCATCCGTCGGCGTTGCGGTCGAAGTCGGACTCGTACCCCGCACACCCAAAGTCTATCCCCAAGGAGCGGGATAGGTCCACGTCACCAACCGTATGCAGCTTTAAGTGGCCTAACATCTAAAGGGAAAAGAGAGTAGACAAGGATTCGGCTGTGGTTTCCTAAGGCAAGAAGAAGATAGTATAAACAAGGTATCATCATCAATATCCCAAAACCCAAGTCTCTCAACACAACCCGGATCCAACTGGTCACCCAGAAGACCCGTCACCGCCTCCTACTCCTCGTCTAGGGGCGATGCGAGAACTTCCTCTCCTCGCATCTCAATGATTACAACCGGATCGACGAGGTAGATGGAGCCTCTCTCCTCTAGCCGGCTATAACCACGGCTCACCACACTCTCACCTAAAAGGGGGAGGTAGAAATCCCAAAACATGAGGAACGAACATGTCTTCTAGGCAGTGTCCATAACCGAGGACGCGGCTATAGCTATAGATCGAACAACTCTGCAGAGCGTGTACACCCGTACCCATCCCGAATGGTACCCGCCGGTGTACGGCCGACCGAGCCCATCCTACCGGCGAACTCTCGGTAGTTACGTACCCACCCCCGCATCCGGCCCTCAAAGCGGTCCTCTCCGCAAGGAAGACAAGACCGGAACCGTGAAATGCTCCCCGTGTGGCCACAAGGGAGACGCTCCGAGAGGGTGGTCTCACCTCCACCGCTCCCCCACGATACCCTCTATCCTTCCTAGGCAGGTATGGTTCCGCACTTGCCGAGCTCAACTCGGCCCTATCCCCACTCTCGGCGGGGTGGTGTGTACGATGTCCTATAAACAAGTTGATCCACTCGATTTCAGACCGGGGCGAGCTCATGTCCTCCAAACGCACGAAAAACCCCCAACACCTAGGCTCCGAAAACCGTAACAGGAGGGATGCACTGAGGAGTGCACCCCTATCCCCGATCCCAGATCGGTTGTTTCGAGCTCACCCCCGCCAAAGTACCCAAAACGCCTTCTCCCCGCCGGTTTTTACCCCACACACGCCAAGAACCACTATTCCCATCCCAACACATGCATCGCGAAGCTCGACGCACATTCACGCCCACATAAACATATATAGTAGTAGTAGGACAATCAAGGACGGGGTAAATAAAGAGGCGTGCAAGGTTCATCATCATGCATACATAAAGTAAAGCGCTAGCAATACTACTCAAGCAATGCCTAATGGGTAGTTCAGAATCGGTCGGGCGTGAACCTGGGGTCGGGTAGTCCTCCGCGGCGAAGTCGTCGGCGTAGTCGTACTCCCGACTCGCCTCTCCGGCTCCTCCCGCTCCTAGTAGCGCGAAAAAGAAAATAAACAGCGGCCCTATGGCAGCTTAAATCCAAATAAGAGCAATTAAGATCCAAAACGGGAACAAACAAGTATCCCAACCCGTGGTTTGAGTTTTTAGAAATTTCATCGGAAAAGGTTTCGTAATTTTCGGAGATAAAATGGATTTTCTAGGATTTTTAGAAGGGAAAAAGGATTTTTCTGGAATTTTTAAACAAAAGAAAACCCTCCTTTTTCGGCCGGCCGCACGGGATCCCCGGATCCCAGCTGCGGCCGGGGCTTCCCGTGGCCCGCCGTGCGGCTCGGCCCGGCCCGCCTCGGCCGCCCGCCCGCCGATCCGGGCGGCGGCCGGTGCGGGGGCCGCGGTGTGGCCCGTGTGTGGCCTTGGATTCGAGCGGCGGGCCGCACCGGATCCCGGGGATCTCTCTCGCGGCCACGCGTGCATGTGGGATTATCCGCGCCCGTGGGCTTTTCCCCCGCTCCGGTGACGATGGGGCCGCCGGCCCGGTGAAAAGGACGGCGGCGCGTCGGGTCTCGTCGGCGGTGGCGGCCTCGGCGCCCGGGTGGCCGGTGTGCAAGGTGCTCCGTGCGGGCTCCTCGGGTTGGGGGGTAGGAGACCGCTAGGGCGGCCGGGCACGGCCGTGCGCGGCGGTCGCCGCGTGGGTGCGGCGGCGGCGCGCGCGCGGCGGCGCGCGGGGGGGTCTTCCCCTCGTGCGGGCACCGGCGGTGGAGATGAGGTGATCGTGTACGGGGTGCGCTAGGGCGTCTAGGGCAAGCCCAGACGGGGCTTCGGCTCGAGCTCGCGACGGGTGTCGCGGCGGCGCCTACGGCGGCGCACCGGCTCGACGCCATGGGGCGGCGGCGAGCGAGGCGCCGGGCCGGGCCGGTGCGTCTTCGACCCGAGGTACGGCATGGTGCTAGGTAAACACCCACACGGCAAGCACGGGGGTTCCGCGACATGGCCACCCCGCACGACGGCGCGCGCGGCGAGCGCAAGGTTCGGTGGGCGCGGCGGGGGCTCAAGGAGAGGGCCAAGGCCCGGTTTTTGCCCAAACGGTTGCGACGCGCGCGTGCGGGGGTGCACGCGTGCGTGCTCCGTGGCGTACGCAGCGCGCGCGTGAGGGCGTGCCCGCGACGCGAACGCGTCGCGGCGCTCGACGCCGCGCGCGGCGGCGACGGACGACATGGGTGCTAGCGCAACGCAGAAAAACAGGACTAGGCGGCGGCGCGCGCTTGGTGATGGCGGCGGCACCGCAGAAGCCGACCCGCCCCCGGCACGATGGCCGGCCACCGGCGACGCGCGCGCGGCGGCGCGGGCACAAGACGTTCCTCCCCGCGCGAAGGCCGGGGGGCATCCACGAGCGACGGGAGGCGGGTGCCCTCACCCAGGTGGCCACGGGCCGAAGCGGAGTCGCGTCGGTGAAGGATGGTGGTGCAGAGACGAGGAGGGAGGCGGCGCTGGTAGAGGTGGCGGTGCGGTACGGCGGCGCGGCGTCGAGGAGGAAGAGGAAGCAGAGGACGTAGGCGTTCACGGCGGCTCCGGCTTCTCCTTCGCAGCAGCCTCCCGGTCGCGGGCACGGCTTCACGGTGGCGGCGCCGCTCCCGGCCTTCTTTCTCCTCCTCTTCTCCCTCTCTCCTCCGGCCGGCGGGTAGGTGGGTAGGGGATCGATTCCCCCCGGCGGCTAGGGTTTTGGGGGGTTCCGCATGCGGTGGCGGCGGTCTCTTATAGCGGTGGAGCGCGGGGGCACGTGGACGGCGCCGAGGCGACGGGAGGCCGCGGGGGCGCGCCGCGACGGCCGCCATGACCGCGCGCCCCGCCCCTTTCCCTTTCGACGCCGCAAAAGAGGAAAGGAGGAGGGTGACGACGCCGACGTCGCCATGACGCAAGGCGGGACCCACCCGGCGGCGACTCGGGCGCGGCGGGGGTAGGTGGACGGCCGCGGGCGCGGCCGGGCCGGGCCGCCACCGGGCCGAAACGGAACCGGGCCGGAAGTGAGGTTGGCGGCCCGCGTGCTATAGTGTAGTTTACCAATTTTCCTTAGGCCCCAAAAATAGATTCAAATTTGAATTCCAACTCAAATTTGAATTCACCCAAATAAAATCCAAATAAAATCCCAAAGAACTCCAAGTTTCTCACACTAACATTTCTCATATTTCCTAGGGATTTCATTTAGCTCAAAATAAATCTAGGAATTGAGGGAGCAGAAAGGAGGACATTCTTAAATAATTTGTTAATCACCCAAACAATTCATCGAAAATTTTAAGACCACAATTTTATTAATTAACATTCCTCAACAAATTTGAGGGATGTTACAGAACCCCCCCTCACAAGAATCTCGTCCTCGAGATTAAGAAGTTACCTCCGTTTCGAAGAGATGAGGGTATTTCTCCCTCAATGCTGACTCCTTCTCCCACGTGGCTTCGCGCTCGGAGTGATTACTCCGCAGCACCTTGCGAAGCGCGTGGTGGTGTTCCTTGTCGACTTCTCCGCCCGGTCCAGATCCGAACCGGTACTCCAAGTACTCCAGGGTTTCCTGGACGTCGAGCGCCTGAGTAGGCACTCTCTTCTCGACGACCACACACTTCCGAAGTTGGGAAACATGGAACACCGGTGAACTCCCGCAAGCTCCGGGAGGTAGCTCGAGTTTGTAAGCCACCTTTCCGACCTTACTCACAATAGGGTAGGGCCCAACGTACCTAGGGGACAGCTTCCCCCGATGTGGAACCTCTTCGTACCTCGGAGGGGTGACACCTTTAAGTAGACGTGATCCCCTACTTCAAACGAGACGTCCTTCCGTTTTGCGTCGGCATAGCTCTTCCGCCTCGCTCTCCGAGCTATCTTCGTGTTCTCCCGTACCTTGGTGACATTTTCCTCGGCCTCAACAATAGTGGCGGGACCGAAAAGGTTCGCTCCCCCACCTCGGACCACATCAACGGTGTCCGACACTTCCCGCCATACGGGGCTTCGAACGGAGCCATCTTCAAGCCGGCTCGGTAGCCGTTGTTGTAAGAGAACTCGCATATGACAAGCCTCTTTTCCCGTCCGATCCATAGGTCAACACACAAGCCCTCGCAAGTCTTCTAGTACCCGATTTACCCTCTCGGTCCGTCCGTCCGTCCGTGGGTGGAACGCCGTGCCGTAGTTCAGCTCGGGTGCCCATAGAAGCGTGTAAGCTCTTCCGAACTAAGCGGTGAACTCGGGGCCCCTCGGTCGACACAATGCTCCTCGGAGCCCCATGAAGCTTCGGGGATGTTGTCCACATACAGCCCGCAAATCGGCTCACGCCGTAGTTCGTCTTCACCGGCAAGAAATGGGCGACCTTGGTTAATCGATCAACTATCACCCAAATGGAGTCATTTCCTTCGCGTGCGTGGCAACCCCACAATGAAGTCCATACCGATATCATCCCATTTCCACGTGGGTATCTCGAGCGGTTGCAGCAGCCGGCACAGCCTCCGGTGTTCGGCCTTCACTCGCCGACACGTGTCACATCGAGCGACGTATTCAAGAATGTCTTCCCTCATCTTTTCCCACCAAAACCGTACCTTCGTGTCTTTGTACATCTTGGTACATCCGGGGTGGATCGAGTACCGAGAGTCGTGGGCCTCTTTAAGGATCGAGTCCCGAATCTCCTTGTTCCGAGGCACGCGAGATGCGGCCCTTCGGCCCACAGTTGTACCCCGTTCGTCGAGACGATAGTCACCGCTTTGCCATTCTCCATCGGGCGTTTTACCTCTTGGATCTCCGGACACTCCTTCGAGCTTGGCGGATCCGGTCTTCGAGTGTGTATTTTACCCGCAACTGGTTCAACTGCCCCTCCTCCACAATTTCTAAGCTCAGCTTTTCCAGCTCTTCATGCAAGGGGGTTCGTTCCTCTCGCACCATCAGATTGTTGCAGTAGTGCTTGCGGCTCAGAGCGTCGGCCACGACGTTCGCCTTACCGGGGTGGTAGTGAATGCTCGTGTCGTAGTCCTTGATCGGCTCTAGCCATCTCCTTTGCCTCGTGTTCAACTCCGACCGGGTGAAGATATACTTCGGACTCTTGTGATCCGTGTAGATGTCGCACTTGTTCCCCATCGATAGTGCCTCCATATCTTCAACGCATGGATGACATCGGCTAGCTCGAGGTCGTGTGTAGGGTAGTTCTCCTCATGCTTCCTAAGCTGTCGTGAAGCGTAGGCCACTACTTTGCCTCCTTGCATCAACACATAGCCAAGTCCTTGCCTCGACGCGTCGCAGTACACCACGAAATCCTTGCTTGCGTCGGGCAGGGTCAGGACCGGGGTAGTGGTGAGACGGGTTTTGAGCTCCTGGAAACTGGCCTCACACTTGTCCGACCACACATACGGCGTGTTGCTCTTCAACAGCTCTGTCATGGGCTTGGCGATCTTGGAGAAATTCTCGATGAATCGGCGGTAGTATCCGGCCAAACCGAGAAAGCTGCGGATCTCTGTCACGGACTTCGATGACTGCCACTTGGACACGGCCTCGATCTTGCTCGGATCTACTGCAACTCCTTTAGCTGATAACACATGACCCAGAAACGCGACTTCCTCCATCCAGAACTCACACTTGCCGAACTTGGCATACAACCGATGCCGTCTTTGTCGAGCTTCCCGCACGATCCTCGGGTGCTCCTCGTGCTCTTCTCCGTCGTCCGGAAGTAGACCAGAATATCGTCAATGAAGACGACGACACACTTGTCCAACTCATCCATGAAGACCTTGTTCATCATGTTCATGAAGTATGCCGGGGCATTGGTCAGGCCGAACGACACAACTGTGTACTCATACTGCCCATATCTGGTCACGAATGCCGTCTTGTGGATGTCCTCCGGGCGGATCTTCATCTGGTGATAACCCGACCGGAGATCAATCTTGCTGAAGTACTTGGCTTGCCTCAGCTGATCCATCAAATCATCAATTTCGGGCAAGGTGGGTACTTGTTCTTGATGGTCACCGTGTTCGTGGCGCGGTAGTCGACGCACGTACGTTGCGTCCCATCCTTCTTCGGCACGAATAATGCCGGTGACCCCCCGTGGTGAGGCACTTGGCCGAATGAACCCTTTCTCGAGTAGCGAGTCTAGCTCGCCTTCAACAGCTTCAGCTCAACCTCTCGCCATACGGTACGGACTCGGGCTACTCGGCGCCGTTCCCGCACCTGTGTTAATCACGAACTCCACATCACGATTAGGAGGCAACCCGGCAACTCCTCCGGAAACACGTCCTCATACTCACATACTACGGTACGTCCGATATGGCCTTCGTGTGAAGGCCGTATACGGCCGTATGTCTCGAGACTTCATTGGCTCGAAGGTCACCCTTGTCCCGTCGGGTGCGGTAGTGTCACCGACCTCGGTGAGGTGGAGATGACACCTTTGTGGGCGGTGATCCAATCCATTCCCGCATCACGTCGATACCATGAGATGGCAAAGCACGGTAAGATCCCCATAGAATGTGTGGCCTTGGATGACCACTTCCACTCCTTTGCACAAACAGGTGCATCGGATATCCCCGAGCGGAGAGCTCGTGATGATGGGCATCGTTCGGGTGGTTGTAGGGAGGGAAAGTTTACTCACGAACCGAGAGGTGATATAAGACCCGGTTGCACCGGTGTCAAAGAGAACCGAGCAGAAGTACCACAAACCAAAAACTTACCGATCACGACGTCGGGGGCATCGGCGCCCTCCTCCTCGGTGAGGTGGTTCGCCCTCCCACGGCCGGCGGCCGGGGGCGGTGCGGCTCGAGGAGGTCGGCCTCCCGGGAGCAGTGTGCCCGTGCGGGGGTAGCAGCCAGCCTTCTTGTCGGGGCACTCGAAGGACTTGTGGCCCGGCTTGCCACACGCGAGCGGTGACGGGGAAACCTCCGCGGCAGCCGCGCGGTGCTCGGTGGAGCACGGGTGTAGCCTCCCGTCCGCCGGGGATAGCCGGGGGTTCCTCCCTCCGGGGAACGGGCTACGTCCACTACCTCCGAAGCCGCGCCCGGCCGGTTGTGCCCCGGCGGTAGCTCCCCCTCGGCATGTTGCTCCGTCCGCTTCTCGGCTTCCGGAAGGATCGGTCGGCCGGTCCCGATCTCCCATCCTCTTCTTGCCCCTCATGCGTTCCTCGTGGCCCCTCCTCTCGTCCTCGACCGCGATGGCGCGGTTGACGAGATGGTGCGGGGACTTGTGCTCACTTGCCTTCGCCGCCCGGCGAAGGCCGTGGTGAAGGCCTCGCAGAACCGAATCGCTTCTTCGGTCGGTGTTGGTGTCGTCGGGGGCGTACCGCATCATCTTCATGAAGTGACGCTCGTACTCCTCGACCCTCATCGCACCCTGAGTCATGGTGCGGAACTCCTGCGCCTTCTGGACCAGCAGCTCGTCGGGAAGGTACTGCTCGCGGAACGCCTCGCAGAACTCCAGCCAGGTGATGAATGCTGGGTTCGGGTGGGTGGCAGTGTAGTTGTCCCACCACGCCTTGGCAGGACCCTCCAGCTGGTGCGCAGCGATAGCGACACACTCCTCGTCGGAGCAGACGGTGAGGTCGAGCTTGGTCTCGATCACCCTCAGCCAGTCGTCGGCCTCGAGTGGGTCATCCGAGTAGCTGAAGGTGGGGGCCTTCGTGCGGATGAACCTCTCGATCTTCCGCGTGAAGTCCTCGCCCCGCGGAGCGACGCGGTTCCCACCGTTGCCACATTGCTCCATGGCCTCCGCCATCCTCCGCATCGACCCGAGTCCGGAGTGCCATCACTTCCACCAAGTTAGGTGGGGGGTGGTGGTGGCCGCTCCGCTCGGGGCCGGCCTTGCGCGGCCGCTCCTTGTTCAACCTCGGGCCCTAGCCCCCAAGGCTCCTCCACGCAGGGGTGGACGGCCACGGCCACGGCCGCGTCCACGCCCCGCCCGGGCTTCTTCCTCGGCCACCGCCTCCTCGAGGCGAGCTATCGGCCCGGTTGGAGCGGCGGATCGACATCCTTCCGAAAACATAAGGGAAAAGAAAGGTGTTTACGCTCGTCACTCACCAACCCACACATGAGTCTTAAGCAATCAAGAAAATAGTTCTAAATATAACCTACACTCAAGTAGAAGATGCATTAAGACGCAAATAACATCATTAAGATCCAAGCACACGGCAAACATGATTATTACCCTCGCTCCCCCGAGGCCGACTCGGACCTTGGGGTAGCGACAACAAGTCAACGATCTAATACATCGGTACAATCTCAAAAGGGTAGTGTCTACATGGTGTGGCATGACTCTCTTCATGCACCGGAACATGCTCGCGGCCGCATGGAACCTCTCATGGAAACTACTAGCATAGAACACTACTCTAGGTCATGCCTCCGCTCGCCTCTCTACTCCGTGCGTGCCCGCCGGTACGTGACGGGGGTAGCGGTCCTCGGTGGGGTAGTCCGGCGGGAAGATCCGGACACCAAGGCGTGAGCCTCTCGAACCTCCTCGGCCTCGACGGGGTCGGCGGACGGCCATCGGGCACGGGTGGAGCTTGAGGCGAGACCGGTGCGGCTCGAAGGTCTCGGTGCGAATCTCCCGCCGAGACTCGGGGGGTAGCTCTCCGTTGAGCTCGAAGAGCTCGTCCACGCGAAGCGAGTCGGCGTCCCTCCCCAAGTCCTCCTCGGCCCCTCGCCTTGTCCCTCGGGTAGACGGACGTGCGTGTGAGCCACGCGATGTTGGCGACGTTGTCCGCTCGCTCTTCTCCAGGCTTCTCCACCTTGAGCCGCTCACACCCGAGCAGGTGAGCGCGCACCGTGAGCAGGTCGTCCTTGCGCTCGAGCTTGTCCTTCAGCCTGTTCGACTCGCCGCGCCACCGCGTAGGTCCTCCTTGGCGTGCAGCATCTCCTCCCGGGTGTCCACCCTCTCCCTCTCGGACCGCGAGCGAGACGCGGGTCGTGCGGTCGAGGCTCAACTCGAGCTGGCGAACACGGTGGCGTAGAGCGGTGTTCTCCCTCTCCCGCCTCGGCGCGGGGGGCCGGCATCGGAGCGCGTCGATGGTGGCGTCCCCGACCCGGCCGTAGAGGGTACGTGACTCGTCCGCCGCCGGCGCGCGTAATTGTCGAGGTCGACCAAGTAGCCGGCGGTCTCCACCAAGGTCTCATCGGTCTCGCGGAAGGGGAGCGCGTCGACGTCGTCATGGATCCCCTCGTACGAAGGAACTCCGTCCACGAGCGGTGCGAGGCGCCGTAGTCCCGGGCGCGCCCGAAGAGTCCCGGTCTCGAAGGAGGCGCGCATCGTGCGAGTAGGCAGCCCGGGGCCCGGCGGCGGCGACGTCGAGCGCGGTCGCGACGGGTGAGTGCAAGAGAGCCGCGCGGACCTCTCCCTTAAACCCGGGAGACTCGGGTGAGGGAGCACAGCGACCGTGCAGAGCACCATCCGCCCAGTCACGGCGGGTACGTACTCGGCGCGGTACGTGACGTAGGTCGAAGGGACTCCAAGCCTGAGAAGGGCCCTCTCCATCCAGTGGCAGATCGCCCCGCAGGTCTCGGGGGTGATCTCCGCGACCTGGTGCTCCATCTCCGTGAAACGCAAGAAATTTCGTCGGCCGCGGTGAGTAAGAAATTTTCAAAGAGGGAACGAGTTTTATAACATAGCTCAAGGGTATAACTATAAAGGTAGAGCGTATAGAGTCCTATCTCTATCGACCTTTCCTAGGGATACGTGCTACGGTCAAGCATGGCTCGGTACCACCGTAAAACCCCGGGATTTTCATAGAAAACCCGAATCCTCGTACCATCGCGATAGTCCCCCGGATCGGTGGCTATCGCGTACGTAACGTCTCGCGGAATGATACGTAAAGTCATACATCGCATCACATAAAGTTAATAGTACAATAATTTATTACATGTCCATTATGGAGTACATCAGGACAAGCCTCTTGGCCGAATCGTAGTGAAAATTCTACGCAACGGTAGCTATCTTCTCGAAGGGTCTCCATCTTTATTCTTCCCGCCACGGAGGCAACTCGAGCGAAACGACGTATCCCTCGGCCGTACCATCCGTCGGCGTTGCGGTCGAAGTCGGACTCGTACCCCCGCACACCCAAAGTCTATCCCCAAGGAGCGGGATAGGTCCACGTCACCAACCGTATGCAGCTTTAAGTCGCCTAACATCTAAAGGGAAAAGACAAGAGACAAGGATTCTACTGTGGTTTCCTAGCAAAGACGGCAGATAGTATAAACAAGGTATCTCCATCAATATCCCAAAACCCAAGTCTCTCAACACAACCCGGATCCAACTGGTCACCCAGAAGACCCGTCACCAGCTCCTACTCCTGTCTAGGGGCGATGCGAGAACTTCCTCTCCTCGCATCTCAATGATTACAACCGGATCGACGAGGTAGATGGAGCCTCTCTCCTCTAGCCGGCTATAACCACGGCTCACCACACTCTCACCTAAAAGGGGGAGGTAGAAATCCCAAAACATGAGGAACGAACATGTCTTCTAGGCAGTGTCCATAACCGAGGACGCGGCTATAGCTATAGATCGAACAACTGCGCGAGCGTGTACACCCGTACCCATCCGGAATGGTACCGGCCGGTGTACGGCCGACCGAGCCCATCCTACCGGCGAACTCTCGGTAGTTACGTACCCACCCTGCATCCGGCCCTCAAAGCGGTCCTCTCCGCGCGTGAAGACAAAGACCGAAGTGTGAAATGCTCCCGTGTGGCCACACGGGAGACGCTCTGAGAGGGTGGTCTCACCTCCACCGCTCCCCCATAGATACCCTCTATCCTTCCTAGGCAGGTATGGTTCCGCACTTGCCGAGCTCAACTCGGCCCTATCCCCACTCTCGGCGGGGTGGTGTGTACGATGTCCTATAAACAAGTTGATCCACTCGATTTCAGACCGGGGCGAGCTCATGTCCTCCAAACGCACGAAAAACCCCAACACCTAGGCTCCGAAAACCGTAACAGGAGGGATGCACTGAGGAGTGCACCCCTATCCCCGATCCCAGATCGGTTGTTTCGAGCTCACCCCCGCCAAAGTACCCAAAACGCCTTCTCCTCGCCGGTTTTTACCCCACACACGCCAAGAACCACTATTCCCATCCCAACACATGCATCGCGAAGCTCGGCGCACATACACGCCCACATAAACATATATAGTAGTAGTAGGACAATCAAGGACAGGGTAAATAAAGAGGCAGTGCAAGGTTCATCATCATGCATACATAAAGTAAAGCGCTAGCAATACTACTCAGCAATGCCTAATGGGTAGTTCAGAATCGGTCGGGCGTGAACCTGGGGTCGGGTAGTCCTCCGCGGCGAAGTCGTCGGCGTAGTCGTACTCCCGACTCGGCTCTCTCGGCTCCTCCTTGCTCCTAGTAGCGCGAAAAAGAAAATAAACGGCGGCCCTATGGCAGCTTAAATCCAAATAAGAGCAATTAAGATCCAAAACGGGAACAAACGGTATCCCAACCCGTGGTTTGAGCTTTTAGAAATTTAGCGGAAAAGGTTTCGTAATTTTCGGAGATAAGATGGATTTTCTAGGATTTTTAGAAGGGAAAAGGATTTTTTCGGGAATTTTTAAACAAAAGAAAACCCTCCTTTTTCGGCCGGCCGCACGGGATCCCCGGATCCCCCGCCGCGGCCGGGGGCTTCCCGTGGCCCGCCGTGCGGCTCGGCCGCCTCGGCCGCCCGCGGCCGTCCGGCGGCGGCCCGGTGCGGCGGGGCGCGGTGTGGCCCGCCGTGTGGCCTTGGATTACGAGCGGCGGGCCGCACCGGATCTCGGGGGATCTCTCTCGCGGCCACGCGCGCATGTGGGCTTATCCGCGCCCGGGGGCTTTTCCCCCGCTCCGGGAGACGACGGGGCCGGCGGCTCGGTGAAAAGGACGGCGCGCGCGTCGGGTCTCGTCGGCGGTGGCGGCCTCGGCGCCCGGGTGGCCGGTGTGCAAGGTGCTCTGTGCGGGCTCCTCGGGTTGGGGGGTAGGAGACCGCTAGGGCGGCCGGGGTACGGCCGTGCGCGGCGGCCGCCGGCGTGGGTGCGGCGGCGGCGCGCGCGCGGCGGCGTGCGGGGGTCTTCCCTCGTGCGGGCACGGCGGTGGAGATGAGGTGAGCGTGTACGGGGTGCGCTAGGGCGTCTAGGGGCAAGCCTAGCCGGGGCTTCGGCTCGAGCTCGCGACGGGTGTCGCGGCGGCGCTACGGCGGCGCACGGCTCGACGCCATGGGCGGCGGCGAGCGAGGCGGCCGGGTCGGGCCGGTGCGTCTTCGACCCGAGGTACCGCACGGTGCTAGGTAAACACCTACACGGCAAGCACGGGGGTTCCGCGACGTGGCCACCCCGGCACGACGGCGGCGCGGAGAGCGCAAGGTTCGGTGGCCGCGGCGGGGGCTCAAGGAGAGGGCCAAGGCCCGGTTTTTGCCCAAACGGTTGCGATGCGCGTGTGCGGGGGTGCACGCGTGCGTGCTCCGTGGCGTACGCGAGCGCGCGTGTGAGGGTGTGCCCGCGACGCGAACGCGCGTCGCGGCGCTCGACACGGCGCGGCGGCGACGCGGACGACATGGGTGCTAGCGCAGAGAAAAACGAGGACTAGGCGGCGGCGCGCGCTTGGCGACGGCGGCGGCACTGCAAAACCGACCCGCGCGGCACGATGGCCGGCTTCACCGGCGACGGCGCGGCGGCGCGGGGCACGCACGTTCCTCCCCGGTGCGAAGGCGGGGGCATCCACGAGCGACGGGAGGCGGGTGCCCTCACCTAGGTGGCCACGGGCGAAGCGAGTCGCGTCGGTGAAGGATGGTGGTGCGGAGACGAGGAGGGAGGCGGCGCGGTAGAGGTGGCGGTGCGATACGGCGACGCGGCGTCGAGGAGGAAGAGGAAGCAGAGGACGTAGGCGTTCACGGTGGCTCCGGCTTCTCCTTCGCGAGGGCGAGCTCCGGCGTCGCGGGTACGGCTCCGCGGTGGCGGCGCCGCTCCCAGCTTCTTCTCCTCCTCTTCTCCCTTCTCTCCTCCGGCTGCGGGTAGGTGGGTAGGGGATCGATTCCCCCGGCGGCTAGGGTTTTGGGGGGGTTCCGGATGCGGCGGCGGCGGTCTCTTATAGCGGTGGAGCGCGGGGGGCACGTGGACGGCGGCGAGGCGACGGGAGGCCGCGGGGGCGCGTCGCGACGGCGCCATGACCGGCGCGCCCCGCCCCTTTCCCTTTCGACGCCAGCAAAAGAGGAAAGGAGGAGGGTGACGACGCTGACGTCGTCATGACGCAAGGGGGGACCCACCTGGCAGCGACTCAGGCGCGGCGGGGTAGGTGGACAGCGCGGGCGCGGCTGGCTGGGCCGCCACTGGGCTGAAAACGGAGCTGGGCCAGAAGTGAGGTTGGCGGCCCGCGTGCTATAGTGTAGTTTACCAATTTTCCTTAGGCCCCAAAAATAGATTCAAATTTGAATTCCAACTCAAATTTGAATTCACCCAAATAAAATCCAAATAAAATCCCAAAGAACTCCAAGTTTCTCACACTAACATTTCTCATATTTCCTAGGGATTTCATTTAGCTCAAAATAAATCTAGGAATTGAGGGAGCGGAAAGGAGGACATTCTTAAATAATTTGTTAATCACCCAAACAATTCATCGAAAATTTTAAGACCACAATTTTATTAATTAACATTCCTCAACAAATTTGAGGGATGTTACAGGAGCACTACGACGAAGGCGTCTCGGAAGACGACGCAGACGAGTTGATATCGACACCCTCGAAGAAGCTCGGCCGCGCCGCCCTCGTCCAATCGGCCAAGGTACCCGGAGGGTGTCCGACGCTACCACGATCTCAACGTCAAGGAACGCTCCTTCAACGTTGGAGATCTTGTCCTCCGCCGTATTCGGAACACGGAAGGACTCCACAAGCTCGGCTCCCCACGGGAAGGCCCCTTCACCGTGGCTAAGGTGACCGGCCGGGCTCCTACCGCCTCCAAACACTTGAAGGCGAAGATGTCAACAACTCGTGGAACGTCGACCAACTCTGTCGATTCTACGCCTAGTCTACACGACTACTCCGGGGTTCAAGTCTACACAACTACGACAACACCCCTTGCCGCAAGCGACCCTCCGGGTTACGGCTCCAAGTCTCGGACTACTCTCCTCCGAGTCCGGCCGCGCGGCTACCTACGGACCACAGGGGCGCGACGAGCGTCAAGGACTCTAGCAGCGGTCTATCAAGAGACCACACTCCAAGATCCGGCTGCGCGGCTACCTACGGATGCGATCCGGCCCTAGACGGCTACCTATGGATCACCGGCTACAAGCGGCTACCCGCTCCAACGCCACTTGGGCGTAAGCGGCCTCCGGTCCGTGCTACTACTTGTAACTACGGCCCCGGCCACCCGAGTGTACTTCTTCGGCAATAAAGCTTGATTGTTCATCAACTTGTTTACTATTCTGCTCCCTGCGACGGGACTACTAAAGCCGAGTACTACTACTCGCACCTACTCCACGATGGGCGCTCCGCACTCTGAGATCGCGGTTACGAGTACTCATTGCTGGAACACTTCATTTCATTGATACATGAATAATTCATTACAAGTGTTTTTGTACAACTGTGGCTACTAGCTACCTACGCAGGGCTACTGGAGGTTCAGCTTTTCGGCTACCTGCTCCGCGATGGGAGCCATCTGCTCCAACAGCTCTGCGTACTGCTCATCCGAGCAGTTGGCGGCTACCCCGCCGGCGACCACCTCCACTGGAGCCTTCGGGAAGTACGACTTCATGAAGGCCAGTACTTGCTTCGGGATCGACTTGGCCATGTGCTTGACGTAGGCGGCCAGCCGGCTTGGCGCTTCACGAAGTCGATCCGCCAAAGGAGCGATCTTGGGGCCGCCCGGGTGCGGCACCAGGAGCCTCGCAATCGGGAGAGCGGCCTCTCCAAGGTCCTTCGGTGGGCCCGAGTGCCTCGCAATCTTCATTCAACTTCGCAAAGATTTGTAGCAGTTGACGAGATCTCGGTCGAGAGGCAATCCGCGGCTCCATGTGCTTCTCGCATTCGAAGGCGAGCTTCTTGTAGTCGAGCTCAAGTACACGGCGGGCTTCCGGCTCCGGTAGAAGAGGTTCTTCATGCTGACCTCCGAGGCCTTCAGCTGCTCCACCTGGCCTTCGAGTTCTGCAACATGGAAACACAACAACGGGTCAGAGGCTTGACGACTTCCAACAAGTACCCGACAAGTCGAGGGACATACCCTTATTCTTGTTGCGGAGGCCTTTGTTCTTCCGCACCAACTCGTCGCCCTTCGCCTGCAAGTCCATGACGTCGTTGTGGTACTTGGCGAAGGCGGCATCGAGCTTCGACTGCATTGCGGCTGCGTGCTTCCGCGACTTCACGAGCTGCTCCTCCAGGGCCTCGGCCCGGAGCACGGTGTCGCCGTAGCCTTGCAGCATATTCGACTTCTCGCGGGATCGCTCCGCGACGTCCTGCACAAGACAAGCTCAAGTCAAGAAAGAGTACTCAACGCAAAGGATTAACTACTCGGGGGGCTTCGGCTACGTACCTTCATCCTTTGTTCGGCCCGCCGGATCGCCTCCGGTCTTGGGCCACCGTTGCCGGCTCGACGAGATCGTCGGCCAGCAGTTCAATCCCGCCACGGCTACTCGACGTAGCCTCCGTCATAGGCGCTGAGCGGATAGGCTCCGCGTCTTGGATCTCGGGGGATCGGATCGCCACCTCCAGGGCAACCCCTGGCGACGTGGTAGCCGCCTCCCCCTCGGCGGACTTCTCGACGACTTCCCCCACGGGCTCGGGGGCTCCTTCCGCGGCCTCCGGGGCCTCTGGTGCCAACTCCTGCATGGGCACCCCTGCAGGGATGTCACCTCCTTCAGCGCCTGTCAACAAGGAACACGCGCATCAGTGCCTGCGACTACTCGTCCTGGAGTTCTACAGCTTCAAGAGGGGCACTCACCTTCGACTACGACCGCCTCCGGCAGCGGTGCTTCGGCGGCGCGGGGGCTCGGTCGCGGCTTGAGCCGGGAGCGGCCTCCTCGACCGGCGGCGCGGTTTCCTCCGCCTCCGCTGTCGAGGGCTCTTCCCCGTCCCGGCTCGGATCCGTGGATTTTACGCAAGTATCCACGAGAGGGTCGTCGAACAAATCGACTACCGCAACGAGTACTACTCATGAGGATGTGGTACTTACAAGTTCGCCGGACGATAGTCACGGCCGGAGCACCGAGGATGCTGGCAATGTCAACCAGTCCACCCTCGGCGGGCGTCTCTTCCTCCGCCTCTTCGACTACCGCCTCCTCCACGGTGGCGGCGGCCGCGCGACGTCTCCTGCGTCCCTGCGGCTTCCATCTCTCCAACGGCGGCGGCCGCGGGTACTCTGCTCTCCTCTGGAGCAGGGGGCTGGCGCTCCAGCTGCGCCAGGAGTTCTTCGACAGTGGGGGCTGGACTTCGGTTTCCAGCCGGTTCCCCCACCGGGTCCCACACGCCTTCGTCGCCCTCTTCGACGGGCTCCGTTGGTGGCACCTCCTGTACACAAAGGATGACTACTCGTCAGCATCGTACTCGAACACCGGGTACTCGACTACTCTGCTCAAGATGATGTACCTCCGGAGGAGTGGTCTCTGAGACCTTCATCTTCTTCGCCACCCGCTTCTTGGCGGGGTTGCGCGGCTTCCTTGGCGGCGCAGCAAGGCTAGCCTCCGGTGCCAGCCGGGAGGGTCTTGAACAAGTGGCACATGAGGCAAGCCGGACGGCTAAACCTCGACCGCAACGCGGAAGCGGTCTCCCAGCCGTGTCTTCGTCTTCTTCGTCGTCATCGGAGGTATCCTCCACGATGACGGTGTCGTCGCCTTCACCGACTTCGCGGCGCTCCTTCACCTTCCCCACCGCCGAGATCCGGATTCCGCTCGGTGGCGGCCGCGGCTCGGAGACGAACCGCTTCACATCATCCTGCGCAAAGACACAAGGCGTCAGCAACTTCACTACGAGTACTCACTACTCGACGAGGGGGGTACGACTACTCACCTCGTTGGGCGGGCGCGCGGCGGAGTACTCCTCGACCGGACACGCCGTGTACGGCGGCATGTCCTTGAAGATCCTCGACAACCTTTCGACGATGTCGTTGTCGTCCAGCTCGCCCCCCGGCATCCGCGACGTGTCGTCGTCGCCGGTGTACTCGAAGCCCATCGTATCCCGCGCCATCAGCGGCTGGATCCTGCGCTTCATGAAACTGAAGGCCACGTGCTCGGCCCTCAGTCCCGCATCCTTGAGAGTCTTGATGCGTGCTAGCAGCTCGGGGAGCTGGATCCCCTCTTGCATGGTGGGCTCCGTGTTCCACCAATCTTGGTGCTGGGCGCCGTCCGCTTGGCTTCGGCGGTTCGGGATGGTGGTTCGTGATGTAGAACCATCTCGTCTTCCGGTCGGTGTTGGAGTCCACGAGCTTGTACGCCGAGTGCGCTCCGCGGCGTCCTCCCTCGGCCCGGATTCCGGCCCCTCCGACTACTCTAGGGTTGGAGGCGCGGGGCCGCGGCTTGACGCGAGAAGAACTTCCGGAAGAGCACCCGGTGCGGCTTGATTCCCGGGAAGGCTTCGGCGAAGTGGACGAAGACGGATGTATGGAAGATGCCGTTGGGGTTCGGATTGAGGTACTCGATGCCGTAGTACCGAGCGAGCCCCTTGAAGAAGTCGCTTCGTCGGGAGCGCAAGCCCGCGCTCCACGAAGCGCGAGAACATCGGGATCTCGTCTTTGGCTTTCTCCATCGGATAGGGATCTCCGCGGCGGATCTCCACATGTCGATTTCCTTCTCCCCGATGAACCCGCTCGTTCAACGGGGGTCGGCGGGTCCTCTGTCTTGACCTTCGATTTCTTCCACTCGCGGCTTGGATCGGCGCGCGGTGGAGACGAGAGGCGGCGCCGCACTAGTGCCGGCCGCGGCGGCCTCGCACGGCTCCTTTTCTTCCCGCCGGTCTTCGACGTCTTCGACGGTGACGGCTTCATTCTCCAAGTACAAGGAGTTTTCACTCGCATCCGCTCGGGGGCTACCCTAAAGGCTTCGGGTGGCGATGCGCTCGGATCTACTACGGTGGCGTAGGCGCCGGAGTGGATCTACTTCAGATTCAAATGGAAATGACCTGCGGCTCACTTGGGTGAAAAACCCTAAGGGTTTTGGCTCTTATTTATAAGCCAAATCGCCTCCGTAACGGGCGGCTGGATAAGTCCACGAGCGGCTGACTCAGCGGCTGCGCGTGACTCTTCGTATTCTACTAGTCGACGCGCCTCACCTCGGGGGCTCGGCTACTTCTACTCGACTACCTGGGACGCGGCTAGTCTCAAGAGCATCTCAGGACACATTCTCCAAGAAGACCCTTCAATTCGAGAGGAAGTACTCGACTCAAGGCTCGGGGGCTCCGTGCCACGTGTCCTTCGGTTTTTCCTCTCCGGATTTTTCGGGATTATCTTGTCAAGATTTCAGATGGACCCTAAGCCAGAGCCCGCGGCTCGAGGCTCGGGGGCTACTCCATGTGGAGTGCGGTTCTGCAAACCGCGCCTCCATAACGGCTCCGGCTTCAAGACAAGACTGGCATTTTTTGAAGACCTTCGAAGGCAGATTTCAAGGACGCTTGGGACTACTCGAGAAGACTTCAAGATTGCTCAAACATCAGCTGGAGTACATTCCAGCCTCGGGATGCTTCGACTACTCTTGAGGACTTTTGACTTGTAGCGATCAAGGACGCTTGAGGACTACTCGTTAAGGCCGTCAAGACTACTTGAAGCTATCCTTCTCGACTACAAAGTACTCGGGGGCTTGTCGTATGGACCTCCCTGGGCCCACTACCTCGGTGGGTACCAGGACCGACTACTCGGTGGGCCCCTGGGACTACCCGGCTTGCGCTACACGGCATCTGAAGGCGTGGAGCACAAGGACTACACAGGAGTAGTACTCGGTTAGGAAGCTGTGCATGTTCCGCGCTGTACAGAGGACTCCTAGACGTACTCGACTAGTACTCTCTTCCTACTCCGACTTGTAACCCTGCCTCCCGGACTATATAAGGCGAGGCAGGGACCGATCCCATCATCCAATCTCATCTCATACAACTCACGGCGCATCATTGCACCATCGTGTAATCGTGCCCTATCAATCCGAGCTACGCGGCATACGGGACGTAGGGTATTACGCACCTCGCGGCCCGAACCTCGTCTAAATTGTGTGCCACGTATCTCTTCCTTCGAGTTACCGATCTCGGCGAGTCACATTCATCTACTTCGGGTACTCCCCGTAGTAGGTTGCGGTCTAAAACACCGACACGTACGATGATCATGATAGAGCGGTCAAGCTCTTACACTCTTTGGATCGTACGATTTGGGGCGAAAAGTTCGAGGCCATTGTGGAGTCACGAAGTATGACACTCGACGGTGAATGAAGCTGTTCTCGAAGCTCAAGTCGGGCCGAGGTGGATAGGGGCATGATTTGCGCCAAGCTCGAGGGTCCGACTGATTCCCATAGTCTTGCCCTTGTTGGTGGTTCGAAAGGAAAGGCTAACACTAACCCATCCACCAGGATGTTCTCTTTTTCCTCTTTGATGTCTATGCCAGATGAGGAGAAGCTGATGTTGAGGGGGAGGTAGCATCGAGGCGAGAACCTCCCCGGTGAGTACAAGTGGATCACCCAGCTTAAAGGATCATCGACGACATGAATGAACGCACTACACGGTCGAGGGTTCGAAACAATTCTCATTTCACTCATGCTGCATTTGTTGCCACCTTTGAGCCCAAAGACATTGGACACGCACTATCTGATCACAATTGGGTTAATTCGATGCATGAGGAGTTGGAGAACTTTGAGAGGAATCAGGTTTGGGAATTGGTTGATCCTCCCCCAGGGTGCAGGCCAATTGGTACAAAGTGTGTGTGGAAGAACAAAGAGGGAGAGAAAGGTGAACTGGTGAGGAACAAGTCAAGTCTTGCTGCTCAGGGGTTCAGTCAGAAGGAGGGGATCGACTACGAGGAGACCTTTGCTCCCGTAGCCCGTTTGGAGGCGATAAGGATCCTTCTAGCCTTTTCCGTGGCTAAAGGGTTCAAGTTGCACTAAATGGATGTGAAGAGTGCCTTTCTGAATGGTGTGTTGGAGGAAGAAGTGTATGTGAGGCAGCCTCCAAGGTTTGAGAGTGAGAAGTACCCCCACCGGGTGTACAATTTGAGGAAGGCGTTGTATGGGTTGAAGCAGGCGCCTAGAGCTTGGTATGGCAGGTTGAGGGGGTTCTTGTTTGAGAGAGGTTTTGAGATGGGGAAGGTCGATCAGACCTTGTTTATGCCGAGGCGGGCGAGGAGATATCCCGATTGTGCGGGTGTAGGTGGATGATATTGTCTTTGGTGGCTCGTCTAACTCTCTTGTTGCAAGGTTTGCGGATGATATGAGCATGATGGGTGAGTTGCGGTTCTTCCTCGGGCTACTAATCAAGCAATCAAAGGAAAAAACATTCGTGCACCGAGGCTAAGTACACCAAGGACATTGTGCGGAAGTTCAAGATGGAGGATTCCAAGGCCATGACGACGCCGATGAGTACGACTACAGCTCTTGATGCGGACGAGGAAGGTGAACACGTGGACCGGAAGGAGTACGGAGCATGACCGAGTCACTCCTCTACTTGACGGCGACGAGGCCGGACATACAGTTCTCGGTGTGTCTATGCGCTCGTTTTCAAGCGTCTCCGAGGACTTCGCATCGGCAAGCGGTGAAGCGAATTTTCAAGTACTTGCGTCACACTCCCAACTTCGGCCTTTGGTACTCCGCGTCCTCTTCTTTGGCGCTTCATGGTTTTTCAGACGCGGATTTTGCCGGTGTCGGTTGGATAGGAAGTCCACTTTTGGGACTTGCCGGTTTTGGGTTCCTCTTTGGTCTCTTGGTCTTCCCGCAAGCGGTCGAGTGTTGCTCAATCCACGACCGAGGCCGAGTATGTTGCCGCTTCTAGTTGTTGCTCTCGGCTCCTTTTGGATCACCTACACCATGAGTGACTTTGGTGAGGAGTATACCCATGTACCACTTCAATGTGATAGCACCGGTGCCATAAGCGTTGCAAAGAACCCGGTGCTCCATTCCAAAACCAAGCACATATAATGAGTACCTTTTCTGAAAGACAACGTAGAGAAAGGGAAGATAGCTTTGATCCATGTACCCACACATGACCAACTAGCCGATATTTTCACCAAACCCCTAGATCAAGCAACTTTCACTCGTTTGCGGGGGGAACTTGGTGTGTGTTTGATTTCTTGAGTTGGGTGTGTGGCAGCTCTCTTTGTAGCATATGTATAACTTTCCTTTGTGCATTTCTTGCATTTGGCATGGCATATGTAACATGATGTATAGGCATCCTTGTATCTTAGATTGCATGCATTTTGTATCATATGCATTGGTTAGGAAAAGCTTCTCTCATATACATTGTTCACCATGGAATGAGATATATGTCTTTGTGAGCTTGTTTGGTATGCTATGGTTAGTTTGGCTTAGCTCTTGATGATCTTGATGAATAATCCATGGTTGATAGCTATGTTGAAAATGTCACATGCATGCTCTCTCATGTGTAAATGCCTTTATATGATCTTGACATGTTTTAGTGGCTTTGCTATGCTCAATTTGTGGTTGGATAGCTAGTTTATTGATCATATGGGGCCAAAGGCTCATTTGCCATCATGAATGTTTAGCCCTCTTGCTTCATCTTGTGGAGGGGCATAAGTTCCTTTTTGTCGCAAAAACATTTCATGTACCAATTATGAATCTGAAAATGAAATGAAAAATTCTTGGAAATGTGCTCCCATGTCATATGTGCTGAATTTAATTTGCTTTGGGTGCTAAACCGTTGCATGATGCCTACCAATGAGTAGTCTCATACATAGAAGTAGGCACATGGCTCGGTGGCTTTGACATGACATGAGGTGCTTGTGGGTGTTTGTGATGGTCTTATGATTAGAATGGCTGTCCTAGCATGAAGTTTGTGTGGCTTTGCCATTTTGATATGCTTTGATCATGTTTAGGGCTTTGCTCATGAGAGACAAGTTTTTCGCAAAATTGCCCAAATCCATCTTAGCTTCGTCCAATGGTTGTGAAACTTGGTGATCATGTAGTTGAGATCGATACGAAGCCGTAGAGTATCTAACTTGCTCATTTGGACATGTGTAGCATTCTTTGTTGAATTTTGTCTATTTGAGAAGCTCTAGGTTGAAAGTTTTGCATTTTTGGCTTGATTCATGCATTGCCAACAAGGGGGAGAAGTTTGAGCTTGAAATGGCTTGCTGGACGCATTTAGAAGGTTTTCAGGTGGTTTCGAGCCATTTCTGGGCTCTGTTGTGCACCGGTCTGACCGGTCGAGGTCACCGGTCTGACCGGTGTGAGTGCTGATCCTGTGCACATCTTAGGCACCGGTCTGACCGGTGGTGATGACCGGTCTGACCGGTGTGAGCTGAAGTTGCTGCAGCTGCCCTGTTTTCAGCTGGTTTGCATGCATTCATCCAGGGGGGAGGTGCATTGGTTCAGGGGGAGCTTGCATGTGTGCAGGGGGAGCTCTTTGTGGTTGTTCGAGCTTTGTTTCGGTGGTTTGTGCTCTTTGCTTGAGCTTTGTTGTGTCTCGGATGTGTCGAGCCGTTGCCCTTGCCTAAGGGGTCCGAGACTTGTCTTCTTCAAGTGATCTTGCTCTTTGCCTTTGTTTGGCTTTCGATCTTGTTGGAGTTTCTTTTTGTTCGTTTCTTTTCTTTTTCTTTTCTCTCTTGCTACTTTCATGTGGGTGTTGTCAATGCACTCATCAAGGGGGAGATTGAGGACCATGTGTGGTTCGAGGACCGGTGGATGGTCGCTTCCTTGTGTGATGAGTGATTGACAACGTTGTGTGGACTGATTCTTGTCTAAGTATGGCAGGTGTAGGTTGCGGCTTGACTGGTGTTGGTGCAGGTGAAGAACAAGCGCGATAGCGGTGAGGCCTCCGGGTGTGGAGAAGACAAGTAGGCTTTGTTCGAGGGACCCGGTGGCCGGCGGGGGTCAAGTGCGGGCCGCATGGTGGCATGAACAAGCAAAATGAAGTCGTGGACGGTTTCTTGGTTGAGCCTCAAAACCAAGGTCGAGCCGGGACTACGTGGGAGCCGAGTCATGACCGGAGATTGGCGGAGGCTACACCAAGTTCACGGGGTTTCCGGTGGTTCACCGGAAAACCACCGGGTTCCTTGGTTGATCCACAAAGCCAAGACCGAGAACCGAAGACGATCTTTGCGGCGGTGCGGAGCCGGTCGGACCGGTGGGTCCGGCCGGTCCGGACCGGTGGGTACCGGTCTAACCGATGAGTAGCACCGGTCCGACCGGTGTGCGACGATGCGGTTCGGAATCTTCGAAGCGGAGGACACGCGTCGGGATCGCAAGGCTTGCGTCGAGGCTAAGCAGGTTGCGGTCACCAGGCATCCGTCCGATGGAGAAAGCTTCAAGTCTTCCAAAACCGCCCTTGAGGGGCTTGTATCCCCAGTTGTTAGAGAATGGTATTTTAGACTTTCGGTTGCCTCCATATAACCCAAGAGGTGAGAGGATGGCAGCCAACTCTTGGAACCCTAGCTCATTTGTTTTCCTATTTTCCTTCCTTTTTTCCTTAGTATTTCCATAGGACTAGCTTGAGAGCTTCATGGTGAGATCTTGTGAGAGGGTTGAATGATCGGGCGGCAAGCTAGACCTTGTATGAACCTTTGTTGCATGTATAGATGATTCGGCGTGGTTCCTCAAGGTTCGGAAGTGTTGTTCCCGGTTGTTCTTGGTGGTGATTTTCGAAGCCCTCTCTTGGTGATTTCTTTGGGTTGTTTCCGGGACCTTTCTCTTGGGGATTTGATGGGGAAAATTTGTGGGAACCCTTCGTGGTTCCTTGGGCTGTGATTCCCTTCCCAAATCCGTGAGTAAAGGGGCTCGATTTTGGGGTTTTACGGGTTTTAGGGTTCGTGGTGCTCTTAGCGGGATTTCTTCGATTCCTCCTTTTTGGACGAGTTTTGGTGGGATTAAACTTGGCTATGGACTCCTCATGAGGTGTTCCTAATATCCCCAAAGTCTTGTTTAAGTCCGTGGTGCGATTAGAGAGATCGAGGTTTGGATTTGGGGGAGTTGACCCGCGGGTGCTGTTCATCCCGAGCTGCCCAGGCTACACCGGTCTGACCGGTGCTCTTGACCGGTCTGACCGGTGCAACCCTCGGTGGATTTTTGCTCGGGTGAACGTCCGGGTGTGTTCGTTGTTGTCTGTGTTGCTCTTGTTTCGAGTCCGGGTCGGTTTGGTGGTCGGTTGGCTTGTTTGGTGCTTTGGGGGCTTTCGGGGCTGTGGACCGGCCCGACCGGTGTGTCTCACCGGTCGACCGGTGTGGAGCCACTTAGTGAAAGTTGCTCAGTTTCACCAGCAGGGACCGGTCTGACCTGTGGTGCTCACCGGTTTGACCGGTGTTGGCTGTAGACTCGAGGTTTGGTGTTCCGCTGCGTTCTCGGGTCGGAAGGTTGTGTGTTGGTTCCTAGGTCCAGTGGCACTCCAGTGGCTACGTGGGCTTGGCCAACTTGGGTAGTGAGTCGGAGACGTGTGTTGGAAGCCGTGCTCATCTTGTTGGAGTTTCCATCTCCTTCGAGAATAATTTTTATCGGCTCCCATTCACTCCTCCCCTCTCTGGTTCGCCGTATCGGTCCTTCACACTGGTCAGACCGGTGCTCCTCACCGGTCAAACCGATATGCACCGGTCAGACTGGTCAGACCCACTGGTCAGACCGATCATGAGCTGCTGCACCTTCGTCTTCGGTTCTTCGGTCTTGGCTTTGTGGATCAACCAAGGTACCCAATGGTTTTATGATAAACCACCGGAAACCCCACGAACTCGGTGTGACCGGTGACTCGGCTCCCAGGTAGTCCCGGCACGACCTTGGTTTTGAGGCTCAACCAATAAACCGTTCATGGCTTCATCTTGTCGTTCTTGCCACCATGCGGCCCGCACTTAACCCCGCAGGCCACCGGGTCCCTCGAACCATGCCTACTTGTCTTCTCCACACCTGGAGGCCTCACCGGCAACGACGACCTTTTGCGCTTGTTCTTCACCTGCACCAACACCAGTCAAGCCGCAACCTGCACCTGCAATACTTAGCCAAGAATCAGTTCACACAACGTTGTCAATCACTCATCACACCAGGAAGCAACCATCCACCGGTCCTCACACCACACATGGTTCTTAAACTCCCCCTTGATGAGTGCATTGACAACACACACACATAGTAACCTGAGAGAAAAGCAACAAATAAAAGAAACTCCAACAAGTGATTGAAAGCCAAGAAAAGGCAAAGAGCAAGATCACTTGAAGAAGACAAGTCTCGGACCCCTTAGGCAAGGGCAACGGCTCAACACATCCGAGATAAAACTATTCTCAAAGCAAAGAGCGCAAACAACCAAACCGAAGCTCGAAAACCATAAAGAGCTTGTTGACAGTGAAATTCTGTCAACCTAGTCATGAGTTTACCTTCGATGTTGGCATGGATTTTATATCTTATCCATTTGTACTAACCCCCTTGGTATAACAAGTTCATTTGTGCATGTCGGTTTTGGAGTTTAGTGTTTATGCAGGATTTTAGTGTTGAAAGCAAGACTTTCGAGATAAGTTCCTTAAGCACTTCATGACAAGACCTTGAAGCCCCGTACAACTCAAGAAATGAAGTAAACATGACTCCAAGAAGCCCAAGGACCAAACCCGAGATGATGAAAAACTCTGAGGACCCAATCAGAAAACTGCCGAATCTTGTAGGACAAGGAGCTTCATCTAATCCGAAGAGAAACTGACGACAAGGGCCCACATGCAGATGGGGGAAGACTCTAGAAGACTCGAGAACCAACACCGGGCAAAGGAGGCCGCGGGCTGGGTCGAAATGGGCCCAGGCCAGCCGGCCCAGCCCATTTCGAGGCCAAGTCGGCCCCCTTTGACCTAGACGCCATGCAAGCTATTTATAGCCCCAAGGCCAGGTGCCACACATAAATTCATTCACCATCCGCCACCGAGGAGCAAAGAAGAGAGGGACACCATCTCGGAGAGGAGAGGGTCGAGCTAGTTGACTAGGATCTCCCTAGCCGGCGTGGGAACCTTGCAAGGAAGACCACGTCGGAGTTCCCGAAGCTAGAAGCAAGATCAAGGTAGGATCCCGGTGGTGATCTTGATTCATGTATCATGCATTATGTTTAATTATCAAGTTGCAATCCTATTTCTTGCGATCGAGTGTTTCTCCTACGACTTTGATTTCAACCGGCTTTTCGTATCTTCAGATCTATTCTCGAGATAGATCATCGAGGGTGCTCTTGTAGCCGTGGTGGCTAGAGGTGCATGCCTGACCTTCCGTGAGATTTCAACTTGTCCTTGGACTCGCCCTAGACCAACCCGCACGAATAGGGGTGTGTTGTGACAGAACGGTGGCTCCAAAAGGCGGGAGTTTTCAGAGTCGGACGGGAAACCATGATTTAAAGATGCTTTTTATGAGATTAAACTTGTTTACTTCTTCTTTGCTCGGAACTTCAACGAAGGCTTGATCCAATCTCTCTAGACTGGTTTATCTACCCCCCTCTATCTCTTGCTACCTCTAGTTTTTATAGATTAGATTCGTTTTCGTGATGCTCTCTAGATTAGATGCATTAGATTCCCTTTTGAAGATCAAAGTTCTAGGCATTATTAGATTGGATCTTGTATCCCACATTGTTCCATGGATTCGATACCTTGGGTTCACACTTGAGGGAAGAAGGGTCCCTTGACTTCGACGGATAATTTGTCCGCTTGCAAGTCCACTTGAACTTTAATACGAATATACACTGTCAACAAGCCCCTTTTTCTAACGTCGTTGCCAGGGAACAAGTGATCAAGATTCAATCTTTTATTGCTTTTTGTATAATTTTCAGTTTTCTTTTGGTTTTTCTTTTTGAATCTACTAAGTTTTAATCATCCTCAAAATCAATCTAATCTAGTTTCTCTAACCCTAGTATTCTTAGATTTTTTTTATTTTTTGTTTTGTGTATATTTTGTTTATCGCTAACCCTAACAGGAGATGGACGGCTACCTCTCCAACAAACCTGATAATTTTGTGGATGATCCAGAAAAACTTTACAGGCTAAGGAGACGCAAAGCACAAGCTAAAAAGTTGGATTTTGTAGGTTCGAAAGCAGAAGACGAAGGATCACCGGAATCTCCGAAGGTACGACCACCTCAAAGTCCTAGGGAGAATTAACTTCCACCGATGGGACAATGACTGCAAGAGCGCAAGATCGGGGAGCTATGCACCCCGGACATCATCGACCTACCAATCTTGAACCTAGCAGAGATTGGAAGGCCGTTCGAGATCAAGACCTCAACAATCCGCATGGTGCAACATTCACCCTTAACCGGTAAAGAAGATTCGAACCTTCACCTCCAAGCGTTCATCCAACTATGTCAAACATTCAACATGGACGGGGTGACTCAAGATCAAATGGGGGCAAGGCCTTTTCTGTTCTCGCTACTCGGGAAGGCTTTGCAATGGTTCTACTCTCAACCGACGGAGACGGTGCAAAATTGGGATACATTGATGAGGGCCTTCATGAAGGAATACTACTCACCGGGTAAAACTCAAAGCTTGGGTAATAAGATTACTACTTTTGCTCAATATCCTACGGAGACTATATCAGAGGCATCCAAGCGCTTCAATGAGTACACTCGGGCGGTTCCACATCACAAGTTCCCGCAGGAGGATCTCGTTCAAAAGGTCTACCAAGGACTCACCATGGCGTCAAGGATGATCATCGATGCATCGGCGGGAGGATCCATCATCAAGCTTATGCCGACTCAAGCTTTCACTCTATTCAAGAAGGTCGCGGACAATGACAGATGGGTGTCATACGAACGCTTACTTCCGGTTCAACCCACGAAGAACGTCAAAGGAGTCTTGCAAGTGGAGAAGGAAAACATACTTGAAGGCAAGATCTATTCTCTTATGCGGAGGTTGGAGAAGATGGAGATAGAAAAGAAAGAGACTCTAGACTTAAAGGCTGCCGAAGCAAGATCCACATGTGAAGAGTGTCGATGCAGAAAGTAGTCCCGACACTAACTAGTAACAGCGTTGAAATCTATCTCTCGATAGCCTGTGCTAAGCAACACAACGACACGAGGTTTATCCTAGTACGTCCAGAAGAGTTGCGCTCGTGGCGCTGTATTGCGGTGCATAAGCCTCTAGGTCCCTGAGGGATGATTGAGGCAAATTGCCAATATCGTGGATGATGAAGGACCGATTAGGCGACCAGAGAGGGGGGGAGTGAATGGGAGCCGATAAAAATTCTTCTCGAAGGAGATTGAAACTCCGACAAGATGAACCCGCTCGGTCGGACCCCCAAAATCACACGCTCCACACTTCTACCTTCCGTTTGCCAACACCACGTAGCCACTGGAGTGCTACTGGTCCTAGGAACAAACTCTACCAGCAACATCACCACACACGCACCCACGACAGCGGAAACACCTCGAAAGCCGGCTGTCCAGAGGGGGGGCAGTTAGACCGGGTATAGGGGGCGGTTAGACCGCCTCCATCTGGTAACCAAGAAATCCTTCGAAACACCTCTCCCGGGCACCAAAATGCACCACGGTTTCACCAACAAAGATCTTTGGTCAAGGCCATGCTAGCTACCCGAAAATCTTGGCGAAAACCAAAATTCCACCCAGGGGCCTAGGGGCGGTTAGAACGGCTACCAGGGGCGGTCTAACCTCCTGTACCCAGCAACGAACTCCAACCAAGAACACCTAGCAAGCAGCACGAGAACGACCCGAAATTTCACCCAGACGCTCCTCTCATCAAGGCAAACAAACTCACAGAGGAAAATCCAGCGAAACAAAACTTCGACCTGGAAACACCCAGGGCGGTTAGACCGCCCCTAGGCGGTTAGACCGCCTCTTCCAGAAAAACAGCCCGCGGGTCAAACCCTAACTTCCTCGCGCCCGATCTCCCGAATCACTCCACGGATTGCAGCGAAACTTCGGGAATAGCTGGGTTACCTCCTGGGCAACCTCTACCTCAAGGGAATCGACCCAAAACGCTCACAATCAAGAGGAATCGAAGAAATCGCTCCTCTAGGTCAAGAACTCCTCCAACTCGAAAAACCACCAAATCGAGTTCGATTCAAAGGAGATTTGGGGGCAAAGTCACCAGCCAAAGAGGCACAAGAACCTCATATGTGACACCCACCAAAAACCCCAAGGAATCGTCCTCAAAACACCGCCAACAAAGAGCTCCAAAAATCATCACAAAAGAGACGGGAAAACCACCTTGAGGAACAACGCCAAACCATCTATACATACCATGAAAGGTTCGTACAAGGTCTAGCTTGCCACCCAAACATCTATCCCTCTCTCTAGATCTCACATGAAGCTCTCAAGCTAGACCTAGGAAAAACTAGGGAAAATGGAGAACGAAAAATTGAAAAACAAATGAGCTAGGGTTCCAAGAGTTGGCTGCCATCCACCCATTCAATGAGTATATATGGAGGCACCCAAAAGACTAAACTACCCTCACCTAATAACTAGGGATACAAGCCCCTCAAGGGCGGATTTGGAATCTTCGGAATTTCTTCCTCGGACGGATGCCCGGCGACCGCAACCTGCTTAGCCTCGACGCAAGCCTTGCGATCCCGACGCGTGTCCTCCGCTTTGAAGCATCTTGACGCCGGCGGCCGGGCGGTCGTCGGTGCGGAATGTGGTCCCTACACTAACCGGTAATAAGCGCCGTGGTCTATCCCTCAATGGTCGATGCTAAGTAACAAGTGACACAGAGTTTTTATCCTGGTTCCCGCCGAGGGGGCCGTACGTCCCGGCGGTGGCGTGCTCAAGGCACTATATTACTTAGCACGGGGGTGCTCGTAGTGGGGTTGCTACAAGCAAGGCGGGAGAGGAAGCCTCGGCTTCCAAGTCCCCGGTGTAGTGGTCGAAGATGTTGTGGGAGAATTGGAGAGCAAGTGTGTGGCGCGGCTCGTCTCCGGTTGTGTTGTGTCCGTGTTCTCCTCGTCCTCCTCCCCCGCGGCGGGGAGGGGTTCGTCCCCCTTTTATAGATCAAGGAGGGAGCGAATCACATGCGCGCCGCGCTACCTAGCTACGCGAAGGGGCGTGGCGTGCTATCTTGTAGAGTGGGCGGCCGTCCGGACGATCCTTGCAGCGATCCGACCATCATGGCCTATCTTGTACCCGAACGGTGGCGGTTCGAGGGTAGGAGGGCGGCGGATGGTGGTGATGTCTTCGATGGGCTCGAGGGAGGCTGGCGACGTTGGCCGTACGGAGTACAGGAGTAGGTAAAACGGCGTCCCATTCCAATACGCTTCACCGTCTTGGAGTTGTTGCTACGGCGCCGGGCGTGCGCCCGCACGCGCGGGGACCGGCCGCCATGTCGTAACGGTGGCGGGGATGGCGTTCCTCCGGCCTAGCGCCTCCACCTAACCCCGTTGGGTCGCAAGAAAGCAAATCGAGGGTGAAGCCGGCCCCCTTCGAGGGCTCGGCGCGTTAGCCGTCTTGGAGCAGGCGCACGGCGTCACGGGACTGACACCGGCCGCGCTGCACAGTCCCTCCCCACAGTGATGGGGATGGGCTCCCTCCTGGGGAGTTGGTGCGGCGGCACGGGGCCCGAGCCCGGGCGCATGATGGCGTTGTCCTGCCAGTGTCAGGGCGTTAAATGCCCGTGTACGGGGGCAGGCGCACGCGAGCGGGGGCGCCCTCGAGTGAGACGGATCCCGGTCGAGGGCGGGGCGGACCCTCGAGCGAGGCGGAGCCTGCTCGAGGGGGGAGCGGGCCCTCGAGCGGGGCGGAGCCCGCTCGAGGGAAGCGCACCCCCTCGAACGGGACGGAGCCTGCTCGAGGGGTGCGTGCACCCTCGAGCGAGGCGAAGCCTGCTCGAGGGGATCTTCAAGAGGGTCACCTTGGTGGGCCGTTGAGGTCCTCGCAGCGTGGGCCGTATCCTGCATGGTTAGACAAAGTGTATTTGGCTTTGTTGCAGGTTTTAAGTGGGGATTTTCCGGTTGTTAAAGGGGACCCCTAGGGGCTGTCCCCGGATAGTAGCCCCCGAGCATCTGTGGGTTTGCCATTGAGGCTCCCGCAGATGCTGGAACCTACCGATAGGACGTTCTTCCCTCCTCGTCTTGCGAACACTTTCCGTGGGGCCGCGTCGGCGGACCCGCGGGTCTAGCCCCCGGAGCCTGCGGGAGCATGGATGCTTCGCGGGGGTTAACCGTGAGAGCGGGTCGGAGGGCGTGGCACATGATTCAACCGGCGTCGGCAATATCTCGGCGGCTTCGGTGACGCACGCGCCGCCGGCACCTTGTCTTCGGCGGGTGCAATTCAAGGAGGTGTAGGCGTGCGTCAAGCCCCCGAGCACGGGCCCGTTCGAGGCGATCGGGTAGAGCTTTACGACTTGTTTCTTAACGCACCCTCGTCGTGTCTCCGCGGGACGGAGGGTGAGGTTTCGCAACCCCCATCGAGCGGGTCGCGAATTGCGGATTCCTCGTCGAGTCGCTAGTGGGTGGTCCGAGTGGACGCCCATGTCCCGTTCGATAAGGGTAGGCTGCGTGGTCCGGAGACACGTCCATTGAAGCGCTTGCGTGGGTTTGCTAGGTTGGGCTCGGTCCCATTCGATAGGGACCGAGGGCGCGGAAGCTCTCCCTCGGTGGGATCCCCCGCTAGCGCCCTCAGTGGCTCTCGAACACGACATGTGGGGCACCCTCGAGCCGATGGGCTCGTGGAACGGCTCGAATGCGCGTGCCTTCGTCGTCCACGACTCGCGATCCGAGGCGCCCGTTCGAACCCGTCGAGGGTCAGGCTTCGAACCTCTGATCAGTAGGGCCGTGCGGGGCGGCGCCTGGGCAGCCCCGTCTTTGCGTTCGCGGCCGTCGAGGGGTCTGGGCGTGCCAGCCCTCGAGGCGTTGGTCAGCAGCACTATGTGGCATGGGTGCTCGCGATGCCCACTTTGTTTCAGGCGGGCTTCGGGGCGACCTTCTCACGCTTGTGCCCCTTTAGAAGGTTGATATTGTCTCGAGCCAGGGGCTCGTGCCGCTCGAGGGTCCTACGTGGCATGGGTGCTCGCGATGACCGATTTGTTTCAAGCGGGCTTCGGGGCGACCTTCTCACACTTGTTCCCATTCGAGGGTTGACATTGTCTAGAGCCAGGGGCTCGTGCCGCTCGAGGGTGCTACGTGGCATGGGTGCTCGCGATGCCCACTTTGTTTCGGGCGGGCCTCGGGGCGACCTTCTCACGCTTGTACCTACTCGAGGGTTGACATTGTCCAGAGCCGAGGGCTCGTGCCGCTCGAGGGTGCTACGTGGCATGGGTGCTCGCGAGGCCCACTTTGTTTCAGGCGGGCCTCGGGGCGACCTTCTCACGCTTGTACCTACTCAAGGGCCGAATTTATCCCGAGCCAGGAGTCCGTGCCGCTCGAGGGTTCTCCTTGGTTTACAAGGGACCGGGCCATTAAATGCTCCACGGTAGAGGCCGAGGTTTCGCATCGCGGACGCGCCTTTTAGGCGTTGCGGCGCGCGCGCGCGCGCGTAGTGGGCGGCGTGGGCGGGCGGACGTGACCGCCCGCCACGGCCCCGGCTAGTCTTCACCGTGATGATGGCCCATTTGCGGTGATGTGGCGAGCTGCGGTCATGGTGGGGTCCGCTCGCCGGCCGAGAAGAGAAGATTCCCCGCGGTTAATGCGCGCGGGACATCCGCCCGGAGAGCTCGCCCGCGGCTTATAAATGCGAGGAGAAGGGGAAACGGCGGGTTTTTACCTTAGCTCTCCGCCATTTTAGCCCTCTCGTGCTTTCTTCCCCGCTTTGCCTTTGCCACCGTGCGGCTTCGCCATTAGAGCTTTTCCTCCTCTTCCTCGTCCTTCGTTCTTCACATCCTTTGCCCTTTCTCATGGCACCGCCTCGGCCCCTCACGATCCTTGAGCCGTACGCCTGGGAGCGGTCGACGGTGACCCGGCTGGCCCTTGGCGAGCTGGTCACCGCCGGCCAGTTGGCGGCTAATGAGGATGGCCGCCCGGCGGAGTGGATAGTGCCACCGGCGGGGGACCGCGCACCCAACCCGCCGGAAGGCTATGTGGTGAGCTTCGTGCGCTTCCACGAGCGAGGCTTCAACGCGCCGGCGAGCCGCTTCATGCGAGCGTTGTGCCACTACTACGGCGTGGAGTTGCACAACTTCGCGCCCAACGCGATCTCGCAGGCGGCCACGTTCGTGGGCGTCTGCGAGGGGTATCCGGGGATCCCGATCAGGCGGGAGCTGCGGGTGCACCTCTTCCGCGCGGAGCTCTTCACGCAGCCCACGACGGAGCCGAGGGACCCGCCGCGCGGTGCGCGCCGGCGGGATGTCACTCGCCCGCGGGGCGCGGTTCAAGGACGACTACATCCCCCGCACCATGACGACGAACAACGCCGGCCGGGAGCGGGGATGATTCTACCGCGCAACGCCGAGCCCGGCCTCCCCCCCCCTACACCGGTCGGGTGTTCAAGGAGAAGCCCGGCTCACGGGGCTACGGGGTGTCCACGCCCCGGCATCGGAGGCGGCGGGGAGTCGGTTTTGGCCGCCCCGAGGGGCCGACGGCGCGAGGGCTTACCGCGGCGAGCGTCCTCGCCTTCCTCCATCACCGGCGGGTCGTGCCTCGATGGAGAGGCCGCTCTCCGCATCTTTCGGATGACGAGAGGAGGCGGACCCCGTCGCGCCGGCGAGGTCGCGGATGCTCCCGACCCCCTCGGGCGGCCGTACGCGCTCACCGGGCGCGGAACGCCGTTGACACCCCGGATGCCGGCGCACCGGGACCGGACCCCGTGGGACATCGAGATGCTCCTCACCGGCCCGGCGGTGAGTTCGATTCTTGATTCCGTTTTAGTCCTTGGCGTTGCCTCCGCCTCCCGACGCGTCTTTGTCGTTCCCGTATGCGGTGGTGAGCTTCACCGCCGCGAAGTCCGTTCCGCCCACCCCGGACTCCCGCGCGCTCGGTCGGGCGGCGCGACGAACGGGAGCGGGGAGCGGGCGGCGCGCAAGAGGGAGCGTGCGAGGCGGCACCAAGAGCGCCGCGAGCGACGGAACGCGGAGTGCCGGCGGCGCGGGAGGAACGGGGGCTCTCCTCCCGGGGGACCGAGGAGTACTCGTCCTCGGAGGAGGACGAAGAGGAAGAGGGCCGAGGGGAGGGCCCCTCGATAGGTGGGAGCCTGCGCCCCGTCGCCGGGAGCCGGTGCGGCGGCAAGGGCGGCATCGCTCGGGGCAAGGGCGGCGGCAAGGGCGCCGGGCAATCGACAACGGGGGGCTGCGTGCGCCGCGGAGGTGCCGCGCGTGCCGCGGAGGCGCGCACGGCAAGCGCGCCCGCGCGCGGCAAGCGTGCGCGCGCGCGGGGGGCGGGGCCCGCGCGCACGGTGACGTCGTCGGGGAGGCGCGGCGGCGGGCGCGGCGCGGCCGCGCCGGCCTCATCCGCTGAGGCTTCGAGGAAAAGGAAACGTGCCTTTTCCTCTTCGAGGTAAGGGGCTCGCTTTTTCGCTTGGTTTGGTTTTGTGACGATCAGGCATTCTAACTTTTGTTTGTGCTTGCGCAGGGTGGTGCCAACTGTGCCTCCCCTCGCACCGGCCAAGGTGCTGAGGGCGGACGCATCCATCCCCACCCGGCGGCGCTCGTCGAGGGCGTCGCGGGCGGGGGCAAGCACGGCGGCGGGCGAGAGCTCGCAAAGCCCGACCGAGGCTTCGAGGCCTCGGCGGCGGATCGGCCCGCCATGGCGCGGCGGTGGTCGCCGAGGAGCGGCCGGCGCGCCGGCCATTTTGGGGACGCGGGCCGCGGCGGTGGCCGTGGCGGAGGCGCGGCCCGCGGAGGCCGCCTCTACGGAGGGCGCGGTCCGTGGCGCCGGCTGCGAGAGGAGGCGGAGCGGGTGCAACCCGTGGCGGCGCCCGTGGTCGGCGAGGCCCGGCCGGAGGTGGTGGCCGGCCGAGGAGGGCGGCCGAGCGCCGCTGCCGCGGGGGCGCGACTAGAGGCGGTGGCCGCGGCGCGGCGTCAAGCGCCCGCGGCCGTGGAGGCACAATTGGAGGCGCCGGCGGAGGGCGGCGCAAGGGCCGGCCGCCCGCCGGCGATTCCCGGGCGGAGGTGGTGGAGGTCCCGGATGACGACTCCCCGCGGCCGGGTTGGATCGGTGGGCGAGCTTCCCCACACGCTCCCCCCGAGCCCCGGGGAGGGGGCCCTCGTGAGGCGGCACGAGAGTCACATGGTGGCGGGGGACCGAGGACACGGCGCCAAGGCCTCATCCTCCCGCGCCGGCCACCCCGCCCGGGTGGAGGGGGCCGGCGGCGATCCCTCTCGCGTTTGCCGACGCCCGGGGGAGCGAGGAGCTTTGGGGAGAGCTCGGAGCCACGGCGCCACGCTCAACCGCGCGCTGAACGAGGCGCTGAGGGTCCATGGCGGCCCCGCATGGCGCGTCTTCCAGGTAGGGCGTCGTTGCTCGTTCTCTTCTTTCTCTCATTTTTGTGCGCTGCCTCTGTGTCGTAGCGCTTACGGGTTTTGATTCGTGGGTGCCAGGAGCTCGAGCGCCGCGCCCACGACAAGTACGACGCCTTCAACGGGTGAACGCCGAGGTCCACCCGGCTCCGGGAGCGATGCGGCGCTTTCGACACGCTTGCCGACGCCCTCGGGACCCCGGACGACTGGGCGGCGTACGGGCCATGGCTCGGCGCGACGAACTCCCCGAGAGTTCAAGGCGGGACCCGACGCGCCGCTCCGGCCTCGAGCGGGTCCGCGCGGCCCTCATCGACCGTGATGAGGCGGCGTGGCGGGGCGCGCTCGGACTGGAGAAGATGCGCACGGCGGCAACCAAGCGGGGAGGCGGAGGTGGCCGGCGTGCGTGGAGAGGACCGAGGGCTTCGCTCGTCGCTCGAGGGGGCGCGGGCGTAGCGGCGCCGGGACGAAGAGCGGGCGTGCGGGGGGGGAGCAGCGGGCCAAGGAGGCCGACGACTTGAAGGCTGCCCTCGACGCCAAGGTCGCGGCGCTCGTCGTCGCGAGGGGCGGCTTCGGCGGAGAGCGCACCGCCCGCCAAGGGGCTGAGGGGCGGCTCCAGCAGGAGCAAGCCGCCCTCGTCGACGTCCCGGTCGGCACCGGAGCGAGGAGCGCCTCGCTCGCGAGGCGGTGCGTGTCGCCGGAGGAGCGGAACACCGCGTTCTCCAAGGCCGAGGGCGAGCGATTTTGCTCAGCATCACAAATGCAAACAATGAGCTGGCCCTCTAGGAGCAAGGTGAGACCGTCAAGCGCCTCGGGGCGGCGGTCGAGGCCGTGCGCCGCGACCTCGAGGCGGAGAGGAAGCAAGTCGAAGGTGAGCCGTCGCTTGACTCTTGTTTGGTTGGTTTTTCGTTTGGGATTTCGCACTCCTTTTTCTGATTTCTTTCTTGTTTTGGTGACTCCAGGCTTGCGCACCGCTGCGGGGCATGCAGCGAGCGGCCGAGGCACCGCAAGCTTCCTATAACTCCTCCGAGCGGGGAGCTGCGGGAGCGGCGGGGTGCGGCCCTCGAGACCGCCAAGCCGTGGAGGAGGGCGAAGCACGGGCGGCGGCTCGGCGGCCGGTCGCCGCGCGCCCTTGGCGGCCACGTCACCGAGCGGATGCGCCGAGCGCCGCGTCTTGGCGTCCAAAAGGCCCTCGGGGTGGTTCGATCCCACTACGAGGTCAACTTCGAGGCGGCGGAGGGCTACGTCATTCCCGAGGGTGTCGAGGACGAGGTGGCGATGGAGCGTGTGGACGCGCTCACCGCCGACGCCGCCGGTCGCTCGCCGAAGGCTTCGAGGAGTTCCTCTTCCCGGACGGCCGTTGACGCCGGCCGCTCCTCCCGCCGAAGACCACCGGGCACTAGGCCCATTTTTATGTGTATCGCATTTTGGCCTCGCGGCCTTTGTAAATGAACAAGTTGTTTTTCACATAAACGTTTGCTGAAATGAAGTCTTTTGTTTACTACGCTTTTTGTTTCTCCTTCTTCCTGAGTAGATTCTAGTTAGGGGAGTTCGATTTCGCGGGGGGCCTGCTGGGTTGGAGGCGAGAGAGAAGGGCCATATCCACGCGGCGTAGGCTATCTCTGGCTCGCGCGCTCCTTCCGCTAGGCCGCCTGCGCCCTGTTCGAATCGTTGCTCGGGGTTGAAGTAGAAAACAAACTTAGCGCGTGTGAGTTGTTTTGTTTTTGCGCGAAAAATGGGACCATTTTGGGGGGGGGTGCCCCCCCGCAGTAGCCCCCGAGGGTAACTTGGGTTTCAGGGGAAAGCCGAGTTGCCCTTTTTATTAGACTTGAAGCATTTACATAGTTGTTACCAACTGGGGCGTTGGTCATATGGTTTTTACAATAAGAAGTACTTGGAAATCCTAGCTAAGGGTAGAAGCGACGTAGCCGTTGGATGTTCCAAGCGCCGGTGAGCTCTTCACCGTCCTCGTTGGCCGCTTGTACGTGCGGGCTTGAGTACCTTCACCACGACGTAGGGTCCCTCCCATGGGGGCGATAGCTTGTGGCGCCCTCGGTTGTCTTGGCGTAGCCTTAGGACCAAGTCCCCTTCACCGAAGTCCCGTCGACGTATCTTGCGTGCTTGGTAGCGTCTTAGGGACTCGTTGATACCTTGCGGGAATGCATTAAGGCCATGAGGCGTACCTCGTCCGGTCGATCCGGCGAGTCCTCGCGGGCTCGCTGGTTGGCATCCTCGTCATAGCCTCGAACCCTGGGCGATCCGTATTCTAAGTCCGTGGGGAGGACGACCTCCGCACCATGGACTAGGAAAAACGGGGTGAACCCAGTGGCTCTGCTCGGGGTGGTCCTTAGGCTCCACACAACCGCTGGTAGCTCTTGGAGCCATTTTCGCCCAGATTTGTTGAGCTGGTCGAAAATTCTGGGCTTAAGGCCCTGTAGGATCATGCCGTTGGCACGCTCTACTTGGCCGTTGGTCTGTGGGTGTGCCACAGCCGCCCAATCCACACGGATGTGGAATTTGTCGCAAAACTCCAAAAACTTCCTGCCCGTGAACTGGGACCCATTGTCGGTGATGATGGAGTTCGGCACTCCAAAGCGGTAGACGATGTCGGTGAAGAATGTTACTGCCTGCTCTGCCCTGAGATTCGTGATGGGGCGCACCTCGACCCACTTGGAGAACTTGTCGATTGCGACCAACAAGTGGGTGAAGCCCCCGGGCGCCTTCCGCAGGGGCCCAACGATGTCCAGCCCCCACACGGCAAATGGCCATGTTACGGGGATGGTCTGCAGGGCATGGGCGGGTAGGTTGGACTTGCGGGCGTAGAACTGGCACCCTTCACAGGTGCGTACGATTTCGCTGGCGTCCGCAACCGCGGTAGGCCAGTAAAAGCCTTGGCGGAACGCATTGCCGACGAGGGTACGAGGCGCTGCATGATGGCCGCAGATCCCGGCGTGGATGTCCCGCAGAGCTCGCGCCCTTCAGGAATGGGCACGCACCGCCGCGGGATGCCCGAGGCGGCGCGCTTGTACAGCTCGCCATCAACGAGGGCAAAGGACTTGGCTATCCCGGCGATGCGCCCGGCCGCGGCCCGATCCGCGGGGGAGTTCCCCTCGAGCCATCCGGGCAATGTATTTGTCACGCCGGTCCGTTTTGACGAGAGCCGGCTCGATGTCCATCACGTCATTCCCGTAGGAGCCATACCCCTCAAGAAGGGAGAGCACGTACGCCTCGTTCGAGGGGTCCTCGTCCATGGGTTCCGCACCTATTGGGTTCGAGGGAGCCCCCGAGGGTTCGGCCGTGACTCGAGGGGTGGGGCTCGAAGACGACCGAAGGTTGAGCAACGTCGCGCGCGAAAACGTTCGGGGGAACGGTGATCCGCCCGGACGCAATCTTGGCTAGTTCATCTGCCTCCTCGTTGTACCGGCGGGGCACATGGTTGAGCTCGATGTCGTAGAACTTGTCCTCGAGGGCTCGCACGGCTTTGCAGTAGGCCTCCATCTTGTCGTCATGGCAGCTCGCGTTCTTCATGACTTGATCGATTACGAGCTGCGAGTCCCCCCCGCACGTCGAGGTGCTTGACGCCTAACTCAATGGCGATTTTGAGGCCACAGAGGAGGGCCTCGTAATCAGCCATATTGTTAGACGCAGGGAAGTGGAGGCACAATGCGTAGCACATGTGCTCCCCAAGGGGTGACACGAAGAGCGAGGCCCGCGCCCGCCCCTGTTTTCATCACCGAGCCGCCGAAGAACGAGAGTCCAAGCACTCTGCTTGGATCTGCGGGGGCGGCAGCTGCGTATCCGTCCACTCAGCGACGAAATCCGCCAAGATTTGAGACTTGATGGCCTTGCGCGGGGCGTAGGCAAGCGTCTCGCCCATCAGCTCTACGGACCACTTGGCAATCCTGCCCGCGGCGTCGGGGTTGCGGATGATCTCCCCCAGCGGGAAAGAGGAGACCACCGTGACGGGGTGGGCCTCGAAGTAGTGGCGGAGCTTGCGCCGCGCAAGGACTACCGCGTACAGCAACTTCTGGACCTGGGGGTAGCGCGCCTTGGTGTCTGACAGGACCTCGCTGACGTAATAGACAGGCCGCTGCACAGGTAAAGCATGCCCTTCCTCCGTGCGCTCCACGACGATCACAGCACTGACCACCTGGGTGGTCGCGGCAACGTAGAGCTGTAAGGGCTCGCCGTTCCGCGGCGGTGTGAGAATAGGGGCGTGCGCTAAGGACGCCTTTAGCTTGTCGAGCGCGTCCTGGGCCTCGGCGGTCCAGGAGAAGCGTTCGTGCTTCTTGAGGAGGCGATAGAGGGGCAGGCCCTTCTCGCCGAGCCTCGAGATGAAGCGGCTCAAGGCGGCAAGGCACCCCAGCACCTTTTGCACCCCTTTGAGGTCCCGGATTGGACCCATTCGTTCGAGGGCCGCAACCTTTTCGGGGTTGGCCTCGATTCCCCGTTGGGAGACAATGTATCCCAGGAGCATGCCTCGTGGCACTCCAAAGACACACTTTTCGGGGTTTAACTTGACCCCATTGGCCCGTAGGCAACCGAACGCGACGCCAAGGTCGCCAACTAGGTCGTCTGCCTTCCTGGTCTTCACGACGATGTCATCCACATACGCCTCAACCGTCCGCCCGATGTGGTCTCCGAAAACATGCTGCATGCAGCGCTGGTATGTTGCACCTGCGTTTCGGAGGCCAAATGGCATCGTGACGTAGCGAGAACATCCCGAACGGCATGATGAACGAAGTCGCGAGCTGGTCGGACTCCTTCATCTTTATTTGATGGTATCCGGAGTAAGCATCAAGGAAGCAAAGCAATTCACACCCGACCATTGAATCGACGATTTGGTCAATACGTGGCAAAGGAAAAGGAACTTTAGGACATGCTTTATTGAGACCGGTGTAGTCTATACACATCCGGCATTTCCCATTCTTTTTCTTTACAAGCACGGGGTTTGCTAGCCACGTTGGGTGGAACACCTCCTTGATGAACCCGGCCTCGAGAAGCTTCCGCGGCTCCGTTCCGATTGCCCGTCGCCGCTCCTCGTCGAAGCGGCGGAGCCGTTGTTGCACGGCGCGGGCGTGAGGGCAGATGTCAAGGGAGTGCTCGGCGACCTCCCTCGGGATGCCGGCATATCCGAGGGGCTCCACGCGAAGATGTCGGCGTTGGCGCGGAGGAAGTCGATGAGCACTACTTCCTATTTGGGGTCGAGGGTGGAGCCGACCCTCAACGCCTTGCCCTTGGGGGCGGGAAGGATCGAGGGGGACCTCCTTGGTCGCTCCGCGGCCTCGAACGTGCGGTGTGCTTGGCGGGATCGAGATCGTCGTTGACCATCTTCTCCAAAGTGGTCACTAGCGCTTCGTCCGGCGCTAGCGCCTCGCGTGCTCTACGCACTCGACATCGCGATCGAATGCCTCGCTCGATGGACGAGCCGACGGTGATGACGCCGTTCGGTCCCGGCATCTTCATCTTCAAGTACGTATAGTTGGGGACCGCCATGAATTTGGCGTAACGGGGTCGCCCAAGTATTGCGTGGTAGGCTCCCTTGAACCCTACCACCTCGAAGGTGAGGATCTCCTTGCGGAAATTCTTCGCGGTGCCGAACCAAACCGGCAGGTCGATCTGCCCGAGGGGATGGACCTGCTTGCCGGGCGCGATGCGCGTGGAACGGCTTCATCTTCGGGCCGCGGCTCGGTCCAACCCGATCCCCATCAAGAGCGGCGTATGCGCGTAGAGGATGTTGAGGCTGCTGCCCCTGTCCATCAAGACCTTCGAGAACCTCGCGTTCCCGATGATGGGGTCGACCACCGGCGGGTGCGGCCGGGTTGGGGACGCGGTTCGGATGGTCCTCCCGGCTCAAGGTGATGGCGTGCTCCGACCAATTGAGGAAGGAGGGAGGCGCCTTCTCCGCGGCGAGGACCTCGTGCCGCTCCTTCTTGCGGCGGCGGGTCGACATGTCGACGGTTGGCCCCCCAAAGATGAGGAACACGTTTTCCACGGCGGGGGAAGCCGCCGGCGTCGCCATCTCCTCCGTCTTTCTTGGCCTCTGCCTCCTTCGCGGCGGCGCGGCCATAGAACTTCTTGAGCATGTCGCACCGCTCAAGGGTGTGGTTTACGGGGTCTTGTGATAAGGACATGGCTTCTTCAGCATGTCGTCAAACACCCCCGGGCCTCGAGGGGCCGGTCGAGGGCCCCGTCGAGCCGGGTCCACAGCGAGGGCCTCGGCATTACCGCCGTCGCGCCCCTGCTCGCGCGCCTCGCGGCGCGGCTTCTTTCCCTTCTTGCCCCACTTGTCGTTGCGGTGGGGCTCCCTGGACTTGCTGCCCTCCGCGGGCGCGTCCTCCGAGCGCTTGCCCTTCTTGCCGTCGAAGATCGCCCCCACGGCCTCCTCTCCTGAGGCGAAGCTGGTGGCGATGTCGAACAGCTCGTTGGAGTCCGCGGGCGGGCCGCGTCCCGGCTTCCGTACGAGGTCCCCCGCACATGGTGCCCTCGAGGAAGGCATGCACGATCTCGGACCGCGCCACGCCGGGGAGCTCCGTGCAGCGCTTGGAGAAGCGCCGTATGAAGTCCCGCGGCGACTCGCCGGGCCCTCGCGTGCGGGAGCGCAGTCCCGGGGAATTCCCGGGCGCACGTACGTGCCCCGGAAGTTGCCCACGAACGTGCGAACCGGATCGTCCCAATTGTGGATTTGGGTGGCGGGCGGGTGCTCGAGCCATGTCCGGCCGCATCGCCGAGGTGCGGGGGCAAGTTGCGGATGATGACCTCGTCGGCCGGTTGCCCCCGCCCAGCGGCAAGCCAAGTGGTAGTCGTTGAGCCACACGCGGGGATCCATCTCCCCGTTGTACTTGACAATGGTCGAGGGTTGGCGGAAGCGGCGGGGGAAGGGCGCCGTGCGGATCTCCCGGCCGAACACACGGGTCTCCGGCGCTCCGGCGTCGGGGAGCGGTCCTCACCTCTGTCGTAGCGTCCACCCCGTCGAGGGTGGTAGCCCACCGCCGCTCGCGCGTCCGCCTTGCTCGTGCGGTGGGTGTTGATGACGTTGCGAGCATCACTATACGAGCTCGCGCGTGTCAAGAAGCCGTTCCCTCGGCCGGTGCGCGTCCCGAGTTGGCGGGACGCTCCGCCGCTCCTCCCTGCGTGGACCGAGGGTTCGCCCCCTTGTGCGGCGCCGTCACCCCGCGCATCCCCTTGTTGGCGGATGCGCGACGCCGAGCTCTCGGCCCGCCGGACGGCCGCTTGCTCGATGAGAGTCCGCACCTCGCGGTGCGGGTCTCGTGCCTCGGGGAGTCAAGGGTGCGGCATGGCCCGTAGCGGCGTTGCGGCGGCAACGAGCTTCGACTTGCCCGCGGCGGCATGTCGGGGGTTGTCGGCGTTGATGCGGTCGCGGGCCCGTGCGCCGGCCTCCCGCACGCGTTCGCCGCGAGCGGAGGCTTCCCCGGCCATTGAGGTGCGGAGCGCCCGCACCGTCCGGGTACTCCTCCGCCGGCTTGGCCTCGAGCTCGCGGGCTTGGGCCGGCCCGCGCATCGGCGTCGGCCCCGACAGAGCGCTTGGCCCCTGCGGCTAGGCGTGTGGCGATCCCTGGGGCAGGCGTGATCTCCCCGTCTCCGGCACCCACCGCGCCGGCGGCATTGGCTAGGTCGTTGGTGATGACGGCGTAGCACTCCCGCGCGGGGTCGTAGCTCCCGGTCTGGGAGTCGTCGGAGCAGGCCGAACCGCAGTCCGTAGCGTTAAGGAAAAGCTCGAACATGAGCGGGTCCGGCACGCGGCGAGAAGTCCCATTCTCGCGTACCCGTGGCGGTTGGCGGGCGGCAACGCGTCGAGGGGAGCCCGGGGACGACTCGTCGCCCACCGAGGTGCCGGGATCCCCGGCGACGAAGACGTGACGGCCGGGCGGGACCCCGCGCATCGTGGTGTTGACGTTGTTGTTGTAGGCCGACGTGGCCCCACGCAACCCAATGGGGATGCGCGGTCGGAGACCGCGCGCGCGCTGTCCCGGCGGGGTGCGGCGGTCGTCGTGGCGGTGGGCGCGCCGTGTTGAGAGGCGGCGTGCTCGACTTGCCGTCGTTCGACCGCGCCGGCGCGGAACGCGGCCCGCAGCGGCGGCGGCGTCGTGGCGTCGACGGGCTGCGCGGCGTCCGCGCCGCGGGCGTCCGCGCCGTGGTGGTGCGTGCGGCGGGGACCGGAGCGGGCCCGGCCCGGCGTCGTGCGCGGAGCTCCTCACGGTTGGTGAGGCGCATGAGGTAGCCATTCCCCGTGGCCCGAAAGTTCGGGCCCCCAAACCGGACTTCGAACCCGGCGGGGGAGGGGGTCCGAGCCGCCCATGCGGTAGCGTGTACCACGGTACTCGGTGCGGATCACCATGGAGGGAGTTGACGGATTGACCTTAGGCGCTCGGATCGCCGCACGGTGGGCGCCAAGCGTCGGTGCGGAATGTTGTCCCGACACTAACCGGTAATAAGCGTCGTGGTCTATCCCTCAATGGTCGATGCTAAGTAACAAGTGACACGAGTTTTTATCCTGGTTCCGGCCGAGGGGGTCGTACGTCCGGCGGTGGCGTGCTCAAGGCACTATATTACATAGCACGGGGTGCTCGTAGTGGGGATGCTACAAGCAAGGCGGGAGAGGAAGCCGGCTTCCAAGTCCCTGGTGTAGTGGCTGAAGATGTTGTGGGAGAATTGGAGAGCAAGTGCGTGGCGCGGCTGCGTCTCCGGTTGTGTTGTGTCCGTGTTCTCCTCGTCCTCCTCCCCCGCGGCGGGGAGGGTTCGTCCCCCTTTTATAGATCAAGGAGGGAGCGAATCACATGCGCGCCGCGCTACCTAGCTACGTGAAGGGGCGTGGCGTGCTATCTTTGTAGAGTGGGCGGCCGTCCGGACGATCCTTGCAGCGATCCGGCCATCATGGCCTATCTTGTACCCGAACAGTGGCGGTTCGAGGGTAGGAGGGCAGCGGATGGCGGTGATGTCTTCTGATGGGCTCGAGGGAGCTGCTGACGTTGGCCCGTACGGAGTACAGGAGTAGGTAAAACGGCGTCCCGTTCCAATACGCTTCACCGTACTGGAGTTGTTGCTACGGCGCACGGCGTGCGCCCCTGCACGCGCGGGGACGGCTGCCATGCCGTAACAGTGGCAGGGATGGCGTTCCTCCTGCCTAGCGCCTCCACCTAACCCTGTAGGGTCACAAGAAAGCAAATCGAGGGTGAAGCCGGCCCCCTTCGAGGGCACGGCGCGTTAGCCGTACTGGAGCAGGCGCACGGCGTCACGGGACTGACACCGGCCGCGCTGCACAGTCCCTCCCCACAGTGATGGGGATGGGCTCCCTCCTGGGGAGTTGGTGCGGCGGCACGGGACGCGAGCCCCGGCGCATGATGGCGGCCGCCCCGCCGGTGTCGTGGCGTTAAATGCCCGTGTACGGGGGCGGGGCGCACGCGAGCGGGGGCGCCCTCGAGCGAGACGGATCCCGGTCGAGGGCGGGGCGGGCCCTCGAGCGAGGCGGAGCCTCGCTCGAGGGGGAGCGGGCCCTCGAGCGGGGGCGGAGCCCGCTCGAGGGAAGCGCACCCCCTCGAACGGGACGGAGCCTCGCTCGAGGGGTGCGCGCACCCTCAAGCGAGGGCGAAGCCTCGCTCGAGGGGATCTTCAAGAGGGTCGCCTTGGTGGGCTGTTGAGGTCCTCACGGCGTGGGCCGTATCCTGCATGGTTAGACAAAGTGTATTTGGCTTTGTTGCGGGTTTTAAGTGGGGATTCCCCGGTTGTTAAAGGGGATCCTAGGGCTGTCCCCGACACGGTCGACCGCCCCTCCGGGCGGTTAGACCGGCCGGGAGATCGACCGGCCCCAGGGCGGTCCGACCACCCCTCCGGGCGGTAGAACCGGCCTGGGTGGCCGCACCCCCTCGTCGAGTCTTCGGCCTCGGTTTTGTGGCTCAACCGAGTAACCCAGTGGTTTTCTGGTGAACCACTACAAACCCCGCGAACTCAGTGTAGCCTCCGCCAATCTCCACTCATGACTCGGCTCCCACGTAGTCCAGCACGACCTTGATTTTGAGGCTCTACCAAGAAACCGTCCACGACTTCATCTTGTTGTTCATGCCACCATGCGGCCCGCACTTGACCCCCACCGGCCACCGGGTCCCTCGAACGAAGCCTACTTGTCTTCTCCACACCTGGAGGCCTCACCGGCAACGACCTTTCGTGCTTGTTCTTCACCTGCACCAACACGAGTTAAGCCACAACCTGCACCTGCAATACTTAGCCAAGAATCAGTCCACACAACGTTGTCAATCACTCATCACACAAGGAAGCGACCATCCACCGGTCCTCGAACCACACATGGTCCTCAATCTCCACCTTGATGAGTGCATTGACAACACACTTGATTTGTAACCAAAGAAAAAAGGAAAAGAAAAGAACAAATAAAAAGAAACCTCAACAAGCGATCGAAAGCCAAAGAAAGGCAAAGAGCAAGATCACTTGAAGAAGACAAGTCTCGGACCCCTTAGGCAAGGACAACGGCTCGACACATCCGAGACAAAGCAAAGCTCGAGCAAAGAGCGCAAACCACCAAAGCGAAGCTTGAACACCACAAGGAGCTCCCCCTGCACATATACAAGCTCCCCCCTGAGCCAAAGCACACCCCCCCTGAACAAATGCAGCAAAGCATCACGGGAATGCAACAAAGAGCAAAGATCTGCTCACTCTGCCCAGGGCGGTTAGACCGCCTGCCCCAGGCGGTTAGACCGCCTGCCACTCATCTGACCGCCTTGTGGCGGTTAGACCGCCCCATGTGACCGGTCCTGCACCAAACTGCCCAAAATTTGCCCGAACCAATTGGAACACCTTCCAAACACTCCCAGGTGCCCAAAGCATGCACAAACTTCTCCCCCTTGTTGACAATGCATGAATCAAGGCAAAATGAATAAACTTTCAACATATAGCTTCTCAAATATACAAATTCATCACAAGGAGCTACACAAGTCCAAATGAGCAAGTTAGATACTCTACAGGTTCGTAATGACCTTAACTACGTGATCACCAAGTTTCACAACCATTGGACAAGGATGAAAAGGATTTGTGTAATTTTGCGAAAAGTTACTCTCTCATAAGCAAAAACCTAAACATGACCAAAACATGGCAAAATGGCAAAGCCACACAAACTTCATGCTAGGACAGCCATTCTAATCATAAGACCATCACAAACACCCACAAGCACCTCATATCATGTCAAAGCCACCGAGCCATGTGCCTACTTCTATATATGAGACTTCTCATTGGTAGGCATCATGCAACGGTTTAGCACACAAAGCAAATTAATTTCAGCACATATGACATGGGAGCATATTTTCCAAGCATTTTACATTTCAGTTTCAGATTTATAAATGGTACATGAAATGTCTTTGCGACAAAAAGGAACTTATACCCCTCCACAAGATAAAGCAAGAGGGCTAAACATTCATGATGGCAAATGAGCCTTTGGCCCCATATGATCAATAAACTAGCTATCCAACCACAAATTAAGCATAACCGAGCCACTAAAACATGTCAAGATCATATAAAGGCATTTACACATGAGAGAGCATATATGTGACATTTTTCAAAAAACATAGCCATCAACCATGGATTATTCATCAAGATCATCAAGAGCTAAGCCAAACTAACCATAGCATACCAAACAAGCTCACAAAAACACATATAGCATCCCATGGTGAACAATGTATATAAGAGAAGCTTTTCCTATCCAATGCATATGTTACAAAATGCATGCAATCTAAGATACAAGGATGCCTATATATCATGTAACATATGCAATGCCAAATGCAAGAAATGCACAAAGGAAACTATACACATGCTACAAAGGAGCTCCCACACAAAACTCACTAACCACTGGCTCCTCGAGGGGAGGCAAAAAGGGCTCGACACCACCGGCAAAAGAGCAAAGGAGCACAAAACTCACAAGCTCCCCCTAAACTCATGCATTAAGGCCAAAGAGCACACAAAGCTCACCTTACACACATGAGATAGGGAAAAGAGCTAAAAGAACCAAGTGACTTGACCAAGGCCACACTCTTGAAGGTCACAAATTCGCTTACCTTTATCATTTCTTCAGAAGTCACTCATCCTTATCCACCATCCCCGAAAGTGATGTACCTCCATGTCACCACCGGGGTATGAGGCCGAAGAACCACCCCTAATATCAACCAAATGTTCTCCGGGCCTCCCACCTGCAACTCAAAACCAAGAGCGAGAACAAGCAAATGACTCAACACTGGGTTAGTCCCAAAGGTGTTAAACCAGTGTCGGGCCATTTCCTCAAAAGTAGGGTTAGCAACATTCATCCTACCCTGCCTATCAATACAGCGATCCATCCTGTCAAACCTATCAAACCTGGAACCACCATGGGAAAACCACTCCCGTCTCACTAGAGGAGTACGAGTACCACGAAAAAGAAAGCATGGTCCGTAGCCCCTCTGAGACTCAAAGCTGCGACCTCTCCCAAACTCGTATTGATCACAAGGTGGAGAACGTCCAACAAACTCAACACCACCAGACTCAAAGTGTCTACCATCTGCACCATGACCAAGGGAACTGAAACCACCAGCATCACGACCTCGAAAACGGAACGCGCCTAGAAATGCGGGGAGGGCCGGTCGACCGCCTAGCCGGGCCGGTCCCGACCGCCCTCTCCGCACCACCACCGCGACTACGGGATTTCTCATCTCCCCATGCCAGATCCTTACGCACAAAGCCCTTTCCCTTAGGCAGTGGCATACGAGGCTCAGGCACACCATGAGATGGGTGGTACCTGTCCTTGTTCGCCCACTCCTTAGCCATTCTCGCCTCTTTCTTTCTCTTATAGCAGAACTCTCTCTTGTGACCATCCTTTCCACAAAACTCACAATGGAAAAGGATTGGTTGCGGCTTAGGCTTCGGGTGAGGCTCTTCACTTGGTTTCTCACTAGGCTTTTCACTTGCCTTCTCACTCGGTTTTTCTCTAGGTTGGTTTGGCTTGTATGCAAACTTGTCTTTGGGTGTGGGTTGTGGTGGAATTGAAACATTCCCAAATTTCCTTTCTCTCTCACCACTGCCCTCACCAACCTTATCCAATCCCAAAGCCCAACCATCAAAGCTCTTACGGCTAGCAATCATCATAACAAGCCGAGGTTCTTGACTCGACAACCAACTCAGCGCTTCACGCAACTTATCATTCTCATCTAGCAAGCGACCAACACATTTTGCAAGATCCAAATTCTTCATAGCATGCAACTCACATGTAGAATAAGAAGTAGGAATAGGCACTTTCAAATCAGCCTCTAGCGAACCAATGTGAGAACGAAGCTCAACAATTTTCTCATGCAAACCAGGGCAAGAAGTGCAAGCACCAAGCAAAGTGGGTCTAGACTATAGCTCAGCCAACTCAACCCTAAGCACATCTAGTTCCTCACACTTGGAGGCATACTTCTCCCTAAGATCAGTCAAGTCAGCTAGGAAAGCAGAGCAATCAGCACAATCATTTTCATCAGAAACAACAGGGCTAGCCTTAAGCGAATCAATTTCAAGCTTGCTATCAAGAACTTGTGTTTCTAGCTCAGCCACTCTAGTCCTAGCATCCTCGAGCAAAGATCTAAGCTCCTTCCTAAGCTTCTTAGCCTCTCTAAGCATGTGATCGCGATTATCAAGCAAGTCAACCAACTCCTCATTCTCCTTGCGCAAAGAAGAGAGCTCATCACATACCTCATCCTCGAAATCCAAGTCCGAGGTGTCCTTCTGGCTTCTCTTGCTGCTCGAAGCGCGAGCCATGCCACAGAAGTCGTCCTTGAGGCTTAGGCCCATCACACAAAGGTCGTTGAGATACTTGCCGAGGTTCTTCTTCTTCTTCTTGTCATCCTCTTCGTCTTCATCACTCGAGCTTGAAGACGTGTCCTCGGAATCAGACTCGATGTCGCTTGATCTCTTCATTTTCTCTCGAGACCGTGTCTTCTTCCCATGTCCATGATCCTTCTTCTTGGACTTCTTCCTCTTGTCCTTGAACTTGTGCTTGTCATGGTTGTTCACCTTTGCACACTCGGTGAAATAGTGTCCAGCCTTGTCGCACTTGAAGCATGTCCTCGAGTTCCTCCTCATGTTCACTCGGTTCTCGTGTAGCCTCTCGAACCGCCTCGTCAGGAGCGCCAGCTCGTTCTCTCCAAGCACGTTGAACTCCTCATCTGGCATAGACATCAAAGAGGACAAAGAGAACATCCTAGTGGATGGGTTAGCGTTAGCCTTTCCTTTTGAGCCACCAACAAGGGAGAGACTATGGGAGTTAGTCGGACCCTCGAGCTTGGCAGTCATGCCCCTATCCACCTCAGCCGACTTGAGCTTCGAGAACAGCTCATTCACCGTCAGAGTGTCATACTTCTCTGACTCCACAATGGCCTCGAACTTTCCGCCCCATATTGTACGATCCAAAGAGTGTAAGAGCTTGACCACTCTATCATGATCATTGTACAGGAGCACGTCCACATTGGCCCTCATGTTGTTCACAACCACCATCAACCTCTGAAACAAGGCATCGATTGACTCACCGGGGAGATGAGTGAAGTTCTCGTACTCTCTCCGGTAGGTCGCATACATCCGTGCCCGAACCTGGGCATTCCCAACATGGGCCTCCTTCAGCACCGTCCAAATTCTACAAGCCATGTGCTCGGTGTGCACCCGATCGAACTCAGGCTGACACAGAGCACGAAACAAGTAGTCGACTGCCTTGTTGTTGGCGTCGAACCTATCCCTCGATCCTGGAGCGAGGAAGTCCATCGGCTGGACAGAGCCTGTGTCCACCGTGACATCCCAAAGGATCTGACCCTTTCCGCGGAGGAACGCTCCCATCTGCTTACTCCACATCGGGTAGTTCTTGCCATCGAAGTGTGGAGGACCCGAACCCCATTCCTGGTACGCCATCCTTGGATCTTAGACTGATTAGAGTCAACAAAGACCCGAACTGGCTCTGATACCACTTGAAGGACCGATTAGGCGAACAAACTCCGATAAAAATGGTTAGAGGGGGGAGTGAATGGGAGCCGATAAAAATTCTTCTCGAAGGAGATTGAAACTCCGACAAGATGAACCCGCTCGGTCGGACCCCCAAAATCACACGCTCCGCACTTCTACCTTCCGTTTGCCAACACCACGTAGCCACTGGAGTGGTACTGGTCCTAGGAACAAACTCTACCAAAGCAACCTCGGCACACACGCACCCACGACGGCGGAAACACCTCAAAAGCCGGGCTGTCCCGAGGGGGGGCGGTTAGACCGGGTATAGGGGGCGGTTAGACCGCCTCCACCCGGTAATCAAGAAATACTTCGAAACACCTCTTCCGAGCACCAAAACGCACCACAGTTTCACCAACAAAGATCTCCGGTCAAGGCCATGCTACCTACCGAGAAAATCTTGGCGAAAACCAAAACTCCACCCGGGGGCCTAGGGGCGGTTAGACCGGCTACTAGGGGCGGTCTAACCTCCCGTACCCAAGCAACGAACTCCAACCAAGAACACCTAGCAAGCAGCACGAGAACGACCCAAAATTTCACCCAGACGCTCCTCTGATCAAGGCGAACAAACTCACAGAGGAAAATCTGGCGAAACAAAACTTTGACCTGGAAACACCCAGGGCGGTTGGACCGCCCCCAGGTGGTTAGACCGCCTCTTCCAGAAAAACAGCCCGCGGGTCAAACCCTAACGTCCTCGCGCCCGATCTCCCGAATCACTCCACGGGTTGCAGCGAAACTTCGAGATTAGCTAGGTTACCTCCTGGGCAACCTCTACCTCAAGGGAATCGACCCGAAACGCTCGCAATCAAGAGGAATCGAATAAATTGCTCCACTAGGTCAAGAACTCCTCCAACTCGAAAAACCACCAAATCAAGTTCGATTCAAAGGAGATTTGGGGGCAAAGTCACCAGCCAAAGAGGCACAAGAACCTCATACGTGCCCCCCACCAAAAAACCCAAGAAATCGTCCTCAAAACACTGCCAACAAAGAGCTCCGAAAATCACCACAAAAGAGACGGGAAAACCACCTTGAGGAACAACGCCAAACCATCTATACATACCATGAAAGGTTCGTACAAGGTCTAGCTTGCCACCCAAACATCCGTCCCTCTCTCTAGATCTCACATGAAGCTCTCAAGCTAGTCCTAGGAAAAACTAGGGAAAATGGAGAACGAAAAATGGAAAAACAAATGAGCTAGGGTTCCAAGAGTTGCCTGCCATCCACCCATTCAATGAGTATATATGGAGGCACCCAAAAGACTAAACTACCCTCACCTAATAACTAGGGATACAAGCCCCTCAAGGGTGGATTTGGAAATCTTCGGATTTCTTCATCGAACGGATGCCCGTCGACCGCAACCTGCCTAGCCTCGACGCAAGCCTTGCGATCCCGACGAGTGTCCTCCGCTTCGAAGCATCTTGACGCTGGCGGCCAGGGCGGTCAGACCGCCCCTCCTGGGCGGTGAGACCGGCCCCAGGTGGTTTGACCGCCCCTCCTGGGCGGTGAGACCGGCCCCAGGTGGTTTGACCACCCCTCCTGGGCGGTTGAACCAGCCTGGGTAGCCGCACCTCCTCGTCGAGTCTTCGGCCTCGGTTTTGTGGCTCAACCGAGTAACCTAATGGTTTTCTGGTGAACCACTGCAAACCCCGCGAACTCGGTGTAGCACCCACCAATCTCCACTCATGACTCGGCTCCCACGTAGTCCTGGCTCGACCTTGGTTTTGAGGCTCTACCAAGAAACCGTCCACGACTTCATCTTGCTGTTCATGCCACCATGCGGCCCGCACTTGACCCCAATGGCCACCGGGTCCCTCGAACGAAGCCTACTTGTCTTCTCCATACCTGGAGGCCTCACCGGCAACGACCTTTTGCGCTTGTTCTTCACCCGCACCAACACGAGTCAAGCCGCAACCCGCACTCGCAATACTTAGCCAAGAATCAGTCCACACAACGTTGTCAATCACTCATCACACAAGGAAGCGACCATCCACCGGTCCTCGAACCACACATGGTCCTCAGATGAAGGCGGAAAAGTGCGAGTGAGGAACTATCCGTCGTCCCTCGCGGCAAGGGGACCGCCTCCTCCTTTTATAGGCCAAGGGGGAGGCGGTTTACAGTCATGCAGCACGGCTCTAAGTGCTGCATATGGCGGCATGGAACACAGTGTCGTGGAGCTGATAGTCGTCCTGGCGAATCTTATCTCTGGCGGGCGTCGTGGAGAGTCCTGTGCCCGTCCAGGGGCGGATTCGAGGGTAGCGGTGCTGGAGCTCTTGTTGGGTCGCCATCTGTACGCCGGTTTGAGGGCTCGGTTGACGGAAGACCAGAGGCTGCACAGCGGCTGGCGTGGTGATGCCCTGTTGATCTGGGTTCCTACAGTGCTGGGGATGACGCTGCAGTGCTCGGGATGGCGGCACAGCGACGAGGATGGCCGCATAGGACCGGAGGTGACGGAGGGGACGCGCTTTGCTGGCCTGACATCACGGCGCCGTCCTGGGCGGGCGCGGGGCAGGTGGCCGTAACCCCTTTCGAGGGTGCCACCGTCCTTTTTCGAGGGGTGCGACGTGGAGGAAGTACAGGAGTGGGCGGCATAGTGTCATGGAATGACACCGGCCTTCCCGCACAGCTCCCTCACAGTGCCGAGGATGGCCGCACAGCGCGGGTTGGTGGAACAGCACCGGGATATGATTCCCAAGCGGCATCAGAGGGCCGGTGTGGCGGGGATTCTCCTTTGACTCGGGCGCCCGTGATGTACCAAGGCATTTAATGCTCCTGTCGGGGGAGTAGGTGCGACGTCGTGGGTCTAAGGTGGCTTCGAGCGAGGTGGAGACTCGCCTAAGGGGGCGTCGGGCCCTCGAGCGAGGCAGAGGCTCGACTGAGGGGGCGTTAGGCCCTCGAGTGAGGAGGAGGCTCGCCCGAGGGGGCGTCAGGCCCTTTAACAAGACGGAGGCTTCCGTGCCGCGGCGCCTGGTCCTCGAGCGAGATGGAGACTCGCTCGAGGGTATCGCAGCCGGCCGTTTGGTGGACCGTCGAAGCCTCTTGGGTCGTGGGCCCTTCTTTGCTTCAGGCCGCGACCACGCGGAGCGTGTTTTGTGGTTTGTGGGTCGTTTGTTTCCTTCTTATTATTTCTCGAGGGGGGTGTTTCCCCAGTTATTAGGGGACCCTTATGTCTGTCCCTGACAGTAGCCCCTGAGCCTATGCAGTGGTATCCGTTAGGAACCCGCAGAGGCTGGCGCTTGCTGACGGGACTTTCTTCTCACCTAGTTGCTGGGCTGTTCTGTGGGGGCGCGCTAGCGCACCCGCGGGTGTAGCCCCCGAAGCCTTGGAGGAGTGTGAATACTCTTGCAAGGTTTTTTCACAGCGTATTACCAGTGTGCGAGGTGTTTGTTTCAGCCGGCCTCGGCAATGTTTCAGCCGACCTCGACAGTGCCATGCACACGTATCGACATTCGCCTGCGTTCAGTGCATGTCCAGCAGGTGTAGTCATGCGTTGAGCCCCTGAGCTTGGGCCCACTCAAGGCGATTGGGGTGAGCTCTCCGACTTGTTTGTGCACCCCTTCGCCGTCCTTTCGCAGGGCGGAAGGGTGAGGTGTCCACGACCCCCATCGAATGGGTCGCGAATCGTGGATCCCTCATCGAGCTGATAGCAGGTGGTTCAAGTGGACGTCTGTGCCCCGTTCGATGAGGGTCGGCTCGTGGTCCGAAGACACGTCCATAGGAGCACTTTACGCGGGTCTGCTAGGCAGGGCTCAGTGTCGTTCGATGGGGACCGAGGGCGCAGAAGCTCTCCCTCGATGGGATCCCTCGACTAGCTGCCCTCGTTGGCCTTGAACACGAACTGTGGGGCGCCCTTGAGCCAGTGAGCTCGAGGTCAGGCTCGAATGCGAGCGCCCAGGTTATCCCTGACTCTGTCAATCTAGGGCGCCTGTTCGAACCCTTCGAGGGTTAGGCTCTGAACCCCTGATTAGTAGGGCCTTTGCGGGTTGGCAATGACGTGTCCCCGTCTTGGTTTGATCTGTAGAACTCGTAGGGTCGTGGTCAAATCGACCCTCGAGCTACCGATTAGTAACCCTCTGAATTGAGGGCATCTGTGGTGCCTGCCCTCAACGGGCAGGACATAAGACCCCTGATCAGTAAGCGCAGCGTTCGAGGGGCCGACCCTTGCGTTTGCTAAATGAGGGTTATCTTTACCCTTTTAAGATCGGGGCGTCGATCACACCCTTAGAGGGTCAGTTCTTTGAGCTCTTGGATCCAATAACGTGGGGGTTTGTCCTTACTATGTAAGGAAGCTAGCCATTAAATGACCGCAGTCATGGCCGTGGTCGTGCGTAGTGGGTGCGCCTTTTCAGGCGGTGCTGCGCAGACATCGTGGGGGACGGACGTGATGGGGTGCCGCAACCCTTCGGTTACTGCGCCGTAATGATTGCGCATGCGCGTGCGCACGGCCGTTTCAGCGTGGCTGGGCCCGCTGGTCAGCGGCGTAAGGTGCCGCCCACATTAATGGGCGCGGCGCACGGAGTTTTCGTTGGTGTTGCTCCCCTGGATCTATAAATCATGGGGGAGGGGCAGGGGCGAGTTCTTTACCTTGCCACTCGCATCTATCACCCCCGCAGCTTGCCTTCTTCTCGGCCGTGTGCTCCGCTGTCCTTGGACTTGCCCGTGTCTCTTGCAATTCCGTCGCCGTCCTAGCTCTCCATTCCGGTTCTCCATGGCCCCACTTCAGCAAATTCACGTATTGGAGCCTCTCTCATGGCCTCGGTCGACAGTGACGCCGTTCGCGTTGAATGAGCTGGTGAATGGCGGGCTGTTGGCGCCGACCGACGACGGCATGTACCTAGCGTGGATGGTCCCACCGGCATCGGACAGAGAGCCCAACCCGCCGCACGGCTACGTCATCAGCTTCGTTAGGTTGCACGAGCGCGACTTCACCGCCCTGGCGAGCCGCTTCATGCGGGGACTATGCCACCACTACGGGGTGGAGCTCCACAACTTTGCCCTCAACGCCATATCACAGGCGGCTTGCTTTGTTGCTGTCTGCGAAGGATTCCTGGGGACCCCGACGTACTGGGATCTCTGGGTTCATGTCTTCGCGTGGAGCTTCATACTCTCACTACGGGTGAGGCGTGGACGCGTCGGGCGGTTCATGCCGGCGGCTTGACGCTCGCGCTGCGAGACACGCGCAAGGAGCTGTACCCACTGTGCACCATGACTTCCTTCAACGCATACTGGGAGAAAGGGTGGTTCTACCTCCGCAACGACTGCGCCGGCCTCCCACCGTACACCGGGAAGGTGCTGATGGCGAAGACCGACACCTGGCACCATGGCATGTCACCTCCCTTGCGGCAGCAGAGGCTGGAGTCACTCACCACTGCACTGTGGCGACTGGCAGACGCCGGACTGGGGGCGGCCTCGATCATCGCCAACTTCCACCATCGGTGGATCGTCCCCCTCATGGAGAGGGAGCTCTGCATCTTTGAGATGAGCGACGCGGCCAACCCCGTGTCGTTGGTGCGCTCATGGCTGCTGCAGGAGCGCTTCCCCAACGAGTATGCGGCCACGCGGGCGAGGCGCGCAATTAAGCTCAAGTCGGTGCCGCACAGCGATGATGACCTCTGGTAGTTTGTGATGCTCCCGACGCCCAGTCGGTGTGCGCGGTTCTTCTTTTCCCTTTGGGTCTTGGTATTGCATTTCTGTTTGTGTTGACGACCTTTGCCTGCAGCTGGTGACCGTGAACGCCGCACGGTCAGACCCACCGACACCTCGAGCTCGGGCCGCCGGCCGTGCCGCGCGGCCAGCGGGGAGCATGAGCGGGCGGCTCGCGCGAAGGAGAGAAAGATCAGGCGACAGGAGTGCCTAGAATAGCACAATGAGGAGTACTGACTGCGCAAGCAGCAAGGGCTCTCCCCTCTGCCGGCGCTAGCGAATTCGTCATCGGACGAGGAGGAAAGTGATGGGGAGCGGACCACCTCCGACAGGTGGGAACCCGTGCCCCTATCGCCACGGGCCGAGGGACCGGCCGTGGACTTGGTCCTCGAGGCGGGCGCGGAGCCGCCCACCGCCAGGCTATTAGTGGAGGTGCCAGCAGGCACCACAGAGGCGCCGGCGGGAGCAGCGGAGGTGCCACCCCAGCCCTCTAGGAAGAGGAAGTAGGGATTCTCCAATTTGAGGTCAGTAGCGCTTCTCCACGCGCGTCTTCAATTTCGAGGGGCAGTCGCTCACCCTTCCTTTCTTTTGTTGACAGGGGGTCATTGGTCATCCCTGCCCTCGCGCCTGTCAAGGTGCTCAAGTTGAGGAGGTCTGTGACGACAGGGCGGCGCTCGGAGAGAGTGCCGCGGGCGATGGCGGACGAGCCAGCGCGTGTCACGACCGCGACCGCAAGGCCGTAACAAGGGGGTAGCGGTGGTGGTCTCACAGGCACTGGTCCCCCACGACCTTCACCAAGGGCACGGGTGGGCTTGTTCGAGGAGCCGGTCCGCCGGGGGCCGCGAGGGGGCGAAGGCCCCTGCTGATGGTGATTCCGCCTCCGGGAGGGGCCGATCGAGGGAGCCATCTGGGTCGGCCCCTAAGCGCGCACCCGAGGTGCTGGTGATGTGAGAGGACGGTTGCGTGATGTCGCAGCATCCGGCGCACGACGCCGAGGTGTTGATGTCCCGCGTCGTGTCGCCTGCACTCGACGTCATTGTCTCACAACCGGGGCAGGGGCTGCGTCGTCCCGGCGCGCCACCGGCCCTCTTCGACGAGGCCCAAGCCGAGCAAGTGCTGTGGCAGGATTTCCATGATCACGGTGCCTCCATCAACAATGCCCTAACCGAGGCGGTGCGGCTCCATGGGGGCCGTCGTTTCGGCTCTTTGAGGTAAGCGTTTTTCGCTTGACTTGAGGCTTGTTCCTCCTCTTTTTGTTGTTTGAATGTCTTGTGATCTGACTCTTTCTTCCGTGTTCTTGACTGCTGCTTGCAGGAGCTCCAGGGCCGGGCGCGTGCGAGATAGGACCGCCTCACCCAGTTGAGCTCAGAGCTCGACTAGTACCGGGGCAATACGAGGCCCTCAACTCCCTCATGGAAGCCCTGCAAACGGACAATGACTGGTTGGAATATCGGCTGAGGGCCGTGTAGGACGCACTCCTAGACCAGCGCACCCTGACAGATAGCTTGTTGTAGCTATATGTCATTTTAACTGGCTTTTAGGCCGTAAATACGGAACTGTCTGGTACCATCCGGCAACTTCCAGGTTTTATCTAACTACTTTTCATCCTTTGTCAGTTTCAGGAAAATTGACTAGCACGCTTCGAATTCGGCACGTGTGTTAAGCCAGCTTTGTTTGGCTTCCTGTGTGCTTGGTGCAAGGTGCTGATTTTGCGTCAACACACTTTTTGGCACGCCCAGTGGGACCATCTAGCTGATCAAGATGCCTGATATTCATGATGTCATGGAAGTCACCATGGATGACTTGTCTCCTGATCAGCAAGTACAATTGAAGGATGCCGTTGACCAATTTCAGCATAAGTGTTTAATGTCATTTGGCAAAAACAGAAGTGGTGTGCCGTATCTTAAATCTGACATGCCAAGGGTTCTACTACCAGGGGAACCTGATACCACTTCTGCTGAGGAAAAATAGGAAGCTTTGAATGCAGTTCGGCTGACTATGGAGAGCATAATGGCTAAACACCATACTGCTTTCCTGACTATGTTCAAGCAGATGATGGTTGGAGTCTTTGGCCCAGGCATGGAAAGGATGCTTGGTCGAGTATCACCTCAAGCATCTACTGTAGAGGTTGGAGAAACTAGTGCTGCTGTCAATAGCCAACCAGCTCGAGATACAAGTGCTCAGCCGCCTCTGCAAAGTACAGGAGGTCAACCAATCCAGCCTCCTCTGCAAAGTGTGGGAAGTCAACCAATCCAGCCGCCCCTGCAAAGTACTAGGGGTCGTCCAGTCCAGCAGCAAAACCCTTATCAGGCAATGCCCAATAGGCCTACTTATGGAGATTTGGCATTCGGTTCTTCTGGAGCTCCACCTAGCTCTACTTACAGAATAGCCCCAGCAAACAATAAGCTATAGAAGAACATGTATGGATAAGAGTATTCAGAATTCATGGATTACGGCACCATTGACGCTTTCCCAAACCCTGGATATGGTGCGGCCACAGGAATGCCTACTGGGCCTACTGGAAGGCCAGGGGATCAAGATGCTAATGTTGACCTTATGGTGCAGAAAATGGCCGATGTATTACAAAATCAATTCGGCCTGAAACCAAGATGCAAGGGCAAGTTTATACACCTCCTTTCCCAAAATGGCACCATAGGGTGGCTTTGCCACACAGGGTGAAACCTCCTGCAGATTTCACAAAGTTCCCTAGGCAAGATGATACTAGCACTGTGGAGCACATAGCTCAATATTTGATGCAGCTTGGGGAAGCTTCAGCTGATGAAGCATTCGATACTTTCCCTTATCACTGACAAGCCCGGCTTTCACATGGTTCGCTTCTTTGCTTGCTCAATCAATCTGTTCCTGGAAGGATTTGGAACAGAAGTTCCATGCTCATGACTTCATTGGCAGTAATGAGAAAAAGCTAATTGATCTGACCACTCTGAGACAGAGGCATAATGAAACGCCCATGGAGTTCCTCAGGAGATTCAGAGAGACTAAGAGCATGTGCTTCTTTTTGAATCTGCCAGATGATCAATTGGCTGATATGGCTGTTGCGGGTATATTGCCAGCTATTCGAGAAAAGCTATTCGGCATGGAGTTCAACAATCTTGGCCAACTGTCACACAGATTGTCATTAATGAGCAACCAAGCTTATGGCTTCAAGAAAGACTCCAGGTTTGCCAAACACAGTGATATAGCTGACATCTACAACCAATTCCTCAAAAGAGCTGATCAAGGGGAGGAATTTGATGATGGTGAAGAGATAGCAGCAACTGAAATGGTATGGGGCAAAGAGCCGTTGACAGTGAACCAGAGATGGATCAAGCAAGCCAAGGGCACATATAACTTTGATGTGACCAAGGCTGATAAGCTCTTTGAGTTCCTTGTAAAGGAAGGCCGGATCAAGTTGCCAGAAGGGCATTCGATGCTTCGGCCTAATGGAGTTAAAGAGAAAAGATATTGCGGGTTTCATGACAGGAATTCTCACTCCATCAATGATTGCAGGTTTTCAGGATGAGGATTCAAAAGGCTATCCAGGAAGGCCATTTGAAGTTTGATAATAAAATGAAGTTGGATGGCAATCCTTTTCCTCAGAACATGATTGGATTTTCGGTCAACATGGTGACAATTGAGGAAAAAGGAAAAGTGAAGGTTTTGACTTCAGCAAGGGCGAAGCATGATGGGTCAGTTGACCCTGCTCAACAAATCACAGTGGAACAAGTCCACAAAGAAGCGCCTCGCATCCTGAAAAGCCAAATTGAGGTAGGGGAATCTTCCAAATCCAAACCCAGAGTGACTTCGCGTATTCTCCTTAACAAGTGGCAGCGTCAACAAGAGAAAGAACGCTACCAGAAACAAAAGTACGAGGAGGAGAAAAGGAGGTTTGAAGAAGAAGCGCACAGGAGAGAACGAGAAGAACGTGCACGAGAGCAAGTTCGTGCGCATTGGGGATGTGCGTTCTTCAAGCACTGCTGGAATGAAGGTTTGAAGCTCCCCACATTGAACAATTGTCCTGAATGCAGTGACAAATACAATGAGTATAGGCAGGATACTGTCAATCATCGATCCTTCCATGAAAGAATTGGAAGGGTACATCCCAGTGACGGTCGGCGTGTAAAAATAAATGAAGTTCATGATCGCCCAAGGAAAAGGTATGCTGATCAAAAATGGGTTGATCATGAAGAGCAGGAGCGTGAATATGTCTGGCAGGAAGGACAATAGTGCCTACCTGGCTTGAGGAGAAGCCAAAAGAGAAGAGTCCAGCGCTTGAGAAATCAGGATTTGAAACAAGTAGGGATCAAGAGGAAGCAGGTGTGGCGTCCAAAGGATAAGCCTGAAGGATCTGGTCATTCGGCTCCAACATGCATGGTATGCTTTTTGCCGAATGAGTTCATGGCTCCAGCTAATCAGGTTGTGCAGGAAGAATCGTCGCCAGACATCAATGAGGATGAGCAACTTGGGCGGATGGCATAGCTGGTATTGGCTAAGCAAGCAACCTTTGACAAGCCAGCCAAGAATCGGCATATGAGACCGCTGTACTTGATAGGATACGTCAATGGAAGCCATTGACCAAGATGTTTGTTGATGGTGGAGCCGCGGTCAATGTGTTCCATACACTACATTCAGGAAGCTTGGCATGGGCCCTGGGATTTGACGCCGACAAGTATAGTTCTGAATGATTTTGCTGGGAATCCTTCAGACACCAAGGGCTACATACATGTAGACCTGATGATCGGGTCCAAGACTTTGCTCACAACCTTCTTTGTCATTGAGGGCAAAGGGGCATATAGCTTGCTGCTTGGACGGGACTGGATCCATGCAAATTGCTGGATCCCATCTACCATGCATCAACAACTTGTTCAATGGGTAGATGATGATATAGAGGTGGTCCAAGGAGATGATTTAGTGAGCGTGGCTAATGTGGAACCAGCCTTCTAGGAGTATAGAGGTACAGATTGCTTCTCAGGTAAGGACTGGGGTGAAGGTCCTGTTGAACCAGTTAGCAGTGATCAACAGCCGATTCAAGCAGTCGGCTCTTATAGCAATTTTTAATGGATAATCCAATTAATGGAACTGATGGAAACTTAGGACGTGGATTCATGTCGGCTGACAAATTGGAAGAAATTGATATTGGAGACGGTGATAAGCCAAGGCCCACATTTATCAGTGCTAACTTGGATTCAAGTTTCAGAGAAGAATTGATCAGGTTACTGAAAGAATATAAAGATTGCTTCGTTTGGATTATTCGGAGATGCCTGGTTTGGATCGTTCCATTGTTGAGCATCGGTTGCCAATCAAATCTGGTTTTAAACCTTACAAGCAACCTCCCTGGAAGATTTACAAGGATGAAGTATTGGCCGACGTGAAAAAAGAAGTTGAGAGATTGATCGAAGCAAAATTCATTCGGCCATGTAGATATGCGGAATGGATCTCTAACATTGTCCCTGTTTACAAGAAAAACGGGAAAATGAGGGTTTGCATAGACTTTAGAGATCTAAACAGAGCTACACCCATGGACGGATATCCAATGCCTGTTGCTGATTTGTTGGTTGATGCCGCTGCTAGACATAAAGTTATTAGTTTCATGGATGGCAATGCAGGGTACTATCAAATTTTTATGGCAATAGAAGATATATCGAAGACAGCTTTCAGATGTCCTGGACATATAGGCCTGCTTGAGTGGATTGTCATGACATTTGGGTTGAAAAATGCCAGTGCAACTTATCAAAGAGCCATGAATTATATTTTTCATGAGTTGATCGGCAAAATTGTTGAGATATACATTGATTATGTCGTGATCAAATCTTTGAATCATGAATCACATTTGGATGATGTGAGAAAAAACTCTGGAGTGCACCCGAAAGCATGGGCTTAAGATGAATCCGAACAAATGTGCCTTTGGAGTTTCAGTTGGAGAGTTCTTGGGATTTTTGGTGCATGAAGGAGGAATAGAAGTTGGCAAGAAAAGCATGAAAGCTATTGATGAAGTTGTTCCTCCAACCAATCTCAAAGAGTTGCAATCACTACTTGGCAAGATCAACTTTGTGAGAAGGTTTATTTCAAATTTGTCACAAAAGGTGTTGCCTTTCTCTCCGCTGTTGAGGATCAAGAAGGATCCGAAATCTGTATGGGGTGACGAACAACAAAAGGCTTTCGATGAGATCAAGCAGTACATGAAGGAACCACCAGTGTTGGTGCCTCCACAATTGAACAAGCCTTTTAAGTTGTACGTGGCGGCCGATACCCAAACTATTGGATCGACCCTTATACAAGAATTTGAGGGAAAGGAACGTATAGTCGCGTACCTTAGCCGAAAATTACTTGATCCCGAAACAAGATATTCGGCTGCAGAGAAGCTTTGCCTGTGTGTTTATTACTCATGTACAAAGTTTCAGCACTATTTGTTGAATGTCGAATGCGTTGTACATTCAAAGTTTGATGTAATTAAACACATGTTGTCTATGCCAATTTTGAAGGAATGGCAAGTAGATTTTAGCTTTGTCTTAGTTTGAATTGAAGTTTGAATCGGCAAAAGCTGTTAAAGGACAGATTATTGCTGATTTCATTACTGAACATCGTGATCCATTGATTGATTTGCTGGAAATCACTCCTTGGGCTTTGTTCTTTGATGGATCCTCATGTGGCAAAGGTGGTGGAGTAGGAATTTTATTAATTTCACCCAAAGGTGAGATGTTTGAATTTGCCATCCCTGTTCAGCCCACTGTCACAAATAATCAAGCTGAATATGAAGCACTTCTTAGAGGGCTTCAATATTTGAAAGAAGCAAAGGCTATTTCAGTTGAAATTTATGAAGATTCAGAATTAGTTATAAAACAATTGAATGGCCAATATGAGTGTAGAAATGATATCCTGAGGAATTACTACGAGGAATGCAAGGAAATCTTGAAAAGTTTTCAGTTAGTGGTTCTACAACATATTCCTAGGGAACACAATGACGAGGCAAACAGGTTGGCCCAAAGTGCTTCGGGTTATAGAGACAACCAAGAGGTGTTTGCCAAAGATGTGTGTGCTTTCGGGAGTGATCTAGCAGAAGATGATTGGAGAAAAGAAATTGTTGATTATCTGGAAAATCCATCCCGAAAGGTTTCTATGCAGCTCAGGTATAAAGCTATAAAATTTGTTCTTCTTGATGGGTGTTTTTTTACAAATCATTAGATGGGGTGTTGTTACAATGCTTGGATCAAGAAGAAGCAAAGAAAATGATGAGTGAAGTGCACGATGGGCTGTGTGGGGCGCATCAATCGGCTTACCGAATGAAGTGGGTTATCAGGCACACTGGATGTTATTGGCCGACGATGCTGGAAGATTGGTTTGAGTAGTACAAAGGGTGTCAAGATTGTTAATTTGGGAATATCCAAAGAGTTCCAGCATCAGTTTTGAATGCTATTATCAAGCCATGGCCATTCAGAGGATGGGGTATAGATTGGATTGGCCAAATAAATCCTCCATCTAGCAAGGGGCATAAGTTTGTGCTTTTGGCAACAGATTATTTCACTAAATGGGTTGAGGCTATTCCACTGAAGAAAGTGACATCAGAAAACATGGTTGAATTTGTTAAAGAGCACATCATCTACAGATTTGGAATTCCTCAAACAATTACAACTGATCAAGGAGCTCAATTTGTATCTTCAGAGTTCAGGGAATTTGCTGAAAGCATGGGAATCAAATTATTGAATTCTTCTCCTTATTATGCCCAGACTAATGGTCAGGCAGAGGCTTCTAACAAGATCATGATCAAGATTATACAAAAGAAGATTGATCAAAAGCCAAAAAGGTGGCATTCGGTACTCAATGAGGCCTTGTGGGATTATCGAATGGCCCCTCATGGAGCCACAAAAACATCTCCTTATGAGTTGGTTTATGGGCATCATGCTGTTTTGCCCTGGGAAATACAATCATATTCAAGGAGAGTGGTTTTGCAAAAGGATTTAAGTTCCAAGGATTACAGTGGCTTAATGATGGACGAATTAGAAGATTTGCATATGATTCGTCTTAGAGTTTTGGAAAATATTGAGAAGAACAAGATGTGAGTTGCTAAGTAAACAAGAAGGTAAAGGTCTGGCAATTTGCAGAAGGAGATTTGGTTTGGAAAGCAATACTGCCGATCGGGACTAAGTACAGTACGTTCGACAAATGGTCCCCGAATTGGGAAGGTCCTTTTCGAGTAGTTAGATGTACACCTGGAAATGCTTATATCTTGAAAACTTTACTAGGAGAAGAGTTTACTGCAACTATAAACGGGAGATACTTGAAGAAATACTATGCTAGTATTGAAGTTGATCGTTGATTACAAGCACCAGGATTACAAGCATCAGAAACACAGAAACAACTGGCGTTCAAGCCACCTTTAGAACAAGAAATCCTGTCAGAGGAGATGGCCAATACTGAAGTGTATTGCCCTTAGCACAAAAAATGTTCTACACTACAAATGTTTCTTGCAGGCTTTTATTTGGCAACCCAGCTATTTAAGATTACAAGAGGGTGGGAAGCAGAAGGCCTGGAGAAAGAAGCGAAAGTATGCTTCATTCCTTTGATTTCGCGTTCTTCCTCTTCAGCTCTTCCCTCTTCACCTGTTCCAGGGCCACAATGATCGCAACATAAAAGCTTCGGGGATTGCCGTGACTTACAGCTTCCATCAGGCTGTCCCATGAAGCCTTCAGGTTGTTGTACCTGTCAGAGACATCTGAAGAAGGGAACAGTTTGTTGAATGTGAGATCTGAAGCTTAAATATGGGAATCAAATAAGGATGAATATCTTACCCCCTACCAACGCCTCCAAGCTCATGCGGCGTTCGCGTTTGGCACTACAGGAGGCGGTGATGTCTCGCAGGTTGTGTTCTAGATGCCGAATGCGGCGGCGCAATTGGTGGTTGGTCCTCTGTTCCAGCGTGGCGCTTTCTTCTTCAGTGGAAGAATCGGAGAGGATGTACTCGGGAACCTCTTCAGTTCCAAAGATCTCCTCAGGGAGCAAGTCAAGGCTGAAAACGAAGAGAGGTGAACCATGAGATTGCAATAGAGAGCAAAAGAAAGGATTGATGAAAAACTTACTCTCGAATGGTGCGTTTCTTTGGTGGAGCGCTGCTCTCCTTGATGGGCTGCTTTCCCTGGTCCACCATGACTTTGGGGTTTTTTCCTCTGGAGCAGGGGGAGAAGATGTGAGATGATGGAAGTGTATGCGAGTGGATTTGCAGAGCACCAAGGGGGTTATTTTATTAGCTGAGAGGAAGCATTGGGAGTGATGACTGGTTGGCGTACATTATGGGAATACCACACGGCAGGGTTTTCTCTCCGAATGCGAAGGGTTTTTCATTGAACAGTGTCCAAGGTTCCCGAATGAGGATTTTCTGCGGATTCTGTGCCAAGGGACAAGAGTTTGTGTGTATTAGGCTAAGATAAAGTTCCCGAGTTCGTTCAAAAATAGTAAGATCCGCATGCACAAGTCAAAGGAAAATCATCGCAGCACGAATGTGAATGATCGGATGGCGACTAGAGAGGGGGGGAGTGAATAGGAGCCGGTAAAAATTCTTCTCAAAGAACCCGGCCTATACCCTAGACAAATCTCGGTCACACACGAGCGATGGATCGAATCACACACCAACCGCCAAGACAACAAGGTTATGGATCATCCTCAAGTCTTAGGAACGATTCCTTGAAGCACAGGCGGAAGCACGAAAGAAGGAAGGAAGGAATCAAACCAAAGAGCAAACCAGCCAGGCTCTGGCGGACTGTCCGGCCAGGTGGGGCGGACTGTCCGCATAGGCCGCGCGGACTGTCTGGCAGGGTATCACGGACTGTCCGCAACTGTGCCGCGGACCGTCCGGCCTAGAGCCGCGGACCGTCCGTTAAATCCAACAGAACCTCCAGTAGCGAACCCCGAAAACGGACCGTCCGCGGGGAGCACGCGGATTGTCCGCCAGGCACCCGCGGACTGTCCGCCCGGCACACGCGGACCGTCCAAAACCTCGTCCAACGAAAACTCAAAGCCACAACGGATCAAAAGCGAAGACGAGCAAGAACACGAAGAACACACGACGAACACTGTGTGCACGGACCGTCCGCCAGGCCCTCGCGGACCGTCCGCGAGGCACAAACAGAACTGAAAACTGCTCGACCACGAAAGTCAACACTCCCAATCCATCATCGGATCTCCCAAACGGTAGAAGCTGTTGAGACAAGTGTTTGGGGACATGAAAAGCGTCAACCAAGGATGCTATACCCCAAAAATTTCGCCTCCTAACTTCCTAAATCATCGGGAATCGCGGATCCTTTGAACACCACCAAAAGGTAGAGCTCCGAACGAAAATCCTTGAATCGAAGTGGTTTCCCGGCGTTTGAGGGCACAAGATCAATCCCAAAGATGCACAAGACATCCATCCATGTTTCCCTCAAAGAAATCCGGGGAGAAACCCACTCAAATCTGCGAAACCACACCAAGAACAAAGGCACCAAAAACAAGCACGAAAAAGGCCACGAAATTCACAACGCCGAATCTTTTATACAAACCAGGAAAGATTCACAAGGTCTAGCATGCCGCCCTAGCATCCATCCATCTCAACAAATCTCTCATGAAGCTCTCATGCTAGCCTAGAGAAAATGGAGAAGAAAATAGTCCAGGAAAAAAAGAAATGGAAGGGGGGAAATGAAACCCTAAGTCGCGGAGAGAGCACCCCATTGAGGACCATGTGTGGTTCGAGGACCGGTGGATGGTCGCTTCCTTGTGTGATGAGTGATTGACAACGTTGTGTGGACTGATTCTTGGCTAAGTATTGCAGGTGCAGGTTGCGGCTTGACTGGTGTTGGTGCAGGTGAAGAACAAGCGCGAAAGGTCGTCGACGGTGAGGCCTCCAGGTGTGGAGAAGACAAGTAGGCTTCGTTCGAGGGACCCGGTGGCCAGCGGGGTCAAGTGCGGGCCGCATGGTGGCATGAACAGCAAGATGAAGTCATGGACAGTTTCTTGGTTGAGCCTCAAAACCAAGGTCGAGCCGGGACTACGTGGGAGCCGAGTCATGAGTGGAGATTGGCGGAGGCTACACCGAGTTCGCGGGGTTTCCGGTGGTTCACCGGAAAATTACATCGGTTCCTTGGTTGATCCACAAAGCCAAGACCGAAGAACCGAAGACGGAGCCGCAGAGCGGCGCGCACCGGCCCGACCGGTGGGGAGCACCGGTCGACCCGTGTGCGATGACGCGGTCCGAGACTTCGAAGCGAGAGGACACGCGTCGGGGCCGCATGGCTTGCGTCGAGGCTATGCGGGGTACGGTCGCCGGGCATCCGTCCGATGGTGAAGACATGAAGACTTCCAAATCCGCCCTTGAGGGGCTTGTATCCCTGGTTATTAGGAAAGGGGCATTTTAGACATTTGGTTGCCTCCATATAACCCAAGAGGTGAGAGGATGGCAGCCAACTCTTGGAACCCTAGCTCATTTGTTTTCCCATTTTCCTTCCTATTTTCCTTAGGTTTTCCATAGGACTAGCAAGAGAGCTTCAAGGAGAGATCTTGTTGAGAGGGATGGATGATCGGGCGGCTTGCTAGACCTTGTATGAACCTTTATTTCATGTATAGATGATTTGACGTGGTTCCTCAAGATTTGGATGTGTTTTCCATGGTTGTTCTTGGTGGTGATTTTCGGAGATCTCTCTTGGTGATTTCTTTCGGTTGTTTTCAGGACCTTTCTCTTGGGGATTTGATGGGGAAAATTTGTGGGAACCCTTCGTGGTTCTTTGGGCTGTGATTCCCCTCCCAAATCCGTGAGAAAGGTGCTCGATTTTAGGGATTCTTGAGTTCTTGGGTTGGAAGTGCTCTTGGCGGGATTTCCTTGATTCCTCCTTTTTGGACGAGTTTTGGTGGGATTAAACTTGGCTATGGACTCCTGATGAGGTGTTCATAATATCCCCAATGTCTTGTTCAAGTCCGTGGAGCGATTCGGGAGATCGAGATTTGGATTTGGGGCGGTTGACCGCGGTGTCTTGTTCATCCCGAGCTGCCCAGGCTACACCGGTCTGACCGGTGCTCTTGACCGGTCTGACCGGTGCATCCCTCGGTGGGATTTTACTCGGGTGAACGTCTTGGTGTGTTCATTGTTGTCCTGTGTTGCCGTTGTTTCGAGTTTGGGTCAGTTTGGTGGTCGGTTGGCATGTTTGGTGCCTTGGGGGCTTTCAGGCTGTGATCGGTCTGACCGGTGTGTCTCACCGGTCTGACCGGTGTAGAGCCACTTAGTGAAAGTTGCTCGGTTTCACCCGGCGAGGACCGGGTCCGACGGCGGTGGTGCTCACCGGTCCGACCGGTGTGGGTCTGTAGACTCGAGGTTTGGTGTTCCGCTGCGTTCTCGGGTCGGAAGGTGGTGTGTTGGTTCCTTGGTCTAGTGGCACTCCAGTGGCTACGTGGGCTTGGCCAACTTGGGTAGTGAGTCGGAGACGTGTGTTGGAAGCCGGGTTCATCTTGTAGGAGTTTCCATCTCCTTCGAGAAGAATTTTTTATCGTCTCACATTCACTCCCCCCCTCTCTGGTTCGCCATATCGGTCCTTCAAGTGGTATCAGAGCCAGTTCGGGTCTTTATTGACTCTAACCAGTCTAAGATCCAAGGATGGCTTACCAGGAACGGGGTTCGGGTCCTCCACACTTCGATGGCAAGAACTACCAGATGTGGAGTAAGCGGATGGGTGCGTTTCTCCGCGGAAAGGGTCAGATCCTTTGGGATGTCACGGTGGACACAGGGCTATGTCCAGCCAATGGACTTCCTCGCTCCAAGATCGAGGGACAGATTCAACACCAACAATAAGGCGCTCGACTACTTGTTTCGTGCTTTGTGTCGGCCGAGTTCGATCGGGTGCACACCGAGCACTTGGCTTGTAGGATTTGGGCGGTGTTGAAGGAGGCTCATGTTGGGAACGCCCGGGTTCGGGCACGGTTGTATGCGACCTACGGAGAGAGTACGAGAACTTCACTCATCTCCCCGGTGAGTCCATCGATGCCTTGTTCCGGAGGTTCACGGTGGTTGTGAACAACATGAGGGCCAATGTGGACGTGCTCTGTACGGTGATCATGATAGAGCGGTCAAGCTCTTACACTCTTTGGATCGTACGATTTGGGGCGGAAAGTTCGAGGCCATAGTCGAGTCGGAGAGGTACGACACTCGACGGTGAACGAGCTGTTCTCGAAGCTCAAGTCGACCGAGGTGGATAGGGGCATGACTACCGAGCTCGAGGGACCGACTGATTCCCATAGTCTTGCCCTCGTTGGTGGTTCCAAAGGAAAGGCTATCTCTAACCCATCCACCGGGATGTTCTCGTTCTCCTCTTTGATGTCTATGCCGGATGAGGAGTTCGACGAGCTTGGAGAGGACGAGCCGGCGCCGTTGACGAGGCGGTTCGTGAGGCTCCACGAGAACCGCGTGAACATGAGGAGGAACACGAGAACATGCTTCCAGTGCGGCAAGCCGGGACACTTCGTCGCCGACTGCCCGGAGAAGGCCGGGAACAAGGATGGCTACAAGCACAAGCCGAGGATGGATGGCAAGTACCGTTCGAGGCGCGACCACAAGAGCAAGCACAAGAACAAGTACAAGGACGATCGACGATCGAGGAAGAAGGAGAGCCGAGGCAAGGCCCGAGCGATGGTTGGAGCGAGCGAAGTCGACTCCAGTTCTGCGTACTCCACCTCGAGCTCGAGCAGCAGTGAGGATGAAGGTTATCGTCGCAAGAACAAGAAGTCGTCCAGGAACCTGAGCGGGCTGAGCTGCTTCGCGAGAGACGGCTTCTGCACCATGGCGCTGAGCTCCGGCAGCAAGAGCACACAGAGCGACTCGGACCCTGAGTCCGACGACGAGGTGCGTGATGAACTTCCCTTCTTGTGCCAGGAGAATGAGAGGCTTGGCTCTTTGCTTGATAACCGTGATGACATGTTTAGAGAGGCCAAGAAAATGAGAAAAGAACTTAGGGCTTCACTCGAGGATGCTAGGACTAGAGTGGGCGAGCTAGAGACACGGGTGCTTCATAGCAAGCTTGAGATTGATTCTCTTAAGGCTCGCCCCGTTGTTTCGGATGAGGTTGATTGTCTTGATTGCTCCATATTTCTTGTTGATCTTGCTTTGTTTAAGGAGAAGCATGCCTCCAAGTGTGAGGAACTAGATGTGCTTAGGGTTGAAGTGGGTCGAGCTTAAGTCTAGACTGCTTTGCTATGTGCTTGCACTTCTTGCCCGTTTTGCATGCTAAGATTGATGAGATGCATGCTTACACTAGTTCCCTTGAGGCTAAATTGAAGGAACCCATGCCTACATGAGGCTCTACTCGTGAAATGCATGCTTTGAAAAATTTGGAACTTGCACATTATGTTGATCGTTTGCGGGATGAGAATGATGACTTGAGGAAGTTGATGGGTTGGTTGTCGGTCATGAGCCTCGGTTGAGGATGATGATCAAGGCATTTAAGAGCGAGGATGGTGAGGGACTTGGGGCAAACAAGGTTGGTGAGGGAAGTGGAGAGAATATCCGGAGCCACCAAAAACCCACCACAAAAATGATTTCCCCCCAAAACCTAACCATCTTAGGAACCGACTAGATACAACCCCAGCTCCACCCGTGTTTCCTACACCCACAAATGACCTACAAAAGCCTATCAAGTTTGTGAGCACTTCGGGGAAAGTGTTCTTTGGGAAAGAAAGTGAGAAGGCTAGTGAAGGGAAACCGGTGGAGGAGTTGAGTGGAGAGAAACCAAGTGAGCAGCCACATCCCAAGCCTAAGCCTAAGCTTGTGAGGTTCCATTGTGGCTATTGTGGGAGAGATGGCCATAAGGAGGAGTTTTGCTTCAAAAGGAAGCGAGAGGAGAGAATGGCAAAGGAGTGGGCTAACAAGGACAAGTACCACCCTTCCGATGGTGTACTTGAGCCTCGTGTGCAGATGCCCAGGGCCAAGGCGAGTGTGAGGACAGTTCGGGCTTGGGGAGAGCGGAAGGCTGTTGGAGGTGCTGCTACCCAGGTCACACCGGTCAGACCGGTGTGGGGCACCGGTCAGACCGGTGCAGGCCTGGACAGGCAGCAGTTTGGGTTTCGAGCTCGTACAGGTGCGAGGGTTGTTTCTGGAGGTCGTGGTTCTGGTGGTTGGGCTGGAGAGTTTGCAGGTGGTCAGGTTGCTAGGCGTTCTCCTCCTCGAGTTCACTACGGGGATGGGAGGAGTCGTAGCTTTGAGAAGGAGAGGAGGGACGTTCCATGTGCGTTCTTTTGTGGGTTTGGTCCTCCTCTAGGCAGAGAGGGGTGGTTCCCTCAGGGTGGTTACCGTGGTGGTGTTCGTGGAGGCGGCTTTGGTAGGAGAGATGCTTTGGTTTGTGCTAACCCCACTTTCGAGCAAATGGCTCGGCACCGGTTTTACTCTTTTGGTACTAACCCCAATCTTGAGTCGTTTGTTCGCTCACATGCTCGTTTCGAATTTCGGGTGGGAGACTTGAAGAACATTTGGTTGATTGACTCCGGTTGCTCGAGGCGTATGACCGGAGACGGGGGTGGTTCTCAAGTCTCGTCCCGGTGGTGACAAGGAGGTACATCACTTTTGGGGACAATGGGCGTGGGCGTGTGCTTTCGAAGGTGAGATCAAAGTGAGTGACAAGATCACTCGAGGTGTGTTGCTCTTGTTCAATCATTGGGGTACAATTTGCTTTCGTGTCCCAGTTGTTGTATGAGGGCTTTGAGGTGTTGTTTCGGCCAGGTGGTTCTCGGATTTCGGACTCTCGAGGGGACCCTGTCTCGTATGGTCGTTCCCGAGGGTCAGGTGTTTCGTGCTGATTTTTCTCAGTCTTCGGGTGTGGAGCGTTGTTTCTTGGCTGGTTCTTCGAGTGAGTTGTGGAAGTGGCATAGGAAGTTGGGTCACTTGAGCTTTGACCTTTTGTCTCACTTGAGTAAACTCAATTTGGTCCGAGGATTGCCACGGTTGAGGCTTGAGAGAGAGTTGGTTTGTGCGCCGTGTAGGCATGCCAAGATGGTAGCCTCTTCTCACCCGCCTCTCACCGATGTGATGACTGAGCGTCCATGCGAGCTGCTCCATATGGATCTTGTTGGCCCAGCTCGTGTGCGATCTGCGGGTGGGAAGTCGTATGTCCTGGTTGTGGTGGACGACTATTCTCGGTATGCATGGGTGTTCTTTCTCGAGGATAAGGGGGAGACGTTTGGTTTTGTTCGAGATCTAGTCTTGAGGTTGAGGAACGAGAGGCACGGAGATGCCATACGAGCTATCCGTAGTGATAATGGCTCGGAATTCAAAAACTCTCGTTTGAAACCTTTTGCCATGACTTGGGTGTTGAGCACCGGTTTTCGAGTGCGTATACGCCTCCCCGAATGGTGTTGTGGAAAGGAAGAACGAGACCTTGTGCGAGATGGCTCGGACGATGCTTGATGAGCATAGGACTCCGAGGAGGTATTGGGCCGAGGCGGTGAATACCGCATGCTATGTGTCGAACAATATATACCTCGAGTGCACAAGAAGAAGACATGCTATGAGTTGATGCATGGTCGCACACCCAAGGTGAGTCACTTCCATGTCTTTGGTTGCAAGTGTTTCATTCTGAAGAAAGGCGGGAAGTTGGATAAGTTTGAGGCTAGGTCTGTCGATGGCATTTTCTTTGGTTATGCATCTCATTCTAGAGCATATCGTGTGCTCAATCTTGAAACTAACCAAATCGTGGAGACTTGCGAGGTAACCTTCGACGAGACAGAGCCACGTAGTCAGCTTGTCTTTGAGTGTGCAGGTGATGATGAGTTTGGCGAGGAGATCTTTCAGGAGGAGGAGCATGAACATGGTGATGATGAAGATGGCGGTGTGGTGCCCCCGGCTGAACATATACCCACTACTTCGACTACGGTGATGGACGGACCCTCTACTACACCTACGACGACAAATCAAGAACGAGTAGAAGCTGATGTTGAGGGGGAGGTAGCATCGAGGCGAGAACCTCCCCGGCGAGTACAAGTGGATCACCCAGCTTCGAGGATCATCGGTGACATGAATGAACGCACTACACGGTCGAGGGTTCGAAACAATTCCCATTTCGCTCATGCTGCATTTGTTGCTACTTTTGAGCCCAAAGACATTGGACACACACTATCTGATCACAATTGGGTTAATTCGATGCATGAGGAGTTGGAGAACTTTGAGAGGAATCGAGGTGTGGGAGTTGGTTGACCCTCCCCCGAGTGTAAGCCGATTGGTACAAAGTGGGTGTGGAAAAACAAAGAGGGAGAGAAAGGTGAAGTTGTGAGGAACAAGTCGAGGCTTGTTGCTCAGGGGTTCAGTCAAAAGGAGGGGATCGACTACGAGGAGACCTTTGCTCCCGTAGCCCGTTTGGAGGCGATTAGGATCCTTCTAGCCTTTTCCGTGGCTAAAGGGTTCAAGTTGCACCAAATGGATGTGAAGAGTGCTTTCCGAATGGTGTGTTGGAGGAAGAAGTGTATGTGAGGCAACCTCGGGGTTTGAGAGTGAGAAGTACCCCACCGGGTGTACAAGTTGAGGAAGGCGGCCGTATGGGTTGAAGCGGGCGCCTAGAGCTTGGTATGGCGGGTTGAGGGGGTTCTTGTTTGAGAGAGGTTTTGAGATGGAGAAGGTCGATCGGACCTTGTTTTTCTTGAGGCGAGGGCGGGAGATATCCTGATTGTGCAGGTGTACGTGGATGATATTATGTTTGGTGGCTCGTCTAACTCTCTGGTTGCAAGGTTTGCAGATGATATGAGCAGGGAATTTTAGATGAGCATGATGGGCGAGTTGCAGTTCTTCCTCAGGCTACAGATCAAGCAATCAAAGGAAGGAACATTTGTGCACCAGGCTAAGTACACCAAGGACATTGTGCGGAAGTTCAAGATGGAGGACTCCAAGGCTATGACGACGCCGATCAGTACGACTACAACTCTTGATGCGGACGAGGAAGGTGAACATGTGGACCAGAAGGAGTACCGGAGCATGATCGGGTCACTCCTCTACTTGACGGCGACGAGGCCGGACATACAGTTCTCGGTGTGTCTGTGCGCCTGTTTTCAAGCGTCTCTGAGGACTTCGCATCGGCAAGCGGTGAAGAGAATTTTCGGGTACTTGCGTCACACTCCCGACTTTGGCCTTTGGTACTCTGCGTCCTCTTCTTTGGCGCTTCATGGCTTTTCAGACGCGGATTTTGCCGGGTGTCGGTTGGATAGGAAGTCTACTTCGGGACTTGCCGAGTTTTGGGTTCTTCTTTGGTGTCTTGGTCTTCCCGCAAACAATCGAGTGTTGCTCAATCCACTACCGAGTCCGAGTATGTTGCCGCTGCTAGTTGTTGCTCTCATCTCCTTTGGATTTCATACACCATGAGTGACTTTGGTGAGGAGTATACCCATGTCCAACTTCAATGTGATAGCACCAGTGCCATAAGCGTTGAAAAGAACCCAGTGCTCCATTCCAAAACCAAGCACATAGAAGTGAGATATCATTTTCTGAGAGACAATGTAGAGAAAGGAAAGATAGCTTTGATCCATGTACCCACACATGACCAACTAGCCGATATTTTCACCAAACCCCTAGATCAAGCAACTTTCACTCGTTTGCGGGGGGAACTTGGTGTGTGTTTGATTTCTTGAGTTGGGTGTGTGGGAGCTCTCTTTGTAGCATATGTATAGCTTTCCTTTGTGCATTTCTTGCTTTTGGCATGGCATATGTAACATGATGTATAGGCATCCTTGTATCTTAGATTGCATGCATTTTGTATCATATGCATTGGATAGGAAAAGCTTCTCCTATATACATTGTTCACCATGGAATGCTATTTATGTCTTTGTGAGCTTGTTTGGTATGCTATGGTTAGTTTGGCTTAGCTCTTGATGATCTTGATGAATAATCCATGGTTGATAGCTATGTTTTTGAAAATGTCACATGTATGCTCTCTCTCATGTCTAAATGCCTTTATATGATCTTGACATGTTTTAGTGGCTTGGCTATGCTTAATTTGTGGTTGGATAGCTAGTTTATTGATCATATGGGGCCAAAGGCTCATTTGCCATCATGAATGTTTAGCCCTCTTGCTTCATCTTGTGGAGGGGCATAAGTTCCTTTTTGTCGCAAAGACATTTCCTGTACGATATATGAATCTGAAAATGAAATGTAAAATGCTTGGAAAATATGCTCCCATGTCATATGTGCTGAATTTAATTTTCTTTGGGTGCTAAACCGTTGCATGATGCCTACCAATGAGAAGTCTCATACATAGAAGTAGACACATGGCTCGGTGGCTTTGACATGACATGAGGTGCTTGTGGGTGTTTGTGATGGTCTTATGATTAGAATGGCTGTCCTAGCATGAAGTTTGTGTGGCTTTGCCATTTTGATATGCTCGATCATGTTTAGGACTGTGCTCATGAGAGGCAAGTTTTTCGCAGAATTGCCCAAATCCATCTTAGCTTCGTCCAATGGTTGTGAAACTTGGTGATCATGTAGTTGAGATCGATACAAAGCTATAGAGTATCTAACTTGCTCATTTGGACATGTGTAGCATCCTATGTTGAATTTTGTCTATTTGAGAAGCTCTAGGTTGAAATTTTTGCGTTTTTGGCTTGATTCATGCATTGCCAACAAGGGGGAGAAGTTTGAGCTTGAAATGGTTGCTGGACGCATTTAGAAGGTTTTCAGGTGGTTTCGAGCCATTTCTGGGCTCTGTTGTGCACCGGTCTGACCGGTGAAGAGCACCGGTCTGACCGGTGTGAGTGCTGGTCCTGTGCACATGTTAGGCACCGGTCTGACCGGTGGTGATGACCGGTCTGACCGGTGTGAGCGTAAGTTGCTGCAGCTGCCCTGTTTTCAGCTGGTTTGCATGCATTCGTCCAGGGGGAGGTGCATTGGTTCAGGGGGAGCTTGCATGTGTCCAGGGGAGCTCTTTGTGGTTGTTCGAGCTTTGCTTTGGTGGTTTGCGCTCTTTGCTTGAGCTTTTCTTTGTCTCGGATGTGTCGAGCCGTTGCCCTTGCCTAAGGGGTCCGAGACTTGTCTTCTTCAAGTGATCTTGCTCTTTGCCTTTGTTTGGCTTTCGATCGCTTGTTGGAGTTTCTTTTTGTTCGTTTCTTTTCTTTTTCTTTTTCTTTTCCCTCTTGTTACTTTCGTGTGGGTGTTGTCAATGCACTCATCAAGGGGAGATTGAGGACCATGTGTGGTTCGAGGACCGGTGGATGGTCGCTTCCTTGTGTGATGAGTGATGGACAACGTTGTGTGGACCGATTCTTGGCTAAGTATTGCGGGTACGGGTTGCGGCTTGGCGGGTGTTGGTGCAGGTGAAGAACAAGCGCGAAAGGTCGTCGCCGGTGAGGCCTCCAAGTGTGGAGAAGACAAGTAGGCTTTGTTCGAGGGACCCGGTGGCCAGCGGGGGTCAAGTGCGGGCCGCATGGTGGCATGAACAGCAAGATGAAGTCATCGACGGTTTCTTGGTTGAGCCTGAAAACCAAGGTCAAGCCGGGACTACGTGGGAGCCGAGTCATGAGTGGAGATTGGCGGAGGCTACACCGAGTTCGCGGGGTTTCCGGTGGTTCACCGAGAAAACCACTAGGTTCCTTGGTTGTTCCACAAAGCTAAGACCGAAGAACCGAAGACGGAGTTGCGGCGAGCGCCGGACCGGTCTGACCGGTGGGTCTGACCGGTCTGACCGGTGGGTACCGGTCCCGGCCGGTTGGGAGCACCGGTTTGACCGGTGTGCGACGACGCAGTCCGAAGACTTCGAAGCGGAGGACACGCGTCGGGATCGCATGGCTTGCGTCGAGGCTACGCAGGGTGCAGTCGCCGGGCATCCGTCCGATGGTGAAGACATGAAGATTTCCAAATCCTCCCTTGAGGGGCTTGTATCCCTAGTTATTAGGAAAGGGGCATTTTAGACATTTGGTTGCCTCCATATAACCCAAGATGTGAGAGGATGGCAGCCAACTCTTGGAACCCTAGCTCATTTGTTTTCCCATTTTCCTTCCTATTTTCCTTAGGTTTTCCATAGGACTATCAAGAGAGCTTCATGGAGAGATCTTGTTGAGAGGGATGGATGATCGGGCGGCTTGCTAGACCTTGTATGAACCTTTGTTTCATGTATAGATGATTCGGCGTGGTTCCTCAAGGTTTGGATGTGTTTTCCCCAGTTGTTCTTGGTGGTGATTTTCGGAGATCTCTCTTGGTGATTTCTTTGGGTTGTTTTCGGGACCTTTCTCTTGAGGATTTGATGGGGGAAATTTGTGGGAACCCTTCGTGGTTCGTTGGGCTGTGATTCCCCTCCCAAATCCGTGAGTAAAGGTGCTCGATTTTGGGGTTTCTTGAGTTCTTGGGTTGGAAGTGCTCTTGTCGGGATTTCCTTGATTCCTCCTTTTTGGACAAGTTTTGGTGGGATTAAACTTGGCTATGGACTCCTCATGAGGTGTTCCTAATATCCCCAAAGTCTTGTTCAAGTCCGTGGAGCGATTCGGAAGATCGAGATTTGGATTTGGGGGAGTTGACCCGCGGGTGCTATTCATCCCGAGCTGCCCAGGCTACACTAGTCTGACGGTGCTCTTGACCGGTCTGACTGGTGCATCCCTCGGTGGGATTTTGCTCGGGTGAACGTCTTGGTGTGTTCACTGTTGTCCCGTGTTGCTGTTGATTCGGGTTTGGGTCAGTTTGGTGGTCGGTTGGCCTGTTTGGTGCCTTGGGGGCTTTCAGGCTGTGATCGGTCTGACCGGTGTGTTTCATCGGTCTAACCGGTGTAGAGCCACTTAGTGAAAGTTGCTCAGTTTCACCAGCAGGGACCGGTCTGACCGGTGGTGCTCACCGGTCTGACCAGTGTGGGTCTGTAGACTCGAGGTTTGGTGTTCCGCTGCGTTCTCGGGTCGGAAGGTGGTGTGTTGGTTCCTAGGTCCAGTTGCACTCCAGTGGCTACGTGGGCTTGGCCAACTTGGGTAGTGAGTCGGAGACGTGTGTTGGAAGCCGGGTTCATCTTGTAGGAGTTTCCATCTCCTTCGAGAAGAATTTTTATTGGCTCCCATTCACTCCCCCCCTCTCTGGTTCGCCATATCGGTCCTTCACCCATCCACACACACTCATGGCTTATATATCGGGTCCCGCCGGTGTGGGAAATGACTCGACTACCCCAAACTCAACTACTGGTGATACAACCCACGCAGGGGCATTTATGTAATGTTTGTGGGTCTTGCCATCGGACGGCCACGCCTTCGCCGCACCCCGTGTCCTCCCGACGCAAGTCATGCGATCCCGCCGCGTGTCCTCCGCTTCGAAGCTTCCCGACACGCCCGGATCCCGTCTCCGTCGTGTTGGGCCTTCGGATTTGGTTTTGAGGCCTAAACCAAGAAACCGTCCTTTGATGGTTTTGTGGGCAAACCACCAAACCCCGCGTGCTCGGCCCGGCCTCCCGCCAAGCCTCTTGACTTGACCGGCACCGTGCACCGGCTCGAACGTCCATGGCTTCGTCTTGCTCGTATCGCCACCATGTGGCCCGCACCTAGTCCTGCCGTCCACCGGGTCCCTCGAACCGAGCCTACTTGTCTCTCCATCTCCCGGAGGCCCCTCAATGTTGAAGACCTTTCGCTTCCGTTCTTCACCTGCAACAACACGAACTAGGCCGCAGCCTACACCTGCGCACTGAGCCAAGAGTCAGTCCAACACCCGTTGTCAATCACTCATCACTGAGGCGCGGTCATCCATCGACCACCGGGACGCTCTTGGTCCTCAATCTCCCTCTTGATGAGTGCATTGACAACACACAACGCGAAATGAAATTCAGAGAAAGAAAGTAAAAAAGAAAGAAAAACAAAGAAGCTCAACTCATGACCAAAACCAAAGAAAGGCATAGAAAGGTCACAAGCCGAGCAAAGCACAAACTCCACACTGAAAACAACAAGAAAGCTCCCCCTGAACAAATGCAAGCTCCCCCTGAACATGTGGATGCATTTTTCTGAATTTTTCTTTAAGCTCACCTCTTCACCTCTTCTCCCCCTTGTTGGCAATGTATGAATCAAGGTGAAAATGTAGAAATGTAAGACAAAGCATATAAACATTTACATGAGCTTCTCAAATAGGCCAAATCTAGTGTCAAAGGATAGAAATGAGACAAAGAGCACGTATATGGATCATAACATAGTCAAAGCATTGCCACAAGTAATATATGGAAATATAGGCATGTGACAAAGCAAATTTTCAGATTTAAGCAGTTTTATCAAAAAAATGGCTCACTTCAAATGTAAAGGCCTATCCATGTCATATTCGAGTCAGAAACATGCAAATCATCCAGAGATCATACAAGGATATCCAATTCTCAACAAAAGATCATTGCAAACACCCATAAAGCAAAGCATGTCATGTTAAAGCTCATGAGCTATGTGTCCAATTCGGGGAGAATTCTCCACTGGTGAACATCATGCAACATGTTTTGCACCCATGTGTAAAAGATAAGACATTTTAAGCAAAAATATGATGGATGGAGCATTTTCCAAGCATACACACTTCTTTTCAAGATTAATTCATTTCATGGTACATGAAGTGCCTTTGCGGCAAAAAGAAGCTTATGCTCCTCCATGAATGCAACATAGGCTAAACATTCACAATGATATCGGGCTTTGGGCCAAATGCAAGAAAAAGACATCCAAGCACAATCTAAGCATAGAAAGCACATTTAGACCAAAGCGTGACATGGATACCCTACTACACATGAGTGGAGCACATTTCATCAAATTTAGTCAAGATTAGCATTTGATTCAAAAAGGGCTATCTCACGACACATATATCTCAAATATTCCAAGAGCATTGTCGGGGACGGCCCTAGGGGTCCCCTTCAACAACCGGGAAATCCCCACTTAAAACCTGCAACAAAGCCAAACACACTTTGCCTAACCGTGCGGGGATACGGCCCGAGCCGTTGGGACCTCAACGGCCCACCAAGGCGGCCCTCTTGAAGATCCCCTCGAGCGAGGCCTCGCCTCGCTCGAGGATGCGCGCCTCCCTCGGGCGGGCCCCGTCCCGTTCGAGGGGGTACGCTTCCCTCGAGCGAACTCCGCCTCGCTCGAGGGCCCGCTCCCCCTCGAGCCGGGTTCCGCCTCGCTCGAGGGTCCGCCCCGCCCTCGACCGGGGTCCGCCTCACTCGAGGGCGCCCCGCACGCACGCGCGCCCCCGTACGCGGGCATTTAACGCCCGACACCGGCGGGACGGCGCCATCATGCGCCGGGGCTCGCGGCCCGTGTCGCCGCACCAACTCCCCGGGGAGGGAGCCCATCCCCATCACTTTGCGGGGAGGGAGCGTGCGGCGGGGCCGGTGCCGGCCCCGTGACGCCGTGCACCTGCTCTAGTACGGCTAACGCGCCGAGCCCTCGAAGGGGGGCCGGCCGCACCCTCGATTTGCTTTCTTGTGACCTTACGGGGGTTAGGTGGAGGCGCTAGGCCGGCGGGACGCCATCCCCGCCTTTGTTACGGCATGGCCGCCGCCCCCCGCGCGTACGAGCGCACGCCGGGCGCCGTAGCAACGACTCCGGCGATCGTGGAACGTATTGGAACGGGACGCCGTTTTACCTACTCCCCGTACTCCGTACGGGCCAACGTCGCCGGCTCCCTCGAGCCTATCGAGGAAGAAGCCACGGCCATCCGCCGCCCTTCTACCCTCGAAGCCGCCCTCGTTCGGGTACAAGATAGGCCATGATGGCCGGATCGCCGCAAGGATCGTCCGGACGGCCGCCCACTCTGACGCATGCACGCCACGCCCCTTCACGTAGCTAAATAGCGCGGCGCGCATGTGATTCGCTCCCTCCATGATTTATAAAAGGGGGACGAACCCTCCCCTGCCGTGGGGGGGGGGGGACACGGGAGACAACACGGCGGGGAGACGGTTGCGCCACGCACTTGCTCTCCAATTCTCCCACAACACCTTCGCCCACCACACCGGGGACTTGGAAGCCGGGCTTCCTCTCCCGCCTTGCTTGTAGCGGCCCCACCGCAAGAACCCCCGGTGCTAAGTAATATAGTGTCTTGAGGACGCCACCGCCGGACGTACGGCCCCCACCGGCGAACCGGGATAAAACTCCGTGTCTCTTGTTGTTTAGCATCGACCATTGAGGGATAGACCACGACGCTTATTACTGGTTAGTGTCGGGACCACATTCCGCACCGACAGTTGGCGCCCACCGTGGGGCTATCTGAGCGCCTAAGGTCAATCCGTCAACTCCCTCCATGGTGATCCGTACTGAGTACCGTGGTACACGCTACTGCAAGGGCAGCTCGGACCCCCTCCCCGCCGGGTTCGAAATCCGGTTCGGGGCCTGAACTTTCAGGCCACAGGGAACGGCTACCTCATGCGCCTCACCAACCGCGAGGAGCTCCGCGCGCGGCGCCAGGCCGGGTCCGCCCCGGTCCCCGCCGCACGCACCACCACGGCGCGGACGCCGCGAGGCACGGATGCCGCGAGTCCGTCGACGCCACGACGTCGCCGCCGCTGCGGGCGGCGCTCGCGCCGGGCGCGGTCGGAGCGACGGCGGGCCGAGCGCGCCGCCTCTCAGCACGGCGCGCCCGCCGCCACGATCACCACCATCCCGGCGGGACAGCGCACGGTCTTCGGACCGCGCATCCCCATTGGGCTGCGTGGTGCCACGTCGGCACCGCAACGCCAACGTCAACACCACGATGCGCAGGGTTCCGCCTGGCCGTCACGTCTTCGTCGCCAGGGATCCCGGCGCCTCAGCGGGTGACGAGTCGTCCCTAGGTTCCCTCGACGCGTTGCCGCCGCCAAGCGCCACGGGTACGCGGAATGGGACTTCTCGGCGTACGGACCCCGGTCATGTTCGGGCGTTTCCTTGACGCTACGGACTGCGGTTCGCCGCTCCGATGACTCCGGCACCGGGAGTTACGATCCCGCGCGGGGGTCGTTGCGTCGTCGTCGCCAACGACCCGGCAAACTCCACGGAGCGGTGGGCGCCGGCGACGGGGAGATCACGCCCGCCCCGGGGGATCTCTCCACGCCAAGCCGCGGGACCAAGCACCCCTCGCCGGAGCCGACGCCGCCGCGCGCCCGGCCCAAGCCCGCGAGCTCGAGGCTAAGGCGGCGGAGGAGTACCGCACGGTGCGGGCGCTCCGCGCCTCGATGGCGCGAAGCCTCCGCTCGCGGCGAACGCGTGCGGGAGGCGGGGCGGCGGGCCCGCGACCGCATCAACGCCGACGACCCCGACGTGCCTCCACGGGCAAGTCGGAAGCTCGTCGGCCCCGCCGCAACGCCGCCGCGGGCTATGCCGGCACGCTCGACCCCCGAGGGCGCGGAACTGCCGGCGCGAGGTGTAGGCCCTCATGTAGCGGGCGGCCGTCCGGCGGGCCGAAAGCTCGGCCTCACGCATCCGCCGGCAAGGGGATGCGCGGGGTGACGGGGCCGCACAAGGGGGCGAACCCTCGGTCCACACGGACGAAGCCGCGGGGACGCCCCCGCCAACTCGGGACGCGCGGCCGGCCAAGGAACGGCTCCTCGACATGCGCGAGCGGCTGGACGGTGACGCCCCCAACGTCATCAACGCCGGGTGCACGAGCAAGGCGGACGCCCAAGCGGCGGTGGGCTACCACCCTCGACGGGGCGAGACGCTACGACGGCGGCGAAGACCGCTCCCCGACGCCGGGAGCCCCCCCAGGGACCCGTGTGTTCAGCCGGGAGATCCGCGCGGCGGCCTTCCCCCAGCGCTTTCGTCAACCCTCGACCATCGTCAAATACAACGGGGAGACGGATCCCCGCGTGTGGCTCAACGACTACCGCTTGGCTTGCCAGCTGGGCGGGGCCACCAGCGACGAGGTCATCATCCGCAACTTGCCCCTGCACCTCGGCGATGCGGCCCGGACATGGCTCGAGCACCTGCCCGCCAGCCAAATCCACAATTGGGATGATCTGGTCCGCACGTTCGTGGGCAACTTCCAGGGCACGTACGTGCGCCCTGGAAATTCCTAGGACCTGCGCTCCTGCACCCAGAAGCCCGGCGAATCGCTGCGGGACTTCATACGGCGCTTCTCCAAGCGCTGTACAGAGCTCCCCAGCGTGGCGCAATCCGAAATCGTGCACGCCTTCCTCGAAGGCACCACGTGCCGGGACCTCGTGCGAGAGCTGGGACGCAGCCCGCCCGCGGACTCCAACGAGCTGTTCGACATCGCCACCAGCTTCGCCTCAGGAGAGGAGGCGGTGGGGGCGATCTTCGACGGCAAGAAGGGCAAGCGCTCGGAGGACGCGCCCGCGGAGGGCAGCAAGTCCAAGGAGCCCCATCGCAACGACAAGCGGGGCAAGGAGGGGGGGGAAAGAAGGCCGCGCCGCGAGGCGCGCGAGCGAGGGCGCGACGACGGTAATGCCGAGGCCCTCGCTCGGTGACCCGGCTCGACGGGGCCCTCGACCGGCCCCTCGAGGCCGGGGGTGTTTGACGACATGCCGAAGAAGCCATGTCCTTACCACAAGACCCCAATGAACCGGACCCTTGAGCAGTGCGACATGCTCAAGAAGTTCTATGGCCGCGCTGCCGCGAAGGAGGCGGAGGCCAAGAAAGACGGAGGAGATGGCAACGCCGGCGACTTCCCCGCCGTGGAGAACGTGTTCCTCATCTTCGGGGGACCCACCGTCGACATGTCGACCCGCCAGCGCAAGCGGGAGCGGCACGAGGTCCTCGCCGTGGAGAAGGCGCCTCCCTCCTTCCTCAATTGGTCGGAGGACGCCATCACCTTCAGCCGGGAGGACCATCCGAACCGCGTCCCCAACCGGGCCGGTGCACTGGCCGGTGGTCGACCCCATCATCGGGAACGCGCGGTTCTCGAAGGTCTTGATGGACGGAGGCGGCGGCCTCAACATCCTCTACGCGCACACACTACGCTTGATGGGGATCGGGTTGGACCGGCCGGCGGCCCGGCACGAAGCCGTTCCACGGCATCGCGCCCGGCAAGCGGGTCCGGCCCCTCGGGCGGATCGACCGCCGGTTTGGTTCGGCACCACAAAAAATTTCCGCAAGGAGATCCTCACCTTCGAGGTGGTGGGTTTCAAGGGAGCCTACCACGCTATACTTGGGCGACCCTGTTACGCCAAATTCATGGCGGTCCCCAACTATACCTACTTGAAGATGAAGATGCCGGGACCAAACGGCGTCATCACCGTGGGCTCGTCCATCGAGCACGCATTCGACTGCGACGTCGAGTGCGTGGAGCACGCAGAGGCACTGGCGCTGGATGAAGCGCTGGTGACCACTTTGGAGAAGATGGTCAACGACGACCTCGACCCCACTGCCAAGCACACCGGCACCTTCGAGGCCGCGGAGCAGACCAAGGAAGTCCCCCTCGATCCTTCTGCCCCGAAGGGCAAGGCGTTGAGGGTCAGCTCCACCCTCGACCCCAAATAGGAAGTGGTGCTCGTCGACTTCCTCCGCGCCAACACCGACATCTTCGCGTGGAGCCCCTCGGATATGCGAGGCATCCCGAGGGAAGTCGCCGAGCACTCCCTTGACATCCGGCCTCACGCCCACGCCGTGCGACAGCGGCTCCGCCGCTTCGACGAGGAGCGGCGACGGCAATCGGAGCGGAGGCGCGGAAGCTTCTCGAGGCCGGGTTCATCAAGAAGGTGTTCCACCCAACGTGGCTAGCCAACCCTATGCTTGTAAAGAAAAAGAACGGGAAGTGGCGGATGTGTATTGACAACACTAGTCTTAATAAAGCATGTCCTAAAGTTCCTTTTCCTTTGCCACGTATCGATCAAATCGTTGACTCAACGACTGGGTGTGAATTGCTTTGCTTCCTTGATGCTTACTCCGGGTATCATCAAATAAAGATGAAGGAGTCCGACCAGCTCGCGACTTCGTTCATCACACCGTTCGGGATGTTCTGCTACGTCACGATGCCGTTTGGCCTCCGAAACGCGGGTGCAACGTATCAACGCCGCATGCAACACGTTTTTGGAGATCACATCGGGCGGACGATCGAGGCGTATGTGGATGACATCGTCGTGAAGACCGAGAAGGCGGACGACACTGGTTGGCGACCTTGGCATCACGTTCGGCCGCCTACGGGCCAATGGGGTCAAGTTAAACCCCGAAAAGTGTGTCTTTGGAGTGCCGCGAGGCATGCTCCGGGATACATTGTCTCCCAACGGGGAATCGAGGCCAACCCCGAAAAGGTTGCGGCCCTCGAACGAATGGGTCCGATCCGGGACCTCAAAGGGGTGCAAAAGGTGCCGGGGTGCCTTGCCGCCCGAGCCGCTTCATCTCGAGGCTCGGCAAGAAGGGCATGCCCCTCTATCGCCTCCTCAAGAAGCACGAGCGCTTCTCCGGACCACCGAGGCCCAGGACGCGCTCGACAAGCCGAAGGCGTCCTTAGCGCACGCCCCAGTCCTCACGCCGCCGCAGGACGGCGAGCCCTTCCGGCTCTACGTCGCCGCGACCACCCGGGTGGTCGGCGCCGTGATCGTCGTGGAGCGCATGGAGGAAGGGCACGCCTTGCAGCCGTACAACGGACGGTCTATTACATCAGCGAGGTCCTGTCAGATACCAAGACGCGCTACCCTCAGGTCCAGAAGTTGCTGTACGCGGTAGTCCTTGCGCGGTGCAAGCTCCGCCATTACTTCGAGGCCCACCCCGTCACGGTGGTCTCCTCCTTCCCCGCCGGGGAAGATCATCCGCAATCCCGACGGCGCGGGCGGGGATCGCCAAGTGGTCCGTGGAGCCGATGGGCGAGATGCTTGCCTACGCCCCGCGCAAGGCCGTCAAATCCCAAGTCTTGGCGATTTCGTCACCGAGTGGACGGATACGCGGCTACCGCCGCCACGGATCCAAGCGCAGGCGCCGGGCTCGTTCTTCGACGGCTCGGTAATGAAAACGAGGGGCGGGCGCGGGCCTGCTCTTCGTGTCACCCCTCGGAGAGCACATGCGATACGCGGTGCGCCTCCACTTCCCCGCGTCTAACAATATGGCTGAATACGAGGCCCTCCTCTGCGGCCTCAAAATCGCCATTGAGTTAGGCGTCAAGCGTCTCGACGTGCGGGGGGACTCGCAGCTCGTAATCGATCAAGTCATGAAGAACGCGAGCTGCCATGACGACAAGATGGAGGCCTACTGCAAAGCCGTGCGAGCCCTCGAGGACAAGTTCTACGGCATCGAGCTCAACCATGTGCCCCGCCGGTACAACGAGGAGGCGGACGAGCTGGCCAAGATTGCGTCCGGGCGGATCACCGTCCCCCCCGAACGTTTTTGCGCGCGACGTCGCTCGGCCCTCGGTCGTCTTCGAGCCCCATCCCTCGAGTCACGACGAACCCTCGGGGGCTCCCTCGAACCCCGGCGGGTGCGGAACCCATGGACGAGGACCCCTCGAACGAGGCGTACGTGCTCTCCCTCGTCGAGGGGTATGGCTCCCACGAGGTCGACGTGATGGACATCGAGCCGGCTCTGTCAAAGCGGACCGGCGTGACAAGTACATCGCACGGATGGCTCGAGGGGAACTCCCCGCGGACCGGGCTACGGCCGGGCGCATCGCCGGGATGGCCAAGTCCTTTGCCCTCGTTGACGGTGAGCCGTACAAGCGCGCCGCCTGCGGCATCTGCGGCGGTGCGTGCCCATCCCCGAAGGGCGTGAACTCCCCGCGGGACATCCACGCGGGGATCCGCGGTCATCACGCCGCGCCCCGCACCCTCGTCGGCAACGCGTTCCGCCGGGGCTTTTATCGGCCTACCGCGGTCGCGGACGCCGGCCGAGATCGTACGCACTTGCGAAGGGTGCCGGTTCTACGCCCGCAAGTCCAACCTACCCGCCCATGCCCCGGACCTTCCCCGTAACGTGGCCATTTGCCGTGTGGGGGGCCGGACATCGTCGGGCCCCTGCGGAAGGCGCCGGGGGGCTTCACCCACTTGTTGGTCGCGATCGCAAGTTCTCCAAGTGGGTGGAGGTGTGCCCCATCACGAACCTCGGGCGAGCAAGCGGTAACATTCTTCACCGACATCGTCTACCGCTTTGGAGTGCCAAACTCCATCATCACCGACAATGGGTCGCAGTTCACGGGCGAGGAAGTTCTTGGAGTTCGCGACAAGTTCCACATCCGTGTGGATTGGGCACCGTGGCACACCCACGGACCAACGGCCAAGTAGAGCGTGCGAACAAAGCATGATCTTACAAGGCCTCAAGCCCGAATTTTCGACCGGCTAAACAAATGGGGCGAAAATGGCTCCAAGAGTTACCGGCGGTTGTGTGGAGCCTAAGGACCACCCCCGAGCAGGCCACCGGGTTCACCCCGTTTTTCCTAGTCCTTGGCGCGGAAGCCGTCCTCCCCACGGACTTAGAATACGGATCGCCCGGGGTTCGAGGCTATGACGAGGATGCCGGCCCGGCCGAGCCCGCGAGGACTCGGCCGGATCGGCTAGACGAGGCACGCCTCGTGGCCTTGATGCATTCCGCAAGGTATCAACGGTCCCCTAAGGCGCTACCAAGCACGCAAGATACGTCGACGGGACTTCAGTGAAGGGGACTTGGTCCTAAGGCTACGCCAAGACAACCGAGGGCGCCACAAGCTGTCACCCCCATGGGAGGGACCCTAAGTCGCGGTGAAGGTACTCAAGCCCGGCACGTACAAGGCGGCCAACGAGGACGGTGAAGAGCTCACCAACGCTTGGAACATCCAACAGCTACGTCGCTTCTACCCCTAGCTAGGATTTCCAAGTATTTTTGTTGTAAAAATCATACGACCAACGCCCCAGTTGGTGACAACTATGTAAATGCCTCGAGTCTAATGAAAAGGGCAACTCGGCTTTCCTCTAAAACCCAAGTTACCCTCGGGGGCTACTGCGGGGGGGCACCCCCCCCCCCCCCGAAAATGGTCCCATTTTCGCGCAAAAATAAAACAACTTACACTCGCTAAGTTTGTTTTTCTACTTCAGCCCCGAGCAACGATTCGAATAGGGCGCAGGCGGCCTAGCGGAAGGAGCGCGCGAGCCAGAGATAGCCCACGCCGCGAGGATATGGCCCTTCTCTCTCGCCTCCAACCCGGCGGGCCCCCGCGAAAATCGAACTCCCCTAATTAGAATCTACTCGGGAAGAAGGAGGAACAAAAAGCGCGATAAACAAAAGACTTCATTTCGTATCAACAAATGTTTACGATTAAGATAACTTGTTTATTTACAAAGGCCGCGAGGCCAGAATACTGATACACAAATAAAAACGGGCCAAGCGCCCGACCGTCTTCGAGCGGGGAGGAGCGGCGGCGTCAACAGCGTCCGGGAAGAGGAACTCCTCGAAGGCTTCGCGAGCGACCCGGCGGCGTCGGCGGCGAGCGCGTCCACGCGCCCCCATCGCCAACTCGTCCTCGACACCCTCGGGAACGACGTAGCCCTCCGCCGGCGCCTCGAAGTTGACCTCGTAGTGGGATCGTACCACTCCGAAGGCCTTCGGACGCCAAGACGCGGCGCTCCGCGCATCCGCTCGGTGACGTGGCCGCCAAGGGCGCGCAGGCGGCTGGCCAGCGAGCTTCCGGCCTGCGCTTCACCCTCCTCCACAGCCTGGCAGGTCTCGAGGGCCGCATCGCGCAGCTCCTGCAACTCCTGCTCGGAGGAGTCGTAGGAGGTCTGCAGCGCCTCGGCCCGCTCAACCGCGTGTCCCAGCGCGGCGCGCAAGCCTGGAGTCACCAAGACAAGAAAGAAATCAGAAAAAGGAATGCGAATTCCCAAACAGAAAACCAACCACCTCACCTTCAACTTGCTTCCTCTCCGCCTCGAGGTCACGGCGCTCAGCCTCGACCGCCAGCTCGAGGCGCTTGACGGTCTCACCTTGCTCCTGGAGGGCCGGCTCCCGATTTACGTTTGTAATGTCGAGCATAATCACCTCGCCCTCGGCCTTGGAGAGCGCGGTGTTCCGCTCCTCCGGCCGACTCGCGCCGCCTCGCAAGCGACGCGCTCTCGCTCCCGGCGCCGACCGGGCGTCGGCGAGGGAGGCTTGCTCCGCCGGAGCCGCCCCTCGCCCCCTTGGCGGGCGGCGCGCTCTGCGCAGAGGCGCTCCTCGGCCGACGGCGAGCGCCGCGACCTTGGCGTCGAGGGTGGCCTTCAAGTCGTCGGCCTCCTCGGCCCGCCGCTCCCGCCCGCGCGCCCGCTCCTCGGCCCCGGCGCGCTACGCCCGCGCCCCCTCGAGCGACGAGCGGAGCCCCGGTTCTCGCTGCGGACGCCGGCCACCTCCGCCTCCCAGTTGGTCGCCAGCGTGCGCATCTTCTCTAGGTCTGAGCGCGCCTGTCACAGCGCCTCATCACGGTCGATGAGGGCTGCGCAGACCCGCTCAAGGCTAGAGCGGCGCGCCGGGTCCTGCCTCGAGCTCTCGGGGAGTTCGTCGCGCCAGGCCACGGCCGTACGCCAACCCGGCCGTCCGAGTCCCGAGGGCGTCAGCGAGCGCGTCGAAAGCGCCGCATCGCTCCCGGAGCTGGTGGAGCTCGGCGTTCACCCGATCGAAGGCGTCGTACTTGTCGTGGGCGCGGCGCTCGAGCTCCTGGCACCCACAAATCAAAACCCGTAAGCGCCACGACACAGAAGCAGCGCACAAAAACGAGAGAAAGAAGAAAACAAGCAACAACGCCCTACCTGGAAGACGCGCCATGCGGGGCCGCCATGGACCCTCAGCGCCTCGTTCAGCGCGCGGTCGAGCGTGGCGCCGTGGCTCCGGAGCTCTCCCCAGAGCTCCTGCTCCCCCGGCGTCGGCGAACGCGGGGGGATCGCCGGCGGCCCCCTCTACCCGGGCGGAGTGGCCGGCGCGGGAGGACGAGGCCTCGGCGCCGTGTCCTCGGTCCCCCGCCACCATGTGACCCTCGCACCGCCTCACGAGGGCCCCCTCACGGGGCTCGGGGAGCGTGTGGGGAAGCTCGCCCACCGGTCCCACCCGGCGGCGGGGAGTCGTCGTCCGGGACCTCCACCACCTCCGCCGGGAACCGCCGGCGGCCCGGGCCCTTGCGCCGCCCTCCGCCGGCGCCTCCACTTGGGCCTCCATGGCCGCGGGCGCTGGACGCGGCGCCGCGGCCACCGCCTCCGGCTATGCCTCCGCGACCACGGGCGCCACCGCGGGCCACACCCACTCGCGCTCCTCCGCGCCGGCGCGGCCGAGCCGCGCCTCCGTCGCGGCGCCCTCCACCGGCCGCACCTCCCCCACGGCCGGCCGCCGTGGGCTACGCCCCCACCACGGCCGGCGCCGGCCGCTCCTCGGCAACCGCCGGCCGCGCCATGGTGGGCCGATCCGCCGCCGAGGCCTCGGGGCCTCGGCCCGGGCTTTGCGAGCTCTCGCCCGCCGCCGCCGTGCTTGCCCCCGCCCACGACACCCTCGACGAGCGCCGCCGGGGTGGGGATGGACGCGTCCGCCCTCGGCACCTTGGCCGGTGCGAGGGGAGGCACGATTGGCACCACCCCGCACAAGAACAAACAGAAAGTTGGAATTCCCGATCGTCAAAAAACCAAAACAAGCGAGAGAAGCGAGCCCCTTACCTCGAAGAGGAAAAGGCGCGCTTCCTTTTCCTCGAAGCCTCGGCGGATAAGGCCGGCGCGGCCGGCGCGCCCGCCGCCGCGCCTCCCCGACGCCGCCGCCGCCGTCCCCCGTTGTCGATTGCACGGCGGCGGGCGCCGGTGTGCCCGCCCCGTGCGATGCCGCCCTTGCCGCCGGAGCCGGCTCCGGCGACGGGGGCGCGAGCTCCCACCTATCGGAGGGGCCCCGCCCCTCGGCCTCTTCCTCTTTGTCCTCCTCCGAGGACGAGTATTCCTCGGTCCCCGGGGAGGAAATCCCCCGGCTCCTCGCGCCGCCGGCACTCCGCGCTCCGTCGCTCGCGGCGCTCGCGGTGCCGCCTCGCGCGCTCCCTCTTGCGCGCCGCCCGCTCCTGCTCCCGTTGCTGCGCCGCCCGACCGAGCGCGCGGGAGTCGGGGGTGGGCAGAACGGACTTCGCGGCGGTGAAGTTCACCAGCTGCATGCAGGAACGTCAAAGACGCGTCAGGGGGCAGAGGCAACGCCAAGAACTAAAACGGAATCAAGAATCATACTCACCAGCGGGCCGGTGGGGAGCATCTCGAGGTCCCACGGGGTTCGGTCCGGGCGCGCCAGCATCCGGGTGTCGACGGCGTTCCGCGCCCGGGTGAGCGCATACGGCCGTCCGAGGGGGGTCGGGAGCATCCGCGACCTCGCCAGCGCGACGGGGTCCGCCTCCTCTGTCATCTCATAGATGCAGAGCGGCCTCTCCATCAGAGGCACGACCCGCCGGTGATGGAGGAAGGCGAGGACGCCCGCCGCGGTCAGCCCTTGCGCCGTCAGGCTCCTCAGGGCGGCCAGGACTGAGTCCTGCCACCTCCGATGCTGGGCCGTGGACACCCCGTAGCCCCAGGAGCTGGGCTTCTCCTTGAACACCCGACCGGTGTAGGGGGGAGGCCGGGCTCGGCGTTGCGCGGTGGGAACCATCCCCGCTCCCAGCCGGCGTTGTTCGTCGTCATGGTGCGGGGGATGTAGTTGTCCTTGAACCGCGCCCCCGCAGGCGAGTGACATCCCGCCGGCGCGCACCGCGCGGCGGGTCCTCGGCTCCGTCGTGGGCCGCGTGAAGAGCTCCGCGCGGAAGAGGTGTACCCCGAGCTCCCGGTTGAGCGGGATCCCCGGATACCCCTCGCGGACACCCACGAACGTGGCCGCCGCGAAATTGTCACACACTCGCTTTTCTGAAGAAAACCAAGTGCAAACCTATATGCATGCCAGGATCAAGTTTCATGCATATAGTGACAAATAAGTGTATACAGAAACAGTATCACGTAAGAAAAAGAAAGATTATCAGAGATTTACGCTTAATCCTGGAAACGAAGACACCAAACTCCACAAGCAGTCGACTGGGGGTTGCGTACGCCTAGATCCAGCAACATCTTCACAAGACTTCAGAGTAGCCTCCTCCTTCGAGCAACATGGTTTATAGAAAGGGTTAGCACTTGTCGTACTCGGCAAGTGTGGAAAAAGGTATGAATGCAAAGGCTTTATAGTGGATTGGGCTATAAAAATTTAAGAAATTTTAGTTGGTCAAATTTTATTAGCACCTAATTACTAATAAAGTATAAGTTTATACCAACCCACAATGAAGCATAAGATAAGAGGTACGCCATAAGCACATGGCAAGCATAACCAGAGAACACGATTTAAGTCCATCTTCAAGTTTAATTATCATGTGAGGGTCCAGGCCGCTCTTGACCGTGAGCACGGCTAATCGATTAGTTTTACACTCTGCAGAGGTTGTACACTTTCACCACAAGCAGCGTAAAAGCTCCGAAGAACTTTGGACCCAACCATGCGATGCTGATCAGGCACCATACCACACTACCGAGGTGTGATTGCATAGGGACGCTACATGGCCTTTACAAAGGTTCTCCAACAAGTTGTGACCCACAAGGTCCGGATCAGTTAGCAAGGTATAAAGTCCCCTAGCAGGTCGATACCCCACCATAAAAAGAATAACTCACCCAACCCCCTCCTAGAGCGAGTCCATACCCCGCAGTACCACCGATCCCTTGTCCTTACCAGGTAAGATCACCCCAAGCTAAAGTTCCTAATTATTCAGCCAAGACCGGTGCCCGTTTAGTTCTTGTGGTTGTACTATTTTCTGGGTGGTTCTCCATGTTCCGATTAATGCACAATGATATTGTATTAAAATTACCATAAAGGAACATAGAGCATAAAATGATAACCATGTTGATTAACACCAACCCGGTTGAGCACACTAAGCAACATCTACCATCAAAATTAATTAAAACCGGGTTTAAGATAATGGTCAAAAGAGGCTAGTCATCCTTAATAGGCACCCATCAAAATTAATGCAAAGCAATGCAATAGTGATTAATAATATTATTGGGACAAAAGATCAAGGGCACACTTGCCTTTAACCAAAGAGTAGTTGCTCAGAATACTTCATCTTCATAATCATCCAAGCTCTCGAACCATGTTCATTCTACTCGCATCATTCATCGGCACAAGCATACAAAGCAAACAAACAAGCATACTAAGAACAAAGCACCAATCAAAAGAAAATATTTGAAAGAGCGCACTAAAGATAGAAATTGAACTGAATAAGATATAGATTTTCAGATGAAAAGGATAGCTATAGAACATGATGGTGAGTAGACATGTGTATTGCATGGTTGCACACAGAAAGAACAGCTAGCTAAAGGATCACATTGCAAGCTAGTGGTGCATATTACATGCATGAACTAGGATAAAAAGGAACATTATTGCTTAAACATGATGTAAGCATGACATCACCAAGGTGTTTAAGCAATAAACAATGTGGCAAAGGAATTTATGGATAAATAAAAGATTATTCTATAGATCAAAGATAGGCAAAGTGAAGGCTAAAAGATTTATGGAGTTTGGAGGGCACAAGATTTATGAAGCAAACAAACATCCTAATTATTTTGCTAGAAACAAAATTCTAATGATCACTGCATATGAATGATCTCACCATGATGTCATCCTTGCTTGCATGGTAGATGGCCGGTTTCGTTGCTTCTGTGCATATATGTGACTTATTAGCTTTCTTTCCATGGCTACCGTAGGTCTTAAATTCCATGAGTGTGCTTTGTACCAGATAGCTAACAACGGCTGCAAAGAGACAGGTAGTTTGGCTTCATCGCCGAGACGGCAGGAATTAAAGACTGGGCGGACATGCATGCATAAAAACTAACAAACATGTAGCTGTTGGTACATACGTGCATGAAGGCTTGTACTGATTAGTTGAGAAAGGTATTGAAGGAAACGTGCATGCAGGGGGGTTCTCACCAGGTGTGACCCTGGTGGGTTCGGCCACGACGCTGAGACGGACAACGGCGAGTAAAGCGTCCGCTTGCATGGCTGGTGGTGGATTGTTTTGAAAGGAAGTCGACGATCTATCTGGCAAGACTGCGGAGGGGAAACTGCATGCTCGACGTGTGGACAGCAACAGTATGCCGGCAATTGCCGATCGAAGTATCGAACAGCTAGCACAGATGGAGACGTTCATTATGATATGATCTGGCACACAGATAAGTAGGTACGCGGTCAGGCCATAGGAGACTCGAGGCGCATGGACTGAGAAACGGATCAAACGAAAGAGATGGGAACACAACGGAGTGCTCACCGAAGACTAGCAGAGATAGAACTCAATGACACGGACAGAGATAGAACTTGACGATGATGACATCTATGATTCGGCCTTATTGCAGGACACGCATACTTCTGCCATCGTCCTTAGCTTCTGCAGTAGCTCGGTCATTGGAACAACGACCTCAGCTTCTCGATCAACTGGCTGGCCTACTCATGGTGAAGTCTTCCCCGGCGACCGGCCGGCATGCACACATGGAGTCAAGGTCTCATGGACGGCGGACTGCTGGCTGCCGTGTGGATGGATCGACGTCATACAGATAGCATCCTGGTGCCGCGGCAATATCGATGGTCCTGGCGGTGACAGCTCGACGACCAACTCGCACATGCATGGTGCAGCAGAATGGAGCCATGGTGGTCGACGGTGCCGCAGCGCAACTGCGCAAGGTCTTGGACGAGGCGGCGGCGATGGAACTGCTAGCCTGGACGGTACACCGCAGCACACACTACGGTATGATCGAGCAGCGACGGCTTCAATCACGCAACAGTGGCGCATAGCGCTAGGGCATGGAGAGATTGATGACGCCGGCGGTGGCTTGCCAACAGGATCTAGGGCAAAGGGTTGCCGGTGCGAAACTGATTTTAAGGAGACCATAATGTGGATGGACATTGCGCCGTATTGGGCCTGGTCTGAACGTGCTTAGCTCCAATTCAAATTAAGTTGTTGGTGGTGTCAGAGTCCAGGTCAACCTCGAGTTGGAGCTTTCGTCGAGTTGGAGGAGGCAAGCTGCTTGCAGCCCTCGACGTCTCACATGGATTGAAATAAAGGAAAAAATAGAGTAAAAGAAATAGGAAGGGAACAACACCAGATAGTCCAAGGAGAGTTAAATAACTATAGATATTGTTGTATGGGATTTTGATAAGGTAGAAAATATGCTAAGAGGACCTAGTAGAAAACAAAAGATGGATGGAGGAGTTCGGATAAAATACTTGAAGCCTCGAAAAGATTATAGAGCCTTCTAATAAAATAGATTAAGCTCTAAAAGGGTGACAACAAATTTTTAGGAAAATCCGGAAGTTCTTGGAAGAACCTAAACTTGATCTAAACGCATTTTAAAGCATTTTGCACTCAAAAACATTAGGATGCAATGGCATGAATGCAACACACTCAACTTTTTTTAATTCAAAAAAATCAAACAAAGGATTTTTCCGTACTATATTCCCGTAAAGAAAATAAATGTTGGGAAAAATTTTAAAATTATGAGAAAATTGTTATTTAATTATTCTTTCTATTCACATCCTGAAATTGAAAATTTCAGGGTGTGACAACTCTACCCCCCTGAATAGGAATCTCGTCCCGAGATTCGAGAAGGGTTAGCAAGAAACAAAGACTCATGTGGGTATTATCCAAAGCTTATCAACTTTCCTCATATCATCCTTTCTTACACACGCATACCAAACATGCTCTTCTATTCTCCATAGCTCATTGGACTTGTATAGGAATGTATAGTCTGGTCCCACTTATAACTTATCCATTCTTCTATCATTGTGATTTCTCCATTCTTCGCTTTGCTCCATCATAGTCCTTGGTAGATCGACTCGTGCATCAGGATTTTTTTCTTGATAGGAGTGACATATATAGGTCGATCAATCTTAGGCTGGGGTTTGTTGGAACCAGGTTCAGTACCATTATCTGCCCCTAGATGTGATAACTTCTTCTCTCTTCTTGTTCTACGGTTTTGTTTATTAGATCACTTGCGTCTACCAGGTTGGTATTCCTGGCAGGTGATAATCCAATCATCAAGATTTAGGGTTTGAGTATGACCTTCAGCTTGAGAATCCTTCTTCTTGAGTTGGATTTTGGGTGGACAACATCCTCTGCTTATTGATATCTATAGGGTTATGTTGGCGAGCTTCTGCTGTCGTAAAACTAGCTTCCTTCTAAGGACATGAAAAAAACCATTGTGCTCTCCACACGGACACATAACTAGAGCCTTGTTAACCTCATATTGTTAGTTTCGGTGCTTCGTTCTTCTTTTTCTTTCCTTGATTATTCCATGCTTCAGCAACTTGCCTCTTTGCTGGCCCAATGGGAATTCTCGCCGTTGGCCATCTCATTACGAAAGTAGGTTGTGCTAGGCTCCATCCTTCCTTGTTAGGTTTGAGTCCGCATAGCTGATAGCTTCTCTTTATCAAATGGTGGAGGAGTCATGTTTTGATGGTTATCATTGGTGACAGAATAGTGGTCTTTAGGGAGTGGAGCTTGCTCTGTAATGGACTGATGATCTTAACCATGGTTTGAGCTATTGCTTGCAGAACCTGAGATTGTGCAGCGATATACACCATCATCTTGCGCTCCAATGATGAGATTGCAAGAGGAATGTTGTTGTTTCCTTCATTATCTTTATCTTCATGATTTATGTTGGAGCTCTCCATCTAACTGGGTATTTGCGATAGGATCATAAGAGATAGGCGGGAGAGTAGAGAGAAAGAATGGGAAGAGCAAGGAGGTGGGAGATACAAAAGAAGAACCCCAGCTAAGCAAGCGATGTTATTGCAGATATAAGATCCACAATACACCAACACTCACTTCAAAGAACCAAGACAAACAATTTCATGAAACCAAGCATCATCATGCAAGCACGAACTTCACCAAACAAGACACGGTTAAGGGAACGAACTACACGTTGTTAATAAAGTCAGAGGGTATCCTCCTAATAGATCAGATGTAACTCCCAGCAAGGGTATCCATAAACAATGGATTTTTCCCAGATCAAGGAGTACGAAATTATGAGTTCATCCCATTTGGGATCACCTCAATCAGAGGTTTAGAACTCGGGATATGAATGGGACAAGATGGCTATGTCAGCAGTGTTGACGGATTCGAGAATCTCCAAAGTTTCGGGCATAACTCTCTGTATATACAACCAAAATTGATGAAGTTTGGACAGAGTGAATCTTATGAAATTCTTGAACTATTCCAATTGGATTTATCTCAATCGGAGGTCCATAGCCCGAGATATAAAATAATGAAGGTAACTAGGTCAGCAGGGTTTACAGATTCTGATAGTTCTAATGTTTCAATCATAGCTCTTGGAATATATATACTGGATATGGCTGAATTTTCGGAAGAAATTCAATTATGGAATTTAAGAACTAACCCAACTGATTTCATGACAATCGGAGTTCTGTAGCTCGAGATAAAATTAAAACAGCGCTGATGTGTCGGAGAGCTGCGCGAACAGATTTGACACCAACTTAACCGGGATGGGAAATAGGTAGATGAATACATATATTTGGTGGAGATAGATATATTGGGAATAAGGAAGAGATATATATTTTTTTTAAAGGACATGCTGATATAATATCAAGGATAACAATTCCACCAAACCAAGTGATGTCATTGCTTGGGAGAAAGATCCGGAAGCGCTCGGGGAGGGTAAAGGTAAACATATAAGAGTTTAGGATTTAGCATTTGTGAGGAGAAGAAGTGCAAATGCTAAGAGTCAACTAGGGAGAAGGGTTTTCATGGTGAGGACATATGAGGATGATTGAGTGAGAATATTCATCAAAGAGGTCATTGATAAGGTAGGAATGGATTGTAGAACAAGGGACACATGAGGAAACGACCATTTCTATCTATGTTTGCTTTGGGTATGCTTGCTTCGGGGTACGTCGCAAGGATCAACTAAAAAGGTAGAAGGACACATTAGAACGAAAAGACATGGAAACAATGAGAAGTCCAAAGTAGCGTTATAAAACGGAGAAGTTAAATGAAGAAGATATGTGGATAAGAGTTGACGGACTAGGTTCAAAATAGTTAGTTAAGCAAGATATCCGGGATATGCCTTGCAAGGTCAAGACCAAGGTAGGGGTCTTAACGTTTGCAAAACAATGAAGTGAAAATATAAAGAAGATAAGTGGGAAGGGTTAAGATATCAAGGGGGATTTTCCAAAGAAAATGGTCAAAGAGTGGGATTATTCATCATAGAGCTCAAAGGGAAAGTAGTGATGAATTTCGGATCATATGAAACCTTAGGGAACAACCATTGCTAACTAGGCTTGCGTCCTACGGTCGAACCGGATCCGATACCACTCTGTCACACTGCTTTTCTGAAGAAAACCAAGTGCAAACCTATATGCATGCCAGGATCAAGTTTCATGCATATAGTGACAAATAAGTGTATACAGAAACAGTATCCGTTAAAAAAAAAAAAATTATCGAGAGATTTACGCTTAATCCTGGAAACGAAGACACCAAACTCCACAAGCAGTCGACTGGGGGTTGCGTACGCCTAGATCCAGCAACATCTTCACAAGACTTCAGAGTAGCCTCCTCCTTCTAAGCAACATGGTTTATAGCAAGGGTGAGCACTTGTCGTACTCAGCAAGTGTGGAAAAAGGTATGAATGCAAAGGCTTTATAGTGGACTGGGCTATAAGCATTTAAGCAATTTTAGTTGGTCAAATTTTATTAGCACCTAATTACTAATAAAGTATAAGTTTATACCAACCCACAATGAAGCATAAGATAAGAGGTACGCCATAAGCACATGGCAAGCATAACCAGAGAACACGATTTAAGTCCATCTTCAAGTTTAATTATCATGTGAGGGTCCGGCCGCTCTTGACCGTGAGCACGGCTAATCGATTAGTTTTACACTCTGCGGAGGTTGTACACTTTCACCACAAGCGGCGTAAAAGCTCCGAAGAACTTTGGACCCAACCATGCGATGCGATCGGGCACCATACCACACTACCGAGGTGTGATTGCATAGGGACGCTACATGGCCTTTACAAAGGTTCTCCAACAAGTTGTGACCCACAAGGTCCGGATCGGTTAGCAAGGTATAAGGTCCCCTAGCGAGGTCGATACCCCACCATAAAAAGAATAACTCACCCAAACCCCTCGCTAGAGCGAGTCCATACCCCGCAGTACCGCCGATCCCTTGTCCGATCGGGTAAGATCACCCCAAGCTAAAGTTCCTAATTATTCAGCCAAGACCGATTGCCCGTTTAGTTCTTGTGGTTGTCTTGTTTTCCGGGTGGTTCTCCATGTTCCGATTAATGCACAGTGATCTTGTATTAAAATTATCATAAAGGAACATAGAGCATAAAATGATAACCATGTTGATTATTACCAACCCAGTTGAGCACACTAAGCAATATCTACCATCAAAATTAATTAAAACCGGGTTTAAGATAATTATCAAAAGAGGCTAGTCATCCTTAATATGCACCCATCAAAATTAATGCAAAGCAATGCAATAGTAACTAATAAAGTTATTGGGACAAAAGATCAAGGACACACTTGCCTTTAACCAAAGAGTAGTTGCTCAGAATACTTCATCTTCATAATCATCCAAGCTCTCGAACCATGTTCATTCTACTCGCATCATTCATCGGCACAAGCATACAAAGCAAACAAACAAGCATACTAAGAACAAAGCACCAATCAAAAGAAAATATTTGAAAGAGCGCACTAAAGATAGAAATTGAACTGAATAAGATATAGATTTTCAGATGAAAAGGATAGCTATAGAACATGATGGTGAGTAGACATGTGTATTGCATGGTTGCACACGAAAGAACGACTAGCTAAAGGATCACATTGCAAGCTAGTGGTGCATATTACATGCATGAACTAGGATAAAAAGGAACATTATTGCTTAAACATGATGTAAGCATGACATCACCAAGGTGTTTAAGCAATAAACAATGTGGCAAAGGAATTTATGGATAAATAAAAGATTATTCTATAGATCAAAGATAGGCAAAGTGAAGGCTAAAATATTTATGGAGTTTGGAGGGCACAAGATTTATGAAGCAAACAAACATCCTAATTATTTTGCTAGAAACAAAATTCTAATGATCACTTTGCATACGAATGATCTCACCATGATGTCATCCTTGCATGCATGGTAGATGGCCGGTTTCGTTGCTTCGTGCATATACGTGACTTATTAGCTTTCTTTCCATGGCTACCGTAGGTCTTAAATTTTATGAGTGTGCTTTCTACCGGATAGCTAACAACGGCTGCAAAGAGACGAGTAGTTTGGTTTCATCGCCGAGACGGCGGGGAATTAGAGAGCGGGCGGACATGCATGCATAAAAACTAACAAACATGTAGCCGTTGGTACATACGTGCATGAAGGCTTGTACCGATTAGTTGAGAAAGGTATTGAAGGAAACGTGCATGCGGGGGGGGTTCTCACCGGGTGTGACCCTGGTGGGTTCGGCCACGACGCCGAGACGGACGACGACGAGTAAAGCGTCCGCTTGCATGGCTGGTGGTGGATTGTTTTGAAAGGAAGTCGGACGATCTATCCGGCAAGACGGCGGAGGGGAAAGCGCATGCTCGACGTGCGGACGAGCAACGGTATGCCGGCGGTTGCCGATTGAAGTATCGAACAGCTAGCACGGATGGAGACGTTCATTATGATCCGATCGGCACACGGATAAGTAGGTACGCCGTCGAGGCCATAGGAGACTTGAGGCACATGGACCGAGAAACGGATCAAACGAAAGAGATGGGAAAACAACGGAGTGCTCACCGGCGACTAGCGAGAGATAGAACTCAATGACACGGACGAGAGATAGAACTTGACGACGATGACATCCGTGGCTTCGGCCTTATTGCGGGGACACGCATACTTCGCCATCGTCCTTAGCTTCGCGAGTAGCTCGGTCCATTGGACCAACGACCTTGGCTTCTCGATCAACTCGGCCGGCCTCCTCATGGTGAAGTCTTCCCCGGCGACCGGCCGGCATGCACACATGGAGTCAAGGTCTCATGGACGGCGGACCGCCGGCCGCCGTGTGGATGGATCGACGTCATGCGGATAGCTTCCGGTGCCGCGGCAATATCGATGGTCCTGGCGGCGACGGCTCGACGACCAACTCGCACTCGCCAAGGGCCGCCGGGTCACCGTCGACCGCTCCTAGGCGTATGCGTCAAGGATCGTGAGGGGTGGAGGCGGCGCCATGAGAAAGGACAAGGGATGCGAAGGACAAAGGACAATAAGAGGAAGAAGAGCTCTAATGGTGAAGCCGCACGGTGGCGAAGGCAAAGCGGAGAAGAAAGCACGGGGGGCTAAAATGGCGGAGCGCTAAGCTAAAAAACCGCCGCTTCCCCTTCCCCTCAGATTTATAAGCCGCGGGCGAGCTCTCCGGGGCGGATGTCCCGCACGCATTAACCTGCGGGGAATCCTCTCTTCTCGCCGGCGAGAGGACCCCACCACGACCGCAGCAGCCACATCACCGCAAACGGGCCATCATCACGGTGAAGACTAGCAGGGGCCGTGGCGGGCGGTCACGTCCGCCTGCCCACGCCGCCCACTACGCGCGCGCGCGGCGGGACGCCTAAAAAGCGCGCCCGCGATGTGAAACCGCAGCCTCTCTACTGTGGAGCATTTAATGGCCGGTCCCTTGCAAAGCAAGGAGATCCCTCGAGCGGCACGGACTCCGGCTCGGGATAAATTCAACCCTCGAAAGGGTACGGGCGTGAGAAGGTCGCCTCGAGGCCCGCTTGAAATAAAGCGGGCATCGCGAGCATCCATGCCACGTAGGACCCTCGAGCGGCGCGAGCCCCCGGCTCTAGACAATGTCGGCCCTCGATGGGTACGGGCGTGAGAAGGTCGCCTCGAGGCCCGTTTGAAACAAAGCGGGTGTTAACACCAAAATTTGGTAAGGAGTATGACATGTGGGTCCGATTCGGAAAAGAGTCCGTCCGGTGGAAGGAAAGGTATCTTCGGAGATTTTCGGCGAAGGATCCGCGGTCGGCTATCCGCTCCCGGTTCGGCAAAGGAACGAGAGAGCTGATTTTGCGGGATTGGACGGTGACGTGGCTCGATCGGGGGAAGCGAATGGATGGACGGGCGATCAAGTTTAGTTAGGCAATGAATCCATTCGCAATTGTAATCGAGCGGGGTATAAATATGATCCCCGGATGTATGTAAAACGGACGTTCATTCCTCAATACACACCGGCCTTACGCCAAACCCTAGAGTCCCTTGTCGTGTCGTCGAGTTCTTCGAGAGGACCAATCGATCCGTCGACCTCCGTGAGTACCGGCAACCTTGTATCATGTCTAGTATCATGCGGTGGATTTAGACCCGATGCAAGTAGTCTTGTTACCATGCTTCGTGTCATGCGGTAGATTCAAGCTTGGTTCAAGAGGGTTTCTTGTTAGATCATGAGCCATGCGGTAGGCTAAGGTCTAGCTCGAAGCTAGTTATCGGCTCTATTGGGTTTTGGCAAGATCCAATAGATTCATTAAGTTATCCGTATTATCATGAGTTTTTGCTTTATGTTTTAATTCATGTAATACACTTTTGCCCAATCTAGATGGGTTTGGATCGGCTCTTTTCCTTTTTAAGATCCGTGCACGAGCGGGTTTCGTATTTTGACGCGTGGATCTCGTGCTCTCCGATAGCCGAAACCGAATCGATCTAGGTTGTTACATGTTGCGGGTTCAAGCTTGCTTTGTTAGTATAAATCTTGAAAGAGCCGGGTATCATGCGGTAGATGCAGGTTTTTGGGTTGCCTTGGAGCTAGTCATCCGGTGGATTAGATTTCCAATTCAGCCTGATAGATTTATTCACGTGGTAATGTTTGTTCCTTCTTCATGGACCCCGAATCGGTTGTTCAGCCGCATTCGGTTATATCTTCACGAGTAGATCACGTGCGTTATTTATGTTTTAAAAGACGTATGCTTCTAGCTTTCCATATTTAGGTTGTATCATGCGGTGGATAGATCTATTTGTGGAAAGTGGTGCGTTCTTTCATGCAAGTTGTATCATGCGGTGGATAGATTTGCGATGTCGTGCCCGACGGATCTTAAAGTGATTAGACATGCGGTAGACTAACGCTTTGGATCTATGCATGCTTATTTTAATACATGATCATGTTCGTGCTCTACTTCATTTAATGTTAATCTTCATGAGGATCGGTTATGGCTTGGCACATGCATCCATGTTCATTCAAAGATCGATCATTGTCATGCTTACGTCATTCATTCGGCAGGTGTTCTTTTTTCCTTCTTGGTTACCCGAATGGTCGTGGTTCTTTGACAGGTAGCTTCGCATAGCTACATGTCGTCTTGCTTGGCTTCTTAGCCGTAAATATGGAACTGCCCGGTACTACCCGGTAGGTTCCAATTTTTGGTATTTAAGCTGTTTCATCTTTTGTTAATTTTCGGGAAAAATTGACCGGCACGTCACTTCTCTCTCGCGCGTGCGAAGCTAAGCTTTTCGGCTTCTTTGTGTGATTGGCGCTGAGTGCACATTTTGCGTCAACACACTTTTTGGCACGCCCAGTGGGACCTACGGCCGAATTGGTTCGAGATGCCCGAGATCACGGACCTCCCGGATGTCGGCATTGAGGAGCTTTCTCCGGAGCGACATCGCGGCTCGTAGACGCCGTGAATCAGTTTCAACAAAAGTGTCTCATGTCATTCAAGAAGAATCGAAGTGGTGTACCATATCTAAAGAATGGCCTGCCCGAGTGCCGTTGCCGGGAGAAACCGACGCTACGACCCAACAAGAAAAGGAAGAATGCGCGCGGATCTTCCAAGAGTCAATGGACGACGTGCTCACCAAGCATAACCAAGCTTTCCTTGGGTCGCTCCAACAGATGATGGTGGCCCTCTTCGGCCCGGGCGCGGGGCAAGCGTTCGGAAAGGCGTACGCCGGAAAGAGCACCGTGGAGCTGGGTGAATCAAGCTCTCAGCCGCCACCACGGGGCCCGGTGCAGCAGCCCCCTCCTCAGAGCTCCGGGAGCCAAGCGTTCCAACCTCCTCCACAGGGCGCTGGGGGGCAGCCAGTTCAGCCTCCGCTGCAGGCTTCAGGAAGTCAACCGATCCCGCCACCACCACGGAGCAAAGCACGAGTCGGCCCGTGCAACGCGGCCGAATCCGTACCAGCCCACGTACGGAGACCTAGCGTTCGGCTCATCTGGGGCCCCACTTGACCCCAGTCGAAGAATAGCTCCGTCAACCAAGTGGCTCCCGAGAGGAATCTATACGGCGGTGGCTATCATGAAGTGGGAAATTACGGGGCGTTCGACGCCTTCCCGCACCCAGGGTACGCGCCGGCTGCAGGCGCTCAGGAGGAGGATGCCCTAGCACGTAAGATGGCCGAATTGATGCAGAATCAGTTCGGCCTCAAGCCAAGGATGCAGGGCCCCACTTACAGGCCGCCGTTCCCCAGTGGTACTATAACGTGCTCCTGCCGCCAAGGGTAAAACCACCGACGGAATTCACCAAGTTCTCTGGGCAGGACGAGACAAGCACGGTCGAGCATATCGCTCGTTATCTCATGCAGCTGGGGGAATGTTCGGCCGAAGAGACGTTCAGGGTTCGCTACTTCCCCGCCTCGGCCAACGGTTCCGGCTTTTCGGTGGTTCTCGTCCTTGCCGCCGAGTCAGTGGCCAGGTGGAAAGATTTGGAGCGTAAATTCCACGCTCACTACTTCGGCGGCGAGTTCGAGAAGAAGCCGATCGATCTCGCCACCCCGAGGCAAAGGCACGGTGAAACACCGCCGGAGTTTACGAGAAGGTCCGGAAGAAGCCAAGAACATGATGAGCGAGGTGCACGATGGGATATGTGGAGCGCACCAATCGGCCTATCGCATGAAATGGGTTATTAGGCGAAGTCGGATGCTTTTGGCCGACGATATTAGAGGACCGCTTTGAGTATTACAAGGGGTGTCAAGATTGCCAGAGGTTCGGGAATATTCAAAGAGTTCCTGCATCAGCGTTAAATCCCATCATCAAGCCATGGCCATTCAGGGGTTGGGGTATAGACTTGATTGGCCAAATTAATCCACCATCTAGCAAGGGGCATAAGTTCGTGCTTTTGGCTACGGATTACTTCACCAAATGGGTCGAGGCAATCCCACTCAAGAAGGTGACATCGAAAACATGATCGAATTCGTCAAGGAACACATCATCTATCGATTTGGGATTCCTCAGACGATTACCACTGACCAAGGGGCACAATTCGTGTCATTGGAATTCAGAGATTTTGCCGAAAGCATGGGAATCAAACTGTTTAATTCTTCTCCATACTATGCCCAAGCTAATGGTCAAGCGAGAGGCTTCTAACAAGATCATGATCAAGCTTATACGGAAGAAGATCGACCGAAGCCGAGGAGATGGCATTCGGTACTCGGTGAAGCGCCGTGGGCTTACCGAATGGCCCCCCATGGAGCTACAAAGACTTCTCCTTACGAGTTGGTTTACGGGCATCGCGCGATCTTGCCCCGGGGAAATGCAATCAGAATCAAGGAGAGTAGTGCTGCAAAACGATTTGAGCTCCAAGGATTACAGTGGCCTAATGATGGATGAGTTAGAAGATTTGCATATGATCCGTCTCAGGGCCCTGGAAAACATCGAGAAAAACAAGCTGCGGGTCGCCAAATACTATAACAAGAAAGTAAAAGTAAAGCAATTCACAGAGGGCGATCTAGTTTGGAAAGCGCTACTGCCGATTGGAACTAAATACAGTGAATTCGGCAAATGGTCCCCTAAGCGGGAGGGGCCTTTTCGTGTGGTCGGATGCGTTCCGGTAATGCATACATATTGAAAACTTTGCTAGGAGAGGAGTTTTCCGCCGCAATAAATGGAAGATATCGAAGAAGTATTATCCTAGCATTGAAATCGGTCGATGATTATACACATCGACACGAAGCGGCGGCGCTCGAGGATGAGGCCGCCTTTAGAACAAAAATCCATGAACAAAAGGAAATGGCCGGTGTACGATGCATTGCCCTTAGCTCAATACTACACCACAACCGGTTTCTTGCGGGATTACACATAGCAGCCCCGAAGGCCAAATCCCCTAAGGGAGGGAAGCGAGAAGGCGTGGAGTAAGAAGCGAAAGTATGGTTCAATCTTTTCTTTGCTTCTTCGGTCGTTGCTCCCTCTTCGGTTGTTCCGGGACCACCGTGACGGCGACTTGGAACGCACGAGGATGGCCACGATTGGCGGCCTCTACCAAGCTATCCCGGGCCGCCTTCGGGTTGCCGTACTGTCGCGAGACATCCGGAGCAAAAGAATCAAGGTTAGGGGCAAGAAATCCGGATGCAAACATGAAGGGGGACGAAGCGTTTACCCCCTACTAGCGCTTCCGGCGCCATACGACGCTCGCGTTCGGCTTGGCGGCGGACGGACATGTCCCCGAGGTCACGCTCCGGGCGCCGGGCACGGCGGCGCGGTCGATGGATGACCCTTTGCTCGGGCGTGGCATCCTCCGCCTCGGGAGAAGAATCGGAGGAGATGTACTCGGGAACATCTTCGGTTCCGATGATTTCTTCGGGAAGCAAATCAAGGCTGAAAGAGGCGGAGAGGAAAACATGAAGCGCAAGATCAAGCGAAGGGCAAGGGAGCAGATCAAGAAAGAACTCACTTCCGAATCGTACGCTTCCTTGACGAGCCGCTCCCCCGAGGTTGTTTACCCTTGTCCATGGCGTTGGGGTTTTTTCTTCTAGCAGCGAGAAGAAGAGACGAGAAGTGATGGAGGAGTGTGCGAGTGGAATTGCGAGCACCCCACGGGCTATTTTATTGACCAAGGAGGCGCGTTGGGAGTGGTGATCCGGCCGTACACACCGTTGGAATACCAAGCGGCGGGGGTTTTCCACCGAGTGCGAAGGGTTTTCTTTGAACGGTATTTACGGATTGCCGAATTGGGATCCTTTGTGGATCTTGCGCCAAGGGGCGGTTGTTTGCGAGCGTTCGGCTAAAGACCGGTTCCCGGATGCATTCGAAGAGGACAAATTCACGGATGTAAATGAGAAGGGAGATATCACGGAACAAATGCGATTCCAAAAGTTCATCATATATTGCCGACATTTACACATCCCTAGTACAATCTAATCAAAGAGTCCGTTCGGCACGGAGCGGGGATGGGTAATTTCGGCAATGGCGTCGCCGTGGCCGTCGAGGCGCTCCGGGATGAGCTCGATCTCATCGATATCCCCTCCGGCGCGCCGCCACGGAAGCCACGCGGCTCGGTGGAATAGTCGACGTCCGTATGCGTCGCCATCGCAGCCGGGGCCCAAGGTGGTGCCCGGACGAACACCATGGACGGCCACCTCGTCAATGCGGCGCTCCACCGCGGCCGGGCGCTCCGCCGGCGTGTCGCCGTGAGCGTTCACCTTCTCCGGCTGCTCTACCGGCCGCTTTTAGTCAAGCGGTTGAGCTCGGCATCACGGGCCGCAAAGGACAAACAAGAAGGGATTAGCATCAAAGGCCGGACTAAATCAAGAATCGAACCGTACCATCAATGGCTTCCGGCACCTGTTTCCGCCGGTCCTCCCACTCTAGTTCGGCCACGCCCGCCTTTTTGGAGACGGCTTCCGGCTCAAGACGAGACGCTTCTAGCTCCTCCTTGAAGCGAATAGCGTGCGCTTCCCCGTACGGCACCGGGGAGTGGCCATCGGACTCGAAGAGTCATCGGGGAGGGGTGATTGGCCGGCGCGCGGGGGCGAATTCCACCGAATCAAGGCGAAGGGGGGAGATGATTGTCAAGGTAAAGGAAGATCAAAAGGGAGATCGACAAAGGGAAATTGACGATCATTACCGCCCGCGCGCATTAGCGGCTGCTTCCCTCGGCCTCGTCGGAGGCGCGGCGGCGGTTGAGGGCGGCGCACCATTGCGGTTTGGGGATGTGCACTGTTTGCAAGAAGGCCGGAGATTGGCAAAGATTCGAGAGCTAGAAGGCCTGGTGGAGAACTAGGGGCACCTATGGCAACATTTATAGGCGGCGGGGGTAATTGTGGCTTCGAATCGTGGCTGTGGATCGTGGCGCACGTCCCAATAAAATCGGAAGGCGGAGAGATTTCCTTGACCAACCCGCCGGTGGGTCGTTTGGAGTTCTAAGCTGAAACGCGTGTGGGTCGATGGTTTCGGCTAAAGGAATTCAAGGTGTCGTTCGGCAGTTAGCGTTTCACTACCGAATGGGTCGTTCGGCATCACATCTCAAAGTACGCCAAGGAAAGGAAACAAATTGCAAAGGAAATATTACAAGAACGACCAGTCCAGGTATACATCAATAAGAACATTCAAGCGTTAAGGAGTTTTGCAAGTGCGTGACGAACATTGGATATTATCAAGTGGGAGTTATCCAAGATCTCCTGATAGTCCTTTTGGGCATCAGATAAGTCAGTAAGCTCTGCATCGCACTGCTTTACTCTGGTAACAGCCGATTCTGCCTCCGCTTCGGTCTTTGCTATTAATCCAGGGAGATCGGCTATTTTCTTCTGGTCAATTTCAATCTCCGTTGACAGGCGTTTCAATTCCGCCTCTAGAGCAGCCTTTCTGGCGACTTTCAGATCGTAAGAAGCTTGCAGGTCAGCCAAGGCATCCTTATGGCTTTTTGCTTGGGATTGTATCCCGTTCATGGCCTTGTTCAAGCATCGGTTTTCTCCTTTTCAATGGCCGAGCGGGAGCGCAATTTCCTCCAAGTGCGCCTCAAGGGGACATAGAAGGGCTCTAAGTCGTAGATGGACGACGAGAAAAGCTCGATGTCATCGGGAAGTTGGCGACTAATGGGCTCAAACATCTCTTCAAAATGACGAGAGATCATTGAGCCGATCCGGACGTCTTTTTCTAGCCAGGCTGCAATTTCTTTGAGCTTGAGCAATACCTCGTCGGGCAACGGCCGGTTTACTTCTTTCATCACATCGCCGCCGATGGGCCCTCGATGGCAAGCTCGATGATGACGGGGCGTGATCCCGAAAACAACATCGCCAAGGTGAGAATGCTAGCATCAAGGTATCAAGATTAAGAGCGGAACCGAGTACCTCGTGAATGGTATCTTGAGCGGGAGCAATCGCGGACGGAAGAGGCGTCCCGAGTAGAGCCGAAACGTCCAAGTCGGGAGATGCCGGTGCGGCAATCGGCGACTCGTGAGTTTACGGGCCGGGGAAGAATTGGATCTTCCTCTCGTTGGGTTAGCCGTTGCGGCTTGGCCGATAGGCGATGGCATCCGGGGAGAACTTGGCGGCTCCGGTTGAGTTGGGGGATTCATCTCGGAGAGCGTATTGCTTCCGCGAGAAGGTGATGAAGATGAAACCTCTGCGGGATGGGCAATTCAAACCTGGAAGGGCTCGCTTTGTTGAACCACCGGGACATCTACAAGTGGTTCTCCAACGGTTTCTTCTGCAAATGTTCAATTGAAGGGATAAGTGCGGTGCCCATCCTTGAGAAAGAACGAGAAAGGCCATACCGATGGATGGGGCATCGGCGAGTATTGGTTACGAAGAATGTTGGGCTCGGTCCGAAATACACAATGATATGATCCATCAAGAACGAGTGACCCGGTAATCAAGAAGGTAAAGGAGTTTACCTCAACCAAGTACTTTCTTGACAGTTCTCCTCCTTTTAGCGCTCGGAGGGGGAACCGGATGCAATCCTTGCCTCCTGTCGCCAGCAAGGCTAGAAAGGCTGGGATCGGTGGTAGCATACCGTCCATCAGTTGGCGCAGGGTTGTAGATTTAAACCCCAGTGCTGAAATTGGGCCTTCAGCATTATAAGTTATTACCCTGGCTCGAGGGGCGGAAGCGTGTTCGTGGACGGGGAGATGGAGGTCGGGACCATGAGTAAAAGTCCGATCAAGGGGCTCGGTGTGTTACCTCGAATTCGGCGAGAAAATCGGGCACCGGTTCGCACGGAACACATGAACGGTTCACCGAAGATGTGGTCGTGGAATTCTTGCCACCATGAGTTGAAGGTAGGGTGAGCTATGATTGCGGGCACAAAAGGACATGTGTAGACAGGTGGGACCGCACACATAGTTGAAAACTCGTCGCACCGCATCGATTCTTTGATTTCCTCCCTGGGCTTGAGGAATTCATGCGAAACAATCTTGGGGGCAGGTGGCCACATCCAAGTTGCCCGGCCATTATGTTAGGCCGGTAGTACTCATAAGTACTCGGCATTCCGCCTCCCTCCATTGAACTCGGCCGGTAATATACATGGGCGGATTATGATATTAAAGATTTCCGGGAATCTCCCATCTTGATGGCTGGGCTCAAAGGAGAACTCGACGGGGAAAGGTCGAGTGTCATAGCCTATATAAGGAAGCCAAAGAGGATTGGGGAGGCCTTTGAAGAACAACTCGAAGAGTTGGGTGATGTCCGTTGAACGATAACGATTGAAGTCGCTTCTCCATAGCTTTGGCATCCTCTCGGTGACTTGAAGCTCTCCTTCGGGGGGATTGGACCGGGGGGAAGAACCCGGAGCTCAAGTCGACGCCTACGATCCGGTGCATGTGAAGCCGCAGCCAAATCGAACAAACCACCAAGGGCCATTGACGCACGTTATCCTCCGGCTAGTATACATTTGGGTAGCGTCGATGAAGCATATGGTATACACCGCCCAAGAGGAATTTTCCCGAGAGGAAGGCGGTTGCCGGCGGCCAGATGGATCGCCATTGCGATATGATTCGAGTGGGTTCATTGGCCTTGCCGCGAAGACAAACCCGCATAACCACATGTTCAAGAAGGCTCGTATTCAACTTCGCCAAGGGGATTATCTCTCATATGTTTCAAAATATAATTCTTGTAGCCATTCCCTGGCTTTACCCCTGTTTGGCGTGAGGAGTTCTTGAAATTCCAAGGCTGAACAGACCCGGTGATGTCAAGGCCGGTGATCATGTACACATCGGCCAAAGTTGGAGACATTGGGCCATGCCCAAACAGGAAGGCATTGACGCCATTGGACCAGAAGTGGCACGCGGCTATCAGAAGATCTTCATTCTTGGGCATCTCAGCTACAGACAACTCCAAACATTGAGCGATGCGGAGGGTATCCAGATTGGTCAGTCCACTCTTATCCGCAAGAATCCTACGGTACCAAGTCTTCCGACTGCGATTGGGGGCAAAGGCCGGTTCTTGAACGCATCTTGCCATTGACGAGGTGGAGATAAAGCTACCTTGAAAGGGATTCTGCGAGATTCGAGCGGCAATGAAATCTCGAGGGTCGGGATTCCCTTCGGGACCAAGATAATAAGGCTAGCGAATTGGCCTCAATAGGAATCGGAAGGGCAAGAGATGGTTCCGGAAGAAAGCGGAAGAAGAAAATCTCAAGTAAAATTGAAAACCTAATGCCGAACAAAGGTTTGGAGGGGTGAAGTTACCCGAGCAGCTTGGTGCCGAGTTGCCATTGGAGTTTCGAGCTCGGAACAAAGGGGATCTAGGGTTGGATCTCGAACGAAGAATCCGGCGGATTGCGAAGAACAGTGTTGACGGAGTTTGGCTCAAGGATTCGTGGTGGAGTCAATTGTGGAACAAAATTACTTTTATCCCACAATTGAAGGGGCATGTGTTAACACCAAAATTTGGTAAGGAGTATGACATGTGGGTCCGATTCGGAAAAGAGTCCGTCCGGTGGAAGGAAAGGTATCTTCGAGAGATTTTCGGCGAGAAGGATCCGCGGTCGGCTATCCGCTCCGGTTCGGCAAAGGAACAAGAGAGCCGATTTTGCGGGATTGGACGGTGACGTGGCTCGATCGGGGGAAGCGAATGGATGGACGAGCGATCAAGTTTAGTTAGGCAATGAATCCATTCGCAATTGTAATCAGCAGGGTATAAATATGATCCCTGGATGTATGTAAAACGAGTACGTTCATTCCTCAATACACACCGGCCTTACGCCAAACCCTAGAGTCCCTTGTCGTGTCGTCGAGTTCTTCGAGAGGACCAATCGATCCGTCGACCTCCGTGAGTACCGGCAACCTTGTATCATGTCTAGTATCATGCGGTGGATTTAGATCGATGCAAGTAGTCTTGTTACCATGCTTCGTGTCATGCGGTAGATTCAAGCTTGGTTCAAGAGGGTTTCTTGTTAGATCATGAGCCATGCGGTAGGCTAAGGTCTAGCTCGAAGCTAGTTATCGGCTCTATTGGGTTTTGGCAAGATCCAATAGATTCATTAAGTTATCCTGTATTATCATGAGTTTTTGCTTTATGTTTTAATTCATGTAATACACTTTTGCCCAATCTAGATGGGTTTGGATCGGCTCTTTTCCTTTTAAGATCCGTGCACGAGCGGGTTTCGTATTTTGACGCGTGGATCTCGTGCTCTCCGATAGCCGAAACCGAATCGATCTAGGTTGTTACATGTTGCGGGTTCAAGCTTGCTTTGTTAGTATAAATCTTGAAAGAGCTGGGTATCATGCGGTAGATGCAGGTTTTTGGGTTGCCTTGGAGCTAGTCATCGGTGGATTAGATTTCCAATTCGGCTCGATAGATTTATTCACGTGGTAATGTTTGTTCCTTCTTCATGGACCCCGAATCGGTTGTTCACCGCATTCGGTTATATCTTCACGAGTAGATCACGTGCGTTATTTATGTTTTAAAAGACGTATGCTTCTAGCTTTCCATATTTAGGTTGTATCATGCGGTGGATAGATCTATTTGTGGAAAGTGGTGCGTTCTTTCATGCAAGTTGTATCATGCGGTGGATAGATTTGCCGATGTCGTGCCCGACGGATCTTAAAGTGATTAGACATGCGGTAGACTAACGCTTTGGATCTATGCATGCTTATTTTAATACATGATCATGTTCGTGCTCTACTTCATTTAATGTTAATCTTCATGAGGATCGGTTATGGCTTGGCACATGCATCCATGTTCATTCAAAGATCGATCATTGTCATGCTTACGTCATTCATTCGGCAGTTGTTCTTTTTTCCTTCTTGGTTACCCGAATGGTCGTGGTTCTTTGACGGGTAGCTTCGCATAGCTACATGTCGTCTTGCTTGGCTTCTTAGCCGTAAATATGGAACCGCTCGGTACTACCCGGTAGGTTCCAATTTTTGGTATTTAACTGTTTCATCTTTTGTTAATTTTCGGGAAAAATTGATCGGCACGTCACTTCTCTCTCGCGCGTGCGAAGCTAAGCTTTTCGGCTTTGTGTGATTGGCGCCGAGTGCACATTTTGCGTCAACGGCGGGCATCACGAGCACCCATGCCACGTAGGACCCTCGAGCGGCGCGAGCCCCCGGCTCAAGACAATATCAACCATCTAAAGGGGCACGGGCGTGAGAAGGTCGCCCGGGGCCCGCTTGAAACAAAGCGGTACCACAAGCACCCATGCCACGCCGTGTTGTCGACCGGCGCCTCGAGGGCTGGCTCGCCGGACCCCTCAACGGCCACAAACGCAAAGACGGGGCCGCCCGGTGCGCCGCCCCCGCACGGCCCTACCGATCGGAGGTTTGAAGCCCGACCCTCGACGGGTTCGAACGGGCGCCCCGCATCGCGAGTCGGGGACGACGAAGGCGCGCGCATTCGAGCCGTTCCTCGAGCCCGCCGGCTCGAGGGTGCCCCATATGTCGTGTTCGAGAGCCGCCGAGGGTAGCTAGCGGGGGGATCCCACCGTGGGAGAGCTTCGCGCCCTCGGTCCCTATCGAATGGGACCGAGCCCCACCTAGCAAACCCACGCAAGCGCTTCAATGGACGTGTCTCCGGACCACGCAACCTACCCTTATCGAACGGGGCATGGGCGTCCACTCGAACCACCCACTAACGGCTCGACGAGGAATCCGCGATTCGCGACCCGACCGATGGGGGTTGCGGAAACCTCACCCTCCGTCCCGCGGAGGGACGGCGATGGCGCGTTAAGAAACAAGTCGTAAAGCTCTACCCGATCGCCTCGAACGGGCCCAGGCTCGGGGGCTTGACGCACGGCTACACCTCCTTGAATTGCACCCGCGGAGACGCCGCCGCCGGCCGCGTGCGTCACCGAAGCTGGCTGAGATATTGCCGACACCGGTTGAGACATGTACCACGCCCTCCGACCGGCTCTCGCGGTTAACCCCTACGGGGAGCGTCCACGCTCTGCGCAGGCTTCGGGGGCTAGACCCGCGGGTCCGCCGACGCGGCCCCACGGAAAGCGTTCGCAAGACAAGAAGGGAAGAACGTCCTATCGTAGGGTACCGGCATGCGGGAGCCTCAATGGCAAACCCACGGATGCTCGGGGGCTACCGTCGGCGGCGGCCCCTAGGGGGTCCCCTTTAACAACCGGGAAATCCCCACTTAAAACCCGCAACAAAGCCAAACACACTTTGCCTAACCGTGCGGGGATACGGCCCGAGCCGCGGGGACCTCAACGGCCCACCAAGGCGGCCCTCTTGAAGATCCCCTCGAGCGAGGCCTCGCCTCGCTCGAGGATGCGCGCCTCCCTCGGGCGGGCCCCGTCCCGTTCGAGGGGGTACGCTTCCCTCGAGCGGACTCCGCCTCGCTCGAGGGCCCGCCCCCCTCGAGCGAGGGTTCCGCCTCGCTCGAGGGTCCGCCCCGCCCTCGACCGGGGTCCGCCTCGCACGAGGGTGCCCCCGCACGCGCGCGCCGCGCCCCCGTACGCGGGCATTTAACACCCCGACACCGGCGGGACAGCCGCCATCATGCGCCGGGGCTCGCGCCCCGTGCCGCCGCACCAACTCCCCGAGGAGGTAGCCCATCCCCATCACCGTGGGGAGGGACCGTGCGGCGGGGGCCGGTGCCGTCCCGTGACGCCGTGCACCTCGCTCTAGTACGGCTAAACGCGCCGAGCCCTCGAAGGGGGGCCGGCTGCACCCTCGATTTGCTTTCTTGTGACCTTACAGGGTTAGGTGGAGGCGCTAGGCCGGTGGGACGCCATCCCTGCCACTGTTACGGCATGGCTGTCGCCCCCGAGCGTGCGGGCGCACGCCAGGCGCTGTAGCAACGACTCCAGCACTGTGGAACGTATTGGAACGGGACGCCGTTTTACCTACTCCTGTACTCCGTACGGGCCAACGTCAGCAGCTCCCTCGAGCCTATCAGAAGACGCCACAGCCATCCGCCGCCCTTCTACCCTCGAAGCCGCCACTGTTCGGGTACAAGATAGGCCATGATGGCCGGATCGCTGCAAGGATCGTCCGGACGGCCGCCCACTCTACAGCATGCACGCCACGCCCCTTCACGTAGCTAAATAGCGCGGCGCGCATGTGATTCGCTCCCTCCTTGATTTGTAAAAGGGGGACGAACCCCTCCCCGCCGCGGGGGGGACACGGAGACAACACGGCGAGGAGACCCGCCGCGCCACGCACTTGCTCTCCAATTCTCCCACAACACCTTCGACCACCACACCGGGGACTTGGAAGCCGAGGCTTCCTCTCCCGCCTTGCTTGTAGAAGCCCCACCGCAAGCACCCCTAGTGCTAAGTAATATAGTGCCTTGAGCACGCCAATGCCGGACGTACGGCCCACCGGCCGGAACCGGGATAAACTCCGTGTCTCTTGTTGCTTAGCATCGACCATTGAGGGATAGACCACGACGCTTATTACCGGTTAGTGTCGGGACCACATTCCGCACCGACAAGCATAGCCTCACATAGCCATTTCTCCACACATAGGACCAATATCTCACAAGTAGCCAAAGAAACTCAAATAAGGCATATGAAAGAAGCTCATCATCCTAAAATGCAATATGATACAAATGCAACATGATATATAACAAGATGGCTATCCTACCATGATTTATACATCAAGCAAAGCATGTATATACATCAAAGTAAACATGGTATGATACATATGGTACAAAAATAAAACCCCCAAGAATCAACTAGAAAGGGCAACAAATCCCAAGTTCCCCCGCAAGCGACAAATGTAGCTTGGTCGAGCGGCTTTGTGAAGATGTCCGCAAGCCGATCTTGGGTACGGACATGACTCAACACAATGGTCCCTTTCTCCACATTGTCTCTCAAGAAATGGTATCTCACTTCTATGTGTTTGGTTCTGGAGTGAAGCACTAGGTTTTTCGCTACGCTTATGGCACTTCGGTGCTATCACAAAGAAGTGGGATGCGGGTGCACTCCTCACCAAAGTCTCTCAAATTGTATGAAATCCACAACGATATCGGGAACAACAACTCGCGACCACAACATACTCTGCCTCAGTGGTAGACTGAGCTACACTAGACTTCTTGCGGGAAGACCACAAAACCAACGAGGACCCAAGAAACTGACAAGAACCAGAAGTAGACTTCCTCTCGACTCGGCAACTAGCAAAATCCGCATCAGAAAAACCATGAAGAGAAAGAGTCGAGGAGGAAGAATACCAAAGGCCAAAACCGGGGGGCGGATCGTAGGTATCTGAAGATCCTCTTGACAGCCTGTCGATGTGATGTCCTCGGCGAAGCCTGAAAACGAGCGCACAGACACACACTGAACTGTATGTCTGGCCTCGTCACCGTCAAGTAGAGGAGGGAGCCGATCATTCTCCGGTACTCCCGCTGGTCCACTGGTTCTCCGTCCTCATCTGCATCCAAAGTAGCCGTACTCCCCATTGGTGTGGACATAGGCTTCACATCTTGCATCTGGAACTTCCTCAGCATGTCTTTCGTGTACTTTGTCAGATGTACAAATGTTCCTTCCTTCACTTGCTTGATTTGCAACCCGAGAAAGTACTGCAACTCGCCCATCATGCTCATCTCGAATTCCCTGCTCATCTCATCTGCAAACTTGGCAACAAGGTTATGTGACGAGCCACCAAAGACAATATCATCCACGTATATCTGCACAATCAATAAGTCATTTCCATGCTTGAGGAGAAACAGGGTCCTATCCACGGTACCCATCACAAACCCTCTCGCTCAACGAGAAAACCTCTCAATCTCCCATACCAAGCCCGGGCGCCTGTTTCAACCCATACAGAGCCCCTTTCAACCTGTACACCCTGTGTGGATACTTCTCACTCTCAAACCCCGATGGCTGCTTCACATACACCTCCTCCTCTATGACCCCATTCAGAAAAGCACTCTTCACATCCATTTGAAATAACTTGAACCCTTTAGCCATGGCAGAGGCTAGAAGGATTCGAATTGCCTCAAGACGGGCCATAGGAGCAAAGGTGTCCTCATATTCGATCCCCTCCTTCTGACTATATCCCTGAGCAACAAGTCTGTACTTGTTCCTCACAACCATCCCATTCTCACCCTCTTTGTTCTTCCAAACCCATTTGGTTCCTATATGATGGCAATTTGGAGGTGGTTCAACTAAATCCCACACCTGGTTCCTCTCAAAATTTTCCAACTCCTCATGCATAGAATTGACCCAGTTTGCATCAGATAAAGCGTGTCCAATGTCCTTGGGCTCAAAGGAGGCAACAAATGCAGCATGAGTGAAATGAGAGGAATTCCTAGACCTTGACTGTGTAGTACGTTCGTCGATGTCCCCAATGATCTTCGATAGGGGATGCACTTCTTGAATCCGCCGGGGAGCCTCACGCCTCGAGACTACCTCCCCCTCACCTTCAGCTTCTCTCGCCTAGTCCTCTTGTTGCACCGTCGTTGTCCATGAAGTAGACGGTCCACCCATCGTAGTGGTCGTAGGGGAAGTAGTGGGTACACACTCAGCTTCAGGCGCATGGTTCTCTCCATCATCATCTCCAGCTTCATCCTTCTCCTCTTCAAAGAGGTCCTCAGCCATCTCTTCATCACCTGCACATTCAAAGCCAAGAGAGGTACATGGCATTGTCTCGTCGAAGGTTACCTCACAAGTCTCCACGATTTTGTTAGTCTCAAGGTTAAGCACCCTATAGGCTCTAGAATGATTAGCATATCCAAAGAAAATCCCATCACTAGACCTAGCCTCAAACTTGTCGAGTTTTCCCTTCTTAAGAATAAAGCACTTGCAGCCAAAGACTCGGAAATGACTCACTTGGGTGCCCGACCATGCATAAGCTCATAACAGGTCTTCCTCTTAAAAGCTCACAATAAAATCCTGTTGGAGACATGACAAGTCGTATTGACCGCCTCAGCCCAATACCTCCTAGGAGTCCTGTGCTCATCGAGCATCGTCCTAGCCATCTCACAAAGAGTCCGATTTTTCCTTTCCACAACTCCATTTTGAGGGGGCACATAAGGGGTCGAATACTGATGTTCAAGACCTAGATCACGACAGAAGGCATCAAAACGAGAGTTCTTGAATTTTGAGCCATTATCACTACGGATAGCTCGAATGGCATTCCCATGCCTCTCGTTTTTCAACCTCACGATCAGATCTCGAACAAAACCAAATGTCTCACTCTTGTCCTCCAAGAAAAACACCCAGGCACAGCGAGAGTAATCGTCCACCACAACAAGGACATACCACTTCCCACCCACCGAGCGAACTCGAGCTGGCCCAACAAGGTCCATATGCAACAGCTCTGTCGGACGCTCGGTCATGACATCGGTCAGGGGTGGATGAGTAGTGGCTACCATCATGCCATGCCTACACGGAGCACAAACCAAATCCTTCTCAAACTTCAACCTCGTCAATCCTCAGACAAGGTCAAGACCACTCAAGCGGGAAACCAAATCAAAGCTCAAGTGACCCAACCGCCTATGCCATTTCCACAAATCAGAAGAAGGACCAGCCATCAAACAGCGAGCAGGACCCAAAGAACGAGAGAAATCAGCCCTGAAAATCTGACCCTTGGGGGTGATCATACAAACAAGATCACCTCGAGAATCCAGCAAACGAGACTCACCAGACCTGAAACGCACCTCAAAGCCCTCATCAAGCAACTGAGAAACCGAAAGCAAATTGAAACCCAAAGACTTCACAAGAGCAACTCTCTTCAACGTTACATTGTCACTCACATGCACCACACCCTCAGAAATCACCCTTCCTCGTCCGTTATCCCCAAAAGTGATGTACATCTTTTCCTTCACTGGGGTGAGGCTGGAGAACCACTTCTTTTCACCGGTCATGTGTCGGGAACATCTGGAGTCGATCAACCAAATGTTCTCCAAGCCTCCTGCCTGTAGTCAAAAACAAGAACGAGAATGAGCCAACGACTCGACACTGGGGTTAGCACAAAGAAAGTTGAACCAGTGTCGAGCCATCTGCTCAAAAGAGGGGTTAGCAAACATCATTCCCTTGCCACCAAACTTCCCATGTCCCATGGAAGGAGTACGAGCACCACGAGGGGGGAACGTGGTCCGTAGTTCCTCTGGAACCCAAAGCTGTGATCATCTCCCCTAAACTTGTATTGAGGACGAGTAGGGGGACGTCCAGCAAAACCACAACGAGCCCGACCAAACCTCTCACCAGCACGCACACCATCATCTCTCCTAACAAACCTACCACCCTGAGCTCCAACTCTACCAACACTCCTCACACTTCCCACACCCCGTGCAAGTGGCACTCTAGGCTCAGGAATACCATGAGACTGGCGATACCTATCCTGGTTTGCTTGCTCTCTAGCAAGCCTCTCATCCCTCTTCCTCTTGTAGCAAAACTCTGCTAGATGTCTCTCCTTGCCACAATACTCACACCTGAAGGGGATGGGTTTTGGTTTTGGCACTGGCTTCTCTCTAGGTTTCACACCCTTCTCACTCACAAACTTCACCGGTTTCTGGAAGTCATTTGTCTTAGGTGGAAATTTGGGTGGATCTTGGGTTGTGTCAAGCTTGTTGCAAAGGTGGTTGGGCTTTGGAGTGAAAGAGTTCTTGGGTGCTTTTGGAAGTGGAACTTGGATGTTTCGATCACCTCAAACTCGGGGTTAGACTCAACACACTTCTCATACACACTCTCCCCACTGTTCTCTCCCACTTTCTCACCCAACTTCTCAAAACCTAAACCACGACCATCAGCTGTCTTAAACTCCTCAATCATGATTTTCAATTGAGGTTCCTGCCTAGACAACCAACCCAACACCTTCCTCAAGTAATCATTTTCCTCATAAATGACATCCAAACGGGAAGTAAGTTGATGGTTGCGCAAAGTAACTTCATCACAGCTAGTGCATGCATTGACAACAGGAGATTTCAAAGAAGCTTCCCAAGTGCTAATGGTAGAACGAGCATCAACAAGCTTAGCATGCATAGTAGGACATGATTTACAAGCACCAAGCAAAGTGGGTCTAGCCTTAAGCTCATCATACTCAGTCCTAAGAGCATCTAGTTTAGCCAAAGTGGAAGCATTCTTCTCATTAAGCAACTTGATCTCATTCAACATGCATTACATTCGAACATTCAACATCATCAGAAATGGTAGGAGTAATTTTCAAAGAGTCATTCTCAAGTTTCAATTCAAGCAATTTAGACTCTAACTCTCCTACTTTCTCACAAGCATTCTCAAGTTGAGCCCTAAGATCTCTCCTCATTTTCATAGCATCTCTCAACACACTATCACGGTTGTCAATCAAGTCAGACAACCTAGTGATCTCAGCAAGCAAAGAGTCGGGGTCACGGTTTACCTCATCCTCTGAGTCGGAGTCGGTGTCTTCCTTCTCGCTCTTCTTGCTGCTTGAGCTATGGGCCATGCCACAAAAGCCTTCAAGCGCCACACAGCTCAATCCATTGAGGTTCCGGCTTGCACTCTTCTTGCCCTTGCACCTCCCGACATCTTCATCTTCACTGCTTGAGCTTGACTGCGCGTCGCTTGAGCTTGAGTCGGCGTCGCTTGCACCGGCCACCATGGCTTTTGCCTTGTCCTTCTTGAAGCCGCCCTTGCTCGGTCGCCGCTTGTCCTTGTCCTTGCTTTTGGACTTGCTGAAGTGCTTGCCCTTGGAGGAGTACTTGTCTTCACACCTCGGGTGCGCCTTGTACTCGCTCAACTTGTACTTGTTCTCCTCCGCTTCTGGGCACTCGGCGATGAAGTGTCCACGCTTGCCACACTTGTAGCATGTCCCCGAGCTCCGCCTTGCATTCCTCCGGTTCTCATGTAGTCGATCAAACCTCCTTGAGAGCAAGGCCAGTTCCTCCTCGCTCAGCACATCGAACTCATCATCTGGAATGGACATGAGAGAAGACAAGGAAAACTGTCGACAGGAAGGGTTAGTGTTGGCTTTGCCCTTTGATCCTCCCACAAGAGCAAGACTATGATCAGTCGAGCCCTCATGCTTGGATTCCAACTTTCTGTCAACCTTAGCCGACTTGAGCTTAGAAAAGAGGTCATCCAACTCAATTGTCAAGTATTGCCCAGACTCCTTGATGGCCTCAACCTTAGCACCCCAGACATTTGGGTCCAAGATATGCAAGAGCTTCAAAGCTTGATCATGCTCGGCGTAAGGGAAATATTCAACATTGGCCTTCATATTGTTCACGATGGCAGTGAACCTCTGAAACATCGCATCAGTGTCCTCACCGGGAAGTTGAGTAAAGTTCTCATATTGCATCCGGTAAGAAACAAAGAGGCGAGCCTTCACATGGTTATCACCACCGTGAGCAACCAACAACTTCTCCCAAATTTGCCAAGCAAGATTCAAATGACGAAGATGCTCAAACTCAGGATCACACAAGATTCGGACCAAGTGATCAACGGCTTTTGCATTTGCCTCATACTTGGCCTTAGCACCGGCATCGGTCACCATAAGAGTGTGGATCTCGGCCGGAATAGCATAGGTCTTGTCAAGCACAATGAAATCCAACAACTTGCCACGAAGAAAGATCGTCATACGAGCCGCCCACTTGTGGTAACCCTTCCCATCGAAGTGTGGCGGACCGCCCCGCTCAACGTACGCCATCTTAGGATTCAAGACTTGTCAAAGTCACAAAGAATCCGGCACCAGGCTCGATACCAATTGAAGGATCGGATGGCGACTAGAGAGGGGGGGAGTGAATAGGAGCCGGTAAAAATTCTTCTCAAAGAAAAACCCGGCCTATACCCTAGACAAATCCCGGTCACACATGAGCGCTGGATCGAATCACACACCAACCGCCAAGACAACAAGGTTATGGATCAACCTCAAGTCTTAGGAACGATTCCTTGAAGCACACGTGGAAGCACGAAAGAAGGAAGGAAGGAATCAAACCAAAGAGCAAACCAGGCAGGCTCTGGAGGATTGTCCGGCCAGGTGGGGCGGACTGTCCGCACAGGCCGCGCGGACTATCCGGCAGGGTATCGCGGATTGTCCGCACCCGTGCTGCTGACCGTCTGGCCTAGAGCCACGGACCGTCCATTAAATTCAACAGAACCTCCAGTAGCGAACCCCGAAAAACGGATCGTCCGCGGGGAGTACGCGGACTGTCCGCCAGGCACCCGCGGACTTTCCGCCCGGCACACGCGGACCGTCCGAAACGTCGTCCAACGAAAACTCAAAGCCACAACAGATCGAAAGCGGAGACGAGCAAGAACACGAAGAACACACGATGAACACTGTGCGCGCGGACCGTCCGCCAGGCCCTCGTAGACCGTCCGCGAGGCACGAACAGAACTGAAAACTACTCGACCCCGAAAGTCAACACTCCCAATCCATCACTGGATCTCCCAAACTGTAGAAGCCGTTGAGACAAGAGTTTGGGGACATGAAAAGCATCAACCAAGGATGCTATACCCCAAAAATTTCACCTCCTAACTTCCTAAATCATCGGGAATCGCGGATCCTTTGAACACCACCAAAAGCTAGTGCTCCGAACGAAAATCCTTGAATCGAAGTGGTTTCCCGGCGTTTGAGGGCACAAGATCAATCCCAAAGATGCACAAGACATCCATCCTTGTTTCCCTCAAAGAAATCCGGGGAGAAACCCACTCAAATCCGCGGAACCACACCAAGAACAAAGGCACCAAAAACAAGCACGAAAAAGACCACGAAATTCACAACGCCGAATCTTCTATACAAACCAGGAAAGATTCACAAGGTCTAGCATGCCGCCCTAGAATCCATCCCTCTCAACAAATCTCTCATGAAGCTCTCATGCTAGCCTAGATAAAATGGAGAAAAAATTAGTCCAGGAAAAAGAGAAATGGAAGGGGGGAAATGAAACCCTAAGTCGCGGAGAGAGCGCCCCATCCACACACACTCATGGCTTATATATCGGGTCCCGCCGGTGTGGGAAATGACTCGACTACCCCTAACTAAACTACGGCGATACAACCCACGCAGGGGCATTTATGTAATGTTTGTGGGTCTTGCCATCGGACGGCCACGCCTTCGCCGCACCCCGCGTCCTCCCGACGCAAGTCTTGCGATCCCGCCGCGTGTTCTCCGCTTTGAAGCTTCCCGACACGCCCGGATCCCGTCTCCGTTGTGTTGGGCCTTCGGACTTGGTTTTGAGGCCCAAACCAAGAAACCGTCCTCTGATGGTTTTGTGGGCAAACCACCAAACCCCGCGTGCTCGGCCCGGCCTCCCGCCAAGCCTCTTGACTCGACCGCCACCATGCACCGGCTCGAACGTCCATGACTTCGTCTTGCTCGTATCGCCCCCATGTGGCCCACACCTAGTCCTGCCATCCACCGGGTCCCTCGAACCGAGCCTACTTGTCTCTCCATCTCTCGGAGGCCCCTCAAGGCTGAAGACCTTTCGCGCCCGTTCTTCACCTGCAACAACACGAACTAGGCCGCAGCCTACACCTGCGCACTGAGCCAAGAGTCAGTCCAACACCCATTGTCAATCACTCATCACTGAGGAGCGGTCATCCATTGACCACCGGGACGCTCCTAGTCCTCAGAATGCAGGAATTAAAATTTCATTATTTTTTTGCCGAAATTCCAAACATCCCTAGTACAAACTAGTCAAAAAGCCTGTTCAGTACAAACTGGGGATGGATGGAGTCGGTAATGGCGTCGCATGGCCGTCGAGGCGCTCCAGGATGACCTCGATGTCGTCGATGTCCTCCGGCGCGCCACCATGGAAGCCACGCGGCTGCGTGGAGTAGTCGACGCCGGTATACGTCGCCATGGCGGCCAGGCCCAAGGTGGTGCCCAGGCAGATGCCGTGGAGAGCTACCTCATCTACGCGGTCTTCCACCGCGGCAATGCGGGCTGCCGGCGTGTCCCCGGGGGCGTTCACCTTGTCCACTAGCTTCTTCACCAGCGTCTTCAGCCAGTTGAGCTCGGTGTCGCGGTCTGTAGCAATGCGAGACAATGGTGATTAGTTCAGAGTTTGGTGTTAAATTTAAAACAAATCACGAGATTCACCGTCGATGGTCTCCAGCAGCTGCTTGCGCTGGTGCTCCCATTCGAGCTCAGCGATTCCAGCCTTCTTGGAGACGTCTCTCAGCTCGCGCCGGGTTTTGTCACGCTCCACCTTGAACCTGCAGGCGTCGCGGTCGCTGTAGCGCGAGCTGGGGGAAGGAGAATAGCTGTACGACCCCGAGGAGTCGTCTGACATGGCCGGAGTCGTGGTCGGCGCAGGAGCAGGGTTCCAATGGATGAGCCTGGAAATATGAAGAGGATCGTCAGAAACAAAAAGGAATCTGTAAAAGCTGTGAAGAGATTGACGATCACCACCTCCGGCGAGCAACGGCGCGGCTTCCCTCAGCTTCGTCGCTGGCCCGGCGCCTTTTGTTGTTGCCTGCCATTGAGTTTTTGGGAGTACTAGTGCTGGAGAAAGGAAGTTTAGATTGGCAAAGGCTCGAAAGCAGAAGACTTGGTGAAAGGCTAGGGGCACCCATGGTTCTTATTTATGGGACTGGCAAAGAGATCGTGGCTGGAGATCATGGTGCATATCCCGAGAAATTTGGGAGGTGGAGAGGCTTCCTTAACCGAATCATCATCGAGTCGTTTGGAATTCAAGCTGAGTCATATTCAGTTTGATTGGTTGAAATTTGGTTGGGTTGCGGTCGGATCGCTATTCGGGTCTGATACCGTTTGACTAGAGTTGCCGAATGAATCGTCTGAAGTTACTCGCAAGGTAAGAAAGAAAGTGGAAAGTGAAATTTATGGTAAACAAAATTACAAGGACGATAAATCATTCGGCTACAAATTGTTTGATGCAATCAAATGTTCAAGTACTTTGAGACTACACTGGAGGCATCTGATATCATTTTGCTAATGTTATCCAGCAGTTTCTGACCAGCCTCCTGTGTGCTAGACAGAGCGGAGAGCTTTGTTTTGAGCTGGTTTGATTCAATCAGGGCTGCTGTAGCTTTCTTTTGGATTTTCTCTGTTAATCCAGGGAGTTCGGCTATCTTTTTCTTATCAGCCTTGATTTCAGCTGTCAGATTCTTCAATTTAGCTTCTAGTGCAGCTTTCCTGGCAATGTTCAATTCAAGTGCAGGCTACAGCTCAGCCAGCAATTCCTTGTTATTTTGGATCTGAGCCTGTGAGTCTTTCACGAATTGATTGGCTTTGGTTCTCTTTTGTTCAAGGATTGGTCGGGAGGATTGATTCTTCAAAGCTCGCCTTACATCTACAAAATGATTGTCCTGTTGTAAGATAGGTTCCAAGGAGGCTTTGATATCATCAGGGAGTTCTTGGTTGATAGATTCAAGCACTTCTTCTAGAAGATCAACATCCCTGACTTGATCCTGAATATCTCTTTGCAGCAAAGAGAGAATTTCTTTCAGTTTTGCCTGGTTTTCCTCTGACAAAGCTTGACTTGAAGATACCTCATCTCCTTTTTCGGTAGTTAAATCATCCACGGTAAAAGCAAGCTTGGTGGTGATGCCGCCTGGTCCTGAAAAGGAAAAAGATTGCCGAATTAAGGATGGTTTATTAAATAAAAAGGGGCAAATATTTATGTTTACCTCATTCCTGGCCTCCTGGATTGGAGAAGTTTCAGGCTCAAGAGGGGGTTCCTGAATGCTCGGTTGAGGAGAATTTTGAGGGGTCCCTGGTAAAGCTGAAGCTTCTAACTGAGGAGAGGCTGGTGGAGTCCTTGGTAGGTTTGAAGCTTCTAGCTGAAGAGAGGATGGATCCATCCCTGGTGAAACTGGAACTTCTACTTGAGGAGGGGATGATTGAGCTTCTGCATGAGGAGAAGATGGCTGGACCCTTGGTGAAGTTGGATTTGAAGCATGTTGAGGAGAAGAACTCCCCACAGGTTGGTTCACCAATGTTTCTTCTGCAAATAACAAGTAGAGGGTGAGTGCTAATGAAAATAATGGTCTTTGAAAGGAAGTGAAATGGTGAAGACCTTACCAGCAGATGGTGCATTGGCAGGTTCTATAGTGGTTGATGGTTGCTGAACACTGGTCTGAAATTATACAAGATAAAATTATCAGAATAAGGAGTGGTTTTATGATAAGGAAGGGAAAGGTGTTCACCTCAATAAAAATTCTTTTGGATGTTCTTTTCTTCTTGGCAACAGGAGGAGCAACTAGGGATGGAGCTTTTCTTTCATCAGAGGATGAACTGATGAGAGTTAGGTCTGATGTGGCAAATCTGGACATCAGTTGAGCCAAGGTGGTGGATTTAAATCCCAAGGTAGAGATTGGGCTTGCAGCATTCTAAGAAATTGTCCTAGCCCGAGGAGTAGGCACTGTATTCTGCAAAAAAGTGGCAAAGGATCATGATCAGTAAAGAAGGACATGCTTGAGAAAAAAAATAAGCACAGTACCTCTGAAATTGGCTGGAAGTCAGGCATTAGCTCAAGACAAAAAGAATGTACTGGCTCATTGAAGGTGTGATCATGGAATTCTTGCCACCAGGAAATAAACGAGGGATGAGCTATTGATGTTGGTACAAAGGGCCAAGGTGTATAAACAGTTGGGCTGCACTGATACTCAAAGACTCTTCTAGCTTGCAGGTTTTCCTTGATTTCTTCTCTGGGCTTGAGGAATTCGTGAAGGAATAATCTTGGGGGCACTTGGCCACATCCTAGCTGTCGGGCTATCATGTTTGGTTGATAGCATTCAAAGGTGCTTTGATTTTGCCTTCCTCCACTGAATTTTGCTGGCAGGATGCATGGATGGATGAAGATGTTAAAAATTTCTATGGATCTTACATCATTACATCCATTCTCAAAATTGAATTCATAAGGGAGGGTCAAATTATCATTGTTCAAATAAGGAAGCCAAAGGGGATTGGTGAAACCTTTGGAGAAAATCTCAAAGAGTTGGCTGATGTTCTGGTAATGGATATGGTTGAGGCAGCTTCTCCATAAGTTTGGCAACCTTTGGTAACCTGAACTTCCCCTTCCTTATAGTTGGATGAAGGAAAATGCCGATTGTTGACATTAATACCAACGATCTGGTGCATATATAGCTGTAGCCACATTTGAATAAACCACCAGGGACCATTAACACAAGAGATCTTCTGACTGGTGTGCATCAAGTGAGTGGTCTGATGAAGCATATGATACACACATCCTAGGAGGTACTTTCCAAGGGGAATGGGATGACCAGAAGCCAAGTCTTCAGCCATTACAATATGGTTTAAAGTTGGCTCATTGTCTTTGCTACAGAAAACGAATCTACAGAGCCACATGTTCAGAAAGGCCCTGTACTCAACTTCAGTCAAGGGGCCATCAGACATATGTTTTTGGATATACATCTTGTATCCAACTGCTGTCTTCACTCCTCTTTGCCTGGTGGAGCCTTTGTATTGGTAAGGATACACTGATCCTGTGATATCAAGGCCGGTCATCACATATACATCGGCCAGAGTAGGAGACATTGGTCCATGACCAAAGAGAAAAGCATTGACACCATTTGACCAAAAATGACAGGCTGCAATCAAAAGGTTCTCATTTTTGGGAGTTTCAGCCAAGGATAACTCCAAACATTGGGCAATACGAAGATTGTCCCAATTGCTGGTTTTAGTGCTGTCATCATCAAGTATCCTCTTATACCAATTTCTCCAACCTGCAATTGGAGGCAGGGGCCAGTTCTTGAAGGTGTCTTACCATTCATGGGGTCTTGATAAAGCTGCTTTGAAGGGGATCCTCTGAGATTCGGCTTCGATGAACTCGAGAGGGTCAGAGGTTCCCACAGGCCCGAGGAAGTAGGATGGTGATTTGTCCTCAATGGGGATCAAAATCTCAGCAGCTAGAACCTATCAAAGAAAAGGTAGAGGAATAATCTAAGATGGAAATCAAAAAAGTAATACCGAATGGGCCTTAAGGGGATGAGATTTACCTGGAGAGGTTGATCTTGGTCCTCCATTGAAGATTTGAGCTTGGGGGATTGATGACCTAGGGTTTGGATCCGAGCGGAGATTCCAACGGATTGCAAGAGAAAAGAATGGTTGTTGAACAGATTTAGCTCGGAGACGTTGAGCATTTATAGTCAATTTTGGAATAAAATCATTTTTATCCCGTAATTGAAGGGGCATATGTTAACACCAAAAATTGGTACAGTAAAAAGACTGACTTTTGGGCCGAGTTTGGTAAAGAAATGCCATTCGGTAGGAAAATCTCCTCAAAGGATTCAGTAGAGATACTTGCGGTCGGCAATACGCCATCATTCGGCAGAAGGACTGTTTGCGCTTAAAAAAAGGAAGTTTTCGAGAATACGTGATGACGTGGCCCGGATATAAGGAAGGGACGAATTGATGTTGGGTACGAGATGAACATTGGCGCCGGAGCATTAATTTAGATATTAAATGTTGTACTCGTAGTCGATCAGGAGTCGTGTTAGGACAAGGGTATAAATATAAACCCTTGATGTCTGTAATAGGGATCGAACATCTACACACAAAACCGGCCCCGTGCCAAATTTCGAGTCCTTTAGTCGAGTCCTCGAGTTCTTCGACAGGAGCCATCAATCCATCGACCTCCGTAAGTACCGGTAACCTTGTATCATGTCTAGTATCATGCGGTGGATTTAGATCGTCATGCAAGTAGTCTTGTTACCTTGGTTAGTATCATGTGGTGGATTTAAGCTTGGTTCAAGAGGGTTTCCTGTTAGATCATGAGCCATGCGGTAGGCTAAGATCTAGCTCGAAGCTAGTTATCGGCTCTATTAGATTTGGCAAGATCTAATAGATTCATTAAGTTACCACGTGTTGCTTTGGATTTTGCTTTATGTTTAAATTCATGTAAGACTCTTGCCCAATCTAGATTGATTAGTTTCGGCTTTACCTCTTTGAGATCCATATGATGTGCTTTCAAGTCTTTGGTTTATTATAAAGGATCAAGTGCTCTCAATAGCAGAACCTAGATCAATCTAGATCGTCACATGTTGCGGGTTCAAGCTTATTAACTCTTCAAATATTTGTTCCTTCTTCACGAAACTCGGATCGACTGTACAGCTGTATTCGGCAATGCTACCACAAGTGAAACGTGTTCATAAGTTTGTTTTAGATAATGTATGATTTTAGCCTTTCATATTTAGATCGTATCATGCGGTGGATTAATCTATTTGTGGCTGGTGGCATGGTTTCAAACTAGTCGTATCATGCGGTGGATTAACTTGTTTGGTGTCATGCTTGACGGGTTTGAATGTACCTAGACATGCGTTAGACTAGTGCTTTTGGCCTATGCATGCTTGTTTACTTCATATTTGTAATCATGCTTTCACCTTATTTATTTTTATTGTTATTTATCTTCGAAAATCGGTCATGACCACGTGCGGGCAATACTATTTAAACAAAGACCGATCTTTCGTCATGCTTACATCATGCATTCGGCTGGACCCTGGTTTAATGTTTTAAAGCTCTCGAATGATATTTTAATTGCTGACAGATAGCTTGTTGTATCTATATGTCATTTTAACTGGCTTTTAGGCCGTAAATACGGAACTGTCTCGTACCACCCGGCAAGTTCCAGGTTTTATCTAACTACTTTTCATCCTTTGTCAGTTTCAGGAAAATTGACTGGCACGCTTCGGATCCGGCACGTGTGTTAAGCCAGCATTGTTCGGCTTGTTGTGTGCTTGGCGCAAGGTGCTGATTTTGCGTCAACTCCTCGATCCACTTGGAGAATTTGTCCACGACAACCAGCAGGTGGGTGTAGCCCCTGGGCACATTTCGCAGGGGCCCGACGATGTCCAGCCCCCACATGGCGAAAGACCATGTGACAGGTATGGTCTGCAGTGCGTGAGCTGGGAGATTGGTCTGCGAGCGTAAAATTGGCCCCCCTCATAGGTGTGCATGATCTCGTTGGCGTCAGCGACCGTGGTGAGCCAATAGAAGCCTTGGCAGAACGTGTTGCACACGAGGGTGCGCGGTGCCACGTGGTGGCCACATACGCCCACGGGGATATCTCGAATATGTTCACGACTGTGGGGGATGGGGATGCACCGCTGCAGGACGCCGGACGCGGCGCACTTGTATAGCTCGCCGTCGATTACAATGAACGACTTGGCCTTCGTAGCGATGCACCTGGCTTTGGACCGATCCGAGGGGAGTTTCCCTCGATCAATCCAGGCGAGGTACCTAGCCCGCCAATCCTCTGTGCGGGGGGCGGCTCTGTTTCCATGGCCTCAGCTTCGTCCACGCTGTACCCATTGAGTAGGGAGAGTACGAACGCCTCGTTCGAGGGGTCCTCGTCCATGGGTTCCACACCCGCTGGATTCGAGGGAACCCCATGAGGGTCCTTCCTGATTCGAGGGTGCCAGACTGAGATTGATGGATGGTTTGGCGACGTCTCGAGCGAAAACGTTCGGGGAACGGTTATTCGCCCTGCCGCGATTTTCGCGAGTTTGTCCGCCTCCTCGTTGTACTTGCGCGGGGGGGGGGGGGCGTGATTGAGCTTAGTGCCATAGAATTTATCCTCGAGGGCACGCACAACGTTGCAGTAGGCCTCTATCTTTTCGTCGTGGCAGCTCGTTTTCTTCATGACTTGGTCGATCACGAGCTACGAGTCTCCTTTGACGTCGAGGCGCTTGATGCCGGTTTCGATGGCGATTATGAGGCCGCAAAGGAGGGCCTCGTACTCCGCCATGTTGTTGGACGCAGGGAAGTGCAAGCACACTACATACCTCATGTGCTCCCCGAGGGGTGAGATGAAGAGCAGGCCCGCGCCTGCTCCAGTTTTCATCACCGACCCGTCAAAGTAGAGGGTCCAGCACTCAGCCTGTACCTGCAACGGGGGTAATTGCATGTCCATCCACTCGGCGACGAAATTCGTGAGGATCTGGGACTTGATTGCCTTGCCTGGCGCGTAGGTGAGCGTTTCGCCCATGAGCTCTACAGACCACTTGGTGATCCTGCCCGCAGCGTATGGGTTGCGGATAATCTCCCCCAACGGGAACAAGGAGACCACCGTAACCGGGTGGGCTTCGAAGTAGTGCCACAACTAGTGTCACGCGAGCACCACCGTGTAGAGCAGCTTCTGGACTTGTGGATACCACGCCTTGGTGTCGGACAACACTTAGCTGATGTAGTACACCGGCCTTTGGACCGGTAGGGCATGGCCTTCCACTGTTCGCTCCACAACGACGACCGCGCTGACCACCTGGGTGGTCGCCATGATGTAGAGGTACAGATGCTCACCGCCTTGAGGCGGTGTGAGGATTGGCGCGTGGGCGAGTGTTGCCTTGAGCTTGTCGAGCGCCTGCTGGGCCTCGTCGGTCCAGGAGAAGCGTTCATGCTTCTTCAGAAGCCGGTAGAGGGGCAGACCCTTCTCGCTGAGCTGCGAGATGTAGCGACTCAAGGTGGCCAGGCAACCCAATACCTTTTGTACCCCCTTTAGGTCTCAAATCCGGCCCATTTGGTCGAGTCTCGGGGTTGGGTTTGATGCCCGCTGAGATACGATGTACCCTAGTAGCATGCCACGCGGCACCCCAAGACACACTTCTCGATGTTCAGTTTTACCCCATTCGCTCGCAGGCAATCAAACGCAATGCGCAGATCGCTAACTAGGTCGTCCGCCTTTTTGGTTTTTACAACAATATCATCTATGTACGCCTCAACGGTCCGCCCGATGTGGTCTCCGAAGACGTGCTACATACATCGTTGTTACATAGCGCTCGCGTTTCGGGGGCAAAATGGCATCGTCACGTAGCAAAACATGCCGAACAGTGTGATGAAGGAGGTCGCGAGTTGATCGGACTCCTTCATATTTATTTGGTGGTACCTGGAATAGGCATCAAGCAAACATAAAAGTTCACACCCCATAGTAGAATATACGATTTGATCGATCTGTGGCAAAGGAAAAGGAACTTTGGGACATGCTTTATTCAAACCGGTGTAATCTGCACATATCCTCCACTTCCCATTCTTTTTCTTAACTAATACAGGATTGGCTAGCCACGTAGGGTGGAAAACTTCCTTGATGAATCCGTCCTCAAGGAGCCTCCGCAGCTCCACTTCGATCGCTCGGCGCCGCTCTTCGTCGAAGCGCCACAGCCGCTGTTGCACAGCTCGGGAGTGAGGTAGGATGTTCAGGGAGTGCTCAGCGACCTCCCTCAGGATGCATGGCATGTCTGAGGGGCCCCACACGAAGATGTCGGCGTTCGCGCGGAGGAAGTCGACGAGCACCACTTCCCATCTCGAACCCTCTCTCAAACAGGAACCCCCTCAACCTACCATACCAAGCTCTAGGCGCCTGCTTCAACCCGTACAGCTCCTTCCTCAACTTGTACACCCGGTGGGGGTACTTCTCACTCTCAAACCCCGGTGGTTGCCTCACATACACTTCTTCCTCCAATACACCATCCAAGAAAGCACTCTTTACATCCATCTAGTGTATATTGAACCCTTTAGCCATAGAGAATGCTAGAAGGATCCTGATCGCCTCCAAACAAGCTACAGGAGCAATGGTCTCCTCGTAGTCGACCCCCTCCTTCTGACTTAATCCCTGAGCAACAAGCCTTGACTTGTTTCTCACCACTTCACCTTTCTCTCCCTCTTTGTTCTTCCACACCCACTTTGTCCCAATCGGCTTACACCCTGGGGAGGGTCAACCAATTCCGAAACTTGGTTCCTCTCAAAGTTCTCCAACTCCTCATGCATCGAATTAACCCAATTATGATTAGATAGTGCGTGTCCAATGTCTTTGGGCTCAAAGGTGGCAACAAATGCAGCATGAGCAAAATGAGAATTGTTTCGAACCCTCGACCATGTAGTACGTTCATTCATGTCGCTGATGATCCTTGAAGCTGGGTGATCCACTTGTACTCGCTGGGGAGGATCTCGCCTTGATGCTACCTCCCCCTCAACAGTAGCTTCCCCTTGATCTTGATTTGTCGCCGTAGGTTTGGGAGAGGGGGCATTCATCACCGTAGTCGAAGTAGTAGGAACATGCTCAGCCGCGGGCACCATACCGCCATTTTCATCATCTCCATGTTCATGCTCCTCCTCTTGAAAGATCTCCTCGCCAAGTTCATCATCACCTGCACACTCAAAGACAAGCTGACTACATGGTTGTGTCTCGTAGAAGGTTACCTCGCAAGTATCCATGATTTGGTTAGTTTCAAGATTGAGCACACGATATGCTCTAGAGTGAGATGCATAACCAAAGAAAATACCATCGACTGACCTAGCCTCAAACTTATCCGACTTCTTCCCTTTCTTAAGAACAAAGAACTTGCAACCAAAGACATGGAAGTGACTCACCTTGGGTGTGCGACCATGCATCAACTCGTAGCAGGTTATCTTCTTATGCACTCTGAGGAAGATCATGTTTGAAACATAGCACGCGGTATTCACCACCTCAGCCCAGAACCTTCTTGGAGTCCTATGCTCATCAAGCATCGTCCGAGCCATCTCACACAAGGTTCTATTTTTCCTTTCCACTGCACCATTCTGTGGAGGAGTATACGGACTCGAAAACTGGTGTTCAACACCCAAGTCATGGCAAAATGTTTAAAAACTAGAGTTCCTGAATTCTGAGACATTGTCACCGCAGATCGCTCGTATGGCATCTCCGTGCCTCTCGTTCCTCAACCTCAAGACAAGATCTTGAACAAAAGCAAACGTCTCCCCTTTCTCCTCAATAAAGAACACACACACATACGGAAAGTAGTCGTCCACCACAACAAGGACGTACCACTTCCCACCCGCAGATCGCACACGAGCTGGGCCAACAAGGTCCATATGGAGCAGCTCGCATGGACGCTCAGTCATCACATCGGTGAGAGGCGAGTGAGAAGAGTCTACCATCTTGGCATGCCTACACGGCGCACAAACCAACTCTATCTCAAGCCTCAACCGTGGCAATCCTCGGACCAAATTGAGTTTACTCAAGCGGGACAAAAGGTGAAAGCTCAAGTGACCCAACTTCCTATGCCACTTCCACAACTCACTCGATGAACCAGCCAATAAACAACGCTCAACACCAGAAGACTGAGAAAATCAGCTCGAAACACCTGACCCTCGGGAACGACCATACAGACAAGGTGCCCTCGAGAATCCAAAATCCAAGAACCATCAGGCCGAAACAACACCTCAAAACCCTCATCCAACAACTGGGACTCAGAAAGCAAATTGTATCCAAGAAATTGAACAAGAGCAACACGCTTGAGAGTGATCTTGTCACTTACCTTAATCTCACCTTCTGAGAACACACGCCCTCGCCCATTGTCCCCAAAGGTGATGTACCTCTTTGTCACCACCGCGACGAGAGTTGAGAACCACCCCTTGTCTCTGGTCATATGCCTCCAGCAACTGGAGTCAATCAACCAAATGTTCTTCAAGTCTCCCACCTGAAATTCAAAAATGAGCATGTGAGAAAACAAACTACTCAGCACTAGGGTTAGTACCAAAAGCGTAAAACCAGTGCCGAGCCATTTGCCTGAAAGTGGGGTTAGCACACTCCAAAGCATCTCTCCTATCAAAGCTACCTTGATGAACACCACCACGGTAACCACTACGAGGGAACCAACCCTCTCTACCTGGAGGAGGACCAAAACCACGAAAGGAAAACCGTGGACCGTCCCTCCTCTCCATCTCAAAGCTACGACTCCTCCCATCTCTGTATTGAGCACGAGGGGGAAAACACCTAGCGAACTGACCACCTGCAAACTTTCCAGACCAACCACCAGAACCTCGACCTCCAGAACCAAACCTAGCATCTGTACAAGCATGAAACCCAAAGTGTTGTCTTTCCAGACCTGCACCGGTCTGACCGGTGTAGCCCAGCCAGCAGCGCCCCTGCCGCCTTTCACTCTCCCCAAGACGGAACTGTCCTCACACTCGCCTTGGCCCTGAGCATCTGCACACAAGGCTCAAGTACACCATTAGAGGGGCAATACTTGTCCTTGTTAGCCCACTCCTTTGCCATTCTCTCCTCACGCTTCCTCTTGAAGAAGAATTCACCCTTGTGACCATCTCTCCCACAATAGTCACTTGGTTTTTCGCCACTCTGCTTCTCCACTGGTTTCTCCTCACTAGGTTTCTCACTCTCTTTCCCAAAAAACACTTTCCCTGAAGTGCTTATGAATTTCATGGGCTTTTGGAAAGTATTTGTGGAGTGAGGGAATATGGGTGGATCTAAATTTGTGTCGAGTTTGTTTAGTAGTGGGTTGGGTTTAGGGACATAGGCATTCTTGTGGTGGGTTTTTGGTGGAGCACAAATATTACCAATCTTTTCTTCTCCCTCACCACTAGACTTCCCAATCTTCTCCGACCCAAACCCACGCCCATCTTGGCGCTTATAGGTCTCCATCATCATTCTCAGCTGGGGTTCATGCCCTGACAACCAACCCATCATTTTTCCCAACTCATCATTCTCATCTTGCAAACGATCAACATAATGTGCAAGTTCTAGATTCTTCAAACCATGCAGTTCACAGGTAGAGCAAGAAGTGGAAACAGGTTCTTTCAACTTAGCCACAAGCAAAGCAGTGTAAGCATGCATCTCATCAATTTTTCATGCAAAACATGGCAAGAAGTGAAAGCACCTAGCAAAGCAGGTCTAGACTTAAGCTCAACCACTTCAACCCTAAGCACATCTAGTTCCTCACACTTGGAGGCATGCTTTTCCTTAAACATAGCAAGATCAACTAGAAAGATAGGACAATCAGCACATTCAACTTCATCAGAAACAACAGGCGAAGCTTTAAGGGAATCAATTTCAAGCTTAGCATCTAAGTTCTGTGTTTCCAACTCAGCCACTCTAGTCCTAGCATCCTGAAGCGAGGCCCTAAGCTCTTTCCTCATCTTCTTGGCCACTCTAAGCATATCATCACGATTATCAAGCAACAAGCCAAGACGTTCATTCTCCTGACGAAAGAAGGGAAGTTCATCACGCACCTCGTCGTCGGAGTCGGAGTCCGAGTCACTCTGGTTGCTCTTCTTGCTGCCGGAGCTAAATGCCATGGTGCAGAAGCCGTCTCTAGTGAAGCAGCTCAGCCCGCTCAGGTTCTTGGATGACTTCCTGCCCTTGCGCCGATCATCTTCATCTTCACTGCTGCTCGAGCTCGAGGTGGAGTACACGGAACTGGAGTCGACGTCGCTTGCTCCAACCATCGCTCGGACCTTGCCTCAGCTCTCCTTCTTCCTCAATCGTCACTCGTCCCTGTGCTTTCCCTTGTGCTTGTGCTTGTGGTCACGCCTTTGTTGACGGTCGATTTTGGTACACCTAGCTATGAGTTTACCGTCAGCATTTGCACGTATTTGATATTCTAACCAATGGTACTACCCCCCGGAGGTATCAAGTTCACTCCCGCATGTCGATTTTGGAGTTTGTTGTTTACGCAGGAAATTAACGTTAAAGAGGAGACATTCGGGATAAGTTCATCAAGCACTTTATGAGAAGATCATGAAGCCCGTCACAAGTCAAGACATGAAGTGAACACGACTCCAAATGATCCAAGGACCAAGCATCAACACGTAAAACTCCGGGGACTTGGATGTTTACCAACGAGATCAACTCAGCCCGAGAGATATTCTCGCAACCCATGACAACATGATCTTTCGGTGCAGATTCAAGGACATAAAGTTCCTTTAATGGCAAAAGTTTGACTACCAAAGTTGTGGGCATCGACGATACCTTCGATTTGGATATGTGGAAGGCCCAATTCGGATAAGGGAGCTAAGAGATATGACCCTCGAAATCCCTGCTGCGCAGTCAGTCCGAAATCAGAACAGATTATGTTCCAAGGCCGATTTGGAGATCTTATCTTCGTTTCCAAAGAAAGCAATGAATACCAAAGTTGGAGGAAATTTGGTGCCATACAACCAGGACACCGAATTTGCATTATTTGGAGTCCGGACGTGAGATATATGGTGCCGGCAAGGAAGGGCTGCGAATCAGGAAAATCTGCATGAGGCTGATTTTATGGAAACCAAGTTCCCTTCTCTCCCGAGGAAGATCTCGTGCAAGGCAAGGTGGAGCACGCCCCAAGGCTCCCCAAGGGCATAAATAAACCCCCTTGGGCGCCCAAGGAGGGGTGATCAATCCATCCATTCATCAGAGAGCCACCGGGATGAAGGAGAAGCACCGGAAGGAAGCCGACGGCCGCCGCGAGTCCTCGAGTTGCCTAGGAGATGGCTGTGACGCCCCAGGTTTTTAATTACCGTCATTAACGCTAATGACCGGATTAGCCGGTCAATTGGTCAACCAAGGTCAACCCTAGGTCAACCTGGGCCCTCACCCATGAAAACTCCCCAACACACCTTAGTGACCCTAAATGAATAGTAAACACACTTGTGGGGCCAACCCATGGTCAAAGGGTGGGTCAAACCCCTTGCCATCCCAGTGTCCACAGGTGTCTGCCGGAATTTTTGCCGCGTTCTCCAAAATTCACCTAAACACTTAAAATTCTACCTTTAGGAAAGTTGTAGGTCTTGTTAAGGGACACAACTTTCATGTAGATTGGCATTTCAAATTTGGAGAGGAAAATTGTGAAAAACCCCTTGCAAGACAGATTTCTTCGTTGCCGAAACAAAGCCGACATTCAAAGTTGGCATTCAAATAGATTCAAATCTAGGAAGAAAAACCCTATACAGCCTTTGTAAAAATTGTAGCCGGTACCTAGATCTACAACTTTGGTATTCATCACTTGGTCCGGTTATGTTTGAAAATTTTGAGAAAAAATCACCGGAACACAAGCACCAGGCAACACGGGTGGAGCCGGAGCGCGCGCGCGCGCGCGTCTTGCGCACCCGCGCACCGCCGCCGCCGCCCGCCGCCGGCCACGCCCGGCGTCCGTGCCCGCGCCGCCCGAGGCCTCGCCACCCGTGCCATGCCCCGTCCCGAGGTCACGCGCCCCAACGCGCACCCGCCCGAGGCGCCCGGCGTCGCCGCCGCCGTACGCGCGCGCACGCCGCGGACCGCCGGTCCGTCGGCCGTGTCGCCGCCGTACGCGCGCCGCCCGAGCGCAGTAGCACAGCCAAGGCATCTCCGCCGTCATCGTCCGTCACCCCTAGATGCGCTGCGCGGCGTATAAAAGCCTCCTCTTCCTTCCCGGCGCCACCGCCTTTCAGCCTGTGGTGAGCTCAATTTCACCCTTGTGCCGCTTGTTGCCGTGGCCCGGCCCCACGTCGCCGCCGGCGAGCCCTCCCGCCGCCGCGAGGGCATGGTTGTGAATTCGAGGGCTTAGTTGCAAGGAACCCTAACTAAGTTTTATTACAATTCAGTCTAGTGACTTGTAAAATCCATAGAACTTCACAGAAAAATCAGAAAAATCCCAAACCAATTTTGTAGGGTCCAGGATGCTAAACCCCACCTCTTTTGTTGTATACTCATGGCTAGATTCAAAATAGTTTTGGCAGGAAAAATACAAATGTGTTATACATGGATCTATCCTAACTTGAAAAATATAACTCCTCTGTAGCCAAATTTTGGATATGTTGTGTGTTAGAATATGGCACGATGCTGTGCCAAAAATTGCACAAAGTTATGCAGTAGATTTTGCTAGACAAATTCTTTTCCATTCCTGCAAGTAATTGCCTAGATGATTTTTCCTGTAAAATATATTTATGTTCTTAAGCCCAACTTGTGCACATTGTCTTGTAATGCCAAAAGACACATCCTGTGAATTAATCATGAATTTTGGATTAACAGAAATAATTATTCTTGATTTATGCATGTTTTCTTCTGTAAATTAATAAACCAAGTTCAGTAGAGGTTCCATGTGAACATGCTGGTTCTTTAGGCTTGTTTAGGTCCAGAGAGCATGCCCAAGAAAATTTGGATCATTTTGATGCTTATTTATTTTTATATGCTTTTAAGTTGAATCACTAGCTAGCCTTTGTTATTTTCCATAATATTTATTTTCCTAGCATTCAACACTTACATGTGGGTCCAATGGACCAGGTTAGGTGCTAGTAGGCTTAAGAAACACTCATGTAATTTTTGGTAATTTAATTGATTAATAAATGGCTTAAATGCCCTTTTAATATTAAAGGGAAATTAAATAAAGAAAAATCCTTAATTAAATCTTTTTCCTTTTTGAAAGTATTGTTTAATATAAATAAAAGATGATTAATTATCATCACTGATAGGGAATTAATTCATAAATAAAAATATTAATTACACCATGTTGGTAAAGATAAAATGAAATGAAGCTTTCACATGAAATGATAAGGCTTAATAAAAACCTTTATTCAAATGTGGAATAAAAGAGTAACCCATGTACAACCAATACCCTTCCTAAAATAGAAACCTTAGATGAATGCTTGTTAAGGTGAATAGGACCAACTAGAGTTGGATAAGACAACAAACTATCACATCACCTAAAGTGCATTGCATTCCGTGTAGATCTTCCGGACGGAGATTACTCCCTGGTCCCGAAACCGAGGAAGGCGGAGCGGAAGGTTCTCTCGCAAGTACGTGGACGTACTCGACACCGAGGGTGCCCAAGCTAACCTAGTCGACGAAGGCAAGCTCCGGTGCATCTAACCTAGTTTTAAAGTTCTTTATTCAATTATCTATGAATGATTGTGCATTTACGTACAGGAGTTGAATGAAACCCCGTATGCATGATCCATAGGTACCTTTGGTCCCTACCGAGTGTGATAGGTCGATAGCCGCTAAGCTATAGGACCGTTACAAGTCGGGTGATGACCTCACTCGCGAGAATAGGTTCCTAGATAGGAATCACAATGTATCCTTAAATGGATTGCTCACGTGGTAAGAGCATGGGATCTGGGCTCCGGTCCAGTGGTTATGTGGGTTAAGTTTTTGAACGTACTAAGCACATGCCGGTTATGGGGCCGATAAGCCTAGTACTTTAATGAGGCGGTGAGGGATCCTACTATTACTACTCTTGGGATTCGCTCTCACGGCTAGCTACCGGTGGTGTATGGTGACTCCGGGTATCTCGCGGGGTATGCCGGATAGCCTGCACCAAAGACTGTAAGATTCGATCCCAACCCGAGGATTTATGGGGACGGCCTGGGAAGTTGTCCTCGCGGGGGCAGCCTACCGTGTGTTTGGGTCTACCTTGCAAGGTTTAAATCAATCGATTGTCGGCCTCTCACCGTTACCCGAGACTACTTACTCCACTAGTCATGTGATCCCTAATGATGGAAGTTGATGAATATTATGCTTGACTAATTGTATTGTACAACTTTGTTTGTACTAGTTGGCTAATGTAGTAAGGACTAAACTACTAGAACTTGTGCTAAAATCTTGAAAGTAAGGACCTACTCTTTGTTACTTTTTAGCAAAAGCAACCCAGTAGCCAAAAAGCCTTTCATGGTCTAGATTTGGTGAAGTAGATATCACCGACGGGTAAGACTTGCTGAGTATTAGTATACTCGGCCTTGCTATAATGTGTTGATCCGGGTAATGCCTTCGGTGATGTGTGGCCGGAGAGATCCCGCCGGCCGGGAGCTGGAATGGGTGGAGGACGACTACTGAAAGCATCATGGATGGCCTCCCGTGGTGTCTTCGCTTCCGCTAGTTAATTTTCCGCTGCTTTTCGAAAACTCTGAACTATTTCGTCATGACAAAAACTATGGTTTGTAATAATAAACCCTTCGGGATACGAATTTGGATTTGAATGTTGTTGTATCTCTGGACTCGCCTTCGAGTGAGTTTTAATGCATATATTCGATCCTTGCGCTCTCAAGTGATTTACCGGGCGTTAACCCGGCAACTTACGACAGGATGGTACTTTATTATTGCTTAAGGACCAAAGTGGATCGGTCTTAGGCGATAGTACGGTATTTTCCTGGGCGGGTTGTCACAGTTGGCATCAGAGCTTATATGCACCAGAGATTAATTAATTAAACCTTCATCACTGATTTTTGAACAAAATATGCCAAGATTTTCTGATTTTCCAAAATACGTTGGTCCGCTAAGGATAAACTAGACCGAGAGGCCCTAGAGGGAATTTTGGGTTCTTTCAGGTGGCTTATTAACCTATGATTTATTTTGCTAACTCCCAACCGCCAAGACAACAAGGATATGGATCAACCTCAAGTCTTACGAACGATTCCATGAAGCACACGCGGAAGCACGAAAGAAGGAAGGAAGGAATCTGTAACACCCGAAAATTCCATCACAATAAAATATTGCTAGCAACATGGTTTAGTTTTATTTCCTAAGGATTTAATAAATTTGAATAAATAAATGTGCCTTTAATTAAATTAAACAACATTTAATAATTAGAATCACCCAAGTGTTTGTGCATCATGTTGAAATGCATGAGTTTTGGTTGTGGTGTGATTTTAAAAGTCTTAAAATATTTGTGAAAAAGTGCTTCAAAATAATTGTGAAAAAATTGTGAAAATTTGTGTAAAAGTTTGAATTAAAAAATGAAAGAAGGTTTGAATTTAAAATATGATTGAAAAGTTGTTAAAAATAGTTTGTGAAAAGCCTTTAAAATAGTTGGAGAAATTTGTGTTACAATTTTAATTTGAAAAGATGTAAAAGATTTGAATTTAAAAAGGTTTGAAATTGGTTTAAAAATGGATTTGAAAAAGAAAAGGAAAAAAAAGAAAAAGAAAAGAAAACAACAAAGCCAACCCAATCCCGCCGGCCCATCAACTTCCGGCCCACCTCAACCCCTCCTTTCTATTCCTTCCGCGGCCCCACGCTCGCTTTCGGTCCACAACCGGCCCACCAGTGCCCCTCTCTCCCTCCTCTCTCCCTCTCACCGACGGACGGGGCCCACCCATCAGCCCCGTCACCAACCTCCCACCGCCTCCCTTCTCCCCGGCCGCGCCGGCCGTCCCGCCTCCCCGGCTCCCCCGCGCCCGTCCGCCTCCTCCATCGAGCCATTAAGGCACCGCCCCACTCACCCACCGCCGCCTCGGCCCTTCCCCTCCCCGTAACGGCGCCGCACCGAGCCGCCCGCCGCCGCCACATTAGTGGCCGGCCGGCGAGCTCCCACTCCACCGCCTCCGCACCCTTCCCCCCTTCCCTCTCCGATCTATAAAGGGGAAGCACCACCGCCTGCATCTCCCGCACCCCTCCCTTCCTCTCCTCCCTCTCCACAGCGCCGCCGTGGAGCACCGCCGCCACCGCCGCCCCTCGCCGCCGATCTCCTCCTACGGCCTCCCTCCCTCCTCTTCAAGACACCGGTGAGTTTCCTCTCCTTCTCCTCTTCCTCTCCATGCCCTCGCCGTCAAAAATTGCGCACCGGAGCCTTATTCCGCCATCTCCGCGAGCCCCGCCGCCGCCGCCGCCGCGCGCGCCGCCGCCGGCCGCCTCCCCGCCGCCGCCGCCGCCCGTGTGGCATCCGGGCCGTCCGATCGCGGCGGGCGGTCCGCATTAGAAGGGTCTCATAACCCCTTGATCGGTCCACCGTGGACCGGTGGACCAGTCCACGGGCGCGGTCCACCGCTTGCGTCGCACCGCGTCATGCTCGCGTCGCACCATCCAATCACGATTTGCCACGTGGCGCCACCAAGCTCACCCGCAGGCCGCCCATGCAATTTTGCAAATAAGCCCCCCCATTTCTGGAAATTTCACATATGCCCTTCCACCTATATAAAGCCTTTCAAGGTGTCCTTGTTTTTATGTTTTGAACCCTGAACTTCATAGTTTTCATGTTCAGCAGCCCATCCTTAACCTTGTACATGTTAGACCTCCTAGTTTCACACATAATTATGTTTAGGTCCCTGAAATCTTGCAGAAAACTCCATAAAATTCCTGATATTCACAATTTAGTCCTTGAATCTTGTTTCAGCCATATCTTTTCCATCCTAGCTTCGTTTTACGCGTTCTTGGTGTCCACGCGATCGTCTCTCCGAGACCATCATTTCTAAAAGCTTGTTTTAGTCTTTTGGTAATGTTTGATGTATTGTTTTATTTATTGCATGTTTTCTTACATGATCGTAGCCAACGCGCCGTTCGAGGAAGTTCAAGAGCAGAGCTTTGCAGTAAAGGAAAGTAGCTTATCGTTGGAGAAAGGCAAGTGACCCTAACCACCCTTCTACCTATGCTTTAATCAAGAATACTATAAATTAATCGGAACATGGAGAACCACCCAGAAAACAAAGGCAACCACGGTCCATATGGCTCGGCTTAGCCAATTAATTAGGTGTGTGATTGTATTGACGACCTTATCCGAAAGGAACACAGGGGGCTCCGGGTTGCGTGTGTATAGCCCGGCTTCTTTTGGGGTAGCAAACCTTTGCTAAGGTGTCGACCACTAGGGAGGGTTATGGTCCTCCCCGAGTCAGAATCGTCGTGGGTTGTTGATGCTTTTGCATATCTTTGTAAAGGCTTCGTAGCGTCCCTATGCAATCACACCTCGGAAGTGTGGTATTGTGCTCCGATCAAAGCACATGCGTGGTTGGGTTCAAAGTTCTTCGGAACTTTTACGCGAACCGTGGGAAAAGTGTGCAACCTCTCGCAGAGTGTAAAACTGATCGATCAGCCGTGCTCACGGTCAAGAGCGGCCTGGACCCTCACATGATTAATTGAACTTAAAGATGGATTAATATTGCTTTCCGGTTACTCCAGTGGCCTTGCTGAGTACCAACCATAAGTGTACTCATCCTTGCTTACGCTGTTCAGAGAAGAATCTCGGAGTGGAGTACTTCACCAACTACGCGGAGTTCTGAGGATGCGATCAACCAGTCAGAAGCCTGTGGAAGATGAAGATGGAGTCGCGTCTTCATAGTTATCGTTGTTCGTGTAAAGATCTTTGTCTCTACCTTCGTGAGTGTAATAAAAGTTAATAAACCTTTTCTGTACGTTTTGAGCAATGTCTTGTGATATTACACTCATGAGTCTATCATATGTGTGAAATTGTGATCCTGGCACACATATGAGATGCATTCGGTTTTCTACGGAAAATCGGGTGTGACAGAGTGGTATCAGAGCAATGCTGACTGTAGGACGCAGCTTCAGATAGAAATGGTTGATATTAAGGACTCTCTTTCTAGAAAATCTTTCCAGCATTCAAAATATCTTATTTACGCTTAAAAAATATTCTTTAACAAAATCAAATCTTTTGTTTTCTTCTGCACTGAATCTGATTCTTGTTCTTCCACATTGATCTACCACCCGTGTTTTCTAGGATAGTTTCTTAGGTTGCCTACCCTTCTATCAGTTTCGTTTCGATAGAGCCATTCTTGTGAGGACATGTGATGTTAACGCTTGTTGGTTGTAAACATGCATGATTTGGGTCTTTGACATGATTGAAATGTTTTTGTGGAGTAATGGCCACAAATGCATCAATAAAATAATTAAAGTTAAAATTTGAATATTAGCCCCTTTCTATCCTTCCGAATCTCGGGACGAGATTCTCTTTTAAGGGGGTAGGATTTGTAACACCCGAAAATTCCATCACAATAAAATATTGTTAGCAACATGGTTTAGTTTTATTTCCTAAGGATTTAATAAATTTGAATAAATAAATATGCCTTTAATTAAATTAAACAACATTTAATAGTTAGAATCAACCAAGTGTTTGTGCATCATGTTGAAATGCATGAGTTTTGGTTGTGGTGTGATTTTAAAAGTCTTAAAATATTTGTGAAAAAGTCCTTAAAATAATTGTGAAAAAATTGTGAAAATTTGTGTAAAAGTTTGAATTAAAAAAATGAAAGAAGGTTTGAATTTAAAATATGTTTGAAAAGTTGTTAAAAATAGTTTGTGAAAAGCCTTTAAAATAGTTGGAGAAATTTGTGTTAAAATTTGAATTTGAAAAGATGTAAAAGATTAGAATTTATAAAGGTTTGAAATTGGTTTAAAAATGGATTTGAAAAAGAAAAGGAAAAAAAGAAAAAGAAAAAAAAACAACAAACCCAACCCAATCCCGCCGCCCGTCAACTTCCGACCCACCTCAACCCCTCCTTTCTATTCCTTCCGCGGCCCCACGCTCGCTTTCGGCCCACAAACGGCCCACCGGTGCCCCTTTCTCCCTCCTCTCTCCCTCTCACCAACGGACGGGGCCCACCCGTCGCCCCGTCACCAACCTCCCCGACGCCTCCCTTCTCCCCGGCCGCGCCGGCCCCCCGCACCGGCCGTCCCGCCTCCCCCGCTCCCCCCGCGCCCGTCCGCCTCCTCCATTGAGCCATTAAGGCACCGCCCCACTCACCCACCGCCGCCTCGGCCCTTCCCCTCCCTGTAACGGGCGCCGCACCGAGCCGCCCACCGCCGCCATTAATGGCCGGCCGGCGAGCTCCCACTCAACCGCCTCCGCGCCCTTCCCCCTTCCCTCTCCGCCCTATAAAGGGGAAGCACCACCCCCTGCATCTCCCGCACCCCTCCCTTCCTCTCCTCCCTCTCCACAGCGCCGCCGCCGCGGAGCACCGTCGCCACCACCGCCCCTCACCGCCGATCTCCTCCTACGGCCTCCCTCCCTCCTCTTCAAGGCACTGGTGAGTTTCCTCTCCTTCTCCTCTTCCTCTCCATGCCCTCGCCGTCGAAAATGGCGCACCGGAGCCCCGATTCCGGCCATCTCCGGCGAGCCCCGCCGCCGGCCGCCCTCCCGCCGCCGCTACCGCTCGTGTGGCATCCGGGGCCGTCCGATCGCGGCGGGCGGTCCGCATTAAAAGGGCCTCATAACCCCTTGATCGGCCCACCGTGGACCGGTGGGACCGGTCCACGGCACGGTCCACCGCTTGCGTCGCACCGCGTCATGCTCGCGTCGCACCATCAAATCACGATTTGCCACGTGGCGCCACCAAGCTCACCCGCAAAGCCGCCCAGTGCAATTTTGCAAATAAGCCCCCCCCATTTCCGGGAAATTTCACATATGCCCTTCCACCTATATAAAGCCTTTCAAGCATGTCCTTGTTTTTATGTTTTGAACCCTGAACTTCATAGTTTTCATGTTCAGCAGCCCATCCTTAACCTTTTACATGTTAGACCTCCTAGTTTCACACATAATTATGTTTAGGTCCCTGAAATCTTGCAGAAAACTCCATAAAATTCCTGATATTCACAATTTAGTCCATATGTAACAGCTCTGTCGGACGCTCGGTCATGACATCGGTCAGGGGTGGATGTGGAGTGGCTACCATCTTGCCATGCCTACACGGAGCACAAACCAAATCCTTCTCAAACTTCAACCTAGGCTATCTCGGACAAGGTCAAGACCACTCAAGCGGGAAACCAAATCAAAGCTCAAGTGACCCAACCACCTATGCCATTTCCGCAAATCTGAAGAAGGACCGGCCATCAAACAGCGAGCAGGACCCAAAGAACGAGAGAAATCAGCACTGAAAATCTGACCCTCAGGGATGATCATACAAACAAGATCACCTCGAGAATCCAGCAAACGAGACTCACTAGACTTGAAACGCACCTCAAAGCCCTCATCAAGCAACTGAGAAACCGAAAGCAAATTGAAACCCAAAGACTTCACAAGAGCAACCCTCTTCAACATTACCTTGTCACTCACATGTACCACACCCTCAGAAATTACCCTTCCTCGTCCGTTGTCCCCAAAAGTGATGTACATCTTTTCCTTCACTAGGATGAGGCTGGAGAATCACTTCTTGTCTCCGGTCATGTGTCGGGAACATCCAGAGTCGATCAACCAAATGTTCTCCAATCTTGTAGTCGAAACAAGAACGAGAATGAGCCAACGACTCGACACTAGGGTTAGCACAAAGAAAGTTGAACCAGTGTCGAGCCATCTCGCTCAAAAGAGGGGTTAGAAAACATCATTCCCTTGCCACCAAACTTCCCATGTCCCATGGAAGGAGTACGAGCACCACGAAGGGGAAAACGTGGTCCGTAGTTCCTCTGGAACCCAAAGCTGCGATCATCTCCCCTAAACCCGTATTGAGGACGAGTAGGGGGACGTCCAGCAAAACCACCACGAGCCCGACCAAACCTCTCACCATCACCTCTTTGTGGGAACCTACCACCCTGAGCTCCAACTCTACCAACACTCCTCACACTTCCCACACCCCGTGGAAGTGGCACTCTAGGCTCAGGAATACCATGAGACTGGCGATACCTGTCCTGGTTTGCTTGCTCCCTAGCAAGCCTCTCATCTCTCTTCCTGTTGTAGCAAAACTCTGCTAGATGTATCTCCTTGCCACAATACTTACACCTGAAGGGGATGGGTTTTGGTTTTGGCTCTGGCTTCTCTCTAGGTTTCTCACCCTTCTCACTCACAAACTTCACCGGTTTTTGGAAGTCATTTGTTTTAGGTGGGAATTTAGGTGGATCTTGGGTTGAGTCAAGCTTGTTGCAAAGGTGGTTGGGCTTTGGAGTGAAAGAGTTCTTGGGTGCTTTTGGAAGTGGGACTTGGATGTCTCCGATCACCTCAAACTCGGGGTTAGACTCAACACACTTCTCATACACACTCTCCCCACTGCTCTCTCCCACTTTCTCACCCAACTTCTCAAAACCCAAACCACGACCATCGCCCTCTCTTGAACTCCTCAATCATGATTTTCAATTGAGGTTCCTGCCCAGACAACCAACCCAACACCTTCCTCAAATAATCATTCTCCTCATAGATGACATCCAAACGGGAAGTAAGTTCAAGATTGCGCAAAGTAACTTCATCACAGCTAGTGCATGCATTGACAACAAGAGATTTCAAAGAAGCTTCCAAAGTGCTAATGGTAGAACGAGCATCAACAAGCTTAGCATGCATAGTAGGACATGATTTACAAGCACCAAGCAAAGTGGGTCTAGCCTTAAGCTCATCATACTCAGTCCTAAGAGCATCTAGTTTAGCCAAAGTGGAAGCATTCTTCTCATTAAGCAACTTGATCTCATTCAACCATGCATCACACTCAGTGCATTCAACATCATCAGAAATAGTAGGAGCAAGTTTCAAAGAGTCATTCTCAAGTGTCAATTCAAGCAACTTAGATTCTAACTCTCCTACTTCCACACTAGCATTCTCAAGTTGAGCCCTAAGATCTTTTCTCATCTTCTTAGCATCTCTAAACACACTATCACGGCCGTCAATCAAGCCATTCAACCTAGTGATCTCGGCAAGCAAAGAGTCGGGGTCACGATTTACCTCATCCTCCGAGTCGGAGTCGCCGTCTTCCTTCTCGCTCTTCTTGCTTCGCTTGAGCTATGGGCCATGCCACAAAAGCCTTCAAGCGCCACACGGCTCAATCCACGAGAGGTTCCGCTTGCACTCTTCTTTCCCTTGCGCCTCCCGTCGTCTTCATCTTCCACGCTTGAGCTTGACTGCGCGTCGCTTGAGCTTGAGTCGAAGTCGCTTGCACCGGCCACCATGGATCTTGCCTTGTCCTTCTTGTAACCGCCCTTGCTCGGTCGCCGCTTGTCCTTGTCCTTCCTCTTGGACTTGCTGAAGTGCTTGCCCTTGGAGGAGTACTTGTCTTCACGCCTCGGGTGCGCCTTGTACTCGCTCATCTTGTACTTGTTCTCCTCCGCTTCTGGGCACTCGGCGATGAAGTGTCCACGCTTGCCACACTTGTAGCATGTCCCCGAGCTCCACCTTGCATTCCTCCGACTCTCATGTAGTCGATCGAACCTCCTTGAGAGCAAGGCCAGCTCCTCCTCGCCCAGCACATCCAACTCCTCATCTGGAATAGACATAAGAGAAGACAAGGAAAACTGTCGACAGGAAGGGTTAGCTTTGCCCTTTGATCCGCCCACAAGAGCAAGACTATGGTCAGTCGAGCCCTCATGCTTGGATTGCAACTTCCTGTCAACCTCAGCCGACTTGAGCTTAGAAAAGAGGTCATCCAACTCAATGGTCAAATATTGCCCGGACTCCTTGATGGCCTCATCCTTAGCACCCCAAACATCTGGGTCCAAGATATGCAAGAGCTTCAAAGCTTGATCATGCTCAGTGTAAGGAAAATCCTCAACATTGGCCTTCATGTTGTTCACGATGGCGGTGAACCTCTGAAACATCGCATCAATGTCCTCACCGGGAAGTTGAGTAAATTTCTCATATTGCATCCGGTAAGAAACAAAGAGACGAGCCTTCACATGGTTATCACCACCGTGAGCAACCAACAACTTCTCCCAAATTTTCCAAGCAAGATTCAGATGGCGAACACGCTCAAACTCAGGATCACACAAGCTTCAGACCAAGTGTTCAACGGCTTTTGCATTTGTCTCATACTTGGCCTTAGCACTGGCATCGGTCACCATAAGAGTGTGGATCTCAGCCGGAATAGCATAGGTCTTGTCAAGCTCAATGAAATCCAACAACTTTCCACGAAGAAAGATCGTCATACGAGCCGCCCACTTGTGGTAACCTTTCCCATCGAAGTGCGGCGGACTGCCCCGCTCAACGTACGCCATCTTATGATTCAAGACTTGTCAAAGTCACAAAGAATCCGGCACCAAGCTCTAATACCAATTGAAGGATCGGATGGCGACTAGAGAGGGGGAGTGAATAGGAGCCGGTAAAAATTCTTCTCAAAGAACCCGGCAAAAATTCTTCTCAAAGAACCCGGCCTATACCCTAGACAAATCCCGGTCACACACGAGCGATGGATCGAATCACACACCAACCGCCAAGACAACAAGGTTATGGATCAACCTCAAGTCTTAGGAACGATTCCTTGAAGCACACGCGGAAGCACGAAAGAATGAAGGAAGGAATCAAACCAAAGAGCAAAGCACCCAGGCTCTGGCGGACCGTCTGGCCAGGGGGGGCGGACTGTCCGCACAGGCCACGCGGACCGTCTTACTGCGTACCGCGGACTGTCCGCATGGGTACGGCGGACCGTCTGGCCGAGGCCGCGGACTGTCCATTAAAGCCAACAGAACTTGCAGAAGCAAACCCCGAAAAACGGACCATCCGCGGGGAGCACGCGGACTGTCCGCCAGGCACCCGTGGACTGTCCGCGCCGCTGCTGCGGACTGTCCGAAACCTCTTCCAACCAAAGCTCGAAATTAAAACGGATCGAAAGCGAAGCCGAGCAAGAACACGAAGAACACACGACGAACACTGCCTACGCGGACCGTCCGCCACCACCTCGCGGACCGTCCACCCTACACGGACGGACCCGTAAATGGCCCGACCCCAAAGGTCAACACCTCCAATCGATCACCGGATCTCCCAAACGGTAGAAGTCGTTGAGACAAGAGTTTGGGGACATGAAAAGCGTCAACCAAGGATGCTATACCCCAAAAATTTCTCCTCCTAACTTCCTAAATCATCGGGAATCGCGGATACTTTGAACACCACCAAAAGCTAGAGCTCCGAACGAAAATCCTTGAATCGAAGTGGTTTCCCGGCGTTTGAGGGCACAAGATCAATCCCAAAGATGCACAAGACATCCATCCATGTTTCCCTCAAAGAAATCCGGGGAGAAACCCACTCAAATCCGTGGAACCACACTAAGAACAAAGGCACCAAAAACAAGCACGAAAAAGACCACGAAAAATTCACAACGCCGAATCTTCTATACAAACCAGGAAAGATTCACAAGGTCTTGCATGCCGCCCTAGCATCCATCCCTCTCAACAAATCTCTCATGAAGCTCTCATGCTAGCCTAGAGAAAATGGAGAAGAAAATGTCTCGGGAAAATGAGAAAAAGGAGGGGAGAAATGAAACCCTAAGTCGCGGAGAGAGAGAGCCATCCACACACACTCATGGCTTATATATCGGGTCCCGTCGGTGTGGAAAATGACTCCACTACCCCTAACTCAACTACTGGCGATACAACCCATGCAGGGGCATTTATGTAATGTTTGTGGGTCTTGCCATTGGACAGCCAAGCCTTCGCCGCACCTCGCGTCCTCCCGACGCAAGCCATGCGATCCCGCCGCGTGTCCTCCACTTCGAAGCTTCCCGACACGCCCGGATCCCGTCTCCGTCGTGTTGGTCCTTCGGACTTAGTTTTGAGGCCCAAACCAAGAAACCGTCCTCCGATGGTTTTGTGGGCAAACCACCAAACCCCGCGTGCTCGGCCCGGCCTCCCGCCAAGCCTCTTGACTCGACCGCCACCGTGCACAGGCTCGATCGTCCATGACTTCATCTTTCTCGTCTCGCCACCATGTGGCCCGCACCTAGTCCCGCCGTCCACCGGGTCCCTCGAACCGAGCCTACTTGTCTCTCCATGTCCCGGAGGCCCCTCAAGGCTGAAGTCCTTTTGCGCCCGTTCTTCACCTGCAACAACATGAACTAGGCCGCAGCCTACACCTGCGCACTGAGCCAAGAGTCACTCCAACACCCGTTGTCAATCACTCATCACTGAGGAGTGGTCATCCACCGACCATCGGGACGCTCCTGGTCCTCACGGTCAGACCGGTCAGACGCACCGGTTAGACCGGTCTGGCACTGCTGCAGCACCGTCTTCGGTTCTTCGGTCTTGGCTTCGTGGATCAACCAAGGAACCTAGTGGTTTTCTGGCAATGTTTATGCTATTAAAAATCGAAATAACTAAAATGGACCCAAAAATCAGAATTCCATTTGTTCTCTAAGGAAGTTTATGCTAGTGTGTGCTTTTTATGAACTAGAGTACCTTCCATACCTAGCCGTCATGCTGCCAAAATTTTACAAAAAATTGTTTACCATGTGATAGGTTATTTAAAACAAATTGTTGAATATAATGGCTCCTCAACCAGCTGTCTTGTAATAAGCAAAGCTCAAACCTAGTTTCGATGGGTTGATTCACTTTTTCCCTAGGCACTTTAGGTTAAGAACCTTTCATCTTGTCTCCTTAATCGATGTTCAACCTTGAAAAGGGCTAATCTCATTTTAAAACTTGGGGAAATTTTTGAGGTTTCTGGATTTTTAGTTATGAATTATTTCACAGCTGCCAGAACTTCACCATTTGACATGCCATTCTCTTTGAGATCTGACATGAGTTACATTTGTGTACAGATGGATTTCCCCGTGTTCCACCAGTTCGACGCTGACGGTACGATCCGTACCAACGGGTTGCACTGGGAGGGTTTTCCGCGCTTGGCGTGGGAAGCACTCGGTGCCGCGAGCTACCTTACCCCACCGACATATGAGGTGAAGGAGTTTGAGCGCTTTGGCGTTCCCCGCTGCGGGGTGATCGTTACCGTGCCGCCGCACCCGCATCACGCCGACCGGTTTGACTCCGAGCTTTATTTACCGGGAATTTATCACGCATGAGTCCGTGGAGTCGGCCCGCCCTCGCAGTGCCGACGGACTTTTGTGACCACAACCCTACCGTGGTAGCTCTTTCCCCGTTTGGATTGTTTCCCCGCTGTGAGTCCTCATGACCCGGCTTGGTTGGACCGTATGGACCATCTACGGGGAGCTACCGACCCTAGCGCAGCCGTTGGATGTTACCCGGACACTTGCCCGTTGTCCGAACGTGGTCTTCACACTCCGGGGCTGCGTTATAACACCGCGCCGATCATTGCACGGCGCTTGGAGGCATCTAGGCGTGATTGGGAGCAGCTTTCGAGAGCACACCGGCAGCTGAACTTCACGCTTACCCGGGTGCAGCGGGAGAACGACAAGCCGCGTGCTAGGAGGTTCCACCGGAGCTTGAGAGAGGTGACCCCCTACGGAGGATCGTGGACCTAGAGGCGGAGAACCATGCCTTCGGAGGAGGATGCCAACGCACACGAGATAGAGAGGCCGACACCGCCGCAGAACATTCTCGAGATGTAGTAGCACGTGCGGGGAGGCCGACGTACATGGGTGGCCGCCTTACGGGCTATAGTGGCCTTACGCCCATCGCCCCCGCATGGGCACACCCGGAGGAGCAGCAGGCTGTGTCCGGTCTGGATCAGACGAGTCAGGCAGGACCACCGCTACCGACTCCCCTAGCTTCGCCTTCGTACAGTGGTGCTTCAGTGGGCAACTAGGTTGCCGACAGCAGGGAGCAGCAGGATATCGATCTTACCGAGTTGTCTTTGAGATGTTAGAGTAGTTGGCTTGACAGACGTCTTCGTGTCAAGCAACTATTGTATCGTGTATTGTCATGATGTTTCGAAATCGAGTTGTAATGACGTTGAACCTTGTTCTGTCATGTTGTAATAAGAATGCTTAAGCTTGTATGCTTTAAGTGAGTTTCGTTGTCTTTCAATTTGAAATTTTCTTGTGTCGAATACCTGATCCTTGGATAATTCGTTGCGAAAGATCACGCTTGCCAAAGATTGCGTTGTTTTTCTCTTAAAAACGTTGGTAAAACAAAGCATCTTTACGAACATCACTCGTTGCCAGCAAATAAGTGCTCATTCGTATACCACCTTCTTGGTATCTGGAATGACGATGATCGTTCAAAAATAATGATGAGCCGCGCAATTGAGTAATCGCCGTCCTAACCATGTTGAGAAGAACGATTCTATGAATCTTGGTGGCTATAGGATATTGTTGCTTGTTGCTGTCCTCATTATTTAATTACTGATGAGATGTGGTTATGCATGATCGTGCTTGTCATCATTTGGAGTAAGCTTTCGGTTATCTCACTAACAACACTCACTTTTCAGATGGTGGGAACCACGCGCAGCTCTCCCAACGGTTTTGGAGCGAGTGGTAGTGGTGACTTGCCACCACCCCCGCCCATGACACCGACGGAGGCCTTCATGGCCACCCAAACCGAGGTGCTGCGCCAGATCATGCAGACGCAGCAGCAGATCGCCCAGCAGATGAACCGAGGGCCGCTGTGACACCCTAAAATTCCATCACTAAAATCACTTAGCAACTTAAATTAGTCTTCAGGATTTAAGGAAATTAAATTGCTATTTAAATTGAGCTCTAAAATATTAAACATAATTTAATAAACTTAGAGACAACAAGTGTTTGTGCATCATCAGTTGGCTTGCATGGTTTTTGGTTGCTTGTGTGGTTTCTAAAAAGTTTGTAAAATTCTTGACAAAATGTTTGAAAAGTTTGATTTGAATTTGAAATGAATATTGGTTTGAAAATGAAGTTTGAAAAAGAAAAAGAAAAAAAAGAAACCAGCACCGGCCACCCTTTCGGCCCGGGCGGCCCAAGCGGCCCATCAAGCCACCCCCGCGCCGCCCACTTCCCCTCTTCTCCCTTTTCTTTTTCTCCCCGCGGCGCCGATGACCGGGGCCCTCTGCCCTCGCCCTCCCCATCCCCCCCCCCCCTTTCCTTTCTTCTTCCTCCCGCCGTCCACCCGAGCCGGCGCCGCCGCGCGATCCCCGCCGCGCCCGGCCGCCTCCCCCACCTTCTTTTCCTCTCACCGCGGTCAATTAAGGCAATTAACCTTCCCCGTGATCAATTAGGACCGTTACATTCCATCCTTAAACCCTAGCCGTGATGGCCGCGGCCATCAATGGCAAGCCGCCGGCCACCCCGTCCTCTCCCCGCTTCGCCTGCCGCCCTGCACCCCTATTTAAGCTCGCGCACGAGCCCCTGCGTGTCCCTTTGCCTCTGCGACATGCTAGCACACGCGCTCGAGCACCAATTTCCCCGCGCCGCCGCCTCGGGTTCCCGCCGCCGCCATCGATCCGTCGCCGCCGGTGAAGGATTGGACCCCTCGCCCGTTCTCTTTGATTTTTGGGATCGCCAGGAGCTTAACGAGCTCGTGCTGTCGCAGGTTTTCGTCCCCGACGCCCGTGGCAACCGCGCCCCGAGCTCACCGGAGCGCCGCCGAGCCGCGTCGTCGTCGAGCCCCTTCGCCGCCGCCTCCTCTCCGCCCGTGAGCCCGCCTTCTTCCTGCGTGCGCGGTGAGCAAAAACCCCCACCCAATTCCCCTTTAATTTGCACGCAGCATCGCCTCCCCGAGCTCGCCGGAGTAGCCGCGCCGCCCCCTTACGGTGCCGGCCGCCGGTGAGGCCCGCGCCACCCCCCGACCCCCCTAGCCTTGCTCGCGTGCTCCCCGGCTATGCGTAGAGCCCACGCGCGCGCGAAATGGCGCCCGAGCAGCAAGATAGGGTGCGCCGGCGGTTCCCCGCGAGGCGCCGCCGCGCCGCCTATCTCCGGCCGACGTCGCCGCCGCATCCCGCACGCACGCGTCCGGGGCCTTTGGATCCGCGATGGATGGCCCGGATCGGATACCCCTTCGCTTGAGTGGGGGCGGTCCACCGTGGACCCGTGCGCCGGGCGCACGACGCGGTCCACGGTGCACGCGTGCACCCGTGGCCGTTGGATCTGAGATCCACGACGCCGAGCCGGCTGATTTTTTAAAGAGCCCCCGATCTTTTAAATGTTTACAAGCCGGTCCTTCCACCTTAAAGGAATCTTACGGTTAGGTCCTGGTTTTTACGATCTAGCCCCTGTCTACCCCGGTTAATAATGTTAGGGGTCCTTTTCTTGAGAAATAACACTTAAGCCCTTTAGTTTTTATATAAAATTATGTTTTAGCCCCTGATTTTATATATAAAAAGCCCCGTAAGCTTAGTTTTCTTGCGAGATAGGTCCCCGTAAACTCGTTTTAATCATATCTTTTTCATTTTAACTCCGTTTTTAGCGTTCTATATACCAAAATGATCGTCTCGACAAGTAGAATCTTTTTAACAGTAAATTTACCAGTTTTGTTACTGTTTGGTGTACTGTTTTATTTATTGTTTGTTGTTCATGTTTGACTCGTAGATATCGTGCCTATTTCGTCTGAGCTCCCTGTCGGAGGTGATCAAGAAGAGCCTGTCTTCGAGGAAGATTTCACCCAGCTTGTAGAGGAAGGAAAGTGGCTTTCCCCCTCTGCATTATCTTTTTGAACCTATGACACTGCATGCTAAACAAAGTTACTATTCATGTTGCTATGCATAAACCTGATGGGCAAACACCTAGTTAAGGACTTGACTAGATGCTTTACCACTTTACCTTGATCAACCCTGTTTAAACAAATGCTTGGGGTAGATAAATGCTTAGTTTGCTTTACATGAGTTTGGTTATGCTTTGTTTATGTTTTACATCTCAGTTTTGCTTCTATAATGTGCTTGTGCTTAAAACAAGATAACTTGATTCATAATCGGAACATGGAGAACCACACAAGATAACAAGACAACCACAATCCACATGGCTCGGCTTAGACAATTAATTAGGAGAGTGGTTTAGCTGATAGCTCTTTTCCGAGAGGGGCACAGGGGGCCGGAGTTGAAGGGGTATAGCCCGGTCCTTTTGGGGTAACGACCTTGGCTAAGGTGTTGACCATTAGGGAGGGTTATGGTCCGCTCCGCCGTCGAATCGTTGCGGTCGTTGGTTTCTCTTCTTTCCTTTGTAAAGGCTTCGTAGTGGACCCCTAGCCACTCACCTTGGAAGTGTTTAAGGGTCTAGCTAACCCGGGCAAGATGGGGAACACGAACTGTGGGTAAAGTGTACAACCTCCGCAGAGTGTAAAACTGGTCGATCAGCCGTGCTCACGGTCATGAGTGGCTTGGACCCTCACATGATTAATAAACTTGAAGATTAATGCAAATCATGGGTTTGTGGTTTGGTTTGAGGTTTCTTTTAAGGTTAAGTGGGTTGGTATACACTTACACCTAGTAATTAGGTGCTTGCTAATAAAACTTGACCAACTTATAAAATGCTTACCGCTCGTGAACCATAGCCTATCCTTGATAGCCTTGCATTGTTTCCCCCACTTGCCGAGCACCAACCATAAGTGTGCTCACCCTTGCTTACCGCCGTTCGGAGGAGAACGTCGGAGGCGGGGACGAGTACTGGAGTGACTACGAGGAGTTCTAGGGCATGCGGATCCCCCGGTCATCATGCCCGTGGAAGTCAAAGATGGAGTCGCTCGTCGTTTAGTTATCGTTGTGTTCGGACCTTCGAGTCCACCTCTCTGGATGTAATAATGGATATCGTACTCGGTTTAACTTTTGAACGTTTTATTACAGCAATGGTATTACTCTCGTTTTGTCTATCATGTGTGTGTAAATGATCCTGGCGCACATATGAGATGCATTCGGTTTTCCTTGTAAAATCGGGTGTGACAAAGTGGTATCAAAGCCGTGATGACTGTAGGTCGCAGCCTTAGTTAGAAATGGACGAAATTAAGGATTCATGTTCTAGAAAGCCTTATCATGCTTCAAATCATCTTATTTACGCATTAAAAATCTAATTTAATTTTGTTTTTAAACTCGTCATTTTGATTTATTCGTACTCCGAGATCGGTTTTTGCTTTGACGGATGGCCGTAACCTACATGACCCCTCGCAAGAGCACCGGTGGGCACTTTCCTTCCGGGAGCACTGGCCCCTCGCCATCGTCTTGAGGATGTTGAGGAGGAACCGGAGGAGTTCCGGCGGGAGGTTGAGGTGGAGGAAGACCCGGAGGAGGTCCCGGCCGGAACCAGAAGAGGAGGATCCTGAAGAGGTTGAGATGGAGGAGGAGGAGCCAGATGAGCCATTGGAACAGCCACAGCTGTACGATGGCACCGTGCCGGGAGGCGGATGCCGATGGAGATATTGTGATTCCACCGGCGCCTGTGGCCAATGAGGAAGCACCCCCCGCACATGTTGATCCAAAGTGCATGATGGTGAAGGAGGTGACCGGATGACTCCGGCGATGACAAGGTGTGGGTGAGGATGATGGTGACAATGCTGTTGGCAACCCAGAGGAAGATGAGGATGAAAACCCCCGCTATCATGGAGCAGAATACCACAAACATTCTACTGAAGCTGAGAATGGACAGTTCTGCATTCTTCTGTGGGATGTTCTGAGGTACCTGGGATATACCATAAGGCCTCTCTATGTGACTAAGCACTTCAGTGAGCCGGGAATGAGAGACTACTATACCTGCAGAGTTTACATCAGGAAGCCTCTGAATGATACAGAAGGATGGAGGTATCGCTCATCTCACCATAGCACAGCTCAGTTCTCCACGGATGATGCTGCGGTGAATGATGCAGCAAGGAGGGCACTCTGGTCGATCTGCAATGCAAATCGGGTGCAGTTGTTCCAATCGGAGTATCGCCATGTGCCTCGTCGTGCAAGTGGCACAGAAGTGACTGTGGTGCCAGCAGGAGGCAATGATCGCATCGACGTCTTGGCACGGGTGACTGCTGCTCTGAACACAGATCTGGAGGGAGCAACTATGGAGATAAACAAGTATCATGAAGAGTTGCAGGCTGCTCAGGCGAAGATAGCACGTCTGGAAGCACAGTTGGCAGGACAGCGACTCCCTCAGGAAGTTATGCCATATCAGACCACAGCTTCCCCTCCGCGCAAGAGGCTCCGTTACGGCACCGATGAAGCTACTACTCGTCTTGGCTAGGATCCTAGGATACTCGCCCTTATCATTTACCTTTTCGTTAGATCGTTCCTGCGTGAACGTAATTGCTTGTAATAATGAATGTTGTTTGCAAACATGCTTGAGTTGGATCTTTGCTTGATTGTGAATTGTATGGTGGAGTGATGGCCACTATGCAATCTGAATTTTTAAGTTAATTAAAGAATGGTTTGGGTTTTATTAGTTGTCCTTGCTTAATCTCTTATGCAAGTTTGATTGGATCAAATCTGTTTTCGCAGTCATATGACATACCAGTAATGTTTTGTTTATAACTCAAGCTACAGAACTCCAAATGACATGAAACCAGTTGGGTTAGTTCAAAAATTTAGAGGATGAATTTCTGTCAAAAATTCAATGGTATACAATACATATTCTGGGAGTTATGCACGAAGTAATGAACAAGTCAGAATCTGTAAATTTCTGCTGATATAGCTGTACTGTTTGAATTTTATCTCGAGTTATAGATGTCCAAATGAGGTGATTCCAGTTGGGATGGTTCCATAATTTTATACATCATAATCTGGTAAAAATTCGTGGTCATTGGATAATTACACAGAAAGTTATACATAATGCTTTGAGGTCAACAGAATCTGTCCTAACTGAAGAACATGCTGTTATTTTTTTTGAGTTATCCTCTTATGCATTGATTCAAGTACATATCCGAGATATGATTTTTCTAACGGTCAGATGGTAAACACCAGGTCCGGAGGAGGTCAAGACGTGCCGCCTGTGATCCGGGCACATATCGCAAATCAACAAAACCCAGCACCACCCCCACCGATCAACCAAGCAATGGACCCAAACTTGCGGCTAGCCGCGGCGCGGATGCAACCGATTCGGAATCTTACCAACACAAGGTGCAGCGGATGCGGGCTCAACAGAACCAGCCACCACGGCCGATCCCTCCGCCACCCCCGCCACCAAGGGACAGGCAAAAGGAGTTCATGAGCCACCATCCTCCTACGTTTTCCCACTCGTCCGATCCACCGGATGCCGACGACCGGCCGAAAACTATCACCAAGAAGTCGGAGATCATGCGGTGCACCGACGGGGAGATGGTCCTGTATGCTGCTGGAAGATTTGTGGGGCAGGCCGCAGATTGGTGGGATGCGTACTCAACTGCTCATCCCAACAGGCAGAACATTACTTGGCAGGAGTTCCGTGACAACTTCCGTACTTACCATATTCCTTCAGGGGTTCTCAAGCTTAAACAGAGGGAGTTCTTGTCACTGAGGCAAGGCAATATGTCGTTGATCGAGTATCCGGACAAGTTCACTCACTTGTCACGCGATGCACCCGATGAAGTCAACACCGATCCAAAGAGGCGAGGAAAGGTTCTCGCATGGTTTGATTGGTCCTTTAAACTATCACCGCAGAGTCACATCTTCCCGTATTTTCGTACGCCGGTAAACAAAGCTATTGGGCTAGAAAGCAAGAGAAAGGAGATGGGTGAACAGAAATGCAAGTTTTAGTCTCATGGGCAGTCTAGCAGCAACACCCGTCCCCGTTACAGTTCTCAGCAGAGCCTGACTCCATATCGTTCTAGTGGTCAAGCTGGGAGGTACCCACAGAACATGCAACTGTAGCGCTCGTTTCAGCCACAGCGCTTCAATCCTCAGACACCCAGAGCTCCTACCCCTCAGCTGAGTCGTCCTAGCAATAACTCTGGGGCACCTGTCAGAAACACCAACCCTATTCGGCTCGGTGGATGCTTCAAGTGTGGAGAGCCGGGGCATTATGCTAACAATTGTCCCAAGAGGGTGATGCAAACTCCGCGGAGAGACAATGGAAACGGGGCCCGGGCAGCCATCTTCGCGAGCTCGTACTCCACGGACACCCAGCAAGAGAGGCCGGCAGAGTCATGTGTGTGGCCGAGTTAATCATGTATCGGTGGAGCAAGCTCGGAATGATGTCGGCGTGGTATTGGGTACGTTTTTCGTCAACTCGTACCCGCTACCGTATTATTTGATTCGAGAGCATCACATTCATTCATAACCGATCAATTTGTGGCAAAATATAACTTATCTATGAGCACAATGAAGAACCCACCGATAGTTAGCACTCCCGGGGTAGAAATGAAAACCGGTCATATATGCCCACAAGTAAAGATTAATATCATGGGGGTAGACTTTCTTGCTAATCCGGTAGTTCTAAAGTCATGGGGAATAGATGTCATTCTTGGTATGGATTGGTTAAGAAGTTGTGATGGAGTCATTCAAGGTGTCGGAAGAGGTCGATCATGTTAACCGGTCCTCAAGGGGAGAGAGTAGAATATGTGAGTGCACCCTCATCCAAAGCAAAGGAGTTGTGAACTCGTTGAAGGCAAGGCCTTGGAGGATATAAGGGTAGTGAATGAATTCCCGATGTGTTTCCGAGGATTTGCCGGTGTATGCCACCCGATCGTGACATTGAATTTAGTATTGAACTTATACCCGGTATCGCTCCCATATCTAAGAGACCATATAGAATGGATGTTAAAGATCTAGCCGAATTAAAGAAACAAATCGAAGAACTACTTAGTAAAGGGTTTATCCGTCCTAGTTCATCACCATGGGGAGCCCCCACACTCTTCGTTGATAAAAAGGATGGATCTAGGAGGTTGTGTATAGACTATCGATCACTTAATGAGGTTACTATCAAGAATAAATACCCATTACCTCGGATTGAGAATTTATTTGATTAGATGAGAGGAGCTAAGGCATTCTCTAAGATAGATCTTAGATCGGGTTATCACCGAGTTAAAAATCCGAGTGGAGGATATACCAAAGACAACATTCACATCTAGATACGGGTTGTATGAGTTCACTTTATGTATTTGATGAACAAGGTATTCATGGAGTATCCGGATAAGTTCATTGTGGTATTCATTGATGACATATTGGTATTCTCTCGGAGTGAGGAAGAACATGAAGAACATCCGAGGCTTGTGTTACGAAGCTACGGGAACATCACCGTATGCCAAGTTCAAGCAAGTGTGCTTTCCGGTTGAAGGAGGTCTCTTTTCTCGGACACATCATCACGGATGGAGGCATAGCGATCGATCCAAGCAAGGTTCGGGATGTATTGAACTCGGAGTCCGCCTAAGAATGTGCCGGAGATCGAAGCTTCCTTGGACTTGCGGGATACTATCGGAGGTTTATTGAAGGATTTTCTAAGATAGTGAAGCCACTTACCACTCGCTCGAGAAAGGAAGAGAATTCAAGTGTGATGAGAAGTGTCGGGCTAGCTTTGAGGAATTGAAGAAGAGGCCGACCACAAGACTCGTGTTGATCATGCCGGACATACACAAGGGGTTTGATGTATATCGTGATGCCTCTCGGCAAGGTTTGGGATGTGTGTTAATGCAAGAAGGAAAGGTAGTAGCTTATGCTTCAAGACAGTTGAGGAAACATGAGCGAGAACTACCCTACTCATGATCTTGAGTTAGGCTGCGGTTGTTCACGCATCGAAGATTTGGAGACATTACATGATTGGGAACAAGTGCAAGATCTTTACCGACCATAAAAGTCCGAAGTATATCTTTACTCGAAGGATTTTAATTTGAGGCAAAGAAGGTGGTTGGAGTTAATCAAAGATTATGATTTGGATATCCAAGTACCATCCAGGAAAGGCAAATGTTGTGGCGGATGCTTTGAGTCGGAAGGGATAGACTAGCATGCCGATAGGACATTTGTTACCTCGGGAGCTATGTTGGGAGATGGCACGACTTAACTTTGGAATGGTTGCTTCGAGTGAGACTTTGACATTAGAAATTGAGTCAACGCTTGAGCAGGATATCAGGAAAGGACAGTTGACTGATGACAAGATTGCAGAATACAGGAAGTTGATTAAGTTAGGCAAAGTTCCGGAATTCAGAGAAGATGAGCAAGGAACAGTGTGGTTTAAAAACAGAACGTGTACCGAGATCAAGGAGTTGAGAGAAGCTATATTGAAGGAAGCACATGATTCGGCTTACTCCATACACCCCGGAAGTACCAAGATGTATCGGGATTTGAAGCGGAGATACCGGTGGTATGGGATGAAGAAGGATGTAGCAGCTCATGTAGCTTTGTGTGATGTGTGTCAAAGGGTGAAGGCTGAGTATCAAAGGCCAGCAGGATTGCTTCAGCCTCTGAAGGTACCTGAGTGGAAATGGGAAGAAATCGGTATGGATTTCATAGTAGGATTACCTCGTACTCGTGATGTATATGACTCTATTTGGGTTATTGTAGATAGATTAACCAAGGTAGCGCACTTTATCCCAGTGAAGACGACCTATACAGGTGTGAAGCTAGCTGAGTTGTACAATTCAGGGATAGTGTGTTTGCACGGGGTACCGAAGAAGATAGTGTCACATCGAGGCACACATTTCACTTCACGGTTTTGGCAGAAGTTGCATGAATCGATGGATACAAAGTTAAACTTCAGCTCAGCGTACCATCCTCAGACAGATGGACAGACGGAGAGAACAAATCAGATACTTGAGGATATGTTGAGAGCTTGTGCGTTAAAGAACAGTGGCAGTTGGGATAAGAGTTTGCCTTATGCAGAGTTTGCTTATAACAACAGCTATCAGTCCAGCATCAAAATGGCACCTTTTGAGGCTCTGTATGGAAGGAAGTGTAGAACACCGTTGTTTTGGAACCAGACTAGTGAAAGACAACTCTTTGGGCCAGACAAGATACGAGAAGTAGAAAAGCAAGTTGAAATCATAAGGGAGAATCTAAAAGCAAGCACGGTCACACGACGAGAAGAGTTATGCCGATCCTCGGCGAAGAGAGGTGATTTTGGAAGTCGTTGATTATGCATACCTCGCAGTGTCACCGTCAAGGACGTCGGGCCCTAGACTCGCGGGACCGCGGCTACGAAGCTCGTAGCCGCCGGCCGTCTTCTCCGGCGAGGTTATCCCCCTCAACCGCAGAGCTTAGGGTTTAGGAAGTAGAGAGGAAGGAGATAATAATCTTGCTTGATTCAATCGAGTTCCGCCTACAATTATATAGCCCCCGCGGCTGCCACAAAATAGGAAACTAATCTCCTAAACTTAAGGGGCTGCTAACTTAAGGAAATCCCCTTGATTTATTTCTAATCTAAGACCCGCTAACTTAAGGAAATCCCCTAACATGCCGCCGTTGCGCCGCCCTTGCCGCGCGCTCGGCCCGCGCGCCGGACGCCGCGTGCGCGCCCGCGCGCCCGACATAGGTGCGGCCGTACATGACATCTCTCCCCGCCTCGAAGTCCGGGCCTCGTCCTCGAGCCGAAAGGAAGGTAACCGTGCGCGAAAATCGTCCGTGTCTTCCCATGTCGCAGCATTGGAGGGCTCACCCTCCCATTCGACGAGCACTTGACGGACGCCTCCGCCCATGAGTCCCTCGCGTCACCCCGGATGGCGCCGGTACAGCCGCACCGTGGAGGATGGGGGGCAGCAACGGCGGCGAGGTCGGTGGAGGGCCCACGAACTTCTTGAGGACGCCCACATGGAACACATCGTGGAGTCTGGCGCCCGGTGGAAGCTGCAGACGTACGGCCACCTCATTGATGACCTCCGTCACTCGATAGGGGCCAACAAAACGGGGCTTCGGCTTCCCGAGACGGTGCGTGGCGGAGACGCCGCCGCCCGCCTGCCGCAGCGCGAGAAGCGCCCAATCCCCCACCGGAAAACCACCGGCCGATGATGCTTGTCGTAGGCGCTCGCTTCGGACCGCCTAGGCTCGCTCAAGGCGGACACGGATGTCGTCCCAGAATGCCGCGCGTTCCTCCATCTCCCCGTGCAACGGCCGCGACGCGCGCGTCCCCGGGTTTATAGGAGCAAATGGTTGTGGGGTCCCTCCCATAAACCACCGGAACGGGGTCTCGTGCGTGGACGACCGGTACGCAGGTGTTGTAGGTGTACTCGGCCCATGGCGACCAACGCAGCCCACCGACGCGGACGGTCGCCGGTGAAGCACCGCAGTACATGACGATGACCCCGTTGGCGCCCTCGTCCGGCCATCCGTCCGCGGGTGGAAGACGGACGACATGTACAATTTCGTGCCCGTGAGTCGCATGAGCTCCTCGCCGAACGCCGAGGTGAAGACAGGGGTCGCGGTCGGAGACGATGGATCGCGGAACGCCGTGTAGGCGAACGACGTTGGTGAAGAAAGTGTTGGCGACGGACTCGGAGGTGTAGGGGTGCGCCAACGGGATGAAGTGGCGTACTTGGCCGAAGCGGTCCACGACGGAGAGGATGACGGTCTTGCCTTGTACCTTGGGAAGCGCCTCGTTGAAGTCGATGCCGATGTCGCCCCACACCGCCGACGGCACCGGCGGGGACCGCAACAATCCGGCCGGCCGCGGATGGTCGGACTTGTACCGCCGGGCGGTGACGCGAGCCTTCACGAACTCCCCGCACCAAACGAGGCATGTTGGGAAAATGAAAATTACGCCGCGGCCGGTGGAGGGTGCGGTGGGACGCCCTCGTGCCCGTCGTTGTGGACGGCCGCCACGATCTCTTGCGGCAGCGGGGATGCGGAGGAATGTACATGCTCCCCTCGAACGTGACCATGTCGGCCACCGGGGACCACGGCATGGTCCGGCGCCGGACCGGAGCTCCCCACGCATGGCGACCGGGGCGGGATCGGTGGCACGGGCGTGGCGAAGGCGCTCGGTGAAATCAAAACGGGGCGCGGAGATGGCCAGCAGCTCCCCTTCGTCGTGGTCGCGGCGGGAGAGGGCGTCGGCGACGACGTTGTTGGCGCCGGACCGGTACTCCACCGAGAAGTCGAAACGCGAGAAGCTTGCCAACCCAATGGTGCTGCGGAATGGTGGCGAGGCGCTGATCAAGTAGATACTTGAGGCTGTAATGGTCCGTCTTGACGATGAAGCGTCGTCCCCACAGGTATGGCCGCCAGTGCCGAACAGCCTGGACCAACCCGATGAGCTCGCGTTCGTAGGCGGCGAGCGACTGATGGCGAGGCGCCACGGGCCGGCTGAAGAACGCGACAGGGTGGCCCTCCTGGACCAACACGGCGCCGAACCCCGTGGTGGAGGCGTCGCACTCCACGATGAACAGCTTGGCGAAGTCGGGCATGGCGAGCACCGGGGCGGATGTCACGACGGCCTTAAGCGCCGCGAACGCCGTCGCCGCGGCGTCGTCCCACACGAAGGCCTCCTTCTTGAGCAAGCCCGTCAGCGGAGCGGCGATCGTGCCGTAGTTGTGGACGAACTTGCGGTAGTACCCCGCAAGACCGAGGAAGCCGCGTACCGCCCGAGGTGAGCGGGGTGTCGGCCAGTCGACGATCGCTTGCACCTTGGCCGGGTCCATGGCTACTCCCGCCGCCGAGATGACGTGGCCGAGGTAGGCAACGGCGGAAGTACCGAACGAGCATTTGGAGCGCTTGACGAAGAGTTGGTGGAGACGGAGGACGTCGAGGACCGTTCGGAGCTGGCGCAGGTGGTCAGCCCACGTCCTGCTGTAAATTAAGATGTCGTCAAAAAATACCGGGACGAAACGGCGAAGGAACGGCCGGAGCACATCATTCATCAAGGCCCGGAACGTGGCCGGAGCGTTGCGAGCCCGAACGCCATCACCATGAACTCGTAGAGGCCGTCGTGGGTGCGGAACGCCGTCTTGTGGACGTCCTCCGGCGCATGTGCACTCGGGTGGTAGCCGGAACGGAGGTCCAGCTTGGTGAAAAACTGAGCGCCGTGTAGCTCATCGAGGAGCTCGTCGACCACCGGGATGGGGAAGGCGTCCTTGACCGTCAGCGCGTTCAGCGCCCTGTAATCCACGCAAAAGCGCCACGATCCGTCCGGTTTCTTGACGAGGAGGACGGGCGACGAGAACGGGGAGTCGCTGCGGCGAACAATGCCCTGCTCCATCATGGCGGCACATTGCCGCTCCAACTCGTCTTTGTGCGCCGCAGGGTACCGGTACGGCCGGACGGCGACCGGTTGGGCGTCGGGCTTGAGCGTGATGCGGTGGTCATGCGCACGCTTGGGGGGGAGACCCTTAGGGTCGGCGAAGACCTCCCCATAGGCGAGCAGCAAGGCGTCGAGGAGGGCGTCCGCGTCGATCGTCGCGCGAAGGGCCGGTGTGGATGGACTAGCCACACTGGTCCATGAGATGGTGCGCCCCCCGTCGGCCGGAAGGTCATGCGCTGGCGACTCAGGTCCCAGACGATCGGCCCGAGAACCCCCAACCGGCGGGTGCCGAGGACGACGTCGTGCCGGCCGGTGGCATGACGAAGAGGTCGGCCGGGAACGGCTCGCCGTCGACGAGCGAGGGGCGCGTCCCGGATGACGCCCTCGCGGGGTGACGCGCTCGCCGTTGGCCACCAGCGCGGTGAGGCGAGGGCGCTGCTGGAGGGTCAATCCTGTGCGCCGCGCTGCGTCCTCCCCGATGAAGTTGTGGGTGCTGCCGGAGTCGATGAGGGCGACGAGGGACGCGTCCCCAAGGGACACGGCGATCTGCATGGTGCCTGCCAAGGGAACACCCGCCACTGCCTGAAGGGAGAAGCAGGGTGCGCCAGGAGCGACCTCGGGCTCGGCCGCCTCCTCCCCGGCATCGTCGATCTCCACGCCATCGACGAAGAAGAGGCGCCGGCGAGAACCTCGTTGTGGCCACGGGTGAACTTTTCGTCGCAATTGAAGCGAGAGGCCCGGGCGGCGGCGCTCGGCCATCTCCTCGGAGTGAGGCGGCGGCGGTGGCCGCCGCCCGCCCCGTGCGCGCGGCCGCGGGGGGGGGCGGTGGTAGGGCCAATGGCCTCTGCGGTGCCGGCAACGCCAAGGGTGGAGGTTGGGCCGGCGCGCGCAGACGCGGCGCCGGGGTAGGCAGGGGACGCCGCGCGTCGCCGTGCGTGGAGGGGTGTCTTTGTTGCTCGCCGATCGATCTCCATCGGCTCCACGCGGCGAGCGAAACTCATGGCCGCCGCCGGCGTCTCGGGGTGGTGCAGGCGGACGGCGTGGGCGGAGGGGGGGGGGAGGCCGCCGGTGAAGAGCTGGACGCGCTAAGCTTCGTCAAGGCGGCCCGCGCGAGGCAGGAGCGCTTGGAATCGGTTGGAGTACTCCTCCACCGTGCCCGTGCGCCGGCACTCGGAGAGCTCAAAGAGCGGGGCCGAGCGCAGGGGCGGCCCGAAACGCAGGTTCAGGAGTTCCTTGAAGCACCCCACGTCGGGGCTCCGTCATCCTCGAGCAGCTGGGAGTACCACAACTGCGCAACGTCGTCCAGATGGTAGGACGCCATGCCGACGCGCTCTTCGGCCATGGTGTGGTGGTGGCGGAAGTACGCCTCGAACTTGTTGAGGAAGAGGAGCGGATCCGTCGTGCCGTCGAAACGGGGGAAGTCCCACCGCTTGGGTCGGGGAGGGGGCTCGGTGTCGCGCGCCCCGTCCGGGCGGCGAGTGCCGCTGCTCTCGGCCGTGGAGGACTTGTCCTTCATGGTCGCCACGTCGGCCTTCAGGGACGTGATTTCGGCGGACGGTGCTCTTGATCTCCTTTAAGAGGTCGGCGATGGTGGGGTCGGCCATGGCGGCGGAGATGGATGGGGGCGGGGGCGGCGGATGAAGACGTGGCGGCCGCGGGGGCGGAGGATCGAGTGGATCGTGATACCGAGGTTGTCAAGGACGTCGGGCCCTAGACTCGGCCGGGACCGCGGCTACGAAGCTCGTAGCCGCCGGCCATCTTCTCCGGCGAGGTTATCCCCCTCAACCGCGAGGCTTAGGGTTTAGGAAGTAGAGAGGAAGGAGATAATAATCTTGCTTGATTCAATCGAGTTCCGCCTACAATTATATAGCCCCGCGGCTGCCACAAAATAGGAAACTAATCTCCTAAACTTAAGGGGCTGCTAACTTAAGGAAATCCCCTTGATTTATTTCTAATCTAAGACCCGCTAACTTAAGGAAATCCCCTAACATGCTGCTGCTGCCAGCCTTGCCGCGCGCTCGCCCGCGCGCGCGGGACGTCGCGTGCGCGCCCCGCGCCCGACATAGGTGCGGCCGTACATGACAGATCACCTATTCGGGGATTACGAAGGTTTAATGTCAGAGGGAAGTTATCACCTCGATTTATCGGACCTTTCAAAATTTTGGAACGGAAAGGAGAAGTAGCATACCAGTTAGAGTTGCCAGCACAGTTGTCGGGAGTTCATGATGTGTTCCATGTATCACAGCTGAAGAAATGTACAAGTGAGGTTAAGATAGAACCGGTACAGTTAGAGGATATTCAAATGGAGAATGACCTGACATACAAAGAATACCCTGTTAAGATCTTGGATGTATCAGAAAGAGTTACCAGGAGTAAGATCATCAGAATGTGTAAAGTACAGTGGAGTCATCATACTGAGGAAGAGGCAACTTGGGAAAGAGAGGATGAACTTAAGGAAGACTTTCCTCAGCTGTTCTCTAAGTCTTCTGAATCTCGGGACGAGATTCTCTTTAAGGGGGTAGGATTTGTGACACCCTAAAATTCCATCACTAAAATCACTTAGCAACTTAAATTAGTCTTAAGGATTTAAGGAAATTAAATTGCTATTTAAATTGAGCTCTAAAATATTAAACATAATTTAATAAACTTAGAGACAACAAGTGTTTGTGCATCATCAGTTGGCTTGCATGGTTTTTGGTTGCTTGTTTGGTTTCTAAAAAGTTTATAAAATTCTTGAGAAAAGTTTGAAAAGTTTGATTTGAATTTGAAATGAATATTGGTTTGAAAATGAAGTTTGAAAAAGAAAATGAAAAAAAAGAAGAAACCAAGACCGGCCACCCTTTCGGCCCGGGCGGCCCAAGATGCCCATCAAGCCACCCCCGCGCCGCCCGGTTCCCCTCTTCTCCCTTTTCTTTTTCCCCCGCGGCGCCGACGACCGGGGGCCCGCCTGTCGGCCCTCCCCCCCCCCCCCCCCCCCCCTTTCCTTTCTTCTTCCTCCCGCCGTCCACCCGAGCCGGCGCCGCCGCGCGATCCCCGCCGCGCCCGGCCGCCTCCCCACCTTCCTTTCCTCTCACCGCAGTCAATTAAGGCAATTAACCTTCCCCGTGATCAATTAGGACCGTTACATTCCATCCTTAAACCCTAGCCGTGATGGCCGCGGCCATCAATGGCAAGCCGCCGGCCACCCCGTCCTCTCCCCGCTTCGCCTGCCGCCCTGCACCCCTATTTAAGCTCGCGCACGAGCCCCTGCGTGTCCCTTTGCCTCTGCGACATGCTAGCACACGCGCTCGAGCACCAATCCCCCCGCGCCGCCGCCCTCGGGTTTCCGCCGCCGCCGTCGATCCGTCGCCGCCGGTGAAGGATTGGACCCCTCGCCCGTTCTCTTTGATTTTTGGGATCGCCAGGAGCTTAACGAGCTCGTGTCGTCGCGGGGTTTTCGTCCCCGACGCCCGTGCGCGCCGCGCGCCCGAGCTCACCGAGCGCCGCCCGAGCCGGCGCCGTCGTCGAGCCCCTTCGCCGCCGCCTCCTCTCCGCCCGTAAGCCCGCCTTCTTCCTCCGTGCGCGGTGAGCAAAAACCCCCGCCCAATTCCCCTTTAATTTGCGCGCAGCATCGCCTCCCCCGAGCTCGCCGGAGTAGCCGCACCGCCCCCTTACGGTGCCGGCCGCCGGTGAGGCCCGCGCCACCCCCCCCGACCCCCTAGCCTTGCTCGCGTGCTCCCCATCTACGCGTAGAGCCCACGCGCGCGCGAAATGGCGCCCTGAGCAGCAAGATAGGGTGTGCGGTGAAGTTCCCGGCGAGGCGCCACCGCGGCCCCGCCCCCGTCTCCGGCGACGTCGCCGCCGCATCCCGCACGCACGCGTCCGGGGCCCTTGGATCTGCGATGGACGGCCCAGATCAGATACCCCTTCGCTTAAGTGGGGCGGTCCATCGTGGACCCGTGCGCAGGGCGCACGGCGCGGTCCACGGTGCACACGTGCACCCGTGGCCGTTGGATCTGAGATCCACGGCGCTGAGCTGGCTGATTTGTTAAAGAGCCCCTGATCTTTTAAATGTTTACAAGCCGGTCCTTCCACCTTAAAGGAATCTTACGGTTAGGTCCTGGTTTTTACGATCTAGCCCCTGTCTACCCTGGTTAATAGTGTTAGGGGTCCTTTTCTTAAGAAATAACACTTAAGCCCTTTAGTTTTTATATAAAATTATGTTTTAGCCCCTGATTTTATTTATAAAAAGCCCTGTAAACTTAGTTTTCTTGCAGATAGGTCCCTGTAAACTGTTTTAATCATATCTTTTTCATTTTAACTCCGTTTTTAGCGTTCTATATACCGAAATGATCGCCTCGACAAGTAGAATCTTTTTAACAGTAAATTTACCAGTTTTGTTACTGTTTGGTGTACTGTTTTATTTATTGATTGTTGTTCATGATTGACTCGTAGATATCGTGCCTATTTCGTCTGAGCTCCCTGTCGGAGGTGATCAGGAAGAGCCTGTCTTCGAGGAAGATTTCACCCAGCTTGTAGAGGAAGGCAAGTGGCTTTCCACCTCTGCATTATCTTTTTGGACCTATGACACTGCATGCTAAACAATGTTTACTATTCATGTTTCTATGCATAAACTTGATGGGCAAACACCTAGTTAAGGACTTGACTAGAAGCTTTTCCACTTTACCTTGATCAACCCTGTTTAAACAAATGCTTGGGGTAGATAAATGCTTAGTTTGCTTTACATGAGTTTGGTTATGCTTTGTTTATGTTTTACATCTTAGTTTTGCTTCTATAATGTGCTTGTCCTTAAAACAAGATAACTTGATTCATAATCGGAACATGGAGAACCACCCAAGATAACAGTACAACCACAGTCCACATGGCTCTGGCTTAGCCAATTAATTAGGAGAGTGGGTTAGCTGATAGCTCTTTTCCGAGAGGGGCACAGGGGGCCGGAGTTGAAGGGGTATAGCCCGGTCCTTTTGGGGTAGCAGCCTTGGCTAAGGTGTTGACCATTAGGGAGGGTTATGGTCCGCTCCACCGCCGTGAATCGTTGTGAGCCGTTGGTTTCTCTTCTTTCCTTTGTAAAGGCTTCGTAGTGGACCCCTAGCCACTCACCTTGGAAGTGTTTAAGGGTCTAGCTAACCCGGGCAAGATGGGGAACACGAACCGTGGGTAAAGTGTACAACCTCTCGCGAGTGTAAAACCGATCGATCGGCCGTGCTCACGGTCATGAGCGCCTTGGACCCTCACATGATTAAGAAACTTAAAGATTAATGCAAATCATGGGTTTGTGGTTTGGTTTGAGGTTTCTTTTAAGGTTAAGTGGGTTGGTATACACTTACACCTAGTAATTAGGTGCTTGCTAATAAAACTTGACCAACTTATAAAATGCTTACCGAACCATAGCCTATCCTTGATAGCCTTGCATTGTTTCCCCCACTTGCCGAGCACCAACCATAAGTGTGCTCACCCTTGCTTACCGCTGTTCGCAGGAGAACGTCGGAGGCGAGGACGAGTACCGGAGTGACTATGAGGAGTTCTAGGGCATGCGGATCCCCCCGGTCATCATGCCCGTGGAAGTCAAAGATGGAGCTCGCTCGTCGTTTAGTTATCGTTGTGTTCAGACCTTCGAGTCCACCTCTCTGGATGTAATAATGGATATCGTACTGGTTTAACTCTTGAATGTTTTATTACATCAATGGTATTACTCTCGTTTTGTCTATCATGTGTGTGTAAATTGATCCTGGCGCACATATGAGATGCATTCGGTTTTTTTTGTAAAATCGGGTGTGACAGCCGCCACATGGGGCCAACCACGAGGGGCCTAACCAGGTCACCACGTACGCCCAGTTCATCGCCATGAAGCCGCCAACCTTCGCTAAAGCAGAAGACCCTCTGGAAGCTGAGGCTTGGGTCAAGGCCATAGAGGCGAAATTCTCTACCTTTGTGTTGCCTTGCTCCGAGGAGAACAAAGCGAACTTCGCAGCGCTGCAACTGCGAGGGGAAGCTTTGATGTGGTGGGACCACTTCAAGTCCATGCAGCGAGGCCACGCTGTGACTTGGGACGAGTTCAAGTAGGCTTTCAAAAGCCACCACATCCCCAAGGGTCTGATGGACAGGAAGATGAGGGAGCTGTTAGCCCCCCGTCAAGGATCTGACTCTGTGTACCGCTATGCTCAGAAGTTCAATAGCTTATGCCAGTACGGTGGGCATCATGTTGATACTGATGCCAAGAAGATGGAGAGGTTCCGCGACGGGCTTGATGGCAAGCTGTATGAGCGCCTAAATCTGCTCGAGCCCGCAAACTTCCATGAGCTCGTGAATAAAGCTATCTCGCAAGAGGATGCTATGAAGAAAGCCCATGGGGACAACAAGAGGATGTCCGGTTTCACCCCAGGCAGCGGAACAAGCAAGAAGTTTCGCTTTGTGAAGAAGGAAGCTCCAGGCCCATCCCAGCAATCTTCAACTGGACGCTGGACGATGAAGCCATTCCAGGGCAAACCTGCCGGGAACTTCCAGTTCCGCCGTGCCCAGCAGCAGGCTCCAAAGCCTATTGCACCCCCTCGTGATGTTGGAGATCGTCGTTGCTACAATCGTGGCCGCCGGGGCACTACATTAATGAGTGTCCCAAGCCCGAGCGAGATCAAGCCCAACCCGCAGAATCAGAGTACGGGAAACAAGCCTGCCACTCCGGCCAAGAAGCCTATGGTGCAAGTGCGCCAGGGCAAGCTGAACTTCACTACCATGAGTGACATTCCCGCAGGAGCTCCAGTACTCACGGGTACATTCTCTATCAATAACACTCCTGTTAAGGTCTTATTTGATTCGGGAGCCACCCATAGTTTCATAAATGAGAGTTTACTAGACAAATTGGGTCTAAGAGGAGTACCAACCAAATCTGCTTATAAAATTACCACACCCGGTGGAAACATCACGTCTCAGTTAGTGACTTTTGGAGTTCCTCTAAGACTAGGAAGTCGGGTTATTCAATCTAATCTGATAGTCATCAAATTAGGAAACATGGATGTTATTTTGGGTATGGAATGGATGAATCAGCATAAGGTGGTTCTAGATATATCAGATAGGGTCGTAGAGGTCAACTCTCCTACAGTTGGGCACACTACCTTGTACCTGCCTTTCCGGGACGGTACCGACTCTTGTGCCTATGCGACCATTATCTCCTCCCTTGATGAAATTCCAGTAGTGTGTGAGTACCCGGATGTATTTCCTGACGAGTTGCCTGGTATGCCACCAGACAGAGATGTCGAGTTTGTGATCGAACTCCCGGCCGTACCGCACCCATTTCCAAAAGACCTTATCGCATGCCACCCAAAGAGTTAGCTGAACTAAAAACCCAACTCCAAGAATTGTTAGATAAGGGTTACATTCGCCCGAGCTCTTCTCCTTGGGGTTGCCCTGCCCTCTTTGTCAAAAAGAAAGATGGTAGCTTGAGAATGTGTGTAGATTACCGACCGCTCAATGCAGTCACCATCAAAAACAAATACCCGCTTACTCGAATTGATGTTCTGTTTGATCAATTGGCTGGTGCCAAAGTTTTCTCTAAGATCGACCTTCGTTCTGGCTACCACCAAATCAAGATTCGACCATGCGACATTCCTAAAACCGCTTTTTCCACTCGTTATGGTCTTTACGAGTTCTTGGTCATGTCCTTCGGACTCACTAATGCACTTGCCTACTTCATGTACCTCATGAACTCCGTATTCATGACGGAGCTCGATAAATTTGTCGTGGTCTTTATCGATGATATCCTCATCTATTCTAAGAGCGAGGAAGATCACGCCAAACACCTCCGAGTTGTCCTTCAGCGTTTGCGAGATCACAAGCTTTATGCTAAGTTCTCCAAATGCGAATTCTGGTTGGAAAGTGTCAAATTCTTGGGGCACACCATTTCCCACGATGGTATCTCCTTAGATCCTAGCAAAGTTCAAGAGGTGATGGATTGGAAACCACCCAAATCCGTACATCTAATCCGTAGTTTCCTAGGATTGGCGGGCTATTACCGTCGATTCATTCCTGACTTTTCTAGAATCGCAAAACCCATGACCGAATTGCTCAAGAAGGGAGTGAAATTCGTGTGGAGTGAAGCATGTGAGAAAGATTTTCACACCCTCAGACAACATCTCAGCCCCAGTGCTAGCTCAACCCGATAATTCCAAACCGTTTGAAGTCTTCTGTGACGCATCAGGCACCGGTCTTGGCTGTGTCCTTATGCAAGAAGGCCGAGTCATTGCCTATGCTTCATGGGCCCTTCGACCCCATGAGCTCAACTATCCTACCCATGATCTTGAGTTAGTTGCCGTTGTTCATGCCCTCAAGATATGGAGACATTATCTAATGGGCAATCATTGCAATATCTTCACTGATCACAAGAGCCTCAAATATATCTTCACCCAGTCATAATTGAATATGAGGCAGAGAAGATGGCTTGAGTTGATCAAGGATTATGATCTAGAAGTGCACTATCACCCCGGCAAAGCAAATGTTGTTGTGGATGCTCTTAGCCGCAAGGATCATTGCAACCACCTAGAGTTAGAGCCATTCAGTGAACCCTTGTGTGAAGAAATGAGAAGGCTCAACTTAGAAGTGGTACCGCAGGGAATTCTTTATGCCTTGACGGCAGAGTCAAACCTTTATGACAGGATTGTCACCGCCCAACGCAATAATGCAGATATACAAACCATCAGGCAGAAACTAGTAGAAGGAGACCCAAAGTACACTTGTTTCCAGAAGGATCACCAAGATGTGGTCCGGTTTGGAAAACGTCTAGTGGTCCCCGTTGACCCGAAATCAAGAAAATCATTCTAGATGAAGATCACAAGTCCAAGTTCTCTATTCATCCCGGTAGTACCAAGATGTACCAAGATCTAAAGCGAGAACTTTTGGTGGTCCAATATGAAGGTGGATGTAGCCAAGTATGTAGCCGAGTGCGATACTTGCCACCGGATGAAAGCAAGTCATTTGAAATCGGCAGGAGTACTCCAACCCCTGTCGATACCTATGTGGAAATGGGACGACATTAGTATGGATTTTATTGTGGGTTTACCCCTGACCCCTAGAAAGAAGGACTCTATTTGGGTAATCATGGATAGACTTACCAAGACCGCTCACTTCATTGCCGTGCATACCACTTACTCCGTGCAACAATATGCAGAGTTGTATGTAGACCACATAGTTCGTCTGCATGGAATCCCAAAGACTATAATCTCTGATAGAGGGACTCAGTTTGTGGCCCGTTTTTGGGAGCAATTGCACGAGTGTTTGGGAACTCAGCTCCTCCGTAGTTCCAGTTATCATCCACAGACCGATGGTCAGACGGAGAGGATAAATCAGATCTTAGAAGACATGTTGAGAGCAAGCATCTTGCACTTTGACAAGAGTTGGGACAAGTGTTTGTCCTTGGCAGAGTTCTCCTACAATAACAGCTATCGAGGCCGCTTGAAAATGGCACCGTTCGATGCTCCGTACGAACGTAGATGCCGCACCCCACCGAATTGGTCAAAGACCGGAGAAAGGACACTCTTTGGACCGGAGTTAGTTAGAGAGGCCGAAGAAAAGGTGCAAGTGATTAGAGAGAATTTGAAGATGGCCCGAGATGAGACAAAAGAGTTACCATGAGAAGGGAACCGCACCTCGACACTTTGAAGTGGGGGATCATGTATACTTGAAAGTATCCCCCACCAAAGGTGTGCAAAGGTTCGGAGTCAAGGGAAAGTTAGCGCCGCGCTACATTGGACCCTATGAAGTAATAGAAGTATGAGGACCCGTGGCTTACCGTATCCGATTGCCGAACGGTTTTCCGCGGTTCACAATGTGTTCCATGTAACTCGGTTGAAGAAGGGACTGCCGTTCGGAGAACGAGATCATCACGAAGCTAATGCTTGGATCAAGCCGGATTTTCGCTCGTCGAGCATCCATTGAAGGTACTAGACCAAAAAGAGCGAAAGACCCGGGAGTGCGTACCGTGCGAATGTACAAGATCCAATGGAGCCATCACACGGAAGAAGAAGCCACGTGGGAGACGGAGGATTATCTTAACACCAAGTATGCGGGCTTCCTCCAATCCCGAAACATTGAGTTCTTTTTCCCCATCTCTTCGTTGTCAAATCGAATCTCGGGACGAGATTCCGTTTAAGGGGGGTAGGCTGTGACGCCCCAGGTTTTTAATTACCGTCATTAACGCTAATGACCGGATTAGCCGGTCAATTGGTCAACCAAGGTCAACCCTAGGTCAACCTGGGCCCTCACCCATGAAAACTCCCCAACACACCTTAGTGACCCTAAATGAATAGTAAACACACTTGTGGGGCCAACCCATGGTCAAAGGGTGGGTCAAACCCCTTGCCATCCCAGTGTCCACAGGGTGTCGCCGAATTTTTGCCGCGTTCTCCAAAATTCACCTAAACACTTAAAATTCTACCTTTAGAAAAGTTGTAGGTCTTGTTAAGGGAAACAACTTTCATGTAGATTGGCATTTCAAATTTGGAGAGGAAAATTGTGAAAAACCCCTTGCAAGACAGATTTTCTCGTTGCCGAAACAGCCGACATTCAAAGTTGGCATTCAAATAGATTCAAATCTAGGAAGAAAAACCCTATACAGCCTTTGTAAAAATTGTAGCTAGTACCTAGATCTACAACTTTGGTATTCATCACTTGGTCCAGTTATGTTTGAAAATTTTGAGAAAAAATCACCGGAACACGGCACCGACAACACGGGTGGAGCCGGAGCGCGCCGCGCGCGCGTCGTGCGCACCGCGCGCGCCGCCGCCGCCCGCCGCCGGCCGCCGGCCACGCCCGGCGTCCGTGCCCACACCGCCCGAGGCCTCGCCACCCGCGCCACGCCCCGTCCCGAGGTCACGCGCCCCAAAGCGTGCCCGCCCGAGGCGCCCGGCGCCGCCGCGCGCGCGCGCGCGCGCGCACGCCGCGGACCGCCGGTCCGTCGACCGTGTCGCCGCCGTACGCGCGCGCGCCCGAGCGCCGTAGCACGGCCAAGGCATCTCCGCCGTCATCGTCCGTCACCCCTAGATGCGGCCGCGCGGCGTATAAAAAGCCTCCCCTTCCTTCCGGTGCGCCATCCCGAGCCGCCCGCCGCCATCGTCGCCGCCGCCGGTGCTACGGCCCCCGGCCGCTCGCGCCCGGGGAATCTCACGCGTGCGCTTGTTTGCCCCAATTTGGCCTCCACACCGCGCGCCCCCGAGCCGCCGTGAGCGCCGCCGCCGGCCACCGCCGTGCGCCGTCGCCGGAGCACACCCCCGACCCCGCCGCCACCGCCTTTCGGCCCGTGGTGAGCTCAATTTCACCCCTGTGCCACTTGTTGTCGTGGCCCGGCCCCACATCGCCGCCGGCGAGCCCTCCCGCCGCCGCGAGGGCATGGTTGTGAATTCGAGGGCTTAGTTGCAAGGAAACCTAACTAAGTTTTATTACAATTCAGTCCAGTGACTTGTAAACTCCCTAGAACTTCACAGAAAAATCAGAAAAATCCCAAACCAATTTTGTAGGGTTCAGCATGCTAAACCCCACCTCTTTTGTTGTATACTCATGGCTAGATTCAAAATAGTTTTGGCAGGAAAAATACAAATGTGTTATACATGGATCTGTCCTAACTTGAGAAATATAACTCCTCTTGTAGCCAAATTTTGGATATGTTGTGTGCTAGGATATGAATAGATCTTGTGCCAAAAATTGCACAAAGTTATGCAAGTAGAATTTGCTAGACAAATTCTTTTCCATTCCCGCAAGAATCGCCTAGATGATTTTTCCCTGTAAAATATATTTATGTTCTTGAGCCAACTTGTGCACATTGTCATGTAATGCCAAAAGACACATACCGTGAATTAATCATGAATTTTGGATGAACAGAAATAATTATTCTTGATTTATGCATGTTTTCCTTTGTAAATTAATACACCAAGTTCAGTAGAGGTTCCATGTGAACATGCTAGTTCTTTAGGCTTGTTTAGGTCCAGAGAGCATGCCTAAGAAAATTTGGATCATTTTGATGCTTATTATTTTTATATGCTTTTAAGTTGAATCACTAGCTAGCCTTTGTTATTTTCCATAATATTTATTTTCCTAGCATCCAACACTTACATGTGGGTCCAATGGAATAGGTTAGGTGCTAGTAGGCTTAAGAAACACTCATATAATTTTTGGTAATTTAATTGATTAATAAATAGCTTAAATGCCCTTTTAATATTAAAGGGAAATTAAATAAAGAAAAATCCTTAATTAAATCTTTTTCCTTTTTGAAAGTATTATTTAATATAAATAAAAGATGATTAATTATCATCACTGATAGGGAATTAATTCATAAATAAAAATATTAATTACACCATGTTGGTAAAGATAAAATGAAATGAAGCTTTCACATGAAATGATAAGGCTTAATAAAAACCTTTATTCAAATGTGGAATAAAAGAGTAACCCATGTACAACCAATACCCTTCCTAAAATAGAAACCTTAGATGAACGCTTGTTAAGGTGAATAGGACCAACTAGAGTTGGATAAGACAACAAACTATCACATCACCTAAAGTGCATTGCATTCCGTGTAGATCTTCCGGGCGGAGATTACTCCCTGGTCCCGGAAACCAAGGAAGGCGGAGCGGAAGGTTCTCTGCAGTACGTGGACGTACTCGACACCGAGGGTGCCCAAGCTAACCTAGTCGACGAAGGCAAGCTCCGGTGCATCTAACCTAGTTTTAAAGTTCTTTATTCAATTATCTATGAATGATTGTGCATTTACGTACAGGAGTTGAATGAAACCCTAGATGCATGATCCATAGGTACCTTTGGTCCCTACTAGTATGATAGGTCGATAGGCCGCTAAGCTATAGGACCGTTACAAGTCGGGTGATGACCTCACTCGCGAGAATAGGTTCCTAGATAGGAATCACAATGTATCCTTAAATGGATTGCTCACGTGGTAAGAGCATGGGATGCGGGCTCCGGTCCGGTGGTTATGTGGGTTAAGTTTTTGAACATACTAAGCACAGTGCGGTTATGGGGCCGGTAAGCCTAGTACCATAATGAAGCGGCGAGGGATCCTACTATTACTACTATTGGGATTCGCTCTCAAGGCTAGTTACCGGTGGTGTATGGTGACTCCGGGTATCTCACGGGGTATGCGGATAGCCTCGCACCAAAGATCGTAAGATTCGATCCCAACCCGAGGATTTATGGGGACGGCCGGGAAGTTGTCCTCGCGGGGGCAGCCTACCGTGTGTTTGGGTCTACCTTGCAAGGTTTAAATAAATCGATTGTCGGCCTCTCACCGTTACCCGAGATTACTTACTCCACTAGTCATGTGATCCCTAATGATGGAAGTTGATGAATATTTGGCTTGACTAATTGTATTGTACAACTTTGTTTGTACTAGTTGGCTAATGTAGTAAGGATTGAACTACTAGAACTTGTGCTAAAATCTTGAAAGTAAGGACCTACTCTTTGTTACTTTTTAGCAAAAGCAACCCAGTAGCCAAAAAGCCTTTCATGGTCTAGATTTGGTGAAGTAGATATCACCGACGGGTAAGACTTGCTGAGTATTAGTATACTCAGCCTTGCTATAATGTGTTGATCCAGGTAATGCCTTCAGTGATGTGTGGCCCGGAGAGATCCCGCCCGGCTGGGAGCTGGAATGGGTGGAGGACGACTACTGAAAGCATCATGGATGGCCTCCCGTGGTGTCTTCGCTTCCGCTAGTTAATTTTCCGCTGCTTTTCGAAAACTCTGAACTATTTCGTCATGACAAAAACTATGGTTTGTAATAATTAAACCCTTCGGGGTACGAATTTGGATTTGAATGTTGTTGTATCTCTGGACTCACCTTCGAGTGAGTTTTAATGCATATATTCGATCCTTGTGCTCTCAAGTGATTTACCGGGCGTTAACCCGGCAACTTACGACAGGATGGTACTTTATTATTGCTTAAGGACCAAAGTGGATAGGTCTTAGGTGATAGTACGGTATTTTCCTGGGCGGGTTGTCACAATGGCTTAGGCCATGCCCTAGCCGCCATGGTTGGCCCTGCGTGGTAAAGCCATGGTGGAGTTCCGGAGTCGCGACTTGAATTCGTCAAGTCGTTTGTACCTTCAACATTCGGCGATGTAACTATATCTTGTCATACTTTGATGTACTACGAGTTATACTTATTCACATGTGTAGCTACCATATGCCTTTAGTAGGACTAGATCGAATCATGGTGATTAGTCTTGTCTTGCGGATACACCGTAGTAGTGCACGGACCGAGGTTTATCGCTCGGTGATGATTATCCTCACGTAGTGACAGTACGAGAGGGGAGAAAGCGGCGAGCGAACGTGCATCGGACCACTCCATATCGTGTTACTCCATATCGAGTGTAATCCTTATCATAGTATAAGTTTAGATTGGTTTATCACATTGGTCGGAACAGCAACAAGACGACGATAGGCTAGTGTTGCCTTTTGATGCTTACCTTTATGGCTAGGTGGATGTGATCCATACATCCCTTCGTGTTTGTATATTACCTTTATGCAATCAATACTTCACATAGGGTTAGACCGGTAGGTTAGATTGAGAACCATAGTGGTTTGCTTCCGATCCTTGGATTGACAAATCTAGGGAGGACCCTCCTTGGTGAAAAAGGCACCAAGTCACCCATAGGCTTGCGGTGAATTTGAGCACGGTATTACACCGTCAACAGCCTTGAATGGTTATTGCCATCTGTCTTCAACTTGTGCTTGTAGCTGTCCTTATTCTCGACCTTCTCGAGGCAGTCGGCGATGAAGTGTCCCGTCTTGCCGCACTGGAAGCATGTCCTCGTGTTCCTCCTCATGTTTACCCAGTTTTCGTGCGGCCTCTCGAACCACCTTGTCAGGAGCGCCAGCTCGTCCTCTCCAAGCACGTCGAACTCCTCATCTGGCATAGACATCAAAGAGGACAAGGAGAACATCCTGGTGGAAGGGTTAGCGTTAGACTTTCCTTTCGAGCCACCGATGAGGGCAAGACTATGAGAGTCAGTCGGGCCCTCAATCTTGGCTGTCATGCCCCGATCCACCTCAGCCGACTTGAGCTTCGAGAACAACTTGTTCACGGTCAGAGTGTCATACTTCTCCGACTCCACACTGGCCTCGAACTTTCTGCCCCAAACCGTACGATCCAACGAGTGTAAGAGCTTGACGTCTCTATCATGATCATCGTACGGTAGCACGTCCACATTAGCCCTCATGTTGTTCACCACAACCGTGAACCTCTGAAACAAGGCATCGATGGACTCACCGGGGGAGATTAGTAAAGTTGTCGTACTCTCTTCGTTAAGTCACATACATCCGAGCCTAAACCTGGGCATTTCCAGCATGAGCTTCGTTCAACACCATCCAAATTTTACAAACCAAGTTCTCCGTGTGCACCCGATCGAATTCAGGATGACACAGAGCACGAAACAAGTAGTCGACCGCATTATTGTTGGCGTCGAACATGTCCCTCGATCCTGGAGCAAGGAAGTTCATTGGTTGGACATAGCCTGTGTCCACCGTGACATCCCAAAGGATCTAACCCTTTCCGCGGAGGAACGCCGCCATCCGCTTCCTCCACATCTGGTAGTTTTGGACATCGAAGTATGGAGGACCCGAACTCCATTCCTGGTACGCCATCCTTGGATCTTAGACTAGTTAGAGTCAATCAAGACCTGTAACCGGATCTGATACCAATTGATGGACCGAAATGGCGAACCAGAGAGGGGGGAGTGAATGGGAGCTGATAAGAATTCTTCTCGAAGGAGATAGAGACTCCAACAAGATGAACTCGACTTCCAACACACATCTCCGACTCATCTACCCAAGTTGGTCAAGACCACGTAGCCACTAGAGTGCTACTGATCCTAGGAACCAACAAACAACCTTCCGAGGCAAAACACACCAACACACATAGCGGAAACTTGCACAGCTTGCTACCTGTGCTACACCGGTCAGACGGGTGACACCGGTCAGATCGGTGGGCAGAGCCGGTCAGGCCGGTCGGTGCAGCAGCCGCACAACAAATGTTCAGAGAGCCTCAGTGACTTCTTTAGGCCCTGGAACAAAGACACCCCCAAAACATAACTTGCAATGAAGAAGAACCCTTCACAAACCCAAGCAAAACACCTCCATAATGGCCAAGAACTAACCAACAACAACACGACCCAAAGACACACGGAACAAACAACTCACCCGAGGCAAATCCCACAGAAGGCACACACCGGTCAGACCGGTCACTAGCACCGGTCAGACCGGTCACGCCTGGGCAGCTCGGGATGAACAGCACCCGCGGGTCAACTCCTCCAAATCCAACTCCCGATCTCCCGATTCGCTCCAAGGTTTCAAACAAGACTTTGGGGATAGTAGGAACACCTCATGGGCACTCCATAACCAAGTTATGGTCCACCAAAACTCATTGAATCAAGAGAATCGAAGAAATCCCGCCAAGAACTCCTCTAACCCTAGAACACCGAAAACCCCAAAATCGAGCCCCTTTGCTCACGGATTTGGGAGGGGAATCAAAGGGAAAAGAACCACGAAGGGCTCATGCATACATCCCCCACCGTATCCTAAAGAGAAAGGCCTTGAAATCACTCCAAGAAAATCACCAAGAAAAGGCTCCGAAAATCACCAAAAAGAACGAACGGGAACAACACATCCAAGCCTTGAGGAACCACGCCGAATCATCTATACATCACAAAGAGGTTCATACAATGTCTAGCTTCCGCCCGATCATCTATCCCTCTCACAAGATCTCACCATGAAGCTCTCAAGCTAGTCCTATAGAAATCCTAGGAAAATAGGAAGGGAAAATAGGAAAACCAAAAGAGCTAGGGTTCCAAGAGATGGCTACCATCCTCTCACCACTTGGGTTATATGGAGGCAACCGAAAGTCTAAAATACCCTTATTAGCTAATTAGGGATACATGCCCCTCGAGGGAGAATTTGGAAGTCTTTGTTATTGCTCCATCGGATGGATGCCCAGGACTGCAAACTTGCTTAGCTTCGACGCAAGCCTTGCGATCCCGACGCGTGTCCTTCCCTTCAAAGTCTCCGGACTGCGTCAGCGCACACCGGTCAAACCGGTGCTCCTCACCGGTCAGACCGTTACCCTCCGATCAGACTAGTCAGACCCACCGGTCAGACCGGTCCGATGCTGCTGCACCTCCATCTTTGGGTCTTCGGTCTTGGCTTTATGGATCAACCAAGGAACCCAGTGGTTTTCTGGTGAACCACTGGAAACCCCGCGAACTCGGTGTAGCCTCCGCCAATTGCCACTCATGACTCGGCTCCATGTAGTCCCGGCTCGACCTTGGTTTTGAGGCTCAACCAAGAAACCGTCCATGACTTCATCTTGCCGTTCATGCCACCATGCGGCCCGCACTTGACTCCGCTGGCCACCGGGTCCTTCGAACGAAGCCTACTTGTCATCTCCACACTTGGAGGCCTCAGCGGCAATGACCTTTCGCACTTGTTCTTCACCTGCACCAACACCATTCAAGTCGCAACCTGCACCTGCAATACTTAGCCAAGAATTAGTCCACAGAACATTGTCAATCACTCATCACACCAGGAAGCGACCATCCATCTGTCCTCGAAGCACACATTATCACACCCAGTTTTAAAGGCAAAACCGAATGCATAGATCACGTGTGCGCCAGGATCAAGTTACACACATGCTTAGACATTGTGAATACCAAAATCAGTGCCACACGAATAAAGAGTTATTATATGACCAAAGTCTTAAACGAAACATAAATAACGAGTTCTCGCAGCGGATAAAGTGCCTCCACAGGCAGCTGATTGAAGTCACACACACCTAGAACTCCTAGAAATCTCTGGGGAAATCTTCAAAGTTCTCGCAGTCTGAGCAGCAATCCGAGTGTTGTAGATGCAAGAATGTAACAAACGTGAGCACATGACGTACTCAGCGAGAGGAAACAACATAACATGCAAGGTTCAAGTAGTTTAGCATTTTAGTGAGTCAAGTTTTATTAGCAACATAATTATTAAGAGAGTGTAAGTTCATACCAACCCAATTAATAAGGCATAACCATCATAAATAAAGAATAAAACAGAAATTATACATTTAAATTCCATAATTTAATCATGTGAGGGTCCAGGCCGCTCTTGACCATGAGCACGACTAAGTAGTTAGTTTGACACTCTGCAGAGGTTGTACACTTTCACCACAAGTAGCGTAAAAACTCCGAAGAACTTTGAACCCAACCATGTGGTGTTTGCAAGGCACCATACCACACTACCGAGGTGTGGTTGCATAGGGACGATACATGGCCTTTACAAAGGTTCCCTAGCAAGTTATGACCCACAAGGTCTGGATCAGTTAGCAAGGTATAAAGTCTCCTAGCAGGTCGATACCCCACCATAAAAGAATAACTCACCAAGCCCCCTTCTAGAGCGAGTCTATACCCCACAGTACCGCTGATCCCTTGTCCTTACCAGGTAAGACCATCCCAAGCTAAAGTACCTAATTATTCAGCAAAGACCATTGCTCGTTAGTTCTTGTGGTTGTACTATTTTCCTAGGTGGTTCTCCATGTTCCGATTAACATAACAAAGTGATCTTGTAAGTAAAGAACATAAAGCGGAACATAGAATGTAAAAGTATCCAAGTTGCTTAATACCATCCCAGTTAAGCATGCTAAGCCATAGCTACCCTCAAGATTAATTTGATTAACCCGGTTACAAGGTAAACGTTGTAAAATACTAGGTATGATCCTTAATAGGTTCCCGTCAGAGTTAATGCAAGCAAGAAAAGTAAATACAATGAATTTAAATGCATGTTATGTTGGACAAGTGGGCATGCATCAAGGAAGACTTGCCTTCAACAGAACTCGGCTGCTCAAATTCTGGCGCGTCTTGATCTTCAAATCCTTCGAACGCTTCCCTCTCTACGTTCCACAATCATCACATACAAGTAAAAAACAAGAATAAATAAGAAACAGTCACCAAACAGTACTAACAGAACGAAACAGTGGCATAAAACTAATCTACGCTTCGAGACGATCGCGTGGACATAAAGAACACCAAAAACAGAGCTAAAACGACCAAGATACGCCCTATAGAAGTTGCAAGGACTAATCTGTAATGATTTGAAAAGAATCTGGGCTAAAACAAAGAAAAAGGACTAAACCGTAAGAACTTTATCACTGCAGGAGGGTATTTTTGTGAATTCCAGAAAGTAAAGGGGGTTTTCTGCAAAAACGCGGGACCTAACCGGGTTGGCCGGTATTGACCCGGGTCGGCTCGATCTAGATCCAATGGCTGCGAACGTGCGTGAGCTAAGCAGCGGCGATGGAAGAACCCATATCGCTGGTCTAGATCCGGCGGTGGCGGACGCGCGCGTGTGCTTGGCCGGCGGCGAGCGGCGGCGGTCGGTGGCGAGCGGCGGCCCTCTCGCCGGCGAGACCCGATCTAGGGTTCTAGGGCACGATTGAGCACGCGGTTCGCACCTATGCGCAGTTTGCGATGCGGCGAACCTATCTAGGGCGGCGCGACCGGCAAGGACGCGAAGGCGACAGCGCACGATGCGGCGGAGTGGCGCAGCGCGGTGGCGAAGCTCCGGCGACCTTCCACGGACGACACGGCATGCGGGGACAACAACAAGTGGCTCGGGTGGCCTCCTCACCTCCTTGCGCCTCTCCGGGGCAGCTCCTCGACGGCGAAACGGCGGCGACGGCGGGAAGCAACGGTGGTGCTAGGGTTAGGGTTCCGACGGTGTCACGGGTTGGCGGGGTGGCGGCTAGGGTTCGGATAAGGAGTCCAAGGGGGTGGCGGCGCCTTAAATAGCCTGGGAAAGATCCCTTGGTGTGCGGGCCACGCACGAGAACGCATGCCGGAGGCGGACTCGGGCGGCGGCGCATCGGGCTCAGCCGAGTCCGGCCGGAACACAGGCGCGGGGAAGGGGATGACAGGTGGGGACCACCTGTCATCGGCTGCGGCGCAGGAGGAGGCGGAGTTGGGCTGGCGGCGGAGAGTTGGGCCAGCTGGTGGGCTACTGCGGCTTGAGCGAACTGGGGTGGAAACTAGGAGGGGCGCCGACAAACTTCCGGCTGCAGGGCTGCAAACCAAAGATGGACCAGAAGGGGAATGGTTGAGAAAGAAAAGAATAAAAGGTTTGAATAAGTTTTTGAAAGATAATTAGCAAATGAATTCAAACTTGAATTTGAATTCCAACAACCAAAAGCAATGCACCAGCATGAATGCAGCAAATAAATCCTATGGTTCATTAATTTTATTTTAGAAAAAATTTTAAATGCCTAAAAGAAAATAAAAAACCTTATATTTGTTAGGAGCAATTAAGGGTTTCTAGCCAATTTTAATAAAAGCCAAAATTAGCAAAATTAGGGTGTTACACACATGGTCCTCACTTCTTGGCCTCGTCCTCCGCGGCGACTCAGCTGCAGTACTTATTGAGCATGTCGCCCTGCTCGAGGGTGTGGTTGACCAGGGTCTTGTGGTATGGGCACGGCTTCTTCAACATGCCGTCAAACACGTCGGGGCCTCGAGGGGCCGCTCGGGGGCCCTTGTGGGTCGGGTCGACCGCAAGAGCCTCGTCCTCGTCCTCGTCACGCCCCTGGGCGCGCGCATCGCAACGAGGCTTCTTGCCTTTCTTGCCCCGCTTATGCTTCTATTGGAGCTCCTTGGACTTGCTGCCCTCCGCTGGCACATCGTCCACGCGCTTGCCCCTCTTACCGTCGAAGATGGCCCCCGCCGCCTCCTCACCGGAAGAAAAACTGGTGGTGATGTCGAACAGCTCGTTGGAGTCGACCGACGGGTTCCGCCTGAGCTCGCGCACGAGGTCCCGACAGGTTGTTCCCTCGAGGAAAGCGTGCACGATCTTGGAGTGAGCCATGCTCGGGAGCTGTGACGCCCCAGGTTTTTAATTACCGTCATTAACGCTAATGATCGGATCGGCCGAGTCAAACACCGGTCAAACATCGGTCAAACCTAGGTCAACCTGGGTCATCACCTCGAAAACCTCGCCAATGAACCCCAATGAACCCCTTGACCAAGTCTACACATACCCGTAATGGACCCATGGCCGAAGACCCGGTCAAAACCGGCTTGACCGTTGACGTCAGCGAATGTCGTCCGGAACTTTTGCCGCGTTCTCCAAAATTCACCTAAACACTTCAAAATCTACCTTTATGAAAGTTGTCCATCTTGTTGAGGGACACAACTTTCATGTAGAGTGGCATTTCAAATTTTGGGTGGAAATTGGTGAAAAATTTGATCGACTGACAGTACCTCCTGTTTTCCAGAACAGGCCGGCATTCAAAGATGGCACGCCTTCCCGAGGCCCGTTCCCCGATGCCACGCGCGTCCCAAGACGGTCTCGGAGTTCTCCCCCCCCCCCTCCTTGCGTCGCGCGGCCGTCCGGCCGAAACGCCGGCGGACCATCGGTCCGTTACAAGCTCCCCTGCCCGACGCCGTACGGAGGCGCCCGGTCGTCCTTGAGCCTTCCCGCGCGCCCCTCCCCGCCCGGCCGCCGCGCCCGCCTATAAAGGCGGTGCACCGGTCGGCCCGCGCACCGGCGGTCCTGCGGACCGCCGCACGCGGCGGTCGGCCTATGCGCCGCCTCCCGAGCGCCCCCCCGCCCTAGCTCGTGCCGCCGGCTCTGTGCCGTCCGGCAGCCCTCCACCCGGCCTCCCAACCGCCCCGGCACCACTGCGCCCTCACCTGCCGGGCCGGAGCGCCGCCGGGCCGAAGGCCGCCGCGGCCGCCCTCCCCGGGCGCCGCCGGCCGCCGTTCCCCGGCGCTCTCCCACCCACCGCGCACCAAAATCGAACCCTAGTGCCCCCTAGGATCACCCCCGTGCCCTTCCCCGGCCAAGCCCGGTGGCGGCTCGCCGGAATTTGGCCAACCCGCGCCGGCCAGCCGCCCCAGGGGCGACATTGCAAAAGCCAAAATCTTTCCGAGGGCCTCCCTGCAAAAGTGCAACTAAAATAGTAAAGTGAGTTTGCTGATTCTTGTAAATTGCGTAGAAAATCACAGAAAAATCAGAAAAATGTAAAACTAATTTTTTTGGATCCGATGTTAATTATCCCACAACTTTTGTTATTCTGTCCTGAGCTAATTCCTTATAGTTTTTGCATGAAAAATACAAATGTGAAAAACCTAGATCTGCAATATCTCAAAATATATAAATCCTCTGTGTCTAATTTTTGGATATGTTGTGTGCTAGATCATGACTAGATCCTTTGCCAAAAATTGCACAAAGTTATGATGTAAATCGTTTTATAAAAATGTTTTTCCATTTCTGCCAGATCTGCATAAATGATTTTTCTTGCTAAATATATTTAAGATTCTGAGCTCCAGTTGTGCACACTGTCTTTTCATGTCAAAATACACATCCTTTGAATTAATCATGATTTTGGGATAACCAGAAATAATTTTTCTCAAATTATGCATGTTTTCCTTTGAAAATTAATAAACCAAGTTCAGTGAAGCTCCTAGATGTATATGCTGGTTCTTTAGACTTGTTTAGGACTAGAGAGCTTGCACAAGAAAGTTTGAATCAATTTGATGCTAATTTATTTTTGTATGCATTTAAATTGAATCACTAGCTAGCCTTTGCTATTTTCAATAATATTTAACTTCCTAGCATCCAACATTTACATGTGGGTCCAATGGATCAGGATAGGTGCTCATATGCCTAAGAAACACTTCTTCAATTTTTGGTAATTTAATTTCTTAATAAAAAGCCTAAAAGCCCTTTTAATGATAAAGAGCAATTAAATAAAGAAAAGCCCTTATTTAATTCTTTTTCCTTTTTGAAAGTATTTCCTAATTTAATTAAAAGACAATCAATTATCATTGTTGATAAGAAATTAATTCATAAATAAAAAATATTAATTACAACTTGCTTGTGAAGATGAAAGGAATTAAAGCTTTCACATGAAATGACAAGTACAATAAAAACCTTTATTCAAATGTGCAATAGAAGAATAACCCATGTACACCCAATGACCTTCCTAAAAGGAGAAACATTAGATAGATGCTTGCTAAGGTGAATATGACCAACCAAGAGTTGGATAAGACAACAAACTATCACATCACCTAAATTTGCATTGCATTCCGTGTAGATCTTCCGGACGGAGATTACTCCCTTGTCCCGGAAACCGAGGAAGGAGGAGCGGAAGCATCGCTGCAGTACGTGGAAGTACTCGACACCGAGGGTGCCCAAGCTAACCTAGCTGACGAAGGCAAGCTCCGGTGCATCTAACCTAGTTTTAAAATTCTTTATTCAATTATCTATGAATGATTGTGCATTTACGTTCAGGAGTTGAATGAAACCCTAGATGCATGATCCATAGGTACCCTTGTCCTTACTAGTATGATAGATCGGTAGCTGCTAAGCTATAGGACCGTTACAAGTCGAGTGATGACCTCACTCGCGAGAATAGGTTCCTAGATAGGAATCACAATGTATCCTTAAATGGATTGCTCACGTGGTAAGAGCATGGGATCTGGGCTCCGGTCCAGTGGTTATGTGGGTTAAGTTTTTGAACGTACTAAGCACATGCCGGTTATGGGGCCGGTAAGCCTAGTACCTTAATGAGGCGGTGAGGGATCCTACTATTACTACTCTTGGGATTCGCTCTCACGGCTAGCTACCGGTGGTGTATGGTGACTCCGGGTATCTCGCGGGGTATGCGGATAGCCTCGCACCAAAGATCGTAAGATTCGATCCCGACCCGAGGATTTTTGGGGACGGCCTGGGAAAGTTGTTCTCGCGGGGACAGCCTACCGTGTGTTTGGGTCTACCTTGCAAGGTTTAAAGCAATCGATTGTCGGCCTCTCACCGTTATCCGAGACTACTTACTCCAATAGTCATGAGATCCCTAATGATGGAAGTTGATGAATATTATGTTTGATTAATTGATTTCTACAACTTTGTTTGTCTTGGTTGGCTAATGTAGTAAAGATTAAAACTACTAGAAATTGTGCTAAAATCTTGAAAGTAAGGACCTACTCTTTGTTACTTTTTAGCAAAGCAACCCAGTAGCCAAAAAGCCTTTCATGGTCTAGATTTGGTGAAGTAGTTATCACCGACGGGTAAGACTTGCTGAGTATAAGTATACTCAGCCTTTCTATAATGTGTTGGTCCAGGTAATGCCTTCAGTGATGTGTGGCCCGGAGAGATCCCGCCCGGCTGGGAGCTGGAGTGGGTGGAGGACGACTACTGAAAGCATCATGGATGGCCTCCCGTGGTGTCTTCGCTTCCGTTAGTTTATTTCCGCTGCTTTCGAAAACTGCGAACTATCTCACAATGGCAAAAACTATGGTTTGTAAGAATTAACCCCCTCGGGGTACGAATTTGGATATTAATGTTGTTGTATCTCTGGACTCGCCTTCGAGTGAGTTTTAATGCATATATTCGATCCATGTTGCTTTTCAAGTGATTTACCGGGCGTTAACCCAGCAACTAACGACAGGATGATAATTTATTATTGCTTAATGACCAAAGTGGATCGGTCTTAGGCGATAGTACAGTATTTTCCTGGGCGGGTTGTCACAGTTGGCATCAGAGCTTATATGCACCAGAGATTAATTAATAAACCTCAATCACCGATTTTTGAATAAAATATGCCAAGATTGTCTAATTTTCCAAAATACGTTGGTCCGCTTAGGATAAACTAGACCGAGAGGCCCTAGAGGGAATTTTGGGTTCTTTCGGTGTGGCTTAATTAACTTATGGTTTATTTTGCTAACTCCCAACACATTACTTTATGTCGGACTTACTTTCTCGCACAACCAAACTAGGAGCCACGTGTTTTATACATGTGCCGTTCCGCATCACGGGAATTGCGAGGGTTGATGCAAGTGATCCATTCCACGGATCCCATCTTCGCGTGTGTTTATGAGTTGTGTGTCGCCACGTGTTTCATACGTGTGCATTCCGCATGTCGCTCATGCGAGGTAAGGATACACTCCATTCAAACCGAGGGTGTCCGAGGTTGGACACTTGTCCATGCAGCGGCTTAACGCATGGATACCGTTTCTATAGTGAACGGTAATGTATGTGGACGCTTTCGTGACGTGCCGGCATGAAAGGTTCGTTTTCTCCGCAGTACATAACGGCGCTTCGTTAGTTGTTTAAGCGAGTACCGTATAGCTCTCGACTAGATATTATAGGGAGAGACGAATGAAAGCCTTGCCACCGCACTAACTTCGATTTTTGGCTTGATTGCCATGTGAGGTCGAATAGGACGTCTTGCATGCATGTTAAAAATCAAAACAACTAAAATGGACCCAGAAATCGAAATTTCATATGTTCTCTAAGGAAGATTATGCTAGTGTGTGCTTTTTATAAACTAGAGTACCTCTCATACCTAGCCGTCATGCTGCCAAAATTTTTGAAAAATTTGTTTACCTTGTGCTAGGTGTAATTAAACCAAATTGTTAAAAACAATTGCCCCTTAACTAGTTATCTTGTACTAGCAAGTCTCAATCCTAGTCCCGTTTGGTTTGGTTCACACTTTCCTAGGCACATCTAGGTTCGATACCGTCCACCTTGTTCCTTGTTCGATGCTCAACCCTAAAATTTAATTAGGTGTTAAAGAATTTATTGTTGAAACGGGAGAACTCGGGAAAGTTTTGAGGGTGTTCTGGATTTTTGGTTATGATTTTTTGTTCACAATTGCCGGAACTTCAATTCATTATGTATGTGTGCTCGCTTCGAGTTCTAGCATACAACCGTGCCTTTGTGCACATGATCGCCCGATATTACCCGACAGAGAAAAGAGAACTTCTACCATTCTACCGGACCGTGGGAATGTCTTGATCTTAGAATTCAACTTCAATGGTGATTCTCCTATCATCATGTCATTTCCGTCGGCTTGTATTTTCCCTTCACCCCCTTTTATCCTTAAACATGTTGAAGCCTTAGACATAGAAACTCTCTTGAGCAGTCAAGGTTCTCGAATAGTCAATGTGGAGAAGTCATCCATCGTGTGTTCATTCTTGATCCCGGGTGGAATACCAACTTGAAGTACGTCTCGGACCTTGAATGAGGATTTTCAGTGCATGAGCATCGATTCCTGAATTTTGATGCTTATGGCCACCGTGGTGTTCGGTTCCGTAAAACTTACCATAAATGAGCTTTCGTCGTACATATTCTACTTGTCAATGTTATGAACAAGCTTAGGAATGTGTGTTTAATGAAAACTCAATTTTCAAGATGGTCGGACCGACACGCAACACTCCCAATGGTTTTGGTGCCTCAAGTAGTAATGACCCACCCCCGCCACCATCCCTGACACCGACAGAGGCACTTCTGACCACACAAACCGTCTTATTGCGCCGGCTCTGCGGATGCAACAACGGACGGACCGGCGCGTGCGTACCGTTGGAACGAGAGACCTCCGCACGGGGCCAATCATGAGGGACCACATATGGTCACTACCTACACCCAGTTTATTGGGATGAAGCCTCCAACGTTCACTAAGGCAAAAGAACCGCTTGAAGATGACGCATGGGTCAGGGCCATAGAGGCCAAGTTTTCTGCTTTTACCCTTCCTTGCTCTGAGGAGCGCAAGGCAACCTTTGCAACGTTACAACTTCGGGGCGAAGCACTGATGTGGTGGGAACATTTCAAGTCTATGCAACCTGCTGGACATGAAGTCACTTGGGTTGAATTCAAGCAAGCTTTCAAGGACCACCATATTCCTAAAGGACTTATGGACAGAAAAATGAGAGAGTTGTTGGCTTTGAAGCAAGGAACTGACACCGTGTACCAATATGCACAGAAGTTCAATAGTCTTTGCCAGTACGGAGGACATCACGTGGACACTGATGCCAAGAAAATGGAACGTTTCCGTGATGGCCTTGATGGTGACTTGTACGAAAGGCTAATATTGTTGGAACCCAATAGTTATCACGAGTTAGTAAACAAAGCTATCTCTAAGGAGGATGCCATGAAGAAGGCACAGGAAGATAGGAAGCGACAAGCCGATTTCACTTCGGCGGTGAATCGAGCAAGCGATACCGCTTTGTAAAGAAGCGTACTAATGGGTCTTCGCAATCTTTGCCATCCGGGCAATGGAGAAGGACCCCACTCCGAGACAAGCCTTCGGGAAATCTCCGGTACCAAAAGAATCCACGAAGATGTGCCCAAGCTTAAGGAACTTCCGCCCCGCATATGCTACAATTGTAGACGGCCGGGCATTTTGCCAATGAGTGCCCGAACCCCGGACGATGCGAAGCCCCGGCAGCGAGAAGCGTAACCCCGGATCCGCTAAGGGCAACCGTAACAAGAAGCCAAGCTTTCAAGTGAAGCAAAGCCAACCGAATTTCATAAGTAACCTCTCTATTTGGGAACCCTCCCTACTTTGTCGTTCACTTTCGAATCTCGGGACGAGATTCGTTTAAGGGGGGTAGGCGCGTGACGCCCCAGGTTTCTAATTACCGTCATTAACGATAATGACTGGATCGGCCGAGTCAAACACCGGTCAAACATCGGTCAAACCTAGGTCAACTCCGGGTCACACCCGAAAACCTCGCCAATGAACCCCAATGAACCCCTTGACCAAGTCTACACATACCCGTAATGGACCCTTGGCCGAAGACCCGGTCAAAACCGGCTTGGCCGTTGACGTCGCCGAATGTCGTCCGAACTTTCTTTGCGTTCTCCAAAATTCACCTAAACACTTCAAAATCTAACTTTATGAAAGTTGACCATCTTATTGAGGGACACAACTTTCATGTAGAGTGGCATTTCAAATTTTGGGTGGAAATTGGTGAAAAACATGATCGACCGACAAGTACCTCCCGTTTTCCGAACAGTAGGCATTCAAAGATGGCACGACGTTCCCGCAAAATCCGTTGAGAAAAACACCCTACAGCCCTTTTGAAAGTTGTAGAGGGTGACTAGATCTACAACTTTTGTATTCAAAGCTTAGTCAACTTTTATTCAAATTTTTGGAGAAAACCTCGCTTGAACGGGGCCGGTCCGAAACAATTCCGGGCCGACGCGACGTCGCCCGCGCTCCGGGCCGCGCCGCCGCCCGCGCCGCCGCGCGTCGGCGCCCCGCCGCCTCGGCGTCCGAGCCCCCTCGCGCCTTCCCGAGGCCCGTTCCCCGATGCCACGCGCGTCCCAAGACGGTCTCGGAGTTCTCCCCCCCTCCTCGCGCGCGCGGCTGTCCGGCCGGGAATGCCGGTGGACCATCGGTCCGTTCCAAGCTCCCCGCCCGACGCCGTAGGGAGCCGCCCCGGTCGTCCTTGAGCCTTCCCCGCGCTGCCCCTCCCCGCCCCCGCTGCCGTGCCCGCCTATAAAGGCGGTGCACCGGTCGGCCCGCGCACCGGCGGTCCCGCGAGCCGCCCGCACGCCGACGGTCGGCCTATGCGCCGGCTCCCGAGCGCCCCCCCGCTCTAGCTCGTGCCGCCGGTCTGTGCGCGTCCGGCGGCCCTCCACCCCGGCCTCCCAACCGCCCAGCACCACCGCGCCCTCCTGCCGGGCCGAAGCGCCGCCGGGCCGAAGGCCGCCGCGGCCCGGCCTCTCCGGGCGCCGCCGCCACCGTTCCCCGGCGCTCTCCCACCCACCGCGGCCCCAAAATCGAACCCTAGTGCCCCCTAGATCACCCCCGTGCCCTTCCCCGGCCAAGCCCGGCGGTGGCTCGCCGGAATTTGGCCAACCCGCGCGGCCGGCCGCCCCAGGGGCGACATTGCAAAAGCCAAAATCTTTCCGAGGGCCTCCCTGCAAAAGTGCAACTAAAATAGTAAAGTGAGTTTGCTGATTCTTGTAAATTGCGTAGAAAATCACAGAAAAATCAGAAAAATGTAAAACTAATTTTTTTGGATCCGATGTTAATTATCCCACAACTTTTGTTATTCTGTCCTGAGCTAATTCCTTATAGCTTTTGCATGAAAAATACAAATGTGAAAAACCTAGATATGCAATATCTCAAAATATATAAATCCTCTGTGTCCAATTTTCGGATATGTTGTGCGTTAGATCATGACAAGATCTTTTGCCAAACATTGCATAAAGTTATGATGTAAATCTTTTTATAAAAATGTTTTTCCATTTCTGCCAGATCTGCATAAATGATTTTTCTTGCTAAATATATTTAAGAATCTGAGCTCCAGTTGTGCACACTGTCTTTTCATGTCAAAATACACATCCTTTGAATTAATCATGATTTTGGGATAACCAGAAATAATTTTTCTCAAATTATGCATGTTTTCCTTTGAAAATTAATAAACCAAGTTCAGTGAAGCTCCTAGATGTATATGCTGGTTCTTTAGACTTGTTTAGGACTAGAGAGCTTGCACAAGAAAGTTTGAATCAATCTGATGCTTATTTATTTTTGTATGCATTTAAATTGAATCACTAGCTAGCCTTTGCTATTTTCAATAATATTTAATTTCCTAGCATCCAACATTTACATGTGGGTCCAATGGATCAGGATAGGTGCTCATATGCCTAAGAAACACTTCTTCAATTTTTGGTAATTTAATTTCTTAATAAAAAGCCTAAAAGCCCTTTTAATGATAAAGAGCAATTAAATAAAGAAAAGCCCTTATTTAATTCTTTTTCCTTTTTGAAAGTATTTCCTAATTTAATTAAAAGACAATCAATTATCATTGTTGATAAGAAATTAATTCATAAATAAAAAATATTAATTACAACTTGCTTGTGAAGATGAAAGGAATTAAAGCTTTCACATGAAATGACAAGTACAATAAAAACCTTTATTCAAATGTGCGGTAAAAGAATAACTCATGTACACCCAATGACCTTCCTAAAAGGAGAAACATTAGATAGATGCTTGCTAAGGTGAATATGACCAACCAAGAGTTGGATAAGACAACAAACTATCACATCACCTAAATTTGCATTGCATTCCGTGTAGATCTTCGGACGGAGATTACTCCCTTGTCCCGGAAACCGAGGAAGGAGGAGCGGAAGCATCGCCGCAAGACGTGGAAGTACTTGACACCAAGGGTGCCCAAGCTAACCTAGCCGACGAAGGCAAGCTCGGTGCATCTAACCTAGTTTTAAAATTCTTTATTCAATTATCTATGAATGATTGTGCATTTACGTTCGGGGAGTTGAATGAAACCCTAGATGCATGATCCATAGGTACCCATGTCCTTACTAGTATGATAGATCGGTAGTCGCTAAGCTATAGGACCGTTACAAGTCGAGTGATGACCTCACTCGTGAGAATAGGTTCCTAGATAGGAATCACAATGTATCCTTAAATGGATTGCTCACGTGGTAAGAGCATGGGATGCGGGCTCGGTCCGGTGGTTATGTGGGTTAAGTTTTTGAACGTACTAAGCACATGCGGTTATGGAGCCGTAAGCCTAGTACCTTAATGAGGCGGTGAGGGATCCTACTATTACTACTCTTGGGATTCGCTCTCACGGCTAGCTACCGGTGGTGTATGGTGACTCCGGGTATCTCGCGGGGTATGCGGATACCTGCACCAAAGATCGTAAGATTCGATCCCGACCCGAGGATTTTTGGGGACGGCCCGGGGAAAGTTGTTCTCGCGGGGACGACCTACCGTGTGTTTGGGTCTACCTTGCAAGGTTTAAATCAATCGATTGTCGGCCTCTCACCGTTATCCGAGACTACTTACCGGAGATGTGTGGCCGGAGAGATCCCGCCGGCCGGGAGGCGGAGTGGGTGGAGGACGACTACTGAAAGCATCATGGATGGCCTCCCGTGGTGTCTTCGCTTCCGTTAGTTTATTTCCGCTGCTTTCGAAAACTCTGAACTATCTCATCATGGCAAAAACTATGGTTTGTAAGAATTAACCCCTTCGGGGTACGAATTTGGATATTAATGTTGTTGTATCTCTGGACTCGCCTTCGAGTGAGTTTTAATGCATATATTCAATCCTTGTTGCTTTTCAAGTGATTTACCGGGCGTTAACCCGGCAACTAACGACAGGATGATACTTTATTATTGCTTAATGACCAAAGTGGATCGGTCTTAGGCGGTAGTACGGTATTTTCCTGGGCGGGTTGTCACAGGAGCTCAATGCAGCACTTGGAGAAGCAACGTATGAAGTCTCGGAGCGATTCGCCTAGCTTCTGTGTGTATGCCCGCAGGTCCCAGGAGTTCCCAGGGTGCACGCACGTGCCCTGGAAGTTTCCCATGAACGTGCGGACCAAGTCGTCCTAGCTGAGGATTTGGTTGGGCGGCAAGGCTCGAGCTACGTTCGGGCTGAGTCCGCGAGGTGCAGCAGTAGATTGCGGATAATCACCTCGTCAGTGGTGGCGCCGCCCATCTGGCAGGCTAGGAGGTAGTCGTTGAGCTACACACGAGGGTCCATCTCGCCCGTGTACTTGTCGATCGAGGTGGGCTAGTGGAAACGCTGAGGGAAACTCGCTGTGCGGATCCTGGCTGAACACACGGGTTCCCGGGGGTTCCGGCGTCGGTGAGCGATCCTCTCGGCTGTCGTAGTGTCACACCTGTTTTTCCAAAGAAAACCAAGTGCATAACTATATGTATGCCAGGATCTATTTTCATACATATAGTGACATAAGTGAATAGCAGAAACAATATCACGTAAGAAAAAGGGAGATTATCAGAGATTTACGCTTAATCCTGGAAACGGAGGCACCAAACTCCACAAGCACTCGACTGGGGGTTCCGTACGCCTAGGACCGACAACATCTTCACAAGACTTCAGAGTAGCTTCCTCCTTCTGAGCAACATTGTTTATAGCAAGGGTGAGCACTTGTCGTACTCAGCAAGTGTGGGGAAAGAATGAATGCAAAGGCTTTATAGTGGACTGGGCTATAAGCATTTAGCATTTTAGTTGGTCAAATTTTATTAGCACCTATTTACTAGCAAGTATGAGTATATACCATCCCATAATTAAGCATAAAGATAAGAGATACACCACGAGCACATGGCAAGCATAACCATAGCACATACCACAATTTAAGTCCATCTTCAAGTTCAGTTATCATGTGAGGGTCCAGGCCGCTCTTGACCGTAAGCACGGCTAATCGATTAGTTTTACACTCTCCAGAGGTTGTACACTTTCACCACAAGCAGCGTAAAAGCTCCGAAGAACTTTGGACCCAACCATGCGATGCGATCGGGCACCATACCACACTACCGAGGTGTGGCCGCATAGGGACGCTACAAGGCCTTTACAAAGGTTCTCCAACAAGTTGTGACCCACAAGGTCCGGATCGATTAGCAAGGTATAAAGTCCCTTAGCGGTCGATACCCAACCATAAAAAGAATAACTCACCCAACCCCCTGCTAGAGCGAGTCCATACCCCGCAGTACCGCTGATCCCTTGTCCTTATCAGGTAAGATCACCCCAAGCTAAAGTTCCTAATTATTCAGCCAAGACCATTTCCCATTAGTTCTTGTGGTTGTACAGTTTTCCTGGATGGTTCTCCATGTTCCAATTAATGCACGGTGATCTTGTATTAAAATTATCATAAAGGAACATAGAGCATAAAATGATAACCATATTGATTATTACCAACCTAGTTGAGCACACTAAGCAATATCTACCATCAATATTAATTAAAACCAGGTTCAAGATAACAGTCAAAAGAGGCTAGTCATCCTTAATAGGCACCCATCAAAATTAATGCAAGGCACATGCAACAGTGATTAATAAAATTATTAGGACAAAAGATCAAGGACACACTTGCCTTTAACCAAGGAGTAGTTGCTCAGAATATCTTCACCTTCACATTCTTCCAAGCTCTTGAACCACGTTCGTTCTACTCGCATCAATCATCAAGCACAAGCATACAAAGCAAACAAACAAGCATAACTAAGAACAATGCACCAATCAAAAAGGAAACTTTATAAGAACGCACTAAAGGACAGGCTCGATCAGATGGATCACTAAAGAACACAAAGTGTGCTTGGAAGGGAAAGGCTTGATTAGCTTTGAAGAGATGATTGCGGAAGATTGAGCAAGGACCGGAAAGATCACATTGAAACAAAGCTCGATTCTAATGGTTACGCAAGAAACGAGGGAACCACTGAGAACGGAACTAAGCTCAAATCTATCGAAAGATTATTATCAAACCACAAGAAACTACACTTGGCATATTTTAATTAAGAAATCACGTGAAAGAATATTTCAGAGAAATACTCTATGTTACTATTAAACAAGTTATATTTAATTAAAGAAATCATGATAAACCTAATCATATTTTATTTATAACATTCGAGCAGAAATTATGTCAAATTAACAATTACTTTAGAAAGATAAAGCAAGTATAAGACATCTAGGCGAGTAACTTTATGTCACGTGTTCATCTAAACATATTTAATATTGAAAAGGCATTTATGATGTCATTAGGCATATTAACTTTATTATGAAAACCGATGTTTAACTCTAACATCTTTTATTTAGAAAAAACTAGTTATGAATAGGGATTGACCAACAACATCATGATTAAAGAAAACTGGATTAGAACCTAATCACTTTTTACTTATAAAAGCATTGGAATAAGATTTAGTCAAGATTAACATGCATCTTTAGTATTAAAAAAAATAAATAACAAGGGATACACTTGAGGTGGGTTTAGGAAAACTAGACTACAAAGAGAACTCGGATGAACAACTGACATACTAACCAATGGTGAACTGATATGGTAGTTGAAGCAGATAACAGAGTAAACTCTAAAGAAAGGTAGCGACGAAAGATTGAGCATAAGAACATAGCTGATTTATAAAAGGACAACCTAACAGAGATGGGATAGACATCAACTAGCTAGATGCTGATAAACAAGATTCTATGATAAACATGAAACACGAGTGATAGGATTACTTGATAGGCAAATGAGCAGTGCAAACTACTCACACAGATAAAGCTACTAAGTTAAGTAGAAACTCTAAGGCTTGATTAGATGCACACGGTTTAGCTCAGGCTAACACTAGAAAGATTTAGAGCTTCCGATAAACTTGATCAAAAGAGCTAAAGCTGATACCGAACGTCTAACGAATTGTTTGCATAAATAAGAGAACAAGGCTATGAGCTGGATTTATTTTAATTAACAAAATATATGTAAGGATATTTCATAAAGAAAATACCCTCTGTTGGAATTAAAGTGAATTAAACTTTATTTGCAAAACCGGTGTAAAGAACTAGTCAAGTTTTATTTATAAAGATTCATATATGAATTAATCAATTAAATATTTAATTTAGAAAAACTAGACTATAGGAACAATCTAAACGAAACTTTGTAATTCGAGTAGATCATATTATTATTAAAAACAACATTTTTATATTGGTATTAATCACAATTAACATTTACTTATAAAGCCGGAGTAAAAGCCTAATCAAGTTTTAATTATAAAAGTTATTAAATCATTAAGGAAATTAATATTTGACTTATGGAAAACCAGGTAAAAGATCTAATCAGATTTTATTTACAAAAGCATGTGAGAGAAACTTTAATCGAATTAAATTTGATTATGAAAAACGGTGTATAGATCTATATAGCTTATATTTATAAAAGGCATGTGTAAATAGACATTAATCAAAATTAATATTAATTTTATTTTCAGAAAACAAAACATAGTGAAAACTCACCACTAGCGTGTGCTTTACATTATTATGGACCTGACGCAATTTGAATGGATGAAATCGGAGTTAAAACGAAGATTTTACGAGATAAACAAGATAGCAGGGACCTAAACGCAATTAACCATAGATGTCGGGGGTTAGCAGAGAAGATTCCCAAGACACAAAGAATAGTTTTTGCGAATAGATAAAAGGTTGAGGTTAGATCTAAAAAAACACTGGTTCGATCTGATTGCGAAGATCCGGAAAGATCTAGGGGTAAAATTGAGAATGATACAAGACACATAAATAATCTATAGATTACAGTGTTCCTCAGGGGGCTAAACACAAAACAGCCAACCATCTTGTTCTTCTACCTGTGGAAGGGGCGGACGGCGGGTCTGGTGGCTCCAATCGCCAGCGCCTCGGCCATCCAGGAGCTCAACCGTGTTGGGGAATAAAGAGAGGAGGTCACGGGGGGTACAAGGAGATGCTCACCGGCGCGGGAGGCGATGGGAGGCGGCTGGAATTCGAAGAGGAGCGGCCGGCGGCGCGAGCACGAAGCGGCCAACTTAGGGTGGAGACGGGCGGCGGCGGCTGCGGGGGGGTTGACTCGCGGAGGGGGCGGCGGTGGAGTTGCGGCTTCGCCTTGAGGACCACTCGCGGCGACGACCGGCCCGGACGCGTCCCTAGGCGGCGAACGGCGCGCGGCTCGGTCAGCGCGGCTCGCACGGTCCGGCGGCGGCACAAGGCGGCTCGGGGAGCGGGGCGTGCGAGGGGGGGGGGGGCTCGGGGCGGCGCGGTTAAATAGGCGCGCGGCCTTTCCGTGCTTCGGGCACGGACGCCGGGCGTACAAGCGCCGGACTCCGGCGGAGTCCTCGCGGCGGCCGGCGGCCGGATGGGCCTCGATGGGCTCCGCGCGGGCTGCGGTGGGGCCGGGCTCGCGATGCGGGCTGGAGTGGGTTGAAAGGATGCAGAATAGTCCAGGGACCCTTTCCAGACTTCAGGTGATAGGGCTGAGTTGGGCCAAGCACTGCTGCGCGAACTGAAGGGAGAAAATCAAGGGGTGGTAGCGGACTTCGGAGACTTGGACCGCAAAGTAGCTGTGGGCCGAAAAGGAGGAAGTAAAAAGGATAAAGGAAAAAGGGATTTCAGAATTTATTTTCGGGAAATGAATGATCTAGAAAATAGCTAGGTAATTCATAAAAGCCACGAAAAAAATATTATAAAAATTCCAAAAATTCTAGGAAAATTCCCAGAGACAGATTGGAACATGAACAATCCAAATAAGGTATTTGATGCTCACGAAAAAGATTTTAGAGCCTTTTAATAAATAGAAATAGCTCGAGGAAAGTGAGAATAAATTCCAGAAAAATCCGGAAAATTCTCGGGAGAGTTTGGACAGCTCCTAAACGCATTTTGAAATCTTTTGCACTCAAAAAGCACCAAGATGCATCAACATGAATGCAACACTCACAACTTTTTATTTGATTTAGAAAAAATCAAACAAGGATTTTTCCTATACTATATTTCCTGTAAAGAAAAATAAATGTTGGAAAAATTTTAAAATTATGAGAAAATTGTTATTTAATTATTCTCTCTATTCACATCCTGAAATTGGAAATTTCAGGGTGTGACTCGTAGCATCCACCCCGCTGAGGGTGGTAGCCTGCTAGTCTGCTACTGCTCGTACCTCCGCATCGCCCTTCCGGCGGGCATCTATGACGTTATGGTCGTCACCATCCAGGGCTTTCCCATGCGTGTCATGGATCTGCTCCCTGACCGACGTTCTGCCCTGGTTGGCTAGTTGCTCCACGGCACCGCCCGCATGGACGGATGCCTTCTGGCCTTGAGCGCTGTCGTCGCCCCGTACACTGCCTTGATGACGTATGTGGGATGTTGAGCTTTTGGCCTGTTGTACGGCCGCTTGCTCGATGAGGGCCTGCGCCTCACAGTGTAGGTTACACGCCTCGGGTGTTGAGGGCGCGGGCATGGCTCAGAGCAGCGTCGCTGCAGCAACGAGCTTTTGACTTGCGCGCGGCAGCGTGTTTGGGTTGTCGAAATTGAAGTCGGCGTCGATGTACTCACGGGCCTGCTTGCCTAGCTCCCGCACGCGTTCGCCGCGCGCCGAGGCTTCTCCGGCGATGGTGGCGCGTAGGAGTCGCACTTGCCGGTACTCTTCCACGAGCTGGGCCTCGAGCTCGCGTACTTGGGCTAGCTGCGTGTTGATGCCGACGCCTCCCATCGGTGAGGTGGGGGTGTGCTTGGCCTCGGGTTTCGGGGCGCGCTTGGCCATGGGTTTTGGGGTGCATCTCCGTCGCCGGCCCTTGTCCTGTTTGCACTGTCGGCATGGTCGTCGACAACAACCACGAAGCACTCGCGTGCTGGGTCATAGCTTCTGATGCTGGAGTCGTCGGAGTAACCGAACCAGTAGTCTACGGTGTTGAGGAATCGCTAGAACATCACTAGGTCCGGTACGCTGGAGAAATCCGACTCGGCATACCCGTGCGAGGTTGCGGTGGCAGCTCGCTGGCCGAGTCGTGATATGACTCGTCGTTGGTTGTGGCGATGAGGTTCTAGACCGCCAACAGTTTGTGGCCTGGAAGGTCCTCGTACGCCGCCACGTCGGTGCTGGCGGATGAGGCATATGTCACCGTAGAGTTGCACATCCAGAGGAATGCCGCCCCACATCCAAGACACAATGCAGGAGCTTAGCCTCCTCTGGTCTAGGCCAATCGTGCTGAATGAAGCCAGCATCACCGCATAAGAGATGAAGTGGAGATAGCTCGAGGTGCTAACTATGACCGCGAACACGGGGTTCCCGACGCCCTTGACGCCAACAACCCCATTCAAGCTACGGATCTCCGGATCATGCACGACCACGAACTCCTGCACCGTGCCCAATACAACCAAGACAATGGCCCTCCTGACGACCTCTACGTCATCCCAGCTTCTCAAGCTCCATCAGCAAGCTCGGGAGCGGTCAACAATTTCTCAGCGTTTTCATGACATCTCCGCACGATCAGATACCCTAAGGACATTAAGCCATCCATTGAAAAGTACGATGGTCACTCCGACCCAAGTATATGGCTTAAGATGTACAGCATCGCGGCACGCGCCTCTGGAGGCAATGAAGACCACATGGCAGGATACTTTTCCCTTGTGATGGGCAAGGCACCACTACTGTGGCTCGACAATCTCCCAGTAGAGTGTATCACCTCCTAGGCAAGATTTTATCACCTTTTCACGACCAACTACCAGGCGACCTACAATCATCCTGGCAATACTCACCACCTTGCCAGAGTACAGATGAGCCGTGATGAAACTCCCTGTGAGTACACCAACTGCTACTTTAAGAACCGCAACACCCTCGCAGGTGTCAAAGACGAAGACGTCATCGCTTATTACAAGAAGGGGAACACCAACATCAAGCTGTTCGAGAAGATCCACGAAGCTGACGCACACACCATTGGTGACCTCATGGTCTACATCGACAAACTGGTCAACACTCAAGATGCGGTGATGCACGAGTTCAACGGAGAAGATCACGATGATGGAGGCACCAGGTCATGCAAGCGTTCCGGCGAAGCCTATTTGACAGATCCACCAAGACCTTCCACCTTCCTCGAAGGTGACTTCAATATGGTCATGGACAACCAGTTCCACTGCGACGCTAAACACACCGTGAGGGAGTGCGAGTAGTTGAAGCACGCCCTTGGAGTCCCGTCTACCTCCAAGAAGACCAGAAGCAACAACAACGACGACTAGAGCGGTGGTCAACGCTTCGATAATCGTAACCATCGACCTGATCGACGAGATTACCAGGATCGCAGGCCATATCCTCGCAATGACGATAGGGATCGACGTGATTACCACCGCGACTACTGCCGCGATAACAGGCGCGACGACTACCGTTGCGATGACCGCCACGACAGGCGCGACGACCACAGAAGTGATCATCGTGATGATCGCCATGATGATCGTCACAATGACCGACGAGACGACCGACGTGATGATCGACGTCGCCAGGACGACCACAGTTCCCATGACAACAACCAGAAGGAGCAGACTCCACCGCCACCGCCCAAAGGGGGCAACCCCAATGGTGCATTCTTGAAGGCTAACCGCGAGATCAACTTCATTATTGGTAGTCGCCAAGCGATCAAAAGCAACCGACAAACTCGATCAAACGCCAGGGAGATCGGGCATGTCAACACGGAAAACCCGTGACCTCCGCGATGGTCTGAATTCCCAATCACTTTCTCCAAGAAAGATCATTGGGTCCACATCCCTGACCCCAGGACCTACCCGTTGGTCGTCAACCCCATAGTCAACGGGGCCTGGTTGCCTAAGACCCTCATCGATGGGGGTAGCAGCCTAAACATCATCTTCACAGAGACACTACACAAGATGGAGTTCGATTTCAACAAGATGACCGCTTGTGATGAACCCTTCTACAGGGCTGTGCCCGGCAAGGCTGCGTACCCCATAGGTCGTGTATGCTTACCGGTCACCTTTGGCACAGAGGAGAACTTCCACATAGAGTACCTGACGTTCGAGGTCGCGGACTTCCACTCTTCATACCATGCTATCTTTGGACGACCTATGCTCACCAAGTTCATGGCCATAACCCACCACACCTACCTCATCATGAAGATGCCAGTGCCAAACGGAATCCTTTCCGTCCTCGGGGACATCATGGTCTCCTACAGCTGTGAAAGAGCCACTGTCGATCTCTCTAAGGATTCAGCGATCAAAGCCGCAGCAACGGTCATGGTCGCCCAGGCAGCAAAGATCGATCAAACTACTTTGCAGGTACTAGAGCAGAAGCGTACAACCACAGCTTTGGACCCAAGTCCAGCTATCAAGAAGGTTTGCCTCGGCCTGCTCGACGCATCCAAGGAAGTCGTCATCGGGGCCGACCTTGACCCCAAATAGGAACTCGCGCTCACCAGCTTTCTCAGGGACAACGCTGACATCTTCGCATGGAGCCCATCTGATATGCCTGGTGTCCCCAGGGAGCTGGCTGAGCACAAACTTGAAGTCAACAAGACCGCACGACCTATCAAGCAAAAGCTCCGGCGATTTGCAAAAGATAGAAAACAAGCTATAGAACTAGAAGTCTGTAAGCTCTTAGCTGCAGGTTTTATTAGAGAATGTCAACACCCGGTTCGGCTCGCAAACCCGGTTCTTGTACCAAAGAAAATAGGTGGATTAAGGATGTGTATCAATTACACCGACCTTAACAAGCAGCACTACCTGAAGGATCCTTTCCCTCTTCCTCGTATCGACCAGGTCGTGGACTCCACGGCTGGTAGCGTCCTACTTTGCTTCCTCGACTGCTACTCAGGGTATCACGAGATAGCCCTGCATCCCGACGATGAAGACAAAACAACATTCATAACGCCTCATGGCATCTACTGCTACATGGTCATGACCTTTGGCCTCAAAAACGGTGGAGCAACATACCAGAAAAAAATTCAGAAGTGCCTCAAGTCCCAAATCGGGAAAAACGTCGAAGCCTACGTAGACGACGTGGTCGTCAAAACCACAGAAGAAGACAAGCTCATTGCCGACCTCACCGAGACTTTTGCCAATCTACGGGAGTTCCAGTGGAAGCTCAACCCAACCAAGTGCGTCTTCAGTGTGCCTTCCGGGTTGCTCCTGGGCTTCATGGTTGGACACCGAGGCATTGAAGTACCCAGCTAAGGTTGAGGCTATTTACAAGATGGCCAAGCCATCCAACAAGAAAGACGTCATGAAGCTCACAGGTATGATGGCGACCCTAGGTCGTTTCATCAGCAAGCTCGGTGAAAAGGGCCTACCCTTCTTTAAGCTTTTGAAAAAGGCCGACAAGTTTGTATGGGATGATGAAGCCCAAAAAGCTTTCGAGGCTCTCAAAGAGTTCTTGACGACGCCACCAGTCATGACACCTCCAATCCCGAAGGAAACGCTTCTACTCTACATTTCCGTCACCACTAATGTGGTCAGCACGGTTCTCGTCACCGAGCGACAAGAAAAAGGGCAGGCCTATCCTGTTCAACAACCTGTGTATTACGTGAGCGAGGTCCTGGCCGACGCTAAGACACGTTACACACAACCTCAGAAGCTACTCTATGTGCTCCTGATCACATCGAGAAAGCTTCGCCACTACTTCCAAGCTCACAGGATCATGGTTCCGTCTTCGTTCCCCTTAGGAGAGATCATCCGCAATCGCGACGCCAACAGCCACACCGAGTTTTGCCCCAGGCAAGCGATCAAGTCACAGATCCTCGCAGACTTTGTGTCTAAGTGGACAGAGATCTAGATGCCCCTCTGAGGACCATGTGTGTTTCGAGGACTGGTGGATGGTCGCTTCCTTGTGTGATGAGTGATTGACAACGTTGTGTGGACTGATTCTTGGCTAAGTATTGCAGGTGCAGGTTGCGGCTTGACTGGTGTTGGTGCAGGTGAAGGACAAGCACGAAAGGTCGTCGCCGGTGAGTGAAGGACCGATACGGCGAACCAGAGAGGGGGGAGTGAATGGGAGCCGATAAAAATTCTTCTCGAAGGAGATGGAAACTCCAACAAGATGAACACGGCTTCCAACACACGTTTCTGACTCACTACCAAGGTTGGTCAAGCCCACGTAGCCACTGGAGTGCCACTGGACCTAGGAACCAACACACAACCTTCCGACCCGAGAACGCAGCGGAAAACCAAACCTCGAGTCTACGGACCCACACCGGTCGGACCGGTGAGCACCACCGGTCGACCGGTCCCGCTAGTGAAAGCGAGCAACTTTCACTAAGTGGCTCCACACCGGTCGAGCCGGTGAGACACACCGATCGGACCGGTCCACGGCCGAAAGTCCCCAAAACACCAAACGAAGCCAACCGACCACCAAACCGACCCAAACTCGAAACAGGCAGCAACACGAGACAACCGCGAACACACCTAGACGTTCACCCGAGCAAAAACCCACCGAGGGTTGCACCGGTCGACCGGTCAAGAGCACCGGTCGGGACCGGTGTAGCTCGGGCGCTCGGGATGAACGGCACCCACGGGTCAACTCCCCCCAAAACCAAACCTCGATCTCCCGAATCGCTCCACGGACTTGAACAAGACTTTGGGGATATTAAGAACACCTCATGAGGAGTCCATAGCCAAGTTTAATCCCACCAAAACTCGTCCAAAAAGGAGGAATCAAGGAAATCCCGCCAAGAGCACTTCAACCCAAGAACTCAAGAAACCCCAAAATCGAGCACCTTTACTCACGGATTTGGGAGGGGAATTACAGCCCAAAGAACCACGAAGGGTTCCCACAAATTTCCCCCATCAAATCCCCAAGAGAAAGGTCCCGAAAACAACCCAAAGAAATCACCAAGAGAGGGCTCCGAAAATCACCACCAAGAACAACCGGGGAAAACACATCCAAACCTTGAGGAACCACGCCGAATCATCTATACATGAAACAAAGGTTCATACAAGGTCTAGCAAGCCGCCCGATCATCCATCCCTCTCAACAAGATCTCTCCATGAAGCTCTCTTGCTAGTCCTATAGAAATCCTAAGGAAAATAGGAAGGAAAATAGGAAAACAAATGAGCTAGGGTTCCAAGAGTTGGCTGCCATCCTCTCACCTCTTGGGTTATATGGAGGCAACCGAAAGTCTAAAATGCCCTTTCCTAATAACTAGGGATACAAGCCCCTCAAGGGCGGATTTGGAAGTCTTCATGTATTCTCCATCGGACGGATGCCCGGTGACCGCACCCTGCGTAGCCTCGACGCAAGTCATGCGATCCCGACGCGTGTCCTCCGCTTCGAAGTCTCGGACCGCGTCGTCGCACACCGGTCGGACCGGTGCTCCTCACCGGTCAGACCGGTACCCACTGTCGGGACCGGTCCGGCAGCCTTCGCCGCAAAGACCGTCTTCGGTTCTTCGGTCTTGGCTTTGTGGATCCACCAAGGAACCCAGTGGTTTTATGGTGAACCAGCGGAAACCCCGCGAACTCAGTGTAGCCTCCGCCAATCTCCACTCATGACTTGGCTTCCACGTAGTCCCAGCTCGACCTTGGTTTTGAGGCTCAACCAAGAAACCGTCCATGACTTCATCTTGCTGTTCATGCCACCATGTGGCCCGCACTTGACCCCGCCGGCTACCGGGTCCCTCGAACGAAGCCTACTTGTCTTCTCCACACCCGGAGGCCTCACCGGCGATGACCTTTCGCGCTTGTTCTTCCACCGCACCAACACCGGTCAAGCCGCAACCTCGCACCTGCGTACTTAGCCAAGAATCAGTCCACACAACATTGTCAATCACTCATCACACAAGGAAGCGACCATCCACCGGTCCTCGAACCACACATGGTCCTCAATCTCCCCCTTGATGAGTGCATTGACAACACCCACACGAAAGCAACAAGAGAGAAAAGAAAAAGAAAAGAAACGAACAAAAAGAAACTCCAACAAGCGATCGAAAGTCAAACAAAGGCAAAGAGCAAGATCACTTGAAGAAGACAAGTCTCGGACACATCCGAGACAAAACAAAGCTCAAGCAAAGAGCGTGAACCACCAAAGCAAAGCTCGAACAAGCACAGAGAGCTCCCCCTGCACACATGCAAGCCCCCCCTGAAACAATGCACCTCCCCCTGACGAATGCATGCAAACCAGCTGAAAACAGGGCAGCTGCAGCACTTTCAGCTCACACCGGTCAGACCGGTCATCACCACCGGTCAGACCGGTGCCTAAGATGTGCACAGGACCAGCACTCACACCGGTCAGACCGGTGCTCTTCACCGGTCGGACCGGTGCACAACGAAGCCCGAAATGGCTCGAAACCACCGAAAACCCTCTAAATGCGTCCGATAAGCCATTTCAAGCTCAAACTTCTCCCCCTTGTTGGCAATGCATGAATCAAGCCAAAAATGCAAAACTTTCAACCTAGAGCTTCTCAAATAGACAAAATTCAACAAAGAATGCTACACATGTCCAAATGAGCAAGTTAGATACTCTACGGCTTCGTATCGATCTCAACTACATGATCACCAAGTTTCACAACCATTGGACGAAGCTAGGATGGATTTTGGTAATTTTGCGAAAAACTTGCCTCTCGTGAGCAAAGTCCTAAACATGATCAAAGCATATCAAAATGGCAAAGCCACACAAACGTCATGCTAGGATAGCCATTCTAACCATAAGACCATCACAAACACCCACAAGCACCTCATGTCATGTCAAAGCCACCGAGCCATGTGCCTACTTCTATGTATGAGACTTCTCATTGGTAGGCATCGTGCAACGGTTTAGCACCCAAAGCAAATTAATTTCAGCACATATGACATGGGAACATATTTTCCAAGCATTTTTCATTTAATTTTCGGATTTATAAATGGTACATGAAATGTCTTTGCGACAAAAAGAAACTTATGCCCCTCCACAAGATGAAGGAAGAGGGCTAAACATTCATGATGGCAAATGAGCCTTTGGCCCCATATGATCAATAAACTAGCTATCCAACCACAAATTAAGCATAGCAAACCCACTAAAACATGTCAAGATCATATAAAGGCATTTGCACATGAGAGAGCATACATGTGACATTTTTTCAAAAAACATAGCCATCAACCATGGATTATTCATCAAGATCATCAAGAGCTAAGGCAAACTAACCATAGCATACCAAACAAGCTCACAAAGACATAAATAGCATTCCATGGTGAACAATGTATATGAGAGAAGCTTTTCCTAACCAATGCATATGATACAAAATGCATGCAATCTAAGATACAAGGATGCCTATACATCATGTTACATATGCCATGCCAAATGCAAGAAATGCACAAAGGAAAGCTATACATGTGCTACAAAGGAGCTCCCACACAAAAATCACAAACCACCGGCTCCTCGAGGGGAGGCAAAAAGGCTCGACACCACCGGCAAAAGAGCAAAGGAGCACAAAACTCACAAGCTCCCCCTAAACACATGCACTAGGGCCAAAGAGCATACAAAGCTCACCCTACACACATGAGATAGAGAAGGAGCAAAACAAACCAAGTGGCTTGACCAAGGCCACACACTCGAAGGTCACAAATACACTTACCTTTATCATTTCTTCACAATTCACTCATCCTTGTCCACCATCCCCGAAAGTGATGCACCTACATGTCACCATCGGGATATGAAGCCGAAGAACCACCCCCGATATCAACCAAATGTTCTCCGGGCTATCCACCTGCAACTCAAAACGAAGAGCGAGAGCGAGCAAACGACTCAACACTGGGGTTAGTTCCAAATGTGTAAAACCAGTGCCTAGCCATTTGCTCCAAAGTGGGGTTGGCACAAACCAAACCATCTTTCCTACCAAAGCTACCTCCACGAACACCACCACGGTAACCACCATGAGGTAACCAAACCTCTCTACCTGGAGGAGGACCAAAACCACGAAAGAAAACCCGTGGACTGTCCCTCCTCTCCTTCTCAAAACTACAGATCCTCCCATCCCCGTATTGAGCACGAGGAGGAGAATGCCTAGCAACCGACATCCCGCAAACTCCCCGGCCCAACCACCGGAACCACGAACTCCGAACCAAACCTCGCACTTGTACGAGCACGAAACCCAACCGCCGCTCGTCTAGGCCCGCACCGGTCCGACCGGTGCCCCTCACCGTCCGCCGGTGTAGCACGGGCGACGGCACCTCCAACGACCTTCCGCTCTCCCCAAACCCGAACTGGTCCTAACACTGGCTTTAGCCACGGCCATCCGACCACGAGGCTCAGGTACACCATCAGAAGGGTGGTACTTGTCCTTGTTAGCCCACTCCTTCACCATTCTCTCCTCTCGCTTCCTCTTGAAGCAAAATGCTCTCTTGTGACCATCCTTTCCAAAAATCTCACAATGGCAACAGATTGATCTGGGCTTAGGCTTGGGATGAGGCTCTTCACAAGAGTTCTCACTTGGTTTCTCACTAGGCTTTTCACTTGCCTTCTCACTCGGTTTTTCTCTTGGTTGGTTTGGCTTGGATGCAAACTTGTCTTTGGGTGTGGGTTGTGGTGGAACTGAAACATTCCCAAATTTCGTTTCTCTCTCCCCACCACTTGCCCTCACCAACCTTATCCAATCCCAAAGCCCAACCGTCAAAGCGCTTACGACTAGCAATCATCATACCAAGCCGAAGTTCTTGACTCGACAACCAACTCAGCGCTTCACGCAACTTATCATTCTCATCTTGCAAGCGACCAACACATTTTGCAAGATCCAAATTCTTCATAGCATGCAACTCACATGTAGAGCAAGAAGTAGGAATAGGCACATTCAAATCAGCCTCAAGCGAAACAATGCGAGAATGGAGCTCAACAATTTTCTCATGCAAACTAGGGCAAGAAGTGCAAGCACCAAGCAAAGTGGGTCTAGATTGTAGCTCAGCCAACTCAACCCTAAGCACATCTAGTTCCTCACACTTGGAGGCATACTTCTTCCTAAGATCGATCAAGTCGGCCCGGGAAAGCGAGCAATCAGCACAATCATTCTCATCAGAAACAATAGGGCTAGCCTTAAGAGAATCAATTTCAAGCTTGCTATCAAGAACCTGTGTTTCTAGCTCAGCCACTCTAGTCCTAGCATCCTCGAGCAAAGATCTAAGCTCCTTCCTAAGCTTCTTAGCCTCTCTAAGCATGTGATCGCGATTATCAAGCAAGTCAACTAACTCCTCATTCTCCTTGCGCAAAGAAGAGAGCTCATCACATACCTCATCATCGGAATCCAAGTCCGATGCATCCTTCTGGCTTCTCTTGCTGCTCGAACTGCGAGCCATGCCGCATAAGTCGTCCTTGAGGCTTAGGCCCGTCACACAGAGGCCGTTGAGATACTTGCCGAGGTTCTTCTTCTTCTTCTTCTTGTCATCCTCTTCGTCTTCATCACTTGAGCTTGAAGACGTGTCCTCAGAATCGGACTCGATGTCACTCGATCTCTTCATCTTCTCTCGAGACTGATTCTTCTTCCCATGTTCATGATCCTTCTTCTTGGACTTCTTCCTCTTGTCCATGAACTTGTGCTTGTCGTGGTTGTTCACCTTCGGACACTCGGCGAAATAGTGTCCAGTCTTGCCACACTTGAAGCATGTCCTCGTGTTCCTCCTTATGTTCACCCGGTTCTCGTGCAGCCTCTCGAACCGCCTCGTCAGGAGCGCCAGCTCGTCCTCTTCAAGAACGTCGAACTCCTCATCTGGCATAGACATCAAAGAGGACAAAGAGAACATCCTGATGGATGAGTTAGTGTTAGCCTTTCCATTTGAACCACCGATGAGGGTGAAACTATGAGAGTCAGTCGGGCCCTCGATCTTGGTTGTCATGCCCCTATCCACCTCAGCCGACTTGAGCTTCGAGAACAGCTCGTTCACCGTCAGAGTGTCATACTTCTCTGACTCCACAATGGCCTCAAACTTTCTGCCCCAAATCGTACGATCCAAAGAGTGTAAGAGCTTGACCGCTCTATCATGATCATCGCACGGGAGCACGTCCACATTGGCCCTCATGTTGTTCACAACCACCGTGAACCTGCGAAACAAGGCATCGATGGACTCACTGGGGAGATGAGTGAAGTTCTCGTACTCTCTCCGGTAGGTCGCATACATCCGTGCCTGAACCTGGGCATTCCCAACATGAGCCTCCTTCAGCACCGACCAAATCCTACATGCCAAGTGCTCGGTGTGCACCCGATCGAACTCAGGCTGACACAAAGCACGAAACAAGTAGTCGACCGCCTTATTGTTGGCGTCGAATCTGTCCCTCGATCCTGGAGCGAGGAAGTCCATTGGCTGGACATAGCCTGTGTCCACCGTGACATCCCAAAGGATCTGACCCTTTCCGCGGAGGAACGCACCCATCCGCTTGCTCCACATCTGGTAGTTCTTGCCATCGAAGTGTGGAGGACCCGAACCCCGTTCCTGGTACGCCATCCTTGGATCTTAGACTGGTTAGAGTCAATAAAGACTTGAACCGGCTGCGATACCACTTGAAGGACCAATCCGGCGAACCGAGAGGGGGGGGGAGTGAATGGGAGCCGATAAAAATTCTTCTCGAAGGAGATGGAAACTCCAACAAGATGAACACGACTTCCAACACATCTCTGACTCACTACCAAGGTTGGTCAAGCCCACGTAGCCACTGGAGTGCCACTGGACCTAGGAGCCAACACACAACCATCTCTGACCAGTGTGTTTTGGCTTGAAAGGTTGTTTGTTGGTTTCTAGGTCCAGTGGCACTCTAGTGGCTACGTGGGCTTGGCCAACTTAGGTAGTGAGTCGGAGACGTGTGTTGGAAGCTGTGTTCGTCTTGTTGGATTCTTCATCTCCTTCGAGAATAATTTTTATCGGCTCCCATTCACTCCCCCCCTCTCTGGTTCGCTGTATCGGTCCTTCAAGTGGTATCAGAGTCGGTTCAGGTCTTTGTTGACTCTAATCAGTCCAAGATCCAAGGATGGCGTACCAGGAACGGGGATCGGGTCCTCCACAGTTCGATGGCAAGAACTACCAGATGTGGAGTAAGCGGATGGCGGCATTCCTCCACGGAAAGGGTCAGATCCTTTGGGATGTCACGGTGGACATAGGCTATGTCCAGCCGATGGGTTTCCTTGCTCCAGGATCGAGGGACATGTTTGACGCCAACAATAAGGCGGTCGACTACTTGTTTCGTGCTTTGTGTCAGGCTGAGTTCGATCGGGTGCACACCGAGCACTTGGCTTGTAGAATCTGGTTGGTGTTCAAGGAGGCTCATGTTGGGAATGCCCGGAGTTCGAGCTAGGATGTATGCGACCTACCGCAGAGAGAGTACGAGAACTTCACTCATCTCCCCGTGAGTCAATCGATGCCTTGTTTCAGAGGTTCACGGTGGTTGTGAACAACATGAGCGCCAATGTGGACGTGCTCCCGTACGATGATCATGATAGAGCTGTCAAGCTCTTACACTCTTTGGATCGTACGATTTGGGGCGGAAAGTTCGAGGCCATTGTGGAGTCGGAGAAGTATGACACTATGACAGTGAACGAGCTGTTCTCGAAGCTCAAGTCGGCTGAGGTGGATAGGGGCATGACAGCCAAGCTCAAGGGCCCGATTGACTCTCATAGTCTTGCCCTCGTTAGTGGTTTGAAAGGAAAGGCTAACACTAACCCATCCACCAGGATATTCTCTTTGTCCTCTTTGATGTCTATGCCAGATGAGGAGTTCGACGTGCTTGGAGAGGACGAGCTGGCGTTGCTGACGAGGAGATTCGAGAGGCTGCACGAGAACCGAGTTAACATGAGGAGGAACACGAGGACATGCTTCCAGTACGGCAAGCCGGGACACTTCGTCGCTAACTGCCCGGAGAAGGTCGAGAACAAGGATGGCTACAAGCACAAGTCAAGAACAGATGGCAAGTATCGGTCGAGGTGTGACCACAAGAGCAAGCACAAGATCAAGCACAAGGACGAGCGACGATCGAGGAAGAAGGAGAGCCGAGGGAAGGCCGAGCGATGGTTGGAGCGAGCGACATCGACTCTAGTTCCACGTACTCCACCTCGAGCTCAAGTAGCAGTGAAGATGAAGGTGATCATCGCAAGAGCAGGAAGTCGTCCAAGAACCTGAGCGGGCTGAGCTGCTTCGCTAGAGACGGCTTCTGCACCATGGCGCTGAGCTCCGGCAGCAAGAAGAGCACACAAAGCGACTCTGACTCTGACTCCGGTGATGAGGTGCGTGATGAGCTTCCCTTCTTGCGTCTGGAGAATGAACGGCTTGGCTCGTTGCCTGATAATCGTGATGACATGCTTATAGAGGCCAAGAAAATGAGAAAAGAGCTTAGGGCTTCACTCGAGGATGCTAGGACTAGAGTGGCTGAGCTACAAACACAGGTTCTTGATAGCAAGCTTGAAATTGATTTCCTTAAGGCTAGCCCTGTTGTTTCTGATGAGGTTGATTGTGCTAATTGCTCTATTTTCCTTGCTGACCTTGCCTTGTTTAAGGAAAATCATGCCTCCAAGTGTGAGGAACTAGATGTGCTTAGGGTTGAAGTGGCTGAGCTTAAATCTAGATCTGCTTTGCTAGGTGCTTGCACTTCTTGCCCTGTCTTGCATGCTAAAATTGATGAGATGCATGCTTACACTGTTTCTCTTGAGGCTAAGCTGAAAGAACTAATTCCTACATCTTGCTCTACCTGTGAAATGCATTCTTTGAAGAATTTGGAACTTGCACATTATGTTGATCATTTGCAGGATGAGAATGATGAGCTAAGAAAGTTGATGGGTTGGTTGTCTGGTCATGAGTCTCAGTTGAGGATAATGATTGAGACATTGAAGAGGCAGGATGGTGAGGGACTTGGGGCAAACAAGGTTGGTGAGGGAAGTGGAGAGAATATCCCAGAGCCACCAAAACCCCAGCACAAAAATGATTTCCCTCCTAAACCTAACCATCTTAGGAACCGACTAGACACAACCCCAGCTCGACCCGTGTTTCCTCCACAAACAAATGATCTCCAAAAGCCTATCAAGTTTGTGAGCACTTCCGGGAAAGTGTTCTTTGGGAAAGAGAGTGAGGAGGCGAGTGAGGAGAAACCAGTGGAGAAGTCCAGTGGAAAGAAACCAAGTGAGCAGCCCCAATCCAAGCTTAAGCCTAAGCTTGTGAGGTTTCATTGTGGCTATTGTGGGAGAGATGGCCACAAGGATGAGTTTTGCTTCAAGAGGAAGCGAGAGGAGAGAATGGCGAAGGAGTGGGCTAACAAGGACAAGTACCACCCTTCTGATGGTGTACTTGAGCCTCGTGTGCAGATGCCCAGGGCCAAGGGGAGTGTGAGGACAGTTCCGGCTTGGGGAGAGCGAAAGGATGTCGGAGGTGCGCGGCCGGGCTACACCGGTCGGACCGGTGAGGGGCACGGTCGGCCGGTGCGGGCAGCCCGGGACGGGCGGCGGTTCGGGTTCGTGCTCGTACGGGTGCGAGGTTTGGTTCCGGAGGTCGTGGTTACGGTGGTTGGGCCGGAGAATTTGCGGGGAGGTCGTTTGCTAGGCGTTCTCCCCCTCGTGCTCAATACGGGGATGGGAGGATCCATAGCTTTGAGATGGAGAGGAGGGACAGTCCACGGGCTTTCTTTCGTGGTTTTGGTCCTCTTCCAGGTAGAGAGGGTCGGTTCCCTCATGGTGGTTACCGTGGTGGTGTTCGTGGAGGTAGCTTTGGTAGGAAAGATGGTTTGGTTTGTGGTAACCCCACTTTCGAGAAAATGGCTCGGCACTGGTTTTACTCTTTTGGTACTAACCCCTGTGCTGAGTCGTTTGTTCGCTCACGTGCTCGTTTTTTGAATTTCAGGTGGGAGACTGGAAGAACATTCGGTTGATTGACTCTGGTTGCTCGAGGCATATGACCGGAGACAGGGGGTGGTTCTCAAGTCTCGTTCCGGTGGTGACAAGGAGGTACATCACTTTTGGGGACAATGGGCGTGGGCGTGTGCTTTCAGAAGGTGAGATTAAGGTGAGTGACAAGATCACTCTCAGGCGTGTTGCTCTTGTTCAATCGCTTGGGTACAATTTGCTTTCTGTGTCACAGCTATTGGATGAGGGTTTTGAGGTGTTGTTTCGGCCTGGTGGTTCTCGGATTTTGGATTCTCGAGGGGACCTTGTCTGTATGGTCGTTCCCGAGGGTCAGGTTTTTCTAGTTGATTTTTCTCAGTCTTCTGGTGTGGAGCGTTGTTTCTTGGCTGGTTCTCCGAGTGAGTTGTGGAAGTGGCATAGGAAGTTGGGTCACTTGAGCTTTGACCTTTTGTCTCGCTTAAGTAAACTCAATTTGGTCCGAGGATTGCCACGGTTGAGGCTTGAGAAAGAGTTGGTTTGTGCGCCGTGTAGGCATTCCAAGATGGTAGCCTCTTCTCACCCGCCTTTCACCGATGTGATGACCGAGCGTCCATGCGAGCCGCTCCATATGGACCTTGTTGGCCCACCTCGTGTGCGATCCGCAGGGTGGGAAGTGGTATGTCCTTGTTGTGGTGGACGACTACTCTCGGTATGCGTGGGTGTCCTTTCTCAAGGATAAGGGGGAGACATTTGATTTTGTTGGAGATCTTGTGTTGAGGTTGGGGAACGAGAGGCACGGAGATGCCATACAAGCAATCCGTAGTGACAATTGCTCGGAATTCGAAACTCCCGTTTTGAAACCTTTTGCCATGACTTGGGTCTTGAACACTAGTTTTCGAGTCCGTATACGCCTACCCAGAATGGTGTTGTGGAAAGGAAAAATAGGACCTTGTGTGAGATGGCTCGGACGATGCTTGACGAGCATAGGACTCCGAGAAGGTTCTGGGCTGAGGCGGTGAATACCGCGTGCTATGTGTCAAACAGGATCTACCTCAGAGTGCATAAGAAGAAAACCTGCTACGAGTTGATGCACGGTCGCACACCAAAGGTGAGTCACTTACATGTCTTTGGATGCAAGTGTTTTATTCTTAAGAAAGGGAAGAAGTTGGATAAGTTTGAGGCCAGGTCTGTCGATGGTATTTTCTTTGGTTATGCATCTCATTCTAGAGCATATTGTTTGCTCAATCTTGAAACTAACCAAATCGTGGAGACTTGCGAGGTAACCTTCGACGAGACACAGTCACGTAGTCAGCTTGTCTTTGAGTGTGCAGGTGATGATGAGCTTGGCGAGGAGATCTTTCAGGAGGAGGAGCATGAACATGGAGACAATAAAGATGGAGGTGTGGTGCCCCCGGCTGAACGTGTACCTACTACTTCAACTACTGTGGTGGACGGACCCTCTCCTACACCTACGACGACAAATCAAGATCGAGGAGAAGCTACAGTTGAGGGGGAGGTAGCATCAATGCGAGAACCTCCCCGACGAGTACAAATGGATCACCCAGCTTCAAGGATCATCGGCGACATGAATGAACGCACTACACGGTCGAGGGTTCGAAACAATTCTCATTTCGCTCATGTTGCATTTGTTGACACACACTATCTGATCATAATTGGGTTAATTCAATGCATTAGGAGTTGGAGCACTTTGAGAGGAATCAGGTTTGGGAATTGGTTGATCCTCCCCCAGGGTGTAAGCCGATTGGTACAAAGTGGGTGTGGAAGAACAAAGATGGAGAGAAAGGTGAAGTGGTGAGAAACAAGTCAAGGCTTGTTGCTCAGGGGTTCAGTCAGAAGGAGAGGATCGACTACGAGGAGACCTTTGCTCCGGTAGCCCGTTTGGAGGCGATAAGGATCCTTCTAGCCTTTTCCATGGATAAAGGGTTCAAGTTGCACCAAACTTTCCTAAATGGTGTGCTGGAGGAAGAAGTGTATGTGAGGCAACCACCGGGGTTTGAGAGTGAGAAGTACCTCCACCGGGTGTACAAGTTGAGGAACACGCTGTATGGGTTGAAGCAGGCGCTTAGAGCTTGGTATGGTAGGTTGAGGGGGTTCTTGTTTGAGAGAGGTTTTGAGATGGGGAAGGTTGATCAAACCTTGTTTTTACTCAGGCAGGGCACAAATATCCTGATTGTGCAGGTGTACGTGGATGATATTGTCTTTGGTGGCTCGTCTAACTCTCTTGTTGCAAGGTTTGTAGAGGATATGAGCAGGGAATTTGAGATGAGCATGATGGGCGAGTTGCAGTTCTTCCTCAGGCTACAAATCAAGCAATCAAAGGAAGGAACATTTGTGCACCAAGCTATGTACACCAAGGACGTTGTGCGGAAGTTCAAGATGGAGGATTCCAAGTCTATGACGACGCCGATGAGTACGACTACAGCTCTTGATGCGGACGAGGAAGGTGAATACGTGGACTAGAAGGAGTACCGGAGCATGATCAGGTCACTCCTCTACTTGATGGCGACGAGGCCGGACATCCAATTCTCGGTATATCTGTGCGCTCGTTTTCAAGCGTCTCCGAGGACTTCGCATCGGCAAGCGGTGAAGCGAATTTTTAGGTACTTGCGTCACACTCCCGACTTCAGCCTTTGGTACTCCGCGTCCTCTTCTTTGGCGCTTCATGATTTTTTGGATGCGGATTTTGCCGGGTGTCGGTTGGATAGGAAGTCCACTTCTGGGACTTGCCAGTTTTTGGTATCTTCTTTGGTGTCTTGGTCTTCCCGCAAACAGTCGAGTGTTGCTCAATCCACTATCGAGGCAGAGTACGTTGCTGCTGCTAGTTGTTGCTCTCAGTTCCTTCGGATTACTTTGGTGAGGAGTATGCCCATGTCCCACTTCAATGTGATAGCACGAGTGCCATAAGCGTTGTAAAAAACCCAGTGCTCCATTCCAAAACCAAACACATAGAAGTGAGGTATAATTTCCTGAGAGACAATGTAGAGAAAGGAAAGATAGCTTTGATCCATGTACCCACACATGACCAACTAGCCGATATTTTCACCAAACCCCTAGATCTAGCAACTTTCACTCGTTTGCGGGGGGAGCTTGGTGTGTGTTTGATTTCTTGAGTTGGGTGTGTGGGAGCTCCTTTGTAGCATATGTATAGCTTTCTTTTGTGCATTTCTTGCATTTGGCATGGCATATGTAACATGATGTATAGGCACCCTTTTATCTTAGATTGCATGCATTTTATATCATATGCATTGGTTAGGAAAAGCTTCTCTCATATACATTAGTCACCAGGGAATGCTATTTATGTCTTTGTGAGCTTGTTTGGTATGCTATGGTTAGTTTGGCTTAGCTCTTGATAATCTTGATTTATATCCATGGTTGCTGGCTATGTTTTTGAAAAATGTCATGTACGCTCTCTCTTGTGTAAATGCCTTTATATGATCTTGACATGTTTTAGTGGCTTGGTTATGCTTAATTTGTGGTTGGATAGCTAGTTTATTGATCATATGGGGCCAAAGGCTCATTTGCCATCATGAATGTTTAGCCCTCTTGCTTTATCTTATGGAGGGGCAAATGATCTAAAAATATGAATCTAAAAATGAAATGTAAAATGCTTGAAAAATGTTGTACATAGAAGTAGGCACATGGCTCTGTGGCTTTGACATGACATGAGGTGCTTGTGGGTGTCTGTGATGGTCTTATGATTAGAATGGCTGTCCTAGCATTAAGTTTGTGTGGGTTTGCCATTTTGATATGTTTTGATCATGTTTTGGACTTTGCTCATGAGAGGCAAATTTTTCGCAAAATTACCCAAATCCATCTTAGCTTCGTCCAATGGTTGTGAAACTTGGTGATCATGTAGTTGAGATCGATACGAAGCCATAGAGTATCTAACGTGCTTATTTGGACATGTGTAGCATCCTTTGTTGAATTTTGTCTATTTGAGAAGCTCTAGGTTGAAGTTTTGCATTTTTGGCTTGATTCATGCATTGTCAACAAGGGGGAGAAGTTTGATCTTGAAATGGCTTGCTGGATGCATTTTGAAGGTTTTTAGGTGGTTTCGAGCCATTTCTGGGCTCTGGTGTGCACCGGTCTGACCGATGGTGGTGACCGGTCTGACCGGTGGTGGTGACCGGTCTGACTGGTCAGAGCTGAGCTGATGCAGCTGCTCTATTTTCCTCAACTGGTTTGCATGCATTCGTCTAGGGGGAGTTGCATTGGTTCAGGGGAGCTTGCATGTGTGCAGGGGGAGCTCTTTGTGGTTGTTCGAGCTTTGGTTTGGTGGTTTGCGCTCTTTGCTTGAGCTTTGTTTTGTCTCGGATGTGTCGAGCTGTTGCCCTTGCCTCAGGGGTCCGAGACATGTCTTCTTCAAGTAATCTTGCTCTTTGCCTTTGTTTGGTTTTCAATCGCTTGTTTGAGTTTCTTTTTGTTCGTCTCTTTTCCTTTCCTTTTCTCTCTTGTTACTTAATGTGGGTGTTGTCAATGCACTCATCAAGGGGGAGATTGAGGACCATGTGTGGTTCGAGGACCAGTGGATGGTCGCTTCCTTGTGTGATAGTGATTGACAACGTTGCGTGGACTGATTCTTGGCTAAGTATTGCAGGTGCAAGTTGCGGCTTGACTGGTGTTGGTGCAGGTGAAGGACAAGTGTGAAAGGTCATCCCTGGTGAGGCCTCCAGGTGTGGAGAAGACAAGTAGGCTTCGTTCGAGGGACCCAGTGGCCAGCGAGATCAAGTGCGGGCCACATGGTGGTATGAACAGCAAGATGAAGTCATGGACGGTTTCTTGGTTGAGCCTCAAAACCAAGGTCGAGCCGAGACTATGTGGGAGCTAAGTCATGAGTGGTGATTGGCGGAGGCTATACCGAGTTCACGGGGTTTCCGGTGGTTCACCAGGAAACCACTAGGTTCTTTGGTTGATCCACAAAGCCAAGACCGGAGAACCGAAGACGGTGCTGCAGCAGCTCCAGACCGGTCTGACCGGTCTGACCGGTGGGTACTGGTCTGACCGTTGAGGAGCACCGGTCTGACCGGTGTGCGACGACGCAGTCCGGAATCTTCAAAGCGGAGGACACGTGTTGGGATCGCATTGCTTGTGTGGAGGCTAAGCAGGGTGCAGTCGTTGGGCATCCGTCTGATGGAGAAAATCTGAAGACTTCCAAAACCGCCCTTGAGGGGCTTGTATCCCTAGTTATTAAGTAAGGGTATTTTAGACTTTCGGTTGCCTCCATATAACCCATGAGGTGAGAGGATGGCAATAATCTCTTGGAACCCTAGTTCATTTGCTTTCCTATTTTCCCGTCCTATTTTCTTAGGATTTCCATAGGACTAGCTTGAGAGCTTCATGGTGAGATCTTGTGAGAGAGTTGGATGATCGGGCGGCAAGCTAGACCTTGTATGAACCTCCTTGGTATGTATAGATGATTCGGCGTGGTTCCTCAAGGCTTTGTTGTGTTGTTCCTAGTTGTTCTTGGTGGTGATTTTCGGAGCCCTCTCCTGGTGGTTTTCTTGGGGTGTTTTCGGGACCTTGCTCTTGGGGATTTGATGGGGGAAATTTGTGGGAACCCTTCGTGGTTCTTTGGCCTGTGATTCCCCTCCCAAATCCGTGAGTTAAGGGGCTCGATTTTGGGGTTTTTGGTGTTCTAGGGTTAGAGGAGTTCTTGGCGGCATTTCTTCGATTCCTCTTGATTTGTCAAGTTTTGGTGGACAAAATCATAGCTATGGACTCCTCATGAGGTTTTCCTATTAACCCCAATGTCTTGTTCAAGTCCGTGGAGCGATTCGGGAGATCGAAGTTTGGATTTGGAGGAGTTAACCCGCGGGTGCTATTCATCCCGAGCTGCCCAGGCTACACCGGTCTGACCGGTGCTCTTGACCAGTCTGACCAGTGCGAGTCACTTGTGGGATTTGCCTTGGGTGAACTGCTTGACTTGTGTGTCTTTGGGTCTTGGTGCTGCTGGTCCGTTCTTGGTCTGTTTGGAGTTGTTTTGTTAGGTTTGTGTAGGGTTTTCCTTCCTTGCAGGTTGTGTTTTTGGGGGTGTTTTTGTTCTAGGGCCTAGAGAAGTCACTGAGGCTCTCTAAAACACTTGTTGTGTGGTTGCTGCAGCCACCGGCCTGACCGGCTCTGTCCACCAGTCTGACCGGTGTCACCGGTCTGACCGGCGCAGGCCATCGATCTGACCGGTGAGCACAAACAGCAAGCCGTGCAAGTTTCCGCTGTGCGTGTTGGTGTGTTTTGGCTTCGAAGGTTGTTTGTTGGTTCCTAGGTCCAGTGGCACTCTAGTGGCTACGTGGGCTTGGCCAACTTAGGTAGTGAGTCGGAGACGTGTGTTGGATGTCCTGCTCGTCTTGTTGGAGTCTTCATCTCCTTCGAGAAGAATTTTTATCGGCTCCCATTCACTCCCCCCTCTCTGGTTCGTCGTATCGGTCCTTCACCCTCCCACAGAGCGGCCCGAACACTGGATAATGTACTTCGACGGCGCCCTCAACCTCGAAGGAGTGGGTGCAGGCATGCTGTTTATCTCCCCTCAGGGGGGACAACTCAAGTACGTCCTGCAAATCCACTACAAGGCCTCCAACAACGATGCAGAGTATGAAGCCCTGATCCACAGGCTCTGAATAGCAGTGTCCCTTGGCATCAAGCGACTACTACTTGGCGATTTCAAGGTCGTCATCGAGCAAGTCAATAAGGAGTGGGACTGCGTCAAGGACACGATGGATGCTTACTGCAACAAGATTCGTAAACTCGAAGGCCACTTCGAGGGGATCGAGTTCCAGCACGTCCCACGGAATAATAACGTCGCCGCCGATGTACTCTCCAATCTAGGTTCTCGACGAGCTCTAGTCCCAGCAGGCATGTTCGTCCAATACCTACGCAAGCCTTCAATCAAGCTTCTGGATCCCAATAATCCAGAACCACCTCCAAACGACCAAAACTCAGCACCTCCCCGTGACGTGCTAATGTCAGAAAAAGAGGATGATTGGCGCATAGACTTCATACTCGACCAGCTTGTCCCCCATGACAAAGTAGAGCGAGAACGCATCACGCGGCGAAGTGCTAACTACGTTGTGATCGGTTCCGACATATACAGGAAAGCTGCCTCTACTGGCATCTTGATGAAGTGTATCTTACGATTAGAGGGTCTCCAGCTCTTAGCTGAGATTCACAGCGAAAAGTGTGGCTGCCACGCAGCATCCACCAACTTGGTCGGCAAAGCATACCGATCTAGATTCTATTGGCCCACGGCCGTAACTGACACTAAAGACCTCATAAAGAGGTGCAAATGATGCCAATTCTTTGCCAAACAGCAGCACCTGCCAGCTCAGTCCTTGTGCACTATTCCTCTGTCATGGCCCTTCGCTATGTGGGGTCTCGACGCTGTAGGACTGTTTCGTACCGCCTCGGTGGCTACAAACATATCTTGGTTGCCGTTGACAAATTGACCAAGTGGATTGAAATCCGACCTGTTGCAAAAGTAACATCGGAAGAAGCAGTCAAGTTCATCGGAGACATCAAGCATCGCTTCGGTGTGCCTAACAGGATCATCACTGACTTAGGTGCAGCCTTCACTAGCTCGGTCTTCTGGGACTTTTGCCAAGATAATCTTATCGACATCTACAACTCCTCGGTCGCCCACCCACGGTGCAACGGCCAGGTTGAAAGAGCCAACGGCATGGTGCTCCAAGATCTTAAGGACCGCATCTACGACGACGGCTCCAACTATGCCACCCTGTGGTTAGCCGAGCTACCACACGTAATTTGGGGTCTCAGGACTCAAGTCAGCTCTGCCATGGGCTTTTCGCCCTACTTTCTGGTCTACGGATCAGAAGCTGTACTTCCTACCGACGTCGCTTTCGGAGCTCCACAGATCCAGTCTACGAGGAAGGAGAGGCCGAGCAAACACGCCGCATTGACCTCGACAGCCTCGAAGACACCGTCATGAGACAAGCTCGTCACAACCAACAGCTACGTCGTTACCATGATCACAACGTTAAGGAAACTTCCTTCAACGTTGGCAACTTCGTCCTTAGACGCATCCAGAAGACTGTCGACATGCACAATCTCTCTGCCCCTTGGGAGGGACCCTTCATCATCACCGAGTTATCAGCCTGTCTGTGACGCCCCAGGTTTTTAATTACCGTCATTAACGCTAATGACCGGATCAGCCGAGTCAAACCAGTCAAACACCGGTCAAACCTAGGTCAACTTGGGTCATCACCTCGAAAACCTCGCCAAGGAACCCCAATGAACCCCTTGACCAAGCCTACGCACACCCGTAATGGACCCTTGGCCAAAGACACGGTCAAAACCGGCTTAACAGTTGACGTCAGCGAATGTCGTCCGGAACTTTTTCCGCGTTCTCCAAAATTCACCTAAACACTTCAAAATCTACCTTTATGAAAGTTGTCCATCTTGTTGAGGGACACAACTTTCATGTAGATTGGCATTTCAAATTTTGAGTAGAAATTGGTGAAAAACTTGATCGACTGACAGTACCTCCTATTTTCCAGGAGAGGCCGGCATTCAATGTTGGCACGACGTTCCTGCAAAATCCGTCGAGAAAAACGCTAGACGGCCTTTACAAAAGTTGTAGAGGGTAGTTAGATCTACAACTTTCCTATTCATTGTTTTGTGCACTTGTATTCAATTTTTAGGAGAAAAACGCACTCGAAGTGGCTCAGTTTGAACAATGCAGCGCCGGAACCCGGCTGCGCTGCGACGTCGCGCCGGCCGACACGCCGGGCGCGCGCGCGCGCGCGCGCCACGGGCCGCCACCGCCTCGACGTCCAATCCCGCCGGCGCGTGTTCCCGAGGTAGCCCGCGCTTCCCCAATGCCGCTACGCGACTCCCAAGGCCTTGTACGCCGGGAACGCCTCGCGCACCGAGCCACCGTGCGTGCACGCTAGGGACCAGCGGTCCATCGCCTGTCCTCTTTCCAGGCGCGCCGGCCGAGGTTCGCGCGCGCATTCCGAGGGAGCCGGCCCACACCCCCGAAGCCATCTCCCGCTGCCGCGCCCGCCTTAAAAGGCCGCGCCCGACCGGCCGCGCACGGCCCCGCACGCCGGCGTCTCGCCCGTGCGGGGCACTCCCGAGCACCACCTCCTCTAGCGCCCGTGGTCGCGGTTCAAGCCTCCTAGCAGTCCTCCATGGTCCCCCCCAACTTCCCCGCACCGGCGCGCCCCCTCCGAGGTCGGAGCACCGTCGGGCGAAGGCCGCCGCGGCCGCCCCGCCCGAGCGCCCACCGGCGCGCCGCGCACCGGTGCTCCACCACCCTTCGAGGCCACAAATCGAACCCTAGTGAGCCCCTCAACCTCCTCACGCCCTTCCCTGGCCAAGCCCGGCGGCGGCTCGCCGGAATTTGGCCTCCCCGCGCCGGCCAGCCGCGCCCAGGACCACATTGCAAAGCCAACATTCTTTCCAGGGTCCCTGCTGCAAAAGGTGAACTCCAATAGTAAAAGGGATTTCCTAATTCTTGTAAATTGCATAGAAAATCATAAAAAATCAGAAAAATGCATAACCAATTTTGTTGGATTCGCGATGAATTATACTACAACTTTTGTTATTCGGGCCTGAGCTAATTCCTGATAGTTTTTGCATGAAAAATACAAATGTGAAAACCCTAGATCTGCAATATCTCAAAATATATAAATCCTCTGTAGCGAATTTTTGGATATGTTGTGTGTTAGGTCATGGCTAGATCCTGAGCCAAAAATTTCACAAAGTTATGATGTAAATCTTTTTCTAAAAATGTTTTTCCATTTCTGCCAGATCTGCATAAATGATTTTTCTAGCTAAAAATAATTAGGTTTTTGCAACCAACTTGTGCACACTGTCTTCTTATTCCAGAACACACCTCTGGTGAATTAAGCACAATTTTATAATTAGCAGAAATATTTATTCTTGAATTATGCTTGTTTTTCTTTGCAAATACATAACTCAAGTTCCATAATAGTTCTAGGTGTATGTGCTGCACCACTAGGCTAGTTTTAAACCATATAACATGTGTGAGAAAGTTTGGATCATTTTGATGAGTATTTATTTTTGTGTGCATTTACCTTGTCCTTCTAGTTAGCTTTTGTTATTTTCAAAAAGAATTAATTTCTAGTTGTCCAAAGCATGCATATGTGTTCAGTGGCTTGTTACAGGTGTTTAGTGTGTAACACACCCTTCCAAAGAATTTTATTAATTAATTCCACGAATAAAATCTATGTAAGTCATTAAGGGCTTAATAGTCATTAAATGGGAAAAATCACCAAACCCATCCTTGGTAACTTGTGTGTGGTTGTAAATTGATTTAAAAGGCTAAATGCACCCACCCACTACTGTTTGTGAAGTTGAATTAAATTATTTACATATATATGTACACAGTCACTATCAAAAAGAATATTTAATAAAGAATTGCATATTGTTCCTTTTTGGAAGAGTATGCTAAATGTATTCTCATCTAGGTGAATGTGTACAACTAATGCACCCTATGGTTGTCTTTTATTGTTTGTGATTAATTAAATTAAAATCGTCAAATAAATCTTGCATTTGCATCCTCGTGTAGATCTCCCGAACGGTAGCTGTACGCGTGTGCCGCATGGAGGAGACGGAGGAGCTGACGGAGACGTGCACCACGTCGTTGTAGAGCAAGACCTGGACCAAAGTCCAGAAGGGCCCAAGGCCAACCTTGCCATTGAAGGCAAGCCCCGGATAATTAACCCCGTCTTTTAAAATTATGCAATTATGTTTGCTACGATTGTGCATTTACGTTCCAGGAGTTGATTTGAAACCCTAGATGCATGATCCCTAGGTACCTATGCTCTATCACTAGTATGCTAGGTCGATAGCTGCTATGCTATAGGACCGCTAGAAGTCGAGTGATGTTCGTCACTCGCGAGAATAGGTTCCTATGTTGGAATCATAAGATCTTTATAAATGGATTCCTCATGTGGTAAGAGCATGGGATTTGGGTTCTGGTCCAGTGGCTTTCGTGGGCTAAGCTTTTGAACGTACTAAACATATGCCGAGAATGGGACCGGTAAGCCTAGTACCCGATTGACGCGGTAAGGGAACCTTTCCCTACTAAACCTGGGGCACTTGTGTCCCCCTGCTTGCAACAGTGTGGTACCTGCGTGAGTCTGGATGTTCGTGTGGGAGCGATCCAGTAATCCTTGTACCAAGGAATGTAGGTTCCGCTCCCGAGCTGAAGATCGACGGGAACGGCCTAGGAAAGTTGTCCTTTCGGGGGCAGCCTACCGTGTGTTTGGGTTTATCGTGCAAGGTTTAAATCAATCGATTGTCGGCCTCTCACCGTTATCCGAGACTACTTAATCAACTGGCCATGATATCCCATAATGATGAAACTCGAGGAATATTGTTGGATGCATTAATTGCTTGTCCAATTCTTGATTGAATTAGATGGCACACTTAGAAAGGATAAACAACTAGAACTTGTGCTAAAATATTGAAAGTAAGGATCTACCCTTAGTAGCTGTTCAGCAAAAGGAAACTCCACCCGCCAAAAGCCTCTCATGTCTAGAGTTTGGTGATGTAGTTATCACCCGACAGTTAAGTCTTGCTGAGTATTAGTATAATCAACCTTGCTTTAAAACTGTGGTTGCAGGTGTTGTTGATCGGAAGGGTGACAACAAGTGATGACATCACAGATGGCCTCCTGTGATGTTTACTATTGCGCTAGTTTATTTTATTTCCGCTGTTTTCAAACTCTGAACCTTTACTCCATGTCATGAATAATGGTTTGTAATAAATTATGTTAACTCATGTTGTACTCTGGACTCGCCTTCGCGTGGGTTTTAATGCATATGTCGATCCTCTGTTTGAATTCCAAGTGATTTACCGGGCGTTAACCCGGCAACTAACGACAGGATGATACTTTACTATTGCTTAATGGCCAAAGTGGATCGGTCTTAGGCGATAGTACGGTATTTTCCTGGGCGGGTTGTCACACTGTCAACATATCGACTCCAGTGGGGCGACGGGCAAGGAGTACCCAACCCCTGAAACGTGGAGCATCTACGACGATTCTATCCGTAGAATAGTTTTAAATTTAAGCTATGTATTACCTTTTCTTGTACCTTTTTTCAGATTAAATAAATAAATATTTCAAATAGTCATCTGCTATGAGTCGAGCACTACCTCCTCCCCTCATAGAATAAACCCTCCCTCTCGACATGCCCGGGGGCTTGGGTAAAGCCAACACATGGGTTTTCAAAAACCCTGGGGTTCCGTGTCTCTATTATTCCTTCCCCTCAACACACTCGATGGCTTGGCTCAACGCCAACCTAAGGGTCATACGACCTAAGGGCACCATCCATAACAATTATGAAGCCCCTTACCGCTACGAGCATGATTGGTCGGTAAGGTCACCAGACCTGAGCTCTATGCTCCTCCCTCACGTGCCGACCTCGAGTAAACCTCCACACTGAGCTTTGGAGGTGGGTAAGCCACCCTCTCCGTGAGTAGTGGTTAGCGAGTCAAGAACACAAGACATCGACATCTACAAGATCAACCAAGCTCGTGCAGGCAAAAGGCAAGTACTTTGTTAAAGTTTTTTGAAACATATCTCTGAAGCGTTATTTACAAGATATGAGAGGTGGAGGAGGTACAGCTCCTAACCCAAGACTATTGGTCGCCACCGTTGCCGCCATCGCCTTCAAAGTCAATGTTCTCCATCACCTCCATGGCGGCCTCTTCAACTTCAAGCTCCAGGGCCTGGAGGTCCTTTGTGGTGTCAGCACCTCCTTGATCTTGGCCATGTCGACGTTAGGATAGTGAGACTTAACTCTCACCAATGCATCGGTCGCTGCCGCCAAGCTCGACACCCTCAGCAAGGTTAAAAGCCTGTTAGGAGTGTTTACCAGGCGATCCACAATCGACTTCTACTCCTCCCCCTCTGCGGGAACAGCTATGCAAGCCATTGCATAGTTCGCAGCACCCTTGAGGTCGTTCAGCTCCACCTCACACCCTGCAATGGTGATTTGGTCACTCTGCAATGTCTTCAAAAAATGCCTCGAATTCGGCTTCAAGGCCCCGACGAGCTCCTGTCTCATAAGCCAGCTTTTGGGATATGGCGTACTCACTGTCAGTAGCTTCTTTCATCGCCCGTTTGAGCTCCAGGCCTCTAGCCTCGATCTCGCGGACCTTTATCTCCAAATCTCGAACCTTGCTCCTAGAGGTCGCTAGAGCATTGTTCAGCTCCTCCTCGCGGTTACTTAAATCTGCAGGATACAACAGTTAGCACACAACTAACGACCTTTTTCTCAAAAGGGATCGTCAACATGAAGAGTCCACCTACCAGTAGCCATGGTATTGAACTGCGCGGTAGCCTCCACGGCCTTGTGCTTCTCGTCAGCGAGCTCATCCTCGAGCTTCTTCTTCTCGGTGGCTGCCACCTCGTGGACCTCCTTGAGCTCTCGCTCAACGTCAACAATCCGCTGCTCTTTCTACGTCTCATTCTTCAGCAGGTCGGCCCGGCCTTTGGCCCTCTTTGCTAGTGACTGCCACAGCACAGAAAGATCGTCAACACCATTTCAAACACATATAATCAAGTGACAACAACATGTCATGGTCAACTCACCGTCAGCGCATTATTGATGGTTAGGATGCTGGTCCGCAAGGCCTGCATGTCCTCGTTATCTTCAAACCAGTCCTCCTGCCAAGTGGTGTGATTCCAGTCAATTGATCGTCGTGGCAACCTTGGGCTCGAGGACGAAGACGGAGGTACCTGCGCGCCAGATGCCTCTGGACCTCCCGGCGTCAGGTCAATTTGAGGCTGGTCCCTGAACAGGTTCTCTGCCCCACCAGGGACTGCTCTGATGGGGTCGGCATCGATGGTCGTTGGGGAGGTCGTCGCCCCAACGTCCCCAGCGGAAGTGCCTCCAGCATCAGCAATGCGTGGGGGAGTCTCCACTGTCACGGCGGAGTAGTAGTACGCGCGTCATCTGCAAGTGCCTCCCCCACAACCCGTGGCTCAGGTGACCTCATGCGGGAGGGGGGAGATGGGGCACCTAGACACCCTTGTGGCCTCGCCACCGGCCTGCATGGCGAAACACCTCATAAACAGTCAAGAATCTGCAAAGTTATCAAGTAAAAGACACAATTACACATCTCGACTTTACCTCACCATGGCCGGGAGCCGAGTCTTCGGCCAAAATACCCAAGGCTTAATCGTCGCAGGCATCCTTGCCTGTGCCGCTATAGCAGTGCGCTGCGCCTCCAATCTACGTCGAAGGGCTTCCTCCGACGTCTTCTGTACTAGCTCCCGCTGCCTCTTTGCAGCAGGACTCTCTGACCTCCTTGTTGGTCGCTCCTCAGGGACCGACAACTTCTCGATCGCCTCATCCTTCTCCAACTCTTCCTCCTCCTCTTTCGACTCTACCTCCCGCGAGCGGGGCGTCGGAATTGATGGAGTCACGATTGTCGGAGGGGATGCGGCCTTCCTCTTCCTCTTCTTCTTTTTCTGCTTTGCGGCCTTCACCGCAGAGATAGCTGCAACCGACTTCTTTCCAACCGTCGACCTAGTTCTGCGCTGGGACTTCACGGCGCCACCAGCATCCGGGTCTGTCCCATCCTCTGCATCAGTATCTTCGACGGCCTCCACCGACGATTCAAACTCGTAAGCCTCCACTAGACGACCTACTGGTGGCTTGTACTTGTCCGACCTAAGCTTCCTACGGTGCTGCTCACCCTCAGGAAGAGGTGTGCCGGGCACCACATCTGAATCGTGCTCCTGCAAACATACGATCAAGACGTCATACGACCTAAACAACTAACAAGCGAAGCGAAAAGACCTTAAGGTAGATCTCAGGATCTTACCGGATCAGCCGGCCTCTTCAACAAGTGTTCCTTAAGGAACTTATTCACCTTCACCTTCCCAGAATATATCTGGGAAACTCTAGCTGCCATCTCCTCCTTGGAGACCTTGCGGTTGACCTCGCGCGTGGGGTCTGATTGCCCACAGTACTCATACGCCGGGTGGACCCGATCCTTGATCAGCTCGATCATCCGTCGGCAGAACGACCTAGCCAACGCCGCTCCTATCACTCCCTGCTTCTTCAGCTTGCTGACAAGCTCCAGGATTGGCTTGAGCTCCGCAAGGTCGCAGGACGACAACCCCAAGTCCCACTCATTCATCTCGCTGGCTTATGGCCAGTGCGACGTGGAAGACCAGGAAGCTAATCCGCTATGTAGAACCACTTCGACCTCCACCCAGAAGTGTTGTCGGGGAGGTCGGTATCTATACACTTTGTAGAACCACTCCGACCTCCACCCGGTAGTGTTGTCAGGGAGGTCGGTATCTATCCACTCCGCTTTGAGGCCTGGCCTCAAGTTGAACATTACAACCCCCACTGGCCCAGACCTCTTGCCAGTACTTTTGACACAGAAAAAATACCTCCATAACAAGAAGTGAGGTGATATCCCCAGATACGCCTCACAGAAATGAATGAAAGTGGAAACTATAGTTATGGATTTGGGGACGAGGTGTACCAGCTCTAGCTGGTAGTAGTACAGCAGCCCATGGGAGAAGTCTCCCGCTGGGAGGTTGAAGCTGCGCTCGAAAAAGGAGGCGAAGACGACCTGCTCCTTCATGTCCTCGCTCGGGAACTGCTCCCCGGCGGCAGCCCTCCACTCCACCTCCACCTTTGGCCGGAGCAGCCCACGGTCCACCAGTGCCTGGATCATCGTCGACGGGACCCACGCCGCCTGTGGGTCCGGAATGGAATCTCCCTCCGCCGCCATTTCACCGCTAGGGTTGGTGTTGGATCTAATGTGGCACAAGGTTTTTACGCGCATGCGCAGGAGGAGCACGTCACAGAGCGGCGGCGCTAGCACGAGCGTAGCCGGAGCTGGCGGCTAGACGGGTGGGCGCGGGAGCAAGGCGGTCGCAAGATCGCTACGGCGCGCGTGGGAGAGAGAAAGCGATGGAAGGGGGAGCGACAGCGACGGGAGGAAGACGAAGGGAAATGGGGTCAAACCCGCTTCGGGCCGTCCTATTTATAGGGGGGTCCACCAAATTTATCCGTTGTGGTTCCTTCCATCGTACAATACGCCTCAACGGCTCTTTCCCTAGAAGTTCGTGAGAAGATTAAGGCAGATTTTTCTCTAACAGGCTACAACTACGACCTAAATCTGAGTTTAGGTCGTTAGCCAAAAAGACAACATCAGGTCATCTTGATGGCAAAGCATTTTTCAAGCCCCCATATCACATTAATTCGGGTCTTTGGCAAATCATTTTGCCAAATCGACAAAATACATGACAGAAGAGAGCGAACATTACATGGACCACTTGAAGGTATACAAGCCGCCTACGACCTTACTGGATCTAGAATCCGAAGGTACACACGTCACCTGCGACCTCATTGGATCCAAAACCTGACACACAAGATAAACATACTACAAGGCCTTGGCCACCCAGAGCAGTCACCACGACCTACTTTGCCGGAGCAGAGTACATCGCGAGACTTCTCCTGGCACCAGGACCTTGATGGCGGCCTTGCGGGAGACAACTGCAGGACGACATGTAATCTAAGGCACGCACGGCTCCAACTATTGGAATGGAGACATGAGCTTGCTCTTCGGTATTGAAAACCAAGCCCTAGTGAGCTCCCGGTGCTCACGAGAGACGTCCTGCTATAGCTCCAGCTCGAACAACATCACTTCCAAACTCTACCTGGTACCCCACAGAGGCAGGGTATGTAGACTAAAGGCATTGCTTCCTTTTTGCGAGAATTCTCCTAGCTCCAAGCATCTACAAGAACAAAGTTCTACAATCTGTTGGACGAATACATGCCCATGGCATGGTTGGAATCCTATACTACGGCTTCATAGCTCAACTGTGTTTAGGTGCTTGCCTCCCTCAGTCACAAAGGTGCTATTTATAGCCAAAGCCGCGCCTCGGGCAGCTGGCAAAATGATGACACTGTCACCACGTCATATCAGAACCTGTAGCCTGTGCATGATTAAAGTCAATGACATTACTCTTTCTGACTCACGACGTCTTCGTCGTTTGTGCATCAATGGTGCCTGAGCCCCACCATAGAGGTCACATGGCTACAGTAACCCCCTCGATCAGTGGGTAGTTTGTCGTTTTCTGGGTGTCAAGAGAATCTCTAACCACTGTTGACCTGTGACTCTGCAGTCTACGCTACACGACAAGACATGAACCTGTGTCAGATGGCTCCGCGCCTAACTTAGCCCCCTTTTCAATGATGACTTCACGACCTTCCTCTACGACCTGATGACCTTTATTTGCACCCGCTAGGTTCTGCGTCCTGATGCACCTTCTATGGCTCTGCATGTAAACGGACCTATTCCAAATGCGTGAGCAAAGGGGCTCGATTTTGGAGTTTTCGGGGTTCTAGGGTTAGAGGTGTTCTTGGCGGGATTTCTTCGATTCCTCTTGATTTGGCAAGTTTTGGTGGACAAAATCTTGGCTATAGACACCCCATGAGGTGTTCGTACTATCCCCAAAGTCTTACGCAAATCAGTGGAGCGATTTGGGAGATCGGGAGTTGGATTTGGGGGAGTTGACCCACGGGTGCTGTTCATCCCGAGAGCCCAGGCCACACCGGTCTGACCGGTGCCTCTCACCGGTCTAACCGGTGCAGACCCCAGTTGGGTTTTTGCTCGGGTGAACGTTTGGGTGAGTTCGTTGTTGTCCCGTGTTGCTGCTGTTTCGAGTTTGGGTCGTTTTGGAGCTCGGTAGGCCTGTCTGGTGTTTTGGGGCTTTTGGCTTGGACCGATCTGACCGGTGTGCTACACCGGCCTGACCGGTGTAAAGGCTGTTCTGTGGAAGTCGCCAGTTTTCACCAGCAGGGACCGGTTTGACCGGTGGTGCTCACCGTCCTGACCGGTGTAGGTCAGTGAAGCTCGAGTCTTGTGTTCCGCTGTGTTCTCTGGTCTGTGAGGTTGAGAGTTGGTTCCTAGGTCCAGTAGCACTCCTGTGGCTACGTGGGTTTGGCCAACTTGGGTAGTGAGTCGGAGACGTGTGTTGGAAGCCATGTTCATCTTGTTGGAGCCTCTATCTCCATCGAGAAAGAATTTTTATGGGCTCCCATTCACTCCCCCCTATATGGTTCGCCGTATCGGTCCTTCAATTAGAACCTAAACCTTTGCCCCCATGATCAATCCGTGAAAAGTTTGCTCTCAACTAATGAAGGCAAACAATACCGGTGAGACCAACATAAAAGTTGTCGGAAAATATTTTCGACTTACATTTGTTTTTAATGCTTTAAAAACTTCTCTAAATTTATGCTTGAGCTCATTTATAGCTCTGAGTTTATTTTAAATTTTTAAAATTAGAGGAGTGCTTAGCCTTAAGACATGCTTAGAGGGAGGTAATCTAGTTAAACAAATCATGCATGCACCATGATGCATCACAGGATGCTCTTCCAACAACTTTTGTCAAAGCCACATGCAAAGGACAAGCATGGGAGGGCAGAAAGGCCTTGCTTTGCAGAAAAATCATGGAGGCATGTGAAGCAAAGGAGCATTGACATGACTCAAAGCAAAGACATCAAGTGGAAGGACCAATAATACAAGCAAAGGAGTGGATGAGAGTTTGGGCGGTGCAACTCGTGGAGCACGCGGGCACAATGGTCACAAAGTGAAGATGAGTGTGCTGGAAGAAACCGGAGCCAGGGAGGGCATGAGGCCACCCAGGCTGTTCGGCCCAGGTCGGCCGGCCTCCCCCTATTTAAGCACCCCCAGTGCTCCTCTTCGGTAGGTAAGCAGCTCATCCAGTTCTCTGTTTGTGTGCTCGAATTTGTAGTTTAGAACCATTTTAGACTTAGCCATTTTTCCCAAGTTTGTTTTGCCCAACAAATCACATCCTAAATCCACTCAAAGTCCATACTCCGAAATAATTTTTATGTGCCTTGTTACCGGTTGAAACCCAGGGATTATATTAGAGAGGAGAGTGCAGCAAATATGTGGAAGAAAAACCGCAAGCCTTTTTACTAAGAAGAAGGGGTCATTGTCGTCCATCTTCGACGACATCTTCGAGGAGGCACTCGGTTTCCGAGTCTCCTCGGAGCATGGAGGAGGACACGACACCACCAAGGAGGAACGACACTCTTCTCAGTGGCATGAGGGCCACAAGAAGCTCGTCCATGAGGTTCACCGAACCTCAAGGGCGTACAGAGGAGCCGCCCGTCCCACCTTGTCCATCAACACGATCATCTGCTCCACCTCCGTACACTCCGCGGTACTCCGCATATGGATCCATCATCATGTAGGAGGAGGAGGAGAAGAAACTGGCTCGCCTTGAGAAGAGGCTTGTAGCGAATGTCGACTTCGACGATCAAGCTCTCAACTCATTGGGTTTTAGCACGGACATTTATTATATGTTGGGGCACCTAGTATGGGTGTAATTTTCTAATGGGGTGTCGGCAAACACCCACAAGGAATTTGCCTTGGAAATTCTAATGACCATGGTGCCAATCCTTGATGAGGGGGTGCCGAGTCTCTCATTCCGGTTGGAGGGAATTCAGCAAGTGGTTCCCTATGAACATATTAGGGAGTTACGTGGTTTTCAAAAGGAAGCTCCTGAAAAGTAGACGTGCTGGAAGGCATGTTGGGTGGGTTTTGGAATATGATCTTGGGAGAAGCCCACCAACAAAGAAATTCTATCAGGAACCCCATCATCCAAGTGTTTCACTCATGGATGAGCAAAAGGATTTTGGGGAGAATGAGGGAAATAAAGGTGACTGACACGGAGTTGAATTGGCTTTACTCGGCTTTAATTGCCAGGCAACCAATAGAACCCTCCTACCTCATGATCAACCGATGGTGTTGTGAAGCAACATCGGGTTCGGGAGATATTGGTTCGGGGTGTTACCTCTCCATGTTGGCCATCTCTTTAATACCGGGTATTCCAAGAAACCCTGAGTATCTTGTACCCGAGACCTCTCTCTGATTTGAATATATGAAGCAAGGCAAATATATAAGTGGAGATGAGAGAGGAGGCTTTAAAGTGGCCAAAGTGAACTTACCCCTTACGGATGCAAGACTAAGACTCTTTATTGAAGGGAAGGAAGATTGGTTAGAGGAAGGACTCCTTGTGCCGGCAAGGAAAAATAAAAGAGGAAGAATTGTAGAATAAGTATCCTCCTCGTCACAAGAGAGAGGTGCACAACAAAACTATGTGCCACCATATGGAGGAATTCCGATGCCGCTAAGTTACTATGGTGGTCCAACGTAACCTTTGTGAAGCCTTATGCACAATTTACTCAACCACAACAAAGTGTGGCCATTATTGAGGATATGCTGCAAGGAATATGCAAAATATTGCAGCCATCCAAGCTAATGCTGCTCAATTGGGAGAGGGAAATGCAAACATTGCTTATGAGCTTGGATGCCTTCACCTAGCATCGCCGGAATAATTCATAGGAGGGGATGTTCAATCCTATTATGAGCAAGGGTATAACCACCAAGATTATCAATACCAACCACCGGCGGAAGATTAGAGAAAGGAGGAGCTTTAGTTTTCTTTTCTTTTCCTTTTTTCTTTAATTTTCAGCTGTTTGCCTATGTATGCGTAGTGTTTTCAGTTTTTATTTAAATTTTCAGCATGTGTGTTAGTTTATTTTCATTATGAATAAAGTCACAACCTTGTTTTCACCTTTGGTAATGTTACAAAGTTTATGCCATGATGATATATGATTATAATTGTCGCTTTGTTTATCTTTGTCTTTGTTTTATGCATGAATAAGCTTATGCTCTCTTTAAATGCAAATCTGAAATTATCTAAATGTTAGCTTAATCTTTAGCGGAGGTTATGAGAAAAATAAATACCCATAGTGTTTTATGTGCTCTCAAATTCTAGATGGATTAAAGATGATTTGTTTTTATTCTTAAAGTAATGCTAACCTTGTCATAAATATCATTTGCATGTTGCTCTACCTATCCAGAGCCATATATATATTTGAGTGCATAAACCTTAGTATACAAGATTTATTTTTGGGTGAGTTATTTCAGGCCATGATTTCTATGGCCTAAGACTAAGAAGCTGGTCATTCCATTTTTTCGTATCTATGTTATTGCTAGCCTTTTATCCGTGCATTGTGTATCCCCACACCGGAGATTTCACAAACCTCGCCGGATTTCCACCCTTAAAACCAAATATCATCTTTTGTGATTACCTCCTTGGCCACAACCTATCATTGAGTATGGATCATCAATTCAATGAAGTTCGCAAGATGGTGCCGAGATTGAAGATTTCAAGTATCTATCAAAAGGAAAAATATTTCTAGTACCTACCTTATCTCTATCACCTGTTTGCCCGAGGATGAGCAAACGTCTAATCATGGGGGAGGACGTAGGTACAATTCAATTTTAGAGTTCAAGGGGAGTAAAAAAGAGAAAGAAAAAAAGAGAAAAAAATAATTATAAAGAAAAAGAAAGAAAGAATATGTATGAGAAAAGAGAAAAAAATATGAGTATGTGTAAAAATAAAATAAAGTGAACTCCCCGGTTCTCTAAAGTGCATTAGGAATTTCAAGGTTTCAAGATTAAAAGATCCAAACTCATTTTTCCAACCATGTGCAATCCGATAATGAGGACTTCCTTTGTGCCCCGGGATCACTCTTTGCCATTTGCACATGTCCACCTATCTCAATTGTGTGTATTTTTCTCTCCCCCTCGTTGATATAACATTGTCCACCTATCTCAAGTGTGTGTATTTTTCTCTCCCCCTCCTTGATATCACTCTTTGACCATGAGAAGCTTGTCTTGTTTTGACAACATCTCATTTATAACATCTTTGTAGGACTAAACTTTCCCAAAAAGCTCCATATAAAGCCTACCACTTGTATGAATATTATGAGAGGGAAAGGAGTAGAATAAATAGGCTTGAGAGACAAAGTGAGATGAGAGTTCATGAGCAAGATGCAAGATGATTTAAATTTTAGAATATGGTTTAGCTCTTTTTCATCTCGTTCTTTATTTCAAAATTTTTGAGATCTATTTGAATTTTGGGAGCATGTTAATACTTGTGGGATAAGATTAATTAATAATCTACCCTCCGTAGGGATGAAGGCTAGTACATTATGAAACTTTAACAAACTAAACTTTTGAGGGCATTATGTTTTCTCGTGTATGATCAAGTGCAAGGATTAAACAATGAAGGGCAACGGCGATATCCATCAAAGGCTTACTCAAGGATGAGCAAGGTTTAAGCATGGGGGAGATGTTGACGGTGAAATTCCGTCAACCTAGCCATGAGTTTACCTTCGGTGTTGGTATGAATTTTATATCTTATCCATTGGTACTAACCCCCTTGGTATAACAAGTTCATTTGGGCATGTCGGTTTTGGAGTTTAGTGTTGAAAGCAAGACTTCCGGGATAAGTTCATTAAGCACTTCATGACAAGACCTTGAAGCCTGCTACAAATCAAGCAATGAAGTAAACATTATTCCAAGAAGCCCAAGGACCAAACCCGAGAAGACGAAAAACTTCGTGGACCCAGTCATAAAACTTCCGAATCTTGCGGGACAAGGAGCTTCATCTAATCCAAAGAGAAACTGACGACAAGGGCCTACATGCAGAAAGGGGAAGACTCTTGAAGACTCGGGAACCGACACAGGGCAAAGGAGGCCGCGGGCTGGCCGACCCAACCCATTTTGAGGCCCAGTCACCCCCTTTGACCTAGCCACCATTCAGGTTATTTATAGCCCTGAGGCCAGGCGCCACGCATAAATTCATTCACCATCCTCCACCGAGGAGCAGAGAAGAGAGGGACACCATCTCGGAGAGGAGAGGGTCGAGCTAGTTGACTAGGATATCCTAGCCAGCGTGGGAACCTTGCAAGAAAGACCACGTCAGAGTTCCTGGAGCTAGAAGCAAGATCAAGGTAGGATCTTGGTGGTGATCTTGATTCATGTATCATGTACTATGCTGAATTATCAAGTTGCAATCCGATTTCTTGCGATCGAGTGTTTCTCCTACGACTTTGGTTTCAATCGGCTTTTCGTATCTTAAGATCTATTCTCGAGATAGATCATCGAGGGTGTTCTTGTAGCCATGGTGGCTAGAGGTGCATGCCTGACCTTTCGTGAGATTTCAACTTGTCTTTGGACTCACCCTAGACTAACGAGCACGAATACGGGTGCATTGTGACAGAACGATAGCTCCAAAAGGCGGGCATTTTCGGAGTCGGACGGGAAACCATGATTTAAAGATGCTTTTTATGAGATTGAACTTGTTTACTTCTTCTTTGCTCGGAACTTCAACGAAGGCTTGATCCAATCTCTCTAGATTGTTTTATCTATCCCCCTCTATCTCTTACTACCTTCGATTTTCATAGATTAGATTCGTTTTCGTGATGCTCTCTAGATTAGATGCATTAGATTCCCTTTCGAAGATCAAAGTTCTCGGCTTTATTATATTGGTTCTTGTATCGCACATTGTTCCACAGATTCGATACCTTGGGTTCACACTTGAGGGAAGAAGGGTCCCTTGACTACGACAGAGGATTTGTCCGCTTGCAAGTCCACTTGAACTTTAATACGAATATACACCGTCAACAGAGCTCCCCCTACACACATGCAAGCTCCCCCTGAACCAATGCAACTCCCCATAGATGAAAGCATGCAAACCACCTCACAAACAGAGCAACTGCTTCAGCTTCGCTCTGACCGGTCAGACCGGTCCACCTCACCAGTCATACCGGTGGACAAGATCACCCAGCACCTGGGAACTACACCGGTTAGACCGGTGTACCTCACTGGTCAGGCCGATGCCACCTAGGAAACTTTCTGAGCCCAAAATTAGCTCGAAACCACTTGGAAACCTTCTAAATGCATGCAGCAAGCCAAATCATGCTCAAACTTCTCCCCCTTGTTGACAATGCATGAATCAAGACAAAAATGCAGAAAAATGCAACCTAGAGCTTCTCAAATAGACAAAATTCAACAAAGGATGCTACACATGTCTAAATGAGCAAGTTAGATACTCTATAGCTTCGCAATGACATCAACTTAATGACCACCAAGTTTCACAACCATTGGACGAAGCTAAGATAGAATGAGCAATTTTGCGAAAATTTACCCTCTCATGAGCGAAGTCCTAAAGATGAGCAAAACATGTCAAAATGGCAAAGCCACACAAACTTCATGCTAGGACAGCCATTCTAATCATAAGACCGTCATAAACACCCACAAGCACCTCATGTCATGTCAAAGTCATCGAGCCATGTGCCTACTTCTATATATGAGACTTCTCATTGGTAGGCATCATGCAACGGTTTAGCACCCAAAGAAAGTTTAAAGTTAGCACATATGACATGAGAGCATATTTTCCAAGCAATTTACATTTCATTTTCAGATTCATATTTGGTACATGAAATGTTTGCGACAAAAAGGAACTTATGCTCCTCCACAAGATCAAGCATGTTCATGATGGCAAATGAGCCTTTGGCACCATATGATCAAAATGAGCTATCCAACCAAAAATTAAGCATAGCCAAGCCAATAAAACATGTCAAGATCATATAAAGGCATTTACTCACAAGAGAGCATACATGTAACATTTTTGAAAATCATAGCCATCTACCATGGATATAAACAAAGATTATCAAGAGCTAAGCCAAACTAACCATAGTTTATCAAACTAGCTCACCAAGACATACTTGTCATTCCATGGTGAACAATGTATATAGTTAGGACCATGTGTGGTTCGAGGACCGGTGGATGGTCGCTTCCTTGTGTGATGAGTGATTGACAACGTTGTGTGGACTGATTCTTGGCTAAGTATTGCAGGTGCAGGTTGCGGCTTGACTGGTGTTGGTGCAGGTGAAGAACAAGCGCGAAAGGTTGTCGTCGGTGAGGCCTCCAGGTGTGGAGAAGACACGTAGGCTTCGTTCGAGGGACCCGGTGGCCAGCGGGGTCAAGTGCGGGCCGCATGGTGGCATGAACAGCAAGATGATGTTGTGGACGGTTTCTTGGTTGGGCCCCAAAACCTAGGTCGAGCCGGGACTTCGTGGGAGCCGAGTCATGAGTTGTGATTGGCGGAGGCTACACCGAGTTCGCGGGGTTTCCGGTGGTTCACCAGAAAACCACTGGGTTCCTTGGTTGATCCACAAAGCCAAGACCGAAGAACCGAAGACGGTGTTGCAGCAGTGCCAGACCGGTCTGACCGGTGGGTCTGACCGGTGGGTACCGGTCTGACCGGTGAGGAGCACCAGTCTGACCGATGTGCGACGACGCAGTCCGGAATCTTCTAAGCGGAGGACACATGTCGGGATCGTAAGGCTTGCGTCGAGGCTAAGGAGGTTGCGGTCGCCGGGCATCCGTCCGATGGAAAAGACATGAAGACTTCCAAAACCGCCCTTGAGGGGCTTGTATCCGTAGTTGTTAGAGAAGGGTATTTTAGACTTTCGGTTGCCTCCATATAACCCAAGAGGTGAGAGGATGGCAGCCAAGCCTTGGAACCCTAGTTCATTTGCTTTCCTATTTTCCCTTCCTATTTTCATAGGATTTCCATAGGACTAGCTTGAGAGCTTCATGGTGAGATCTTGTGAGAGGGTTGGATGATCGGGCGGCAAACTAGACCTTGTATGAACCTTTGTTGCATGTATAGATGATTCGACGTGGTTCCTCAAGGTTTTGATGTGTTGTTCACGGGTTTTTTTGGTGGTGATTTTTGGAGCCCTCTCTTGGTGATTTCTTTGGGTTGTTTTCGGGACCTTTCTCTTGGGGATTTGATGGGGGAAATTTGTGGGAACCCTTCGTGGTTCTTTGGGCTGTGATTCCCCTTCAAAATCCGTGAGTAAAGGGGCTCGATTTTGGGGTTTTCCGTGTTCTAGGGTTAGAGGTGTTCTTGGCAGGATTTTTTCGATTCCTCTTTTTTGGACAAGTTTTGGTGGGATTAAACTTGGCTATGGACTCCTCATGAGGTGTTCCTAAAATCCCCGAAGTCTTATTCAAGTCCGTGGAGCGATTCGGGAGATCGAGGTTTGGATTTGGGGGAGTTGACCCGCGGTTCTTTGTTCATCCCGAGCCGCCCGAGCTACACCGGCCTGACCGGTGCTCCTGACCGGTCTGATCGGTGCAACCCTTGGTGGGTTTTTGCTCGGGTGAACGTCTGGGTGTGTTCGTTGTTGTCCTGTGTTGCAGCTGTTTCGAGTTTGGGTAAGTTTGGAGGTCGGTTGGCCTGTTTGGTGCTTTGGGGGCTTTCAGGCTATGACCGGTCTGACCGGTGCGTCTCACCGGTCTGACCGGTGCGAAGCGACTTAGTGAAAGTTGCCCAGTTTCACCAGCAAGGACCGGTGTGACCGGTGGTGCTCACCGGTCTGACTGGTGTTGGTCAGTGGACTCGAGGTTTGGTGTTCCGCAGCGTTCTCGGGTCGGAAGGGTGTGTGTGTTGGTTCCTAGGTCCAGTGGCACTCCAATGGCTACGTGGGCTTGGCCAACTTGGGTAGTGAGTCGGAGACGTGTGGTTCGGGTCCTCCACACTTCGAAGGCAAGAACTACCATATGTGGAGTAAGCGGATGGGTGCGTTCCTCCGCGAAAAGGGTCAGATCCTTTGGGATGTCACTGTGGACACAGGCTATGTCCAGCCGATGGACTTCCTCACTCCAAGATCGAGGGACAGATTCAACGCCAACAATAAGGCGGTCGACTACTTGTTTCGTGCTTCGTGTCGGCTGAGTTCGATTGGGTGCACACCGAGCACTTGGCTTGTAGAATTTGGTCGGTGCTGAAGGAGGCTCATGTTGGGAATGCCCAGGTTCAGGCACGTATGTATGCGACATACCGGAGAGAGTACGAGAACTTCAGTCATCTCCCCAGTGAGTCCATCGATGCCTTGTTTCAGAGGTTCACGGTGGTTGTGAACAACATGAGGGCCAATGTGGATGTGCTCCCGTACGATGATCATGATATAGCGGTCAAGCTCTTACAATCTTTGGATCGTACGATTTGGGGCGGAAAGTTCGAGGCCATTGTGGAGTCAGAGAAGTATGACACTCTGACGGTGAATGAGCTGTTCTCGAAGCTCAGGTCGGCTGAGGTGGATAGGGGCATGACTGCCAAGCTCGAGGGTCCGACTGACTCCCATAGTCTTGCCCTCGTTGGTGGTTCGAAAGGAAAGGCTAACACTAACCCATCCACCAGGATGTTCTCTTTGTCCTCTTTGATGTCTATGCCAGATGAGGAGTTCGATGTGCTTGGAGAGGACGAGCTGGCGTTGCTGACGAGGAGGTTCGAGAGGCTGCACGAGAACCGGGTGAACATGAGGAGGAACACGAGGACATGCTTCAAGTGCGGCAAGGCTGGACACTATTTCGCCGAGTGTCCGAAGGTGAACAACCACGACAAGCACAAGTTCATGGACAAGAGGAAGAAGTCCAAGACGAAGGATCATGAACATGGGAAGAAGGCTTGGTCTCGAGAGAAGATGGAGAGATCGAGCGACATTGAGTCCGATTCCGAGGACACATCTTCAAGCTCGAGTGATGAAGACGAAGAGGATGACAAGAAGAAGAAGAACCTTGGCAAGTATCTCAACGGCCTTTGTGTGACGGGCCTAAGCCTCAAGGACGACTTCTGCGGCATGGCTCACAGTTCGAGCAGTAAGAGAAGCCAGAAGGACGCCTCGGACTTGGATTCCGAGAATGAGGTATGTGATGAGCTCTCCTCTTTGCGCAAAGAGAATGAGGAGTTGGTTGACTTGCTTGATAATCGCGATCACATGCTTAGAGAGGCTAAGAAGCTTAGGAAGGAGCTCGGATCTTTGCTCGAGGATGCTAGGACTAGAGTGGGCCGAGCTAGAAACACAGGTTCTTGATAGCAAGCTTGAAATTGATTCTCTTAAGGCTAGCCCTGTTGTTTCTGATGAGAATGATTGTGCTGATTGCTCTGCTTTCTTAGCTGACTTGACTGATGTTAGGGAGAAGTATGCCTCCAAGTGTGAGGAACTAGATGTGCTTAGGGTTGAGTTGGCTAAGCTACAATATAGACCCACTTTGCTTGGTGCTTGCACTTCTTGCCCTAGTTTGCATGAGAAAATTGTTGAGCTTCGTTCTCGCATTGTTTCGCTTGAGGCTGATTTGAAAGTGCCTATTCCTACTTCTTGTTCTACATGTGAGTTGCATGCTATGAAGAATTTGGATCTTGCAAAATGTGTTGGTCGCTTGCAAGATGAGAATGATAAGTTGCGTGAAGCGCTGAGTTGGTTATCGAGTCAAGAACCTCAGCTTGGTAGGATGATTGCTAGCTGTAAGCGCTTTGATGGTTGGGCTTTGGGTTTGGATAAGGTTGGTGAGGGCAGTGGTGAGAGAGAAAGGATTTTTGGGAATGTTTCAGTTCCACCACAACCCACACACAAAGACAAGTTTGCATCCAAGCCAAACCAACCAAGAGAAAAACCGAGTGAGAAGGCAAGTGAAAAGCCTAGTGAGAAACCAAGTGAGAAGCCTTGTGAAGAGCCTCATCCCAAGCCTAACCCGAGATCAATCCGTTTCCATTGTGAGTTCTGTGGAAAGGATGGTCACAAGAAAGCGTTTTGCTTCAAGAGGAAGCGTGAGGAGAGAATGGCAAAGGAGTGGGCTAACAAGGACAAGTACCACCCTTCCGATGGTGTACTTGAGCCTCGTGTGCGGTGCCCGGGGCCAAGGCGAGTGTGAGGACGGTTCGGGCTTGGGGAGAGCGGAAGGCTGTTGGAGGTGTTGCGCCCGGAGCTACACCGGTCAGACCGGTGAGAGGCACCAGTCAGACCGGTGATAGGCACCGGTCAGACCGGTGAGAGGCCTGCACAGGCAGCAGTTTGGGTTTCGTGCTCGTACAGATGGTAAGTTTGGTTCTAGAGGTCGTGGTTCTGGTGGTTGGTCTGGAAAGTTTGCAGGAGGTCAGTTTGCTAGGCATTCTCCCCCTCGAGCTCACTACGGGGATGGGAGGAGTCTTAACTTTGAGAAGGAGAGGAGGGACAGTCTACGGGCTTTCTTTCGTGGTTTTAGTCCTCCTCCAGGTAGAGAGGGTTGGTTCCCTCATGGTGGTTACCGTAGTGGTGTTCCTGGAGGTAGCTTTGGTAGGAAAGATGGTTTGGTTTGTGCTAACCCCACTTTCAAGCAAATGGCTAGGCACTGGTTTTACACATTTGGAACTAACCCCAGTGTTGAGTCGTTTGCTCGCTCTCGCTCTTGGTTTTGAGTTGCAGGTGGACGGCCCGGAGAACATTTGGTTGATATCAGGGGTGCTTCTTCGGCTTCATATCCCGGTGGTGACATGTAGGTGCATCACTTTCGGGGATGGTGGACAAGGATGAGTGAATTGTGAAGAAATGATAAAGGTAAGTGTTTTGTGACCTTCAAGTGTGTGGCCTTGGTCAAGCCACTTGGTTCTTTTTGCTCTTTGCCCTATCTCATGTGTGTAAGGTGAGCTTTGTATGCTCTTTGGCCTTAATGCATGAGTTTAGGGGCAGCTTGTGAATTATGTGCTCCTTTGCTCTTTTGCCAGTGGTGTCGAGCCCTTTTTGCCTCCCCTCGAGGAGCCGGTCGTTTGTGAGCTTGGTGTGTGGGAGCTCCTTTGTAGCATATGTATAGCTTTCCTTTGTGCATTTCTTGCATTTGGCATGGCATATGTAACATGATGTATAGGCATCCTTATATCTTAGATTGCATGCATTTTGTATCATATGCATTGGATAGGAAAAGCTTCTCCTATATACATTGTTCACAATGTAATGCTATTTATGTCTTTGTGAGCTTGTTTGGTATGCTATGGTTAGTTTGGCTTAGCTCTTGATGATCTTGATGAATAATCCATGGTTGATAGCTATGTTTTTGAAAATGTCACATATATGCGCTTTCATGTGTAAATGTCTTTATATGATCTTGACATGTTTTAGTGGCTTTGCTATGCTTAATTTGTGATTGGATATCTAGTTTATTAATCATATGGGGCCAAAGGCTCATTTGCCATCATGAATGTTTAGCCCTCTTGCTTCATCTTGTGGAGGGGCATAAGTTCCTTTTTGTCGCAAAGACATTTCATGTACCAATTATAAATCTGATAATGAAATGAAAAATGCTTGGAAAATGTGCTCCCATGTCATATGTGCTGAATTTAATTTGCTTTGGGTGCTAAACCATTGCATGATGCCTACCAATGAGAAGTCTCATACATAGAAGTAGGCACATGGCTCGGTGGCTTTGACATGACATGAGGTGCTTGTGGGTGTTTGTGATGGTCTTATGATTAGAATGGTTGTCCTAGCATGAAGTTTGTGTGGCTTTTCCATTTTGATATGCCTTGATCATGTTTAGGACTCTGCTCATGAGAGGCAAGTTTTTCGCAAAATTGCCCAAATCCATCTTAGCTTCGTCCAATGGTTGTGAAACTTGGTGATCATGTAGTTGAGATCGATACGAAGTTGTAGAGTATCTAACTTGCTCATTTGGACATGTGTAGCATTCTTTGTTGAATTTTGTCTATTTGAGAAGCTCTAGGTTGAAAGTTTTGCATTTTTTGCTTGATTCATGCATTGCCAACAAGGGGGAGAAGTTTGAGCTTGAAATGGCTTGTTGGATGCATTTAGAAGGTTTTCAGGTGGTTTCGAGCCATTTCTGGGCTCTGGTCTGCACCGGTCTGACCGATCGAGGTCACCGGTCTGACCGGTGTGAGTGCTGATCTTGCACATCTTAGGCGCCGGTCTGACCGGTGGTGATGATCGGTCTGACCGGTGTGAGCCGAAGTTCTTTGCGGCTGCCCCGTTTTCGCTGGTTTGCATGCATTCGTCCAGGGGGAGGTGCATTGGTTCAGGGGGAGCTTACATGTGTGCAGGGGGAGCTCTTTGTGGTGTTTGAGCTTTGTTTCGGTGGTTTGTGCTCTTTGCTTGAGCTTTCTCTCGTCTCGGATGTGTCGAGCCGATGCCCTTGCCTAAGGGGTCCGAGACTTGTCTTCTTCAAGTGATCTTGCTCTTTGCCTTTGTTTGGCTTTCGATCGCTTGTTGGAGTTTCTTTTTGTTCGTTTCTTTTCTTTTTCTTTTCTCTCTTGTTACTTTCGTCTGGGTGTTGTCAATGCACTCATCAAGGGGGAGATTGAGGACCATGTGTGGTTCGAGGACCGGTGGATGGTCGCTTCCCGTGTGATGAGTGATTGACAACGTTGTGTGGACCGATTCTTGGCTAAGTATTGCGGGTGCGGGTTGCGGCTTGGCGGGTGTTGGTGCGGGTGAAGAACGAGCGCGAAAGGTCGTCGCCGGTGAGGCCTCCGGGTGTGGAGAAGACAAGTAGGCTTCATTCGAGGGACCGGTGGCCGGCGGGGTCAAGTGCGGGCCGCATGGTGGCATTAACAAGCAAGATGAAGTCGTGGACGGTTTCTTGGTTGAGCCTCAAAACCAAGGTCGAGCCGGGACTTCGTCGGAGCCGAGTCATGAGTTGTGATTGGCGGAGGCTACACCGAGTTCGCGGGGTTTCCAGTGGTTCACCAGAAAACCACTGGGTTCCTTGGTTGATCCACAAAGCCAAGACCGAAGAACCGAAGACGGTCTTTGCAGCGGTGCCGGGCCGGTGGGTGCGGTCCGACCGGTGAGGAGCACCGGTCTGACAGGTGTGCAACGACGCAGTCCGGAATCTCCGAAGCGGAGGACACACGTCGGGATCGCAAGGCTTGCGTCGAGGCTAAGCAGGTTGCGGTCGCCGGGCATCCGTCCGATGGAAAAGACATGAAGACTTCCAAAACCGCCCTTGAGGGGCTTGTATCCATAGTTGTTAGAGAAGGGTATTTTAGACTTTCGGTTGACTCCATATAACCCAAGAGGTGAGAGGATGGCAGCCAAGCCTTGGAACCCTAGTTCATTTGCTTTCCTATTTTCCCTTCCTATTTTCTTAGGATTTCCATAGGACTAGCTTGAGAGCTTTATGGTGAGATCTTGTGAGAGGGTTGGATGATCGGGCGGCTAGCTAGACCTTGTATGAACCTTTGTTGCATGTATAGATGATTCAACGTGGTTCCTCAATGTTTGGATGTGTTGTTCCCGGTTGTTTTTGGTGGTGATTTTCGGAGCACTCTCTTGGTGATTTCTTTGGGTTGTTTTCGGGGCCTTTCTCTTGGGGATTTGATGGGGGAATTTGTGGGAACCCTTCGTGGTTCTTTGGGCTGTGATTCCCCTTCCAAATCCGTGAGTAAAGGGGCTCGATTTTGGGGTTTTCCGTGTTCTAGGGTTAGAGGTGTTCTTGGCGGGATTTCTTTGATTCCTCCTTTTTGGACAAGTTTTGGTGGGATTAAACATGGCTATGGACTCCTGATGAGGTGTTCCTAATATCCCCAAAGTCTTCTTCAAGTCCGTGGAGTGATTCGGGAGATCGAGGTTTGGATTTGGGGGAGTTGACCCGTGGGTGCTGTTCATCCCGAGCTGCCCAGGCTACACCGGTCTGACCGGTGCTCTTGGCCGTCTCGCCGGGTGCCACCCTCGGTGCGTTTTTGCTCGGGTGAACATCTGGGTGTGTTCGTTGTTGTCCTGTGTTGCAGCTGTTTCGAGTTTGGGTCAGTTTGGAGGTCAGTTGCCCTGTTTGGTGCTTTGGGGGCTTTCAGGCTGTGACCGGTCTGACTGGTGCGTCTCACCGGTCAGACCGGTGCGAAGCGACTTAGTGAAAGTTGCCCAGTTTCACCAGCAGGGACCGGTCTAACCGGTGGTGCTCACCGATCTGACCGGTGTTGGTCAGTGGACTCGAGGTTTGGTGTTCCGCTGCGTTCTCGGGTCGGAAGGGTGTGTGTATTGGTTCCTAGGTCCAGTGGCACTCCAGTGGCTACGTGGGCTTGGCCAACTTGGTTAGTGAGTCGGAGACGTGTGTTGGAAGTCGTGTTCATCTTGTAGGATTTCCATCTCCTTCGAGAAGAATTTTTATCGGCTCCCATTCACTCCCCCCCTCTCTGGTTCGCCGTATCGGTCCTTCATATTGGAGAAGCTTTTTTAACAAATGCATATGATACAAAATGCATAAAAACTAAGATACAAAGATGCCTATACATCATGTTACATATGCCGTGCCAAATGCAAAAAATGCACAAAGGAAAGCTATACATATGCTACAAAGGAGCTCGCACACACCAACTCAAGAAAACAAACACACCAAGTTCCCCCCACAAACGAAAGAAAGATGCTTGATCTAGGGGTTTGGTGAATATATCGGCTAGTTCGTCATGTGTGGGTACATGGATCAAAGCTATCTTCCCTTTCTCTATGTTGTCTCTCAGGAAATGATACCTCACTTCTATGTGCTTGGTTTTGGAATAAAGAACTAGGTTCTTTGCTACACTTATGGCACTGGTGCTGTCACATTGAAGTGGAACATGGGTATACTCCTAACCAAAGTCACTCATGGTGTATGTGATCCAAAGGAGCCGAGGGAAACAACTGGATGCGGCAATGTTGACGGTGAAAATCCATCAACCTAGCCATGAGTTTACCTTCGGTGTTGGCATAAGTTTTATACCTTATCCATTGGTACTAACCCCCGTGGTATAACAAGTTCACTTGTGCATGTCGGTTTTGGAGTTTAGTGTTTATGCAGGGTTTTAGCGTTGAAAGCAAGACTTCCGGGATAAGTTCATCAACACCTTGTGACAAGACCTTGAAGCCCGTACAAGTCATGCAATGAAGCAAACTTGACTCCAAGAAGCTAAGGACTCAACCCGAGAAGATGACAAACTCCGAGGACCTAACCAGAAAAGTGTTGAATCTTGTGGGACAAGGAGCTACGTCAAACTCGGACAGAAACTGACGACAAAGGCCTACATGCAGAAGGGGGAAGCATCTAGAAGACTCGGGAACCGACACCACGCGAAGGAGGTCGGGAACTAGGCCTGGATGGGCCCAGGCCGACCGGCCCAGGCCGGCCGGCCCAGCCCAGTCCAGGGCCCAATCCCCCCTCCATTGACCTAGCCGCCATATGGGGTCTATTTATAGCCCCGGGGTCGAGAGCCACGCAGGATCCAATTCGTCATCGGCCGCCGAGGAGCAGAGAAGAGAGGGACACCATCCCGGAGAGGAGAGGGTCGAGCTAGTTGACTAGGGTCTCCCTAGCCGACGTGGGAACCTTGCAATGAAGACCACGTCGGAGTTCCCGGAGCTAGAAGCAAGATCAAGGTAGGATCCCGGTGGTGATCTTGTTTATGTATCATTGTATTAGTTGAATTATCAAGTTGAATCTATTTCTAGCGATCAAGAGTTTCTTCGATGATTTCGTTTTTCGATCGTCTTTGCTTATTCTAGATCTATTCTCGAGATAGATCACATAGGGTGTTCTTGTAGCCGCGGTGGCTAGAGGTACACGCCTAATCTTCCGAAAGAACTCGACTTGTCCTTGGACTCGCCCTAGACTACCCGCATGAGTAGGGATACGTTGTGACAGAACGGGGGTTCCGAAAGGCGGGCGTTTTCGGAGTCGGACGGGAAACCACGATTTGAAGAGTCTTCTAATAAGATTTGATTTGCTACTTCTTCTCTTGCTTAGAACTTCAATAAAAGGCTTAACCCGATCTCTCTAGATCGGTTTATCTACCCTATCTATCTTTGTTATCTCCGGTCTTTAGTACATTAGATTAGTTTTGTGTTCTTTATCTAGATGCATTAGGGTTTCACTTTACTGAAGATTGAAGTTGCTTGGCTTAACTAGATCATCTTTTGCGTCACACATTTGTTCCACGGATTCGATACCTTGGGTTCAGCACTCGAGGGAAGAAGGGTCCCTTGACTACGACGGGAGACTTGTCCGCTTGCAAGTCTAAACGAACTTTGATACAACTATTAACCGTCAACAGGCAACATACTCTGCCTCGATAGTGGATTGAGAAACACTCGACTATTTGCGGGAAGACCAAGACACCAAAGAAGATCCCAAAAACTGGCAAGTCCCAGAAGTGGACTTCCTATCCAATCGACACCCAGCAAAATCCTCGTCTCAAAAACCATGAAGAGCCAAAGAAGAAGACGTAGAGTACCAAAGGCCGAAGTTGGGAGTGTGACGCAAATACCTGAAAATGCGCTTGACCGCTTGCCGATGCGAAGTCCTTGGAGACGCTTCAAAATGAGCGCACAGACATACCGAGAGCTGGATGTCCGGCCTCGTCGCCGTCAAGTAGAAGAGTGAACCGATCATGCTTCAGTACTCCTTCTGGTCCACGTTGTCGGTGCGGAATGTGGTCCCGACACTAACCAGTAATAAGCGCCAAGGTCTATCCCTCAATGGTCAATGCTAAGCAATAAAAGACACGGAATTTATCCTGGTTCCGGCCGAGGGGCCGTACGTCCGGCGCGTGGTGTGCTCAAGGCACTATATTGCTCAAGACCGGGGGTGCTCGTAGTGGTGTTGCTACAAGCAAGGCGGGAGAGGAAGCGTGGCTTCCAAGTCCCTGGTGTATTGGCTGAAGATATTGTGGGAGAATTGGAGAGCAAGTGCGTGGTGCGACTTGTCTCGTTTTGGGCTCTGTTGTTCGTGTGTTGTGTGTTGAGTCCTCTGTCTGTCTCTCTCGCGGCAAGGGGGTTCGTCCTCCTTTTATAGACCAAGGAAGGAGCGAATCACATGCGTGCCACGCTATTTAGCTACATGAGGGAGCGTGATGTGCTACGCTGTAGAGTAGGCGGCCGCCCAGGCGATCCTTGCAGCGATCCGGCCATCATGGCGTATCTTGTACCCGAACAGAGGCGTCCTCGAGGGTAGAAGGGCGGCGAACGGCTGTGATCTCTTCGGATAGGCTCGAGGGAGTTGCTGACGTCGGTCCGTACGGGGAACAGCGGCGGGTAAGGTGGCATCCCGTTCCCACGCGCTCCACAATGCTGGAGTCATCGCCACAGCGCCTGGCGTGCGCCCGTACTGGCGGGGGTGGCAGCCATACCGTTAACGGTGACGGGGGATGGCGTCCCACCGGCCTAGCGCCTCCACCTAACCCCCGTAAGGTCGCAAGAAAGCAAATCGAGGGGCGCCGGCCCCCTTCGAGGGCTCGGCGCGTTAGCCGTACCGGAGCAGGTGCACGGCGTCACGGGACTGGCACCGGCCGCGCCGCACAGTCCCCCCCCCCCCCCACGGTGATGGGGATGGGCTCCCTCTTGGGGAGTTGGTGCGGTGGTGCCGGGGCGCGTGCCCCGGGCGCATGATGGCGCCGTCCCGCCGATGTCAGGGCATTTAATGCCTGCGCGCGGGAGCGCGCGCGCGCGTGCGGGCGCCCTCGAGCGAGGCGGACCCCGTTCGAGGGCGGGGCGGACCCTCAAGTGAGGCGGACCTAGCTCGAGGGAGGCGCACCCCCTCGATCGGGGCGGAGCCCGCACGAGGGAGGCGTGCACCCTCGAGCGAGGCGAAACCTATTCGAGGGAGTCTTCGAGTGGGCCTCCCGGTGGGCCGCTAGGGCCTTCGCGACGTGTGCCATGTCCCGCATGGTTAAGTAAGGTGTATTTGGTTTTGGCTTTGTTGCGGGTTTTAAGTGGGGATTCCCCTCGCCGTTTAAGGGGACCCCTAGGGCTGTCCCCGACAAGTAGCCCCGGGCATCCGTGGGTTTGCCATTGAGGCTCCCACGGATGCCGGAACCTATTGATAGGACGTTCTTCCCTCCCGGTTTTGCGAACGCTTTCCATGGGGCCGCATCGAGCGGACCCGCGGGTCTAGCCCCCCGAAGCCCCGCAAGAGCATGGGCGCTCCCGTAGGGGTTGACCGCGAGACTTGGACGAAGGTGTGGTACATGTTTCCACCGGCGTCGGCAATGTCTCTGCCGGCTTCGGTGACGCACGCGGCGCCGGCACTATCCCCGGCGGGTGCAATCCGGGAAGTGTAGACGTGCGTCAAGCTCCCGAGCCCGGGCCCATCAAGGCGATCGGGTAGAGCTTTACGACTTATCTTTCAACGCGCCCTCGTCGTCCCTCCGCGGGACGGAGGGTGAGGTTTCCATAACCCCCATCGGTCGGGTCGCGAATTGCGGATTCCTCATCGAGCCGTTAGTGGGTGGTTCGAGTGCACGCCCATGCCCCGTTCGATAAGGGTAGGTTGTGTGGTCTAGAGACACGTCCATTGAAGCGCTTGCGTGGGTTTGCTAGGGTGGGGCTCGGTCCCGTTCGCTAGGGACCGAGGGCGCGGAAGCTCTCCCTCGGTGGGATCCCCCGGCCGGCTGCCCTCGCCGGCTCTCGAACACGACATGTGGGGCACCCTCGAGCCGGCGAGGCTCCGGGAACGGCTCGAATGCGCGTGCCCTCGTCGTCCCCGACTCCGGTGATGCGGGGCGCCCGTTCGAACCCGTCGAGGGTCGGGCTTCGAACCCCCGATCGGCAGGGCCGTGCGGGGTGGCGCCCGGGCAGCCCCGTCTTCGCATCCGCGCTCCATCGAGGGGCCCGGGCAAGCCGGCCCTCGAGGCGCCGATCGGTAAAAATGGTGCGGGGCGGCGCCCGAGCGTTCCCGGCCGGCATCCGCGACCATCGAGGGGCTGGGCAAGCCGGCCCCCGAGGCGCCGATCGGCAACATAGCGTGGCATGGGTGCTTTGCGGTGCCTGTTTTGTTTCAAACGGGCCCCGAGGCGACCTTCTCACGCCGGTACTCTTTCGAGGGTTGAAGTTTTCCTGAGCCTGGAGCCCGTGCCGCTCGAGGGTTCTCCTTACTTTGTAAGGAACCGGGCCATTAAATGCTCCACAGTAGAGGCTGCGGTTTTGCGTCGCGGGCGCGCTTTTTTAGGCGTTGTGGCCGCGTGCGCGCGTAGTGGGCGGCGTGGGCAGGCGGATGTGACCGCCTGCCACGGTCCCTGCTATTCTTCGCCGTGATGATGGCCCGTTCGCGGTGATGTGGCCGCCGCGGTCGTGGTGGGGCCCACCCGTCAGCGAGAAGAAAAGATTCCCTGCAGTTAATACGCGCGGGACGTCCGCCCCGGAGAGCACGCCCGCGGCTTATAAATCTGAGGGGAGGGAAAACGGCGGTTTTTTACCTTAGCGCTCCACCGTTCTTCCCCCTTGAGCTCCTCGCCTTCGTTTTGCTCTCACCGCCGTGCGCCTTCGCCATTAGAGCTCTTCTCCTTCTTCTTGTCCTCCGCTCTCGCATTCCTTGTCCTCTCTCATGGCGCCGCTTCCGCCCCTCATGATCCTTGACCCGTACGCACCGGGAGCGGTCGACGGTCAACCGGGCCGGCCCTTGGCGAGGTGGTCTTCGCGGGCCGGTTGGCGGCGAACGAGGAGGGCCGGCCGGCGGAGTGGATCGTGCCGCCGGCGGGGGACCACGCGCCCAACCCGCGGGGAGGGCTACGTGGTGAGCTTCATCCGCTTCCATGAGCGCGGCTTCGCCGCGCCGGCGAGCCGCTTCATGCGGGCGCTGTGCTACCACTACGGCGTGGAGTTGCACAACTTCGCGCCGAACGCGATTTCGCAGGCGGCCACGTTCGTGGGCGTCTGCGAGGGGTATCTAGGGATCCCAGTCAACTGGGAGCTCTGGATACACCTCTTCCGCGCGGAGCTCTTCACGCAGCCCACGACGGAGCAGAGGACCCGCCGCGCGGTGCGCGCCGGCGGGATGTCGCTCGCCCTGCGAGCGCAGTTCAAGGACGACTACATCCCCTGCACCATGACGACGAACAACGCCGGCTGGGAGCGGGGATGGTTCTACCTGCGCAACACCGAGCCCGGCCTCCCCGCCTACACTGGTCTGGTGCTCCGGGTGAAACCCAACTCCTGGGGTCACGGGGTGTCTACGGCCCATCACCAGAGGTGGCTGGACTCGCTCCTGGCCGCCTTGAAGAGCCTGGCGACGAGCGGGCTGACCGCGGCGGGCGTCCTCGCCTTCCTCCACCACCGGCGGGTTGTGCCTCTGATGGAGAGGCCGCTCTGCATCTACCAGATGACAGAGGAGGTGGACCCCATCGCGCTGGCGAGGTCGCGGATGCTCCCAACCCCCCTCGAGCGGGTGTATGCGCTCACCCGGGCGCGGAACGCCGTCGACACCCGGATGCTGCCGCGCAGGATCGGTCCCCGTGGGACCTCGAGATGCTCCCCACCGGCCCGCCGGGTGAGTATGATTCCCCGGCTCCGTTTTTGTTCCCGGTGTTGCCTCCGGCTCCCCGACGCCTCCTTGACGTTCTTGCCCGCACCGGGTGACCTTCGGGCGCCGCGAAGTCCGTTCCACCCACCCCCGACTCCCGCGCGCTTGGTCGGGCGGCGCGGCCGGCCGGGAGCGAGGAGCGGGCGGCGCGCAAGAGGAGCGTGCGAGGCGGCACCGCGAGCGCGCGAGCGGCGGAACGAGGAGTACCGGCGGCGCGAGGAGGCCGGGGCTTTCTTCCCCGGGGGACCGAGGAGTACTCGTCCTCGGAGGAGGACGAAGAGGAAGAGGCTGAGGGGCAGGGCCCCTCTGATAGGTGGGAGCTTGCGCCCCCGTCGCCGGAGCCGGCTCCGGCGGCAAGGGCGGCGTCGCCCGGGGCGGTTCGGCGGCGCCCGCCGCCGGGCGGTCGACAATGGGAGCGGCGCGAGCCGCGGAGGCGTGCGCGGCAAGCGTGCGCGCGCGCGGGGGGGCCCACGCGCGCGGTGGTGACGTCGGGGAGGCGCGGCGGCGGACACGCCGGCCGTGCCGACCTCATCCGCCGAGGCCTCGATGAAGAGGAAGCGCGCCTTCTCCTCTTCGAGGTAAAGGACTTGCCCTTCTGCGAGGTTTGATTTTTGGCGGCCAGGCGTTTTGATTTTTTGCTCGTGCTTGTGCAGGGTGGTGCCAACCGTTCCTCCCCTTGCGCCGGCTAAGGTGCTGAGGGCGGACACGTTCGTTCCCACCCGGCGGCGCTCGTCGAGGGCGCCGCGGGCGGGGGCGAGCACCGCGGCGGCGGCGGGCAAGAGCTCGCGGGACGCGGGCCGAGGCCTCGAGGCCTCGGCCGGTGGATCAGCCCGCCGCGGCGCGGCCGGCGGTCTTCGAGGAGCGGCGGGCGCCGGCCGCGGCGGTGACGCGGCCGCGGCGGCGGCCGTGGTGGAGATGCAGCCCACGGTGGCTACCGCGACGGTGGCGCGGTCCGTGGCGCCGACCGCGGCGGAGGCGGCAGCGGGCGGCGGCGGCGGTTGAGGTGGGCGGTCGGGGCGCCCGTGGTCGCGGAGGCGCGGCCGGAGGCGGTAGCCGCGGCGCCGCGTCGAGCGCCCGTGGCTACGGAGGCGGAGGCGGCGGCGCCGGCGGAGGTGGCGCGGGGGCCGGCGCCCGCCGGCGGTTCCCGGGGCGGTGGTGGTGGAGATCCCGGACGATGACTCCCCGCCGCCCGGGTGGGATCGGTGGGCGAGTTCCACGCTCTCCCCGGGGTTCTGGAGGGGGCCCTCGTGAGGCGGCGCGAGGGCCACATGGTGGCGGGGGGGCCGAGGGTACGGCGCCGAGGCCTCGTCTTCCCGCGCCGGCCACTCCGCCCGGTGGAGGGGGGCCGCTGGCGACCCGCCTGCGTTCGCCGACGCCCAGGGGGAGCAGGAGCTCTGGGGAGAGCTCCGCAGCCACGGTGCCACGCTTGACCGTGCGTTGAACGAGGCGCTGAGGGTCCACGGTGGCCCCGCATGGCGTGTCTTCCAGGTGGGGTGCCATCGCTTGCTTCCTTTTTTCCTTGTTTCTGCGCGCTTATCTTCGCGACGTGGTGTTTATGGGTTTTGATTTGTGGGTGCCAGGAGCTCGAGCGCCGCGCTCGCGACAAGTACGGCACCTTCGATCGGGTGAACGCCGAGCTCCACCAGCTCCGGGAGCGATGCGGCGCCTTCGATGCGCTCGCCAACGCCCTCAGGACTCCGGATGGTGGGTCGTCGTACGGGCCGTGGCCTTGCGCGATGAACTCCCCGAGAGCACGAGGCAAGACCCGGCGCGTCGCTCTTGCCTCGAGCGGGTCTGCACAGCCCTTATCGACCGTGATGAGGCGGCGTGGCGGTGCGCGCGCTCGACTCGGAGAAGATGCGCACGCTGGCGACCAACTGGGAGGCGGAGGTGGCCAGCGTCCGCAGCGAGAACCGGGGGCTCCGCTCATCCCTCGAGGGGGTGCGGGCGCGGCGGCGCCGGGCCGAGGAGCGGGCTCACACGCTTGAGTAAAGGGTCAAGGAGGCCGACGACTTGAAGGCCGCCCTCGACGCCAAGGTCGCGGCGCTCGCCGTGGGCCGAGGACCGGCTCTTGCGGGGAGCGCACCGCCGCGTCAAGGAGCCGAGGGGCGGCTCCGGAGGAGCAAAGCCGCCCTCGTCGACGCTAGGTCGGCCCCCGGAGCGGGGAGCGTGCTCGCTCGTGAGGTGGCGCGGATGTCTGCGGAGGACCGGAACACCGAGTTCTCCAAGGTCGAGGGCGAGCTGATAGTGCTCAGCATTACGAACGCGAACCAGGAGCTGGCCCTCCAGGAGCAAGGCGAGACCGTCCGGGGCCTCGAGCAGACGGTCGAGGCCGAGCGCCGCGCCCTCGAGGTGGAGAGGAAGCAAGTCGAAGGTGAGCCGCTGTTTGACTCTTGTGTTGTTGGATTTTCCTTAGAGGGTTCACGCTCATTTTCTGACTTCTTTCTCGTCTGGCAACTACAGGCTTGCGCACCGCGCTGGGGCACGCGGTTGAGCAGGCTGAGGCGCTGCAGACCTCCTACAACTCCTCCGAGCAGGAGCTGCAGGAGTTGCGCGATGCGGCCCTCGAGACCTGCCGATCCGTGGAGGAGGGCGAGGCGCGGGGCGGAAGCTCGCCGGCGAGCCGCTTGCGCGCCCTTAGCCGCCACGTCACCGAGCGCATGCGCCGGCGCCGCATCTTGGCGTCCAGAAGGCCCTCGGAGTGGTACGGTCCCACTACGAGGTTAACTTCGAGGCGCTGGCGGAAGGCTACGTCGTCCCCGAGGGTGTCGAAGACGAGGTGGCGATGGAGCGCGTGGACGCGCTCGCCGCCGACGCCGCCGGGTCGCTCGCTGAAGCCTTCGAGGAGTTCCTCTTCCCGGACGCTGCTGACGCCGCCGCTCCTCCCTCCTGAAGACAGCTGGGCGCTAGGCCCGTTTTTGTTTGTGTATCAGTATTCTGGCCGTGCGGCCTTTGTAAATAAACAAGTTGTTTTTGCCATGAACATTTGTTGATGTGAAATGAAGTCTTTTGTTTACTACGCTTTTTGTTTCTCCTTCTTCCTGAGTAGATTCTAGTTAGGGGAGTTCGATTTTCGTGGGTGGCTTGCTGGGTTGGAGGCGAGAGAGAAGGGCCGTATCCTCGCGGAGGCGTAGGCTATCTCTGGCTCGCGCGCTCCTTCCGCTAGGCTGCCCACGCCCCGTTCGAACCGTTGCTTGAGGCCGAAGTAGAAAACAAACTTAGCGCGCATGAGTTATTTCGTTTTTGCGCGAAAATGGGACCATTTTGCGGGGGATGCCCCCCGTAGTAGCCCCCGAGGGTAACTTGGGTTTCGGGGGAAAGCCGAGAGACTTATGGCGTTTACATGGTTATCACCAACCGGGGCGTTGGTCATGTGGTTTTTACAACAAAATGCTTGGAAATCCTAGCTAGGGGTAGAAGCGACGTAGGCGTTGGATGTTCCGGGCGTTGGTGAGCTCTTCACCGTCCTCGTTGGCCAGCTTGTACGTGCCGGGCTTGAGCACCTTCACCACGACGTAGGGTCCCTCCCACGGAGGCGATAATTTGTGGCGTCCTTGGTTGTCCTGGCGCAGCCTTAGGACCAGATCCCCTTCACTGAAGTCCCACCGGCGTATCTTGCGCGCTTGGTAGCGCCTGAGGGACTGCTGATACCTCGCGGAGTGCATCAAGGCCACGAGGTGTGCCTCATCCGGGCCGGTCCAGCGAGTCCTCGCGGGCTCGCTGGTTGGCATCCTCATCGTAGCCTCGAACCCTGGGTGATCCGTATTCTAAGTCCGTGGGGAGGACGGCCTCGCGCCATGGACTAAGAAAAACGGGGTGAACCGGTGGCTCGCTCGGGGGTGGTCCTTAGGCTCCACACGACGGCCGGTAATTCTTGGATCCATTTTCGACCGCATTTGTTTGGGCGGTCGAAAATTCTAGGCTTAAGGCCTTGTAAGATCATGCCGTTGGCACGCTCTACTTGGCCGTTGGTCTGTGGGTGTGCCACAGCTGCCCAATCCACACGGATGTGGAACTTGTCGCAGAACTCCAAGAATTTCCTACCCGTGAACTGGGACCCGTTGTCGGTGATGATGGAGTTTGGCACTCCGAAGCGGTGGACGATGTTAGTGAAGAATGTCACCGCTTGCTCCGCCCTGAGGTTCGTAATGGGGCGCACCTCCACCCACTTGGAGAACTTGTCGATCGCAACCAACGGGTGGGTGAAGCCCCCGGCGCCTTCCGCAAGGGCCCGACGATGTCCGGCCCCCCACACGGCGAACGGCCATGTTATGGGGATGGTCTCCGGGGGCATGGGCGGGTAGGTTGGACTTGCGGGCGTAGAACCCTTCGCGGTGCGTATGATCTCGGCCGGCGTCCGCGACCGCGGTAGGCCAGTAAAAGCCTTGGCGGAAAGCGTTGCCAACTAGGGTGCGAGGAGCGACGTGATGGCCACAGATCCCAGCGTGGATGTCCCGTAGGAGCTCGCGCCCCTCGGGGATTGGCACGCACCGCTGTAAGATGCCGGAGGCGGCACGCTTGTACAGCTCGCCGTCGACGAGGGAAAAGGACTTGGCCATCTCCGGCGATGCGCCGGCCGTGGCCCGATCCGAGGGGAGCTCTCCTCGAGCCATCCAAGCGATGTATTTGTCGCGCCAGGCAGCCTTGATAGGGGCTGGCTCGATGTCCATCACGTCGGCCTCGTAAGAGCCATACCCCTCGAGGAGGGAGAGCACGTACGCCTCGTTCAAGGGGTCCTCATCCATGGGTTCCGCACCCACTGGATTTGAGGGAGCCCCCCGAGGGTTCCGCGTGGCTCGAGGGGTGAGGCTCGAGGACGACCGAGGGCCGGGCGATGTCGCGGGCGAAAATGTTCGGGGGACGGTGATCCGCCCGACGCGATCTTGGCCGGCTCGTCCGCCTCCTCGTTGTACCGGCGGGGCACGTGGTTGAGCTCTATGCCGTAAAACTTGTCTTCGAGGGCTCGCACGGCCTTGCAGTAGGCCTCCATCTTGTCATCGTGGCAGCTCGCGTTTTTCATGACTTGATCGATTACGAGCGCGAGTCCCCCCCGTACGTCATGATGCTTGACGCCCAACTCAATGGCGATTTTGAGGCCGCGCAGGAGGGCCTCGTATTCAGCCATATTGTTAGATGCGGAGAAGTGGAGGCGCACCGCGTACCGCATGTGCTATCCGAGGGGTGACACGAAGAGCAGGCCCGCGCCCGCCCTCGTTTTCATCACCGAGCCATCGAAATACGAGTCCGGACTCGCTTGGATCCGTGACGGCAAAGAATCGCGTATCCGTCCACTCAGCGACGAAATCCGCCAGGATCTGGGACTTGATGGCCTTGCGTGGGGCGTAGGTGAGCGTCTCACCCATCAGCTCCACAGACCACTTGGCGATCCTGCCCGCCGCGTTGGGATTACAGATGATCTCCCCTAGCGGAAAGGAGGAGACCACCGTGACGGGGTGGGCCTCGAAGTAATGGCGGAGCTTGCGCCGCGCGAGGACTACCGCATACAGCAGCTTCTGGACCTGAGGGTAGCGCGTCTTGGTGTTAGACAGGACCTCGCTGATGTAGTAGACCGGTCGCTGGACCGGCAGGGCGTGCCCTTCCTCCATGCGCTCTACCAGATCACGGCGCTGACCACCTGGGTGGTTGCAGCCACGTAGAGCTGCAGGGGTTCGCTATCCTGCGGTGGCGTGAGGATCGGGGCGTGCGTTAAGGACGCCTTTAGCTTGTCGAGCGCATCCTGGGCCTCGGCGGTCCAGGAGAAGCGCTCGTGCTTCTTGAGGAGGCGATAGAGGGGCAGGCCCTTCTCGCCGAGCCGCGAGATGAAGCGGCTCAAGGTGGCAAGGCACCCCGGCACCTTCGTACCCCCTTTGAGGTCCCGGATCGGGCCCATTTGCTCGAGGGCCGCAACCTTCTCGGGGGTTGGCCTCGATTCCCCGTTGGGAGACGATGTATCCCAGGAGCATGCCTCGCGGCACTCCAAAGGCACACTTTTCGGGGTTTAATTTGACCCCATTGGCCCGTAGGCAGCCGAACACGATGCCAAGGTCGCCAACCAGGTCGTCCGCCTTCCTGGTTTTAACGACGATGTCATCCACATATGCCTCGACCGTCCGCCCGATGTGATCTCCGAAAACGTGTTGCATGCAGCGTTGATACGTTGCACCTGCGTTTCGGAGGCCAAACGGCATCGTGACGTAGCAGAACATCCCAAACGGCGTGATGAACGAAGTCGCAAGCTGGTCGGACTCCTTCATCTTAATTTGATGATACCCGGAGTAGGCATCAAGGAAGCAAAGTAATTCACACCCAGCCGTTGAATCAACGATTTGATCAATACGCGGCAAAGGAAAAGGAACTTTTGGACATGCTTTATTAAGACTGGTATAGTCTATACACATCCGCCACTTCCCATTCTTTTTCTTTACAAGTACGGGGTTTGCTAGCCACGTTGGGTGGAACACCTCCTTGATGAACCCGACCTCGAGAAGCTTCCGCAGCTCCGCTCCGATAGCCCGTCGCCGCTCCTCGTCGAAGCGGCGGAGCCGTTGCTGCACGGCGCGGGCGTGAGGCGGGATGTCAAGGGAGTGCTGCGACCTCCCTCGGGATGCACGGCATATCCGAGGGGCTCCACGCGAAGATGTCGGCGTTGGCGCGCGAGGAAGTCGACGAGCACCACTTCCTATTTGGGATCGAGGGTGGAGCTGACCCTCAACGCCTTGCCCTCGGGGGCCGCGGGGTCGAGGGGTACCTCCTTGGTCTGCTCCGCGGCCTCGAAGGTGCCGGTGTGCTTGGAGGCGGAGTCGGGGTCCTCGTTGACCATCTTCTCCAAAGTGGTTACCAGCGCTTCATCCAGCGCCAGGGCCTCTGCGTGCTCTACGCACTCGACGTCGCAGTCGAATGCGTGCTCGATGGACGAACCTACGGTGATGACGCCGTTTGGTGCCGGCATCTTCATCTTCAAGTAGTTGTAGTTGGGGACCGCCATGAATTTGGCGTAGCAGGGCCGCCCAAGTATAACGTGGTAGGCACCCTTGAATCCCACCACCTCGAAGGTGAGAGTTTCCTTGCGGAAGTTCTTCGCGGTGCCAAACCAAACCGGCAGGTCGATCTGCCCGAGGGGCTGGACCTGCTTGCCCGGCGCGATGCCATGAAATGGCTTTATGCTGGGCCGCAGCTGGTCCAACCCGATCCCCATCAAGCGCAGCGTATGCGCGTAGAGGATGTTGAGGCTGCTGCCTCTGTCCATCAGGACCTTTGAGAACCGTGCGTTCCCAATGATTGGGTCGACCACCAGTGGGTACTGACCCGGGTTGGGGATGCGGTTCGAGTGGTCTTCCCGGCTGAAGGTGATGGCGTCCTCCGACCAATTGAGGAAGGAGGGAGGCACCTTCTCCGCGGCGAGGACCTCATGCCGTTCCCGCTTGCGCTGGCGGGTCGACATGTCGACGATGGGTCCCCCGAAGATGAGGAACACGTTCTCCATGGCGGGGAAGCCGCCGGCGTCGCCATCTCCTCCGTCTTTCTTGGCCTCCGCCTCCTTCGCGGCGGCGCGGCCATAGAACTTCTTGAGCATGTCGCCTTGCTCGGGGGTGTGGTTTACCGGGGTCTTGTGGTAAGGACATGGCTTCTTCGGCATGTCGTCAAACACCCCCGGGCCTCGAGGGCCCCGTCGAGCCGGGTCAACAGCAAGGGCCTCGGCCTCATTGCCATCGCGCCCCTGCTCGCGCGCCTCGCGGCGCGGCTTCTTTCCTTTCTTGCCCCGCTTGTCCTTGCGGTGGGGCTCCCTGGACTTGCTGCCCTCCGCGGGCGCATCGTCCGAGCGCTTGCCCTTCTTGCCGTCAAAGATCGCTCCCACGGCCTCCTCTCCTGAGGCGAAGCTGGTGGCGATGTCGAACAGCTCGTTGGAGTCCGTGGGCGGGCTGCGTCCCAGCTCACGCACGAGGTCCCGGCACGTGGTGCCCTCGAGGAAGGCATGCACAATCTCGGATTGTGCCACGCTGGGGAGTTCTGTGCAGCGCTTGGAGAAGCCGTATGAAGTCCTGCAGCGACTCGCTGGGCTTCTGAGTGCAGGAGCGCAGGTCCCAGGAATTTCCAGGGCGCACGTACGTGCCCTAGAAGTTGCCCACGAACGTGCGGACCAGATCGTCCCAGTTGTGGATCTGGCTGGCGGGCAGGTGCTCGAGCCACGTCCGAGCCGAATCGCCGAGGTGCAGGGGCAAGTTGCGGATGATGACCTCGTCGGCCGGTGGCCCCGCCCCACCGGGCACGCCAAGCGGTAGTCGTTGAGCCATACGCGAGGGTCCGTCTCCCCGTTGTACTTGACGACGGTCGAGGGTTGGCGGAAGCGCCGTGGGAAGGCCGCCGCGTGGATCTCCCGGCCGAACGCACGGGTCCCCGGGGGCTCCGGCGTCGGGGAGCGGTCCTCGTCGCCGTCGTAGCGTCCGCCCGTCGAGGGTGGTAGCCCACCGCCGCTCGGGCGTCCGCCCCCGCTCATGCGGCGGGCGTTGATGACGTTGCGGGCGTCACCATCTAGCGCCCGCGCGTGTCAAGGAGCCGCTCCTTGGCCGCCGCGCGTCCCGAGTTGGCGGGACGTCCCGCGGCCTTCTCCCCCGCGTGGACCGAGGGTTCGCCCCCCCGTGCGCCCCCGTCTCCTCGCGCATCCCCCCCGCCGGCGGATACGTGAGGCCGAGCTTTCGGCTGTCGGACGGCCGCTTGCTCGATGAGAGCCTCGCACCTCGCGTTGCGGGTTCCGCACTTCGGGGGTCGAGGGTGTCGGCATAGCTCGCGGCGGCGTCGCGGCGGCAACGAGCTTCGACTTGCCCGTGGGGGCACGTCGGGGTTGTCCGCATTGATGCGGTCGCGCGGCCCCGCCGCCCGGCTCCCGCACGCGCTCGCCGCGAGCGGAGGCCTCTCCGGCCATCGAGGCGCGGAGTAGCCGCACCGTGCGGTACTCTTCGTCGGCTTGGCCTCGAGCTCGCGTGCTGGGCCGGGCCCGTGCGTCGGCGTCGGCCCCGGCGGGAGAGTGCTTGGCCCCCGCGGCCGGGCGTGGAGTGATCCCCGGGGCGGGCGTGACCTCCCCGTCGCTCGCGCCCACCGCGCGGTGGCGTTTGGCCGGGTCGTTGGCAATGACGACGACACGGCACCCCGCGCGGGGTCGTAGCTCCCGGTGCTGGAGTCATCGGAGCAGCCGAACCAGTAGTCCGTAGCGTCAAGGAAACGCCTGAACATGACTGGGTCCGGCACGCCGGAGAAGTCCCACTCCGCATACCCGTGAAGGTTGGCGGGCGGCAACGCGTCGAGGGAACCCAGGGACGACTCGTCACCCGCTGAGGCGCCGGGATCCCTGGCGACGAAGACGTGACGGCCAGGCGGAACCCTGCGCATCGTGGTGTTGACGTTGGCGTTGAAGGCCGTCGTGGCACCACGCAGCCCAATGGGAAAGCGCGGTCCGGAGACCGTGCGCTGTCCCGCTGGGGTGGCGGTTGCCGTGACGGCAGGCGCGCCGCGCTGAGAGGCGGCGCGCTCGGCCTGCCGTCGCTCGGACCGTGCCTCGGCGCGAACGCCGACCCGCAGCGGCGGCGGCGTCGTGGCGTCGACGGGCCCGCCGCGTCCGCTCCGGCGGGTGTCCGCGCCGTGGTGGTGCGCTCGGCGGGGACCGGAGCGGACCCGGCCCGGCGTCGCGCGCGGAGTTCCTCACGGTTGGTGAGGCGCATGAGGTAGTCGTTCCCCGTGGCCCGAAAGTTCGGTCCCCCCGAACCGGATTTCGAACCCGGCGGGGAGGGGGTCCGAGCTGCCCATGCGATAGCGCGTACCGCGGTACTCGGTGCGGATCACCATGGAGGGAGTTGATGATTGACCCTAGGCGCTCGATTGCCCCACGGTGGGCGCCAGCGTCGGTGCGAAATGTGGTCCCGACACTAACCGTAATAAGCGCCAAGGTCTATCCCTCAATGGTCGATGCTAAGCAATAAAAGACACGGAATTTATCCTGGTTCCGGCCGAGGGGCCGTATGTCCAGGCGGTGGTGTGCTCAAGGCACTATATTGCTCGGACCGGGGGTGCCTGTAGTGGGGCTGCTACAAGCAAGGCGGGAGAGGAAGCGTGGCTTCCAAGTCCCTGGTGTATTGGCTGAAGATATTGTGGGAGAATTGGAGAGCAAGTGCGTGGTGCGACTTGTCTCGTTTTGGGCTCTGTTGTTCGTGTGTTGTGTGTTGAGTCCTCTGTCTGTCTCTCTCGCGGCAAGGGGGTTCGTCCTCCTTTTATAGACCAAGGAAGGAGCGAATCACATGCGCGCCGTGCTATTTAGCTACGTGAGGGAGCGTGATGTGCTACGGTGTAGAGTGGCGTCCCGGCGTATCTTGTACCCGAACAGTGGCGTCCTCGAGGGTAGAAGGGCGGCGAACGGCTGTGATGTCTTCAGATAGGCTCGAGGGAGTTGCTGACGTCGGTCCGTACGGGGAACAACGACGGGTAAGGTGGCATCCCGTTCCCACGCGCTCCACAGTGCTGGAGTCGTCGCCACAGCGCCTAGCGTGCGCCCGTACTGGCGGGGGCGGCAGCCATACCGTTAACAGTGACAGGGCTGGCGTCCCACCGGCCTAGCGCCTCCACCTAACCCTGTAAGGTCGCAAGAAAGCAAATCGAGGGGCAGCCGGCCCCCCTTCGAGGGCTCGGTGCGTTAGCCGTACCGGAGCAGGTACACGGCGTCACGGGACTGGCACCGGTCGCGCCGCACGGCCCCCCCCCCCCTCCCACAAGGTGATGGGGATGGGCTCCCTCCTGGGGAGTTGGTGCGGCGGCACGGGGCGCGTGCCCCGGCGCATGATGGCGCCGTCCCGCCGATGTCAGTGCATTTAATGCCCGCGCGCGGGAGCGGGCGCGCGCGTGCGGGGCGACCTCGAGCGAGGCAGACACCGTTCGAGGGCGGGGCGGACCCTCGAGCGAGGTGGACCTAGCTCGAGGGAGGCGCACCCCCTCGATCGGGGCGGAGCCCGCACGAGGGAGGCGCGCACCCTCGAGCGAGGCAAAACCTATTCGAGGGAGTCTTCGAGTGGGCCGCCTGGTGGGCCACTGGGGCCTTCGCGACGTGGGCCGTGTCCTGCATGGTTAAGTAAGGTGTATTTGGTTTTGGCTTTGTTGCGGGTTTTAAGTGGGGATTCCCCTGCCGTTTAAGGGGACCCCTAGGGCTGTCCCCGACACACGTGTTCACCTTCCTCATCCGCATCAATGGTTGTAATCGTACTCATAGGCGTCGCCATGGCATTGGAGTCCTCCATCTTGAACTTCCTCACAATGTCCTTGGTGTACTTAGCTTGGTGCACAAATGTTCCTTCCTTTGATTGCTTGATCTGTAGCCTGAGGAAGAACTTCAACTCAACCATCATGCTCATCTCAAATTCCCTGCTCATGTCTTCTGCGAACCTTGTAACAAGAGAGTTAGACGAGCCACCAAAGAAAATATCATCCATGTATACTTGCACAATCAGAATATCTCTGCCCTGCTTGAGGAGAAACAAGGTCTGATCGACCTTCCCCATCTCAAACCCTGTCTCTAACAGGAACCCACTCAACCTACCGTACTAAGCTCTAGGTGCCTGCTTCAACCCATACAACGCCTTCCTCAACTTGTACACCCGGTGGGGGTACTTCTCACTCTCAAATCCTAGTGGCTACATCACATACACTTCTTCCTCTAACACACTATTCAAGAAGGCACTCTTCACATCCATTTGGTGTAACTTAAACCCTTTAGCCATGGAAAAGGCTAGAAGGATCCTAATCGCCTCCACACGAGCTACGGGAGCAAAGGTCTCCTCGTAATCGATCCCCTCTTTCTGACTATACCCCTGAGCAACAAGCCTTGACTTGTTTCTCACCACTTCACCTTTCTCTCCCTCTTTGTTCTTCCACACCCATTTTGTCCCAATCGGCTTACACCCCGGGGGAGGGTCAACCAACACCCAAACTTGGTTCCTCTCAAAGTTCTCCAACTCCTCATGCATCAAATTAACCCAATTATGATCAGATAGTGTGTGTATAATGTCTTTGGGCTCAAAAGTTGCAACAAAAGCAACATGAGTGAAATGAGAATTGTTTCAAACCCTCGACCATTTAGTACGTTCATTCATGTCGCCGATGATTCTCGAAGCTGGGTGTTCCACTTGCACTCACCGGGAAGGTTCTCGCCTTGATGCTACCTCCCCCTCAACAGCAGCTTCGCCTTGATCCGGGTTTGTCGTCGTAGATGTGGGAGAGGGCCCGTCCTCGATCGTCGTCGAAGTAGTAGGTACATGCTCAGCTCCTCCTCATCATCTCCACCACCCCACCATCTTCATCATCTCCATGTTCACGCTCCTCCTCCTCCTGAAAGATCTCCTCACCGAGTTCATCGTCACCTGCACACTCAAAAACAAGCTGACTATGCGGCTGTGTCTCGTCGAAGGTTACCTCGCAAGTCTTCATGATTTGGTTAGTTTCAAGATTGAGCACACGATATGCTCTACAATGAGATGCATAACCAAAGAAAATACCATCGACCGACCTAGCCTCGAACTTTCCAACTTCTTCCCTTTCTTAAGGATAAAGCACTTACAACCAATGAAATGGAAGTGACTCACCTTGGGTGTGCGATTGTGCATCAACTCGTAATAGGTTTTATTCTTGTAGACTCCAAGGTAGATCCTGTTCGAAACATAGCATGTAGTATTGACCGCCTCAGCCTAGAACCTTCTCTGGAGTCCTATGCTCGTCGATCATCGTCAGAGCCATCTCACACAACACAAGGTTCTGTTTTTCCTTTCCACCACGCCATTCAAGACCCAAGTAAAGGCAAAAGGTTTCGAAGCGAGAGTTTTTGAATTCCGAGCCATTGTCACTGCAGATCGCTTGTAAGGCATCTCCGTGCCTCTTGTTCCTCAACCTCAAGACACATCTCAAACAAAACCTAGCGCCTCCCCTTTCTCCTCAAGAAAGAACACCCACGCATACCAAGAGTAGTCGTCCACCAGAACAAGGACGTACCACTTCCCACCCGTAGATCGCACACAAGCTGAGCCAACAAGATCCATATGGAGCAGCCCACATGGATGCTCAGTCATCACATCAGGGAGATGCGGGTGAGAAGAGGCTACCACCTTGGCATGCCTACACGGCGCACAAACCAACTCTTTCTTAAACCTCAACCGTGGCAATCTTCAAACCAAATTGAGTTTACTCAAGCGAGACAAATCAGCCAAGAAACACTCGAAGAACCAGCCAAGAAACAACACTCCACACCAGAAGATGAGAAAAATCAGCTCAAAACACTTGACCCTCGGGAACAACCATGCAAACAAGGTCCCCTCGAGAATCCAAAATCCGAGAACCACCAGGCCGAAACAACATCTCAAAACCCTCATCCAACAACTGGGACACAAAAAGCAAATTGAACCCCAGCGATTGAACAAGAGCAACACACCTGAGAGTGACCTTGTCACTTACCTTGATCTCACCTTATGAAAGCACACGCCCTCGCCCATTGTCCCCAAAGGTGATGTATGTCCTATACACCAACGAGACGAGACTTGAGAACCACCCCTTGTCACCGGTCATATGCCTCGAGCGACAGAAGTCAATCAACCAAATGTTCCTCAAGTCTCCCACCTGAAATTCGAAAAAGAGCACGTGAGTGAACAATCGACTCAGCACTGGGGTTAGTACCAAAAGAGTAAAACGAGTGTCGAGCCATTTGCTCCAAAGTTGGGTTAGCACAATCCAAAGCCTCTCTCCTATCAAAGCTACATCCACGACCACCACCACGGTAACCATTACGAGGGAACCAACCCTCTCTAGCTGGAGGAGGACGAAAACCACGAAAGGAAGACTGTGGACCGTTCCTCCTCTCCATCTCAAAGCTAAGACTCCTCCCATCCGAAGGACCGATAAGGCGACCGGGAGAGGGGGGGAGTGAATGGGAGCCGATAAAAATTCTTCTCGAGGGAGATTGAAACTCCAACAAGACGAACTAGCTCGGTCGAACCCCCGAAATCACACGCTCCGCACTTCTACCTCCCGTTTGCCAAAACCACGTAGCTACCGGAGTGCTACCGGTCCTAGGAACAAACTCTACCAGCAACCACAACACACACGCAACACCGACGGCGGAAGCAACTCGAAAGCCGGCTAACCGAGGGGGGCGGTTAGACCGGGTATAGGGGGCGGTTAGACCGCCTCCACCGGCAACCGAGAAATCCTCCGAAACGCCTCTTCCGAGCACCAAAACACACCACGGTTTCACCAACAGAGATCTCCGGTCGGGGCCATGCTAGCTACCGAGAAAATCTTGGCGAAAACCAAACCTTCACCCAAAGGCCTAGGGGCGGTTAGACCGGCTACCGGGGCGGTCTAACCTCCCGTACCCGGGCAGCAAACTCCAAACAAGAACACCTAGCAACCGCACGAGAACGAACCCAAATTTCACCCGGACACTCGTCCGATCAAGGCGAACGAACTCACGAGAGGAAAATCCGGCGAAACAAAACTTTGACCCGGAAACACCCGGGTGGTTAGACCGCCCCCCTGCAGGCGGTTAGACCGCCCCTTCCGAACGAGGAACCCGCGGGTCAAACCTCAACTTCCTTGCGCTCAATCTCCCGAATCACTCCACGGATTGCAGCCAAACTTCGGGGATAGCTGGGTTACCTCCGGGCAACCTCTACCTCAAAGGAATCGACCCGAAACGCTCACAATCAAGAGGAATCGAAGAAATCGCTTCTCTAGGTCAAGAACTCGCCCAACTCGAAAAACCACCAAATCGAGTCCGATTCAAAGGGGATTTGGGGGCAAAGTCACCGGCCAAAGAGGCACAAGAACCTCATACGTGACACCCACCAAAAACCCCAAGAAATCGTTCTCAAAACACCGCCAAAAAGAGCTCCGAAAATCAACATCAAAGAGACGGGAAAACCACCATCAAGAACCACGCCGAACCTTCTATACATGCCATGAATGGTTCGTACAAGGTCTAGTTTGCCACCCAAACATCCATCCCTCTCTCTTGATCTCACATGAAGCTCTCAAACTAGCCTTCTAAAAACCTAGGAAAAATAGAGAACGAAAATGGAAAAACCAAATGAGCTAGGGTTCCAAGAGTTGGTCGCCAACCTCTCACCTCTTGGGTTATATAGGCGGCAACCGAATGTCTAAAATGCCCCTCTCTACTAACTAGGGATACATGCCCCTCAAGGGCGGATTTGGAATTCTTGATGTCTTCACCATCGGACGGATGCCGGCGACCGCACCCTGCGTAGCCTCGACGCACGCCTTGCGATCCCGACGCGTGTCCTCCGCTTCGAAGCTTCTCGGCGCCGGCGGCCGTGGCGGTCGGGACCGCCCCCCCTGGGCGGTTAGACCGGCCCAGTGGATCTGACCGGCCCCAGGCGGTCTGACCGCCCCTCCTGGGCGGTTGAACCGGCCTGGGTGGCCGCACCTCCTCGTCGAGTCTTCGGCCTCGGTTTTGTGGCTCAACCGAGTAACCCGGTGGTTTTACGGTGAACCACCGCAAACCCCGCGAACTCGGTGTAGCCTCCGCCAATCTCCACTCATGACTCGGCTCCCACGTAGTCCCGGCTCGACCTTGGTTTTGAGGCTCTACCAAGAAACCGTCCACGACTTCATCTTCTTGTTCATGCCACCATGCGGCCCGCACTTGACCCCGCCGGCCACCGGGTCCCTCGAACGAAGCCTACTTGTCTTCTCCACACCCGGAGGCCTCACCGGCAACAACCTTTCGCGCTTGTTCTTCACCCGCACCAACACGAGTCAAGCCGCAACCCGCACCCGCAATACTTAGCCAAGAATCGGTCCACACAACGTTGTCAATCACTCATCACACAAGGAAGCGACCATCCACCGGTCCTCGAACCACACATGGTCCTCAATCTCCCCCTTGATGAGTGCATTGACAACACACTCACATGAAGTAACATAAGAGAAAAGGAAAAGAAAAGAAACAAATAAAAAGAAACCCCAACAAGCGATCGAAAGCCAAAGAAAGGCAACGAGCAAGATCACTTGAAGAAGACAAGTCTCGGACCCCTTAGGCAAGGGCAACGGCTCGACACATCCGAGACAAAACGCAGCTCAAGCAAAGAGCGCAAACCACCAAAGCAAAACTCGAACACCACAAAGAGCTCCCCCTTCACAAATGCAAGCTCCCCCTGAGCCACAGCACACTCCCCCTGAACACATGCATCAATGCAACTCGGGAATGCAACAAAGAGCAAAAACCGCTCACACCGCCCGGGGCGGTTAGACCGCCCGCCCGGGGCGGTTAGACCGCCTCCGCCCGACTTGACCGCACGGGGGGGCGGTTAGACCGCCCAAAGAGACCGGCCCCGCACCAAACTGCCCAAAAATTGCCCGAAACAATTGGAACACCTTCCAAACACTCCCGAGTGCCCAAAACATGCACAAACTTCTCCCCCTTGTTGACAATGCATGAATCAAGGCAAAATGCGAAAACTTGCAACATATAGCTTCTCGAATATACAAAATTCATCACAAGGAGCTACACAAGTCCAAATGAGCAAGTTAGATACTCGACGATTCGTAAGGACCTTAACTACGTGATCACCAAGTTTCACAACCATTGGACAAGGCTAAAAAGGATTTTAGTAATTTTGCGAAAAGTTACTCCCTCACAAGCAAATACCTAAACATGAGCAAAACATATCAAAATGGCAAAGCCACTCAAACTTCATGCTAGGACAGCCATTCTAATCACAAGACCATCATAAACACCCAAAAGCACCTCATGTCATGTCAAAGCCACCGAGCCATGTGCCTACTTCTATGTATGAGACTTCTCATTGGTAGGCATCATGCAACGGTTTAGCACCCAAAGCAAATTAATTTCAGCACATATGACATGGGAACATATTTTCCAAGCATTTTCCATTTCATTTTCAGATTTGTAAATGGTACATGAAATGTCTTTGCGACAAAAAGGAACTTATGCCCCTCCACAAGATTAAGCAAGAGGGCTAAACATTCATGATGGCAAGCGAGCCTTTGGCTCCATATGATCAATAAACTAGCTATCCAACCACAAAGTAAACATAGCAAAGCCACTAAAACATGTCAAGATCATATATAGGCATTTACGCATGAGAGAGCATGTATATGACATTTTTCAAAAATTAGCCATCAACCATGAATCATTCAACAAGATCATCAAGAGCTAAGCCAAACTAACCATAGCATATCAAACAAGCTCACAAGAACATATATAGCAACCCATGGTGAACATTGTATATAGGAGAAGCTTTTCCTATCCGATGCATATGATACAAAATGCATGCAATCTAAGATACAAGGATGCCTATACATCATGTTACATATGCCATGCCAAATGCAAGAAATGCACAAAGGAAAGCTATACATAAGCTACAAACCGGCTCCTCGAGGGGAGGCAAAACGGGCTCGACACCACCAGGCAAAAGAAAACCCCCACACACCCAACTCAAGAAATTAAACAAACACCAAGTTCCCCCCGCAAACGAGTGAAAGTTGCTTGATCTAGGGGTTTGGTGAAAATATCGGCTAGTTGGTCATGTGTGGGTACATGGATCAAGGCTATCTTCCCTTTCTCTACGTTGTCTCTCAGGAAATGATACCTCACTTCTATGTGTTTGGTTTTGGAATGGAGCACTGGGTTCTTTGCAACGCTTATGGCACTGGTGCTATCACATTGAAGTGGGACATGGGTATACTCCTCACCAAAATCACTCATGGTGTAGGTGATCCAAAGGAGCCGAGAGCAACAACTAGCAAGCGGCAACATACTCGGCTTCGGTCGTGGATTGAGCAACACTCGACCGCTTACGAGAAGACCAAGACACCAACGAAGAACCCAAAAGCGGCAAGTCCCGAAGTGGACTTCCTATCCAACCGACACCCGGCAAAGTCCGCGTCCGAAAAGCCATGAAGCGCCAAAGAAGAGGACGCGGAGTACCAAAGGCCGAAGTCGGGAGTGTGACGCAAGTACCGAAAATTCGCTTCACCGCTTGCCGATGCGAAGTCCTCGGAGACGCTTGAAAACGAGCGCACGGACACACCGAGAAGCGTATGTCCGGCCTCGTCGCCGTCAAGTAGAGGAGTGACCCGATCATGCTCCGTACTCCTTCCGGTCCACGTGTTCACCTTCCTCGTCCGCATCAAGAGCCGTAGTCGTACTCATCGGCGTCGTCATAGCCTTGGAGTCCTCCATCTTGAATTTCCTCACAATGTCCTTGGTGTACTTAGCCCGGTGCACAAATGTTCCTTCCTTTGATTGCTTGATTTGTAGCCCAAGGAAGAACCGCAACTCACCCATCATGCTCATCTCGAACTCCCTGCTCATATCATCCGCAAACCTCGCAACAAGAGAGTTAGACGAGCCACCAAAGACAATATCATCCACGTACACACCGCACAATCGAATATCTCCGCCTGCCTCTCGCAAAAACAAGGTCGATCGACCTTCCCCATCTCAAAACCTCTCTCAAACAAGAACCCCCTCAACCTCGCCATACCAAGCTCTAGGCGCCTGCTTCAACCCATACAAGTGCCTTCCTCAACTTGTACACCGGTGGGGGTACTTCTCACTCTCAAACCCCGGAGGTTGTCTCACATACACTTCTTCCTCCAGGACACCATTCAGAAAAGCACTCTTCACATCCATTTGGTGCAACTTGAACCCTTTAGCCACGAGAAAAGGCTAGAAGGATCCTAATCGCCTCCAAACGGGCTACGGGAGCAAAGGTCTCCTCGTAGTCGATCCCCTCCTTCGGCGAACCCCCGAGCAACAAGTCTCGACTTGTTCCTCACAACCTCACCCTTCTCTCCCTCTTTGTTTTTCCACACCAACTTTGTACCAATCGGCTTACACCCCGGGGGAGGGTCAACCAACTCCCACACCGATTCCTCTCAAAGTTCTCCAACTCCTCATGCATTGAGTTAACCCAATTGTGATCAGATAGTGCGTGTCCAATGTCTTTGGGCTCAAAAGAAGCAACAAACGCAGCATGAGCAAAATGGGAATTGTTTCGAACCCTCGACCGTGTAGTGCGTTCATTCATGTCGCCGATGATCCTCGAAGCTGGGTGATCCACTTGAACTTGTCGGGGAGGTTCTCGCCTCGAAGCTACCTCCCCCTCAACATCAGCTTCTCCTCGTTCTTGATTTGTCGTCGTAGGTGTAGCAGAGGGTCCATCCATCATCGTAGTCGAAGTAGTGGGTACATGTCCAGCTGGGGGAACGACACCGCCATCTTCATCATCACCATGTTCATGCTCCTCCTCCCGAAAGATCTCCTTACCAAGCTCATCATCACCTGCACACTCAAAGACAAGCTGACTACGTGGCTCGTCTCGTCGAAGGTTACCTCGCAAGTCTCCACGATTTGGTTAGTTTCAAGATTGAGCACACGATATGCTCTAGAATGAGATGCATAACCAAAGAAAATGCCATCGACAGACCTAGCCTCAAACTTATCCAACTTCCTGCCTTTCTTCAGAATGAAACACTTGCAACCGAAGACATGGAAGTGACTCACCTTGGGTGTGCGACCATGCATCAACTCATAGCATGTCTTTTTCTTGTGCACTCTGAGGTATATTCTGTTCGACACATAGCACGCGGTATTCACCGCCCTCGCCCAATACCTCCTCGGAGTCCTATGCTCATCAAGCATCGTCCGAGCCATCTCGCACAAGGTCCTGTTCTTCCTTTCCACAACACCATTCTGGGGAGGCGTATACGGACTCGAAAACTGGTGCTCAAGACCTAAGTCATGACAAAAAGTTTCAAAACGAGAGTTCCTGAATTCCGAGCCATTATCACTGCGGATAGCTCGTATGGCATCTCCGTGCCTCTCGTTCCTCAACCTCAAGACTAGATCTCGAACAAAACCAAACGTCTCCCCCTTCTCCTCAAGAAAGAACACCCATGCATACCGAGAAAAGTCGTCCACCACAACAAGGACATACCACTTCCCACCCGCGGATCGCACACGAGCTGGGCCAACAAGGTCCATATGGAGCAGCTCGCATGGACGCTCAGTCATCACATCGGTGAGAGGCGGGTGAGAAGAGGCCACCATCTTGGCATGCCTACACGGAGCACAAACCAACTCTTTCTCAAGCCTCAAACGTGGCAATCCTCGGACCAAATTGAGTTTACTCAAGCGAGACGAAGGTCAAAGCTCAAGTGACCCAACTTCCTATGCCACTTCCACAACTCACTCGAAGAACCGGCCAAGAAACAACGCTCAACACCCGAAGACCGAGAAAAATCAGCACGAAACACCGACCCTCGGGAACGACCATACAAACAAGGTCCCCTCGAGAGTCTACAATCCGAGAACCACCAGGCCGAAACAACACCTCAAAACCCTCATCCAACAAGCCGAGACACGAAAGCAAATTGTACCCCGGCGATTGAACAAGAGCAACACGCCTCGAGTGATCTTGTCACTCACTTTTATCTCACCTTCGAAAGCACACGCCCACGCCCATTGTCCCCAAAAGTGATGTACCTCTTCGTCACCACCGGACGAGACTTGAGAACCACCCCCTGTCTCCGGTCATATGCCTCGAACAACCGGAGTCAAACAACCAAATGTTCTTCAAGTCTCCCACCCGCAATTCAAAAACAAGCACGTGAGCGAACAAACGACTCAAAGCACCGGGGTTAGTACCAAAGGAGGAAAACCGGTGCCGAGCCATTTGCTCGAAAGTGGGGTTAGCACCAACCAAAGCATCTCTCCTACCAAAGCTACCTCCACGAACACCACCTCGGTAACCACTCCGAGGAAACCACCCCTCACTGCCTGGAGGAGGACCAAAACCACGGAAGACAACCCGTGGAGCGTCCCTCCTCTCCTTCTCAAAGCTACGACTCCTCCCATCCCCGTAGTGACCTCGAGGAGGAGAATGCCTAGCAAACTGACCACCTGCTGTCTTTCCAGACCAACCACCAGTAACTCCACCACCGGACCGAAACCTCTCGACTCACCACCTCGAAAACCACTGCGCGAGTGCGGGGGGGGGGGGGGGGGCGGTTAAACCGCCTAGCCGGGCCGGTCTAACCGCCCCCCTGCGGGCTGGGCCGGCCCGACCGCCTAGCCGGGCCGGCCCGACCGCCCCCTCCCGAACGGCCTCCTCGGCTGCGGGGAACTCGCATCTCCCCATGCGGAACACTTCTTACCACGCCCTTACCCCCGGGCGGTGGCATACGAGGCTTAGGTACAGCATAGGAAGGGTTGTACCTATCCTTGTTCGCCCACTCCTTTGCCATCCTCTCTTCCCGCTTCCTCTTGAAGCAAAACTCATCCTTGTGACCTTCCTTCCCACAATGGCCACAACGGAACCTCACGAGCTTAGGTTTTGGCTTGGATTGGGGCTGCTCGCTTGGTTTCTCTCCACTCAACTCCTCCACCGATTTCTCCTCACTCGCCTTCTCTCTCACTTTCCCAAAGAACACTTTCCCCGAAGTGCTCACAAACTTGATGGGCTTTTGGAGATCATTTGTGGGTGTAGGAAATATAGGTGGAGCTGGGGTTGTGTCTAGTCGGTTCCTAAGATGGTTGGGTTTTGGAGGGAACTCATTCTTGTGGTGGGTTTTTGGTGGCTCTGGGATATTCTCTCCACTTCCCTCACCAACCTTGTTTGCTCCAAGCCCCTCACCATCTTGCCTCTTAAAGGCCTCGATCATCATCCTCAACTGAGGCTCGTGACCGGACAACCAACCCATCAACTTCCTCAAATCATCATTCTCATCCTGCAAACGATCAACATAATGTGCAAGCTCCAAATTTTTCAATGCATGCATTTCACAAGTAGAGCGAGGATGTAGGCATGGGTTCCTTCAATTTAGCCTCGAGCGAACTAGTGTAAGCATGCAACTCATCAATCTTAGCATGCAAAATAGGGCAAGAAGTGCAAGCACCTAGCAAAGCGGGTCTAGACTTAAGCTCGGCCACTTCAACCCTAAGCACATCTAGTTCCTCACACTTGGAGGCATGCTTCTCCTTAAACAAAGAAAGATCGGCAAGGAATATGGAGCAATCAACACAATCATTTTCATCGGCAACAACGGGGCTAGCCTTAAGCGAATCAATCTCAAGCTTGCTATCAAGCACCTGTGTCTCTAGCTCGACCCACTCTAGTCCTAGCATCCTCGAGTGAAGCCCTAAGCTCTTTCCTCATTTTCTTGGCCTCTCTAAGCATGTCATCACGGTTATCAAGCAAAGAGCCAAGCCTCTCATTCTCCTGGCGCAAGAAGGGAAGTTCATCACGCACCTCGTCGTCGGACTCGCAGTCCGAGTCGCTCCGTGTACTCTCTTCTTGCTGCCGGAGCTCGGCGCCATGGTACGAAGCCGTCTCTCGCGAAGCGCGACTCAGCCCGCTCAGGTTCTTGGACGACCTCTTGTTCTTGCGACGATCTCCCTCGTCATCGCTGCTGCTCGAGCTCGAGGTGGAGTACGCGGGCCTGGAGTCGACGTCGCTCGCTCCCACCATCGCTCGGGCCTTGCCTCGGCCCTCCTTCTTCCTCGATCGTCGCTCGTCCTTGTACTTGTTCTTGTGCTTGCTCTTGTGGTCGCGCCTCGAACGGTACTTGTCGTCGTTCTTCCTCGGCTTGTGCTTGTAGCCGTCCTTGCTCTCGGCCTTCTCGGGCGGTCGGCGACGAAGTGTCCCGGCTTGCCGCACCGGGAAGCGAGGTCCTCGTGTTCCTCCTCATGTTCACGCGGTTCTCGTGCGGCCTCTCGAACCGCCTCGTCAACGGCGCCGGCTCGTCCTCTCCAAGGTCATCAAACTCCTCATCCGGCATAGACATCAAAGAGGAAAACGAGAACATCCTGGTGGATGGGTTAGAGTTAGTCTTTCCTTTGGAACCACCAACGAGGGCAAGACTATGGGAGTCAGTCGGTCCCTCGAGCTTGGCGGTCATGCCCCTATCCACCTCGGGCCGACTTGAGCTTCGAGAACAGCTCGTTCACCGTCAGAGTATCGTACCTCTCCGACTCGACTATGGCCTCGAACTTTCCACCCCATATCGTACGATCCAAAGAGTGTAAGAGCTTGACCGCTCTATCATGATCATCGTACGGGAGCACGTCCACATTGGCCCTCATGTTGTTCACAACCACCGTGAACCTCTGGAACAAGGCATCGATGGACTCACCGGGGAGATGAGTGAAGTTCTCGTACTCTCTCCGTAGGTCGCATACAACCGTGCTCGAACACGGGCGTTCCCAACATGAGCCTCCTTCAACACCGCCCAAATCCTACAAGCCAAGTGCTCGGTGTGCACCCGATCGAACTCGGCCGACACAAAGCACGAAACAAGTAGTCGACCGCCTTATTGTTGGCGTCGAATCCGTCCCTCGACCCCCGGAGCAAGGAAATCCATCGGTGGACATATCCTGTGTCCACCGTGACATCCCACGAGTCGACCCTTTCCGCGGAGGAACGCACCCATCCGCTTGCTCCACATCCGGTAGTTCTTTCCATCGAAGTGTGGAGGACCCGAACCCCCGTTCCCGGTACGCCATCCTTGGATCTTAGACCGGTTAGAGTCAACAAAGACCCGAACCGGCTCGATACCACTTGAAGGACCGATAAGGCGACCGAGAGGGGGGAGTGAATGGGAGCCGATAAAAATTCTTCTCGAGGGAGATTGAAACTCCAACAAGACGAACTAGCTCGGTCGAACCCCCGAAATCACACGCTCCGCACTTCTACCTCCCGTTTGCCAAAACCACGTAGCTACTCGGAGTGCTACCGGTCCTAGGAACAAACTCTACCGAAGCAACCACAACACACACGCGGCACCGACGGCGGAAGCAACTCGAAAGCCGGCTAACCGAGGGGGGCGGTTAGACCGGGTATAGGGGGCGGTTAGACCGCCTCCACCCGGCAACCGAGAAATCCTCCGAAACGCCTCTTCCGAGCACCAAAACACACAACGGTTTCACCAACAGAGATCTGCGGTCGGGGCCATGCTAGCTACCGGAAAATCTTGGCGAAAACCAAACCTTCACCCAAAGGCCTAGGGGCGGTTAGACCGGCTACCGGGGGCGGTCTAACCTCCTGTACCCGGCGGCAAACTCCAAACAAGAACACCTAGCAAACCGCACGAGAACGAACCCAAATTTCACCCGGACACTCCTCCGATCAAGGCGAACGAACTCACGAGAGGAAAATCCGGCGAAACAAAACTTTGACCGGAAACACCCGGGCGGTTAGAGCCGCCCCCTGCAGGCGGTTAGACCGCCCCTTCCCGAACGAGGAACCCGCGGGTCAAGCCTCAACTTCCTTGCGCTCAATCTCCCGAATCACTCCACGGATTGCGGCCAAACTTCGGGGATAGTTGGGTTACCTCCCGGGCAACCTCTACCTCAAAGGAATCGACCCGAAACGCTCACAATCAAGAGGAATCGAAGAAATCGCTTCTCTAGGTCAAGAACTCGCCCAACTCGAAAAACCACCTAATCGAGTCCGATTCAAAGGGGATTTGGGGGCAAAGTCACCGACCAAAGAGGCACAAGAACCTCATACGTGACACCCACCAAAAACCCCAAGAAATCGTTCTCAAAACACCGCCAAAAAGAGCTCCGAAAATCAACATCAAAGAGACGGGAAAACCACCATCAAGAACCACGCCGAACCTTCTATACATGCCATGAATGGTTCGTACAAGGTCTAGTTTGCCACCCAAACATCCATCCCTCTCTCTTGATCTCACATGAAGCTCTCAAACTAGCCTTCTAAAAACCTAGGAAAAATAGAGAACGAAAATGGAAAAACCAAATGAGCTAGGGTTCCAAGAGTTGGTCGCCAACCTCTCACCTCTTGGGTTATATAGGCGGCAACCGAATGTCTAAAATGCCCCTCTCTACTAACTAGGGATACATGCCCCTCAAGGGCGGATTTGGAATTCTTGATGTCTTCACCATCGGACGGATGCCCGGCGACCGCACCCCTGCGTAGCCTCGACGCACGCCTTGCGATCCCGACGCGTGTCCTCCGCTTCGAAGCTTCTCGGCGCCGGCGGCCAGGGCGGTCGGACCGCCCCCCTAGGCGGTTAGGCCGGCCCGGTGGATCCGACCGGCCCCGGGCGGTCCGACCGCCCCTCCGGGCGGTTGAACCGGCCCGGGTGGCCGCACCTCCTCGTCGAGTCTTCGGCCTCGGTTTTGTGGCTCAACCGAGTAACCCGGTGGTTTTACGGTGAACCACCGCAAACCCCGCGAACTCGGTGTAGCCTCCGCCAATCTCCACTCATGACTCGGCTCCCACGTAGTCCCGGCTCGACCTTGGTTTTGAGGCTCTACCAAGAAACCGTCCACGACTTCATCTTCTTGTTCATGCCACCATGCGGCCCGCACTTGACCCCCGCCGGCCACCGGGTCCCTCGAACGAAGCCTACTTGTCTTCTCCACACCCGGAGGCCTCACCGCAACAACCTTTCGCGCTTGTTCTTCACCCGCACCAACACGAGTCAAGCCGCAACCCGCACCTGCAATACTTAGCCAAGAATCGGTCCACACAACGTTGTCAATCACTCATCACACAAGGAAGCGACCATCCACCGGTCCTCGAACCACACATGGTCCTCACCATCCCCATAATGAGCACGAGAGGGAGAACGCCTAGCAAGCTGACCACTTGTAGACTTCCCATACCTACCACCAGAACCATGACCACCTAAACCAAACTGAGCCTCCTCACGAGCACAGAAACCAGAACGCTGTCTGCCCAAACCTGCACCGGTCTGACTAGTGTGGTGTACCGGTCTGACCGGTGTAGCCTGGCCAGCAGCACCGCCTGCTACCTTCCACTCTCCCCAAGCCGGAACCGTCCTCACAATCACTTTGGCCCTGGGCATCTACACACAATGCTCAAGTACACCATTGGAAGGGTGGTACTTGTCCTTGTTAGCCCACTCCTTTGCCAATCTCTCATTATGCTTCTTCTTGAAGCAAAACTCAACCTTGTGACCATCTCTCCCACAATAGTCACAATGAAGCCGCACGAGCTTAGGTTTAGGATTGGGCTGGGGCTGCTCACTTGGTTTCTCTCAACTCAGTTGCTCAACCGGTTTCTTCTCATTAGGCTTCTCACTCTCTTTCTCAAAGAACACATTCGCCAAGTTGCTCTTGAACTTGATAGGCTTTTGGAAGTCATTTGTGGAGTGAGGGAATATGGGTGGATCTGTATTTGTGTTGAGTTTTTTCTTAGTGGGTTGGGTTTAGGAGCATAGGCATTTTTGTGGTAGATTTTTGGTGGAACTTGGATATCACCAATCTTCTCTCCTCCATCACCACTAGACTCTCCAACCTTCTCCGACCCAAGCGCCTGCACATCTTGGCTCTTATAGGTCTCCATCATAATCCTGAGTTGGGGTCCATGCCCCAACAACCAACCCATCATTTTCTCAACTCATCATTCTCATCCTGCAAGCGATTCACATAGTGAGCAAGTTCCAGATTTTTCAAAGCATGCACTTCACAAGTAGAACAAGAAGTGGGAATAGGTTCTTTCAGCTTAGCCTCAAGCGAAACAGTGGAAGCTTGCATCTCATCAATCTTTCCATGCAAAACAGGGCATAAAGTGCAAGCACCTAGCAAAGTAGATCTAGACTTAAGCTTAGCCACTTCAACCCTAAGCACATCTAGTTCATCACAAGTAGAAGCATGCTTATCCTTGAGACTAGCAAGATCAACTAGATACACAGAGCAATCAACACAATCAACTTCATCAGAAACCACAGGTGAAGCCTTAAGTGAATCCATTTCAAGCTTATCATCTAGGTTCTGGTTTCTAGCTCAGCCATACACGATTCCTAGCATCTTCTATCGAGGCCCTAAGCTCTTTCCTCATCTTCTTGGCCTCTCTAAGCATATCATCATGGTTATCAAGCAACTGTCCAAGATGCTCATTCTCCTCACGTAAGAAGGGAATCTCGTCACGTACCTCATCCTCGGAGTCAGAATCCGAGTCACTTTGGTGACTCTTCTTGCTACCAGAGCTACGAGCCATGCCACAGAAGCCATCTCCTACGAAGGAGCTCAAACCCGCTCAAGTTCTTGGACGCCTTCTTGTTCTTGCATCGATCGCCTTCATCTTCGCTACTACTCGAGCTCGAGGAAGAGTAGCTGGAGCTGGAGTCGACGTCGCTCACTCCGACCATCGCTCGGGCCTTTCTGCCGCGACTGTCCTTCTTCCTCGACCGTAGCTCGTCCTTGTGCTTGTTCTTGTGCTTGTGATCGCACCTCAATGTGTACTTGCCGTCCTTGCTCGACCAGTGCTTGTAGCCATCGTTGTTCTCTATCTTCTCCGGGCAGTCGGCGATGAAGTGTCTCAGCTTGCCGCATTGAATGCATGTCCGTGCTGTCCTCTTCGTGTTCACCCGGTTCTCGTGCAGCCTCTCGAAATGCCTGGTCAGCAACGTCAGCTCGTCCTCTCCAAGCACGTCGAACTCCTCGTCTGACAAAGACATCAAAGAAGACAAAGAGTACATCCTAGAAGATGCGTTAGGGTTAGACTTAGCCACTCTACCACCAACGAGAGCAAGACTATGGGAGTCAGTTGGGCTCTCAAGACGGGCTGTCAAACCCCGATCGACCTCAGCATACTTGAGCTTCAAGAACAGCTCGTTCACCGTCAGAGTGGTGCACTTCTCGGACTCAAGAATGGCCTCAACCTTTCCATCCCACACGGTACGATCCAGCGCGTGTAAGAGCTTCACCGCTCTATCATGGTCATCATACGGGAGGATGTCGACATTGGTCCTCATGTTGTTCACAACCATCGTGAACCGCTGGAACAAGGCATCTATTGACTCACCAGGGAGATGAGTGAAATTCTTGTACTCTCTCCGTAAGTCGCATATAGCCGTGCCTGAACATCTGCATTCCTAGCTTGAGCATTCTACAGCTCCAACCAGATCCTGCACGCCAAATCCTCTGTATGAACCTGATCAAATTCGGATTGACACTGTTGACGGTCCTTACAACAAAGATCAGACCATCAAAACCTCGGGTTCGAGAGGGGTATACAACAAGTTTCATGCACATTTTTCATACTAATAAAGTTCCAAGAGCTATGTTGCAATTTTTAAGGACAAGTACACATTTAGGGGAGAAAAGGAATCGACGTGCCACACGAGCTAAGCACAGCCACACCAACATGCATGGCCGGCCCTGCAGGTGCGGCCGCACCTGCCCCTGTGCCACGTCCTCGGTCCCAATCAACTCATCCGCTGCGTGCACAACTTGGATGATTGAGATTGATCAAGGAAACATCGGTTTGATCGAATGGATGAAGTTGTGATCACTTGGATCCATTGGTCCACCTCTCCGGCCGATCAACCGCCACAATCGTCATTCCAACACCATTCTGAGCGTCACCAAGCAAAGGCGATTCATCCCACGGCTTCAAGGTAGGCCGGACGCACCTCCCAATTGCCATACCGGCCAAAACCGACGCAAGCAACCGACCCTCAACCGCCTTAGGAGCAAGGATCAGGAGTGTCCAATTCAAGAGGTGGTGGATCATAGGGCCGGCCGCACCTCCTCATCCGGCCGCACCTATGAAAACGGGCCCACACGCTCAACCGACCTCACTTAGCTATAAAAGGAGCCTCACACCTGCTGGATCGAACACAAATCGATGGAGCATTTCATTTCCACTCTTTGTTCACTTAGAGTAGGATTAGTGTAGCTTGGTAGTTAGAGTCGAGTCGAGCAAATCTCAGGGTTCCGGAGGAGTCTTTTTCAGAGTTTTGGTATTGCTCTTGTATCCTCTTGTTGGTTAGACTCAACTACAATTCAAGTTATCTTTCTATCTTACTTTACGAGTCAATTACATTCAACTTTTACTTTGCTCTAGAAGCTTTATCCTTGGTTTAGACTAAAGTTAGTTTAGTCTTGGTTAGCATAGCTCTCTTGAACCCTATAGTGTTGTTGTCGTTCTTCGCTTGATCTCCGTTGTTTCACCGGAGAGAGAGACCTTCCTTCGCGGTACTCGGGGAAAGGTTCTTTGGTTCGTTGTGAACATGGTGCTCAGAGGTTACCTTATTCTTAGATTGGTGTCCTGCGCAATGGAATAGTTGTGGCACCCTAAGGAGGTGATAGCTTCGGACGGGCTCTGTAGTCCACCACATTAGTTCAGGTCAGTAGGATTCAGCACATCGTAGTCCTCCCTTCTCATCCCAGTCTGAGGGCACGACTTTGCGTTCCCCTGCAGCACTAGAAGAGCTTGTTGAGTTAGCTTCCCTTGGTTATCCTTTGCTTTAGCCCTTTGCTTAGAGTTGAGAAGAATAGATAGATTGTGTTATGATCCTTTCTCATTTCATTGTCCTCCCAGCTCGCTATCCTCTCTAGTCTTTTACCTAGATCTCCTAGTGTGTGTGTCAAGTTATCCCCAAATATCTTTATTCGTTATCGCCCACTATAGCTCTTTACCAAGTCTTGGTTATTCTCCACTGTTTACTCGATCATCTTTGCCGTTGTGCCTCCTATTGACGGATAAAAGACGTATCCCTCTACGATCCGCAAGCGTACGGACCTACACCTTTTTCACCACAGGATTCCCAAGGTTCTTGTCAATCCGCGGAGCAAGGGGATAACAAGCGTTTAATCTACCTCTACACACTAGCTACTCAAACCCTAACTATGTTTAAACTGGAAAACAACTAAACTACACTAGAGAGAATAATTTAGCAATCAAGATAAAAGACACTCGCCCATGGGTCTACAATACTAGAGCATGCAATCGCTTTAAACAAGAAAACCAGTCTAATCTATCGGGGGTTGTCACCACGGTTTCACCCTTTCCCTCCTCTCGTACTGTCACCACGTGAAGGTATTCGTTACTAGACCTATAATGGACACGGCGTATTGAATGGATCCAAGGGAGCATTGGAGCTCTATCCCTTTACGGTATAGTAGCTAACATTAAACAATAAAGTATATTCAACGGAAGATGATAGATAGATAATCCAACAAAGTACGGTTACATCTCAAGATCGATTACAACCCATGGACGAATAAGGAGATTACCTGTGACAACCCGCCCAGGAAAATACCGTACTATCGCCTAAGACCGATCCACTTTGGTCATTAAGCAATAATAAAGTACCATCCTGTCGTAAGTTGCCGGGTTAACGCCCGGTAAATCACTTGAAAAGCAACAAGGATCGAATATATGCATTAAAACTCACTCGAAGGCGAGTCCAGAGATACAACATCATTAATATCCAAATTCGTACCCCGAGGGGTATAATTGTTCCAAACCATAGTTTTTGTCACGAAGAAAAGGTTCGAGTTTTCGAAAAGCGGCGGAAATAAACTAACGGAAGCGAAGACACCACGGGAGGCCATCCATGATGCTTTCAGTAGTCGTCCTCCACCCACTCCAGCTCCCAGCCGGGCGGGATCTCACCGGGCCACACATCACTGAAGGCATTACCTGGATCAACACATTATAGCAAGGCTGAGTATGCTAATACTCAGCAAGACTTACCCGTCGGTGATATCTACTTCACCAAATCTAGACCACGAAAGGCTTTTGGCCGGTGGAGTTTCTTTTGCTAAACAGCTGCTAAGAGTAGGTCCTTACTTTCAAGATTTTAGCACAAGTTCTAGTAGGTTTAATCTTTACTACATTAGCCAACTAGTACAAACAAAGTTGTACAAATCCATTAATCAAACATCATGTTCATCAACTTCCATCATTAGGGATCTCATAACTAGTGGAGTAAGTAGTCTCGGATAACGGTGAGAGGCCGACAATCGATTGATTTAAACCTTGCAAGGTAGACCCAAACACTTGGTAGGCTGCCCCCGTGAGGAAAACTTTCCCGAGCCGTCCCCAAAAATCCTCGGGTCGGGATCGAATCTTACAGTCTTTGGTGCAGGCTATCTGGCATGTCCCACCCAGCACACCCAGAGTCACCATACACCACCGGTAGCTAGCCGTGAGAGCGAATACCAAGAGTAGTAATGGTAGGATCTCTTGCCACCTCATTAAGGTACTAGGCTTATCGGTCCCATACCCGACATGTGCTTAGTACGTTCAAAAACTTAACCCACATAACCACTGGACCGGAGCCCAGATCCCATGCTCTTACCACGTGAGCAATCCATTTAGGATATAATATGATTCCTATCTAGGAACCTATTCTCTCGAGTGAGGTCATCACCCGACTTGTAACGGTCCTATAGCTTAGCCGCTATCGACCTATCATACTAGTAGGGACAAAAGGTACCTAGGGATCATGCATCTAGGGTTTCATTCAACTCCTAAACATAAATGCACAATCATCCATAGATATTTGAACAAGGAAATTTTAAAACTAGGTTAGATGCACCGGAGCTTGTCTTCGTCAGCTTGGTTAGCTTGGGCACCCTCGGTGTCGAGTACTTCCACGTACTGCAGAGAACCTTCCGCTCCTCCTTCCTCGGTTTCCGGGACAAGGGAGTAATCTCCGTCTGGAAGATCTACACGGAATGCAATGCACTTTAGGTGATGTGATAGTTTGTTGTCTTATCCAACTCTAGTTGGTCATATTCACCTTAACAAGCATCCATCTAAGGTTTCTCTTTTAGGAAGGTTATGGGGTGTACATGGTTTACTCTTTTATTCCATATTTGAATAAAGGTTTTTATTAAGCTTATCATTTCATGTGAAAGCGTTAATTCTTTTCATCTTTACAAGAAAGGGCATAAATAGCACTTTTATTTATGAATTACTTTCTGATCAGTGATGATATTTAATTATCTTTTAATTATATGAAACAATATCTTCAAAAAGGAAAAAGAATCAATTTGGGATTTTTCTGATTTTTCTGTGAATTTCTATGGATTTTCTAAGGCTATGGACTGATCTGCAATAAAACTTAGTTAGGTTTCCTTGCAACTAAGCCCTCGGAATTCACAACCGTGCCCTCGCGGCGGCGGGAGGGCTCGCCGGTGGCGATGTGGGGCCGGGCCACGGCAACATGTGGCACGGGGGTGCGATTGGCCTCACCACGGGTCGAATGGCGGTGACGGCGGGGTCGGGGCGAGCTCGGCAAGGGCGCACGGCGGCGGCGGCGGCGGCACTCACGGCGGCTCGGGGATAGGTGGCAAGGGCGCACGGTGCTGGGCAATTGGCAAGCGCGCTAGCTACACTGGGCGCTAGGGAAGCTAGCGGGGCAGTGGGACGGCGGCGAACGCGAGCGGGGTGAGCTAGCACCGAGCGGCGGCGGGCATGGCGGGGAGGAGCACGGGGTGGCGCCCTGCGGGGAAGAAACGCGGCTTTTATAGGCGGCATGGGGGTCCGGGGTGACGACGGCATGACGGCGAGATCCTCCGCCGTGCTACGGCGGCTCGGGGCCCGCGCGTACGGCGGCGCTCGGTGCGGACTCGGCGCATCACGGGGCGGGAGGCGCGTTGGGGGCGCACGTGACCTCGGGGCGGAGCACCGAGGTGAGGGCGCGGCCTTGGGAGGCGTGGGCGCGGACGCCGGGGTGCGGCGGCGCACGGGCGGTGACGGCGGCGCGCGGGCGCGCGCGACGTTGCGCATGGCGGCGCTCCGGCATATTTGTGTTGCTGGTGCTCTGTTCAACACGATTTTTCTCAAAATTTTCAAACAGAACTGGACCAAGTGATGAATACCAAAGTTGTAGATCTAGGTACCAGCAACATTTTTTACAAAGGCTATATAGGGTTTTTTCTGCCTGGATTTGAAATTATTTGAATGCCAACTTTGAATGTCAGCCTGTTTTGACCAACAGTGTTTTCTGCCTTGTAAGGGGTTTTTCACAATTTTCCTCTCCAAATGTGAAATGCCAATCTACATGAAAGTTGTGTCCCTCAACAAGATGGACAACTTTCATAAAGGTAGATTTTGAAGTGTTTAGGTGAATTTTGGAGAACGCGACAAAAGTTCCGGACGACATTCGCTGACGTCAACGGTTAAGCCGGTTTTGACCGTGTCTTTGACCACGGGTCGACTACGGGTGTGTGCAAACTTGGTCAAGGGGTTCATTAGGGTTCATTGGCGAGGTTTTCGGGGTGATGACCCAGGTTGACCTAGGTTTGACCGGTGTTTGACTGGTTTGACTCGGCTGATCCGGTCATTAGCGTTAATGACGGTAATTAAAAACCTGGGGCGTCACATTACCCCATCAAGCTGCTATACATAGCACCGTTGATCATGGTCACCCTTCCGACGGTGTCTTCCTTCTGCTCCACTGGTGGGTGCTTCCTTCGAGGTGGTTGATCCCCCTCCGGAGATCTTCCTCCTATCTCTCTAGCTTGTGGATGGCCTCCTGGTACGAATGGCTCTCTCCTTTGCGAATGGCGGCCCCTCCAGGGCTTTAGGTTTGAAGATCCTTCGGGTGCAAGGAAATGTGGACCGAACCGACGCCGGAACTGGGCTGGGCCGGCCGGCCTGGGCTGACCGACCCAGGCCCATTTCGGCCCGGTTCGGTCGCCCCTTCGCTTCCGTGGGTCCTCAGGTGATTATGCACTTTGTCCCTTCCACTTGCATGATTTTGACGATGTCTTCCTCACGTTGAAGATGGAGGTTCTCCGTGCATGAAGTTCGGTCTTTTACGCTCCAAAATACACCGTCAACATCTCCCCCACGCTTAGCTCAAGTACTCGTAAAAGAACTTCGTCCAAGGCGTTGTAATCATGTTCCGCTAAATCTTTCTTCACAAGTTAGTCAATCCTTTATCTTTAATATATAAACATAAAGTAATCATCAGCATACATAAACATGGGAGTTTAGAATCTTTACGACGTCAAGATTTACCCCACAACTCAAACTCTTCACTCGAAGTCTTCAATTTCACCTATACTTACTTCTTTGCTTCCGTTGGAGGGTTTTTATGATTTTCAAAATAAAATTCCTGCAACAAGGGTTAGACAAAAACCTTTCTCCAAGCTCTCTCAAGTCACTCATATGAGGTGGCTATCCTAAACCAGTTTTATAAAACTCTCACCTCCCATAAGTCTCTCATATGACATGTAAAGTGGAGCTATAGGTAGGGCTAGTGCAATCAACACAAGTATTGTCAAACTAAGAACTTCCTCTAATGGTTGTTTACCTTTCAAAGCCAGTGATCATGAGAATTAACCATATGTTGGGATATTAAGGATGAGAAGATTTAGAATGGATGACATGTGCAAGGGAAAAAGAAAATATGACTACGAGGCACCGATGACATCCTCGTTGTCGGATTGCACATGGTTGGAAAAAGAGTGAAAGTTTCATCCCTCAACAACGTGACATCCCTCCTTGCACTTTATTTTTCTTTCACTTGATTCATCTCTCTCATATCTTTCTTGCCACTCCTCTTTTCTCTTTCTCTTCTTTTTCTTTCATTCTCTCATTCTCATATTTTTTTTCTTTTTCTTTACTTTTCTATATATTATTTTTCTCTTTTTTTTCTATTCCATACTCATACTTTTCACTTTATTTTGCCCTCTCTTGACATCTTTTTCTCTCTTTTGAAATCTCTCAACTCCTCTCTTTCTTGCATGCATACAATCTGAAATTTTAAGTAAACCGTGCTAGAGATGAGATGAAACTTTGAGAGTAGGTTGTGTTCAAGGAATGCGATGTACAAAAGAGATGTATAGGGTTGGGTATGGAATCCGGCGATGTACGGGACTTCCAATGTGAAAGTCACGTTACCGAATACATGACGAGGCTAGCAACAAAAGATAAGCACAAGAACATGATCATTGCCTGAAATTAGAACTCCCAAGAGAGAAGGATCCTAGCCCAACTCATCGTGCTAATCACACTTATGGTGGAGCAAAAAATAAATTGTCTTTGTATAGGATTTTTTTCTTACTCTCAACTTGGAAAAATAGGTTTTGCTAACCTTTATTACAAGGGTTTTTTAGATAATTTTCAGAACTGAAATCCTCCAACTTTTAGCATTGAACATAGCACAACGAACATGTGAAGCTCGAGATCGAAGTGTGGTATGGGTACTTCTAGAAGTAGCAATTCCACTAAGCACCACGGTAAATATTTTTCAAACCACACACTTATGTTCATATATCAAGAATTAAAGATAAACAAACGAGTGAATAAAGATAAGCATCACACAAGACACAAAATTTAAAGGACTCTTTTTATTTGATTTTCTTTGACTCAACATTAAGTTAAGACACTTCAAACTTGCAAAAATTTAAAAACACATTCAAAAACTAAAGACTCTTAAACTCTAAAACTCTCTCAAAAACTAAATCAAACCAAACTAAACTTGAAGCTCAAAAACTAAAGGCTAGCTAGCTCTCCCCCACGCTAAAATCATACGACGTCCTCGTTGTAGCATACAAAAATCCTAAGGGGGAAAACTAAACCTAGTGGTACTTTCTACAACTATTGCACCACTTGCCTCTCATGTTCCCGACCATGCCAAAAAGTTTACGCACGTTGCGGTTCAGGAACTTGTAGTCGTCTTCAACCACGCGTTCCAAATCCTTGATGCGTCGCCTCATCGCCTACATGGCCTGGAAACATTTGTTGACCATTGCGTAGAGCTTCGAGATGGAGTGACGGCAAGCCGCACAACACATCGGATGCTTCCCGAAAGTGTCGTCATCGCCAGGGTCTCCGCCGTCGTCGCCATCACCATTGTCATCGGCACCGCCGTCGTTGCCTCCGCCGTTGGGGCCTTCGGGAGTCTTCTCCTTGGGCACCTCTTCCCAAATGTAAAGATCGTTATCATCTCTTCCGGCGGCCGCACACGAGCTCGGGCTACGATCACCGGAGTAATCGCTACCCCCATAGTCCTTAGGCTCGGGCGACACCTTCTTGTAGTCCTTTCGCTTCATGCCTCGGAGGCACGTCGACCTTCGAACAGGAGTAGGGACCTTCTCCTCCTTGATGGGCTTGCGAGATGCAATAGCTCCGGTCGGGACACGCCCTCCGCAATGGATGCGGGCGGTCCTCCTGATCTCGACGGGTAGCTTGAGCTCGCATCGCTTCGCCTCCTCCATCGATGGCTCCTTGGCGCCTTGCTTCAACTCTAAGCTCCTCGGGGACGCCATGGCTGCTGCGTGGGTGCAAAAGTATGCATGATGGGATGGATTCCCGAGTTCCCAATTCGGCCAAATAAATAGTCCGAAGAGGAAAACCCTAGGAACCTCAATTTCCTAATTCAAACTTCCCTTAAAATTTTCTGACTGAAGAAGGAAGTCGAAAAGGAGCAATCCGGGGAAAAACCGGGGCAAAATGCCGCCGGGGCCCACCTGGGCTGATCGGACTGGGCCCGCCGGCCCACCCTGTTCTGGGGGCTGGTCCGGTCCGGTTTCCCGTGTACTGCCTTTTTCGCTTTCTCAGCCCATGGGAAAAAGTTGGCCTAGTAAATCTTTGCGAGAAACAATAGAAAATTAAAAGAAAAATTATTTACAAAAATCCATGCCTTTTTTTCGACATAGGCAGGACGTTCGGGCTCTTCTTCCATGGTGAAGACATCAACATGGTGAAGGGGCACAACGTCGGGTTCGTAGTAAACCTTAAACCGGTGACCATTCACCATAAATTGATCACCTTTCACATCCATAATGGTTACCGCTCCGTTGGAGAGCACTGAATGCACAACATATGGTCCGTCCCACTTGCTTTGCAATTTCCCCTTTTTGAAGGTTTTAAACCTCGAATTGTAGAGGACGACCTTATCTCCTTCTTTAAACTCTTTTTTCTTTAACCTTTTATCATACCACCTTTTGATTCTCTCTTTGTATAGCTTGCATTTTCATATGCTTTTAACCTCATCTCCTCTAGCTCGCTTATTTGAATTATTCGTTTCACCACCGCGGCATCGAGATCAAAGTTCATCTCTTTGATCGCCCAATAGGCTTTATGTTCCAACTCAACTGGAAGGTGGCAAGCTTTTCCATAGACGAATTGATAAGGGGTCATACCTATCGGTGTTTTGAACGCCGTTCGATAAGCCCACAAAGCTCCGTCTAATTTGTTTGACCAATCCTTGCCTCCCTTCTCTATGGTTTTGTTGAGGATGCTTTTTAATTGCCTATTCGACATTTCCGCTTGTCCGTTGGTTTGTGGGTGATAGGCCGTAAAGACCCTATGTTCAATTCCCAACTTGGACAAGCTCTTTTTGAAATTCTTCCCGGTGAAGTGAGTTCCTCCATGGCTTATCAAGATTCTCGGTGTACCGAAACGAGGAAAAATCACGTTCTTGATCATAGTAATTGACTCCTCCGTGGAAGCTTTACGACATGGCATGGCCTCTACCCACTTGGATACATAATCAACCATGACTAGAATATACTCATATCCGTGTGAGTTTTTGAAAGGCCCCATGAAGTCTATACCGCACACATCGAATAAGTCGATTTGTAGATTGTATTTCAAAGGCATAGAATTTCTTTGAGAGATGTTTCTGGTTCTTTGGCATTCGGGGCATGATGCAACATATCTCTTAGTATCTTCATGCATCTCCGGCCAATAGAATCTGCTAGACCGCACTTTTGCTTGGCTCCTAAAATGGCTATAGTGTCCACCGTACTCCGCCGAGTGGCACTTTCTCAAAATTTCTAGCCTCTTTTCTCTTGGCACACATCTTCTCATGACTCCATCATTGCCAAGTTTGAAGAGGTATGGTGCATCCCAAAAGTACTTCTTACTTTCAGAGATTATCTTCCTTTGAGAGTTTTTATCAAGATGGTCGAGAGGCATCTTCCGAATTGCTCGAACGATATCAATCATCCAAGTGTCTTTATCAATCACTCGATAGAGGTGGTCATCTCTCATCTTATCTTCTATGGGCTCTTTATCATCTTGTCCATGATTCATCCTAGACAAATGGTCGGCCAAAACATTCTCCACCCCCTTCTTATCACAAATTTTAACATCAAATTCTTGGAGAAGAAGGATCCAACGGATCAAACGTGCTTTAGCATCCTTCTTAGCCAAGAGATACTTGATGGCTGCGTGATCAGTGTAAATAATGACCTTCGAGTTCACGATGTACGATCTGAATTTTTCGAAGGCGAATACCACCGCTAGCAACTCCTTTTCTGTAGTGGCATAGTTTAATTGTGCCTCATTAAGAGTTTTGCTAGTGTAGTAAACGGCGTGAACTCAGCCTTCCTTTCTTTGACCCAAAACCGCGTCTACGGCGTAGTCACTTGTATCGCACATGATCTCGAAAGGCTGGCTCCAATCTAGAGGTTGAATAATGGGAGCACTCACCAATGCACTTTTCAAGGTCCGGAATGCCGCTAGGCACTTCTCATCAAAGTCGAAAGCACATCCTTTTGAAGGAGATGCGTTAAAGGCTTAGTGATCTTCGAGAAGTCCTTAGTAAATCTTATATAAAATCCGGCATGACCTAGAAAACTCCTAATGGACTTAACATCCATCGGAGGTGGAAGTTGCTCAACTGTCTCTACTTTAGCCTTGTCCACTTCAATGCCTCTCTCGGATATAACATGTCCGAGCACTATGCCTTGCTTAACCATGAAGTGGCACTTTTCCCAATTTAACACCAAGTCTACCTCCGCACACCTCGCAAGGACGTCATCCAAGTTTTCCAAGCAATCCATGAACGTCTTCCCGTAAAAGGAAAAATCATCCATGAAAACCTCGACAATTTCTTTGATAAATCTATAACTCCTATATAGGAGCTCCCCACTATGGAGTTCTCTCAACATGCAAGCATGCCACCTCAACAACCCCACTAAGATCATGACATCAAGTGGCCCCATTATTATTTGAACTAGCTAAAAAATATTATAACTCAAAAATTTAAAAACCAAATTAAATTCTGATTACATCATTGGATTATTTTTAATAAATCCTTCAAAACAAGATCTCATATGAATATATTTTGATAAAATGACAAATATGCCCCATCCATGGTAGTTGGTCTAGTATACCGAAAAGTAAAAAAAGAATTAAAAAAGAAAATGGAAAAGGAAAAAGAAGAAAGAAAAAGGATAGGAGACAATTGAGGAATATAAAGGAATAGCAATGTAGATAGTCTTAGCAGAAACATAACGAACAATTTTTTTTTCATTTGACATCATGAAATATATCCATTTTTATACTAAATAGCTATTCAACACGTGAGTAGGCCCGATACCACCCCCAAACTACGCTTAAAAAAGTGTAAGTTATGGTTTCTAAAGTTCCTTTTGGATGCTTACAATCCGTGAAAGGGAAATGTTATTGTAAGAGAGATATGTTATTGTAAAAGAAATCGTGCAAACTACAAATAAATCTAGGTGAATTTTGGTGAAATACCACTGTGACTTTAGTATGTCATCATGCTAACACACGGTAACACCGATTACTCTAGGGTTTAGGGATGCAACAACACGCGTGGTGTTCAAACCTAGATCAAAGAACTACCAACAAAGGCGACGAGGTTGCCGAGGTCGCCGAAATTCTCTCTTATGATCAAACGCGCGAGGTTACCGAAATTCTCTCTTACGGTCATTGCATTTTTCTTAATTCCCGTAGCAACGCGCGGGTGAGATTCCCCTAGTTCTGAAAATAAGGCCATCATGCAACATTGAAAAGAGGCCGGAGCGTTGCATAGACTGAAGGGCATCCTTCTATATGCAAATGTTCCATAAGGGCATGTAAACGTTGTTTTGTGTTGATTGTCCGGGTGAATGGGAATTTGCATGAACCCCGAGTATCCATCAAGAAAGCAAAAATAAGCATGGTTCGCTAATCTCTCGAGCATCTCGTCAATGAACTGTAGGGGGAAGTGATCCTTCTTCATTGCTTTGTTAAGCTTACGATAATCGATACACATCCGCCACCCGATCACAGTTCTTTGTGGTATCAACTCGTACTTCTCATTCTTCACCACGGTTAAACCTCCTTTCTTTGGTACACAATGTACCGGGCTCACCCATTCGCTATGCGAAACCGGATAGATGATTCCGGCATCAGCTAACTTGATGACCTCTTTCTTCACTACCTCTCGCATGACATGAGTTAGCCTCCTTTGGTGGTCCACTACGGGCTTACATTGGTCTTCCATTGGTATATGATGAGTGCAAAAGGTTGGGCTAAGGCCTTTGAGATCATTAATCGAATATCCAATCACCTTCCTATATTTTTTCAATAAAATCAGCAACTTCCCATTTTCTTCGGGACTCAACTCGTCGCTCACAATGACTGGATAAGTCTTGTCTAAGCCCAAAAATTCATACTTTTATCCTTTGGGCAAAGGTTTAAGGTCTACCTCGGGCACTTGTGGCTCCTCGGGTTTAATTTCTCCTATGTCCTCAATTTTTTCTTCCTCCACGCTTCCATCTTGTGGTTCAAAGCCTTTTGTTGCTTCTTCTAACTCTTCATCTTGTTGATCATTAATTTGATTTTCCATTGCTCTTTGCAGCGGGTCTCTAAGGGTTTCAACAAAACAAAGACTTTCTACCTCCTCTACTTCGTCTTCGGGAGGAAAGGGTGTAGGGTGTTTAGAAACGCGAAGAAAGTTATATGTGTACTTCTTTCCATTAAGGTTCATTGTTACTTTGCCTTTTCCGGCATCCAACACAGCATCAACTAACTTAAGAAAGGGCCTACCTAGGATTATGTGATCATGATTACTATGGTAAGCATCAATAATAAAGAAATCAGTTGGTACACATTTTCCAGAGATTTTTACATTCATGTTGCAAGCAATACCTAGAGGTCTAATAGTTCTACCATCTCCCATGATTAATTTTGTTGATGTTGGAGCTAAGTCTAGGTTGTCGTCTTGAACTTTATTGTAAATTTTAGAAGATAGGACACTTACTTGGGCTCCGATGTCGCATAAGCTTTGCATTGAACTCCGTTGATCTCGCAACTCAAGTGTGGTGTTGTCTTCTCTTCTTCTTCGGATCCTATCGCGTAAACTTCAGCGAGGCGAGCATATGGCAATGCTTCAGGTTTGATCCCCATGATTCGGTTCACCTCGGCTATGTGTTTCAGATACACTTCTTCATCTCCAAAGAGCTTTTGAAAGATCTCACCGGTGGTTTCAAAGTCGTATTTTCCTTTCCGGTGGAAAATCCACTTCCAATGCTCTTGCCATCCCCTTTTGATTAGGGATCGGTCTTCTCTTGTCGAATACATCTCCGTAATCGATTGGAACCCAATCCATTGGTTCAAACTCCCTTAGTGGCTTCGCGCTTGACATGCTTCTCTTGTTTGTTTCATTTGATACGACGAAGTCAATGCTCAAGGTAGTTCTTTACTTGATGTGTTCTTCTTCAAGCTTTTCCGGGATTGGCTCCTCTTTTTGTGACTTCTCGGGTTGCCTCTTTAGAAAACTCAGCACACTTTTTCATCCTTGAATTATATTCCGGCTCTTCCGCAAGTCTTGTTTCCCAATCTCTTCGCATGGCAGCCGCTTTACTAATTTTTTGTAGAAGTTGGGCGGCTTCCGTGAGTGTTTTCTCCATGAGATCCCCACCTGCATACATTTGGACGTGTTGCATGGAACTAGGGGTTAGGGAAAAGAAAATGGTATGCAAGAGTACGTCACCGGAGAAGCCGAGTCTGGGTCCTTGTTCGATCAACTCATTAAACCTGTTCCATGCTTGGTCTATCCCTTCCTCTTCTCCTTGCGTGAAAGTGATCACTTGCCTCCTTAGATGTTGAACCTTGCTAATTGGAAAGAACTTCTCGCAAAACTTCTTTGTCAACTTGTTCCAATTGCCTTCAACTTCAAAGGACGCAAACGAGTACCATGTCTTTGCTTCACCGGCAAGTGAGTAGGGAAAGAGATTCCATTTGAACCATTCATCGGGAACTCCTTCTTGACGCACCGTGTTGCATAGCGTCGTGAAATGCCTTATGTGTCTATATGGGTTCTCCGTAACCATCCCTTCAAACGGGTTTTCTGCCACCATCTCGATAATCTTGGATTTGATTTCATACTTGGTCGCTTCGAGCTTCGAATCTGACTCTTGTACTCTTATGTCTTCACATCGAGGGCTAGCGTAATCCCTTAGTGATTTCTCTGGTTCTTCCACAGGTTGATTGATGAATGTCATCTAGACAACAAGATAAAAACAAAATAAAAAACAAACAAAGTGGTTTTCTAGATAATATGTGTTAGACATAGAAAATAAAAGATAAACTAAATATAAAACTAAGTTAAATGCAAACCAAACGATGTGAACTAGCTTGCTCCCTGGCAATGGTGCCAGAAAAAGGGGCTTGTTGACGGATAAAAGACGTATCCCTCTACAATCCGCAAGCGTATGGACCTACACCTTTTTGTGACAACCCCACCTGAGATAATTCCGTACTATCACCTAAACCACTCCATTTGGTCATTAAGCGACAATAAGGAAGTATCCCATTGAGTGTTGCTGGGTTTACGCCCGGTAAATCACTTGACATCACAGAGAGGATCGAATGTATGCATTAAAACTCCCACGAAGGAGAGTCCAGAGTGCCTTACAAATTAACCATCACAACCCCGTAGGGTTCATTATTACAAACATAGTTTTTTGACATGAAGTAAATGGTTCAGAGTTTATTGAAAACAGCGGAAGATAACTAAACGATATGATCACATCATAGGAGGCCTGTCCATGATGCAATCACTCCTTGTCATCCACCCATTCCAGCTCCCAGCCGGGTGGAAGTTCTCCGGGCCACACATCACATGCATTACCTAGAAACAACATTTATAAAGCAAGGCTGAGTATACTAATACTCAGCAAGCCTTACCCGTCTAAAAGAAAGACTTTACCTCTAGTCATGCAAGGCTTTTGGCTTGTGGGTTTGTTTGCCAAAAAGCTACTAAGTAGTGAATCCTTACTTTCACATTTTAGCTCAAGTTCTAGTAGAAGTAATCATTACTAAATAAGCAACTATTTGCAACCATTGTACATACAATTAATTCAAAATAATAAGCTTCACAAAGTTCCATCATGAGGGGATATCATGGCCAGTCGGGTAAGTAGTCTCAGATGACGGTGAGAGGCCGACAATCGATTGATTCATAACTTGCAAGGTGGACCTAAACACACGGGAGGTGTCCTCACCAAGAGTTCACCAACCAGGCGGTTCCCGTCATTCTTCGATTTGGGGATAATAGCTCACAGTCTTAAGTACAAGGTTTATCTAGGATACGCCACCAAGGTCACCCAGCCTCACGCATGCACTCGGGTGGCGAGCCCGGGGCCGCAACTAAGGGTGCAAAGGGGTAACCATTAGGTGCACCTCCAAACCTCTTTAGTTCAATCATTTGTACTACTTTTTCAAAATTTCGAAGTAGTACAAATAATTGCACTAAAGAGGTTCGGAGGTGCACCAGATTATAATCAACTTGCACCCCTAGCCGCAACCCTAAGAGTAGTGATAGTAAAACCCCGTACCGCCTCATTTAGGTACTAGGCTTATCGTACCCATTTCCGACAAGTGTTTAGTACTTTCGAACACTTAACCAACAAAGCCATTGGACCGGAGCCCAAATCCCACGCTCTTACCACATGAGCAATCCATTTAATCAATAAGGTGATTCCAAAAAGGAGATCCTAATCTCGCGAGTGACGAACATCACTCGACTTGTACCGGATCCTTAGAGCATAGCAACTAGCGACCTAACATGCTAGTAAAAGATCATAGGTACTTATGGATCATGCAACTAGGGTTTCAATTCAACTCCTGAACGTAAATGCACATACAACAACAATAAGTAAATTCAGAAGTTTAAAGAAACACATAGTTTAATGAATGAACCGGGGCTTGCCTTTGTCAGCACAAGCAGACACACACACTTCCGGACTTTGGCCCGGGTTTTGCTCTACGGTCACGTAGTGCACGTCTCCTCCTGCTCCCTCGTCCTCGTCAGCCGGCACGAGCGTATAGCTACCGTCGGGGACTTCTACACGGGGAATGCAATGCAGGGATTAGGAGTGCAATTATTTTAATTTGATTCAAAAACAGTAGCAAACATCTACAAGGAGTATATGGTTGGCCATATTCACCTTAACAAAAGTATTTAAACATTTTTCCTTTTAAAAGATAATCAAAAAGCCTATTTAGCCTTCTCTTTAAGGTGATTGTGTGCACATCTATTTAAGAGTAATTAATTTAATTACAAACAGCAAAGGATTTACTTTTATACCACCATTTTACTTTACTAACTCATTTATGTGACTTATGCACAAAAGAATGTATTTCTCCTATTTTTCCTTTACTATATTTATCTAGTTTGCAACCTTTTAATCAACTAAACACAACTTAAACTTGTTCAACAGTACCTACTAGCCCTAATGACCAGGAACACTCCCTTGTACAGCAAGGAACTAGTTTTTGCACCACTGAATTTAAATGCACAAAATAAAGGCATTTCTAGCTAGCAAAAAGAGGATTAATACATATTAAATTAAATATAGCAGAAATGAAACAAAACTTCCTCCTACTCATGCTTTGGTCCAAAACAAGCCTAAAGAACCAATAAATACACCTATAGCCTTTATGGATCTTGCTATACATATTTATGATTAAAAACAAGCATAAATGAAGAAATAATACTTCTAACAGAGATAAAATCATGGTAAACTCACCATGGATGCATTTTGACATAACATGACAATAGCCAGAAGTTGGGTTCAAAAGTAATTATATTTTAGGCTACACAAATCATCTAGGCAGATTTGTCAATTTCACAAAATGATTTTTATAAAAAGATTTCTTTAGTAACTTTGTGCAATGTTTGGCACAGAACTTGGACATACTAGTTCCCACAACATATCCAAAATTCAGCTTAAGATCTTGTGTGGATTTTGCAGAAACACAGATCTAGGTATTTCACGTTTTAATTTTTAAAGCAAAAACTAAACCTCAAAAGGATATACATATTAGGAGAAAGTTGTAGTTCTTGTTATACTGAGCACCACAAAATTGAGTTTACAATTTTTGGATTTTTCTGTGATTTTATATTGAATTTACATGTTGCAGCTATAAAACACAAAGGAGGGAAGAATCATTGTGCACAAGGACCCCTGGAAGTTTCGAACCTTCACGGATCTGCCCTCGGTTTGCGCACAGACCCCTATGAAAAACCAAGACCTCGCACTGTGGTCCTTGGGGGCTTGGGGCGGTGCGGTTCGCCGGATTCCGGCGAGGCCGGCGGCGGGGCTAGCCGGGGAGGAGGTGAGGCGGGGTCTAGGAGCTCCCAGAAGTCTATGGTGGCCGGGGTTGGTGTGGGGCGGCGCCGGCGAGGGGTGCACGGCGGTGCCAGGGAGTTGCGGTCACCGCGGGCGCAATGCCGGCGAGGGGACAGCGCGGTCGGGGCAACAAGCGGCCGGGCAAGCTTTAGCATGCGCTTGGGAGCCGGTTCGAGGGGTTAAAAGACCGTGCTAGGGGTTGGGAGGTAAAGCTCCGCGTCGGCGTCAATGGTGCCGGCGGCGGCTCCGATGTGGCTTGCACGAGGAGAAGGCCGGTTGGGCTTTTATAGGCAGTGTGCCTTGGCGAAGGGATCACGACCATCACGCACGTCAAGGCATGGCACGGCAAGGCGGTGGTGAGGCGCGACAGCTAATAGCCGCCTAGGGGTGGCACGGCGCGCGTAAGTACGTTGTCGTTGGGTGGCCGGCGCGGCGGGCGTGAACACGTGGAGCAAGGGAAGAGGGCCCAGGAGGCGGTTCGACGAGGGCGGCCCCGCGACACACGGACCAGTGGGTGGTAGGCTGCCTCGGCGTCCGGGCCCAGGGGTCCCCCGACGGCAGAGTGCGGCAGGGCGCACCAACGTCGCTCGGCGCAAGCCCTGGAGAGTTGGTGCCAAAACAATTCGAACTGACCCACTTTGACCAACAATTTCTCCAGATTTTTTAACAGAAGTGATCCAAGTGATCAACAACAAAGTTGTAGATCTCCTATTCCTCTACAACTTTCGTGAAAGGCATAGGGTCTTTTCTCAACCATTTGTGCACAAAAGCTATGCCAAGTCGGCAGTTTTCTGGGCGCCGGTGAATAGTAACCCTGGGCGTTGACTTGCATTTTTTACCATTTTGCACTTCAAACCAGTAATTCCACTCAACATGAAAGTTGGTTCCCTCGACAAAATACAAAACTTTTGCATTGGGAGAATTTGAAGTGTTTAGGGGAAATTTGGAGAACGCGGCAAAAGTACCGGCTGACACTGGTGAGTCAAAAAGGAGTCAGGGGATTTTGAGTGGGGTTTTGACCGAGGTTGACTATGGTTGACCAAAAGGGGTCATAAGGGTTTGTCGGTGATGTTTTCGAGGTGATGGCCCAGGTTGACCGTCGTTTGACCAAAGTCAACGCTGTTGACCGGATCATTAGGGTTAATTAACTCGGCCGAAAACCTGGGGCGTCACCCTTTTTCACCACGGGATTCCCAAGGTTCTTGTCAATCCACGGAGCAAGAGGATTACAAGTGTTTGATCTACCTCTACACACTAGCTACTCAAACCCTAACTATGTTTAAACTAGAAAACAACTAAACTACACAAGAGAGAATGATTAAGCAATCAAGATAAAAGACACTCGCCCATGGGTCTACGATACCAGAGCATGCAATCACTTTAAACAAGAAAACAAATCTAATCTATCGGGGGTTGTGACCATGGTTTCGCCCTTTCCCTCCTCTCGTACTTTGACTACGCGAAGGTATTCGTGACTAGACCTATGATGGACACGGCGTATTGAATGGATCCAAGGGAGCATTGGAGCTCTACTCCCTTTATAGCATGGTAGCTAACCTTAAGCAATAAAGTATATTCAACACAAGATGATAGATAGATAATCTCAAGATCGATTACATCTCAAGATCGATTACAACCCATGGACGAATAAGGAGATTACCCATTAAGGTGCTAGACATAGCACTGTTGATCATGGTCACCCTTCCGACGGTGTCTTCGTTCTTCTCCACTTGTGGGTGCTTCCTTCCAGGTGGTTGATCCCCCCTCCGAAGATCTCCCTCCTCTCTCTCTAGCTTGTGGATGGCCTCCTGGTACGAATGGCTCTCTCCTTTGCGAATGGCGGTGCCTCCAGGCCTTTAGGGTTGAAGATCCTTCGGGTGCAAGGAAAGGTGGGCCGAACCGACACCGGAAGTGGGTTGTGCTGGCCGGCCTGGGCTGACCTGCCCAGGCCCATTTCGGCCCAGTTCGATCGCCCCTTCACTCTTGTGGATCCTAAGGTGATTATGCACTTTACCCCTTCCACTTGCATGATTTTGACGATGTCATCCTCGCGTCCAAGATGGAGGTTCTCCGTGCATGAAGTTCGGGCTTTTACGCTTCAATCCCCGGGGGTGTTCCTTCATAACACTTCGGTCCTCACCACCATTGGAAGTGATTTCATCAAGCTCATGAACACGAACAAGACTCCGTAAATGCTCCGTTGAACTTGTTGTGAATCTGTCCTTTATGTCCATGTTTTCCTACATAAACGCAACACTTCCAGATGTATGCACAAAGATGAACTTGTTATATGATTAGTGTGCCTAATGGCGGGTTAGTTCCGTAAAAAAATCCAAACCAAAGTGTAATGAACATGTTTGGTGTACCAAAATACACCGTTAACACCTCCCTTGGGAAAATATAAATCGACAACCCGAATACCACCGGGTGAAGTGCTACAACGGTAATCCGTGCACTTGCGGACTCTTCTGTGATCGTGTGTTTTACCACTCGATGTTCCCCAGCCCCGTTACTAGAGGTGCGAATCCGTTAGTGACGCTAAGGAGTACCAACAAGCATTCCTGCCGTCGTCGTCGTTTGTGCACACTTAGTGGTGAGGCTAAGGAGCGTCAACAAGCATTTCTGGCGCCGTTGCCAGAGAGGCAATAGGCATAAGATATCGTTTAAACATCATGGTAGAATTATCATGGTTTGGTGAACCGCTATTTAAGCTGGTTTACCCTTCTCTACTCTCGTGTACGCAGAGTAGTGCATGACCGATTTCGACCTACCGTCCAACTTTAACGACAATCCGGAGTCACTTGTGAGGAGAGTGCCATCCTGTGTCATCATCCCTCATAAGTTTCTCTCGAGTCAAGAGACTGAGGACCATGTGTGGTTCGAGGACCGGTGGTTGGTCGCTTCCTTGTGTGATGAGTGATTGAAAATGTTGTGTGGACTAATTCTTGGCTAAGTATTGCAGGTGCAGGTTGCGGCTTGACTCGTGTTGGTGCAGGTGAAGAACAAGCGCGAAAGGTTGTTGCCGGTGAGGCCTCCGGGTGTGGAGAAGACAAGTAGGCTTCGTTCGAGGGACCCGGTGGCCGGCGGGGGTCGAGTGCGGGCCGCATGGTGGCAAGAACGGACAAGATGAAGTCGGTGGACGGTTTCTTGGTTGAGCCACAAAACCAAGGTTGAGCCGGGACTTCATGGGAGCCAAGTCATGAGTGGTGATTGGCGGAGGCTACATCAAGTTCGCGGGGGTTTGCGGTGGTTCACCGAGAAAATCACCGGGTTACTCGGCTAAGCCACAAAGCCGAGGCCGAAGACCGGCGTGGTCGTCCGGCCAAAACCGACCCGATCGGGTTTGGAGAACCGGTCCGACCGGTTTGGGGTCGCATGGTGCCGGAAGCTTCGAGGCGGAGGACACGCGTCATGATCGCAAGGCTTGCGTTGAGGCTACGCGAGGTGCGGTCGCCGGCATCCGTCCGATGGTGAAGACATGAAGACTTCCAAATACACCCTTGAGGGGCTTGTATCCCTAGTTATGAGGAAAGGGCATTTTAGACATTCGGTTGCCTCCATATAACCCAAGAGGTGAGAGGATGGCAGCCAATTCTTGGAACCCTAGCTCATTTGTTTTCCCATTTTCCTTCCTATTTTCTTTAGGTTTTCCACAGGACTAGCAAGAGAGCTTCATGGTGAGATCTTGTTGAGAGGGATGGATGATCGGGCGGCTTTCTAGACCTTGTATGAACCTTTGTTTCATGTATAGATGATTCTGCGTGGTTCCTCAAGGTTTGGATGTGTTTTTCCCGGTTGTTCTTGGTGGTGATTTTCGGAGCCCTCTCTTGGTGATTTCTTTGGGTTGTTTTCGGGACCTTTCTCTTGGGGATTTGATGGGGGAAATTTGTGGGAACCCTTCGTGGTTCTTTGGGCTGTGATACCCCTCCCAAATTCGTGTGTAAAGGAGCTCGATTTTGGGGTTTCTTGAGTTCTTGGGTTGGAAGTGCTCTTGACGGGATTTCCTTGATTCCTCCCTTTTGGACGAGTTTTGGTGGGATTAAACTTGGCTATGGACTCCTCATGAGGTGTTCCTAATATCCCCAAAGTCTTGTTCAAGTCCGTGGAGCAATTCGGGAGATCGAGGTTTGGTTTTGGGGGAGTTGACCCGCAGGCTGTGTTCTTCCCGACTGTCGAGGCTAAAACCGGCCTGACCGGTTTCCCAAACTGGTCTGACCGGTTTCGCCCTGTGGGCTGTCGAGAAAGGTCTTTGAGCAAGGAAGTCTTTGCTGCTCCATGGCTTCGTTTGTTCAGATGTGGAAAGGCTTTTGAGGTGTTTGGGGTCTTTAGGGAGTTTCTAGACAGAATCGGTCTGACCGGTTTGCCTAACCGGTCTGACCGGTTTCCCCTGCCTGCGTGAGGCTAAGTCCAACAGAAGCGGTCTGACCGGTTTCAGAAACCGGCCTGACCGGTTTGGGCTGCCAGCAGCCGTGTCGTGTGTGGTTCCGCTGCGTGTGTGTTGAGGCTATTGATTGGGTCTTGCTCCTAGGTTCAGTAGCACTCCAGTGGCTACGTGAACTTGGCAAGAGAAGCTTGTGGAGGTGCACGAGTGAATTTGGGTTCATAGGCCGAATTCTTGAATAGAATTTTTATCGGCTCCCATTTACTCCCCCCTCTCTGGTTCGCCGTTTCGGTCCTTCAAGTGGTATCAGAGCAGGTTCGGTTCTTTGTTGACTCTAACCAGTCTAAGATCCAAGGATGGCGTATCAGGAACGGGGTTCGGGTCCTCCACACTTCGATGGAAAGAACTACCAGATGTGGAGTAAGAGGATGGGTGCTTTCCTCCGCGGAAAGGGTCAGATCCTATGGGATGTCACGGTGGACACAGGCTATGTCCAGCCGATGGACTTCCTCACTCCAGGATCGAGGGACAGTTTCGACGCTAACAATAAGGCGGTCGACTACTTGTTTCGTGCTTTGTGTCAGCCTGAGTTCGATCGGGTGCACACCGAGCACTTTGCTTGTAGAATTTGGACGGTGTTGAAGGAGGCTCATGTTGGGAATGCCCAGGTTCAGGCACGGATGTATGCGACCTACCGGAGAGAGTACGAGAACTTCACTCAGTGAGTCCATCGATGCCTTGTTTCAGAGGTTCATGGTGGTTGTGAACAACTTGAGGGCCAATGTGGACGTGCTCCCGTACGATGATCATGATAGAGCGGTCAAGCTCTTACACTCTTTCGATCGTACGATTTGGGGCGGAAAGTTCGAGGCCATTGTGGAGTCGAGAAGTATGACACTCTGACGGTGAACGAGCCGTTCTCGAAGCTCAAGTCGGCTGAGGTGGATAGGGGCATGACTGCCAAGCTCGAGGGTCCGACTGACTCCCATAGTCTCGCCCTCGTTGGTGGTTCCAAAGGAAAGGCTAACTCTAACCCATCCACCAGGATGTTCTCTTTTTCCTCTTTGATGTCTATGCCAGATGAGGAGTTTGACGACCTTGGAGAGGACGAGCTGGCGCTCCTGACGAGGCGGTTCGAGAGGCTGCACGAGAACCGAGTGAACATGAGGAGGAACACAAGGACTTGCTTCCAGTGCGGCAAGCCGGGACACTTCGTTGTCGACTGCCCGGAGAAGGCCGAGAACAAGGACGGTTACAAGCACAAGCCGAGGATGGACGGCAAGTACCGTTCGAGGCGTGACCACAAGAGCAAGCACAAGAACAAGTACAAGGACGAGCGACAATGGAGGAAGAAGGAGAGCCGAGGCAAGGCCCGAGCGATGGTTGGAGCGAGCGACGTCGACTCCAGTTCCGCGTACTCCACCTCGAGCTCGAGCAGCAGTGAAGACAAAGGTGATCGTCGCAAGAACAAGAAGTCGTCCAAGAACCTGAGCGGGCTGAGCTGCTTTGTGAGAGACAACTTCTGCACCATGGTGTTGAGCTCCGGCAGCAAGAAGAGCACACAGAGCGACTCGGACTGCGATTCCAACGACGAGGTGAGAGACTTGAAGAACATTTGGTTGATTGACTCCGGTTGCTCGAGGCATATGACCGTAGACGGGGGGGTGGTTCTCAAGTCTCGTCCGGTGGTGACGAAGAGGTACATCACTTTTGGGGACAATGGGCGTGGGCGTGTGCTTGCGAAGGTAAGATCAAAGTGAGTGACAAGATCACTGCGAGGCATGTTGCTCTTGTTCAATCGCCGGGGTACAATTTGCTTTCGTGTCCCGGTTGTTGGATGAGGGCTTTGAGGTGTTGTTTCGGCCGGGTGGTTCTCGGATTTTGGACTCTCGAGGGGACCTTGTTTGTATGGTCGTTCCGGAGGGTCGGGTGTTTCGTCTTGTTTTTTCTCGGTCTTCGTGTGTGGAGCATTGTTTCTTGGCTGGTTCTTCGAGTGAGTTGTGGAAGTGGCATAGGAATTTGGGTCACTTGAGCTTTGACCTTTTGTCTCGCTTGAGTAAACTCAATTTGGTCCGAGGACCCCACGATTGATGCTTGAGAAAGAGTTGGTTTGTGCGCCTTGTAGGCATGCCAAGATGGTAGCCTCTTCTCACCCGCCTCTCACCGATGTGATGAGCGAGCGTCCATGCGAGCTGCTCCATATGGACCTTGTTGGCCCAGCTCGTGTGCGATCTGCGGGTGGGAAGTGGTATGTCCTGGTTGTGGTGGACGACTATTCTCGGTATGCATGGGTTTTCTTTCTCGAGGATAAGGGGGAGACGTTTGGTTTTGTTCGAGATCTAGTCTTGAGGTTGAGGAACGAGAGGCACGGAGATGCTATACGAGCTATCCGCAGTGATAATGGCTCAGAATTCAGAAACTCTCGTTTTGAAACTTTTTGCCATGACTTGGGTCTTGAGCACCAGTTTTCGAGTCTGTATACGCCTCCCCAGAATGGTGTTGTAGAAAGGAAGAACAGGACCTTGTGCGAGATGGCCCGGACGATGCTTGATGAGCATAGGACTCCGAGGAGGTATTGGGCTGAGGCGGTGAATACCGCGTGCTATGTGTCGAACAGGATATACCTCGAGTGCACAAGAAGAAGACATGCTATGAGTTGATGCATGGTCGCATACCCAAGGTGAGTCGCTTCCATGTCTTTGGCCGCAAGTGTTTCATTCGAAGATAGGTAGGAAGTTGGATAAGTTTGAGGCTAGGTCCGTCGATGGTATTTTCTTTGGTTATGCATCTCATTCTAGAGCATATCGTGTGCTCAATCTTGAAACTAACCAAATCGTGGAGACTTGCGAGGTAACCTTCGACGACACGAGCCACGTAGTCGGCTTGTCTTTGAGTGTGCGGGTGATGATGAGCTTGGCGAGGAGACCTTTCGGGGAGGAGGAGCATGAACATGGTGATGATGAAGATGGCGGTGTGGTGCCCCCGAGCTGAACATGTACCCACTACTTCGACTACGGTGATGGATGGACCCTCTACTACACCTACGACGACAAATCAAGAACGAGGAGAAGGCGATGTTGAGGGGGAGGTAGCATTGAGGCGAGAACCTCCCCGGCAAGTACAGATGGATCACCCAGCTTCGAGGATCATCGGCGACATGAATGAACACACTACACGGTCGGGGGTTCGAAACAATTCTCACTTTGCTCATGCTGCGTTTGTTGCTACTTTTGAGCCCAAAGACATTGGACACGCACTATCTGATCACAATTGGGTTAATTCGATGCATGAGGAGTTGGAGAACTTTGAGAGGAATCAAGTGTGGGAGTTAGTTGACCCTCCCCTAGGGTGTAAGCCGATTGGTACAAAATGGGTGTGGAAAAACAAAGAGGGAGAGAAAGGTGAAGTGGTGAGGAACAAGTCGAGACTTGTCGCTCAGGGGTTCAGTCAGGAGGAGGGGATCGACTATGAGGAGACCTTTGCTCCCGTAGCCCGTTTGGAGGTGATTAGGATCCTTCTAGTCTTTTCCGTGTCTAAAGGGTTCAAGTTGCACCAAATGGATGTGAAGAGTGCTTTTCTGAATGGTGTGTTGGAGGAAGAAGTGTATGTGAGGCAGCCTCTAGGGTTTGAGAGCGAGAAGTACCCCCACCGGGTGTACAAGTTGAGGAAGGCGCTGTATGGGCTGAAGCAGGCGCCTAGAGCTTAGTACGGCAGGTTGAGGGGGTTCTTGTTTGAGAGAGGTTTTGAGATGGGGAAGGTCGATCAGACCTTGTTTTTGGCGGGGCGAGGGGCGAGAGATATCCTGATTGTGCAGGTGTACGTGGATGATATTGTCTTTGGTGGCTCGTCTAACTCTCTTGTTGCAAGGTTTGCAGATGATATGAGCAGGGAATTTGAGATGAGCATGATGGGTGAGTTGCAGTTCTTCCTCGGGCTACAAATCAAGCAATCAAAGGAAGGAACATTTGTGCACCAGGCTAAGTACACCAAGGACATTGTGAGGAAGTTCAAGATGGAGGACTCCAAGGCTATGACGACGCCGATGAGTATGACTACAGCTCTTGATGCGGACGAGGAAGGTGAACACGTGGACCGAGAAGGAGTACCGAGCATGATCGGGTCACTCCTCTACTTGACGGCGACGAGGCTGGACATACGGTTCTCGGTGTGTCCGTGCGCTCGTTTTCAAGCGTCTCCGAGGACTTCGCATCGGCAAGCGGTGAAGAGAATTTTCGGTACTTGCGTCATACTCCCGAAGTCGGCCTTTGGTACTCCGCGTCCTCTTCTTTGGCGCTTCATGGTTTTTCGGACGCGGATTTTTCGGGTGTCGGTTGGATAGGAAGTCCACTTCGGGACTTGCCAGTTTTTGGGTTCTTTTTTGGTGTCTTGGTCTTCCTGCAAACAATCGAGTGTTGCTCAATCCACTACCGAGGCCGAGTATGTTGCCGCTGCTAGTTGTTGCTCTCAGCTCCTTTGGATTTCATACACCATGAGTGACTTTGGTGAGGAGTATACCCATGTTCCACTTCAATGTGATAGCACCAGTGCCATAAGCGTTGCAAAGAACCCAGTGCTCCATTCCAAAACCAAGCACATAGAAGTGAGGTATCATTTTACGAGAGACAACGTAGAGAAAGGGAAGATAGCTTTGATCCATGTACCCACACATGACCAACTAGCCGATATTTTCACCAAACCCCTAGATCAAGCAACTTTCACTCGTTTGCGGGGGGAACTTGGTGTGTGTTTGATTTCTTGAGTTGGGTGTGTGGGAGCTCTTTTGTAGCATATGTATAGTTTCCTTTGTGCATTTCTTGCATTTGGCATGGCATATGTAACATGATGTATAGGCATCCTTGTATCTTAGATTGTATGCATTATATGATCTTGTGAGCTTGTTTGGTATGCTATGGTTAGCTTGGCTTAGCTCTTGATGATCTTGTTGAATGATCCATGGTTGATGGCTATACTTTTGAAAAATGTCACATATATGCTCTCTCATGTGTAAATGCCTTTATATGATCTTGACATGTCTTAGTGGCTTGGCTATGCTCAATTTGTGGTTGGATAGCTAGTTTATTGATCATATGGGGCCAAAGGCTCATTTGCCATCATGAATGTTTAGCCCTCTTGCTTTATCTTATGGAGGGGCATAAGTTCCTTTTTGTCGCAAAGACATTTCATGTACCATTTACAAATCTGAAAATGAAATGAAAAATGCTTGGAAAATATGTTCCCATGTAATATGTACCGAAACTAATTTGCTTTGGGTGCTAAACCGTTGCATGATGCCTACCAATGAGAAGTCTCATACATAGAAGTAGGCACATGGCCGGGTGGCTTTGACATGACATGAGGTGCTTGTGGGTGTTTGTGATGGTCTTATGATTAGAATGGCTGTCCTAGCATGAAGTTTTGTGTGGCTTTGCCATTTTGACATGTTTTGCTCATGTTTTGGTTTTTGCTTGTGAGAGAGTAACTTTTCGCAAAATTACTCAAAGCCTTTTTAGCCTTGTCCAATGGTTGTAAAACTTGGTGATCATGTAGTTGAGGTCATTACGAACCTGTAGAGTATCTAACTTGCTCATTTGGACATGTGTAGCATCTTGTGATGAATTTTGCATACTTGAGAAGCTCTAGGTTGCATTGGTGCCTTGATTCATGCATTGGCAACAAGGGGGAGATAGGAAGGTGGAGAAAAGTTGCTTTGTATCCCTGGAACCTATCCCATGTGTCAAGGGGGAGCTTGTGCATTTCTTTTGCATTTTTGGCTTTTGGGGGTGTGGTCTGCTGTGTGAAATCAGCCTGACCGGTTTTGGAAACCGGTCTGACCGGTTTTGGTGGAACCGGCCTGACCGGTTATTGGAACCGGTCTGACCGGTTTGTGCCCAGAGTTGGCACTAGATCAGGGGGAGCTTGCATGTGCAGGGGGAGCTCTTGTGTGCTTTGGTGGTTTGTGCTCTTTGCTTGAGCATGGTTTTTGTCTCGGATGTGTCGAGCCGTTGCCCTTGCCTAAGGGGTCCGAGACTTGTCCTCTTCAAGTGATCTCGTTCTTTGCCTTTCTCGGCTTTCGATCGCTTGTTGGAGTTTTTCTTTCTATTTCTTTTCCGTTTTCCTTTTCTCTTTATTTACCAAATGTGTGTGTTGTCAATGCACTCATCAAGGGGGAGATTGAGGACCATGTGTGGTTCGAGGACCGGTGGTTGGTCGCTTCCTTGTGTGATGAGTGATTGACAACGTTGTGTGGACTGATTCTTGGCTAAATATTGCAGGTGCAGGTTGCGGCTTGACTCGTGTTGGTGCAGGTGAAGAACAAGCGCGAAAGGTTGTTGCGGTGAGGCCTCCGGGTGTGGAGAAGACAAGTAGGCTTCGTTCGAGGGACCCGGTGGCCGGCGGGGTCGAGTGCGGGCCGCATGGTGGCAAGAACGACAAGATGAAGTCGGTGGACGGTTTCTTGGTTGAGCCACAAAACCAAGGTCCGCCGGTAGGGACTTCATGGGAGCCAAGTCATGAGTGGTGATTGGCGGAGGCTACATCAAGTTTGCGGGGTTTGCGGTGGTTCACGAAAATCACCGGGTTACTCGGCTGAGCCACAAAGCCGAGGCCGAAGACCGGGCGTGGTTGTTTGGCCGAAACCGGCCTGACCGGTTTGGAGAACCGGTCTGACCGGTTTGGGGTCGCAGGGCGCCGGAAGCTTCGAGGCGGAGGACACGCGTCGGGATCGCAGGGCTTGCGTTGAGGCTACGCAGGGTGCGGTCGCCGGGCATCCGTCCGATGGTGAAGACATGAAGACTTCCAAATAGGCCCATGAGGGGCTTGTATCCCTAGTTATTAGGAAAGGGCATTTTAGACATTCGATTGCCTCCATATAACCCAAGAGGTGAGAGGATGGCAGCCAACTCTTGGAACCCTAGCTCATTTGTTTTCCCATTTTCCTTCCTATTTTCCTTAGGTTTTCCATAGGACTAGCAAGAGAGCTTCATGGTGAGATCTTGTTGAGAGGGATGGATGATCGGACGGCTTTCTCGACCTTGTATGAACTTTTGTTTCATGTATAGATGATTCTGCGTTGTTCCTCAAGGTTTGGATGTGTTTTTCCCGGTTGTTCTTGGTGGTGATTTTCGAAGCCCTCTCTTGGTGATTTCGTTGGGTTGTTTTCGGGACCTTTCTCTTGGGGATTTCATGGGGGAAATTTGTGGGAACCCTTCATGGTTCTTTGGGCTGTGATTCCCCTCCCAATTTCGTGAGTAAAGGTGCTCGATTTTGGGGTTTCTTGAGTTCTTGGGTTGGAAGTGCTCTCGGCGGGATTTCCTTGATTCCTCCCTTTTGGACGAGTTTTGGTGGGATTAAACTTGGCTATGGACTCCTCATGAGGTGTTCCTAATATCCCCAAAGTCTTGTTCAAGTCCGTGGAGCGATTCGGGACATCGAGGTTTGGTTTTGGGGGGAGTTGACCCGCGGGATGTGTTCTTCTCGGATCGTCCGGGCTAAACCGGCATGACCGGTTTCCCAAACCGTGCGGCCGGTTTCGCCCGTGGGCTGTCGAGAAAGGTCTTTGAGCAAGGAAGTCTTTGTTGCTCCATGGCTTCGTTTGTTCGGATGTGGAAAGGCTTTTGAGGTGTTTGGGGTCTTTGGGGAGTTTACGGGACGGAATCGTCCGACCGGTTTGCCTAACCGGTCCGACCGGTTTCCCCTACCTACGTGAGGCTAATTCCAACGAAGCGGTCCGACCGGTATCGAAACCGGCCCGACCGGTTTGGGCTGCCCGACGGCCGTGTCGTGTGTGGTTCCGCTGCGTGTGTGTTGAGGCTGTTGGTTGGGTCTTGCTCCTAGGTTCAGTAGCACTCCAGTGGCTACGTGAACTTGGCAAGAGAAGCTTGCGGAGGTGCACGAGTGAATTTGGGTTCATAGGCCGAATTCTTGAATAGAATTTTTATCGGCTCCCATTCACTCCCCCCTCTCTGGTTCGCCATTTCGGTCCTTCAGAGACGAACACCGTCGATCCCGTGGACAGCACCTTGTCAGCACCAATGGCCGAGAGGACGATCCGCTAATTTTTTGCCCCCCTCCAACACCGATATCCCTACCGGACCAACCACAACGATGGGAGACGGAAACTTTGAACTCAAGCCAGCGTTGATCAACATGTTGCAAGACAATCCGTTCTCCAGCAAGCCAAATGAAGATGCCAATGCACATCTCCAACACTTTTTGGAGGTGTGTAGGACTTTCACTATCCGTGGAGTTACGGATGATGCCATCCGCCTTCACCTATTCCTATTCTCATTGCTCGGGAAGGCGAAGCAATGGTTTTATGTTGAGCGAGATGGTGGCAAATCAAGGTTGGGATGGATATCATCTCCAACCCCGTACTCGCATTGTACAGCAAGTCAATGGAATCGACAAGATCGCCGCTAAGATGGACCTCCTCATGAAGAAATTGGAGGCATCAGCCAACATGGAAACCGCCAAGATCATGGACGCACACATGAGACATGTGAGGTTTGCGGTAATGTCGGTCATTTGGGAAATGATTGTCTCGAAACAAGGGAAGAAGCCCGCTTCATCAACAATGGCAACAACAACGGGTTCCCCAACAACAACTATAGCAATCAAGGGTGGAACTTGAAGCCTAACTCCCCATTCAACAATCAAAATGGAGGTAACTATTCTAACTCTTTCAATAATCAGCCTTCCATTAAAGATCTTATCTTTGGCCAAGCTAGAATTAATAAAAGTTTAAACAAGAAACTAGCCGCCAATGAGAAAGTTCTTGAAAAACTTAACTCCACCAAAGAATCTTTCACCCCTGCCATGAAGAATAAGCTTAGCTTTAAAAAAATGATAGAAACTCAACTTACTCAGCTTGCTGCTTCTTTACCTTCTTCTGAGTCAGGTGGACTCCCGGGGCAACCCGAGCCTACCCGAGACAATTTAAAATCTGTGACCATGAGAGGTGGTAAGACCACTCTGGATCCACCACATCCTAACCCCGCAGAAAAGAAATAGAAGGAAGTAACCACCAACTCGGATGAAGAGGTAGACACCGAGGAGGCATCCCCCGGAGAGGAAAGGTTAAGGAACACGGCACCCCAAGAATATGTCGACACCATGCTCCTTCAATTTCCCCAAATGATCAAGAAGCCTACCGTGGATGAGCAATTCGGGAAGTTCGTTGAGGTAATCAAGAAACTCAATGTCAACATAACATTCCTTGAAGCCATGCAGGTACCAACCTACGCCAAGTACCTCAAAGACATCCTCAACAATAAGAGACCTCTACCCACCACGGATATGGTCAAGCTTACAGAGGAGTGTAGTGCGGCCATTCTAAAGAAGAAAGACCCCGAGTGCCCTATGATCAGTTGCTCTATCGGGTCCGAGCACTTTGAAAATACACTATGCGACCTTGGAGCCAGCGTTAGCATCATGCCTAAGGTAGTATTCGACAAACTCAATTAGACTTCCTTGTCGCCTACAACCATGTGTTTGCAGCTAGCGGATCAATCGGTCCACTGCCCGGCGGGGATAGCGGAGGACATTCCGGTGCGAGTCCGGGATTTCTTCGTACATGTGGATTTCGTCGTTCTCGACATGGATGTCGATGCAAGGATGCCTCTAATCCTCGGGGGACCTTTCTTGAGCACCGCCAATGCTAACATTGATGTAGGAGCCGGAGAGATCCGCCTCAACATCAACAGCGAGGAAGAACGGTTCACCTTTAGACCAAAGGACAAATTGTCGATAGAAAAATTTAGGTGGCCCCAACCAAACCCAAGGTGATATCATTCAATGAGTGGCACCAACCCAATAAGCCAAAGGCAATCAACAAGGCTAAGGGGGAAAAGAAGACGGAAATCAAGAACACCCCCGCCAAAGTCTTACTGACCTCATCGCCACCGAAGAAAACAAAGAAGGTGTGGTGAGTAAAGAAAGCATCATTCGAGTCTTCCACTCCGAGACCGGACGAGCCCAAGATCAATTGAGCAACCGGAGGAGTCCCGCTCACGGACTCTAAACCACGAGCCCTCACCGAGAGGTAAACCGGTAATTATCTCATATTTCCCTTTCGACCTTTTATTTCGTGCATCAATCATGTTTAGATTTCAAATTTGTTTTCATCACTGCATGTTGTAAGTAAACAAGGTTTAGAAAAGCAGTTTTGGATATTTTCTGGTGATACGGCCGTACCTCCCCTCGACAAAATTTTTGTGCAGGATATTTTCAAGAGGGAACACGAGTGCCTGGGAAAAATTTAGTTGGGCCGGCCGTACCAAGTGATATGGCCGTACCTATGATTTTTCACACGTATATCAAGACAGCCACTACAAGTGTCCAGGTGCTCGTCTCATCACCAAAATGAAGACAGGTCAACCAGAGAGCCAAAATATAGCTTGGGGGAGACCCCATTTTCAATGAAGAGAGGTATGTCCATCCAATCTACTCTTTTACATCTTGTTTATCTCTTTTGAATAAAAGGAAAATGTTTGCTTCAACCATGTGCTTGAAATCTTGTTTATACCCTCACTTTGGAAATGATGAATGGTTGCTAAGTTAAAACTTTGCAAGAACCTAGTGCATATCTTTGTGCTCTATGCCTTTTTGAATTTGTTGGTATATTTTGAGAACAAGAGCCTGAAATAAAACTTTGTGGGAAGCAAATGCTTATGACCAAATCTAGGTTGTTGTCTAGTATGATATGATCCGACAATGCTAATCTGCTCTATCTCAAAGGATGGTGAAAATCTTGAACAATTTCTTTTTGAAAATAAAACAAGGGAAGTTCATCAATGGTCATATTACCTACCAAAGCCCTATGTCGTTAACAATGTTCAAACCTTCTACATATGCTTGCTTGTGACCCATTGAGTTTTGCCAAATTGTTGTGACCCTTGGTAGAATCTTTTCATGCTTCCATGATCGAGATCACGTACACCCACATATACATGCTAAATCCTACATCGGGAGTTACACAAAACATGCCATCCATCCACGAAAAATAAATACTCCAAAGTTCAAAGAGATTTCTCTTCTTATCTTGCAAAAGGAGAGAGGGGTCATAGAGAAAAAAGTAAAAGTATATGCTTAAGAAGCATAGAAAAATGTGCTCCAATCAAAGAGCATAGAAAAAATAGTGAAGCATGACCCCCTCCAAATTAAAAGCATGAGGAGAATCTCAAAAAAAGGAGTGTTTAGAAAAACACAAAAATATCCCATACACTTGCACATCTCGATCAAGTTGCATGACTAGTTTCTTCTTGAATCTGGTCTTTGGCACAACAATATCATGTGGCACAAGTGAATCTCATACTTATCCCACCCAAAGCTCCACATACAAGCCATAAAAGTAGGAAGTTGAGGCTCGCTTAAAGCCTTTGGTGAGGTAACAAACACCACTTGAGCGATCGGGGGAACCATCCGAGGAACCTTGTCTTTCTTTGCTAAATTTTCAAAAACTCCGAGATAGGACCCAGAAAAGGAGGAGCGTGAGAGATGCAAAGTCAAAATCCATTCTACCTTTCATCCTCCGAAGACAAGGTGGAAAGCTAAAATCCACAAGGATAAAGTAAGGCTAAGTTTCTCTCGTACCAACCTTTTCAAATTTGCAAGAAGAGCATGGAGTTTGTGTGCGGTACTTGCCGAGTGATAACACCATGCAACCCCTGATCTACCGAGGCCAAGTCTAGGCTTTGCTCGAGGATGAGCAAACATTTAGCTTGGGGGAGTTGTTTGATGGTCCTTACAACAAAGATCCGACTGTCAAAACCTCGGGTTCGAGAGGGGTATACAACTAGTTTCATGCACATTTTTGATACTAATAAAGTTCCATGAGTTGTGTTGCAATTTTTATGGACAGGTACACATTTAGGGGAGAAAAGGAACCAATGTACGACACGAGCTAGGCACTGCCGCACCACCAGGCACGGCCGGCCCAGCCCTGCACGAGCTAGGCACTGCCGCACCACCAGGCATGACCTCCCCCGCTTGCACAACTTGGATGAACGACATTGATCAAGGAAACGTCGGTTTGATCGAATGGATGAAGTTGTGATCACATGGATCAATGGGTCCACCTCTCGTGCCGATCAACCGCCACAACCGTCATTCCAAGACCATCCTGAGCGTCACCAAGCGGCTTAGAGGTGGGTCGGCCACACATAGAGGGCCGACCACACCTCCCAACCGCCATACCAGCCAAAACTGACGCAAGGAACCGACCCTCAACCGCCTCAGGAGCAAGGATCAAGAGCGTCGAAGTCAAGAGGTGGTGAATCATAGGGCTGACCGCACCTCCTTATCCGGCTGCACCTATGAAAATGGGCCCACGCGCTCAACCGACCTCACTTACCTATAAAAGGAGCTTCACACCCGCTAGATCAAACACACATCGCTGGAGCATCTCATTTCCACTCTTTTGTTCACTTAGAGTTAGAGTCGAGTCAAGCAAATCTTGGGGTTCTGGAGGAGTCTTCTTCAGAGTTCCGGTATTACTTTTTTAGTCAATTACATTTAGCTTTTGTTTTGATCTAGAAGCTTTATCCTTGGTTTAGACTAAAGTTAGTTTAGTCTTGGTTATCATAGCTCTCTTGAACCCTATAGTATTGTGGTCGTTCTTCGCATGATCTCCAGTGTTTCACCGGAGAGAGAGAGAGAGAGACCTTCCTTCACGGTACCCGGGGAAAGGTTCTTTGGTTCGTTGTGAGCACGGTGTTCAGAGCTTGCCTTAGTCTTTGATTGGTGTCCCGCGCAACAGAAGGGTTGTGGTACCCTAAGGAGGTGACAGCTCCGGACGGGCTATGTAGTCCACCACATTAGTTCGGGCCGGTAGGATTCAGCGTGTCGTAGTCCTCCCTTCTCATCCCAGTCTGAGGGCACAACTTTGCATCCTCCTACAGCACTAGAAGAGCTTGTTGAGTTAGCTTGCGTTAGTTATCCTTTGCTTTAGCCCTTTGCCTAGAGTTGACAAGAATAGATAGATTGTGTTAGGATCCTATCTCGTCTTGTTGTCCTCCCAGCTCTCTATCCTCTCTAGTCTTTTACCTAGATCTCTTAGTGCGTGTGAAGATATCCCCGAATATCTTTATTCGTTATCCCCCGCTATCGCTATTTACCAAGTATTGGTTATTCTCCATCGTTTACTTGATCATCTTTGCTGTCACGCCTCCCTTGGGAAAATATAAATCGACAACCCGAATACCACTGGGTGAAGTGCTACAACGGTAATCTGAGCGCTTGCGAACTCTACTGTGATCATGTGTTTTACCACTCGACGTTCCCTAGCCCTGTTACTAGAGGTGCAAATCCATTAGTGCCGCTAAGGAATGCCAACAAGCATTCTTGGCGCCATCGCCGTTTGTGCACACTTAGTGGTGAGGCTAAGGAGCATCAACAGACACAGAGAACAGTACAAGTAGTCGACTGCCTTGTTGTTGGCATTGAACATGTCCCTTGATCCTAGAGCAAGGAAGTCAATCAGATGAACATAAGTTGTGTTCACCGTAATGTCCCAAAGGATTTCACCCTTCCCGTGGAGGAACTCCGCCATCCACCTCTACCACATCTGGTTGTTCTTCCCATCGAAGTACGGAGAACCCGAACCCCGTTCCTGGTACGCCATCTTTGGATCTTAGACTGGCTAGATTCAATGAAGACCCGAACCAGCATTGATACCAATTGAAGGACCGATTAGGCGAACCAGAGAGGGGGGAGTGAATGGGAGCCAATAAAAATTCTTCCCGAAGGAGATGAGAACTCCAACAAGACGAACATGGGTTCCAAAACATGTCTATGACTCAACTACCCAAGTTGGCCAAGGTCACGCGGCCACTGGAGTGCTACTTGTCCTAGGAACCAACAACCACCTTCACGGACTCGAGAACGCAGCGGAACAACAACTCGAGCACTACTGACCTACACTGGTCAGACCGGTGAGCACCACCGGTCAGACCGGTCCCAGCTGGCAAAACCTGAGAACTTCCACAGAAGCCCCCTATGCCGGTCAGGCTGGTGTAGCTCACCGGTCAGACTGGTCCAAGCCAGGAAATCCCAAATCCACCAAACAGGCCTACCGAGCTCCAAACTGACCCAAACTCGAAACAGCAGCAACACAGAAACTCACCCAGACGTTCACCCGAGGCAAAACCCACTGAGCCTCTACAACCCTCAGACCGGTGAGTAGCACCGGTCAGACCGGTCAGGCTGGGCCCCTCGGGGATGAACAGCTCCCGCGGGTCAACTTCCCAAAAACCAACTCCCGACCTCTCGAATCGCTCCACGGATTTGTGCAAGACTTTGGGGATAGTAGGAACACCTCATGGGCACTCCATAAACAAGATTTGGTCCACCAAAACTTACTAAATCAAGAGGAATTGAAGAAATCTCACCAAGAACGCCTCTAACACTAGAGCCAAAAACCCCCAAAATTGAGCCCCTTTGCTCACGGATTCGGGAGGGGAATCAAAGGGAAAAGAACAACGAAGGGCTCAAGAATACATCCCCCACCCAATCACAAAGAGAAAGGCCTCGAAATCGCTCTAGGAAAATTGCCAAGAAAGGGCTCCGAAAATCACCAAAAAGAACAAATGGGAAAGACACATCCAAGCCTTGAGGAACCACGCCGAATCATCTATACATCACAAAGAGGTTCGTACAAGGTCTAGTTTGCCGCCCGATCATCCTTCCTTTTCACGAGATTTTACCATGAAGCTCTCAAGCTAGTCCTGTGGAAATCCTAAGGAAAATAGGTAGGGGAAATGAAAAACAAAATGAGCTAGGGTTCCAAGAGATTGCTGCCATCCTCTCACCACTTGGATTATATGGAGGCAACCGAAAGTCTAAAATACCCTTACTAGATAACTAGGGATACATGCCTTTCGAGGGAGAATTCGGAAACCTTTGTCTTCACTCCATCGGACGGATGCCCAGTGACCGCAAACTTTCTTAGCCTTGACGCAATCCTTGCGATCCCGACGCATGTCCTTCGCTTCGAAGTCTGGACTGTGTCGTCGCACACCGGTCATACTAGTGCTCCTCACCGGTCTGACAGGTACCCACTAGTCAGACCGGTTAGACCGGTCTAGAGCTGCTGCACCTCTGTCTTCAGTTCTTCAGTCTTGGCTTTGTGGATCAACAAAGGAACCACCGGAAACCCCGCGAACTCGGTGTAGCCTCCACCAATCACCACTCGTGACTCAGCTCCCACGTACCCGGCTCGACTTTTGTTTTGAGGTTCAACCAAGAAACCGTCCATGACTTCATCTTGCCGTTCTTGCCACCATCCGGCCCGCACTTGACCCCACTGGCCACCGGGTCCCTCGAAACAAGTCTACTTGTCTTCTCCACACCTGGAGGCCTCACCGGCAACGACATTTCGTGCTTGTTCTTCACCTACATGTGGACCATGTGTGGTTCGACGACCAGTGCATGGTCGCTTCCTTGTGTGATGAGTGATTGACAACGTTGTGTGGACTGACTCTTGGCTATGTACTACAGGTGCAGGTTGCGGCTTGACTGGTGTTGGTGCAGGTGAAGAACAAGTGCGAAATGTCATCGCCGGTGAGGCCTCCAGGTGCGGAGAAGACAAGTTGGCTTGGTTCAAGGGACCTGGTGGCCAGTGGAGTCAAGTGCGGGCCGCATGGTGGCAAGAACAGCGGGACAAAGTCCTGGACGGTTTCTTGGTTGAGCCTCAAAACCAAGGTCGAGCCGGGACTACGTGGGAGCCAAGTCATGAGTGGCGATTGGCGGAGGCTACACCGAGTTTGCGGGGTTTGCAGTCGTTCACCAGAAACCCACTGGGTTACTCGGTTGAGCCACAAAATTGAGGCCGAAGACTCGACGAGGAGGTGCGGCAACCCAGGCCGGTCTAACCGCCCAGGAGGGGCGGTCTGACCACCTGACCGGTCTAACCACCCATGGAGGGCAGTCTGACCGCCCTGGTCGCTGGTGCCGAGATGCTTCAAAGCGGAGAACACACGTCGAGATCACAAGGCTTGCGTCAAGGCTAAGCAGGTTGCGGTCGCCGAGCATCCGTCCGATGAAAAAAATCTGAAAACTTCCAAATTCGGCCTTGAAGGGCTTGTATCCCTAGTTATTAAGTAGGGGTATTTTAGTCTTTTGGGTGCCTCCATATATACTCTTGAGGGGATGGATGGCAGCCAACTCTTGGGACTCTAGCTCATTTGTTTTCTCATTTTCGTCCTTATTTTCCTCTAGTTTTCTAGGACTAGCTTGAAAGCTTCATGTGAGATCTAGAGAGAGGGATGGATGTATGGGTGGCAAGCTAGACCTTGTACAAACTTTCATGGTATGTATAGATGGTTCGGCGTGGTTCCTTAAGGTTGTGAAGTGCTTTTCCCGTCGTTCTTTGTGGTGATTTTCGGAGCTCTTTGTTGTGCTTTTCTTGGCGGAGTTTTGAGTACGATTTCTTGGGGATTTTGTTGGGTGTCACGTATGAGGATCTTGTGCCTTTTTGGCTGGTGACTTTGCCCCCAAATCTCCCTTGAATCAGACTCGATTTGGTGGTTTTTCTAGTTGGCTGAGTTCTTGACCTAGAGAGACGATTTCTTCAATTCCTCTTGATTGTTAGCGTTTTGGGTCGATTCCTTTGAGGTAGAGCTTGCCCAGGAGGCAACCTAGCTATTCCTGAAGTTTCGCTGCAATCCGTGTAGTGATTTGGGAAATCGGGCGATTGGAAGTTCAGGTTTGACCCGCGGGTAGGTTTTCTGGAAGGGGCGGTCTAACTGCCTAGGGGGCGGTCTAACCGCCTTGGGCCTTCCAGGTCGAGGTTTTGATTTTGCCGGATTTTCATCTGTGAGTTTGTTCGCCTTGATCAGAGGAGCGTTCAGGTGAAATTTTGGGTCGTTTTTGTGCTGTTTGCTAGGAGTTCTTGCTTGGAGTTCTTTGCTTGGTACAGGAGGTTAGACCGCCCCTGGTAGCCAGTCCAATCGCCCTTAGGCCCCTAGGTGAAGGTTTGGTTTTCGCCAAGATTTCCTGGTAGCTAGCTTGGCTTTGACCAGAGATCTCTGTTGGTGAAACCGTGGTGCGTTTTTGTGCTCGGAAGAGGTGTTTCGGAGGATTTCTTGGTTGCCTGGTGGAGGCGGTCTAACTGCCCCCCTCTGAGCAGCTAGTTCCCGAGTTGTTTCCTCTGTCGTGGGTGCGTAGGAGTTGGGGTTGCTGGTAGTGTTTGTTCCTAGGACCAGTAGCACTCCAGTGGCCCGATTTTGGCAAACGGAAGGTAGAAGTGCGGAGCGTGTGATTTTGGGGGTCCGACCGAGCGAGTTCATCTTGTTGGAGTTTTAATCTCTTTCGAGAAGAATTTTTATCGGGTCCCATTCATTCCCCCCTCTCTGGTCGCATAATCGGTCCTTCAATTGGTATCAGAGCCGGTTCGGGTCTTTATTGACTGTAGCCAGTCTAAGATCCAAATATGGCGTACCAGGAACGGGGTTCAAGTCCTCTACGCTTTGATGGGAAGAACTACCAGATGTGGAGTAAGCGGATGGTGGCGTTCCTCCGCGTAAAGGGTCAGATCCTTTGGGATGTCACGGTGGACAACAGCTATGTCCAGTCGATGAACTTCCTTGCTCCAGGTTCGAGGGACGTGTTCGACGCCAACAACAAGGCGATCGACTACTTGTTTCGTGCTCTGTGTCAGCCTGAATTCGATCGGGTGCACACGAAGAGCTTGGCTTGTAAAATCTGGTCGGTGTTGAGAGAAGCTCATGTTGGGGATGCCCAGGTTCAGGCTCGGATGTATGCGAGCTACCAAAGAGAGTACAAGAACTTCACTCATCTCCCCAGCGAGTCCATCAATGCCTTGTTTCAGAGGTTCATGATGGTTGTGAACAACATGAGGGCCAATGTGGACGTGCTCCTGTACGATGATCATGATAGAGCTGTTAAGCTCTTACACTCTTTGGATCGTATGGTTTGGGGTGAAAAGTTCGAGGCCATTGTGGATTCGGAGAAGTATGACACTCTGGCGGTGAACGAGCTATTCTCGAAGCTCAAGTCGTCTGAGGTGGATAGGGGCATGACAGCCAAGATCGGGGGCCCGACCGACTCTCATGTTTTCTTTGTCCTCTTTGATATCTATGCCAGATGAGGAGTTCGATGTGTTTGGAGAGGACGAGCTAGCGTTGCTAACGAGGATGTTTGAGATGCTGCACGAGAACCGGGTGAACATGAGGAGGAACACGAGGACATGCTTCCAGTGCGGCAAGCCGGGACACTTCGTCGCCGACTGCCCGGAGAAGGTCGAGAACAAGGATGGCTACAATCACAAGTCAAGGACGAATGGCAAGTACCGGTCGGGGCGTGACCACAAGAGCAAGCACAATAACAAGCACAAGGATGAGCGACGATCAAGGAAGAAGGAGAGCCGAGGCAAGGCCCGAGTGATGGTGGGAGCGAGCGACATCCACTCCAGTTCTGCGTACTCCACCTCGAGCTCAAGTAGCAATGAAGATGATGGTGATCATCGCAAGGGCTGGAAGTCGTCCAAGAACTTGAGCGGGTTGAGCTGTTTCACTAGAGACGGCTTCTGCACCATGGCGCTGAGCTCCAGCTGCCAGAAGAGCACACAGAGTGACTCGGACTCTGACTCCGACGATGAGGTGCGTGATGAACTCTCCTTCTTGTGTCAGGAGAATGAACGGCTTGGCTTGTTGCTTGATAATCGTGATGACATGCTTAGAGGGGCTAAGAAAATGAGGAAAGAGCTTAGGGCTTCGCTTGAGGATGCTAGGACTAGAGTGGCTAAGTTAGAAATGCAGAACTTGGATGCTAAGCTTGAAATTGATTCCTTGAAAGCTTCACCTGTTGTTTTTGATGAAGTTGAATGTTCTGATTGTCCTATTTTCCTTGCTGATCTTGCTTTGTTTAAGGAAAAGAATGCCTCCAAGTGTGAGGTACTAGATGTGCTTAGGGTTGAAGTGGCCGAGCTTAAGTCTAGACCTGCTTTGCTAGGTGCTTGCACTTCTTGCCCTCTTTTTGCATGAGAAAATTGATGAGATGCATGCTTATACTGTTTCTCTTGAGGCTAAATTGAAAGAACCAATTCCTACATCTTGCTCTACCTGTGAATTGCAAGCTTTGAAGAATCTGGAACTTGCACATTATGTTGATCGGTTGCAGGATGGGAATGATGAGTTGAGAAAGTTGATGGGTTGGTTGTCTGGTCATGAGCCTCAGTTGAGGATAATGATCGAGACATACAAGAAGCAGGGCGGTGAGGGACTTGGGGAAAACAAGGTTGGTGAGGGAAGTGGAGAGAATATCCCAGAGCCACCAAAACCCACCACAAAAATGATTTCCCTCCTAAACCTAACCATCTTAGGAACCAACTAGACACAACCCCACCACCTGTGTTTCCCCCACAAAGAAATGATTTCCAAAAGCCTATCAAGTTTGTGAGCACTTTGGGGAAAGTGTTCTTTGGGAAAGAAAGTGAGAAGGCTAGTGAGGAGAAACTGGTTGAGAAGTCGAGTGGAGAGAAACCAAGTGAACAACCACAACCTAATCCTAAGCCTAAGGCCATAAAGTTTCATTGTGGCTATTGTGGTAACGAGGGTCACAAGGATGAGTTTTGCTTCAAGAGGAAGCATGAGGAAAGGATGGCAAATAAGTGGGTGATCAAGGATAGGTACAACCATTCCCATGGTGTACCTAAGCCTCGTATGCCACTGCCGAAGGGTAAAGCTGTGGTGAGAAGTGTTCCGGCATGGGGAGATGCGAGTTGCCGCAGCCGAGGAGCTTTTCTAGATAGGAGGTCGTGGTGCTGGTGGTTGGTCGGGAGAGTCTGCAGGTGGTCAGTTTCTAGGCGTTCTCCCCCTCGTGCTCAATACGGGGATGTGAGGAGTCATAGCTTTGAGATAGAGAGGAGAGTCGGTCCATGATCTCCTTTTCGTGGGTTTGGTCCTCCTCCAGTTAGAGAGGGATGGTTCCCTCATGGTGGTTACCATGGTGGTGTTCGTGGTGGTAGCTTTGGTAGGAAAGATGTCTTGGATTTTGCTAACCCCACTTTTGAGCAAATGGCTCGGACTCGGTTTTACTCTTTTGGTAATAACCCCGATGCGGAGTCGTTTGTTCGCTCACATGCTTATTTTTGAATTTCAGGTGGGAGACTTGAAGAACACTTGGTTGATTGACTCCGGTTGCTCGAGGCATATGACCGGAGACAAGGGGTCGTTCTCAAGTCTCGTCCCGGTGGTGACAAAGAGGTTCATCACCTTTGGGGACAATGGGCGTGGGCGTGTGCTTTCAGAAGGTGAGATTAAGGTGAGTGACAAGATCACTCTTAGGCGTGTTGCTCTTGTTCAATCACTTGGGTACAATTTGCTTTCTGTGTCGTAGCTGTTGGATGAGGGTTTTGAGGTGTTGTTCGGCCTGGTGGTTCTCGGATTTTGGACTCTCGAGGGGACCTTGTTTGTATGGTCGTTCCCGAGGGTCATGTGTTTCGAGCTGATTTTTCTCAGTCTTCTGGTGTTGAGCGTTGTTTCTTGGCTGGTTCTTCGAGTGAGTTGTGGAAGTGGCATAGGAAGTTGGGTCACTTGAGCTTTGACCTTTTGTCTCGCTTGAGTAAACTCAATTTGGTCCGAGGATTGCCATGGTTGAGGCTTGAGAAAAAGTCGGTCTGTGCTCCGTGTAGGCATGCCAAGATGGTAGCCTCTTCTCACCCACCTCTTATCGATGTGACGACTGAGCGTCCATGCGAGCTGCTCCATATGGACCTTGTTGGCCCAGCTCGTGTGCGATCTGTGGGTGGGAAGTGGTATGTCCTTGTTGTGGTGGAGGACTACTCTCGGTATGCGTGGGTGTTCTTTCTCGAGGATAAGGGGGAGACGTTTGGCTTTATTCGAGATCTTGTCTTGAGGTTGAGGAACGAGAGGCACAGAGATGCCATACGAGCAATCCACAGTGACAATGGCTCATAATTCAGAAACTCTCGTTTTGAAACCTTTTGCCATGACTTGGGTCTTGAACACTATTTTTTGAGTCTGTATACACCTCCCCAAAATGGTGTTGTGGAAAGGAAAAACAGGACCTTGTGTGAGATGGCTCGGACGATGCTCGATGAGCATAGGACTCCGAGGAGGTTCTGGGCTGAGGCGGTGAATAACGTGTGCTATGTGTCAAACGGGATCTACCTCAGAGTACATAAGAAGAAAACCTGCTACGAGTTGATGCACGGTCGCACACCCAAGGTGAGTCACTTCCATGTCTTTGGTTGCAAGTGCTTTATTCTGAAGAAAGGGAATAAGTTGGATAAGTTTGAGGCTAGGTCAGTCGATGGTATTTTCATTGGTTATGCATCTCACTCTAGATCATATCGTGTGCTCAATCTTGAAACTAACCAAATCGTGGAGACTTGTGCGGTAACCTCCGACGAGACACAGCCACGTATTCAGCTTGTCTTTGAGTGTGCAGGTGATGATGAACTTGGCATGGAGATCTTTCAGGAGGAGGAGCATGAATATGGAGATGATGAAGACGGCGGGTGTGGTGCCCGGGGCTAAGCATGTACCTACTACTTCGACTACGGTGATGGACGGCCCTCTCCCACACCTACGACGATGAACCAAAGTCAAGGAGAAGCTGCTGTTGAGGGGGAGGTAGCATCAAGGCGAGAACCTCCCCGACGAGTACAAGTGTATCACCCAGCTTCAAGGATCATCGACAACATGAATGAACGTACTACACAGTCGAGGGTTCGAAACAATTCTCATTTTGCTCATGCGGCATTTGTTGCTACTTTTGAGCCCAAAGACATTGGACACACACTATCTGATCATAATTGGGTTAATTCAATGCATGAGGAGTTGGAGGACTTTGAGAGAAATTAGGTTTGGGAATTGGTTGACCCTCCCCCAGGGTGTAAGCCGATTGGGACAAAATGGGTGTGGAAGAACAAAGAGGGAGAAAAAGGTGAAGTGGTGAGAAACAAGTCAAGGCTTGTTGCTAAGGGGTTCAGTCAGAAGGAAGGGATCGACTACGAGGCGACCTTTACTCCCGTAGCTCGTTTGGAGGCAATCAGGATCCTTCTAGCCATTTTTGTGGCTAAAGGGTTCAAGTTGCACCAAATGGATGTGAAGAGTGCCTTCTTGAATGGTGTGTTGGAGGAAGAATTGTATGTGAGGCAACCACCGGGGCTTGAGAGTGAGAAGTACCCCCACCGGGTGTACAAGTTGAGGAAGGCGTTGTATGGGTTGAAGCAGTCGCCTAGAGCTTGGTATGGTAGGTTGAGGGGGGTCTTGTTTTAGCGAGAGTTTGAGATGGGAAAAGTCGACCAGACCTTGTTTTTACTCAGGAAGGGCAAAGATATCCTAATTGTGCAGGTGTACGTGGATGATATTGTCTTTGGTGGCTCATCTAACTCACTTGTTGCAAGGTTTGCAGAGGATATGAGCAGGGAATTTGAGATGAGCATGATGGGCGAGTTGCAGTTCTTCCTCGGGCTACAAATCAAGCAATCAAAGGAAGGAACATTTGTGCACCATGCTAAGTACACCAAGGACATTGTGTGGAACTTCAAGATGGAGGACTCTAAGGCTATGGCAATGCCGTTGAGTACGACTACAGCTCTTGATGCGGGTGAGGAAGGTGAACACGTGGACCAGAAGGAGTACCGAAGCATGATCGGGTCACTCCTCTACTTGACGGCGACGAGGCCGGATATCCAGTTCTCGGTATGTCTGTGCGCTCGTTTTCAAGCGCCTCTGAGGACTTCGCATCGGCAAGCGGTGAAGCGAATTTTTAGGTACTTGCGTCACACCCCTGATTTCGGCCTTTGGTACTCCGCGTCCTCTTCTTTGGATCTTCATGGTTTTTCGGATGTGGATTTTGCCGGGTGTCGGTTGGATAGGAAGTCCACTTCTGGGACTTATCTGTTTTGGGATCTTCTTTGGTGTCTTGGTCTTCCCGCAAACAGTCGAGTGTTGCTCAATCCAATAACATGATTGATGCTCTCAGCTGCTTTGGATCACATATACCATGATTGATTTTGGTGAGGAGTATACCCATGTTCCACTTCAGTGTGATAGCACCAGTGCCATAAGCATTGCAAATAACCCAGTGCTTTATTCCAAAACCAAGCATAAAGAAGTGAGGTATCATTTTTTGAGAGAATGTAGAGAAAGGAAATATAACCTTGATCTATGTACCCACACATGACCAACTAGCCGATATTTTCACCAAACCCTAGATCAAGCAACTTTCACTCATTTGCGGGGGGAGCTTGGTGTGTGTTTGATTTCTTGAGTTGGGTGTGTGGGAGCTCCTTTGTAGCATATGTATAGCTTTTATGTATTTCTTGCATTTGGCATGGCATATGTAACATGATGTATAGGCATCTTTGTATCTTAGGTTGCATGCATTTTGTATCATATGCATTTGTTAGGAAAAGCTTTTCCTATATACATTGTTCACCATGATGGGCTATATATGATCGTGTGAGCTAGTTTGGTTTGCTGTGGTTAGTTTGGCTTAGCTGTTGATTATCTTGATTTATAATCCATGGTTGATGGCTATGTTTTTGAAAAATGTCACATATATGCTCTCTCATGTGTAAATTCCTTTATATGATCTTGACATGTTTTAGTGGCTTGGTCATGCTTAATTTGTGGTTGGAGAGCTAGTTTATTGATCATATGGGGCCAAAGGCTCTTTTGCCATCATGAATGTTTAGCCCTCTTGCTTTATCTTGTGAACGGGCACAAGTTCCTTTTTGTCGCAAAGACATTTCATGTACCATTTAAAAATCTGAAAATGAAATGTAAATGCTTGGAAAATGTGCTCCCATGTCATATGTGCTAAATTTAAATTTGCTTTGGGTGCTAAACCGTTGCATGATGCCTACCAATGAGAAGTCTCATATATAGAAGTAGGCACATGGCTCGGTGGCTTTGACATGACTTGAGGTGCTTGTGGGTGTTTGTGATGGTCTTATGATTAGAATGGTTGTCCAGCATGAAGTTTACTTTGTCATTTTGACATGTTTTGCTCATGAGAGGGTAAATTTTCGCAAAATTGCTCAAATCCTTTTTAGCCTTGTCCAATGGTTGTGAAACTTGGTGATCATGTAGTTGAGGTCATTACGAACCTGTAGAGTATCTAACTCGCTCATTTGGACATGTGTAGCACCTTGTGATGAATTTTGTATATTTGAGAAGCTATATGTTCAAACTTTTCGCATTTTGCCTTGATTCATGCATTGTCAACAAGGGGGAGAAGTTTATGCATGATTTGGGCACCTAGGAGCTTTTGGAAGGTGTTCCAATTGGTTCGGGCAAATTTTGAGTAGTTTGGTGCAGGGCCGGTCACATGGGGCGGTCTAACCGCCCCCAGGTGGTCAGATGTATGGTAGGCGGTCTAATCGTCCTGGGCAAAGTGAGCAGATTTTAGCTCTTTGTTGCATTCCCGTGTTGCATTGCTGCATTGGTTCAGGGGAAGTGTGCTTTAGTTCAGGGGGAGCTTGCATATGTGCAGGGGAAGCTCTTTGTGGTGTTCAAGCTTTGGTTTGGTGGTTTGCACTCTTTGCTTGAGCATGGTTTTGTGAAGGATCGGATGGCGACTATGCAGGGGGGGAGTGAATAGGAGCCGGTAAAAATTCTTCTCAGAGAACCCGGCCTATACCCTAGACAAATCCCGGTCACACACGAGCGATGGATCGAATCACACACCAACCCCCAAGACAAAAAGGTTATGGATCAACCTCAAGTCTTAGGAACAATTCCTTGAAGCACACACGGAAGCACGAGAGAAGGAAAGGAGGAATCGAACCAAAGAGCAAAGCAGCCGGGCTCTAGCGGACCGTTCGACCAGGAGGGGCGGACTGTCCGCATGGGCCACGTGGACCGTCCGCCAATGTACCTTGGACTGCCCGCACAGGTACGGCGGACCGTCCGGCCTGGGCTGCGGACTGTCCGTTAAAGCCAACAGAACCTCCAGTAGCGAACCCCGAAAAACGGACCGTCCGCGGGGAGCACGCGGACTGTCCGCTAGGCACTCGCGGACTGTCCGCGCCGCTGCTGCGGACAGTCCGAAACCTCTTCCAACCAAAGCTCGAAACCAAAACGGATCGAAAGCGAAGCTGAGCAAGAACACGAAGAACACGTGACGAATTCTTCCCGCGCGGACCGTCTGCTACCACCTCGCGGACTGTCCGCCCTACACGGACAGACCCAGAAACAGCCGGACCCCGAAGGTCAACACCTCCAATCCATCACCGGATCTCCCAAACGGTAGAAGCTGTTGAGACAAGAGTTTGGGGACATGATAATCGTCAAACAAGGATGCTATACCCCAAAAATTTTGCCTCCTAACTCCCTAAATCACCGGGAATCGCGGATCCTTTGAACACCACCAAAAACAAGGGCTCCGACCGAAAATCCTTGAATTGAAGTGGTTTCCCGGCGTTTGAGGGCACAAGATCAATCACAAAGATGCACTAGACATCCATCCATGTTTCCCTCAAAGAAATCCGGGGAGAAACCCACTCAAATCTGCGGAATCACACCAAGAGCAAAGGCACCAAAGACAAGCACGAAAAAGACCACGAAATTCACAATGCCGAATCTTCTATACAAACCAGGAAAGATTCACAAGGTCTAGCATGCCGCCCTAGCATCCATCCCTCTCAACAAATCTCTCATGAAGCTCTCATGCTAGCCTAGAAAAAATGGAGAAGAAAATAGTCTAGGAAAATGAGAAAGAGGAGGGGGAAATGAAACCCTAAGTCGCGGAGAGCGAGAGCCATCCACACACAGTCATGGCTTATATATCGGGTCCCGCCGGTGTGGGAAATGACTCGACTACCTCTAACTCAACTACTAGCGATACAACCCACGCAGGGGCATTTATGTAATGTTTGTGGGTCTTGCCATCGGACGGCCACGCCTTCGCCGCACCCCGCGTCCTCCCGACGCAAGCCATGCGATCCCGCCGCGTGTCCTCCGCTTCGAAGCTTCCCGACACACCCGGATCTTGTCTCCGTCGTGTTGGGCCTTCGAACTTGGTTTTGAGGCCCAAACCAAGAAACCGGCCTCCGATGGTTTTGTGGGCAAACCACCAAGCCCCGTGTGCTCGGCCCGGCCTCCCACCAAGCCTCTTGACTCGACCGTCACCGTGCACCGGCTCGATTGTCCATGACTTCGTCTTGCTCGTCTCGCCACCATGCGGCCCGCACCTAGTCCTGCCGTCCACCAGGTCCCTCGAACCGAGCCTACTTGTCTCTCCATCTCCCGGAGGCCCCTCAAGGCTGAACACCTTTCGCTCCCGTTCTTCACCTGCAACAACACGAACTAGGCCGCAGCCTACACCTGCGCATTGAGCCAAGAGTCAGTCTAACACCCGTTGTCAATCACTCATCACTGAGGAGCGGTCATCCATCGACCACCAGGACGCTCCTAGTCCTCATTTTGTCTCGGATGTGTCGAGCCGTTGCCCTTGCCTAAGGGGTCCGAGACTTGTCTTCTTCAAGTGATCTTGCTCTTTGCCTTTCTTTGGCTTTCGATCGCTTGTTGGAGTTTCTTTTTATTCGTTTTTTTCTTTTTCTTTTCTCGTTAGTTACCAAATCTTGTGTGTTGTCAATGCACTCATCAAGGGGGGGATTGAGGACCATGTGTGGTTTGAGGACCGGTGGATAGTCGCTTCCTGGTGTGATGAGTGATTGACAACGTTGTGTAGACTCACTCTTGGCTAAGTATTGCAGGTGAAAGTTGCGACTTGACTGGTGTTGGTGCAGGTGAAGAACAAGTATGAAATGTCGTCGCTAGTGAGGCCTCCAGGTGTGGAGAAGACAAGTAGGCTTGGTTCGAGGGACCCGGTGGCCAGCGGAGTCAAGTGCGGGCCACATGGTGGCAAGAACAGCGGGACGAAGTCATGGACAGTTTCTTGGTTGAGCCTCAAAACCAAGGTCGAGCCGGGACTACGTGGGAGCCAAGTCATGAGTGGCGATTGGCGGAGGCTACACCGAGTTTGCGGGGTTTGCAGTTGTTCACAGAAAACCACTGGTTACTCGGTTGAGCCACAAAACTGATGCTGAAGACTCGACGAGGAGGTGCGGCAACCCAGGCCGGTCTAACCGCCCAGGAGGGGCGGTCTGACCGCCTGGCCAGTCTAACTGCCTAAGGGGGGCGGTCTGACCGCCCTAGTCGCTGGCGCCGAGATGCTTCGAAGCGGAGGACACGCGTCGGGATCACAAGGCTTGCGTCAAGGCTAAGCAGGTTGCGGTCGCCGAGCATCCGTCTGATGAAGAAAAACTGAAGACTTCCAAATTCGGCCTTGAGGGGCTTGTATCCCTAGTTATTAAGTAAGGGTAGTTTAGTCTTTTGGGTGCCTCCATATATACTCTTGAGGGGATGGATGGCAGCCAACTCTTGGGACTCTAGCTCATTTGTTTTCTCTTTTCATCCTTATTTTCCTCTAGTTTTCTAGGACTAGCTTGAGAGCTTCATGTGAGATCTAGAAAGAGGGATGGATGTATGGGTGGCAAGCTAGACCTTGTACGAACTTTCATGGTATGTATAGATGGTTCGGCGTGGTTCCTCAAGGTTGTGAAGTTCTTTTGACGTCCTTCTTTGTGGTGATTTTTGGAGCTCTTTGTTGTGCTTTTCAAGGCGGAGGTTTGAGTATGATTTCTTGGAAATTTTGTTGGGTGTCACGTATGAGGATTTTGTGCCTCTTTGGCTGGTGACCTTGCTCCCAAATCTCCCTTGAATCAGACTCGATTTGGTGGTTTTTCGAGTTGGCCGAGTTCTTGAATCTAGAGAGACAATTTTTTTGATTCCTCTTGACTGTGAGCGTTTCGGGTCGATTCCTTTGAGGTAGAGGTTGCCTAGGAGGTAGCCAAGCTATTCCTAAAGTTTTTCTGCAACCTGTGGAGTGATTTGGGAGATCGAGTGATGGGAAGTTGAGGTTTGACCCGCGGGTAGGTTTTCTGGAAGGGACGGTCTAACCGCCCAGGGGGGAGGTCTAACCGCCCTGGGCCTTCAAGGTCGAGGTTTTGATTTTGGTAGATTTTCCTCTGTGAGTTTGTTCGCCTTGATCAGAGGAGCATTCAGGTGAAATTTTGGATCTTTTTCGTGCTGTTTGCTAGTAGTTCTTGATTGGAGTTCTTTGCTGGGTACAGGAGGTCAGACCGCTCCTGGTAGCCGGTCTAACCACCCCTAGGCCCATGGGTGAAGTTTTGGTTTTCGCCAAGATTTCCTGGTAGCTAGCTTGGCCTTGACTAGAGATCTCTATTGGTGAAACCGTGGTGCGTTTTGGTGCTCGGAAGAGGTGTTTCGGAGGATTTCTTGGTTGCCTGGTGGAGGCGGTCTAACCGCCCCCCATACCCGGTCTAATCGCCCCCCTCTAAGCAGCTGGTTCCCGAGTTGTTTCCATTGTCGTGGGTGTGTAAGAGTTGAGGTTGTTGGTAGTGTTTGTTCCTAGGACCAGTAGCACTCCAGTGGCTACGTGGTTTTGGCAAACGGAAGGTAGAAGTGCGGAGCGTGTGATTTTGTGGGTCCGACCGAGCGAGTTCATCTTATTGGAGTTTCAATCTCCTTCGAGAAGAATTTTTATCGGCTCCCATTCACTCCCCCTCTTTGGTCGCCTAATCAGTCCTTCACTACAGCAACACCAGTCAAGCTGCAACCTGCACCTGCAATACTTAGCCAAGAATCTGTCCACACAACACTGTCAATCACTCATCACACCAGGAAGCGACCATCCAGCGTTCCTCGAACCACACATGGTCCTCAAAGATGAAGGTGTCGCTGCGGTTGAAGGCAGCAGATGGCTTGATGATGATGGAAGCCGTCGAGTTCGCCATGAGTTCTTCGGTGAGATCCCCTACATGGCGCGCCAGCTGTCGGTGTTTTAACCCGGCGACCTACCAAGGGGAGTACCCAAGGTAGACGTTTGTGGCTTCGCCGAGATCGGGAACTCGAAGGAGAGACACGTGGCACATAATTTAGACAGGTTTGGGACGCGAAGTGCGTAATACTCTACGTCCTGTATGTTGCGTAGCTCTGGATTGATTAGGTGTGTTTACAAGATTATGCAGATAGATATAGGGGTCCCTGCCTCACCTTATATTGTCCGGGAGGCAAGGTTACAAGTCGGTTTGGTAGGGAGAGTACTAGTCGCATTCGGCTAGGAGTACTTCACATGGATCTGGACATGTCTAGCTTCATAGACGTGTACTAGTCCGTTGTATGCCTTGCGCTTCACACTGCCTTGTGTCGTGCAGCCCAAGTCGAGTAGTCCTAGGGAACACAGAATAGTCAGTCTCAGTACCCGCCTTAGTAGTGGGCCTAGGGATGTCTGTACGACACCATGTTCGTCAAGACTACTTAAAGACATCTTGTTCAGCTACAAAGTACTCAGGGGCTTGTCGTACATACATCCCAGGGCCCACTACCCAGGCAGGTACTAGGATCGACTACTTTGAGGACCCCCGGGCTACTCGACGTGGGATACATGGTGTAGAGCAGCGTGAAGTACAAGGCAACCAGAGGGCTAGTACTTGGTTAGGAAACTAGACATGTCCAGATCCATGTAGAGTACTCCTAGCTGTATGTGGCTAGTCCTCTCCTCTCTAAACCGACTTGTAACCCTACCTCCAAAACTATATAAGGCGAGGCAGGGACCCCTATCTCATCATCTGCATCATCTTGTAACAACATCCAATCAATCCAGAGCTATGCAACATACGAACGTAGGGTATTACACACCTCACAGCCCGAACATGTCCAAATTGTGTGCCACGTGTCTCTCCTTTGAGTTCCCGATCTCGGCAAGGCCACAAACGTCTACCTTGGGTACTCCCTTGGTAGGTTGCCAATCTAAAACACCGACAAAGAGGGCTAGCTGTGCGAGCAGGCGCACTAGCCTGAATTCGCCGCCGCCTCTGTCACGCTGGGAAGGGACATGCGCAGGGGTATGCTGGTCGCCGCTGCCACCACCGCTGGGAAGAGCGAGTCGTACGGGGGAGGGGGCGCTGGTGATGGGAGGGTCGTGGCGCCATGCTGGTCGCTGGCCGGCTGACCGCCGCCGCCATTGCTAGGAGGCCCGTCCGTGTGGAGGCACACTAGCCTAGCTGTCATCACCGCTGAGTGTTGTCCGTTCGCCCCTCCCATCTGGCTTGAGGTTGAAGGAGAAGCTGACGTGTGAGGCCCACTTGTCAGCGAATGGAGTGAGAATCGGTAGATGTGTCGTTTCCAATTACGGTCATTTGTGTACAAATACGGTCTGACGTGTGGACCCATATAGTCGGGAGATGTAGAAAATCACAAGGATCAGGTAGAGGTAGAATTGCAATGGCAAATTTTAGAATAGATGAATTGTAGTGGTGTATATCCAAACTCGAAAAATTGTAATGGCACATATCCAAACAACCCAACGAAAAAAGTCATTGTAAAAAGCACGTTGCGCAGTTCGGCAGGCATAGCCACGATGAGGGCATAGCCACGAGAGTGAATGATTTTACCTACCACATTTTTCTCCACTTCATACTTTTTCTCTCTATATATACTACTAAAAAGTATGAAGTGGAGACAAAAAACTTGGTCGTACTTTTTTCGCTCTCCCATGGATCTGCCTCCCCAACCCCACGTGTTCACCGCTTGACTCCTCCTATGAGTCTACCTTCCTGCGGCCCGCTCCTACCATAGCCCCCCACCCAGATGTGCCTTGTCCAAAAAAACCCACACCCTACCCCACACTCCGCCATCGCCTTCGCCATCCTTCTCCTCTCTACCACCGTCACCACCCCCTGCTCTCTGCCATCGTCGACGTCCTCCCTCCGCGTCGCCATCAACTTCCCCCTCCTTACCACCGCTGTCGACGTCCCCGTTCTCACCACCGCCATCGTCAACCCTCTCCGCTACCGTCGACGTCCTTCTACCATGCTGCCGTCAACATCCTCCCACCACACCACCATCGATGGCCCCCTCCTCGCTGCCACCGTCGACCACACCCACACCTGCCATGCTAGAGCCGCCATCCCTATCCACTAGTGCACGAGTCCCGAGGAACCAAGTTGAGAAGCACCTTGGTCCGTGTGTGATGAGTGATTGGCCGGATGGTTTGAAGCTTTGCGTGTGTAGTGTTGAGTTGTGTTGTGTGTGTTTTATTTTGTGTATTTACCTTATTGTTTATGTGGTGTGTTGTCAATACACTCGTGAGGAGTGGTTGACAACGTTGTGTGGACCGACTCTTGGCCTAGTATTGCGGGTGTTGGTTGCGGCTTGGTTTGCGTTGGTGCGGGTGAAGAACGAGGCGCGAAAGGTCTTAGCCTTGCGGGGCCTCCGAGGAGTGGAGAGACAAGTAGGCTTAGTTCGAGGGACCGGTGGCCGACGGGATCAAGTGCGAGCCGCATGGTGCAAGAAGAGCAAGACGAAGTCGTGGACATGGAGCCGGTGCATCGGTGGTGGCCAAGTCAAGGAACGAGGAAAGAGCGAGTAGACCGTCGGGCGCCGGAGGTGAAAGGCTTGGCGAGCTCGACGGTTGGCGTGGTGAGGCCGGGCCGTGTACACGGGGTTTGGTGGTTTGGCCACAAAACCATCGGAGGAGGGTTTCTCGGTTTGGGCCTCAAAACCGAGCCCGAGGGCCTGGCGTGACGGAGACGGTATCCGGGTGCGTCGGGAAGCTTTGAGGCGGGCGACACGTGGCATGATCTAGGTGCTTGCGTCGGGAGGACGTGAAGGCCTGATGGATGCGCGGCCGTCCGATGGTGAACTTCATGTGTTGACCAAAACGCCCCTGTGAGGGCTTGTGTTGTACTCCTAGTGTAGGGGCACTTCGGTCTTTTCCGGAGGGCCTATATATAGGAGGAGGGGGCTGAATTTTCAGCCAACTCTTGGGCTAGAGGCTGCTGTACTCTTTCATTTTGGAGTGCTTTGGGAGAGAGGGAGAGAGGGGAGAGTGGCTCTTTGATTGGAGCTTTTTGCCATCTTAGATTTGGTTTCTAGGAGTGGCTTGTAATCGATTGGACAAGATATTCATAGTGATTTCATCCTCTAAATCTTGTGCCAATCTTTCTATTCCTGAATTTCTTTTATTGCTTTTTCGAAGCTCTTTTTGTGCTATTTTCGTGCTTGTTTTCCTTTGTTCTTGGTGTGATTCCGCGGATTTGAGTGGGTTTCTCCCCGGATTTCTTTGAGGGAAACATGGATGGATGTCTAGTGCATCTTTGTGATTGATCTTGTGCCCTCAAACGCCGGGAAACCACTTCGATTCAAGGATTTTCGTTCGGTGCTCTAGCTTTTGGTGGTGTTCAAAGGATCCGCGATTCCCGATGATTTAGGGAGTTAGGAGACGAAATTTTTGGGGTATAGCATCCTTGGTTGACGCTTTACATGTCCCCAAACTCTTGTCTCAACAACTACTATCGTTAGGGAGATCCGGTGATGGATTGGGAGTGTTGACTTTCGGGGTCGAGCGGTTTTCGATTCTGTTCGTGCTTGGCGGACGGTCGCGAGGGCCGGGCGGACGGTCCGCGTGTACGGTGTTCTTCACGTGTTCTTCTTGTTCTTGCTCGGCTTTTCTTTTGATCCGATTTTGTTTTGGTTTTTCGTTGCAGCCGGTTTGCGGACGGTCCGAGCTCCAGTAGCGGACGGTCCGTGGCCCGCGCGGACGGTCCGCCCCGGTCTTCGCGGACGGTCCGTTTTTCTCGGGTCGGTTCGGTGGTTCCGGTTCGCTTTAACGGACGGTCCGCGGCTCAGGCCGGACAGTCCGCGGCAAGGGGCGGACGGTCCGCGGCCACCCTGCCGGACGGTCCGCGCGGCCATCGCGGATAGTCCGCCCCGCCCGGCCGGACGGCGCGCGAGCCTGGCCGCTTTGCTCTTTGGTTCGATTCCTCCCTCCTTCATTCGTGCTTCCGCGTGTGTTTCAAGGACTCGTTGTTTTGGCAATTGGTGTGTGATTCGTTCCAACGCTTGTGTGTGACCGGGTTTTGACTAGGGTATAGGCCGGGTTCTTTGAGAATAATTTTTATCGGCTCCTATTCACTCCCCCCTCTCTAGTCGCCATCCGATCCTTCAATTGGTATCAGAGCCGGTTGTGGATTCTTTTGGCTCTAACAAGTCTTGAATCCATAGGGTGACTAGAGGAAAGAGGTGCTTTTGCTTGCGACCTTGGTTTGCACGTTTTGAGTCCGACGATTTGGAGTTGTGCCCTTGGAAAACCATAACTTGAGATACCTTCAGTAAAACGGGCATAACTTTTCGCTCGGTGCTCCGTTTTGGCTCAAATTTTTACAGCGGTTTCGTGACTCCTTTTTTAGGTGATCCAAAATAATTGGGGTCTTCAAAAATTCAGAAAAAATCAAGAAGATAATTGAAAAATCCTCATTTAAGTCTCTTGCGGCTTTGTCTTGTTTCTTCTGGATTTTCTCTAGACTTCATTTCACCTTATTTTGAGCTGAAATTTTTTGTGCCTCTATCTTTGGTGCTCCTTGTTCAGTGGTAAATTTTTGGGAAAAAGATAAGATCCTTTGCTATTGAACTCGTGAGTGCTTGTTAGAGAATTGAGGCATTTTGAGTGCTTTCTTTGCATCGTTGCTTGTTCCTCGAGTTTGCTTTCGACTAATCCTAACCGGTACCTTGTTTATGGCACCAAGTTCTTCTCCTTGTGGTTCTTTGAGCAGGAGGAGTATGGCGGTTGAGGCGGAAGCCGGAATGGAGGAGATGATATCTCTCATCGAGGACTATCGAGATGGTGACATCAAGAAAGGCGAGCTCTACCACAAGCTAGGAGGCATGACCCAAGGTACACTTGCCAATCCTATCTTGATCCTATGCAATAGGTTGGATGTTTGTGAGCGTGATTGTGGAGACTTGCATAGGAGAAACATAGATTTGTGTGATGCCTTGCGTAGGAAGAATGAGAAGATGAAATGCTCTCTTACTAGGTTGAAATGTGGTATGGCTCATTGGAGGTCTCGTGCTTTGAATTCTTGCACTTCTTGTAACACCATGCATGCTAAAAATGATGCTTTGATTGCTTCCATTGCATGCTTGAAATCCGAAATTAAGATGTTAAATTTCAAAGCTTCTTTGCCTTGCAAATCCTGCGATGCCTTGTGTCTTGAAAATGAGAAATTAAAAGATGAAGTTAGTTGGCGCAAAATGCATGTTGAAGCTTTTAGAAGAGCATGCGACAATCTTGATTTTGAGAATGATGAATTGAGATCATCTCTTGCTAACTTGTAATCTGAAATTGACTTGTTGAAATCCAATGCTTCTATGCCTTGCAACTCTTGTGTTGTTTTGAATGATGAGCTTGATATGGCTAGGAGTAAGATTGCTTTGTTAGAGACAAGTGCTTCTTTACCATGTGTTTCTTGTGAGTCTTTGCATGCTGAAATTAATGAATTAAAATTGACTCACACCACATGTGTAGATGATCTTGAGCATGCTAGGGCTGAAATTTGTGATATAAAATCCATGCCTTGTAGCAAGTGCTCTTTGTTTCTTGTAGATGATGCTTGCCATACTTCTTGTGATGATGATGATGATGATGATGATGATGATGATGATGATGCTTTGATGGGTGTAAATGATGATACTTGTTCATGTGGTCTCATTTGCACTTCATGCATTGATTTGGAAAGTGAAGTTTTGGCTTTAAAGAAAATGCGCGATGATATGAGCGCCAAGTTGGTTGAGCATGATGAGATGAGTGCCAACCTTGAGAAAGAAAATGAACTCTTGCGTACCACATATGCTAAATGCATTGAAGAAGAAATCAATAATTTGAGAAATATGACATGTGGTACTTGTGAGCGCCTCAAGTCTCAAAATGAGGTTTTGCGCACAAGGTGCAAGAGTCTTTGTGCCAAGGGTTTGGATTCATGCTTCTCGTGTCACTCCGATGTTGATGCTTCTAAATTTTCTTCTTCTAAACCGGAGTCGACTTCTTCTCTTGAGTGTGAGTCTTTGGATGGTGGTAAGTGTGCTAGTGCTTTAGATAGCTCTCTCATAGCTACTCCTAAGCTTGTTGCTTCTTCCGGTGTTCCCCAAAGTGATTTGAATGGAAAGGGTGCCTCCCACATATTTGGAACTCATATTCCCAAGCCGAGGTTCCAATGCACCTTTTGCAAGAAGGATGGGCATACCGTTGAGTTTTGCTTTCGCCGTGTCAAGCACGAGCGACGTGTGCGTGCTAAAGCTTTTAAGAAGCCACGTAGCCTTTCTCATGGCACGTGTGATTCTAATTTGGGCACCAGTTGGATGTTGGGTTTGATGCTTCATGCTCTAAGTCCCAAGGGACTTCCCACTTACAAGAGAATGGTGATTCATCCACTCAGACCATGCCTCTCGATAGGCCTTTGTACCATTGCTCTCACTGTGGGAAGGATGGGCATCAAGAGAGTTTTTGCTACCGCCAGGCAAGGAGAATACGGCGAGGAGGTGCCTCTAGGCCTTCGGTTGTTCATAGCCCTTCTCATGGCATGAACACTTGTGAGCCTAAGAAGGCGCGATTTGTGGACGGGTTTTATGACACTCTTTCTAGTGAGTTAGGCCATGCTCGTGGACATGCTTCTAGTGTTTCTTGTGTTGGTCCGCGACATGCTTCCCGTGGTGCTTGTGTTGGTTCTTCTCCTACGACCCCGAACGATTTTTGCCTTTTTGCTTGTGGTAGCACTCGACTTTCTTCGCGAGTGACTTCTCTAAGGCATGGTTCCAAGGGTGTTCGAAAGACTTTTCATTCCAACCGGCATTTGCATCATGCTAACCCACATGATAGGTTGTGTGCACCACTTAGCCGTGTGACCAAATCTTGGATTCCCAAGTACGTGCTTGCTAACCCTTTGGGATCCAAGGCTCGGTCTTTCTCGTCTCCTTGTGTGTAGGTAAGGAGACGCGGTTGGAGAACATGAGCTCAATGGAGACATGATGGTTCTCCACACTTGTTTTGGATGGCTCTTGAAAGCCTTTGTACACATGTATAGTGAGTTTTCTTTTCCCCTTGTCCTCTCTTGTATATACTTGTGTCTTGCTTGTGTGAAAACCATGGTAGGCTAGCCACCTTGTTCATGATAGCTTTGTGATCTTGAATATCTATCTTGCTATTTTTGTATGATTTTATGGTGGGTGATATTTTTATGAATATCATGTCATGCTTTATGGTTGATTGCTCGGTTATGTCATGTTGTTCATCCATATCATTTTTTGTCTAGCTCGATGGTACCTTTGTTGTTAGCATGTTTGTCCCCCATGTATATCTTGTCATGCTAGCTTGGTAATATATGTTGGTGGATGATCCATGTGATCTTGTATCATGCCTTTGTTTAGTTCTTGTATAGTGTTTGGCATGTTGCTCTTTGGTATCATTTTGGTTTAGTGTTGTACCTTGTTGAAATACTTGCTTGCCCATGCTTATTCATATTTGTGGAATCATGTTACTATGCTCTATTTATGTTAATTGATATTGTCAATGCATTGTGTAGCATGTGGTGAGCTTTCCTTAGAGTTTTGGGCTTGTCTTGTCTTCGAGTTGTGTTGTTGTTTTTTTTCGGTTGGTTTTAGAGTTTTCCTTGCTCTTTCTTTTCCTAGCTTTTGCTTTGTTAGTTGTCCTTGGTTGAGGGGGAGCTTGGCTTCTTTTGATAGGAAATTTGATTCCAAGAAGGGTTGTGGCTTTTCGGGTAGTCTTTGTGATCCTTAAATTGATATTCCTTCTATGCTATTCAATTGGGATCTTTGCAGTTTTGCAATTGCTACTTTTTCTATGGTACTCAATTGGGACATTTGGTGGCTCTTCTCTCGCTTGGAGCGATTCTTGGTTGGTGTGTTCCCTCGTGACCTTTATTGGTGTTAAGTCAAGTTCCTTGTCTCCCTATGCATTCTGCATTGCATTTGTATCATATATCATGATGTATAGACTTTGGTAGGTTTGACATTTGTGTCTCGCATTTCGTCATATATCATGTTCCTTTTGATGTGATGTACATATCTTCCTATGTTGCATTTGTATCATATTGCATTTTAGGATGATGAGCTTCTTCCATATGCATCATTTGAGTTTCTTTGGCTACTTGTGAGATATTGGTCATGTGTGTGGAGAAATGGCAATGTGAGGCTATGCTCTTGGAATATTTGAGATATATGTGTTGCGAGATAGCCTTTTTGAATCAAATGCTAATCTTGACTAAATTTGATGAAATGTGCTCCACTCATGTGTAGTAGCATATCCATGTCACTGTTTGGTCTAAATGTGCCTCTCATACTTAGATTGTGCTTGGATGTCTTTTTCTTGCATTTGGGCCAAAGGCCAATATCATTGTGAATGTTTAGCCTATGTTGCATTCATGGAGGAGCATAAGCTTCTTTTTGCCGCAAAGGCACTTCATGTACCATGAAATGAATTAAACTTGAAAAGAAGTGTGTATTCTTGAAAAATGCTCCCTCCATCATGTTTATGCTTAAAATCTCTTATCTTTCACACATGGGTGCAAAACATGTTGCATGATGTTCACCGGTGGAAAAGTCTCCCCGAAGTGGACACATGGCTCATGAGCTTTAACATGACATGCTTTGCTTTATGGGTGTTTGCAATGATCTTTTGTTGAGAATTGGATATCCTTGTATGATCTCTGGATGATATGCATGTTTTTGGCTAGAATATGACATGGATAGGCTTTTACATTTGAAGTGAGCCATCTTTTGATATAATTATTCAAATCTGAAAATTTGCTTTGTCACATGCCTATATTTCCATATATTACTTTTGGCAATGCTTTGACTATGTTATGATCCATATATGTGCTCGTTGTCTCATTTCTAGCATTTGTCACTAAATTTGGCCTATTTGAGAAGCTCATGTAGATGTTTATATGCTTTGTTTTGCATTTCTGCATTTTCACATTGATTCATACATTGTCAACAAGGCGGAGAAGAGGTGAGCTTAATGAAAAATTCGTAAACCGCATTTAAAATTTGGGAGTTTGCTCCACTTGTTCGGGGGGAGCTTGCATTTGTGTAGGGGGAGCTTTGGTGAGTCTCCTTTTGTTTGCCCGAGTTGTGCTTTGGTGGTTGCTTTTTGCTCTATCACGTTTGTTTAGGGTGAGCTTTGTATGCTCTTTGTCCCCGGTGCATGTGTTTAGGGGGAGCTTGTGAGCTTGGTGTGCTCTTTTCTCTATCTCATGAGTTTAGGGTGAGCTTTGTATGCTCTTTGGTCCTAGTTCATGTGTTTAGGGGGAGCTTGTGATTTTTGTGCTCTTGTGTCGGTGGTGTTGAGCCCCTTTGCCTCTTCTTGAGGAGCCGGTGGTTGACTTATGTTTTCGATTATCACATGATTGGTGTTGAGCCCTTTGTGCCTCTTCTTGAGGGATCGTGTGATTTCGCTTGTCCATGATCGGTGTTGAGCCCTTTGTGCCTCTTCTTGAGGGATCATGCATTCTTGTCTCGTTTGTGTCGAGCCGTTGCCCATGTCTTTGGGGACCGAGACATTGAGTTGGCCTTTGTGGTTTCTCTCATGCCAAGTGACCTTGTTCTTTGCTCTTGTGTGGTTTTCTTTCACTTGGATGAGGTGTTCGGCCTTTCCCCTCTCAAACCATTTCTTTGTGCTCACATGTTGTCAATCCGCTCCTCAAGGGGGAGAAATTTGGAAAATCAAGTTGATATGAACCTTGATTTGATGGTGATGAGCGGTTGACAAGTGTTTTGGTAAGAGTTTTATGGCACTTTGTGTTGAGCATTTTGGTTTGATGGCTTTTAGGGATTGCATGTTGGTAGTGTGTCTCTTCGTTTGCGCTTAGCCCTTGTGCTTGCTTTGGTTTCGAGAGGAATTTGTCGGAGCGTGCTTTTATCCCTTCTCACTTCAAGTGGCCTTTTGTTTGCTTTTTATTGGCTTTGTGGCGCTTGAATGAGTTCTTATTTGCTTTTTGACCTTCTTTTGTCAATGCACTCATCAAGGGGGAGATTGAGGAACCAAGTTGAGAAGCACCTTGGTCCGTGTGTGATGAGTGATTGACCGGATGGTTTGAAGCTTTGTGTGTGTAGTGTTGAGTTGTGTTGTGTGTGTTTTATTTTGTGTATTTACCTTATTGTTTATGTGGTGTGTTGTCAATACACTCGTGAGGAGTGGTTGACAACATTGTGTGGAATGACTCTTGGCCTAGTATTGCGGGTGTTGGTTGCGGCTTGGTTTGCGTTGGTGCGGGTGAAGAACGGGCGCGAAAGGTCTTAGCCTTGCGGGGCCTCCGAGGAGTGGAGAGACAAGTAGGCTTGGTTCGAGGGACCGGTGGCCGACGGGATCAAGTGCGAGCCGCATGGTGCAAGAAGAGCAAGACGAAGTCGTGGACATGGAGCCGGTGCATCGGTGGTGGCCAAGTCAAGGAACGAGGCAAGGCCCGAGTAGACCGTCCGGCGCCGGGAGGTGAAAGGCTTGGCGAGCTCGACGCTTGGCGTAGTGAGGCTGGGCCGTGTACGCGGGGTTTGGTGGTTTGGCCACAAAACCATCGGAGGAGGGTTTCTCGGTTTGGGCCTCAAAACCGAGCCCGAGGGCCCGGCGTGACGGAGACGGTATCCGGGTGCGTCGGGAAGCTTCGAGGCGGGCGACACGCGGCATGATCTAGGTGCTTGCATCGGGAAGACGTGAAGGCCGATGGATGCACGGCCGTCCGATGGTGAACTTCATGTGTTGACCAAAACACCCCCGTGAGGGCTTGTGTTGTACTCCTAGTGTAGGGGCACTTCGGTCTTTTCCGGAGGGCCTATATATAGGAGGAGGGGGCTGAATTTTCAGCCAACTCTTGGGCTAGAGGCTGTCTTGTACTCTTTCATTTTGGAGTGCTTTGGGAGAGAGGGAGAGAGGGGAGAGTGGCTCTTTGATTGGAGCTTTTTGCCATCTTAGATTTGGTTTCTAGGAGTGGCTTGTAATCGATTGGACAAGATATTCATAGTGATTTCATCCTCTAAATCTTGTGCCAATCTTTCTATTCCCGAATTTCTTTTATTGCTTTTTCGGAGCTCTTTTTGTGCTATTTTCGTACTTGTTTTGGTGCCTTTGTTCTTGGTGTGATTCCGCGGATTTGAGTGGGTTTCTCCCCGGATTTCTTTGAGGGAAACATGGATGGATGTCTAGTGCATCTTTATGATTGATCTTGTGCCCTCAAACGCCGGGAAACCACTTCGATTCAAGGATTTTCGTTCGGTGCTCTAGCTTTTGGTGGTGTTCAAAGGATCCGCGATTCCCGATGATTTAGAGAGTTAGGAGACGAAATTTTTGGGGTATAGCATCCTTGGTTGACGCTTTACATGTCCCCAAACTCTTGTCTCAACAGCTACTATCGTTAGGGAGATCCGGTGATGAATTGGGAGTGTTGACTTTCGGGGTCGAGCAGTTTTCAGTTCTGTTCGTGCTTGGCGGACGGTTGGCCGGGGCCGGGCGGACGGTCCGCGTGTATAGTGTTCTTCGCGTGTTCTTCGTGTTCTTGCTCGGCTTTGCTTTCGATCTGATTTTGTTTTGGTTTTGCGTTGCGGCCGGTTTGCGGACGGTGCGAGCTCCGGTAGCGGACGGTCCGTGGCCCGCGCGGACGGTCCGCCGGTCTTCGCGGACGGTCCGTTTTTCTCGGGTCGGTTACGGTGGTTCGTTCGCTTTAACGGACGGTCCGCGGCTCGGGCGGACGATGCCGCGGCAAGGGTGCGGACAGTCCGCGGTACCCTGCCGGACGGTCCGCGCGGCCATCGCGGACAGTCCGCCCTGCCCGGCCGGACGGTCCGCCAGAGCCTGGCTGCTTTGCTCTTTGGTTCGATTCCTCCCTCCTTCATTCGTGCTTCCGCGTGTGCTTCAAGGACTCGTTGTTTTGGCGATTGGTGTGTGATTCGTTCCAATGCTTTGTGTGACCGGGTTTTGACTAGGGTATAGGCCGGGTTCTTTGAGAAGAATTTTTATCCAGCTCCTATTCACTCCCCCCTCTCTAGTCACCATCCGATCCTTCAAGTCCTGCGCTCGACGGTAGCATCCCTAATTCTAATCCACCCCATTTGACGTCGTTGGCCGCCATCCCCATCAACCGTCGTGCGCCAGAACGCTCCACTCCTTCTGTCATGGATCCCTACCAGCCACCGCATGCCCAATCCCTTCTCCCTGCCTCCGCACAGCCCCTCCCTCCTCATTCGATTCCAACGACAACTACCGCCACCGCATCTCACCCGGGCGCTGTCGGACCACCTCTGTCCCCTCCACCACCGTTCTCGATCCATCTACGTTCGAGATCCACTAGACCGCGGCATCACTGCACCCAATCCTCTACTCCACCACCTACTCGCCCCGTCAGCAGCCCCTCTCCCAGTCTGTGTCCACCCGCTGGAGCCGCAACAGCCGCCGCCTCCCTTCCCCAAAACCTTAACCTCTGCTCCCCCAGTGGCATCACCGATGTCGCCATCACCCGTCGGATCAACACTGACTCAATCATGTCCACTCCCTTTCTCTCCTCTTGTGCCCGCAAGTGGACAACGCATTCATGAACCAGTACCGGCGAAGCATCTGCAAGAGGTCCTTTTTTGTCTTCTCCCCACCTTGTCAACTATTTCCTTTGCTATTCATGATGGCAACTGATTTGCAGATTTGAAGTATTATTTTGATTTTTTGTATTGCGGATCTGGATCTCATGCATGGATGGTTCAATGGGAGTAGCCAACCAACTAGCCATGAAGGTTGCTGGGATTGACAAAAGCACAAATGACCCAACTGGTGGAAGAATCATGAGAACTACCGACGAAGGTAATGCAACTAATTAGCATTTGGGTAATGCATGCCCGAGGATGCTAAAAAGTTTGTTCCAACTTGCCTGGAATGCCAAAGGAGTGGAAATATATCACAATGGAATGCAATGATGCTGAATTATAATTTGCAAATTGATCTATTTGATTTTTGGGTCATCAACTTTATGGGACCATTCGTGAACTTGCATGGTTATGAACACATCTTGGTCATAGTTGATTATGTATCAAAATGGGTTGAAGGAATTCCAAGGCAGAAAGCATCTATAGAAGAAGCTATTCAAATTATCAAGACGATGATATTTCCTCGATGTGGTGTTCATAGAATTTTGATAAGTGATGGTGGATCACACTTTATTGGCAAGGATTTTAAAAGATGCTTCGCAAAGTTGGGAATCGAGCATAGGGTGTCTACGGGCTATCATCCACAAACAATTGGCGAAGCAGAAACATCAATCAAGCAACTCAAAGGCATCCTCACGAAGACAATGACTAAAAGAGGAAAAGATTGGTAAAAAAGCTATACGGAGCATTGTGGGCATATTGCACATAAAACACCGATAGGTACGACCCCTTATCAATTCATCAATGGAAACATGTCATTTTCCCAAAGCCAGTTGAAAGATTCCGAGGGCCCTTGTGCAAACACAACATAGTGGGCCTTTAAAACTAAATATACCTAATTTTCTATTGCAAAAATATCTTCCCCATTCCTCGTAACAGTGGTACATATTAATATGATAATAGACATTTACAAAAGAATTGGAAAAATAAATTGAAATACGTTGAATAAGCATAAATTAATTTTTGTGATTAAATAAGCTCATCTGATTTCTTTTTCTTCCTTTTATGAGAGCAGAAGAAAGTCCGAGCTAGGGTAAAAAATGTGATTGCAAATTGAAAAAAATAAACAAACCAAGCAGCATGGGCCTTGTGACTCACGACTCATGACTTCATTAGTGGATGGATTGTCCTTGCTTGTTAAGTAGTTATTGGTCGTTGGACTGAGAATGAAGCAACAGTCAAACATATATACAGGTGTGAGAGGATGGGCCCATGCTAGGCTGGCCCCTTGGCTGGCGCACTTATCGCACTAGCCCAGAGGCAGCCCTGCATTTGCCGGTAGAACTAGAACACAAGACTTATTGGGCAATAAAGGAGACGAATCTCAATGTTGATGTGTCACGAATAAATCAGAGGATTCAAATAAGTGAACTTGAAGAGCTACAATTGAAGGCATATCACAACACTAGCATCTATAAAGAAAGGATGAAGAGATGGTACGACTAAAGGTTGCATAAGAAGAAATTCAAGGAAGGAGACAAAGTCCTACTATAAAATTATTGATACACGGTCTTCGGCAAGGGAAAACTGCAAAGCAAATGGGACGGACCGTACGTCATACATTTAGTGTCACCATCAGGAGTGGTAATAATCATGGACGCCAAAGGAGATCAACATGTTGTGAATGGACAATGACTCAAGGTATTCATGGAGCCTGATGTTGTGCACATTAAATACATTGACGTCTACACCTTGGATGGTGACTCGGATCGTCAAGGCTAAGCGACAAAAACAAGGTAAGTTTATAAATAACCTTCTACTTTATTTATTTTCAACATGTGTGTTAGTAGTAATATTCGCTTCAAATCATCATGAATAAATATTGCCCCCTACTCATGACCTTTGGTGAGGATGGAAAATTATACTAAGTTGATATATGATGATCGTTGCCGCTTTGCTCATCTCTGTGCTTGCTTTATGAGTGATTAAGCTAATGCTCTCATCAATGCAAGTCTGAAATTAAATTTAAATGCTAGCTTAATTCTTTGTGGAGGTTATGATAAAGATGAAGACCCATAGTTTTTCTCATGCTCTAAATTTTGGATGGGTTAAAGATGATTTCTTTTCGTTCTTAAAAATTATGCTAACCTTTTCATTAATACCACTTGGATGTTGCTCTACCTATCCAATGCCTTATATTTAATTGAGTGCAAAACCTTAGTACACAAGATTTATTTTTGGGTGTACTGATTCAAGGCTTGATTTCTCTGGTTCGAGACTAAAAAGCTGGTTATTCCATTTTTGCGTATCTATCATATTGCTAGCCATTTCTATCCGTGCATTGTAAGTCTCCACATAAGAAAATTTTCAAATATTGCCGAATATCCACCCACAAGCCCAAAATATATTTTTGTGTTTACCTCCTTTACCACAACACAATTTTTGAGTATGGATAAATATTTTGAGAAAGATCACAAGAATGGAGGTGCCAAAGATTGAAATTTAATTTTGGGAGACTCCAGGATGACATAAAGGGTTCGTGAAGGATCCCTAGATGATTTCAAGTGTTTCTCTCTAGGAAAATTTAGAATTTTAAATTCTGTCATCTCTTTTGCCTGAAGACGTGCAATCGTCCAAGCATGGGGGGAGCTTCCAAGAAGGTAGGTACTAATGTACTCTAAAGTTTAGGGGGTATGAAAAAAGAGAAAGAAAGAAAAGAAGATGAAAAAAGAGAAGGAAATGTGATGAATGAAAAAAATAAAGAGATAAGAATGTGTGTGTGTGTGTGTGTGTGTGGGTATATATAATAAAAAACAACTTAACTCTCTAGACGCATTAAGAATTTTCATAGGATTCTATATAAAGACCCGTACTCATGTTTGCAAACATGTGCAAATTGATAACAAGGACTTTGTTTGTGCGTCGAGATCACTCTTTTCCATTTGCACATGTCCACTTATCTCAAAAAGTTTGTTCATTTCTCCCCCATCATTGAAAACAATATTTTCCAATGACCTTTTTGACAAGTCTCGGTAAATCCATGAGAATCTTATCTTGTTTTGATAATATCTTGATTATAATATCTTGGTTGGACTAACTTTTTCCAAAGCTCCAGATGAAGTCTTCCACTTATATATGTTTTAATGAGAGGCGAAAGGAGTAGAACAAATAGGCTTGAGAGACAAGATGAGATGAGAGTTCATGAGTGCAAGAAGGTTTAAACTTTTAACTCGGTTTAGCTCTTTCTTCATCTTATACTTCGTTTCAAAATTTCTAAGATTCATTCAAAATTTGGGAGCATGATTAATTACTTGTGGGAACATCCTAATTGATATCCACATTCTGTAGGGATGAAGTTAACTACACTATGGAACTCTAACAAATAAATTTAGAGAGCATTATGTTTTCTTCATGTATGATCAAGTGCAGGGTGTGAACAATGAAAGACAACACAGATATCCATTGAATGATTACTCAAGGACGAGCAAGATTTAAGCATGGGGGAGTTGTTGACGGTCGACTTTGACACTCCTAGCCATAGTTTCCCATCAATATGGCATTGATTTGATATCCGATCTAATGGTACTAACCCCCTTGATATAACGAGTTCGCTCTTGCATGTGGTTTGTGGAGTATGTTGTTTATGCACGATTTAAGCACCTAAATAAGTACTTCCGGGTAAAGTTCATCAAGCACTTTATACGAAGATAATCAAGCCCGCCACAAGTAAAGACTCAAAGTGAACATGACTCCGAATGACCCAAGGACCAAAGCATGAAGTTATAAAACCCTAGAGACCTGAATAGAAGATGCAAGAGCTTCCAACAAGCACCCTTATCAAAACCGCATAGAAAACGATGTCAAGGGCCCACATGTAGAAGGTTGTAAATAAGGAATTGCATAAGAAGCTCGCACGTGAAAATGGGGCCGAACCGGGCCAAAAAGGCCCTAGGCCGGTCAGCCCATGCGGACCGGCTTGGCCCGTTTTCAGCCCAGTTCAAGCTTCGCTTTGACCTAGTATCCGCTCGGGCTATTAGTAGTTCAGACGCAAATAGCCACAGGGGAATTCATTTGTCATTCACCGCCACAAGACCGAGAACAAGGAGATTGGATCAACAAGGGAACCTTCGTCGGCCTTCATCTACTTCGGAGGTTTCTACACCATGTCCGGCGCTTCAATGTGTAACATTATAGGGTAAAATCCTTATTTGTCCTTAGGGTTGAAGGGGGGTCTTAAGTTGTAATCACCGAACTTATGTTTTGGGTTTATTTTCTATCATATTCATGTTGACTCGATGCACCTTTACTTTTGATAGATTAGATCGAGTTGTTCTTGCTAGGTGGTTACATCTCCAAGTGATCCTAGATCCATTGGACAATCATTCTACACTTTCGTGATTTCTATACCTTTGCACTCTACATTGATTTCTTTAATCTAGATTAGATTAGCTTAAGTTCTTTACTTGTAGATACCTTTATTTGATTAAGAGCTTTAAATCAATGACATTAGTGCTTAGTTGAGTGTAGCAATCCACTTGTTCCACGGATTGATTAACCTTGGGGGATACTCTAAGGGAAAAGCTACAACCGACCCGTATGCTTGCAGATCAAAACTTGAAATGTTATTTATCCGTCAAGAAGCTTTTCTGGCGCCGTTGTTGGGGAACAAACTATTTGCTACGTTTAACTTTGTATTAATTTTGTTCATTACTAACACCTAACCTTTTGTCTAGAAATCCTTGTTTTTTGTTTTTGTTTTTGTTATCTGTATGACTTTTATCAAACCACTAAGGGATTATGCTAGCCCACGATTGACGGATACTAAAGTGCAAAAATCAGATTCGATACTCGAGGCTACCGAGTACAAGATCAAGCCTTGGATGATCGAGATGGCGACAACAAACCTATCTAGAGCGGTGAAGACAGACAATCCATATAGGCACATCGAGCGTTTCACGATGCTATGCAACACGGTGCAACAAAAAGGAGTTCCGATCGATTGGTACAAATGGAATCTTTTTCCATACTCTCTTACGGATGAAGCAAAAAGATGTCACTCACTTGCATCCTTTGAGGTGGAAAAAATTGGAATAGATTGGCGAAGAAATTTTGTGAAAAAATCTTTCCAATAAGTCGGGTTCAAAATGTGAGGAGGCAAGTGATAAATTTTGCGCAAGGAGAGAAGGATGGGATAGATCAAACTTGGGAAAGGTTCAATGGATTAATCAAACAAGGACCAAAGCTCGGATTCGTAGGTGATGTACTCTTGCATAGTTTTTATTTCCCCTAACCCCCGAATGCATGCGGTAAGTTCAAATGTGTGCAGGCGAAAATATCATTGAAAAAACACTCACGGGGGCAACCCAATTACTAGAAAGAATAAGCAAGGGGGTGGCCATGCAAAGAGATTGGGAAGAACATACCTTGGAGGGGCTGAGCCAAAAATTCATGTGGAGGTCATTGCTGGAATTTTTAGAAAAGAAGCCCTGGAAGTGAAGAAAGAAAAAGCAAAGCAAGAAAAGATTGAAGGAGTAACCCACGAGAGGAGGACCAATCCAAGGCAACAAAATTTGCAAGTTGCAAGAAGAAAGAGGAAGAAGTTTAGCGAATGCAAGGCCACTAAAGGAGTTCGAACAAATGTATTGGATCCCGATTGACTTAAAAGAAATATTCAACAAGGGGAGACCATACCCGAACCATAGAATTAAAATTTCCGAAGGAGAGGCACTCGAGGTACGAGTTGGATAAAGAGTCGACCGGGGAGATTATCCAAAGACTTTCTATGAGGAAGAAGAGTGAAGGGCCGATTAGGTAACCAGAGAGGGGGGAGTGAATGGGAGTCAATAACAATTCTTCTAAAAATTCTTCCCGAAGGATGAACTCGGCTTATGCCCCAAAATCACAAACGAGGATTCCCAGACGAGTTTGCCAATGTTGCGAAGTCACGACGGACCTACCAACCCAAAGAACAAATCCCAACTCAAAGCACACGGAAGCGCAACTCAAGAAGCGGAAGACTTAGGCAATCTGCAGTGCCTAGGGCGGATGGTCCAAGGTGAACAGGCGAATGGTCTGCGAGGTCCAGGCGGACGGTCCGCAGGGTCACGACGAATGGTCCGCAAAAGCTGCTCGAACCACCAGTATGCACCGACGAAAAATAGACTATCCGTACCCTACCGCGAACGGTCTGTGGGTAACTTGTACCGCGCGGACTGTCCGTGACAAGCGGGCCGACTGTCCGCAAATTACTTGCAACCAAAAGTAACTTTCTCAACGGATCAAACCACTAATGCACACGAACAAGCAATGAACTGGACAAACACTGGGCCTCACAGACTATCCACGCCTACCAGGTGGACTGTCTGCCAGGTGCGGACAGAGCAGCTTGAGCCCAAGTTTCTCAAGGTCAACACCTCCTTCTTTTTACCCGATCTCCCGAATCAACCAAGGGATTGCTACCAAATCATATGTGAAGGTGAAACGCCTCTAGGAGATGCTATTCCTACAAATTTGTAGCCCCACACCTACTGAATCGAGAGAAATCGAGATTCTACCGATCTCACACAAAGGGCTAGGGTTCCAACCGAAATCCTTCAATTGGAGGCCAAATCTGGAGTTTGAGGAGTCAAGATCAAGCACAAAGATGCGGCGCCGGCTGCTGCAGCCTGGCTGCCGGCGAGATAGCGGCACAAGGCGCGGCGTGGGGAGGTGTTGCAGGTCACTAGGAAGGGGTGTGCGTGCATGCACAACTTCATGGAGGGCGCGGGGAGGAGTTAACCTAGGCGGCGGTGGCAACCATGGCGGCGCACGGCAAGGGCGGCTCGGTAAGGACGCGCGGGACGGGCGGCGGTGCATAAATAGACCCGGCTCACGTGGACATGACATCGGCGGCGAGATGTTGCCGTGCTACGGCGCTCTTTGGCGCGCGCGCATACGGACCGGACCACGGACGGACCGGCGGTCCGCCGCGTGCACGGCGTGCGTACGCGCGCGGCGACGGGGAGGCACGTGGCGCGCGGGCTCCAATGCACCGCGAGGCGCGGGCCGACCCGGGGAAAGGAGCACGTCTCGGGTGGTGTGTGGCCTCGGTCGGCGGTGGCCTTGGGCGCGGACGCCGAGGAGGCGCGGGCGCGTCGGCGTTTGTGGTCATCACTCTACAACACAACTCACACAATCAAAACTCGAAATCAAACATGTGTTCAAACAACAAAAATTTACATCGCACGCCCTCACAAGAACAATTCTATCGAGGTTGATAAGAGGTAGGCAAACTATGAACTTATATTAGACAACATCAGTCGTGGGGATCCAGCTAATTGATCAAGAACTAAACTCAGTATAGATCAAAAACAAGTGATGAGTTTTGTCAACGAACAAAGAATACATTAAATTTTTATGCGTAAATAAGATAATTTTGAAAGACGGCATGGCTTTCTAGAACATGAATCCTTAATTTTCGACAATTTCTAGCTAAGGCTGCGTTCCTATAGTCAAAACTGCTCTGATACCACTCTGTCACAACTGATTTCTGAAGAGAAACCAGATGCTTCTCATATGTGTGCCAGGATCTAGTTTCACACATATGATAGACAAAATGAGTGTAATATCATAGACAGTAAAAATGTAACAAGGGGATTAAAAACTTATTACACTCATTCGGAAGACACGAAGGTCTTTAACATCAGAAAACGATAACTACACGATGAGTCTTCGTCTTCCGCTTCCACAGGCACTTGACTGGGGGAGACGCAAGCCTCAGAACTCCTCAAAGTCGTCGTAGAACTCTTCACCATTGTTCTCTTCTGAACAACGGAAAGCAAGGATGATTACACTTATGGTTGGTACTCAACAAGTGGGGGGCGATGCAAGGCTACCAAGGATAGGCTATGGTTTTGCAGCAGTTAGCATTTTAATGTTGGTTAAACTTTTAATTAAAGAACGCCTAGTTACTAGATGTAAGTATATACCAAGCCACTTAAGAAACTTTCAAGCAAAACAACCCAAAGTTCATCAAACCACAATTTATTCTCATCTTTAAGTTTTACACTCTGCAGAGGTTTGCACACTTTACCCACAGCTCGCGTAAAAGTTCCGAAGAACTTTGGACCCAAACATGCGATGCTGATCAGGCATCATACCACGCTTCCGAGGTGTGATTGCATAGGGACGCTACGAAGCCTTTACAAAGATATGCAAAAGACTAACGACCCGCATAGTTACGGATCAGGGCGGACCATAACCCTCCCTAATGGTCAGCACCTTAGCAAAGGCTGCTATCCCAAAAGGACCGGGCTATACCCCTGCAACCCGGATCCCCCTCTACTCCTTTCAGAAAAGGGCCATAAGATCAATCGCACACCTAATTAATTGGCTAAGGTCAGAGGCATATGACACTGTGGTTGCACATGTGTTTCTTGGGTGGTTCTTCATATTCTGATTAAATCATATGATCTTGAATTACCAAAAGTATCATCAACATTAAACATATAGCCTTTGTCATGAAAAACCATTTTATGCAACCCAAGTTGAGCAACTAGCATATTCTTCCCAAAAACATTTATTAAACAGGGTTGATCCAAGTATTGTGGATAAAAGTCTAGGTAAGTCCTGAATAAGGGTGTTCCCTTCAATTTAATGCAATAACATAATAAAGGTAAACTTAGTTGTCATGCAGTTATATAGGACAAATAGAATGTGCAGGGGGAGAAGACCACTTGCCTTCCTTGCTTAAACACTAAGGTTCTTCTTCTTCAAACACTTGCTCTTATCTACTTCAACTGGCTGCTCGCTTGAAACTGGCACGATGTCTACGAGCACACAAGAATACGTTCAATAAACAAAACAATACACCAAGCATGAAAAGCTTAAAGGGAAAACAAGGTTTGGGTCTAGGAAAGCGAACACAAGGAACACTTGAAACAATCGGAGGATTTGGATGATCACATACAAGAGCTAGTTATGTGCTTGGTATCTTTTAATGAAGTAAAATCATGTGTATAGGTTATTTCAGAGAAATACCCTATTTATATTTAATCATGTTATATTTATATTTAAAAGATGATGTAAGCTTAGTCCAATTTTATTTATAAATATTCAAGTATGATTTATGCAAATTAAACATTTAATTTAGAAGAAGCATATAAAAGCACCTAGGCATTTATCTTTATATTTCGAGTTATTCTAATCAAATTACAATTTAAAAACACATTTATATTCATTTTAATCAAATTGAAATTTAATTAAGAAAACTTGGGATATACTCTATGTTACATTTTAGTAGAAAGCAAATTGCATAATCATTAATCAAATTAAGTTTTGATTATAAAAGCCGAGGTATACATCTAATAAAATTTTAATTAAAAGAAATATTTAATTAATATTAATCATATTAACTTTCTTATGAAAACCCATGTTGAACCCTCATTAGATTTTAATTAGAAAAGCATGTGTAATAGGACTTAATCATATTTAATATTTAAATAAATTATAAAATAGAGAACATGTACATCATTTCTCCTAATGCGTACTTTGAGTTTATATGAGCCTAACGCAACTTGAAACGATCGAAACGGAGCTAAAACGCAAGATATATGCGCTCAACATGGATGGAAGGACCTAATCGCGATTAACTATAGATCGGTAGGGTTAGCTGATAAGTTTTGCAATACACTATCAATAGTGCTCGCGAAAAGAGTAGAATACAGGGCCTAGCTGGTAAAAGAGCCAAAGTGGGATTTATGTGCAAAAGGTGGGATATTTCTAGGGGGTTTCCTGGAAAAGATGCAAGGCACAAGATATAAGACAAAGATTACATGTTTATGTAGGGTCCTAAAAGCAAAATGACTTCTCTTCTTCTACCTTTGGTTCGAGACGGACAGGGATGTGCAGGAGGTTCTGCCCGTTCCGGTCGCCGGCGGTGGGGGCGGTCTAGGGCTTGGCTGAGGTGCGGAACGGAGGGAGGAGAGTGAGGGGATCACAGGGACATGCTCAACAACGGAGGAGATGGACGGAGATGGCCGGATTTTGAAGAGGGGCGACCAGCGGTGGAGCTCTGTTGACGGTGTATTTTGGTACACCAAGCATGTTCAATACACTTTGGTTTGGATTTGATTATGGAACTATGTGCATGCATTTCGAAGTGTTGTGTTTATGCAGAAAAACATGGACATAAAGGACGGATTCACAACAAGTTCAAAGGTGCATTTACGGAGTCTTGTTCGTGTTCATGAGCTTGATGAAATCACTTCCAATGGTGACAAGGACCAAAATGCTATGAAGGAACACCCCCAGGGATTGAAGCGTAAAAGACCGAACTTCATGTGCGGAGAACCTCAATCTTGGACGCGAGGATGACGTCGTCAAAATCATGCAAGTGGAGGGGCAAAGTGCATAATCACCTGAGGACCCACGGGAGAGAAGGGGCGACCGAACTGGGCCGAATTGGGCCTGGGTCGGTCGGCCCAGCCCAGTTCCAGCGTCGGTTCGGCCCCCCTTTCCTTGCACCCGAAGGATCTTCAACCCTAAAACCTTAGAGGCGCCGCCATTCGGCAGAGGGAGAGCCATTCGCACCAGGAGGCCATCCACAAGCTAGAGAGAGAGGAGGGAGATCTCCGGAGGGAGATCAACCACCTCGAAGGAAGCACCCACAAGTGGAGAAGAAGGAAGACACCGTCGGAAGGGTGACCATGATCAACGGTGCTATGTCTAGCACCTTGATGGGGTAATCGATCTTGAGATGTAATCGTACTTTGTCGGATTATCTATCTATCATCTTGTGTTGAATATACTTTAATGCTTAAGGTTAGCTACCATGCCGTAAAGGGAGTAGAGCTCCAATGCTTCCATGGATCCATTCAATACGTCGTGTACATCATTGGTCTAGTCATGAATACCTTCGCGTAGTGACAGTACGAGAGGAGGGAAAGTGCGAAACCGTGGTCACAATCCCCGATAGATTAGATTGGTTTTCATGTATTTAAGCGATTGCATGATCTAGTATCGTAGACCCATGGGCGAGTGTCTCTTATCTTGATTGCTTAATCATTCTCTCTAGTGTAGTTTAGTTGTTTTCTAGTTTGATCATAGTTAGGGTTTGAGTAGCTAGTGCGTAGAGGTAGATCAAACGCTTGTAACCCCCTTGCTCCGCGGATTGACAAGAACCTTGGGAATCCCGTGGTGAAAAAGGTGTGGGTCCGTACGCTTGCGGATCGTAGAGGGATACGTCTTTTATCCGTCAACAAGCCCCTTTTTCTGGCACCGTTGCCGGGGAGCAAGCTAGTTTACATCATTTGGTTTGCATCTAACTTAGTTTTATATTTAGTTTATCTTTTGTTTGCTATATCTAACACATATTATCTAGAAAGCCACTTGTTTTGTTTTTGTTTTTGTTTTTATCTTGTTGTCTAAATGGCATTCATCAATAAACCCGTGGAAGATTCGGAGAAATCACTAAGGGATTACGCTAGCCCTCGATGTGAAGACATAAAAGTACAAGAGTCGGATTCGAAGCTCGAAGAGACTAAGTATGAGATAAAATCCAAGATCATCGAGATGGTGGTGGCAAACCCGTTTGAAGGGATGGTTACGGAGAACCCACATAGACATATAAGGCATTTCATGACGCTATGCAACACGGTGCATCAAGAAGGAGTTCCCGATGAATGGTTCAAATGGAATATCTTTCCCTACTCACTTGCCGGTGAAGCAAAGACATGGTACTTGTTTGCATCCTTTGAAGTTGAAGGCAATTGGAACAAGTTGACAAAGAAGTTTTGCGAGAAGTTCTTTCCAATTAGCAAGGTTCAATATCTAAGGAGGCAAGTGATCACTTTCACGCAAGGAGAAGAGGAAGGGATAGACCAAGCTTGGAATAGGTTTAATGAGTTGATCGAACAAGGACAAAGACTCGGCTTCTCCGGTGACGTACTCTTTCATACATTTTTCTTTTCCCTAACCCCTAGTTCCATGCAACATGTCCAAATGTGTGCAGGTGGGGATCTCATGGAGAAAACACTCACGGAAGTCGTTCAACTTCTACAGAAAATTAATAAAGCGGCTGCCATGCGAAGAGATTGGGAAACAAGACTTGTGGAAGAGTCGGAATACAATTCAAGGAAGAAGAAGTGTGCTGAATTTTCTAAAGAGACAACCCCGGAAGTCACAAAAGAGGAGCCAATCCTGGAAAAGTTTGAACAAGAACACATCAAGTCAAGAACTACTCCGAGCGTTGACTTCGTCGTACTAAATGACACAAACAAAAGAAGCATGTCAAGCGCGAAGCCACTAAGGGAGTTCGAACTAATGGATTGGGTTCCTATCGATTATGGAGAAGTATTCGACAATAGAAGACCGTTCCCTAATCAAAAGGGGATGGCAAGAACATTGGAGTGGATTTCCCACCGGAGAAGAAAGCGAATGATTCATACAACCTTGAAACCACCAGTGAGATCTTTCAAAAGATCTTTGGAGATGATGAAGTGGATCCGGAACACATAGCCGAGGTGAAGAGAATCTTGGGGATCAAGCCCGAAGCATCACCATACGCTCGCCTCGCCGAAGTTTACACGATAGGATCCGAAGAAGAAGAGAAGATGGCACCACAGTTGAGTTGCGTGACCAACGGAGTTCAATACAAAGCTTTATGCGACATCGGAGCCCAAGTAAGTGTCCTATCGGAGCCCGGGTAGAGACGGTTGAGCAACTCCCACCTCTGACGGATGTTATGTCCTTAATGAGCTTTCTAGGCTATGCCGGATTTTATAGAAGATTTATTAAGGACTTCTCAAAGATCACTAAGCCTTTAACGCATCTCCTTCAAAAAGATGTGACTTTTAACTTTGATGAGAAGTGCCTACTGGCATTCCGGGCCTTGAAAAGTGCGTTGGTGAGTGCTCCCATTATTCAACCTCCGGATTGGAGCTAACCTTTTGAGATCATGTGTGACGCAAGTGACTATGCCATAGGCGCGGTTTTGGGTCAAAGAAAGGAAGGCCGAGTTCACGCCGTTTACTACGCTAGCAAAACTCTTAATGGGCACAATTAAACTATGCCACTATGGAAAACGAGTTGCTAGCGGTGGTGTTCGCTTTTGAAAAATTCAGATCTTACATCGTGAACTCGAAGGTCATTGTTTACACCGATCACGCAGCCATCAAGTATCTCTGGGCTAAGAAGGAAGCCAAACCACGTTTGATCCGTTGGATCCTTCTTCTCCAAGAATTTGATGTTGAAACTCATGATAAAAAGGGGATGGAGAATGTTGTGGCCGATCATTTGTATAGGATGAATCGTGGACAAGATGATAAAGAGCCCATAGAAGATAAGATGAGAGATGACCACCTTTATCGAGTGCTCGATAAAGACACTTGGATGATTGATATCATTCGAGCGATTCGGAAGATGCCTCTCAATCATCTAGATAAAAACTCTCAAAAGAATATAATCTCCGGAAGTAAGAAGTATTTTTGGGATGCACCATACCTCTTCAAACTTGGAAATGATGGAGTCATGAGAAGATGTGTGCCAAGAGAAGAGAGGGTAGAAATTCTGAGAAAGTGCCACTCGGCGGAGTACGGTGGACACTATAGCCATTTTAGGACCCAAGCAAAAGTATGGTCAAGCGGATTCTATTGGCCAGAGATGCATGAAGATACTAAAAGATATGTTGCATCATGCCCCGAATGCCAAAGAACCGTAAACATCTCTCAAAGAAATTCTATGCCCTTGAAATAAAATTTACAAATCGATTTATTCGATGTATGGGGTATAGACTTCATGGGGCCTTTCAAAAACTCATGCGAATATGAGTATATTCTAGTCATGGTTGATTATGTATCCAAGTGGGTAGACGCCATGCCATGTCATAAAGCTTCCACGGAGGAGTCCATTACTATGATCAAGAACGTGATTTTTCCTCGTTTCGGTACACCGAGAATCTTGATAAGCGATGGAGGAACTCACTTCACCGGGAAGAATTTCAAAAAGTGCTTGTCCAAGTTGGGAATTGAGCATAGGGTCTCTACGGCCTATCACCCACAAACCAACGGGCAAGCGGAAACGTCAAATAGGCAATTAAAAAGCATCCCCAACAAATCCATAGAGAAGGGAGGCAAAGATTGGTCAAATAAATTAGACGGAGCTTTGTGGGCATATCGAACGGCGTTCAAGACACAGATAGGTATGACCCCTTATCAATTCGTCTATGGAAAGGTTTGCCACCTTCTAGTTGAGTTGGAACATAAAGCCTATTGGGCGATTAAAGAGATGAACCTTGATCTCGATACCGCGATGGTGAAACGAAGAATCCAAATAAGCGAGCTAGAAGAGATGAGGTTGAAAGCATATGAAAATGAAAGCATATACAAGGAGAGAATCAAAAGGTGGTATGATAAAAGGTTGAAAAAGAAAGAGTTTAAAGGAGATAAGGTCCTCCTCTACAATTCGAGGTTTAAATCCTTCGGAAAGGGGAAATTGCAAAGCAAGTGGGACGGACCTTATGTTGTGCATTCGGTGCTCTCCAATGGAGCGGTAACCATTATGGATGTAAAAGGTGATCAATTTATGGTGAATGGTCAACGACTTAAGGTTTACTACAAACCCGATGTTGTGCCACTTCACCATGTTGATGTCTTCACCATGGAAGAAGAGCCCGAACGTCCCGCTAGGATGAAAAACAAGGCATGAAATTTTTGTAAATAGTTTTTCTTTTAATTTTCTAGAGTTTCTCATGAAGATTTACTGGGCCAACTTTTTCCCATGGGCTAAGAAGGCGAAAAAAGGGCGGTGCACGAAAAACCGGACCGGCCCGGCCCCGAGGCAGGGTGGGCCAGCCGGCCCGGTCCGACCGGCCCAAGTGGGTCTCGGCGGCGGTTGGTCCCGGTTTTTGCCCGAATTGCTCCTTTTCGACTTCCTTCCTCGGTCAGAAAATTTTAAGGGAAGTTTGAATAAGGAAAATGAGGTTCCTAGGGTTTTCCTCTTCGGACTATTTATTTGGCCGAATTGGGAGCTCGAGAATCAATCCCATCAAGCAATATTTTGCACCCACACAATAGCCATTGTGTCCCCAAAGAGCTTAGAGTTGAAGCAAGGCGCCAAGGAGCCATCGATGGAGGAGGTGAAGCGATGCGAGCTCAAGCTACCCGTCGAGATCAAGAGGACAACCCGCATCCGTTGCGAAGGGCGTGTCCCGACCGGAGCTATCGCATCTCGCAACCCCGTCGAAGATGAGAAGGTCCCTACGCTCGTTCGAAGGTCGGCGCGCATCCAAGGCATGAAGCGGAAGGACTACAAGGAGGTGTCGCCCGAGCCTAAGGACTATGGGGGTAGCGACTACTCCGACGATCATAGCCTGAGCTCATGGGCGGCCGCCGGAAGAGATGATAACGATCTTTACATTTGGGATGAGGTGCTCAAGGAGAAGACTCCCGAAGGCCCCAACGGCGGCGGCGACGACAATGGTGGTGGCGACGACAGCGGCGATGACGGCAGAGACCCTGGCAATGACGACCCTTTCGGTTGCATCCGATGTGTTGTGCGGCTTGCCGTCACTCCATCTCGGATCTCTACACAACGGTCGACGAATGTTTCCAAGCCATGGAGGCGATGAGGCAGCATATGGAGGATTTTGAGCGCGTAGTTGAAGATGACTACAAGTTCCTAAACCGAAACGTGCGCAAACTTTTTGGCATGGTAGGGAACATGAGAGGCAAGTGGTGCAATAGTTGCGGGAAGTACCACTAGGTTCAGTTTTCCCCTTAAGAATTTTGTAAGATACGACGAGGACGTTGTATGTTTTTAGCGTGGGGGAGAGCTAGCTAGCTAGCCTTAGCTTTTGAGCTTCAAGTTTAGGTTCGGATTAATCTTCGAGTGAGTCTTAGAGTTTAAAGAGTCTTTAGTTTTTGAGTGTGTTTTTAAATTTTTGCAAGTTTGAAGTGTCTTAAATTAGTGTTGAGTCAAAGAAAATCAAGTAAAAAGAGTCTTTAAATTTTGTATCTTGTGTGATGCTTATCTTTAGTCACTTGTTTGTTTATCTTTAATTCTTGATATATGAACATAAGTGTGTGGTTTGAACAATGTTTACCGTGGTGTGATAGAGGGGGGAGTGCCCGATCTTTCGGTGAGTGGAGATAAATCCGATTTGGTGGTTGTTGACCCTCACGATCCGACTACGACGAGCGAGACTCGAAGCGCGAATGCAATTGCTGAACCAACTCCCGATGGTTACCGACCTTGCTGGCGCAAGATCAACCTGATCACGAAGATCAATTCCTGTGCGCAATCGAAGAACGAACAAGAATCTGAGGCGAGCAATATTAATATCACTCGAAGGTGGAGTCTGAATTACACGACGACGGCACGATGGCGGCTGTTCGGTTGTAGCTAAGGCTAACAAATAAATCAAACTCAAGTTTCTAAGGCGGCGGCTACCGACAATATAAGAGACGGGGGCGTCCTAGGGTTGGGGGCGACCGGGGGGTGGGGCGCCCCAACTTGGGCCTAAGGCCCAACCAAACCGTCGGCGCGCAAAGACTTTGGCAGATTCTGGACGTCAACTTGTTTCGACGATTCCCATTGACTCGGGACGAATTTTGGCACAAGATCGGTGCCATTGGAAGTTTATGAAATTCTGCTTCCAACCATATATAGAACATCCAAAACCGACTCCGTATGTGACCTGGGCGTCCGTTTTATTGAACACTGCTCCTGGACTCCGAACTGGACTCGAACTTGAATTGCTTTTGGCCTCCACCTCGGGGACTCGAACCGGATCAACCTTTGACCTCCTTCTTGACTCGAAAACCTTTGTTGGACTTCTTCTACTCCATTACATGCACCAATCATGGTCGTATGCATGGGTGTCATGTCCTCATCATTCTCCCCTTCTTGATGAAAAGCCATCCTCGGCGTCGAGTGTACTTGGAACCGATCCTGCACAACACAAGAGCGAACGGGGTTTCGAAAACCAAAGAAATCAAAATTATTGTGAGGAATAATGTCACCATGTATCCAATTGGTGAATATGTCATCTTGCATATAAAATTTAGTGAGCATGTAAGCATCTTGATCGGATGACACATAATAGTTGGCAACACTACCCTGCAAAAGATTAGTACCAACAAAAGACAAAGTAGGCATAGGTAGCAACCAACAATGCTCCCCTTCTTGGAAGTAAACTTGTTTCACCAAAACTGAACTAGAGAAAGGTGAATGAATATGTGTAGTGTGGCTGCCCTCTAGTGGATCAAAATTGAGCACAACAAAAGGATAATTCAAATTTTCACAAATGTACACTCGATGTATCATATATTCCCCTTTGTTGTTATATTTGCCAATAGCATGATATGTGTATTTAGAAAAACATGGCAAATCAGCATATTTAGAAAGTTGCTCTTCCAAACAATCTAGATTACACAAAACATCAAATTCAATGTAACCTTGTTGACGGTGTATTTTGGTGCACCTAGCATGTTCATTACACTTTGGTTTGGATTTGATTATGGAACTAACCCGCCACTAGGCACACTAATCATATAACAAGTTCATCTTTGTGCATGCATTTGGAAGTGTTATGTTTATGTAGGAAAACATGGACATAAAGGACAGATTCGCAATAAGTTCAAAGGAGCATTCATGGAGTCTTGTTCGTGTTCATGAGCTCGCTGAAATTACTTCCAATGGTGGTGAGGACCGAAGTGCTATGAGGAACACCCCTAGGGATTGAAGCGTAAAAGATCAAACTTCATGCAAAGAGAGCTTCCATCTTGATCGTGAGGATAACGGCGTCAAAATCATGCAAGTGGAGGGGGCAAAGTAGATAAGTGCACGAGGACCCACAGAGCAAAAAGGGCGACCGAACCGGCCGAAAGCGGGCACGGGCCGGCCGGCCCGTGCGGGCCGGCCCGGCCCCACTTCGGGCACGGGTTCGGTCCCGTCTTCCTTGCCCTCGAAGGATCTTCGACCCTAAAACCCCCGACGCGCCGCCAACACGGAGGAGAGGAGTTATTCGCACCGAGAAGGCCATCCACAAGCTAGAAAGAGAGGAGGAGGATCTCGGCGGAGAGATCAACCACCTCGAAGGAAGCACCCTCTCGTGGAGAAGGAGGAAGACACGGCGGAAGGGAAACCATGATCAACGGTGCCATGATCAGCACCATGATGGGGTAATCTTCTCATTCGTCCATGGGTTGTAATCGATCTTGAGATGTAATCGCACTTTGTCGGATTATCTATCTATCATCTTGTGTTGAATATACTTTAATGCTTAAGGCTTGCAACCGTGCTTTGTAGAGGGAGTACGAGCTCCAATGCTTCCTTGGATCCATTCAATACACCGTGGCCATCAAAGGTCTAGTCATGAATACCTTCGCGTAGTGACGAGCGAGAGGAGGGAAAGGGCGAAACCGTGGTCACAACCCGGTAGATTAGATTGGTTTTCATGTCTTTAAGCGATTGCTTGCTCTAGTATCGTAGACCCGTGGGCGAGTGTCTTCTACCTTGATTGTTTATCATTCTCTCTAGTGAAGTTTAGTTGTTTTCTAGTTTAATAGTAAGTTAGGGTTTTAGTAGCTAGTGTGTCGTTGTTGATCGAACGCTTGTAATCCCGTTGCTTCGCGGATTGACAAGAACCTTGGGAATCCCGTGGTGAAAAAGGTGTTGGGTCCGTACGCTTGCGGATCGTAGAGGGATACGTCTTTTATCCATCAACAAGCCCCTTTTTCTGGCGCCGTTGCCAGGGAGCAAGTTAGTTTACATCGTTTGATTTGCATCTAACTTAGTTTTATATTTTAGTTTATCTTTTTTTCGCTATATCTAACGTATATAATCAGAAAAACACTTGTTTCTTTTTTTGTTTTTGTTTTTATCTTATTGTCTAGATGGAGTTCGTTAATCAACCCGTGGAAGAACCGGAGAAATCATTAAGGGATTACGCTAGCCCTTGATGTGAAGACATAAAGGTACGGGAGTCGGATTCGAAGCTCGAAGCGACCAAGTATGAGATTAAATCCAAGATCATCAAGATGGTGGCGGAAAACCCATTTGAAGGGATGGTTACGGAGAACCCATATAGACACATAAGGGATTTCACAACAATATGCAACACGGTGCGTCAAGAAGGAGTTCCGATGAATGGTTCAAATGGAATCTCTTTCCCTACTCACTTGCCGGCAAAGCAAAGACATGGTATTCGGTTGCGTCCTTTGAAGTTGAAGGCAATTGGAACAAGTTGACAAAGAAGTTTTGCGAGAAGTTCTTTCCAATGAGCAAGGTTCAACATCTAAGGAGGCAAGTGATCAATTTCATGCAAGGAGAAGAGGAAGGGATAGACCAAGCCTGGGAAAGGTTTAATGAATTAATCGAACAAGGACCAAAACTCGGCTTCACCGGTGACGTACTCTTGCATACATTTTTCTTTTCCCTAACCCCTAGTTGCATGCGACACGTCGAAATGTGTGCGGGTGGGGATCTCATGGAGAAAACACTCACGGAAGCCGCCCAACTTCTACAAAAAGTTAGTAAAGCGGCTGCCATGCGAAGAGATTGGGAAACAAGACTTGCGGAAGAGCCGGAATTCAATTCAAGGAAGAAAAAGCTTGCTGATTTTTCTAAAGAGGCGACCCCGGAAGTCACAAAAGAGGAGCCAATCATGGAAAAGCTTGAACAAGAACACGTTAAGTCAAGAACTACACCAGACGTCGACTTCGCCGCACCAAATGAGACGAACAAGAGAAGCATGTGAAGCGCGAAGCCACTAAGGGATTTCGAGCCAATGGATTGGGTTCCTATTGATTACGGAGAAGTATTCGACAAGAGAAGACCGTTCCCTAATAAAAAGGGAATGGCAAGAGCATTGGAAGTCGATTTCCCACCGGAGAAGAAAGCTGAAAATTCATACGACCTCGAAACTACCGGTGAGATTTTTGAAAAGCTCTTTGGAGATGACGTGGTGGATCCGAACATATTGCCGAGGTGAAGAGGATCATGGGGATCAAGCCCGAAGCATCACCATATGCTCGCCTTGCTGAAATTTATTTGATCGGATCCGAAGAAGAAGAGAAGATGACACCGCACTTGAGTTGCGAGATCAACGGAGTTCAATGCAAAGCTTTATGCGACATCGGAGCCCAAGTAAGTGTTCTATCTTCTAAAATTTACGATAAAGTTCAATACCACAACCTAGACTTAGCTCCAACTTCAACGAAATTAATTATGGGAGATGGTAGAACTATCAAACCTCTAGGTATTGCTTGCAATATGAAAGTAAAAATCTCTAGAAACTATATACCAACCGATTTCTTTGTTATTGATGCTTACCATGGTAATTCTGATCATATAATCTTAGGTAGGCCTTTTCTTAAGTTGGTTGATGCCGTGTTAGATGCCGGAGAAGGCAAAGTAACAATGAACCTTAATGGAACAAAGTACACATATAACTTTCTTCGTGCTTCTAAACACCTTACTCCTTTTCCTCCCGAAGATGAAGAAATAGATGAGATAGATAGTCTTTGTTTTGTTGAAACCCTTAGAGACCCGCTGCAAAGAGCGATGGAAAATCAAATTAGTAATCAACAAGATGAAGAACTAGAAGAAGCAACAAAAGGCTTAGAGCCGCATGATGGTAGCGTGGAGGAAGAGAAGTTCGAAGACATAGGAGAAATCAAACCCGAGGAGCCACAAGTGCCCGAAGTAGACCTTAAACCTTTGCCCAAGGGATTAAAATATGAATTTTTGGGCCCGGATAAAACCTATCCGGTCATTGTGAGCGACGAGTTGAGCCCCGAAGAAAATGAAGCGTTGCTGATTTTATTAAAAAAACATAGGAAGGTGATTGGATATTCAATTAATGATCTCAAAGGTATTAGCCCAGCCTTTTGCACTCATCGTATACCAATGGAAGACCAATGTAAGCCCGTAGTGGACCACCAAAGGAGGCTAACCCATGCCATGCGAGAGGTAGTAAAGAAAGAGGTTATCAAGTTACTTGATGCCGGAATCATCTACCCGGTTCCACATAGCGAATGGGTGAGCCCGGTACATTGTGTACCGAAGAAAGGAGGTTTGACCGTGGTGAAGAATGAGAAGAACGAATTGATACCGCAAAGAACCGTGACCGGGTGGCGGATGTGTATTGATTACCGTAAGCTTAACAAAGCGACGAAGAAAGATCACTTCCCCCTACCGTTCATAGACGAGATGCTCGAGAGGTTAGCAAACCACGCTTATTTTTGCTTTCTCGATGGATACTCGGGGTTCATGCAAATTCCTATTCACCGGAAGATCAACATAAGACAACGTTTACATGTCCTTACGGAACGTTTGCATATAGGAGGATGCCCTTCGGCCTATGCAACGCTCCGCCTCTTTTCAACGTTGCATGATGGCCGTGTTCTCGGAATTCATCGAAGAAATTGTTGAAGTGTTTATGGATGATTTTTCCGTTTACGGGAAGACGTTCATGGATTGCTTAGCAAACTTAGAAAAGGTCCTTACAAGGTGTGCGGAGGTAGATTTGGTGTTAAATTGGGAAAAGTGCCACTTCATGGTTAAGCAAGGCATAGTGCTCGGACATGTTATATCCGAGAGAGGAATTGAAGTGGACAAGGCTAAGGTAGAGACGGTTGAGCAACTCCCACCTCCTACGGATGTTAAGTCCTTAAGGAGCTTTCTAGGCCATGCCGGATTCTATAGAAGATTTATAAAGGACTTCTCGAAGATCACTAAGCCTTTAACACACCTTCTTCAAAAGGATGTGGCTTTCGACTTTGATGAGATGTCTAGCGGCATTCGGACCTTGAAAAATGCGTTGGTGAGTGCTCCCATCATCCAACCTCCGGATTGGAGCCAACCTTTCGAGATCATGTGTGACGCAAGTGACTACGCCGTAGGCGCGGTCTTGGGACAAAGAAAGGAAGGCCGAGTTCACGCCGTTTACTACGCTAGTAAAACTCTTAGTGGGGCACAATTAAATTACGCTACTACGGAAAAAGAAATGCTAGCGGTGGTATTCGCTTTCGAAAAATTCAGATCTTACATCGTGAACTCAAAAGTCATTGTTTACACCGATCACGCAGCCATAAAGTATCTCTTGGCTAAGAAGGAAGCTAAACCACGTTTGATTCGTTGGATCCTTCTTCTCCAAGAGTTCGATGTTGAAATTCGTGATAAAAAGGGGGTGGAAAATGTTGTGGCCGATCATTTGTCTAGGATGAATCGTGGGCAAGATGATAAAGAGCCCATAGAAGATAAGATGAGAGACGACCACCTCTATAGAGTGCTTGATAAAGATACTTGGATGATCGACATCATTCGAGCAATTCGAAAGATGCCCCTCGATCATCTAGACAAAAACACTCAAAGGAAGATAATTTCTGAAAGTAAAAAATATTTTTGGGATGCACCATACCTCTTCAAGCTTGGCAATGATGGAGTAATGAGAAGATGTGTGCCAAGAGAAGAGAGGATTGAGATTCTAAGGAAGTGTCACTCGGCGGAGTACGGTGGGCATTATAGCCATTTTCGAACCGAAGCCAAAGTATGGTCGAGCGGATTCTATTGGCCGGAGATGCATGAAGATACTAAAAGATATGTTGCGTCATGCCCCGAATGCCAAAGAACCGGAAACATCTCTCAAAGAAATTCTATGCCTTTGAAATACAACTTGCAAATCGACATATTCGATATATGGGGCATAGACTTCATGGGGCCTTTTAAAAACTCATTTGGATTCGAGTATATACTTGTTATGGTTGATTATGTATCCAAATGGGTAGAGGCTATACCACGTCGTAAAGCTTCCACGGAGGAGTCCATCACTATGATCAAGAACGTGATTTTTCCCCGTTTCGGTACACCGAGAATCTTGATAAGTGATGGAGGAACTCATTTCACCGGGAAGAACTTCAAAAAGTGCTTGTCCAAGTTGGGAATTGAGCATAGGGTCTCCACGGCCTATCACCCACAAACCAACGGACAAGCGGAGACGTCAAATAGGCAATTAAAAAGCATACTTAACAAAACCATAGAGAAGGGAGGCAAGGATTGGTCAAAGAAATTAGACGGAGCTTTATGGGCTTATCGAACGGCGTTTAAACACCGATAGGTATGACCCCCTATCAATTCGTCTATGGAAAAGCTTGCCACCTTCCGGTTGAGTTAGAACATAAAGCCTATTGGGCGATTAAAGAGATGAACCTTGATCTCGATGCCGCGGTGGTGAAACGGAGAATTCAAATAAGCGAGCTAGAGGAGTTGAGGTTGAAAGCTTATGAAAACGCAAGCATATACAAGGAGAGAATCAAAAGGTTGTATGATAAAAGATTGAAGAAAAAAGAATTTAAAGAAGGAGATAAGGTCCTCCTCTACAATTCGAGGTTTAAAACCTTCGGAAAGGGGAAATTGCAAAGCAAGTGGGACGGACCTTATGTTGTGCATTCGGTGTTCTCCAACGGAGCGGTAACCATTATGGATATAAACGGCGATCAATTTGTGGTGAATGGACAGCGGCTTAAGGTTTACTACGAACCCGACGTCGTGCCCATTCATCATGTTGACGTCTTTACCATGGAGGAAGACCCGAACGTCCCGCCTAGGACGAAAAACAAGGCATCAACTTCTGTAAATAATTTTTCTTTTAGCTTTCTGGAGTTTTTCGCGAAGATTTACTGGGCCAAATTTTTCCCATGGGCTGAGGAAGAAAAAATAGGGCGGTGTGCAAAAAAAACGGACCGGCCCGGCCCCCGAGGCAGGGTGGGCCGACCGGCCCAGTCGGATCGGCCCATGAGTGGCCCGACGCCCGATGTCCCCGAATTTCACCCGAATTGCTCCTTTTTGACTTCCTTGTTTGGTCGGAAAATTTTAAGGGAAGTGTAAAAAAGGAAAATAAGGTTCCCAGGGATTTTCTCTCGGGACTTTATATTTGGCCGAATTGGGAGCTCGAGAATCAAACCTTTCAAGCAATGTGTTGCACCCTTGTAGCGGCCATTGAGCCTCCAAAAAGCTTAGAGTTGAAGGTAGAAGCCAAGAAGCCATCGATGGAGGAGGCGATGCGATGCGAGGTCAAGCTACCCGTCAAGAGGACCGCATGTATCCGTTGCGGAGGACGTGTCCCGACCGGAGCTCTTGCATCTCGCAACCCCCGTCAAAGGAGAGAAGGTCCCTACACCCGTTCGAAGGTCGGCACGCCTCCAAGGCATCAAGCGCAAAGATTACAAGGAGGTGTCGCCGGAGCCTAAGGATTATGGGGAAAGCGACTACTCCGACGATCGTAGCCCGAGCTCGTGGGCGGCGCCGGTAGAGACGATGACGATTGGGGCGAGCGCCCCCTATGAAAGGACTCCCGAGGGCCCCAATGGCGACGGCAACGGCGGTGGCGAAGGCGACAACAATGGAGGTGGCGACGACGGTGGTGACAACGGTGGAGATTATGGCGACGACGACCCCTTCGGATTGCATCCGGTGTCTTTGTCGAGTTTGCCGTCAATCCATCGCGGATCTCTACACGTCGGCCGACGAATGTTTCCAAGCCATGGAAGCGATGAAGCGGCGTATGGAGGACTTGGAGCGCGTAGTTGAAGATGACTACAAGTTCCTTAACCGCAACGTGCGCAAACTTTTCGGCATGGTTGGAAACATGAGAGGCAAGTGGTGCAAAGCTTGCTCGAAATACCACTAGATCTAGTTTTCCCCTTTGGTTTTTGTAAGATACGACGAGGACGTCGTATGTTTTAAGTGTGGGGGAGAGCTAGCTCGCTAGCCTTAGCTTTTGAACTTCAAGTTTAGGTTCGGTTTAATCTTCGTGTGTGAGTCTTAGTGTTTTAATGAGTCTTTAGTTTTTGAGTCTCGTTTTAAAATTTTTGCAATTGTCTTAAATTAGTGTTGAGTCAAGAAAACCAAATAAAAAGAGTCTTTATATATATCTTTGTGTTTTATGTATTGTTTATCTTTATTTACTTGTTTGTTTAATCTTCGATTCTTGATATATGAGCACAAGTATGTGGTTTGAAAGACGTTTACCGTGGTGCTTAGTGGAATCGCTACTACTTAAAGTACCCATACCGCACTTCGATCTTGAGCTTCACATGCTAGTTGTGCTATTTTCGATGCTAAAAATTGGAGGATTTCAGTTCTGAAAATTATTTTAAAACCCTTGTAATAAAGGTTAGCAAAACCTCTTTTTCCAAGATGAGAGTAAGAAAAAATTCCTATCCAAAGCCAAGTTTATTTTTTTTTCGCTCCACCATAAGTGTGATTAGCACGATGAGTTAGGCTAGGACCCTTCTCTCTTGGTGAGTTTTAATTTCAAGCAATGATCATGTCCTTGTGCTTATCTTTTGTTGCTAGCCTCGTCATATATTCAGTTCATGACTTTCACAACGAAAGTCATGTATATCATCGGATTCCATACCCAACCCTATACATCTCTTTTGTACATCGTATTCCTTGAACACAACCTATTTTCAAAGTTTCGTCTCGTCTCTAGCATGATTTATTTAAAAAATTCAGATTGTATGCATGCGAGAAAAGGGAGAATTGAAAGCTTTGAAAAGTTGTCAAGAGAGAGAAAAATAAAGAGAAAAAGTATGTGTATGGAAAAGAAAGAAAGAAAGAAAGAAAAATCATATGTGAATGAAAGAAGAAAAGAAAAAGAGAGAAAGATGAGTTAGCAATGAAGATATGAGAGGGATGGATCAAGTGAAAGAAAAGAAAAAAATAATAAAGTGTAAGGAAGGATGTCACGTTGATTGTGAGACGAAACTTTTAATCTATTTCCAACCATGTGCAATCCGACAACGAGGACATCATTGGTGCCTTGTAGTCACAATTTTCTTTTGCCCTTGCACATGTCCACCATTCTAAATCTTCTCATCCTTGATATCCCTACATATGGTTAATTCTCATGATCATTGGCTTTGAAAGGTAGACAACCATTAGAGGAAGTTCTTAGTTTGACAATACTTGTGTTGATTGCGCTAGCCCCGCCTATAGCTCCACTTTTACATGACATATGAGAGATTAATGGGAGGTGAGAGTTTTATAAAATTTGGTTAGGATAGCTACTTCATATGAGTGACTTGAGAGAGCTTGGAGAAAGGTTTTTGTCTAATACTTGTTGCAGGAATTTTTGTTTTGAAAACCATAAAAACCCTCCGATGGAAGCAAAGGAGTAAGCATGGCTGAAATTCAAGACTTCAAGTGAAAGGTTTGAGTTGTGGGGTAAATCTTGACGTGGTAAAAATTCTAAATGCCCATGTTTATGTTTGATTATCATTACTTTGTGTTTATGTATTAAAGATGAAGGGATTGACTAACTTGTGAAGAAGGATAAGTGGTACACGATTACACTCCTTGGACGAAGTTCTTTTACGAGTACTTGCTCGAGGACGAGCAAGAGCTAAGTGTGGGGGAGATGTTGACGGTGTATTTTGGTGCACCTAGCATGTTCATTACACTTTGGTTTGGATTTGATTATGGAACTAACCCGCCACTAGGCACACTAATCATACAACAAGTTCATCTTTGTGCATGCATTTGGAAGTGTTGTGTTTATGTAGGAAAACATGGACATAAAGGATGGATTCGCAACAAGTTCAAAGGAGCATTCATGGAGTCTTGTTCGTGTTCATGAGCTCGCTGAAATTACTTCCAATGGTGGTGAGGACCGAAGTGCTATGAGGAACACCCCGGGGATTGAAGCGTAAAAGATCAAACTTCATGCAAAGAGAGCTTCCATCTTGATCGTGAGGATAACGGCGTCAAAATCATGCAAGTGGAGGGGGCAAAGTAGATAAGTGCACGAGGACCCACGGAGCAAAAAGGGCGACCGAACCGGGCCGAAGCGGGCTCCGGGCCGGCCAGCCCGGCGGGCCGGCCCGGCCCACTTCGGGCACCGGTTCGGTCCCGTCTTCCTTGCCCTCGAAGGATCTTCGACCCTAAAACCCCCGACGCGCCGCCAACACGGAGGAGAGGAGTTATTCGCACCGAAGGCCATCCACAAGCTAGAAAGAGAGGAGGAGGATCTCCGGCGGGGGAGATCAACCACCTCGAAGGAAGCACCCTCTCGTGGAGAAGGAGGAAGACACCGGCGGAAGGGAAACCATGATCAACGGTGCCATGATCGGCACCTTGATGGGGTAATCTTCTCATTCGTCCATGGGTTGTAATCGATCTTGAGATGTAATCGCACTTTGTCGGATTATCTATCTATCATCTTGTGTTGAATATACTTTAATGCTTAAGGCTTGCAACCGTGCCGTAGAGGGAGTACGGGCTCCAATGCTTCCTTGGATCCATTCAATACACCGTGGCCATCAAAGGTCTAGTCATGAATACCTTCGCGTAGTGACAAGTACGAGAGGATGGAAAGGGCGAAACCGTGGTCACAACCCCGGTAGATTAGATTGGTTTTCATGTCTTTAAGCGATTGCTTGCTCTAGTATCGTAGACCCGTGGGCGAGTGTCTTCTACCTTGATCGTTTATCATTCTCTCTAGTGTAGTTTGGTTGTTTTCTAGTTTAATAGTAAGTTAGGGTTTTAGTAGCTAGTGTGTCGTTGTTGATCGAACGCTTGTAATCCCCTTGCTCCGCGGATTGACAAGAACCTTGGGAATCCCGTGGTGAAAAAGGTGTGGGGTCCGTACGCTTGCGGATCGTAGAGGGATACGTCTTTTATCCGTCAACAAACCTAAAGTATGTAAGGAAGACAATAATTTCTGCTCATCATTAGGACTAACAATATGCATAACATGTTTAGTTTCAGCAATAGTATTTGGTTCCAAAGCATGTAAAACTGAAGCATTAGCAACCAAATCATCTTTATCACAAGGAACATCAAGCAAATCAGCATGTGCCAAAGATTCATCAAGAGATGGTTCCACTGACAATTGCTTTATGATAGCATGGTTTGTGGAAAAATTTAGGACATTAAGACAATTCGCACCATCCATGAGCGTAGCATCATGAGCAGTACCTGTTTTTGTAGTAGGCGTAGGAGGGCCGTTGGGAAGTGGTGGTTCTAAAATTGCAAATGAGGCGGATGTCCTGTCGAGCGGTGTAGTGGTGGGCGAGGATGGCGCTGGGCTCTCGAGCGTTGTAGGGGTGAGTGTGGATGGCGCGAGGAGAGCAGGTGCTGAGCTGGATGTCGAGCTTTGTCCTGCAAAAGAGTTAGAATATTGCTTTGAGCGACGTTCCTGCACGTCACATTCAGCGTTGCGAGCATAATATGAAGGCACAAATCTACGGCGCATAGCAGCCTTTAATTTAGCCCAAGTGGTGGGAGTGCTAGTGGGAATTTTTTGTTCATAACGCCACCAATGTAAGGCAAGATCAGTAAAAGCACTAATAGCAGTTGTAACTTGAGAACTAGCGGGAAGATCATGACATGAAAATTTCGTTCGACCGCTAACTCCCAATCAAGATATGCAGATGGATCATATTTGCCATTGTAAGGTGGAATTGTAAAAGGAAGCTTAGCAAAATCATTACCACCATGGATGCACGCATGATGGGCGCGTCCACTGAAGTCTCCAGCATTCATCTCCTTCTGTAAACTTGTGATCAATGTTTTCATTGCATCGAGGTGTGACACAATGGTGTCGAGCTTGGTCTTAGCGGCCTGCTTCTGTGCATCCCTCTTGTCGTCGCCTGCCATTGTTAGCGTAAACACAAAAAAAAATCGACAACAAAATAGGGGTGTATTTGCTCACAAAGGTGCTCAAACTAGTGCTGTTATCAAATTCTTATCCGTTCTTACCACGCACACAGGGGCGAACTGCAACCAACCGGTGGAACCTGCGAAAGATTGGAAGAGCGATTGCCTTGCGAAACGAAATCTACTCGTCGTAGAAATATGTGGAATTGTAGGTAGGCTGCACTCAAGTCAAGGATTAGCACAATCTAACAATAATGCAAAGTTGAATAATAGTGCTAAAACGTACCGACGATTGCTGGAAACAAAGTGTGAAAAAACAAGGAGCAGAGAGGGAAAAAGAAAACACTAGAGAAAGAAGGCAGCAGTGAAGCGCAAGGCCAGGCGGCGCGAAGCAATAAACAGCGGCGGTCTCAACTTCTGTTTTTTTTGTTTTTTTTTGCTTGAAAGAAAAAGACTCGGACTGCACAGGGAGGCGCGCGGCCAGGGAAAAAGACCGGCGCGCGGGAGATGTTTTCGTGGTTTGGACTCTTTTTTTATCCTTCCTTTTTTTGGACGTTCCTTTTTTTTGACTCTTTTTTTCTTTTTTTTTTGGGAAAAATCAAAACCGAAACAAGCTTGACGCTAGGGACTAGGGCCGGCGGTTGTGTCCAGCAAAAGGCAACGGAAGCAAGCGGCAGGTAAAGCACGGTGGGCAAGAACAAGGATTAGAGCGACGGCGGAAAGGGTAAAAGAAAACAAGGGATCGAATACAAAGTACCCAGCAACAATCGACGCACAAGCACGCAAATTCAACGGTGCAAAAATTGAAAGAAAATGCGAGGCGAAGAGGGGTGTTGGGGCGATGATCTAACCTGAATTTTTTTTGGTTTAGTGGACTATGGGTAATGAAAATCACTCGATAAAACTCACCGATCAACCGGGCTCTGATACCACTTGATAGAGGGGGGAGTGCCCGATCTTTCGGTGAGTGGAGATAAATCCGATTCGGTGGTTGTTGACCCTCACGATCCGACTACGACGAGCGAGACTCGAAGCGCCAATGCAATCGCTGAACCAACTCCCGATGGTTACCGACCTTGCTGGCGCAAGATCAGCCTGATCACGAAGATCAATTCCTGTGCGCAATCGAAGAACGAACAAGAATCTGAGGCGAGCAATATTAATATCACTCGAAGGTGGAGTCTGAATTACACGACGGCGGCACGATGGCGGCTGTTCGATTGTAGCTAAGGCTAACAAATAAATCAAACTCAAGTTTCTAAGGCGACGGCTACTGAAAATATAAGAGACGGGGCGTCCTAGGGTTGGGGGCGACCAGGGGTGGGGCGCCCCCAACTTGGGCCTGAGGCCCAACCAAACTGTCAGCGCAGCACTTTAGCAGATTCTGGACGTCAACTTGTTTCGACGATTCCCGTTTACTCGGGACGAATTTTGGCACAAGATCAGTGCCATTGGAAGCTTTATGAAATTCTTCTTCCAACCATATATAGTTAGTCCAAAACCGACTCCGTATGTGACCTGGGCATCCGTTTTATTGCACACTGCTCCTGGACTCCGAACTGGACTCGAACTTGAATTGCTTTTGGCCTCCACCTCAGGGACTCGAACCGGATCAACCTTGGACCTCCTTCTTGACTTGAAAACCTTTGTTGGACTTCTTCTACTCCATTCCATGCACCAATGATGGTCGTATGCATGGGTGTCATGTCCTCATCATGGTGCTTACTGGAATTGCTATTACTAAAAGTACCCATACCACACTTCGATCTTGAGCTTCACATGTTGGTTGTGCTATGTTCAATGCTAAAAGTTGGAGGATTTCAATTCTGAAAATTATCTAAAAACCCTTGTAATAAAGGTTAGCAAAACCTCTTTTTCCTAGTTGAGAGTAAGAAAAAAATCCTATACAAAGCCAATTTATTTTTTGCTCCACCATAAGTGTGATTAGCACAATGAGTTGGGCTAGGATCCTTCTCTCTTGGGAGTTTTAATTTCGAGCAATGATCATGTTCTTGTGCTTATCTTTTGTTGTTAGCCTCGTCATGCATTCGGTAATGTGACTTTCGCATTGGAAGTCCCGCATCGCCGAATTTCATACCCAACCCTATACATCTCTTTTGTACATCGCATTCCTTGAACACAAGCTACTTTCAAAGTTTTGTCTCATCTCTAGCATGGTTTATTTAAAATTTCAGATTGTATGCATGCAAGAAAGAGAAAATTTGAGAGCTTTGAAAAGTTGTCAAGAGATGGAAAAATAAAGAGAAAAATATGAGTATGGAAAAGAAAGAAAAAACTAATAGAAAAGTAAAGAAAGAGAAAAAAATATATGAGAATGAAAAAAAGAAGAAAGAGAGAAAAGAGGAGTGGCAATAAAGATATGAGAGGGATGGATCAAGTAAAAGAAAAGAAAAGAAAATAAAGTGCAAGGAAGGATTTCACGTTGTTGAGAGACGAAACTTTCACTCTTTTTCCAAGCATGTGCAATCCGACAACGAGGACGTCATCGGTGCCTCGTAGTCATAATTTTCTTTTGCCCTTGCACATGTCCACTATTCTAAATCTTCTCATCCTTGATATCCCTACAAATGGATTAATTCTCATGATCATTGGCTTTGAAAGGTAAACAATCATTAGAGGAAGTTCTTAGTTTGACAATATTTGTGTTGGTTGCACCAGCCCTACCTATAGCTCCACTTTACATATTAAATCAGAGATTTATGGGAGGTGAGAGTTTTATAAAATTTGGTCAAGATAGCCACCTAATATGAGTGACCAGAGCGAGCTTAGAGAAAGGTTTTTGTCTAACACTTGTTGCAAGAATTTTATTTTTGAAAAATCATAAAAACCCTCCGATGGAAGCAAAGAAGTAAGCATGGCTGAGACTGAAGGCTTCGAGTGAAGAGTTTGAGTTGTGGGGTAAATATTGACATGGTAAAGATTCTAAACACCCATGTTTATGTATGATGATCATTACTTTATGTTTATGTATTAAAAACGAAAAGATTGACTAACTTGCGAAGAAGGATTAGTGGTATACGATTACAACACTTTGGACGAAGTTCTTTTACGAGTACTTGCTCGAGGACAAGCAAGAGCTAAGCATGGGGGACATGTTGATAGTGTATTTTCGTACACCAAGCATGTTCATTACACCTTGGTTTGGATTTGATTATGGAACTAACCCGCCACTAGGCACACTAATCATATAACAAGTTCATCTATGTGCATGCATTTGGAAGTGTTGTCTTTATGCAGGAAAACATGGACATAAAGGACAGATTCGCAACAAGTTCAAAGGAGCATTTATGGAGTCTTGTTCGTGTTCATAAGCTTGATGAAATCACTTCCAATGGTGGCAAGGACCGAAGTGCTATGAATGAACACCCCCGGGGATTGAAGCGTAAAAGACCGAACTTCATGCGTGGAGAACCTCCATCTTGGACGTGAGGATGACATCGTCAAAATCATGCAAGTGGAGGGGGCAAAGTGCATAATCACCTGAGGACCCACGGGGGCGAAGGGGCGACCGAACCGGGCCGAATTGGGCCTAGGCCGGTCGGCCCAGGCCGGCCGGCCCAGCCCAGTTCCGGCGTCGGTTCGGCCCCCCTTTCCTTGCACCCGAAGGATCTTCAACCCTAAAACCCTGGAGGCGCCTCCATTGGGCAGAGGGAGATCCATTCGCACTAGGAGGCCATCCACAAGCTAGAGAAATAGAGGAGGGAGGTCTCCGGAGGGAGATCAACCACCTCGAAAGAAGCACCCACAAGTGGAGAAGAAGGAAGACACCGTCGGAAGGGTGACCATGATCAATGGTGCTATGTCTAGCACATTGATGGGGTAATCTCCTTATTCGACCATGGGTTGTAATCGATCTTGAGATGTAATCGTACTTTGTCGGATTATCTATCTATCATCTTGTGTTGAATATACTTTAATGCTCAAGGTTAGCTACCATGCCGTAAAGGGAGTCGAGCTCCAATGCTTCCTTGGATCCATTCAATACGCCGTGTCCATCATAGGTCTAGTCATGAATACCTTCGCGTAGTGACAGTACGAGAGGAGGGAAAGGGCGAAACCGTGGTCACAGCCCTCGATAGATTAGATTGGTTTTCATGTCTTTAAGCAATTGCATGATCTAGTATCGTAGACCCATGGGCGAGTGTCTCCTATCTTGATTGCTAAATCATTCTCTCTAGTGTAGTTTAGTTGTTTTCTAGTTTGATCATAGTTAGGGTTTGAGTAGCTAGTGCGTAGAGGTAGATCAAACGCTTGTAATCCCCTTGCTCTGCGGATTGACAAGAACCTTGGGAATCCTGTGGTGAAAAAGGTGTGGGTCCGTATGCTTGCGGATCGTAGAGGGATACGTCTTTTATCCGTCAACAAGCTCGGGTCGGCAAAATCGTCGGTGACCTGGGCGTCAAGGGGCTCGGGTGAGCAGCGCACCGGGTAGAGGAGAGGAAGGGGGTCACGATGAAGGACTCAGCAGCGGGGAGAAGGAAGGCAGACGGCCGGAATCGAGGAGGTGGCGACGCCGAGCTTTGGTGGCGGTGCGGGTGTGGCTCGTGCGCACGAGTGGAAGGGGTGGAAGCTTGATTGGTGCAAAACGGGGTGGAGTAGGGGCTCTAGGTGAGCTTTATAGGCCGGGAAAGGGAGGGGGAGCGGCTCCGGCGATGAGGTTAGCCATCAATGGCTGGTGGCCTTAACTGCCATTAAGGGGGGGCTTAATGGAGAGGAAACAAAAGGGAGTTGAGGGAGAGGAGGCCAGTGCCTTAGATGCTCTTGATGGAGGGGATTAAGGCGGGGAGGGCGAGGGGCGCTGGGATGGCTGCAGTGGCGCATGAGAAGCAGAGCAGGGGCATGGCTGGAGATTAGGGGTGGAGCTGACAGGCGGTCCCCACTTGTCAGCCGGCGGAAAGAAATAGAAAAGGGGAGAGGAGGTTGCTGGGCTGGCGTGCTGCTGCGTGGGCCGCACGGGCTGTGCTGGGCCGCCAGAGCGCAGGCAAAGGGAGAGGGAGAAAGGTGGCCTGCTGGCTGCGGGCTGAGGAGGGATAGGTGGAGGTGGGCCGCGTGGTCAGCTGGGCCAAGCTGGGCCACGCAGGAGAAATAGGGTGGCCGTCCGGTGGGGAAAAAGAAAGGAGAGAGGAAGGGAGGTGGCCCGCGAAGCTGTTGGGCCGCAGGGGAGAAAAGAGAGAGGTGGGTTGGGCTGGAAAAGGAGAAAGGGAGAGAGAGAGAAGATGGTTTTTCTTTTTTAAAATCTTTTCAAACCTTTTTAAACTCATTTTCAAACTTTTAAAGTTTAAACTCCTTTTCAAACTTTCTGCAAACTTCAAACAATTAAACCATGCATTCAAATCGTGATGCACAAGCACTTATTACTTCTAAATTATTAAAATGATTTTTAAATATTTTAAAGGCCAAATTTATTTGATAATTTATTTGATCCTCAGAAAATCAAAATCTAAAACACCTTGTTGCTTACATTATTTTGGTGATGGAATTTTTAGGGCATTACAATATGTTCGATTGGGTGATAGCTCCTCAAACGGCCACGACCCTTTATATTTATAGGGTGGGGAGGTCTTGCCCCTGCTGGAGTTGAAAGCCTAACAAATCTCTTGCTAAATACAACTCCAACTAGGTTTACAAAGCCTGGACCCGGTTAAACCGCCTGGGCCCCCCGGTCTAACCTCCCGGGTGACGTGGAGATCTTCCGGAAGCCATATCTCTCTCATCCGGACTCCGAATTGGACGTTCTATATATGGATCTTGATCTACTTGACGAGACCTATCCAAAGGTGAAGTCCAAATTACCTTTTAAGGACTTTGTCCTGGTTGGTCTAACCGGGGTACAGGGCGGTCTAACTGGGTTAGCCCAGACCTGCCATTTTTGGGTGTCAACAGGCGGTTCAAGCAGGACTAACCTCTGTCACGAATGAAGTAGTTGTTCTAGTGATGGTCGGAGGGGCCGGATCCATAGTGGCTCATGTCTTGAGGCGGTCGGCTCGTCGTCGTGGCCGGGGACGACGTCGACGGATCCGCGTCAACTGTCTTTAGGTTCGCCGGACGTACGTCCGCACGCCTGTAACCGCATCCTCGTCGCCGTTGTCACGCAGGGAGCGGTGGGGCTGGAGAAGAGTAGGGATGCGATGGGGAGAGAGAGGCGAAGGAGAGCGAGGCGAGTGGCGGCAGCGGTGGGGAGAATGCGGGCGTTGTGGATCTGTCTAGCGAGGAGCCGAATATGAACGACGCGTGTAACTGTGTTTAATGAAACTACTGGCGTGCCCTTGACGGATCTGTGCAGCAATTGGAATTTCATGGGCACTATAGTAAATATAGGTGGGAAATTTTGAGAAGCCCGTGCATGGTTTGCGTGCTAACGCTGACGAGTGGGCTAGTGTCATGTGCGATGATGGTTAGTGAACCCGGATCGCCTTTGTTGGGAGTTGGGTTAGCGATTATTTTTTTATTTTGGCTGCTAACGCTGACGCATGGGCCAAGCACTATTTTCTTTCAAATGAAACATGCTTTCTTAAAATATTAGAGCCCATAAAATAGCACCTAAAAATCATACAAATAGGAACAATTCGTATTTGGACATTTAGTATTTGAATAAAATATCAACAGTCACACTTGTGTGCCCAAGATTCTTGGAATTCTACTAACATATAGTGTGCTCTAAAAAATCTACAAATTGACTTGCCAACATAATTTGGGTACCTAGACTTGTCTTCAAAATTTCAAATGGTTTCGATGAAGGAATTATATACTTGTGTACAAATATCTACATCTCTCATATATTTGCCTAGAATGTTCCTTGAACATATATTGAAGTTTTCCACACTTTGCAACATGTTCGAACTCATATGCATTTGAAAACTTAACAAAACCCTGTGTTCACCTTAAGCTTACGAAATATAAAGTTCCATCACTAATGGTTGTGTAAAACAAATATTATTTGTATGTTGTACTTACAAAGAACAAAATAAGGCATATAAACATCGCTCAACAAACGAAATGTACACTAAACAATGAAATTAATGAATAGACGGTGATTTTAGAAAAAATAAAAAAATATCAAATTTGGACTAATAACGACAAAGAAATACTTGTTACAACATTTGATTGCAGATTAAAAGGAGAAATGGGAACTGTTCTTCATTTGAATAGAACTGGCCCCCATAGTCATTTGAATAGAATAAAGGAGGAAGCATAGGGCACCGCCACCCGCCGCAGCCGCCGTGCCTCCTTCAGCTGTTTCGACACCCAAGAGGGCATGCCAGGCCTCATCGGCGGCAAATGAGACCACCGCAACCTTCAATTTGACTAACAAACATGACAAATCAAATATTATCTATCAAAAACTGATTAAAAACAGACATCCCGATAAATCAAATCCGCATTTAGTAATATCTAATAATTTACATTCAAGATAGATAATGTTCATTGATTCTTGCGCCTACATCAAGATGTTCATCCAGCTGATGCCATACTCCACGGCGGGGCGGAAGCTACGCGTCCAGAGGTCGAACTCATGACGGATGTGACACTCGACGCTGAGGTAGTAGATGATCTCTTTGGTATCCGGTCCGTAGCACCTACATCTCGCTTCCCAAATGCAGATGTGGGGATTCTGGATGGGCAGCAATAAAAATGTCATCGTCGTTGCTGTCATCAAGCCAGTACCACCACACAATGTTGTCGAGATCCTGCTTGACGAGGTAGCACAGCTGCCGCAGGTTGGGGTTCTTCCACCGTCCACCAGGGGGCGACGGGCCGCCGCTGATTTCCTGCGGCAGTGGCATGGCTTTGGAGTCCGCCGGGTTTCAACAATACTTCAGCATCGCTAAGAAGTACTTGGCACCGGAGTCTTCAGATAAGGCATCTCCGATGAGCTTCAGACCCTTATCAGGGTTCCGTCGCCTCATCAACCTCTTCATCCCCTCGAAGCACAATGCCTCCTGATGATTGGCCTCGCGGAAGCGCCGCTCAAAACATGACCTGACGTAGCGATTCCTGCATGCATCACGAAGATCACGCAGCGACACATGCAGTAGTACCTCATCGGAGTTGCAGATGCGTCGGAAGGTGCTGCAGATTTTATTGCGAAGGTTCAGAAAATGGAAAATGGGATCATCCTTGATGGAGTGGATGATGATCTTGGTGAGAAGTTCATCTGGCAGTAGTAGCATCAAGCACACTGCGGGCATCATCAAGGAGAAGGGGAGGAAATAGCACAGCGATGGGGTTTGGAATTTGAATGGCGACAAGGGTTGAAGTTGGTGGCGATGAGGGATGAAGTTGGCAAGGAGGATTGAAGTTGAAGAGGGATGAAGTGGTGACGAGGATTGAAGTTGAAGGAGGCGACGAGGGTTGAAGGTTGAAGATGACGCCTCGGCCATGTCGTAATAAAATAATAAATGGAAATTGAAAAGGTGTCGCAGTTTGTCTGCTTCCATTGACAATTGGGCCCGACATCATTGCCCTGCCCTTCTCCTTCCCGCGTAAGTGAAAGCCGACGTGTGGCTTCGCGCTCGAGACGAAGCCCGATGCGCAATCGAGTGGCACGTACTGGAAGTAATGGAGTAGTGGGTGGGGGCAGAGGCGCCTGACTGTTCTGTGTCTTGATGAATTAGATCTTATTAGAGTAGTCATTACTGACACAGGTTAGTGAACCTGCATCGCATTTGTTAGCAGTTGGGTCCGGACGGCCAAACAACGTTTATCTTTTTTATATTGGCTGCTGACGCTGACAGGTGGGTCTGTCACAATTTTTTTTGAATGAAACTTGCTTCCTGAATTATTAGAGCCCATAAAACAGCACCTAAAAAATCATAAAAATACGAACAATTCATATTTGGACATTCACTATTTGAATAAAATATCAACAGTCACACTTGTGTACCCAAAATTCATATGTTTTGTTTTTACACCCCATGGTAATTATATAATAATTCTAATAACATCAAATTTGCTCTAAAAACTCTACAAATTTACTTGGTAACATAATTTGGGTGCCTAAACTTGTCTTCAAAATTTCAAGTGGTATCGATGAAGGAATAATATACATGTGTACAAATGTCTTCATCTCTCACATAGTTTCCTAGAATGTTTGCTTGAACATTGAAGTTTTCCACACTTTACAACATGTTCGAACTCATATGCATTTGAAAACTTAACAAAACCTTGTGTTCACCTTAAGCTTACGAAATGTAAAGTTCCATCACTATTGGTTGTGTAAAACAAATATTATTTGTATGTTGTACTTACAAAGGACAAAATAAGGCATATAAACATCACTCAACAAACGGAATGTACACTAAACAATGAAATTAATGAATAGATGGTGATTTTAGAAAATTTAGAAAAAAAGTATCAAATTTGGACTAATAACGACGAAGAAATACTTGTTACAACATTTGATTGCAGATTAAAAGGAGAAATAGGAACTGTTCTTCATTTGAATAGAACTGGGCCCCACAGTCATTAGCGACGCGGGGCTGATAACTGTCAGATGGTGAGATCTAGACAGCCCACGGGGGTGTTAATCCCTGTGGTTTAGTTGTTCAGCGGGGAGATCGGGAGCTAAGAACGCGATGGTTATGCTAGCGTAGCACACAGAAATTACGACGAGACACGAGGACAAGGCGATTTTATACTGGTTCGGGCCTCCAGAGAGTAAAACCCTACGTCCAGTTCTTCGGTTTGTATTGCTGGCGTGGTGAGATTACATGGCGACCTTTCCCTGGGAGGACGCCCTTGACAGCCTTATATTGGGCGACGGACAAGGTCGGTGGACCGGAGTCCAAATCGGTTACAACAGGGAAACCTATCTCTTGTCTGTTTACATCATGGAAAGCTTATCCGAGCTTCTTTAATCCGTCTGGAGTGCCTTGTCTTGCATGCCAAGCTACCTTCTCGTCTTCGTACCCACATGTCAGGTCGTACAGTCCTACTGATAGGTTGGCGAGTTTTTTGGTAGGCCGGACCCACTTGTCGGGGATGCCCGTGAGCCTGGTCGGTAAGGACCCAGGGGTACCCATGTCTCACAAGCCCCCGAGCGAGGTGTAGGCGCAGCGACTTTAGAAAAGTCATGACGAAATCATAGAGCTATCAACAGGTTGAATAGCATGCACGTCGGTCCAAAAAGAAAAAAGAACAAGTTAGCTTAGCAGCTGACCTGTTTGAAGTCTTTGCCGAATGAAGAGAGGTCGAGTGATGACCCATAGGAAGCAGGCTTCCAATAGATCGAAACGACGATGAAAAAATTCAGAGGGCATTGAACATGCACTCATAGAGTAGTATCCGAGCATCGTGGCGGGCAGGATGGCCAGTATGATTATCCATAAAAGAAGAAGAAAAAGTGGGTCGAGTAACGACGTGATGGGAAACATATTTCCCAACAGGTCGGTATGACGAGGAAACTAAGAGGGCGTCGAAGACGCACTCGTAGAGTAGTCCCCGAGAATTGAAGTAGGCAGCATGGCTGGTTTGATGCTCCAAAAAGAGAAGAAAACTGAGTCATGGTGTTGATCGAACGAAGTGTAGAGACACCCAGATCTCCAAGTATAACTGCAATGAGTCTGGCAGGGCCGACCTCAAGGAAGCCTTGTAGGCGTGCCGACCTCAAAGAGGCCTCAAATCATCAATGGCCAGTATCTGAGGATACCCAACAAGATCTTGAAAGGTGCTTCGCATGAAGAGGTTGACAATGATATCGTAGCTGATGTTGCGATGTCCGGGGTTGGTCGATGATGAATCCGTGAATCCATTGATTTTGAACATATGGAGTGTAGAGACATCCAGATATCTTGCATAGCTGTAAAGAGTCTGGCAGAGCCACTCGAGGCCTGCCGACCTCAAGAAGGTCTCAAGTGTATAGCACCCAAGCACCCACAAGCACTTGGCAGGGCCATTAGGTGCGCACCCCACAGGGAGGCCTTCATTCCCGATATAAAATCCTGGGTGTCCAGAGTAGACTGGCAGGGCTATAAAAGCACACCGACCTTGGAAGGTCACGCATCCAGGGCGCCCAACTAGGTTGGCAGGGCCATAGTTATACCTAGCTGTTGCAAGACCTAGATATTAAGGCACGCCAACCTCAAACAGGTCGTTTTGGTGTCCAAACGACCAACATAGCTGCTAGCCATCCAGCAAAGCCATGGTACTAAGGTATTGACGACCTCAACAATAGGCACACTAACCACGGGGGCCCGACGAAAATTGTAGATCTCCATGATGCTTCTGATCTCTATGGTGTTGTTGATCTCCATGGTACTTTTAGATCTCCAGGCGCCCATAAGGATCTGGTAGAGCAGCGTGGCACGCCTACCCCGAAGGTCTTCAATCGAACCTACAACCATTCTGATCAAGAAACAGAAATATAGGTTGATTGGAATAAGTCCGTTTACATGCATAGCCATAGCGGGTGCACCAGGACGCAGAGCCTAGCGGGTGCAAATAAAGGACATCGGGTCGTAGAGGAAGGTCGTGAAATTGTCGTCGAAAGGGGGGCTAAAATTAGGCGCTGGGCCTCCTGACACATGGTCTGGTTTTGTCATGTAGCGTAGAGTGCAGGGTCACGGGTCAACAGTGGTCGGAGATTCCCTTTTTACTTAGAAAACGACAAACTGCCCACTGATCAATGGGGTTACTATAGCCATGTGACTCTGCGGTAGGCTCAGGCATCATTGATGCACTAGCGATAAAAGACATCGCGAGACAGAGAAATAAGGTCATCGCCTTTAATCGTGCATGTGTCTACAGGTCCCAGGACCACGTGGTGATAGTGTCATCACTTCGCCAACTGCCCAAGGTCTGTCTTCGGCTATAAATAGCATTGTGAGACTGAAGGAGGCAAGCACCGAGCATTGTTGACCTATGAAGCTGCAGAATAGAATTCTGGCCATGCCATGGGTAGGCAACCATCCACTAGAGCATAGGATGCAAAATAGAAGCTTGGATCTAGAAGAACAAAGTTGCTGAGGAGGTCTTCCGAACTAGCGAAGGTGATGATGGAGCCGGGGGGATGTCTGACGAAGATAACGACGACGGAGCCGAAGGAAGGTCTAGCGACCTGACGAAGACGACGACGGAGCCGGAGCAAGGTCTGGCGACCTGACGCGGATGACGACGAAGCTGCAGGGAGGTCTAGTGACCTGACGAACGCGGCGAAGGAGCCAGAAGAAGGTCTAGCGACCTGACGAAGACGACGTCAAAGATACTAAAAAATCCGCCGAAGATGACGCCAGAGATGCACAGAGATCTAGGAGTTGTACCTCCCCTTTCTCAGCAATGTAAAAAGAATACTTGATGAACTTTCTTTTGATGTCGGCATGAGGTACTTGATTTTGTGCCTATGCGAACTTGGTAGTCTTTGAAGTAATGTCGTCTTGTGTACTGCCTCGCTGACCACTACTAACAAAGAGGCTGGCTTACCGACCTCCACAGCTCAGCAGGGAGGCTTACGTGAGATCGGCGCGCGACAGGAGGGGAGTCTAGGACTCAGATTTAGTAACCTTATCGACCAAGCAGGCTCACATCGACAAAAGGCAAGTACTCATGAGGGACGACGTCCTCAGGTCGAACGACCCCTAGGTTGGCTTTGAGCCAAGCCCCCGAGCATGTTGAGGGGGAGGAGCAGAAGAACTTTAACCCTCAGGTCATACGACCCATATATTGACTTTATCCAAGCCCCCGTGCATGTCGAGGTGGAGAGTTGATGGCATGAGAGAGGAGAAGGTAGTACCCCACAGGTCTGGCGACCCTTAGATTGGCAAGGCCAAGGCCCCGAGTATGTCGAGGGGGAGGGATCGGAAGAGCAGACAAAGCATGTAGAACAGGTCTACGAAGAAATTGAAGATAAAAAATATTTAATTAAACTAAAAATAATACTTTGCTTGGGCGTGTCGTCGAGGTCGGACACCGTGGTCGGTGTGAGCAGATGTAAAAGAAAGTTGAGCAGATAAGTGGTCGCATTGCTGCTGTAGACGTCAAATAGGTCCGCGAGCAGCCATGGGATGTTAGTGGTCCCCTGCGCGTCAACAAGTCACCGCGGCGAGCTGGAGTCGCGCCGAGCTTAAGTAGTCGTGAGGCTGACGCTAAGGACGTCAGGAGGAGGCGGAGCTAGTCCTCCACGACGCGTATGCCGGGGTACTGCCGTGGCGACGGACAACGCACAGCGCCAGCCTAGCGGCACTCCGTGTAGTTGCCAACTTCTAGCCGAATCCTCGTAATTATATTTAGGAACATAATATGGAATACCATATAAGTTTTCTGTTACATTAGAAAAATAGCCGATCCGAATAGAATTAGTTGGAAGGAAAAAAAGGAACGCAATGATTACTTCCCTGGTTACGTCTTTGACTCAGCTTCTCCTATCCATGTAGATGAGTTTTGTTCCAGGCAAAGCATCACGTGATGATGACCGGTGATGTTTCCACTTAATCTGTTCGGTACCGCAGGAGACCAAAGTCAATACGTCAACCTCGGAGTTGCATCTAGGGCATCGGACCCTAAGGTGGGCTGGACGTCGCAGGGTGTGGGCGGGTGGGCAAGGACTAGACATTCATCGTGTCATCGCGGAAGAGGTCACCGGAGCGATCTGCCATCGTGCTGCACGAAGAACTCCCAATCGCCCCTACCTGACGCGTCAACTGTAAGATGGTGAGATCTGGACAGCAACGCGATGGTTATGCTAGCGTAGCACACGGAAATTATGACGAGACACGGGACAAGGCGATTTTATACTGGTTCGTGCCTCCGGAGAGTAAAACCATATGTCCAGTTCTTCAATTTGTATTGCTAGCGTGGCGAAATTACATGGCGACCTGTCCCAGGAGGACGCCCTTGCCCGCCTTATATTGGGCGACGGACAAGGTTGGTGGACCGGAGTCCAAATCAGTTACAACAGAGAAACCTATCTCTGGTCTGTTTACATCATGGAAAGCTTATTCGAGATGCCTTAATCTGTCTGGAGTGCCTTGTCTTGCACGCCAAGCTACCTTCTCGTCTTCGGACCCACATGTCAGGTCGGATAGGCCTATTGACAGGTCGGCTGGTCTTCTGGTAGGACGGACCCACTTGTCGAGGACGGCCGTTAACCTGGTCGGCAGGGACCCAGGGGTACCCATGTCTCACAATAACCCACGTCAGATTTGCTACACCCCCAAAATTTTACACAGATAATTTGACCATCATACAAAAGCTAATCTACTACTGATTTCCTATTCCAATACTCTGTGCGAACTTCACTATTTTGTAGCGCAGCCTACAGTTCTCGCTGCAAAATAGAGAAATTCGAAGCCATCATTTTTCCACACCGCAACCGCCGCCGATGCCTGCGCACAGCTGATAGCCGCGCACCTGTGCCGGAGGCGGTAGCGGTTCACCCCAAATGCTTCAAGTCGAGTAGTGGAGTGCACGTGCGGCCTTCTCGCGCAAAGGCAGACACCTCTCGTTGCTCAGCCATCTCGACGTCGTACTGCCGCCACTCGCGACCCGCCTAATGTACCTCTTCGCGGTGTCGTCGGCGGTGGCACCGCCATTGTCTTTGTAGAGAAAGATGGCGTATAGATAGGCCGCCACATCGTGCCCACCCTCTACGGTGTGCCGTATCCCTTGTGTTCGATGAAGAAGACTTTGATTCCGGAGAGGAAACGAGCCTCCGGATTCCCGAGACTGCTCTGCATAGCAAGGAATGCTTTGTAAGCGGTGGGGCTCCACAACCAAGAAATCTCATATCGTATCCCCTCTATCGACAAATGCCGGTCGACGTCACCGTGGCCGCACACGTGACGCATGGTCGAGCTAGTACCGCGTAGGCTGCGGAGGTCAGTCAACGGCCGCTCCGAGGTCGCACCGACGTGCGCCACAATCTCAATGCATGCGAAGCTCTTGAGGGAGGCCCAGCAGCAGCGATGACGGCTGGTGCCACGTGCTTCTTCCCAGCATGCTATCCATCTCCGGCCGGGAATGGTGACGATGAGGAGTAGGTAGTTGCTGTTTTTCACGGGTAGAGATGAAGGGGCAGGGGATCTAATTATTTTGGAAGGAGAAGATACAGGAGATTTGTTTCCAAACACGGTTTAAGTATGCAATGGAGACGACATTTCGTTACTCCGCGTGTCATTTAATTCTACATTGGAATCACTACCTCTGCAACGGTGCTCTCAGCTATTGACCTTCTTGGGAACCTCTTCCCATTTCCTGTGCTCTTGATCTTATCCCTTCCTCTCCTTTTTTTTGGAGCAAACTAACACCAAAACTAACACTTTGGAGCCAACACCCCCCAAAAAACTAACACCTCCAAGAGGTGGTAATTGGTGTTAGTTTGGTGGACCCCACCCCTTTTCTCTCTCTCCTTCTCCTTTTTCAAATGTTTAGAAAAGTTAATTCAAATGCAAACTAACACCTCCATCCAAATATCCAAGATGTTAGTTTTTTTATGTGTTAATTTGGAGGTGTTAAAAACTACCACTAACAGTAACACTAACATCTACCATCCAAACATGGCCATTGGAGACGATGTTTGCTTACTCCGCGTATCATTTAATTCTATATTGGAATCACTACCTCTGCAGCTCTGCTCTCAGCCATTAACTAGCAACAGTTTCGCCATTGATCGTCTTGGGAACCTTCCCGACCGTTCCTGTGCTCTTGACCTTATCCCTTCCTTGTATTTTGTATAAAAAGGCACCGACGCCTATCGATCCTCCTCACTTCAAGTTGCTTCCTTGTTCTCTAGATCTAGATCTAGCTATATGGTTCCTTCATCTGTTACAATAAAGAGAGTCACTTGCTTCCTTCTCTAGATCTAGATCTAGCTAGTATATGGTTCATTCTTCTGGTACAATAAAGCGAGTCACTTGCTTCCTTCTTATCTAGATCTAGATCTAGCTATGGCGCAAAGAATCTTGTAGGGCGCAAGCTTTTGCTTTTCTCTCTTCTTCCTCCTCCTCGATCTCTCAGTTGCTAGAAGAATTCTTGTGATAAGGGGTGATTGGGTTGCTCATCCCTCGAACATAGCTGCCAGAAGAATCCTTGTGACATACCTTTTGCTCACAGCCGTGTCCTGGGAAGGTAGCCCAGAACCTCCTGGCATCAGGATGAACAATTTCATCCTATGTCCAATGATCATTGTTTTCACGATGAACAATCCTTCATCTTGTGTCCAATGATCATTGCTTTTCCTATGCTTTCTCCCTCCACTCGCGGAATGCTCTTGCAAACCAAAAGTGCAAGTTCAGAAAGCTTTGTGGTCTCATTGCAAGCCAGGAATCAATTCTATAAGCCATCAACAGAGATGGAGCTTGTTCAATGACCACGTGCAGCAAGATCGATGACCTGTGAACAAGATCGACGACCTGCGAGCAAGATCGATGTGTGTGTGTGTGTGATTTTGCATATCTCTTCATGAAGATATGGCCGCATTGTAACCTTGTTTTGATGTATCAATGATGACTGTAATTTGTGTGTGTGTGTGATTTTGCATTTCGCATCATGAAGATATGGCCACATTGTAGCCTTTTTTTTGATGTATCAATGATGACTATAATCTGTGTGTGTGTGATTTTGCATCTGAAGAGACATGCTTTTGTGATTATCTCCATGTAGTACAATTTTTTGTATGATTTACCTAGTCACTTGCAAAGCTTGAAGAACAAGCCGACGGGGGCTGGATAAGAGCAACTCCAACAGTTTGGCAAATCAACTTGTTTCCCTCAGGATTCCTGATGTAAGTTAGATCTTTATTTGGCAAGTGAAATTATGCCAGATTGTTGGAGATGAACTTTTTTTTACTTGGCATATCTTTTTAGAAGTTGGCAAAGCACAAGATTTGCTAAGTAAAATTTGGCAAACTCTTGGATGTAATCTGTTCGTGATTTCGCATATTTTGCCCATAGCAAAGGCGACGCTAGTTCGTTAGTCCACGTCTCTTGCCCGTAACAATGGCGACACAGGTTCGTTAATCCTCGTCTCTTGCCCGTTACTGAAATGAAGCAAAATATATATAAACATAATATATATAGTATCTTTGGCAGAATGTATTACAAGAAGGATTCAAATTCCACCACATCCCATATATTACAAAAAGGATTGAAATTCCAACAATACATCGCATCCTCTATATTACAAAACGGATTTCATTTCCACCAATAGACACATCCTCTGGCATTACAAAAAGGATTCAGCAGAAATCAGGCTTGATTTTTCTTCCTTGATTTCTATATATGGATTTTTTCACTATGGTCGCTTCGCAAGTACGGTGTTTTGTTAGTTCCCAAGAGTTGGGGCTTGTATGAAGTGTCAAAGGATGGAATTTCGTCAAACTAGTTGTATTCCTCCTCCTCAACAACATTTTCAATCCCCACAATCCTTTTTTTTCAGGCATAACCACATACCAGTTCTTCTTTGCAAGGTCAGGTACATAGAACACTTGCTCAACATGCGTCTCTAGTACGAGATTATCGGTAACGGACTTTATAGCCCTTTACCAATACGGCAGCGATCAGTAACGGACTTAAGCAGCCCGTCACTGATAGGGCATTGATCGGTAACGGACTTTAAAAGACCATTACCGATAGGTTTGACATTTGTAACGGGCTCTTTTAACATCCGTTACAAAGAATTTATGTAACGGGCGTTTATAAAGTATGTTACCAGGTCCACATTGGTAACGGGCATTGTGGAGGGGCCAACCCCAGGGTCGTCCTGGCGCGCTTATAGGTAACGGGCGCCAAACAACAACCGTTACAGATGTGGGTGGATGTAACGGGCATTAAGGGCCCGTTACAAATGTTGCATGAACTATTTGAGGTTCTCACGTAGTGTCTGCTCCTGTTGTGACCAATGAACCTGAATGCACTGATTGTTCCACTTTTCTTTGTGAATTGATTGTGCTTAAGGAGAAGTATGCTTCCAAGGTTGAGGAACTAGATGTGCTTAGGGTTGAGCAAGATGAGATGAAACCTGGGCCCTCCTTGCTCGGTGCTTGCACTTCTTGTCCTGTTTTGCATGAGAAGCTAGATGTTTCGCTTGTGTATGCTAGATCTCTAGAGGCTCAACTGAAGGCTTCTATTCCTACAAATTGCTCCACTTGTGAAATAAATGATGTGAAGAATATGGAGCTTGCACAATACGTTGATCGTTTGCAGGATGAGAATGATGAGTTGAGAAAGTTGATGGGTTGGTTGTCTGGTCATGAGCCTCAGTTGAGGATAATGATCGAGACATACAAGCGCTAGGATGGGGAAGCGCTTGGGGAAAAGAAGGCTGGTGAGGGAAGTGGTGAGAGTGATATCCCAAAGCTACCAAAAACCCGGGGTGTATGCCCGACAAGCCCCCGAGCACATTGTAGTCGAATGTAGTAGTTCGAGTAGTTCTTGAGCGTCCTCGAGTACTACTTGGAGAAGTCTTCAATAGTACTTGAACTGCCACGAGGCTGGAAAGTGGTCCAGGTGAGCTGTCTTGAAGTCGAGATTATATGGAAGTGCGGTTGCAAAATTGCACTCCATATGGAGTAGCCCCCGAGACTTAGGTTGAGTTGCAGACTCTAGCTGAGGGTCAATCTTGATTCCGAATCTTCCGTATTGAAAAAATTGAATGATGGGTGTAGCATAGTAGCCCCCGAGCCTTGAAATGATTAGGTAATCAATCCAAGGGTCTCAGTGTTCGCGAAAGCCATCATCCGAGTACTCTTGCAGTGTGTAGCCCTCGAGATAAGAGAGCCATATGAGCCACGTCGAGTAGTGGTTGGTGTGGAGCCCCCGAGCTTGAGAGCGAGGAAAGCATGCTGAAGTTATCCTCGAGTAGTAATTGAAGTGCAGATTCCGAGTAGTAGTTTGGCGACTAGCCGTGGAGCTTGAGAAGTAGTCGTGCCTTCAGAATGGACTTTAGATGCGACCTAAGTCAACTTTAGATGCCGGAAGAGCGGACTTTAGAATGCGTCTTGAAAACCGAAGTCGACATTGTGCCGCGCGGAGCGGACTTTGAGATGCGACTTGAAAACCGAAGTCGACTTTGTGCCGCGCGTAGCGGACTTTGAGATGCAACTTGAAAACCGAAGACGACTTTGTGCCGCGTGGAGCAGACTTTGAGATGCGACTTGAAAACTGAAGTCGACTTTAGTTGCCGCATAGGGCGGACTTTGATATGCGACTTTAGAAGTCGACTTTAGGATGCCGTGTGAAACAGACAATAGATGCGATTACAATAGTCGACTTTGCGCCACACGGGGTGGACTTAAGATGCAAAAAACGAAAAGCACTTTCCGAGAAGCCAAAGTGAATGAAAAATCAGAGAAAACGAATAGTTTTGCCGCCGGAGCGGGCTTAAGATTGCGACAAATGTCAGCTTGTGCCACCGGAGTGCGCTTGGGTGCGACTATTAGCATCGGCTTGTGCCACCGGAGTGAGCTTAAGTACCTAAGCCATGGATTTGAGACCCAAGGTATGATTGCGCCAGAGCGGGCTTCAGGGTGCGACCGGAGTCGGCTTGTGTACCTAGGCCATGGATTTCAGACGCAAGGTACGGTTGCCACCGTAGTGGACTTGAAGGTGCGACCGGAGTCGACTTGTGTACCTGGGCCATGGATTTCAGACCCAAGGTACGAAGCGTGAGTACATAGGGTACTTGGACCCATGGTACAGAGCGTGAAGACCACATGCAGCTAGGTTCCATCATCGCCAGGACCCGAGGGCCACTTACAGCTAGGTTCCGTCAAAGATTACACACGTAGTATGCCACCGAAGCAGGCGAAGATGTGACCGGAGTCGACTTTAAGTTCCCGTATGGAGCGAACTTTAGAATGCGACTTTAGAAGTCGATTCTAAAGCTGCCTCCTAGGGATAGCCCCAGAGTTGATGAAGTAGACTCGTGGTGACCTGATTGGTATACCCCAAGAGTAGTCAGCAGAGTGTAGCTCCCGTGAAAACCCACCGAGAAGCGTACACAAATGAGTAGTCGGCAAGTAGTCCTACATGATGAGGAGAACAAGCCAAGAAAAAGAAAAACAGTAATCATTTAAATAACTGACTTAGCTGTTGCTGCCTGGGCAGACTGTTGATGAAGCCGTGGCGGTCAGCAATGGAGCTGCGACGGTTGTTGCTGAAGTTGACTAGTCAGAGGTGATTCCGACTAGTTGTCGGGGGCGTGACTACCATTCTCGACTAGTTTGGAAAACTAGTTGAGATGAATGGTCGACGCGATGCGACCAAAAGACGATGTTGTGGCGACGCGCGGCGTAGTTGATGTAGAGCCAGTGTTCCGCAAGACAAGTAGCCGCGACGCATGGCGTGGCTGAAGTAGAGCCAGTGTGGCCGCAAGATGAAGTCGCGGCGCACGGAATAGTCGACGACGAGCCGTGTGACGAGCCGCGCGACGTGCCGAGGCACCCGGACACGCGGCGTAGGCGAAGTAGTCGACGGCGAGCGGCAAGACAAGCCGCGTGATGTGCCGAGGCACCCGGACGTGCGGCGTAGGCGAAGCAGTCGACGACGAGCCTGCGTGAGGCGAAGTAGCCGACGATGAATCACGCGACAAGCCGCGCGACGTACCGAAGCAACCGGATGCGCGGCGTAGTCGAAGTAGTCGACGACGAGCCGCGCGACGTGCCGAGGCACCCGGACGCGCGGCGGAGGCGAAGTAGTCGACGACGAGCCGCGTGACGAGCTCAAGCAACCGGACGCGCGGCGTAGTCGAAGTAGTCGATGACGAGCCGCGCGACGTGCCGAGGCACCCGGACGCACGGTGGAGGAGAAGTAGTAGACGACGGGCCGCGTGACAAGCCCCGCAACGAGCCGAGGCACCCGGACGCGCGGCGTAGGCGGATTAGTCGACGACGAGCCTGCGTGAGGCGAAGTAGCCGACGATGAGTCACGCTACAAGCCGTGCGACGTGCCGAAGCAACCGGACGCGCGGTGTAGGTGAAGTATTCGACGATGAGCCTGCGCGAGGTGAAGTAGTCAATGACAAGCGGAGCAACGAGCCACGCGACGTGCCAAAGCAACCGGACGTGCGGCGTAGTCGAAGTAGTCGACGACGGGCCGCATGACGAGCCCCGCGATGAGCCGAGGCACCCGGACGTGCGGCGTAGGCGAAGTAGTCGACGACGAGCCTGCGCGAGGCGAAGTAGTCGATGATGAGTCACACGACAAGCCGCGCGATGTGCTGAAGCAACCGGACATAGGGCATAGGTGAAGTAGTCGACGACGAGCCTGCGCGAGGCGAAGTAATCGACGACAAGCGGAGCGACGAGCTGCGCGATGTGCCGCGCGACGTGCTGAAGCAACCGGACGCGCGCGCGTAGTCGAAGTAGTCGACGACGAGTAGCGTGATGAGCCGCGCGATGTGCCGAAGCACCCGGACGCGCGTCGTAGTCAAAGTAGTCGACGATGGGCTGCGTGACGAGTCCCGCGAAGAGCCAAGGCACCTGGACGCGTGGCGTAGGTGAAGTAGTCGACGACGAGCCTGCGCGAGGCGATGTAGTCGATGTTGAGTCACGCGACAAGTCGCGTGATGTGCTGAAGCAACCGGACGCGCGGCGTAGGTGAAGTAGTCGACAACGAGCCTGTGAGAGGCGAAGTAGTCGACGATGAGTCACGCGACAAGCCGCGCGACATGTCGAAGCAACCGGACGTGCGGCGTAGGTGAGGTAGTCGACGACGAGCCTGCACGAGGTGAAGTAGTCGACGACGAGCGGAGCGACGAGCCACGCGACGTGCCGCAGCAACAGGACGCGCGACGTAGTCGAAGTAGTCGATGACGAGCCGCGCGACATGCCGAAGCACCCGGATTCGCGGCGTAGTCAAAGTAGTCGACGACGGGCCGCGTGACGAGCCCCGCGACGAGCCGAGGCACCAGGACGCGCGGCGTAGGCTAAGTAGTCGACGACGAGACTGCGCGAGGCTGAAGGACCGATACGGCGAACCAGAGAGGGGGGGAGTGAATGGGAGCCGATAAAAATTCTTCTCGAAGGAGATGAGGACTCCAACAAGATGAACACGGCTTCCAACACACGTCTCCGACTCACTACCCAAATTGGCCAAGCCCACATAGCCACTGGAGTGCCACTGGACCTAGGAACCAACACACACACCCTTCCGACTCGAGAACGCAGCGGAACACCAAACCTCGAGTCCACTGACCAACACCGGTCAGACCGGTGAGCACCACCGGTCAGACCGGTCCCTGCTGGTGAAACTAGGCAACTTTCACTAAGTGGCTCCACACCGGTCAGACTGGTGAGACGCACCGGTCAGACCGGTCACAGCCTGAAAGCCCCCAAAGCACCAAACAGGCCAACCGACCTCCAAACTCACCCAAACTCGAAACAGCAGGAACACAGGACAACAACGAACACACACAGACGTTCACTCGAGCAAAAACCCACCGAGGGTTGCACCGGTCAGACCGGTCAAGAGCACCTGTCAGACCGGTGTAGCCTGGGCAGCTCGGGATGAACAGCACCCGCGGGACAACTCCCTCAAATCCAAACCTTGATCTCCTGAATCGCTCCACGGACTTGAACAAGACTTTGGGGATATTAGGAACACCTCATGAGGAGTCCATAGCCAAGTTTAATCCCACCAAAACTCGTCCAAAAATGAGGAATCGAAGAATTCCCGCCAAGAACACCTCAAACCGTAGGACCCAGAAAACCCCAAAACCGAGCCCCTTTACTCACGGATTTGGGAGGGGAATCACAGCCCAAAGAACCACGAAGGGTTCCCACAAATTTCCCCCATCAAATCCCCAAGAGAAAGGTCCCGAAAACAACCTAAACAAATCACCAAGAGAGGGCTCCGAAAATCACCACCAAGAACAACCGGGAACCACACATCCAAACCTTGAGGAACCACGCCGAATCATCTATGCATGCAACAAAGGTTCATACAAGTTCTAGCTTGCCGCCTGATCATCCAACCCTCTCAACAAGATCTCACCATGAAGCTCTCAAGCTAGTCCTATGGAAATCCTAAGAAAATAGGAAGGCAAAATAGGAAAGCAAATGAACTAGGGTTCCAAGAGTTGGCTGCAATCCTCTCACCTCTTGGGTTATATGGAGGCAACCGAAAGTCTAAAATGCCCTTTCCTGATAACTAGGGATACAAGCCCCTCAAGGGCGGATTTGGAAGTCTTCATGTCTTCACCATTGGACGAATGCCCGGCGGCCGCACCCTGCGTAGCCTCGCGCAAGCCATGCGATCCCGACGCGTGTCCTCCGCTTCGAAGTCTCCAGACTGCATCGTCGCACACCAGTCAGACCGGTGCTCCCCACCGGTCAGACCGGTACCCACCGGTCGGGACCGGTGCGGCGCCTACTTGCAGCTCCGTCTTCGGTTCTTCGGTCTTGGCTTTGTGGATCAACCAAGGAACCCAGTGGTTTTCTGGTGAACCACTGGAAACCCCGCTAACTCGGTGTAGCCTCCACCAATCACCACTCATGACTCAGCTCCCGCGTAGTCCCGGCTCGACCTTGGTTTTGAGGCACAACCAAGAAACCGTCCACGACTTCATCTTGCTGTTCATGCCACCATGCGGCCCGCACTTGACCCTGCTGGCCACCGGGTCCCGAACGAAGCCTACTTGTCTTCTCCACACCTGGAGGCCTCATCGGCGACGACCTTTCGCGCCTGTTCTTCACTTGCACCAACACCAGTCAAGCCGCAACCTGCACCTGCAATATTTAGTCAAGAATTAGTCCACACAACGTTGTCAATCACTCATCACACAAGGAAGCGACCATCCACCGGTCCTCGAACCACACATGGTCCTCAGAGGCGAAGTAGTCGACGATGAGTCATGCGACAAGCCGTGCGATGTGCTGAAGCAACCGAACACGTGGCGTAGGTGAATTAGTCGACAACGATTCTGCGCGAGGCAAAATAGTCGACGACGAGCGGAGCGACGACCCGCGCAACGTGCCGAAGCAACCGGACGTGCGGCGTAGTCGAAGTATTCAACGACGAGCCGTGCGACGTGCCGAGGCACCCGGACGTGCGGCGGAGGCGAAGTAGTCGACGACGGGCCGCGTGATGAGCCGTGCGACGAGCCGAGGTACCCGGACACGCGGTGTAGGCGAAGTAATCGACGACGAGCCTGCGTGAGGCAAAGTAGTCGACGTTGAGTCACGCGACAAGCCGCGCGACATGCCGAAGCAACCGGACGCACGGTGTAGGTGAAATAGTCGACAACGAGCCTGCGCGAGGCGAAGTAGTCGACGATGAGTCACGAGACAAGTCGCGCGACATGCCGATGCAATCGGACGTGCGGCGTAGGTGAAGTAGTCAACAACGAGCCTGCGCGAGGCGAAGTAGTCTATGATGAGTCACGCGACAAGCTGCGCAACGTGCCGAAGCAACTGGACGCGCGGCGTAGGTGAGGTAGTCGACGAGGAGCCTGCGCGAGGCGAAGTAGTCGACGACGAGCGGAGCGACGAGACACGCGACGTGCCGCACAACGTGCCAAAGCAACCGGACGTGCGACGTAGTCGACGACGAGCAGCGCGACGAGCTGCCCGACGTGTCGAAGCACCCGGACGCGCGGCATAGTCAAAGTAGTCGACGACAGGCCGCGTGATGAGCCCCGCGGCGAGCCGAGGCACCCGGCCGCGCAGCGTAAGCGAAGTAGTCGACGACGAGCCTGCGTGAGGCGAAGTAGTCGACGATGAGTCACGCGACAAGTCGCGCGACGTGCCGAAGCAACCGGACGCGTGGCGTAGGTGAAGTAGTCGACGACGAGCCTTCGCGAGTGAAGGAGTCGACGACGAGTGGAGCGAAGAGCAGCGCGACGTGCCGCATGACGTGCCGAAGCAACCGGACGTGCGGTGTAGTTGAAGTAATCGGCGACGAGCCGCGCGACGTGCCGAGGCACCCGGACATGCGACAGAGGCGTAATCGACGACGGGCCGCGTGACAAGCCGCGCAACGAGCTAAGGCACCCGGACGCGCGTCGTATGCGAAGTTGTCGACGACGAGCCTGCGCGAGGCGAAGTGGTCGACGATGAGTCACGCGACAAGCCGCACAACGTGCCGAAGCAACCGGACGCGCGGCGTAGGTGATGTAGTAGATGACGAGCAGCGTGATGAGCCGCGCGACGTGCTGAGGCACCCAGACGCGCGGCGTAGGCGAAGTAGTCGACGACGAGCCTGCGCGAGGTGAAGTAGTCGACGATGAGTGATGCGACAAGCCGCGCGACGTACTGAAGCACCCGGACGCGCGGCGTAGGCGAATTGATTCCGCTTTGACAGGAGCAAGGCGACTTGCTTCAATGGATCTCGACGAGTCGACGAGTAGATTGATCTTGTTAACGAGGGTCCTTCGAATTCGCCCGGTGGTGATGATCACCCCTACCTGGCGCGCCAGCTTTCGGTGTTTTAGACCAGCAAACCTACCAAGGGGGTACCCGAGGTAGTAGATTGTGCGGTGAGGATCGTGATCGGGAGACCGAGAACTCGAAGTTATGCACAGGGATACAGGACAAAAGATTTATACAGGTTCGGGTTGCCAAGGTGGCGGACCCTACGTCCTGTTTGGGGATCAAGTATGGCGCCCTGCGCTTGGTGTTGGTTGACATCAGATGCCCGACTAGGTACCCGGCCCTCCTTTATATAATCCAGGGGGCAGGTTCCTAATCGGTTACAAGGCATGAATCCTAGTAGGATTACACGGAACGAGTACTAGTAGGATTTAAGGGGAATTCTAATAGGAGTCCGTCTTCATCATTCTTTGTATGAGTACCCGGGGTGTATGCCCGACAATGAGTTCTTTGTGAAGAAGGAAGAGAAACCGAGTGAGGAGAAACCGAGTGAGGAGAAGCTAGAGCCCAAAGAGAACCCAAAACCAAAACCAAAGCCAAAACTGAAACCCTTCCATTGTGAGCATTGTGGGAGGGATTGGCACCTTGCTGACTTTTGCTTCGGGAGGAAGCGTGAGGAGAGGTTGGCTAGAGAGCTTGCCAAAAAGGACAGGTACCTTCCTTCTTGTGGTGTGCCTGGGCCCAGGTTGGTGATGAGAGGTGAGGGTATGGTGCGTACCATTTACCCTCGGGAGAGGCGTGAGTTTGTGCCTTGAGGTGAGCCTCCGCATAGAGAAGGTGGTAAGGATGTTGGGTTTGGGAGTGGTGAGTTTGCTAGACGTTCCTTTGCTCGTGGCCAACACGAGTATGGGGGGAACGATCGCAGCTTTAGGTCCCAGAGGAGCTACGGGCCACGGTCTCCCATTCGTGGTATGCGTAGTCCTCCAAGGGGACGTGTGGGTGTTCCACCTGGGAGAGATAGGATGGATTTTGCTAACCCCACGTTTGAGCAAATAGCGAGGCACTAGTTTGATTCGTTTTGTACTAACCCAGTGCTGAGTCCTTTGCTCACTCTCACTCTCGTTTTTTTATTTTGCAGGTGGGAGGCATGGAAGGCTTTTGGTTGATCGACTTCGGTTGCTCTCGACACATGATCGGAGATCGACGGTGGTTCTCCATCCTCACCCTGGTGATGACCAAAGAGTACATCACTTTTGGGGATAATGGGAACAGTAGAGTGCTTTCAGTGGGCACGGTGAAGGTGAGTGAGTCTGTGACTCTTAGGCGTGTTTCTCTTGTCAAGTCTTTGGGGTACAATCTTCTCTCTATCTCCCAACTTCTTGATGAGCGTTTTGAAGTCCATTTCAAAACGGTTGTTCTCGTGTTTTGGATTCTTGAGGTGATCTTGTGTGTACGATCGTCCTCGAGGGTCAAATTTTCAGAGCTGATTTTTCTAAGTGTGTTGGTTCTTCTCATTGTTTGGTTGCTGGTGTTTCAGCGGAGCTTTGGAAATGGCATAAGAGACTAGGTCACTTGAGTTTTGACTTGTTGTCACGCTTGAGTGGGCTAGGATTAGTCCGACGTTTTCCAAAGTTGAAATACCAAAAGGATTTGGTATGTGCTCCGTGTAGGCATGGCAAGATGGTCGCCGCCTCTCATCCGCCTCTGTCATCCGTTATGACAGAGAGGCCATGCGAGCTGTTCTATATGGACTTGGTTGGTCCAGCTCATGTGTGCTCAGCGTGTGGGAAATGGTATGTCCTTGTGATTGTGGACGATTATTCTTGCTATGCTTGGGTCTTCCTTTTAGCTGACAAGGGGGAGACATTTGGTTTTGTGAGGGATCTAATCTTGAGGTTGAAGAACAAGAGACATGGAGATGTTGTTAGAGCTATTCATAGCGACAATGGCAGTGAATTTAAAAACTCTCATTTTGAAACCTTTTGTCGTGATTTGGGTCTCGAACATCAGTATTCTTCTCCTTGTGTGGCTTGTCAAAATGGTGTGGTTGAGAGGAAAAATCGTTCCCTTTGTGAGATGGCTAGGACGATGCTTGATGAGCATAGGACTCCAAGGAGATATTGGGCAGAAGCGGTGAATACCTCTTGCCATGTTGTGAACTGGATTTTTCTGAGGGCCTTCTTGAACAAGATGTGCTATGAGCTTATGCATGGGCGAGCACCTAGAGAGCCATTTCAGGGCTTTTGGTTGTCAGTGCTTCATTCTCAAGAAGGGTAGGCTTGATAAGTTTGAGTCGAGGTCTTCCGATGGGATTTTCTTAAGTTATGCTAGACATTCGCGAGCTTTCCGTGTGCTCAACCTTGATACTAACCTAGTCATGGAGACTTGCGATCTGACCTTCGATGAGACACAACCATGCAATTCGTCTGTCTTTGAGTGTGCAGGTGATGATGAAGTTGGCAAGAAGATCTTTGAGGACGAGGAGGATGATGTTGGAGAGGATGATGGAGATGATGGTGAAGCTCCAGCCACACATGTACCCTCTACTTCCACTACGACGACTACGGTGTAGGATGGTCCATCTCCTACACCACCTACGATACAGGAAGATCAAGTGGAAGCAGCTGCTGAGGGGGAGGTTTCCTCCAAGAGAGAGGCACCGAGACACGTTCAAGTTGATCATCCACTCTCAAGAAACATCGGCGACATCAATGAGCGTACGACACGGTAGAGGTTCAGAAATGCTTCTCACTTTGTTCATTCAGCCTTTGTTGCTAACTTTGAGCTGAAAGACATTGGACATGCTCTATCTGATCCTAATTGGGTGAATGCCATGCATGAGGACTTAGAGAATTTTGTGAGAAACCAGGTGTGAGAGTTAGTAGAGCCACCACCAAATTGCAAACCTATTAGGATAAAATGGGTGTGGAAAAACAAAGAGGGAGAAAATGGTGAGGTGGTTTGAGCTTCCACTGGAATTCTCGTAGGTTGGCGAAAGTTTCGGAGAGGTCGGCGATGAGCTTGTCTTCCTCGGTGGTCTTGACGACCACATCGTCTACATAGGCTTCGACGTTCTTCCCGATCTATGACTTTAGTCACTTTTGAATTGCCTTCTGATATGTAGCTCCAGCGTTTTTTAGATCAGAGGTCATGACCTTGTAGTAGTAGATGTCGTGAGGTGTTATGAACGCCGTTTTATCTTCGTTGTCGGGACGCAGGGCTATCTGGTGATACCCTGAGTAGCAGTCGAGGAAGCAGGGTAGAACACTCCCAGCAGTGGAGTCCACGACCTGGTCGATGCGAGGAAGAGGGAAGGGATCCTTCGGGTAGTGCTTGTTGAGATTGGTGTAATCGATACACATCCTCAATCCACCAGTTTTCTTTGGTACAAGGAGGGTGTTTACATTTTCTGATAAATCCCGCAGCTAAGATCTTACAAACTTCTACTTCAGTGGCTTGATTTCTATCTTTTGCAAATCGTCAGAGCTTTTGCTTGATAGGTCGTGCGGTCTTGTTGACTTCAAGTGTGTGCTCAGCCAGCTCCTTGGGGACACCGGGCATGTCGGACGGGCTCCATGCGAAGATGTCAGTGTTGTCCCTGAGGAAACTAGTGAGCGCGAGTTCCTATTTGGGGCCGAGGTTGGCCCCGATGACGACTTCCTTGGACTCATCAGGCAGGACGAGGAAAACCTTCTTGACACCTGGACTTGGGTCCAAGGTTGTGCTTGTACGCTTCTGCTCCGGCACCTCCAGAGTGATTTGGTTGATCTTGGCTGCCTGGTCGACAATGACCGCTGCTGCAGCTTTGACCGCGGAGTCTTTGGAGAGCTCGACGGTGGCACTTTCGCAGTTGTAGGAGACCATAATGTCGCCAAGGATGGAGAGAATTTCATTTGGCACCGACATCTTCATGATGAGGTAGATGTGATGAGGTATGGCCATGAATTTGGCGAGCATAGGTCGTCCGAGGATGGCATGGTAGGAGGAGCGAAAGTCCGCGACCTCGATTGTCAAGTACTCCGTGCGAAAGTTCTCCTTTGTGCCGAAGGGGACCGATAGGCATACAGAACCTATGGGTTATGTAACCTTGTCGAGCGCGACCCCGTAGAAGGGCTCATTGCAGGCAGTCATCTTGTTGAAGTCGAAGTCCATCTTGCCCAGCGTTTCTGTGAAGATGATGTTCAGGATGCTGCCTCCGTCAATGAGAGTCTTAGGCAGGAAGGCCCTGTCGACTATAGCGTTGACGACCAGCGGGTAGGTCCCAGGGTCAGGGATGTGTACCCAATGATCTTTCCTGGAGAAATTGATTGGGAATTCCGACCAACGCAGAGGTTGCAGAGTTTTGGTGTTGACATGCGCAATCTCCCTTGCGTTTGATCGGAGCGGTCAGTTGCTTTTGGTCGCTTGGCGACCACCGACGATGAACTTGATCTCTCAGTTGGCGGATTGGAATGCACCATTAGGGTTGCTCTGTTTAGGTGGTGGCGGTGGAGATCGCTCCTTGTGATTGTTGTCGTGGCGGTAGTGGTCGTCCTGGCGACATCGATCATTGCGTCGGTCGTCTTGACGATCAATGCGCTGGTCGTCACGGCTATCACCCTTGCAGTCGTCACGCCTGTCATTGCGGTCGTTGCGACGATAGTCATCACACCTATCATCGTGGTGGTAGTCACGGCGATAATCACGTCGATCCCTATCGTCATTGCGACGATAGGGTATGCGGTCACGGTAATCACGTCGATCAGGTCGACGGTTACAGTTCTCGAAGCATTGGTCACCATTCCGTTCGTCGTTGTTGCTACTCTTGGTCTTCTTGGACTCGGAGGGTACTCTGAGGAATGCTGTACATCTTGAGCAATATACTTGGGTCAGAGGGACCGTCGTACTTCTCAATGGCCGGCTTGAGATCTTTTGGGAATCTGATCATCCAGAGACGTCGTGAGAATGCAGGGAAGTTATTGACCGCTCCCGGGCTTGCTGATGGGGCGTAAGATGTTGGGATTATGTAGAGGTCATCGGGTGGGTCGTTGTCTTGGTCGTACTGGGCACGTCGTAGGAGTTCCTGGTAGTGCATGTGCCGCAGGTCCGTTGCTTGGATGGGGTTGTTGGCGTCAAGGGCGTCAGGGACCCCATGGTCACGATCGTAGTTAGCACGTCGTGCTATCTCCACTACGTCTCTTATGCGTTGACGCTGACTGCCTTCTGCGCGATTGGCCTGCACTTTCGGAGGTTGAGCTCTTGCATTATGCCTTGGGTTTGCGGCGGCATTTCCCTGGATGTTGGAGGCATTAGCTCCATTGTTGGTGACGTTGCCGGTGGCATTGGCTGGAGCATTCACCGGAGCATTAGCTGTGGGGTTAGCTGGAGCATTAGCTGCAACATTGGCAGCATGGTTGACCGGTTGCATCACTTCATTTTCACCTCGTCCCTCTTCAACCACCAGCTCAAGGAGGCCCTGGCTACGGTGTTGTTGGCGAGGATGTTCCAATTTGCTCCTGGAGTAGGAGCTTGCAGCTGACCTACTATATCCAGGACCTCTTTCTTCAATCTGGGTGGTGGCAACACGGACGTAGCTTGGAGACGTCGTACCGCAGGAGAATCTTCGAGGTGGTTTACGGTAGCAAGAGCGGCTCCTAAGTTGGTTTGTGGGGAGTTGTAGACTTCAAGACTATCTCGCTCGAAGTCCCTCAGGAGGTCTCTGGCACGTAGGCGACTAGCACGAGGTTGATTTTCTTGCCGTCGTTGCTGAGGGGCGGCTGGTGTCGCAGGTGCTTGTTGCCCAGTGTTGTCATTGACTTGCCCAGTGTTGAGTGGTTGTTGACCTGCACCTGGGACAACAACAGCGAGTTCTTGTTGCCGATGAACAGCTCTGGCAGTGTTGGCGTTCTCGCGCTCCTGGCGTTGTTCATCTGTCTCTCCATCTTGAGGTGGTACGTCTGCAGAGATGACCAAGATCTCGCGATCTAGAGTCTCGAGCTCTTCTCCCGGATAGTTCGGAGAGATAGTTGTGCAGGCAATCTGAAATGTGAGGCGGTCCGGGGACGGTTCTCAGTTCAATTGACGGCGATGGGCCACAGTAAGAGGTCGACGAAGCTTCTTGAGGACACGGCACTAGCGCGCCATGTGTTTGGGATTCTCGTGGATAGGGAAGGTTTCATCGAGATGGTTCCTGCAGTTTCCACGATCTAGGGTCTTGGGTCTAGATTCGATCTGGATCTTGCGCTTCATATAGAGTGAGGCTACGTGAGCTGCACTGCGCAAGCCAAGAGGCATGCTGGAGGTCGTTGAGGTCCTGCGAGGGCGTTTGACGCGTTCACAGATTTTGATTGTGTCAGAGAGCATGCCCTCGACACGATCGATCCCAGCGATCGGGTCACTAGGAGTGGGTGGGTGGGTTTCTGTCAACAGATCTGTCCCGATCTGTTGGTCGTTGGTGACCGCATTGCCTTCGATGACGAGACAGGCGACTGGAGTGGTGGATTTCGCTGGCATCGAGCCGAAGCAGATGTCGATGGGATTGGCGAGGATGTCCGCTATGCTCTCCGGAAAGATGACGCCGTTGGACGAAGCCATCAAGTTGCACGAAGAACCTTGATTCCCCCCACCTGGCGCACCAACTGTCAGATGGTGAGATCTAGACAGCCCACGGGGGTGCTAACCATAGTGTTTTAGTTGTTTGGTAGGGCGAAATCTAAGGCTAAGAACTCGAAGGCCGTACACGAGTACGCGGAACACAGAGAACACGACGAGTTTATACTGGTTCGGGCCTCCGAAGAGTAAAACCCTATGTCCAGTTCTTCGGTTTGTATTGCTTGGGGATTGCATATTCGTACAAGGGGTCGCTTCGTCCGCCTTATATTGTCCAGCGGACGAGGTCGATTCCTAGACTCCAGGTCGGTTACAACCAGGAGACCTAAGTCTATGTTACACATCTTGCCATATCCTGTTGATCTGCTTTGGTCGAAGTCCACCGAGGTCTTATCTTGTACGCCAAGTCTTGAGGTAGTGATGGATTAGGTCGTTTGGGGAATCTTTTGGAAGGTCGTCAGGAGGTCGTGTGGGCCGCCAACTAGGTCGGTTGGGCCCACTGACAGGTCAGCGGGTCTTCTAGTAGGCCGGACCCACTTGTCGGGAAAGGTCGTAAGCCTGGTCGGTGGGGACCCAGGGGTACTCGTGTCTCACATCACCAAATTCCTATTCATCCTGATGACCAAGATAAAACCACCTTTACATGTCCTTATGGAACTTACGCCTACCGGCGGATGTACTTTGGGCTATGTAATGCTACAGCTTCTTTTCAACGTTGCATGATGTCAATCTTCTCAGATATGATTGTACAAATCATGGAAGTTGAACGATTTCTCGGTTTATGGAAAGACTTTTTCGGAATGCCATAAAAATCTGGATAGAGTTCTTAGAAGGTGCTCCGAGAAGGATCTTGTCCTCAACTGGGAAAAATGCCATTTCATGGTAAGAGAAGTGATAGTTCTCGGACACAGGGTGTCCGAACGAGGAATACAAGTGGATAGAGCTAAGATAGAGGTTATTGAACAACTTCCACCTCCGGCCAATGTCAAGGGCATCCGTAGTTTCCTAGGCCACGCAGGATTCTACCGTAGATTCATCAAAAACTTCTCGGAAACTGCCCATCCTTTGACCAAACTCTTAGCCAAGGACGTCCCTTTCGTCTTTGATGAAGAATGCCTTGTTGCATTCCACACCCTCAAGAAAGCCTTGATCTTAGCTGAAGGATCGGATGGCGACTAGAGAGGGGGGGAGTGAATAGGAGCCGGATAAAAATTCTTCTCAAAGAACCCGACCTATACCCTAGTCAAAACCCGGTCACACACAAGCGTTGGAACGAATCACACACCAATCGCCAAAACAACGAGTCCTTGAAACACACGGGGAAGCACGAATGAAGGAAGGAGGAATCGAACCAAAGAGCAAAGCAGCCAGGCTGCGGCGGACCGTCCGGCCGGCGGGGGCGGACCGTCCGCGATGGCCGCGCGGATCGTCCGGCAGGTACCGCGGACTGTCCGCACCCTTGCCGCGGACTGTCCGGCCTGAGCCGCAGACCGTCCGTTAAAGCGAACAGAACCACCAGAACCGACCCGAGAAAAACGGACCGTCCGCGAAGACCGGGCGGACCGTCCGCGCGGGCCACGGACCGTCCGCTACTGAAGCTCGGACCGTCCGCAAACCGGCTGCAACGAAAAACCAAAACCAAATCGGATCGAAAGCAAAGCCGAGCAAGAACACGAAGAACACGCGAAGAACACTGTACACGCGGACCGTCCGCCTGGCCCTCGCGGACCGTCCGCCAGGCACGAACAGAACTGAAAACTGCTCGACCCCGAAAGTCAACACTCCCAATCCATCACCGGATCTCCCTAACGATAGAAGTTGTTGAGACAAGAGTTTGGGGACATGTAAAGCGTCAACCACGGATGCTATACCCCAAAAATTTCGTCTCCTAACTCCCTAAATCATCGGGAATCGCGGATCCTTTGAACACCACCAAAAGCTAGAGCACCGAACGAAAATCCTTGAATCAAAGTGGTTTCCCGGCGTTTGAGGGCACAAGATCAATCACAAAGATGCACTAGACATCTATCCATGTTTCCCTCAAAGAAATCCGGGGAGAAACCCACTCAAATCCGCGGAATCACACCAAGAACAAAGGCACCAAAAACAATCACGAAAATAGCACAAAAAGAGCTCCGAAAAAGCAATAAAAGAAATTCGGGAATAGAAAGATTGGCACAAGATTTAGAGGATGAAATCACTAAGAATATCTTGTCCAATCGATTACAAGCCACTCCTAGAAACCAAATCTATGATGGCAAAAAGCTCCAATCAAAGAGCCACTCTCCCCTCTCTCCCTCTCTCCCAAAGCACTCCAAAATGAAAGAGTACAAGCTGACCTCTAGCCCAAGAGTTGGCTGAAAATTCAGCCCCCTCCTATATATAGGCCCTCCGGAAAAGACCGATGTGCACCTACACTAGGAGTACAACACAAGCCCTCCCGGGGGCATTTTAGTCAACACATGAAGTTCACCATCGGATGGCCGCGCATCCATCAGGCCTTCACGTCCTCCCGACGCAAGCACCTCGATCATGCCGCGTGTCGCCCGCCTCGAAGCTTCCCGACGCGCCGGATACCGTCTCCGTCACGTCAGGCCCTCGGGCTCGGTTTTGAGGCCCAAACCGAGAAACCCTCCTCCGATGGTTTTGTGGCCAAACCACCAAACCCCGCGTACACGGCCCGGCCTCACCACGCCAAGCGTCGAGCCCGCCAAGCCTTTCACCTCCGGCGCCGGACGGTCTACTCGGCCTTGCCTCGTTCCTTGACTTGGCCACCACCGATGCACCGGCTCCATGTCCACGACTTCGTCTTGCTCTTCTTGCACCATGCGGCTCGCACTTGATCCCGTCGGCCACCGGTCCCTCGAACCAAGCCTACTAGTCTCTCCACTCCTCGGAGGCCCCACAAGGCTAAGACCTTTCGCGCTGTTCTTCACCCGCACCAACGCAAACCAAGCCGCAACCAACACCCGCAATACTAGGCCAAGAGTCGGTCCACACAACGTTGTCAACCACTCCTCACGAGTGCATTGACAACACACCACATAAACAATAAGGTAAATACACAAAATAAAACACACACAACACAACTCAACACTACACACACAAAGCTTCAAACCATCGGGTCAATCACTCATCACACACGGACCAAGGTGCTTCTCAACTTGGTTCCTCAATCTCCCCCTTGATGAGTGCATTGACAAAAGAAGGTCAAAAAGCAAATAAGAACTCATTCAAGCGCCACAAAGCCAATAAAAAGCAAACAAAAGGCCACTTGAAGTGAGAAGGGATAAAAGCATGCTCCGACAAATTCCTCTCGAAACCAAAGAAAGCACAAAGGCTAAGCGCAAACGAAGAGACACACTACCAACATGCAACCCCTAAAAGCCATCAAACCAAAATGCTCAACCCAAAGTGCCATAAAACTCTTACCGAACACTTGTCAACCGCTCATCACCATCAAATCAAGGCTCATATCAACTTGATTTTCCAAATTTCTCCCCCTTGAGGAGCGGATTGACAACATGTGAGCACAAAGAAAAGGTTTGAGAGGGCAAAGACCGAACACCTCATCCAAGTGAAAGAAAACCACACAAGAGCAAAGAACAAGGTCACTTGGCATGAGAGAAACCACAAAGGCCAACTCAATGTCTCGGTCCTCAAAGACATGGGCAACGGCTCGACACAACCGAGACAAGAATGCATAATCCCTCAAGAAGAGGCACAAAGGGCTCAACACCAATCATGTGATAATCGAAAACATAAGTCAACCGCCGGCTCCTCAAGAAGAGGCAAAGGGGCTCAACACCACCGCACAAAGAAGACACAAAACTCACAAGCTCCCCCTAAACACATGAGCTAGGACCAAAGAGCATACAAAGCTCACCCTAAACTCATGAGATGGAGAAAAGAGCACACCAAGCTCACAAGCTCCCCCTAAACGGATGCACTAGGGACAAAGAGCATACAAAGCTCACCCTAAACACACGTGATAGAGCAAAAAGCAACCACCAAAGCACAACTCAGGCAAACAAAGGAGACTCACCAAAGCTCCCCCTACACAAATGCAAGCTCCCCCTAAACATGTGGATGCAAACTTCCAAATTTTAGCTCACCTCTTCTGAATTTGCATTAAGCTCACCTCTTCTCCCCCTTGTTGACAATGTATGAAGCAAGGTGAAAATGCAGAAATGCAAAACAAAGCATATAAACATCTATATGAGCTTCTCAAATAGGCCAAATTTAGTGACAAAAGGCTAGAAATGAGACAAAGAGCACATATATGGATCATAACATAGTCAAAGCATTGCCACAAGTAATATATGGAAATATAGGCATGTGACAAAGCAAATTTTCAGATTTGAATAATTATATCAAAAGATGGCTCACTTCAAATGTAAAAGCCTATCCATGTCACACTTGAGCCACAAACATGCATACCATTCAAAGATCATACAAGGATATCCAATTCTCAACAAAAGATCATTGCAAACACCCATAAAGCAAAGCATGTCATGTTAAAGCTCATGAGCCATGTGTCCACTTCGGGGAGACTTCTCCACCGGTGAACATCATGCAACATGTTTTGCACCCATGTGTGAAAGATAAGACATTTTAAGCATAAACATGATGGAGGGAGCATTTTTCAAGCATACACACTTCTTTTCAAGATTAATTCATTTCATGGTACATGAAGTGCCTTTGCGGCAAAAAGAAGCTTATGCTCCTCCATGAATGCAACATTGGCTAAACATTCACAATGATATCGGCCTTTGGCCCAAATGCAAGAAAGAGACATCCAAGCACAATCTAAGCATGAAAGGCACATTTAGACCAAAAAGTGACATGGATATACTACTACACATGAGTGGAGCACATTTCATCAAATTTAGAAAAGATTAGCATTTGATTCAAAAAGGCTATCTCACAACACATATATCTCAAATATTCCAAGAGCATAGCCTCACATAGCCATTTCTCCACACACATGACCAATATCTCACAAGTAGCCAAAGAAACTCAAATGAGGCATATGGAAGAAGCTCATCATCCTAAAATGCTATATGATACAAATGCAACATAGGTAGATATGTACATCAAAAGGAACATGATATATGACAGAATGCGAGACACAAATGTCAAACCTACCATAGTCTATACATCATGATATATGATACAAATGCAATGCAGAATGCATAGGGAGACAAGGAACTTGACTTAACACCAATAAAGCTCACGAGGGAACACACCAACCAAGAATCGCTCCAAGCAAGAGAAGAGCCACCAAAGGCCCCAATTGAGTACCATAGAAAAAGTACCAATTGAAAAACCTCAAAGATCCCAATTGAATACCATTGAAGGAATACCAATTGAAGGATCACAAAGATCGCCCAAAAAGCCACAACCCTTCTTGGAATCAAATTCCCTATCAAAAGAAGCCAATCTCGCCCTCAACCAAAGGCAACCGACAAAGCAAAAGCTAGGAAAAGGAAGAGCGAGGAAAAACTCTAAAACCAACCGAAAAGAGGAACAACAACACAAATCGAAGACAAGACAAGCCCAAAACTCCAAGGAAAGCTCACAACAGCTACACAATGCATTGATAATATCAATTAACATAACTAGAGCATTGTAACATGATTCCACAAATATGAATAAGCATGGGCAAGCAAGTATGTCAACAAGGTACAACACTAAACCAACATGATACCAAAGAACAACATGCCAAACAATATACAAGAACTAAACAAAGGAATGATACAAGATCACATGGATCATCCACCAACATATATTACCAAGCTAACATGACAAGAGATACATGGGGGACAAACATGCTAACAAGAAAGGTACCATCGAGCTAGACAAACATGATATGAATGAACAACATGACATATCCGAGCAATCAACTATAAAGCATGACATGATGTTCATAAATAACATCCACCATAAAATCATACATAGATAGCAATATAGATATTCAAGATCACAAAGCTATCATGAACAAGGTGGCTAGCCTACCATGGTTGACACAAGTATATACAACGAGAGGACAAGGGGAAAAGAAAACTCACTATACATGTGTACAAAGGCTTTCAAGAGCCATCCAAAGCGGTGTGGAGAACCATCATGTCTCCATTGAGCTCATGTTCTCCAACCGCGTCTCCATACCTACACACAAGGAGACGAGAAAGACCGAGCCTTGGATCCCAAAGGGTTAGCAAGCACGTACTTGGGAATCCAAGATTTGGTCACACGGGTAAGTGGTGCACACAACCTATCATGTGGGTTAGCATGATGCAAATGCCGGTTGGAATGAAAAGTCTTTCGAACACCCTTGGAAACATGCCTCAAAGAAGTCACTCGCGAAGAAAGTCGAGTGCTACCACAAGCAAAAAGGCAAAGATCCTTCGGGGTCGTAGGAGAAGAACCAACACAAGCACCACGGGAAGCATGTCGCGGACCAACACAAGAAACACTAGAAGCATGTCCACGAGCATGGCCTAACTCACTAGAAAGAGTGTCATAAAACCCGTCCACAAATCGCGCCTTCTTAGGCTCACAAGTGTTCATGCCATGAGAAGGGCTATGAACAACCGAAGGCCTAGAGGCACCTCCTCGCCGTATTCTCCTTGCCCGGCGGTAGCAAAAACTCTCTTGATGCCCATCCTTCCCACAGTGAGAGCAATGGTACAAAGGCCTATCGAGAGGCACGGTCTGAGTGGATGAATCAACATTCTCTTGTAAGTGGGAAGTCCCTTGGGACTTAGAGCATGAAGCATCAACCCCAACATCCAACTTGGTGCCCACATTAGATTCACACGTGCCATGAGAAAGGCTACGTGGCTTCTTAAAAGCTTTAGCACGCACACGTCGCTCGTGCTTGACACGGCGAAAGCAAAACTCAACGGTATGCCCATCCTTCTTGCAAAAGGTGCATTGGAACCTCGGCTTGGGAATATGAGTTCCAAATATGTGGGAGGCACCCTTTCCATTCAAATCACCTTGGGCAACACCGGAAGAAGCAACAAGCTTAGGAGTAGTTATGAGAGAGCTATCCAAAGCACTAGCACACTTACCACCATCCAAAGACTCACACTCAAGAGAAGAAGTCGACTCCGGTTTAGAAGAAGCAAATTTAGAAGCATCAACATCGGAGTGACACGAGAAGCATGAATCCAAACCCTTGGCACAAAGACTCTTGCACCTTGTGCGCAAAACCTCATTTTGAGACTTGAGGCGCTCACAAGTAACACATGTCATATTTCTCAAATTATTGATTTCTTCTTCAATGCATTTAGCATATGTGGTACGCAAGAGTTGATTTTCTTTCTCAAGGTTGGCACTCATCTCCTCATGCTCAACCAACTTGGCGCTCATATCATCGCGCATTTTCTTTAAAGCCAAAACTTCACTTTCCAAATCAATGCATGAAGTGCAAATGAGACCACATGAACAAGTATCATCATTTACACCCATCAAAGCATCATCATCATCATTATCACAAGAAGTATGGCAAGCATCCTCTACAAGAAACAAAGAGCACTTGCTACAAGGCATGGATTTTATATCACAAATTTCAGCCCTAGCATGCTCAAGATCATCTACACATGTGGTGTGAGTCAATTTTAATTCATTAATTTCAGCATGCAAAGACTCACAAGAAACACATGGTAAAGAAGCACTTGTCTCTAACAAAGCAATCTTACTCCTAGCCATATCAAGCTCATCATTCAAAACAACACAAGAGTTGCAAGGCATAGAAGCATTGGATTTCAACAAGTCAATTTCAGATTACAAGTTAGCAAGAGATGATCTCAATTCATCATTCTCAAAATCAAGATTGTCGCATGCTCTTCTAAAAGCTTCAACATGCATTTTGCGCCAATTAACTTCATCTTTTAATTTCTCATTTTCAGCACACAAGGCATCGCAAGATTTGCAAGGCAAAGAAGCTTTGAAATTTAACACCTTAATTTCAGATTTCAAGCATGCAATGGAAGCAATCAAAGCATCATTTTTAGCATGCATGGTGTTACATGAAGTGCAAGAATTCAAAGCACGAGACCTCCAATGAGCCATACCACATTTCAACCTAGTAAGAGAGCATTTCATCTTCTCATTCTTCCTACGCAAGGCATCACACAAATCTATGTTTCTCCTATGCAAGTCTCCACAATCACGCTCACAATCATCCAACCTATTGCATAGGATCAAGATAACTTTGGCAAGTGTACCTTGGTTCATGCCTCCTAGCTTGTGGTAGAGCTCGCCTTTCTTGATGTCACCATCTCGATAGTCCTCGATGAGAGATATCATCTCCTCCATTCCGACTTCCGCCTCAACCGCCATACTCCTCCTGCTCAAAGAACCACAAGGAGAAGAACTTGGTGCCATAATCAAAGTACCGGTTAGGATTAGCCTGAAAGCAAACTCGAGGAACAAGCAACGATGCAAAGAAAGCACTCAAAATGCCTCAATTCTCTAACAACTACTGATGAGTTCAATAGCAAAGGATCTTATCTTTTTCCCAAAATTTTACCACTGAACAAGGAGCACCAAAGATAGAGGCACAAAAAATTTCAGCTCAAAATAAGGTGAAATGAAGTCTAGAGAAAATCCAGAAGAAACAAGACAAAGCCGCAAGAGACTTAAATGAGGATTTTTCAATTATCTTGTTGATTTTTTCTGAATTTTTGAAGACCCCAAAATGATCTTTAGATTGTTTTGGATCACCTACAAATGGAGTCACGAAACCGCTGTAAAAATTTGAGCCAAAACGGAGCACCGAGCGAAAAGTTATGCCCGTTTTACTGAAGGTATCTCAAGTTATGGTTTTCCAAGGGCACAACTCCAAATCGTCGGACTCAAAACGTGCAAACCAAGGTCGCAAGCAAAAGCACCTCTTTCCTCTAGTCACCCTATGGATTCAAGACTTGTTAGAGCCAAAAGAATCCACAACCGGCTCTGATACCAATTGAAGGATCGGATGGCGACTAGAGAGGGGGGGAGTGAATAGGAGCCGGATAAAAATTCTTCTCAAAGAACCCGGCCTATACCCTAGTCAAAACCCGGTCACACACAAGTGTTGGAACGAATCACACACCAATCGCCAAAACAACGAGTCCTTGAAACATACGGGGAAGCACGAATGAAGGAGTGAGGAATCGAAGCAAAGAGCAAAGCGAGCCGGGCTCGGCGGACCGTCCGGCCGGGCAAGGCGGACCGTCCGCGATGGCCGCGCGGACCGTCCGGCGAGGTACCGGCGGACCGTCCGCACCCTTGCCGCGGACCGTCCGCCCGAGCCGCGACCGTCCGTTAAAGCGGAACGGAACCACCCGAACCGACCCGGAAAAACGGACCGTCCGCGAAGACGGGGGCGGACCGTCCGCGCGGGCCACGGACCGTCCGCTACCGAAGCTCGGACCGTCCGCAAACCGCCGCAACGAAAAACCAAAACCAAATCGGATCGAAAGCAAAGCCGAGCAAGAACACGAAGAACACGCGAAGAACACTGTACACGCGGACCGTCCGCCTGGCCCTCGTGGACCGTCCGCCAGGCACGAACAGAACCGAAAAGCGCTCGACCCCGAAAGTCAACACTCCCAATCCATCACCGGATCTCCCTAACGATAGTAGTCGTTGAGACAAGAGTTTGGGGACATGTAAAGCGTCAACCAAGGATGCTATACCCCAAAAATTTCATCTCCTAACTCCCTAAATCATCGGGAATCGCGGATCCTTTGAACACCACCAAAAGCTAGAGCACCGAACGAAAATCCTTGAATTGAAGTGGTTTCCGGCGTTTGAGGGCACAAGATCAATCACAAAGATGCACTAGACATCCATCCATGTTTCCCTCAAAGAAATCCGGGGAGAAACCCACTCAAATCAGCGGATTTACACCAAGAACAAAGGCACCAAAAACAAGCACGAAAATAGCACAAAAAGAGCTCCGAAAAAGCAATAAAAGAAATTCGGGAATAGAAAGATTGCCACAAGATTTAGAGGATGAAATCACTAAGAATATCTTGTCCAATCGATTACAAGCCACTCCTAGAAACCAAATCTAAGATGGCAAAAAGCTCCAATCAAAGAGCCACTCTCCCCTCTCTCCCTCTCTCCCAAAGCACTCCAAAATGAAAGAGTACAACGACCTCTAGCCCAAGAGTTGGCTGAAAATTCAGCCCCCTCCTCCTATATATAGGCCCTCCGGAAAAGACCGAAGTGCCCCTACACTAGGAATATAACACAAGCCCTCACGGGGGCATTTTAGTCAACACATGAAGTTCACCATCGGACGGCCGCGCATCCATCAGGCCTTCACGTCCTCCCGACGCAAGCACCTCGATCATGCCGCGTGTCGCCCGCCTCGAAGCTTCCCGACGCACCCGGATACCGTCTCCGTCACATCAGGCCCTCGGGCTCGGTTTTGAGGCCCAAACCGAGAAACCCTCCTCCGATGGTTTTGTGGCCAAACCACCAAACCCCCGCGTACACGGCCCGGCCTCACCACGCAAAGCGTTGAGCCCGCCAAGCCTTTCACCTCCGGCGCCCGGACGGTCTACTCAGTCTTGCCTCGTTCCTTGACTTGGCCACCACCGATGCACCGGCTCCATGTCCACGACTTCGTCTTCCTCTTCTTGCACCATGCGGCTCGCACTTGATCCCGTCGGCCACCGGGTCCCTCGAACCAAGCCTACTTGTCTCTCCACTCCTCGGAGGCCCCGCAAGGCTAAGACCTTTCGCGCCCGTTCTTCACCCGCACCAACGCAAACCAAGCCGCAACCAACACCCGCAATACAGGCCAAGAGTCAGTCCACACAACGTTGTCAACCACTCCTCACGAGTGCATTAACAACACACCACATAAACAATAAGGTAAATACACAAAATAAAACACACACAACACAACTCAACACTACACACACAAAGCTTCAAACCATCCGGTCAATCACTCATCACACACGGACCAAGGTGCTTCTCAACTTGGTTCCTCATTAGCCCCGATTATCCAACCTCCCAATTGGAGTTTACCCTTTGAGATCATGTGTGATGCTAGTGATTATGTCATAGGGGCGGTCCTAGGACAAACTAAGGACAAGAAACACCATGCTATAACCTACGCTAGCAAAACTCTCAACGGTGCCCAGCTAAACTATGCTACCACCAAAAAAGAACTTCTAGCAGTAGTCTTTAATATAAACAAGTTTAGGTCCTACCTAGTGGGGGCCAAGGTGATTATTTTTACAGCTCACACCTCCCTCAAGTACCTCCTCACCAAGAAAGATGCAAAGCCAAGATTGATCCAATGGATTCTTCTACTCCAATAGTTCAACATAGAAATCAAGGATAAACCCGACTGGAAAATTCAGTGGCAGATCACTTATTAAGGCTTCATCTAGAGCATGATTCATCGCTACCAATCAACGATTTCTTGAGGGACGATACGCTCCTCAGGGTAAACCACAGAGATCCTTAGTATGCAGACATTGTCAATTTTATGGCATCAGGATATGTGCCACCACCAGGAGACAAAAGGAAATTGATATATGAGAGTAGACTCCATATGTGGGACGAGCCCTATCTATTCCGCATATGCGCAGACGGTCTCCTACGATGTTGCGTACCATCATGGGAAGTGAATGGCATTTTAGAAAGGTGTCACTCATCAGAATATGGAGGACATTATGGAGCATTCCATACCAATGCAATGTGGTTTCTTTTGGCCCACAATGTATCGAGACGCCAAGCATTTTGTGAGAAGGTTCCCAAGATGTTAGAAGCATGCTAACATCAGTACAAGAGATGGCATGCCCCTCACCACCAACCTTCAAGTTGAAATCTTCGATGTCTGGGGGATCGACTGCATGGGACCTTTTCCGAGTTCAGGGAGTTGTGAGTATATCTTAGTGGCAGTGGATTATGTGTGAAAATGGGTAGAAGAAATACCCTGTCATACAGCAGCTGCACAAAGCTCGAAGAAAATGTTTCATGATATAATATTTCCTAGATTCGGGGTACCAAGGGTAGTCATCAGTGATGGAGGACCACATTCCATTGATGGAAACTTCAGAAGATACTTGAAAGCCCAAGGAGTGGAGCACCAATCGCTACACCATATCATCCTCAAACCAGTGGTCAAGTTGAAACGTCAAACAAGCAAATCAAGAACATTCTTCAAAAGACAGTCCACGAGATGGGAAGGGGATGGAAGGAGAAACTTCTCGAAGCTTTATGGGCATATCGTACAGCCTACAAGACCCCCATTGGTATGACACCCTACCAATTGGTATACGGGAAGACATGCCATCTACTTGTAGAATTGGAATACAAATCACACTGGGCTATTAGGAACTGGCAAATGGATCTTCCCTCTGCCAGAATCAAAAGGCAAATGCAATTGGGTTAACTCAAGGAATGGAGGGAGAGAGCATACCACAATGCAAGGATGTATAAGGAGAAAACCAAGAGTTGGCATGACAAGAGGATCAAGAAAAGATCTTTCAAACCGGGAGATAAGGTACTACTCTTTAACTATCGCTTTAAACTTTTTGGTCGTGGAAAGATTAGAAGTAAATGGGACGGCCCTTTCACAGTTCTAAATGCCACTTCACATGGGGTCGTAACCCTACAGGATTCAGACGAGAACACTTTTAAAGTAAGTGGACAAAGACTTCAAATTTTCCTTGAACCAATCATGCCTAACCTTGAAGAATTTGATGTCATCGAGGTCATTAACCTGGATTGATTGAAGTTTTGCTTGTTTTTTGTACATAGAGTGTTTCTTGCTTGTTTTCCTGTTTCTTTTTGCTCTCCCTTCTTAGTTGCCACGAAGCCAACCTTTTGGGGGAATAGGCTAGGGCCGGCCGCACCTTGTGGGCCGGCCGCACCTCTCCCATTTGGCCCTCGGCTGTGCGTGAGCTAGGGTATCTCGTATCTCCCCTTGTGCTATCCAGTTGACCCCTGAAATCCTCGTGTAAAGAGTTTCTCCCCAGAAACCAATCTCCCTTCCAAGAAACCTAGCTCCCTCGCCGTCTCCTAGCACACCATGGGTGGTGACGGCCCTAGCAACCTTTCCAAGATGTCGGCACCCACCACCCCTGGCGGTTCGTCCTCGAAAGCACTCGCAGGAGGTTTTGGAGTAGGATCAAGCCAAAACTCGCCACGCCAAGGATCCCTGGCCCTTACTCGGGCATCCCAGGAGGCAACCCCAGAAGGGGGTAGGACTGGCCACACCTCCCAGGTCCGGCCGCACGTGGCTCGTTCGGCCAGCCCGGCCGACGTGCAAAGGAGGTCCTTGTCCCCCAGGCGAATGATCAGGAAAGGAAAACCCCGACGTCCAGAGTCACTAGCACGTCCAACAACGGGCCAGTTGAAGTTAAAGGAGCCGGTAACGCCAATCTCCAGGTGACTCTTAACGAGTCGCCAAGGGAGAACATCTTTGCCATCAAGATGGCCAGGGCCGAATTCTTCAAACCCCCAACCGAGGGGAAATACAAGATCATTGGGCGCAAGACTCCTCGTAGGTATGAGAAGCAGTTGATCCCTCGATTATATAGGGATGATTTGGAGCCCGATGAGTCCATCTTTTCTACCCCCGCTAGTGGGATGCACCACCGCAAGCCTCTACCAATCTGTGGTCCTCCTGGTCAGTTTGAAGATCCAGATGAGGATTCAGAGGACGAGGATCCTTACGAGGATCTTCGTAATCAGATCGCCAAGCTAAAGATGAAGAATAACTTGCTGGAGGAGCGTGTCACCGAGGCTGAGCTTGGGCAGATGGAAATAGATGACAAGATGGAAATCCTCCGCAAGGCCATATGCAGAAAGTTTAAGCGCCTGTTGAGTGAGCTAGGGCATCCGGATCTCTACGATTGTGTTTTACCTTAGATCTCTATAAGCGTAGGATCAGTGTAGCATCTCGTTAGTTTTGTTTCCTTTCTTGTGTGTTAGCTTGGTTGTTTTGGGAACTTGTTTGCATTAATTCGTTTAGGCTTGTCTAAATAAAGAGATGTTGAACGCTTAAGAGCTTTAAATCTCTGGTTGAATTGCTACTTTGGCTGGTGCTTTGAACCAGCCAGAGAATGTTATTTCACCCGGTTTACAAGTGCGCGGGAAAATGGAAGGGGTAGGGTCGGCTGCACCTAGAAGGCCGGCCGCACCTACCTTCGGCACACAAATGCAAAACCAGCGACATGCAGGTAACCAGGGTGCACCAGAGACAGCTCATGAAGCACGACACAAATTTTGGGTGGGCCGGCCGCACCACCTAGGACCGGCCACACCTACTTTTTCGTCACAAACCGAACATCTTCATGCCAAGTCACGCTGGTTCGAATTCCTAACTCAACTCGTGATGTTATCTTATGGTTATCATATTTATCTTGCTTAGTATCAAAACTGCATATCATGCTTTTGAAAATGTTGCCTACCCATCCTCACTTCGGAAATGAGGATTAATTGCTATGTTAAACCCTTGCAAAACCTAGTGTGCACTTTTATTCTCTATAGGCTTGATGAATTTGTTGGACCTTATTGAAACATGAGCCTAAATTTAAACCTTGTGGGATGCAAATGCTTATGACCAAACCTAGGGTGTTGATTAGTATGATATGGTTAGACAATGTTGACCTTGCTCTTTCTCATAGTTTGGTGAAATCTTGGAAGAATTTCTTTTTGAAAATAAAACAAGACAAGATCCTCGATGGTCATATCACCTACCAAAGCCAAATGTCAATATCAATGCACAAACCTTCTACATATGCTTGCTTGTGACCCATTGAGTTTTGCCAAATTGTTGTGACCCTTGGTAGAATCTTTTCATGCTTCCATGATCGAGATCACGTACACCCATATATACATGCTAACTCATACACCGGGAGTTACGCAAAACATGCCATCCATCCACCAAAAAATAAGTACTCCAAGTTCCAAAGAGATTTCTCTTGTTGCAAAAGGAGAAATGGGTCAATGAAAAAAAAGAGAGAGAAAGAGGAAAAATAAATGCTCAAAGAAGCATAGAAAAAATGTGGGCTCCAATCAAAGAGCATAGAAAATATATATATGAAGCATGACCCCCCTCTAAAAGCAAGAGGAGAATCTCAAAGCAAAGAGTACTTCGAAAATATTTCACACACTTGCACATCTTGATCAAGTTGCATGACTAGTTTCTTCTTGGATCCGGTTTTTGGCTCAACAACATTATGTGGCACAAGTGAGTCTCGTGCTTATCCTACACAAAGCTCCACATACAAGCCATAGAGTAGGAAGTTGAGGCTCGTTTAAAAGCCTTTGGTGAGGTAACAAACACCACTTGAGCGATTGAGGGAACCATCCGAGGAACTTTGTCTCACTTTGTAAAAGTTTTCAAAAACTCCGAGATAGAAGCTAGAAAAAGAGAAGATTAAGTAATTCAAAGTCAAAACCGTTCTACTCTTCAATCTCTAAAGGCAAGGTGAAAAGTTACAAGCCCCACATGTAAGCAAGGCAAAGTTTCTTTGGTACCAATACTTTCAAAATAGCCATAGGGCATAGAGTTGTGCACTAATACTTGCAGGGGAGTAACGTGAAGCAATGTCCGATCCGCCTTTCAAGACTAGGTTTTGCTCGAGGACGAGCAAAAGTCTAGCGTGGGGGAGTTCGTTGACGGTCCTTACAACAAACTTTTGACCGTCAACATCTCGGCTACGATAGCATTTTATAACGAATTTCATGCATGTTTTAGGTGCTAACAAGGTTCCACGAGTTGTGTTGAGTTTTTATCTGCATGACTAAGATTAGGGGCGATTACGGAGCACCAGGCCACATATGGTAGGCACGACCGTACCTAGTGGTACGACCGCACCTACCCTCCCCCCTATGCAGGCTCCTACCAAGTCAAGTTCCATGCACCGGCGTCCGAACGATTCAACTTGACATGATCGTGTAGGATCAATCAAACGAATCATGGGAGCAATGCACCGGGGCCAGGAGGCAGGGCCGGCCGCACCAAACAGGGCCGGTCGAACCTCTAGGTGCGGCCGCACCACCTAGGGTTGGCCGCACCTGCCCTACTTGGCCAAACGAGCCACAGAGCCTCGGTCATCCAAGGGAACACTACCTCGAGCAATCCTGATCGAAGGAGTGAAGTCGGTTCAATCCAAAGGACAAGATTAGCCTCACTTGGATCCATGGACCCACAAACCAGTGACCAACCAACTTTGGGCAACGACCAACACTTCATCTACACAAAACAACATGCTCCGGAGTGTATGACGCGAGGGCCCAGGGCCGGCCGCACCTCCCTCACACAGTGAACCGACCCACAACCGCCTTCTAACCGCCTCAGGGACCAAATCACAAACGCTCGATCAAAGGCGGTGAAGATCACAGGGCCGGCCGCACCTGGAGATACGGTCGCACCTCCTTGCCGGCTACTGCAGCTACCTCTCACCTACAAATACCTCCTCCTATAGCCACTGACCTACTGGGGCTATAAATTGAGCCATGCACCTCGGGAAGAGCACAAGTGATTAGAAGCAAGTGGTCGAGCCCTCCAGAAGTTAGCATTCAGTTAGTAGGGAAAGAGAGTCCAGTGTTGGAGTAGAAGCCGGAGTCGGTCTTCCTCTTGTACATCGGCAGGTGCGGTACACCTTCAGTCGTCCACACCTGGGGTGCTTTGTAAGTTCGGGTTTGTGAGTAACTAAGATTCAAAGTCATTTCATTGCTCACTCTTAGGTTCGTCGATTGTGGTTTAGTAGTTTCTACTTATCATGATTGCTTTACTCTAGCGCGGGGTAAAGTAGAGCTTGGTTAGTGTAGACGTGGTGTCTAGGCTCTCTGGTACCTTGGAATGCTTCACGGTTCAATAGAATAGTTGTGGTACCCTAGGGAGGTGATAGCTCCAGACGGGCTGTGTTGTCCACCACGTTAGTTTCGACAGGTAGGAGTTACGACATTAGGTCCCCCTTCTCATCCCTTTATGTGGCCCTTTTCGCTCTGGCCCCGACGAGCGACAAGTTATGCCTTGATTCTATCTGTGACCCTCACGAGTCCCAAAACTTCATTAGTTATCCCCTCTCTACCCGAAAGCTGCCTTGTCATTCTATCCTTCGTCACCATATCCCCCGGACGAATTAGTTCAGGTTCTTTACACTTCTCGTTCCCCGAGGAAATCGATACCTTGGAATACTCCCGAGTGAAAGCTACAATGGTATCTGTGCACTTGCGGATTATTCTATGATCGTGTAGTATACCAACAGGCTTTCTAGCACTGTTGCGAATTTAGTAACGACGTAAGAAACGCCAACAAATTGCAAGCACCAAGCAAGGAGGGCCTAGATTTCATCTTATCTTGCTCAACCCTAAGCACATCTAGTTCCTCAACATTGGAGGCATACTTTTCCTTAAGCACAGTCAAATCACCAAGGAAAACAGAACAATCAGTGCATTTAGGTTCTTTCGTTACAATAGGAGTAGACTTCAGAGAATCTATTTGAGCCCTAGCATTAACAAGCAAAGACTCTAGCTCAACCACCTTCTCCTTAGCCTCTCCAAGCAAAGACCTATACTCCCTCTTCTCCTTGTTGGTCTTTCTAAGCACATCATCATGGTTGTCAAGCAATTCATTCAACCTAGCATTCTTTGCTACCAAGAAGGATGGGTCATTGTTTACCTCTTCCTCGGAGTCGGAGTCCGAGCCATCCTTATTGCTCTTATTGCTTGCGGAGCTATGTGCCATTTCGCAAAAGCCTTGGGTGGCGAAGCACAAGCTGTTGATGTTCTTGCTTGACCTCTTGCCCTTGTGTCGGTTCTCACCTTCATCAATTGAGCTCGATGAGAGTAGCAGGAGCTTGAGTCAATGTCACTCGCTCTGGCAACCATCACCCACTCCTTCTTCTTGTGACCACCACTCCTCCTTGTCCTCCACTCGAACTTGTTCTTACCCTTGTGGTCGTCCCTCAAGCAGTGCTTGTGGTTGGTCCTCGGATAGTGCTTATGCTTGGGCTTAACATCCATGGTTTCTGGTCATTCAGCAATAAGTGCTCGTGCTTCCTGCATCGGTAGCACATGCCCGAGCTCCTCCTAGCGTTCTTCCTGTTCATGTACATGCACTCAAACCGCCTGCTCAGCTATGCATGATCCTCCTCGCTCAGCACCTCGAACTCCTCATCTAGCATGGACACAAAACAAGACAAAGAGAGCTATCTCGAAGACATGTTAGTGTTAGTCCTTGGTCCAGACACGAGAGCCAAACTATGAGGGTCAGTCAGGTTCTCGATCATAGCTCGCACCCCACGATCCACCTCAAACGACTTGAGATTGGAGAACAACTCGTCCACCGTGAGGGTCTCATACTTCTCTGACTCAAGAATGGCTTCGACCTTCTCCCTCATACGGTACGATCCAGAGAGTGCAGAAGCTTGATAGCCCTATCATGATCATCGTACGGGAGCACGACCACATTAACCCTCATGTTGTTCACAATTACAGTGAACCGTTGGAACATGGCATCTATGGACTCACCGGGGACATGAGTGAAGTTCTCGTACTCTCTACGGTAGGTCGCAAATAGCCGAGCCTGAACCTATGCATTCCCAGGGTGAGCATTCTTCAGCTACTCCCAAATCCTACAAGCAAAGTCCTCTGTCTGAACCTGATCGAATTCGGATTGACACAAGCACGATACAAGTAGTTGACTACCTTGTCGTTGGCGTCGTACATATCCATCGATCCTGGAGCAAGGAAGTTCACAAGATGAACATAAGTTGTGTTCATAGTGACATCCCAAAGGATCTGACCCTTGCTGCGGAGGAAAGTAGCCATCCACCTCTGCCACATCTGGTAGTTCTTGCCATCGAAGTGTGGAGGACATGAACCACATTCCTGGTACACCATCTGTTAACACCAAAATTTGGTAAGGAGTCTGACTTGTGGGTCCGGCTCGATGAGGAGTCCGTCCGGTGGAAGGAAGGTTTTTCTCAGATGTATTCGGCAGAAAGGTCCGCGGTCGGTTATCTGCTTCTGTTCGGCAAGGGAATAGTTGAAGCTGATTTTGCGGGATTGGACGGTGATGTGGCTCAAGCAGGAAGGACGAATGGATGGATAAGCGATCAAGCTTAGAGATAAGTTAGGCAACAAATCCATTCGAGGTTGTACGTGGCAGGGTATAAATATGAGCCCTGAATGTATGTAAAAGACAATCATTCTTCAATACAAACCGGCCTTACGCCAAACCCTAGAGTCCATTTGTCGTATCGTCGAGTTCTTCGAGAGGGTTCATCGATCCGTCGACCTTCGTGAGTACCGGCAACCTTGTATCATATCTAGTATCATGCGGTGGATTTAGATCTGATGCAAGTAGTCTTGTTACCATGCTTCGTGTCATGCGGTAGATTCAAGCTTGGTTCAAGAGGGTTTCTTGTTAGGTCATGAGCCATGCGGTAGGCTAAGATCTAGCTCGAAGCTAGTTATCGGCTCTATTGGATTTTGGCAAGATCCAATAGATTCATTAAGTTACCCCGTGTTGCTTTGAGTTTTTATTTTATGTTTAAATTTATGTAACATCTTTTGCCCAATCTAGATGGGTTTGGATCGGCTTTATCCCTTTTGTGATCCTTATGCGAGCAGAATTCGTGCTTTAACACGTGGATCTTATGCTTCCCGATAGCCGAAACCGAATCGATCTAGGTTGTTACGTGTTGCGGGTTCAAGCTTGCCAACGTTGGTATAAATCTTGAAAGAACTGAGTATCATGCGGTAGATGCAGGTTTTTGGGCTGCTTTGGAGCTAGTCATCCGGTGGATTAGATTTCAAATCAATCTGATAGATTTATTCCGCTTGGTAATGTTCGTTCCTTCTTCATGGACCCCGAATCGGCTGTTCAGCCATATTCGGTTATGTTTCTTCACGAGTAGAACACGTGCGTGATTCATGCTTTAAATAATGTATGCTTTTAGCTTTCCATATTTAGATTGTATCATGTGGTGGATAGATCTATTTGTGGAAAGTGGTACGATTTTCATGCAAGTTGTATCATGCGGTGGATAGATTTGTTTGAGATCGTACCCGACGGGTTTCAAAGTACCTAGACATGCGGTAGACTAGTGCTTTAGATCTATGCATGCTTGTTTATTACATGTTTATGCTCGCGCTTTACTTTATTTAATTATTTAATGTTAATCATCATGGGGATCGGTCATGGTTTCGTGCATGTGCATCTTTGCTCAAACAAAGACCGATCGCCGTCATGCTTACGTCATCCATTCGGCTATGTTACTTTTCTTGTTGCAAGCTCCCGAATGGTTTCGGTTTATTGCGGATAGCTTTCTATAGCTATGTGTCATCCCATCCGGCTTTGTAGCCGTAAATATGGAACCGCTGCGGTACCACCCGGCAAGTTCCAAGCTTTGGTATCTAACTCGCTTTGTCTTTTGTTAATTTTCAAGAAAAATTGACCGGCACGTCTTGTGATTGTTTGCACGCGTGAAGCCGCCTTGTTCGGCTTGCCGTGTGTTTGGCGCTAGGTGCACATTTTGCGTCAACACACTTTTTGGCACGCCCGGTGGGACCACGGCCGAAAAGATCAAGATGCCCGAAATCGCGGATATCATGGATGTCAACATTGAAGACCTCTCTCGTGAACAACGGCAGCAGCCTCCGGGACGCCGTGGATCGGTTCCGGCAGGAAGTGTCTGTTGTCCTTCAAGAAGAACAGAAGTGGCGTCCCGTACCTGAAGAATGAGATGCCCAGGGTATTGTTGCCGGGGGAGAGCGACGCCACGACCCAGCAAGAGAGAGAGAGGAGTGCATGCAAGCATTCCGGGATTCTGCGGACCACGTCTTGAGTAGGCACCACAAAGCTTTCCTTGGTGCATTCAAGCAAGTGATGGTGGCTGTCTTTGGCCCAGGCATGTAGCAGGCATTCAGCAAGACACCCGTTCAAACGGGCACCGTGGAGTTGGGCGAGTCAAGCTCTCAACCACCATTACGGAGCCAGCCAATCCAGCCTCCTCCTCAGAGCGCTGGAAGTCAAGCTTTCCAGCCTCCTCCGCAAGGCGCTGGGGGTCAGCCAGTTCAGCCCCCACTACAGGCCTCAGGAGGACAACCGATCCGGCCACCACCGCGGGCGGCACGGGTCAACCCGTGCAACGGCCCGAACCCGTACCGGCCCATGTACGGGAAGATAGCGTTCGGCTCGCCCGGGGCCCCGCTTGCCTCCGCCACGGGATTTCTCCGCAAGCAAGCGGCTACGGAGAGGAACCTATACGGCGGAGGCTACCACGAGGTGGGAAACTACGGAGCAATTGATGCTTTCCCGCATCCAGGGTACGCACTAGCTGCAGGCACGCAGGAGGACGACGCCCTGGCGCGGAAGATGGCCGAGTTGATGCAAAATCAGTTCGGCCTCAAACCGAAAATGCAGGGACCTGCTTACAAGCCGCCGTTCCAAGAGTGGTACTTCAACATGCTCCTTCCGCCAAGGGTGAAACCTCCGACGGAGTTCACAAAATTTTCCGAGCAAGAAGACACAAGCACGGTGGAGCACATTGCTCGCTACCTGATGCAGCTCGGAGAATGCTCAGCTGAGGAACCGTTCAGGGTCAGATACTTCCCCGCATCACTGACGGGCCCGGCATTCCAGTGGTTCTCGTCCTTGCCTCCTGAGTCAGTTAGCAGATGGAAGGACCTGGAACGGAAATTCCATGCCCACTACTTCAGCGGCAGCTCAGAGAAGAAGCTGATCGACCTTGCCACCCTGAAGCAGAGGCACAGCGAGACGCCATTGGAATTTCTCAGGAGATTCAGGGAAGTTAAGGGCATGTGCTTCTCACTCAACTTGCCTGATGACCAGTTGGCCGACATGGCCGTTGCCGGGATGCTGCCGGCCGTACGTGAGAAACTGTTTGGTATGGAGTTTGAAAACCTGGGCCAGCTGTCTCAAAAGCTGTCGTTAATGAGCAACCAAGCGTATGGCTTCAAGAAGGATGCCAGGTTTGGCAAACAGCATGATGTGGCGGACATCTACAACCAGTTCTTGGACAAGGCCGACCTGATCGAAGATTCTGATGATGAACTGGACGTGGCCGCAGCCGAAATCATGTGGGGGAAAGAGCCATTAACGATGAATCAACGCTGGGTCAAACAGACCAAAGGCACCTACGATTTCGACATCACGAAGGCTGACAAGTTGTTTAAGCTCCTAGTGAAGGAAGGCCGAATCAGATTGCCTGAAGGGCATTCCATGCTTCGGCCCGATGGGGTAAAGGAGAAGCGTTACTGCAGCTTTCACGACAGGAACTCGCACTTCATCAACGACTGCCGGGTCTTCAGGATGAGGATCCAAAAAGCCATCCAAGAAGGGCACCTCAAATTTGACAAGATGAAGCTGGATGGCCACCCCTTTCCTCAGAACATGGTGGGCTTTTCCGTCAACATGGTGACGGCTGAGGAGAAGGGCAAAGTCAAAGTCTTGACCTCGGCCAGGGCTAGACAGAGATGGAGCGGTGGACCGGAGCGTCAAGTAACTTTGGAGCGAGGTGCATGGTGATGCCCCCCGCATTCTCAAAAGCCACATCGAAGTCGGGGAATCATCCAGAACCAAGCCCAGGGTGACCACGCGTATCCTCCTCAACAAGTGGCGGCGCCGGTTGGAAAAAAAAAAGAGCGCTACCAGAAGCGAAGATACAAGGAGGAGAAGCGCAGAGCTGAAGAAGAGGCACACAGAAGAGACCTGGAGCAATACACGCGCGAGCAGGAGCGCGCGCACTGGGGATGTGCGTTCTTCGAGCACTTGTTGCAATGAGGGTTTGAAGCTACCCACGGCGAGGAAGCCGCCTTGAGTGCGGTGACGGGTATTTTGAGTACGGGCGGAGAAAGTGCCAATCGCCGATCCGTCCATGAGAGAATTGGAAGGATCCATCCTAACGAGGATCGGCGCCAAAAAATTGAAATCATTGATCATCCCAGGAAAAGGCAAGCTGATTTAAGGTGGGCTGATCAATAAGAGGACGAGGATGAGTACATCTGGCAGAAGGGGCAATGGTGCCCGCCTGGCCTAAGGAAAAGTCAGAAGAGACGGGTTCAACGCTTGAGGAACCGTGGGCGAGGCGGGACCGGGATCCAGACGAAGCAGGTGTGGCGTCCAAAGGATCAACCTGAAGGGTCAAAGCGTTCGGCTCCAACATGCATGGTATATTTTCGCCGAACGAATTCTTGGCTCCCGCTAATCGGGTTGTGCGGGAGGAAGCGTCCCTAGATGATGAGCGGATCGAGGGGATGATGGCGCGGTCGGTGCTAGCCAAGCGAGGCCATCTTCGACAAACCGGCCAAAAATTGACACATGAGGCCACCGTACTTGAGGGGATATGTCAATGGAAAGCCATTGACCAAGATGTTTGTCGACGGTGGAGCGGCGGTCAAAGTAATGCCGTACACCACCTTCGGGAAACTTGGCATGGGCCCTAGCGATCCGATGCCTACAAGCATAATACCGAACGATTTCGGCGGGAATCCTTCGGACACCAAGGGATGCGCTCACGTGGATCTGATGATCGGGTCCAAGACACTGCTCACTACCTTCTTTGTTATCGAAGGTAAAGGGGCCTACGACCCTCGCTTGGACGGGGACTGGATTCATGCCAATTGCTGCGTCCCATCCACCATGCATCAGCAGCTCATCCAGTGGGTGGACGATGATATTGAGGTTGTCCAGGCAGATGACTCCGTGAGTGTTGCAAACATGGAACCGGCGTTGCGGGGAGTATCAAGGCATTTCTTGTTTCTCGGGGAAAGGCGGGGAGATGGTCCCGCTGAACCCGTCGGCGGTGATCAGCGACCGATTCAAGCGATCGGCTCTTATAGTAATTTTTAATGGAGAACCCCGTCGATGGCACTGATGGCAAGTTGGGGCGAGGATTTATGTCGGCTGATAAATTAGAAGAAGTTGACATTGGAAGCGGTGATAAGCCAAGGCCGATGTTCATCAGCGCGAACTTGCCACCAGACTTCAGGGAGGAATTAATCAAGCTGCTCAAGGAATATAAAGATTGCTTCGCCTGGGATTATTCGGAGATGCCTGGACTGGATCATTCCATCGTTGAGCATAGGTTGCCAATCAAATCTGGTTTCAAACCATACAAGCAACCACCCCGGAAAATCTACAAGGATGAGGTATTGGCCGATGTGAAGAAAGAAGTTGAAAGATTACTTGATGCGAACTTCGTTCGACCATGCAGATATGCGGAGTGGATTTCTAACATTGTCCCTGTTTACAACAAGAATGGAAAGATGAGGGTCTGCATAGATTTCAGGGACCTGAATAGAGCTACTCCGATGGATGGTTACCCCATGCCTATTGCCAATTTGTTGATTGACGCCGCAGCTGGACACAAAGTGATCAGTTTCATGGATGGCAATGCGGGATACATCGAAGACGGCCTTCAGATGTCCTGGTCATATAGGCCTGTTTGAATGGATAGTCATGACATTTGGGTTAAAAAATGCCGGTGCAACTTATCAGCGAGCCATGAATTACATTTTTCACGATTTGATCAGCAAAATTGTGGAAATCTACATTGATGATGTGGTGATCAAGTCCCTAAGCCATGACACACATTTGGAAGATGTGAAAAAGACCTTGGAGTGCACCCGGAAGCATGGTTTAAAGATGAATCCAAACAAGTGCGCTTTTGGGGTATCAGCTGGAGAGTTCTTGGGATTTTTAGTCCACGAAGGGGGAATTGAAGTTGGCAAGAAGAGCATGAAGGCCATCGATGAAGTTGTTCCTCCAACTAATCTCAAGGAGTTACAATCACTTTGCTCGGCAAAATTAATTTCGTGAGAAGATTCATTTCAAATTTGTCACGAAAGTTTTGCCGTTCTCTCCACTGCCGAAGCTAAAGAAAAATCGGAAGTTCACATGGGGCGACGAACAACAAAAGGCTTTCGATGAGATCAAGCAAGTACATGAAGGAGCCACCGGTGTTGGTCCCTCCTCGATTTGGATAAGCCTTTCAAGTTGTACGTGGCGGCCGATACCCAAACCATTGGATCGGCCCTTATTCAAGAATTTGAAGGAAAGGAGCGGGTAGTAGCGTATCTTAGCCGAAAATTACTTGATCCTGAGACCAGGTATTCGGCTACGGAAAAGGCGTGCTCGTGCGTGTACTACTCGTGTACAAAGTTTCGGCACTACTTGTTGAATGCCGAATGCACTGTGTATTCCAAGTACGATGTAATAAAACATATGTTATCTATGCCAATTTTGAATGGCAGGATTGGCAAATGGATCTTGGCCTTATCAGAGTTTGAGTTAAAGTTCGAATCGGCAAAGGCTATCAAGGGACAGATCATTGCCGATTTTATAACTGAACATCGCGATCCGTCAATTGATTTGCTTGAAATTACCCCTTGGGCTTTATTTTTTGATGGATCATCATGTGGTAAAGGTGGGGGAGTAGGGATCCTACTAATTTCGCCTAGGGGTGAGATGTTTGAATTTGCCATCCCTATACGGACCTTTCGTTACAAACAATCAGGCCGAGTACGAGGCACTGCTTCGAGGGCTTCAATATTTGAGAGAAGCTGGGGCCGTTTCAGTTGAAGTTTATGGAGACTCAGAGTTGGTAATCAAGCAATTGAACGGCCAATACGAATGCAAAATTGAAGCGCTGAGGAGTTACTACGAAGAATGCAGGGAAATCTTGAAGAGCTTCTCGTTGGTAACTCTACAGCATATTCCTAGGGAACATAATGAAGAAGCAAACAGGCTGGCTCAAAGCGCCTCTGGTTACAAAGAGAGTCAAGAAGCGTTTGCTGCAGAGGTATGTGCACTGGGGACGGATCTTGCAGAAGATGATTGGAGAGAAGAGATCGTTGATTACTTGAAGGGTCCATCCCGAAAGGTCTCTAGGAAGCTCAAGTACAAGGCCATAAAATTCGTTCTTCTGGATGACAATTTCTTCTATAAATCATTAGATGGGGTATTGTTACGATGCCTGGGTCCAGAAGAAGCCAAGAACATGATGAGCGAAGTGCACGATGGGATGTGTGGAGCACACCAATCGGCCTACCGCATGAAATGGGTCATCGAGCAAGCTTGGGTGCTTCGTGCCGACGATATTAGAGGATTGCTTTGAGTATTACAAGGGATGTCAAGATTGCCGAGAGGTTTGGAAATATTCAAAGAGTCCCCGCGTCGGCATTGAATCCCATCATCAAGCCATGGCCATTCGTGGGCCGGGGTATAGACTTGATTGGCAGATTAATCCACCATCTAGTAAGGGGCATAAGTTCGTGCTTTTGGCTACGGATTATTTTACTAAATGGGTTGAGGCGATCCCATTGAAGAAGGTGACGTCGAGAAAACATGGTTGAATTTGTCAAGGAGCACATCATCTATCGGTTTGGAATCCCTCAGACAATCACAACTGATCAAGGGGCCCAATTCGTGTCCCCGGAGTTCGAGAGAGTTTGCCGAAAGCATGGGGATCAAATTGTTTAACTCTTCTCCCTATTATGCCCAAGCTAATGGTCAAGCGGAGGCTTCTAATAAGATCATGATCAGCCGATACGGAAGAAGATCGACCGAAGCCAAGAAGGTGGCATTCGGTACTCAGTGAGGCACTGTGGGCGTACCGAATGCCCCCTATGGAGCCACAAAGACCTCTCCTTATGAATTGGTTAATGGACACCATGCGGTTCTACCTTGGGAGATGCAATCAGATTCAAGGAGGGTTGTGTTACAGAAAGATTTGAGCTCCAATGATTACAGTGGCCTAATGATGGATGAACTAGAGGATTTACACATGATCCGTCTTAGAGCCCTGGAAAACATTAAGAAGAACAAGCTGCGGGTTGCCAAGTACTATAACAACAAAGTAAAGGTCAGGCAATTTGTCGAAGGTGATTTGGTTTGGAAAGCGCTATTGCCAATTGGAACTAAATATAGCGAATTCGGCAAATGGTCCCCTAACTGGGAAGGGCCTTTTCATGTGGTCAGATGCGTCCCTGGCAACGCATACATATTAAAAACTTTACTAGGAGAGGAATTTTCCGCCGCAATAAATGGAAGATATCTGAAGAAATATTATCCTAGTATTGAAATTGATCGATGATCACCAGCAGTGGGATTACACGCATCTGACACAGAAACAGCCGACGCTCAAGAACGAGGCCGCCTTTAGAACAAAATTCACAAACAGAAGAAATGGCCAGTGCCTAGATGCATTGCCCTTAGCACAAAACTACATTATAACTACTTCTTGCAGGTTTACATCCAACAACCCTGGTGATCAGGACCTCAAGGAGGTGGGAAGCAGAAGGCGTGGAGGAAGAAACGAAAGTATGATTCAATCTTTTCTTTGCTTCTTCGGCTGCTCCCTCTTCAGCTGTTCCAGGACCACCGTGACGGCTACTTGGAATGCACGGGCGTGACCATGATTTGCGGCCTCCACCAAGCTGTCCCAAGCCGCTTTCAGGTTGTTGTACCTGTCAGAGACATCTGAAACAGAGGAGTGGGTGTTAGGGGCAAGAAATCCAGATGTGGGCACAAAGTCAAGAAGAAGTCAGAAGCATTTACCCCCCACTAGTGCCTCCAGAGCCATACGACGCTCGCGCTCGGCTTGGCAACGAGCGGTGATGTCCCTGAGGCCGTGCTCCAGGTAGCGAACGCGGCGGCGCAGTTGATGGTTGGTCCTTTGTTCAGGCGTGGCGTCCTCTGCTTCGAGGGAGGAATCGGAAGAGATGTACTCAGGCACATATTCGGTCCCGATGATTTCTTCAGAAAGCAAATCAAGGCTGAAAGGGGAAAAGAAGAGAAGGTAAAGCGCAAGATCATGTGGGAAACAGGAGGTAAATCAAGGGAAAACTCACCTTCGAATCATGCGGGGCTGCTCTCCTGAGGTTGCTTGCCCTTGTCCATGGCCTTGGGGTTTTTTCCTTTGGAGACAGGGGAGGAAATGAGAAGTGATGGATGAGTGTGCGAGTGGATTTGCAGGGCATCTCAGCAGGCTATTTTATTGACCGAAGGGGTGCATTGGGAGTGATGACTGGCCAGCGTACACTGTTGGAATACCAAACGGCAGGGTTTTCTTCCCGAATGCGAAGGGTTTTTGCTTGAACAGTGCTTACGGATTGCCGATTCAGGGATCTTCTGTGGATTTTGCGCCAAGGGGCATCTGTTCTCGCGTATTCGGCTCAAGACAGTTCCCGGATACGTTTAAGGAAAAACAAGATTCACGGATGCAAATGTAAAGAAATCATCGCGGTGCAAGTACGAATTCAAAAGTTCTTTATTTATTGCCGATGTTCAAACATCCCTAATACAATCTAGTCAAAAAGCCCGTTCAACACGGATTGGGGATGAGTGATTTCGGCAATGGCGTCGTTGTTTTAGAGTTCAAAAGGGAGTATTTTAAAAAAATATATATAATGATGAAAGAAAAAAAATCCGGCGGTATTCATGACTTTCAAGGTAAAAAACATATATATATAAGAAAGAAAGAAAGAAAGAAAGAAAAGAATGAGAAATATGAGAAAGAGAAAAATAATATATTTGTGCGTAGAGTGAACTCCCCGGTCCTCTAAGAGTGCATTCAAGGCTTCAAGATAAAAAGATCCATTCTCATTTTCCAACCATGTGCAATCCGATAACGAGGACTTCTTTTGTGCCTCGGGATCACTCTTTGCCATTTGCACATGTCCACTCATCTAAAGTGTGTGTATTTTTCTCTTTCCCCTCCTTGATTTAACATTATTTTCTAATGACCTTTTTGACGAGTCTCGGTAAGACCATGAGAAGCTTGTCTTTTTTTGACAACACCTCATTTATAAAATCTTGTTAGGACTAAACTTTCCCAAAGCTCCATATAAAGCCTACCACATATATATGAGAGGGAAAGGAGTATAATATATAGGCTTGAGAGACAAGTGAGATGAGAGTTCTTGAGCAATACATGAGATGATTTAAATTTGTGAATTTGGTTTAGCTTTTCTTTATCTCGTTCTTCGTTTCAAAAATTCCGAGATCTATTTAAAACTTTGTGAGCATGTTAATACTTGTGGGATAAGCTTAATAAGAATCTACCCTCCGTAGAGATGAAGGCTAGTACATTATGGAACTTTAATGAATTAAAATTTTGAGAGCATTATGTTTTCTCATGTGTAATCAAGTGCAAAGTTTAAACATTGTTTAGCAATGATGATATCCATCGAAGGCTTACTCGAGGACGAGCAAGGTTTAAGCATGGGGGAGATGTTGACGGTGAAAATCCATCAACCTAGCCATGAGTTTACCTTCGGTGTTGGCATGAGTTTTATACCTTATCCATTGGTACTAACCCCCGTGGTATAACAAGTTCACGTGTGCATGTCGTTTTTGGAGTTTAATGTTTATGCAGGGATTTAGTGTTGAATGCAAGACTTTCGGGATAAGTTCATCAAGCACCTCATGACAAGACCTTGAAGCCCCGTACAAGTCATGCAATGAAGCAAACTTAACTCCAAGAAGCCGGGGACTTGATCCGAGAAGACGACGGACTCCGGGGACACGACCGGAAAAGTGCTCGAATCTTGCAAGACAAGGAGTTGAGTCCAATTCGGAGAGAAACCGACGACATGGACCCACATGCGAAGAGGGAAACATTCGGGAAGCAAGGGAACCGACGTCGGGCAAAGGAGCCCACGGGGCCGGGCCTAAATGGGCCCGGGTCGGCCGGCCCAGTCCGGTCGGCCCAGGCCCATTTTGGGCCCAAATCCGTCGTCCTTTGCCCTAGCCGCCAATCGGGCTATTTATAGTCCCCTGACCGAGAGCCACGCAGAGAGGATTTCGTCTTCGGCCGCCGAGAAGTAGAGAAGAGAGGGACACCATCTCGGAGAGGAGAGGGTCGAGCTAGTTGACTAGGGTTTCCCTAGCCGACGTGGGAACCTTGCAAGGAAGACCACGTCGGAGTTCCCGGAGCTAGAAGCAAGATCAAGGAAGGATCCCGGTGGTGATCTTGTGTATGTATCATTGTTATAGTTGAATTATCAAGTTGAATCTTTTCCCAGCGATCAAGTGTTTCCTCGAAGATTTCGTTTTTCGATCGGCTTTGCTTATTCCAATTCTATTCGTACGATAGATTACATAGGGTGTTCTTGTAGCCGCGGTGGCTAGAGGTACACGCCGGATCTTCCGAGAGAATCTCGACTTGTCTTTTGACTCGCCCTAAGCTCCCCGCATGAATAGGGATACGTTGTGACGAACGGGGGTCTCGAAAGGCGGATGTTTTCGGATTTGGACGGGAAACCACGATTTAAAGAGGCTTTTATTAAGATTCGATTTGCTACTTCTTCTCTTGCTTGGAACTTCAACAAAAGGCTTACCCCGATCCCTCTAGATCGGTTTATCTACCCAATCTTACTTTGTTTTCTCCGGTTTTTAGTAGATTAGATCTGTTTTGTGTCTTTTACTTAGATGCATTAGGTTTTTATCGAAGATTGAAGATTACTTGGCTTTAATAGATTAAGTCTTGCGTCACACATTTGTTCCACGGATTCGATACCTTGGGTTCACCACTCGAGGGAAGAAGGGTCCCTTGACTACGACGGGAGACTTGTACGCTTGCGAGTCACGAACGAACTTTGATACAATTATTAACCGTCAACAAGCCCCTTTTTCTCGGCGCCGTTGCCGGGGAACAAGTGATCAAGATTTGATTTTTTATTGCTTTTTTTTGTAATTTTCAGTACTGATTTTGTTTTATTTTTGCATCTACTAAATTTTGATCATCCTCAAAATACATCTAATCTAGTTTGTCTAACTCTAGTCTTTATAGATTTGTTTTGTTTTCTTGTTTTTTTTTTGCATACTTTGTTTATTGCTAACCCTAACGGGAGATGGACGGCTACCTCTCCAACAAACCCAATAATTTTGTGGATGATCCGGAAAAACTTTACGGTGCTAAGGAGACGCGAAGCACATCAAGCTAAAAAAGTTGGATTTTGTAGATTCGGAGTCGGAAGACAAAGGATCGCAGGAATCTCCGAAGAATTCACCACCTCAAAGTCCGCGGGAGAATCGACCTCCACCAATGGGTGACCAACCACCGGAAGAACGCAAGATCGGGGAGCTATGCACCCCAGACATCATCGACCTACCAATCTTGAACCTCGAGGAGATCGGAAGACCGTTCGAGATCAAGACTCAACAATCCGCATGGTGCAACATTCACCCTTCACCGGCAAAGAGGATCCGAACCTTCACCTCCAAGCATTCATTCAACTATGTCAGACTTTCAACATGGATGGGGTGACTCAAGATCAAATGAGGGCAAGGCTTTTCCCGTTCTCACTACTCGGGAAGGCTTTGCAATGGTTCCACTCTCAACCGGCGGAGACGGTGCAAAATTGGAACACGTTGATGAAGGCTTTCATGAAGGAATACTACTCACCGGGTAAAACTCAAAGCTTGCGTAATAAGAATGCCACCTTTGTCCAATATCCTACGAAACTATCTCGGAGGCATTCGAGCGCTTCAACGAGTACACCGGGCGGTTCCACATCACAAGTTCCCGAAAGAAAACCTCGTGCAAAAGTTCTATCAAGGACTCACCATGACGTCAAGGACGATCATCGATGCATCGGCGGGAGGATCTATCATCGAGCTTACACCGAGCGGAAGCTTTCACGCTATTCAAGAAGGTCGCGGATAATGACACGTGGGCGTCATCCGGCGCCTACACCCGGCTCAACCCATGGGGAACGTCAAAGGAGTCTTGCAAGTGGAGAAGGAGAACATACTTGAAGGCAAGATCGACTCGCTCATGAGGAGGTTGGAGAAGATGGAGATAGAAAAGAAAGAGGCTCAAGACTTTAAGGCCGCCGAAGCAAGGTCCACATGCGAAGAATGTGGAGAGTATGGCCATGTCCGCAAAGATTGTCCGGAGGAAGCCAAAGCGCTCGACTACATGAGGAAGGGAGAATTGCCGAACTTCCGCTACGGGCAAGGTAGGCCTCAATTCAATGCAAGCTCATCTATTCCTAACGTGGTTCCGCTTCGTATACAACCGAAGGAGTCCATGGATGAGCAAGCTAAGATCAACAAGGACACCGTCACCAAGTTCAAGACCATAGACAAGGTGTTGGAGAACATCGATAGCAAAGTGACGGAGGTCGGAAGTTCCAATCATCAAGTGCTCAACATGATGAAGATGCTCGAGACGCAAGTTGGACAACTTGCGGGGCGCCTCACTAATGATGAAGGGAAGCTTCCAGGACAACCCAAATGTCCCGAATCGGCGAAGGCCATTCAAACGCGTTCGGGGAAGGAGACCGAAGATCCGGAACGTTCCGCGGGAGCAAGGAAGCTTAAACCGTCCACCGAGGTGGAAGGAGTTGCTAAAGAGAAGGTTACGGGGATCGTCACCGAGGAACCCGAATTCGAGATGCCGGAGGAAGACACGAGGATACCGCAACTCAAGCCACGCTACTTCCGAGGTAAACTTGACAACCACTTTGAGAAGTTTGTGGAAGTTGTGCGTAGACTTAGCATCAACATGCCATTACTAGATGCCCTACAAGTACCTACATATTCTCGTTACTTTAAAGACATACTTGCAAATAAATATGAGATAGCAACACTCGGGGTAGATCATGTCAAGATGTCCGAGGAGTGTAGTGCGGCTATTGCTTATGGGCTAGAGAAGCAAAAAGACCCCGGGTGCCCTACAATTCCATGTTCAGTTGGTTCTTTCAACTTCGAGAAGGCGTTATGCGACCTTGGAGCTAGTGTGAGTGTCATGCCGAGGGATGTGTTCGAGAAGCTACGCCTACCAATGGAGCCTACGGGAATATGTTTGGAGTTGGGTGACAACTCCATTCGCTATCCCTTGGGCATTGCTGAAGATGTACCCGTGAAGATTGGACACCACTTCATCCCCGTCGACTTCGTTGTGCTCGAGATGGGAGAGAGGGAGAAGCCGCCGCTCATCCTAGGGAGGCCGTTCCTCAAGACCGTGGGAGCTACTATTGATGTTGGCAAGGGGGAGATCATGTTCGATATCAACGGAGAAAGGAGTTCCTTCAAGTTCCGTCCAAGGATTGAGGCATGCAACATGATTGGAGTGAAGGGAGAACCAAAACAAACGGAGGGGCTGAAAAAGAAGAAGGAGCCGAAAAAGTGAACGTAACGAAAATTAAAGAAGGTGTTGCATCCGTCAAGACAAAGGAAGAGAAGCCGCCGTGAAGACCAAAAAAATGACTAAGCCGCCCAAGCCAAAAGACAAGCCCGCGCCCAAGATGGTGCGGAAGTGGGTACCCAAGATTGCAACGCCCGTAAAGAGCGTTGATCCGGAGTAATCAAGTGAAGAAGTCTAGCTATAGACTATAAACGAAGCGCTAGGCGGGGAGGCAACCCGTTTCGTCGAGTCAAGAATAAGCTACGGGAGGACAACCCGATTCCGGGTTTTTCGAGTATTTTTAATAATTTAGTTTTTGAGTTTTACTACGCAAAGACATTAGACTTAGAAGTGGTTGAACAATATTAGAGACATAATTCTTGATTGAATGTTTGCTTTATCATAAACCCTTTGCATGAACCCTCCTATGTGCTTGTTTGATTCTTTTCTTTCCGAGAAACTCCCCAACCAAATAATTTCAGAACCTTAACTCAACCTTTCACCCTCATTATGGTGCTGAGGTTGACTTATTTTTCATGCTAAAACCACACGAGTAGAGCCACGATTTATGTTCAAGTGTTAATAAAATTCAGCACGTGGTAAGACTCGCGTGAACCTAGAAATCGAAGCTTTTGGTTGGTTTTAAAAATCTTTATCCTTGGTTTCTCTAGGATTAGAATTTTTCTAAGCCTATTCTAATTTTGTTTCATTAAAAATCTTTCTTATTTAGCCAAAATTAGAACCTAAACCTATGCCCCCATGATCAAGCCGGGAAAACGTTCGCTCTCAACCGATGAAAGCAAACTATACCGGTAAGACCAAAATCGACGTAGTCGAAAAATATTTTCGACTTACATTTGTTTTTAATGGTTTAAAAACTTCTCTAAAATTATGCTTGAGCTCTTGCATGGCTCTGAAAAATATTTTAAATTTCGAATTAGAGGAGTGCTTAACCTTAAACACACCTAAATGGAGGCAACTAGTTTGAATTAAGCATGCATGCACCATTGGATCCCCTTTTATCAACTTTCACCAATTCCACATGCAAAGGACAACATGGTGGGCAGCAAGCATCAACTTTGCAGGATTTTCATGGTGGCATGTGAAGCAAGTGGAGCTAGGGAGCATGGACATGACCCAAAGCATGGAGCATCAAGTGGGAAGACCAATAATTCAAGAAAAGGAGTGGACGAGAGCGTTTGGGCGGTGCAACTCGTGGAGCACGCGGGCGGGGAAAGTTGCGGAGGCGAAATGATCGTGCTGCGAGAAAGACGCGCCGAGGAGGAGCCGGAGGAGCCCCGGGCCGGCCGGCCCGGGCCGGCCGGCCCGCCCTATATAAGGAGCCCCCGGCGCCCGTTTTACGCGAGCAAGCTTCCCTCTCCTTCCCTTGTTTGTGTGTTCAAGGTTGTGTACTCGGAACCTCCGTAGACTTAGCCAACCATCCCAAGCTTGATAGCTCAAGAAAAATCCACATCCTTAATCCACTCAAAGTCCACATCCGAAGCAAAGAGTTTAAGTGCCTAGTTTACCGGTTCCAACCCGGAATTTTAGTTGAAGAAAGAGTGCAGCAACCATGTGGAAGAAAACCACAAGTCTCTTCTATAAGAAGAAGAGTTCGTCGTCGTCCAAGCCGTCATCAACCACGTCTTCAAGGAGGCACTCGGTTTCCGAGTCTCCCGGAGCATGGAGACGGACACGGCACCACCGAGGAGGAACGACGCTCTCCTCCTTGGTGGTATGAGGGCTGCGAGAAGCACTTCCATGAGGTTCACCGAACCTCGTGGGCACACGGAGGAGCAACCCGCGCCACCACGACGATCGACTCGCTCAACCGCACCACCTCCTTACACCCCGACACAATCTTCGTACGGCTTCATCATCTTGTCGGCGGAGGAGGAGGAGAGGCTCGCCAATCTTGAGAAGAGGCTTGTGCCGAACGTCGAGTTCGACGACCAAGCACTCTACACCTTGGGTTTTTGCACCGACATATACTACATGTTGGGGCACCTCGGATGGGTGCGGTTCTCCAACGGAATATCGGTGGACACCCATTTGGGTTACGCCTTGGAAATTTTAATGACTATTGCACCCATCGTTGATGATGATGGGGTGCAAAGCTTGTCATTCCGTTTGGAGGGAATCGAGCAAGTGGTTCCCTACGAGCACGTAAGGGAGCTGCTTGGATTCCACAAGGGAGCTCGGAGAAAGTTGACGTGCCACCCGGCATGTAGGCGGGATTTTGGAACATGATCTCCGGAGAAGCCCATCAACAACGCAATTGCATCCGCAACCCCATTATCCGGATATTTCACTCTTGGATGTGCAAGAGGGTATTGGGGAGGATGAAGGAAACAAAGGTGACCGACACGGAGTTGAATTGGCTATACTCGGCTTTAATTGCCAGGAAGCCAATTGACCCCTCTTACCTCATGATCAACCGTTGGTGTTGTGAAGCAACATCGGGGGCGGGTAATATTGGTTCGGGGTGTTACCTCTCCATGTTGGCCTTTTCCTTGCGACCGGGGATCGCAAGAAACCCTGCTCACCTTTTGCGTGGTACCTCTCTCGGTTTTGAGTATTTGCGGCAAGGCAAGTACATTAGTGGAGATGAGAGAGGAGGTTATCGGTTGGCCATAGTGAACCTACCCCTTCCAAATGAGAGGCTTAGGCTTTTCACCGAAGGAAGGGAAGATTGGTTGGAAGAGGGACTACTTGTCCCTGCAAGGAAGAACAAAAGAGGAAGGATCGTAGAGGAGGGAACATCCTCCGCACAAGCGAGTGAAGCACAACCCAATGTGCAACCATTCGGCGGAGTCCCTCCTCCGCCAAGTTATTACGGAGGGTCTCAACAACAAGCATGGGGGGTGGTGCACCGGTACCCCCACAAAATTATGTTGTGCCTAACGCTAACTTCGCGGAATCCTACGCTCATCATCCCCAACCACAACAAAGCATGGCCATTATTGGAGGGTATGCTGCAAGAAATGCTCAAAACATCGCAGCCATCCAAGCTAACGCAGCTCAACTCGGTGAAGGCAACGCAAATATTGCCTTTGAACTTGGACGCCTTCACCTTGTGGAGCCAAATCAATTCGTCGGAGGAAGCGTCCAACCATATTATGAGCAAGGGTATTATTATCAAGACTATCAACATCAACCACCGGCGGAGGACTAGAAGATTTAGGAACTTTAGTTTTCTTTTCTTTTTCTCTGAAATTTTCAGCTTTTGCTTATGTGTGTTTGCGTAGTATTTCCTGTTTTTATTTAAATTTCAGCAAGCATGATTGTTTATTTTCAGTGTGTATTTCAACTTGATGTCACCATTAATAAAGACACCACCTTGATTATATCATTGGAAAAGTTACAAAATTCGTGCCATGATGATATATGATTAAAATTTCAGCTTTGTTCATCTTTGTTATTGATTTATGCATGTTTAAGCTAGTGCTCTCTTAAAAATACAGATCTAAATTTATTTAAATACTAGCTTAATTTTCAGCGGAGGTTATGATTAAAATAAAGACCCATAGTGTTTTATGTGCTCTCAAGTTATGAATAGATTAAAGATGTCTTTTATGCTCAAAAATATTGCTAACCTTGTCACAAATATCACTTGTGTGTTGCTCAACCTATCCAAAGCCTTATATATATTTGAGTGCATAAACCTTAGTGTACAAGATTTATTTTTGAGTGAGTTATTGCAGGCCATGATTTCTCCGGCCCGAGACTAAGAAATTTGGTCATTCCGTTTTTGCGTATCTATCTTTTTGCTAGCCTTTTATCCGTGCATTTGTGTATCCCCGCATCGGTGATCTCACAAACTTCGCCGGATATCCACCCTTAAACCAAATATCATCTTTTTGTGATTACCTCCTTGACCACGGCCTATCGTTGAGAATGGATCATCAATTCAAGGAAGATCGCAAGACGGTGCCAACGTTGAAGATTTCAAGTATCTCTCTAAGGAAAAATATCTCCGGTACCTACCTTATTTTTCGCCTCTTTGCTCGAGGACGAGCAACGTCTAAGCATGGGGGAGGAGGTAGGTACGGTGCAGTTTTAGAGTTCAAAAGGGAGTATTTTAAAAAAATATATATAATGATGAAAGAAAAAAAATCCGGCGGTATTCATGACTTTCAAGGTAAAAAACATATATATATATAAGAAAGAAAGAAAGAAAGAAAGAAAGAAAGAAAAGAATGAGAAATATGAGAAAGAGAAAAAAAATATATTTGTGCGTAGAGTGAACTCCCCGGTCCTCTAAGAGTGCATTCAAGGCTTCAAGATAAAAAGATCCATTCTCATTTTCCAACCATGTGCAATCCGATAACGAGGACTTCTTTTGTGCCTCGGGATCACTCTTTGCCATTTGCACATGTCCACTCATCTAAAGTGTGTGTATTTTTCTCTTTCCCCTCCTTGATTTAACATTATTTTCTAATGACCTTTTTGACGAGTCTCGGTAAGACCATGAGAAGCTTCTCTTTTTTTGACAACACCTCATTTATAAAATCTTGTTAGGACTAAACATTCCCAAAGCTCCATATAAAGCCTACCACATATATATGAGAGGGAAAGGAGTAGAATATATAGGCTTGAGAGACAAGTGAGATGAGAGTTCTTGAGCAATACATGAGATGATTTAAATTTGTGAATTTGGTTTAGCTTTTCTTTATCTCGTTCTTCGTTTCAAAAATTCGAGATCTATTTAAAACTTTGTGAGCATGTTAATACTTGTGGGATAAGCTTAATAAGAATCTACCCTCCGTAGAGATGAAGGCTAGTACATTATGGAACTTTAATGAATTAAAATTTTGAGAGCATTATGTTTTCTCATGTGTAATCAAGTGCAAAGTTTAAACATTGTTTAGCAATGATGATATCCATCGAAGGCTTACTCGAGGACGAGCAAGGTTTAAGCATGGGGGAGATGTTGACGGTGAAAATCCATCAACCTAGCCATGAGTTTACCTTCGGTGTTGGCATGAGTTTTATACCTTATCCATTGGTACTAACCCCCGTGGTATAACAAGTTCACGTGTGCATGTCGTTTCTGGAGTTTAATGTTTATGCAGGGATTTAGTGTTGAATGGAAGACTTTCGGGATAAGTTCATCAAGCAATTCATGACAAGACCTTGAAGCCCCGAACAAGTCATGCAATGAAGCAAACTTAACTCCAAGAAGCGGGGACTTGATCCGAGAAGACGACGGACTCCGGGGACCCGACCGAGAAAAGTCTTGAATCTTGCAAGACAAGGAGTTGAGTCCAATTCGGAGAGAAACCGACGACATGGACCGACATGCGAAGGGGGAAACATCCGGGAAGCAAGGGAACCGACGTCGGGCAAAGGAGCCCACGGGGCCGGGCCTAAATGGGCCCGGGCCGGCCGGCCCCGTCCGGTCGGCCCGAGCCCATTTTGGGCCCAAATCCGTCGTCCTTTGCCCTAGCCGCCAATCGGGCTATTTATAGTCCCCCGACCGAGAGCCACGCGAGAGAGGATTTCGTCTTCGGCCGCCGAGAAGCGAGAGAAGAGAGGGACACCATCTCGGAGAGGAGAGGGTCGAGCTAGTTGACTAGGGTTTCCCTAGCCGACGTGGGAACCTTGCAAGGAAGACCACGTCGGAGTTCCCGAGCTAGAAGCAAGATCAAGGAAGGATCCGGTGGTGATCTTGTGTATGTATCATTGTTATAGTTGAATTATCAAGTTGAATCTTTTCCCGGCGATCAAGTGTTTCCTCGAAGATTTCGTTTTTCGATCGGCTTTGCTTATTCCAATTCTATTCGTACGATAGATTACATAGGGTGTTCTTGTAGCCGCGGTGGCTAGAGGTACACACGGATCTTCCGAGAGAATCTCGACTTGTCTTTTGACTCGCTTTAAGCTCCCCGCATGAATAGGGATACGTTGTGACGAACGGGGGTCTCGAAAGGCGGATGTTTTCGGATTTGGACGGGAAACCACGATTTAAAGAGGCTTTTATTAAGATTCGATTTGCTACTTCTTCTCTTGCTTGGAACTTCAACAAAAGGCTTACCCCGATCCCTCTAGATCGGTTTATCTACCCAATCTTACTTTGTTTTCTCCGGTTTTTAGTAGATTAGATCTGTTTTGTGTCTTTTACTTAGATGCATTAGGTTTTTATCGAAGATTGAAGATTACTTGGCTTTAATAGATTAAGTCTTGCGTCACACATTTGTTCCACGGATTCGATACCTTGGGTTCACCACTCGAGGGAAAAAGGGTCCCTTGACTACGACGGGAGATTTGTACGCTTGCGAGTCACGAACGAACTTTGATACAATTATTAACCGTCAACGGTCGCCGTGGCCATCGAGGCGCTCCGGGATGAGCTCAATCTCCTAGATGTCTTCGGCGCGCCGCCCGGAAGCCGCGTGGCTCGGTGGAGTAGTCGACGTCCGTGTGCGTCGCCATGGCGGCTAGGCCCCGGGGTGGTGCCCAAGCGAACACCATGGGTGGCCACCTCATCAACGCGGTGCTCCACCGCAGGCAAGGCGCTCCGCCGGCGTGTCACCGCGGGCGTTCACCTTGTCGGCCGAGTTTGCTCCACCGGCGTCTTCGGCCTAGTTGAGCTCGGCATCGCAGCCGCAAGGTGCAAGAAGAAAGGAGATTAGCATCAAAAGCCGGGTTGGATCAAAAATTGATTTCAGAGCTGTACCGTCGATGGTTTCCAGCAGCTGTTTGCGCTGGTCCTCCCACTCCAACTCGGCTATGCCCGCCTTTTTGGAGACATCCTCCCGGCTCACGGCCGGGCCGTCTCCGGTTCCGCCTTGAAGCGGAGAGCGTCGAGTTCCCCGTAGGGCACGGGGGGAGTGGCCGTCGGACTCCGAGGAGTCGTCTGGAAGGGGCTGATTGGCCGGTACGAGGAGATGGATTCCACCGAATCGGCTCGAAAAAGGGATGATCGTCAAAACAAAAGAAGATCAAAGATGAATCAAAGAAGAGGAATCGACGATCATTGCCTCCTCGCGCGCATTGGCGCTACTCCCTTCGCCTCATCGGAGGAGCGGCGTCGGTTGAGGCGGCGCACCATGTTGCTGCGGGATGTGCCTTGTTTGGAAAGAAGAAGAGTTGAGATTGGCAAAGATTCGAGAGCCAAAGGCTTGGTGGAGAGCTAGGGGCACTTACGGTTTCATTTATAGGCCCGGCAAGACAGATCGTGGCCTCAAGTCGTGGCTGCGGATCGTGGCGCATATCCCAACAAAATCGGAAGGTGGAAAGGTTTCCTTGACCGGACCGCCAATGGGTCGCTTGGAGTTCTAGGGCCGAGTCGTATTCGGTTGGTCGGCTCGGGCGAGAGGAGTCAAAGTGCCATTCGGGTGTTGGCATTTCTTTGCCGAATGGGTCGTTCAGCATTACATTTGAAGATGCGCGAAAGAAAAAGGAAATAAAATTGCAAGAACAGATATTACAAGAGCGACCAATTCGGTTATACATCAATTGAAGCGTCTAAATGTTCAAGTATTTCGCAATCACACTACGGACATTTGATGTTGCTTGGCGGAAATTGTCCAACCGCTCCTGACAATCTTTCTGGGCGCTAGACAAGGTGGTAAGCTCTACATCGCATTGTTTCATCTTGGCCATAGCCGATTTTCCTTCCTCTTGGGTCTTCTCTATCAATCCAGGGAGCTCGGCTATTTTCCGTTATCGGCCTCTATCTCGGTCGACGGGCTTCTCGGTTCCGCCTCCGGGGCGGCTTTCCGGCCATTTTTAAATCACAAGAAGCTTGCGAGATTGGCCAATGTATCTTTGTGGCTCTCGGTCCGAGATTGTGCCCCATTCATGGCTTGTTCAAGATCGGCTCTCTTCTTTTCAATAGCCGGGCGGGAGCGCACCTTCCTCAAAGCTTGCCTTATGGGCACGTAGTGGATTTCCGGGCCACGAGATAGATGCAAGAGAAGCACCGATGTTCTCGGGAAGTTCTTGGCTAATAGACTCGAGCAGTTCTTCAAAGTGATCGAGATCTTTGAACCGATCTCGTGCATCTTTTTCCGGCCCGGGCAAAGATCTCCCCGAGCTTTTCTAGCACTTCCTCGACGGGGTTTGATGCATTTCTTTCATCGCCTCGGCAACTGGATGGTTCCCCATTGACGGACTTGATGATGATGGGGCTCGATCCTAAGAAAGCAAGTATTGCCGAGTTAGGAGTGCTTGAATGTAAAGGTAGCGAGAGTTAAGTGCAAATGAGTACCTCATGTCCGATTTCTTGAGCGGGACGGGACTTTGTTCGGGAGCGGCCACAGGCGAAGGAGGTGTTCCAGGCAGAGCTGAAGCTTCTATGTGAGAAGGCGTTGATGCGATTCTTTGGCGGCTCGGGGGCTTCGGTCGAAGAGGAGATGGGTTCACCTCTGCTAGGGTTGATGTCTCTGCATGACCAGTAGTGATTGGGCCCTTGGAGGACTTGATGGTTCTGGTTGGACTGGGAAACTTATCTCTGGAGAGTTTATTGCTTCCGTTTGAACAGAGGGTGATTGATTCCCTGATGAAGATGAGATTTCCACTGGGACAGGTAACTCAACCCTGGGTGGATTTGTTTGTTGAGACACTGGGACGTCCACATGTTGTTCTTCCATTGTTTTTTCTGCAAGTACCAAATCAAAAAAAAATAAATGCCAGTGTTCATCCTCGAGAAAGAGGACAGTGCAGGTCATACCTGTGGATGGGGCATTGGCAGGTTCTGGAACTGAAGATTGTTGGGCTCTGGGCTGAAAATGCACAAGATGTGATTTATCAGAAACAGAGTAATCTTGTGATCGAGAAAGGAAAAGATTTTTACCTCAACAAGGACTTTCTTGACAGTTCTTCTCCTCTTGGCATTTGGGGGAGCTATTAGAGACAAACCTTGCCTCCTATCGGCGGCAAGGCCGGAAAGGCTTGGGTCCGTTGTGGCAAACCTAGCCATTAGCCGAGCCGGGGGTTGGGGACCCGAATCCCGATCGTTGAGATCGGTCCTACGGCATTGTAGGCAATATTCCGGCTCGAGGGGCAGGCACTGTGTTCGTGAGTAAGAGAAGTAAGGTCAGAATCATGATTGAAAGAGGATATGTCTGATTCAATGGTTCATCATATTACCTCTGAAGTTGGCTGAAAATCAGGCATCAACTCTGCACAGAACAAGTGTACAGGCTCACTGAAGATATGATCATGGAATTCTTGCCACCAGGAGTTGAAGGTGGAGTGAGCCATTGTTGTGGGTACAAAAGGCCAGGTGTAGACAGTGGGACTGCACACATAACGGAAGACTCTGCTACTGTGCATGAGTTCTTTGATTTCCTCTCTGGGCTTGAGGAATTCATGCAGAAACAGTCTTGGGGGCATCTGGCCACACCCAAGTTGCCGAGCCATTACGTTGGGCTGATAATATTCATAAGTGCTGTAGGTCAGCCTTCCTCCATTGAATTCGGCGGCAAGATGCATGGGCGGATTATGATATTGAGGATCTCTAGGAATCTCCCATCTTGGCGTTCGGTTTCAAAAGAGAATTCACGGGGGAAAATCAAAGTGTCATTGTCCGGATAAGGGAGCCAAAGAGGGTTTTGGAAACCTTTGAAGAATAGCTCGAAAAGGCGGGCCGGTATCCTGTCGAATAAGAACGATTGAAGCGACTTCTCCATAAGTCCGGCACCAACCGGTGGCTTGGGGTTCCCCTTCGGGGTGATTGGATGAAGGGAAGAGTACGGTGTTCAAATCAACACCAACGATCGATGCATGTGTAGTTGCAGCCACATTTGAATAAACCACCAAGGACCGTTGACACATGCTATCCTCTGGTCGGTGTACATCCGGGTGATGGTTTGATGAAGCATATGGTACATACCGCCTAGGAGGAATTTCCCCGGGGGGAGGCAGTTGCCACTGACCAGTTGAGAAGCCATCGCAATGTGATTCAGGGTAGGCTCATTGGCTTTACCGCAGAAGATGAACCTGCATAGCCACATATTCAGAAACGCCCTGTATTCAATTTCACCAAGGGGGCCGTCTTTCATGTGGTTCAAGATATAGTTCTTGTATCCGCTCCCTGGTTTCACCCCTGTTTGTCGTGAGGAACTTCTGAAATCCCGGGGCTGAACGGATCCGTAATGTCAAGGCCGGTGATCATATACACATCGGCCAAAGTTGGAGACATCGGGCCGTGGCCAAAGAGGAAGGCGTTGACGCCATTTGACCAAAAATGGCAAGTCGCTATCAAGAGGTCTTCATTCTTGGGGGTCTCGGCCAAAGATAGCTCCGTGCACCGAGCAATGCGAAGGGTATCCCGGTTCTTGGTCTTGACACTCTTGTCCGCAAGAATCCTCTGGTACCAATTTTTCCCGACCGCGATTGGAGGCAAGGGCCGGTTCTTGAAAGCATCCTACCACCGAGGAGGTGGGGACGGGCCGCTTTGAAAGGGATCCTTTGAGATTCGGCCGCGATGAAATCTCGAGGATCAGAGTTTCCCACAGGACCAAGGTAGTAAGATCTTGAATGGGCCTCGGTACGAATCAAGAGCTCAGTGGAAGGCTCCTGAAGGAAAAGCGGAAAAGAAATCTCAGGTAAAATTGAAAACCTAAATGCCGAATGAAGCTTACGGGAGGGGAATTTACCTGAGCAACTTGGTTTTGAGCCGCCATTGCGGATTTGAGCTTAGAACAAGGGGATCTAGGGTTTGGATCTAGACGAGGATTCCGGCGGATTGCAAAGAGAGAGAACGGTGTTGACTGATTTGATTTGAAAATGTTTGTGGTCGGAGTCAATTGCGGAACAAAATCACTTTTATCCCGCAATTGAAGGGGCATGTGTTAACACCAAAATTTGGTAAGGAGTCGACTTGTGGGTCCGGCTCGATGAGGAGTCCGTCCGGTGGAAGGAAGGTTTTTCTCGGATGTATTCGGCGAAAGGTCGGGGTCGGTTATCCGCTTCGTTCGGCAAGGGAACGATTGAAGGCCGATTTTGCGGGATTGGACGGTGACGTGGCTCAAGCGGGGAAGGACGAATGGATGGATAAGCGATCAAGCTTAGAGATAAGTTAGGCAACAAATCCATTCGAGGTTGTACTTGGCGGGGTATAAATATGAGCCCCGAATGTATGTAAAAGACAATCATTCTTCAATACAAACCGGCCTTATGCCAAACCCTAGAGTCCATTTGTCGTGTCGTCGAGTTCTTCGAGAGGGTTCATCGATCCGTTGACCTCCGTGAGTACCGGCAACCTTGTATCATATCTAGTATCATGCGGTGGATTTAGATCGATGCAAGTAGTCTTGTTACCATGCTTCGTGTCATGCGGTAGATTCAAGCTTGGTTCAAGAGGGTTTCTTGTTAGGTCATGAGCCATGCGGTAGGCTAACATCTAGCTCGAAGCTAGTTATCGGCTCTATTGGATTTTGGCAAGATCCAATAGATCCATTAAGTTACCCCGTGTTGCTTTGAGTTTTTACTTTATGTTTAAATTTATGTAACATCTTTTGCCCAATCTACATGGGTTCGGATCGGCTTTATCCCTTTTGTGATCCTTATGCGAGCGGGAATTCGTGCTTTAACACGTGGATCTTATGCTTCCCGATAGCCGAAACCGAATCGATCTAGGTTGTTACGTGTTGCGGGTTCAAGCTTGCCAACGTTGGTATAAATCTTGAAAGAACTGAGTATCATGCGGTAGATGCAGGTTTTTGGGCTGCTTTGGAGCTAGTCATCCGGTGGATTAGATTTCAAATCAATCTGATAGATTTATTCCGCTTGGTAATGTTCGTTCCTTCTTCATGGACCCCGAATCGGCTGTTCAGCCATATTCGGTTATGTTTCTTCACGAGTAGAACACGTGCGTGATTCATGCTTTAAATAATGTATGCTTTTAGCTTTCCATATTTAGATTGTATCATGTGGTGGATAGATCTATTTGTGGAAAGTGGTACGATTTTCATGCAAGTTGTATCATGCGGTGGATAGATTTGTTTGAGATCGTACCCGACGGGTTTCAAAGTACCTAGACATGCGGTAGACTAGTGCTTTAGATCTATGCATGCTTGTTTACTACATGTTTATGCTCGCGCTTTACTTTATTTATTTATTTAATGTTAATCATCATGGGGATCGGTCATGGTTTCGTGCATGTGCATCTTTGCTCAAACAAAGACCGATCACCGTCATGCTTACGTCATCCATTCTCGCTATGTTACTTTTCTTGTTGCAAGCTACCGAATGGTTTCAGTTTATTGGCAGATAGCTTTCTATAGCTATGTGTCATCCCATCCGGCTTTGTAGCCGTAAATATGGAACCGTCCTGGTACCACCCGGCAAGTTCCAAGCTTTGGTATCTAACTGCTTTGTCTTTTGTTAATTTTCAGGAAAAATTGACTGGCACGTCTTGTGATTCTTTGCACGCGTGAAGCCAGCTTGTTCGGCTTGCTGTGTGTTTGGCGCTAGGTGCACATTTTGCGTCAACACCATCTCTGGATCTTAGACTGGTTAGAATCACGAAGATCTGTGATCGGCTTTGATACCAATTGCAGGACTGATTAGGCTACCAGAGAGGGGGCGAGTGAATGAGAGCAGAAAAAATTCATCCTGAAGGATGACCTCGGCCTATGCCCCAAAATCACAACCGAGGATTACCACACGAGTTTGCCAAGGTCGCGAAGTCACAACGGACCTACCAACCCTAGGAACAAAACCCAACTCAAAGCAACATGGAAACGCAACTCAAGAAGCGGAAGACTTAGGCAATCTACGGTGCTTGGGGCAGATGGTACAAGGTGACCAGGCAGACGATCTGCGAGGGCCAGGCGGATGGTCTGCAGGGTCACGGTGGACGGTCCGTCGAAAAACGGACTATCCGTACCCAACCCGCAGACAGTCTATGGGTAACTTGTACTGCGTGGACTCTCTGAGACAAGCGAGCGGACTTTCCGCAAACTACTTGCAACCAAAAGCAACTTTTTCAACGGATCGAACCACGAACATGCACAAACAAGCAACAAACTGGATGAACACCGGGCCTTGCGGACTGTCCGTGCCTACCAGGCAGACTGTCGCCAGGTGCGGACAGAGCAGCTCGAGCCCGAGTTGCTCAAGGTCAACACCACTTTCCCTTTGACTGATCTCCCGAATCAACGAAGGGATTGCTACCAAATCATAGGTGAAGGTGAAGCGCCTCTAGGAGATGCTATACCTACGAATTTGTAGCCCCACACCCACTGAATCGAGAGGAATCGAGATTCTACTGAGCTCACACAAAGAGCTAGGGTTCCAACCGAAATCCTTCAATCGGAGGACAAATCCGGAGTTTGAGCAGCGAAGATCAAGCACAAAGATGTACACGACATCTATCCATGATCTCCACAAACAAATCTGAACCCAAATACCTCAGAATCGAAGGGACAAGCCACACATGAAAATCCAACGAAAATAGCCCGAAAAAGACACAAAATCACACGAGCTAGAAGAAGGAAATCAACGCAACCATGGCAGCTTTCATACACTCGAGGTCAGATTCTCTAAAAACGGTGAAGAAAATCGACACCTATAGAGTAGGGAAATGAGAAGCAGTCCGGATGGATGGTTTGCCCAGAAGCACTAGAGCTAATATATAGGAGTTCCTCCGGGTTGGGCAAATGACCACACTACCCCTAGCACTTAAATTGAGATAGAAACCCCTTAGGGGCAAATAGGTTAAGTAGCACTCCACTTCATCGCACGGCCATGCCTTTGCTGCAATCCGTGTCCTCCCAATGCAAGCCCTTCGATCCCACCATGTGTTTGCCAGCATCGAAGCTTCTGGGCACGCCCGGATCCTGTCTCCGCCCACTGAGCCTCTGGTCTTAGTTTTGTGGCTTAACCAAGTAACCCGATGGTTTTGTGGTGAACTGAGGACCATGTGTGGTTTGAGGACCGGTGGATGGTCGCTTCCTTGTGTGATGAGTGATTAACAACGTTGTGTGGACTGATTCTTGGCTAAGTATTGCAGGTGCAGGTTGCGGCTTGACTAGTGTTGGTGCAGGTGAAGAACACGCACGAAAGGTCGTCACCGGTGAGGCCTCCAGGTGTGGAGAAGACAAGTAGGCTTCGTTCGAGGGACCCGGTGGCCAGCGGGGTCAAGTGCGGGCCGCATGGTGGCATGAACAGCAAGATGAAGTCGTGGACGGTTTCTTGGTTGAGCCTCAAAACCAAGGTCGAGCCGGGACTACGTGAGAGCCAAGTCATGAGTGGAGATTTGGCGGAGGCTACACCGAGTTCGCGGGGTTTCCGGTGGTTCACCAGAAAACAACTGGCTTTCTTGGTTGATCCACAAAGCCAAGACCGAAGAACCGAAGATGGTGCCGCAAGCGGTGCGGACCGGTCGACCGGTGGGCTCGACCGGCCCGACCGGTGAGGAGCACCGGTCTGACCGGTGTGCGACGACGCAGTCCAGAGACTTCGAAGCGGAGGACACGCGTCGGGATCACATGGCTTGCGTCGAGGCTACGCAGGGTGCGGTCGCCGGGCATTCGTCCGATGGAGAAGACATGAAGACTTCCAAATCCACCCTTGAGGGGCTTGTGTCCCTAGTTATTAGGAAAGGGCATTTTAGACTTTTGGTTGCCTCCATATAACCCAAGAGGTCAGAGGATGGCAGCTAAGCCTTGAAACCCTAGTTCATTTGCTTTCCTATTTTCCCTTCCTATTTTCCTTAGAATTTCCATAGGACTAGCTTGAGAGCTTGATGGTGAGATCTTGTGAGAGGGTTGGATGATTGGGTGGCAAGCTAGACCTTGTATGAACCTTTGTTGCATGTATAGATGATTCGGCGTGGTTCCTCAAGGTTTGGATGTGTCGTTCCCGGTTGTTCTTGGTGGTGATTTTTGGAGCCCTCTCTTGGTGATTTCTTTGGGTTGATTTCGGGACCTTTCTCTTGGGGATTTGATGGTGGAAATTTGTGGGAACCCTTCGTGGTTCTTTGGGCTGTGATTCCCCTCCCAAATCCGTGAGTAAAGGGGCTCGATTTTGGGGTTTTCCGAGTTCTAGGGTTTGTGGTGTTCTTGGCGGGATTTCTTCGATTCCTCCTTTTTGGACAAGTTTTGGTGGGATTAAACTTGTCTATGGACTCCTCATGAAAGTTGCCCGGTTTCACCGGCGAGGGACGGGGACCGGTCTGACCGGTGGTGTCACCGGTCTGACCGGTGTTGGTCAGTGGACTCAAGGTTTGGTGTTCCGCTGCGTTCTCGGGTCGGAAAGGTGTGTGTGTTGGTTCCTAGGTCCAGTGGCTCTCCAGTGGCTACGTGGGCTTGGCCAACTTGGGTAGTGAGTCGGAGACGTGTGTTGGAAGTCGTTTTCATCATGTTGGAGTTTCCATGTCATTCGAGAAGAATTTTTATCGGCTCCCATTCACTCCCCCCTCTCTGGTTCGCCGTATCGGTCCTTCATGAACCGCCACAAACCTCGCGTGCATACTCTGGTTGTGAGCCGCTACCTTGCACCGGCTCCTGTCCACGACTTCGTCTTGATCTTCTTGCCACCATGCGGCCCGCACTTGACCCCGTTGGCCACCGGGTCCCTCGAGCCGAGCCTACTTGTCTCTCCACTCCTCGAAGGCCTCGCACGGCATAGACCTTTTGCACCCGCTCTTCACCTACACCAACGCAAATCAAGCCGCAACTTACACCCGCAATACTCAGCCAAGAGTCAGTCCAAACCATGTTGTCAATCACTCATCACAACCAGGAGCGACCATCCACCGATCCTCTGATGCTCCGGTCCTCAAAGAGGTAGATCCGGATCACATTGCCGAAGTAAAAATAATTATGGGAGTAAAGCTGGAGGACTCGCCATATGCACACCTAGACGAAGTGTACACGATAGGAGCCGATCATGTCGAAGGTAGCTCTCTACCGACACCTTACATAAGTTGCACCATTAATGGGGAGAAAATTTGCAAAGCCTTATGTGACATCAGAGCCCATGTTAGTGTCATGTCTTCCAAGTTGTATTATGAGCTTTTTAGTAAAAACTTTAAATCTTTCTCCAATGCAAAAAAAATTGATCATGAGAGATAGTAGAACAACAAGACCTTTCGGTGTGCTTAGAAATTTATATTTTACTATCTCGAGTAAAATTATTCCAATCGACTTTTTTCGTAATCGATGCTTGCCACGATGGACATGATTATATAATTCTTGGTAGGCCTTTTCTTAAGTTGATCAATGTCATTTTTGATGCCGAAAAGGGTAGAGTTACTATTGATCTAGGTGGAAATAAATTCACATATGATTTCCTACCCGCTTCTCGTATTGCTTTAACGAAGAGGTAGAGGATCTTCACTTTGTTGATAATTTCAGGGACCCTCTCCAATGAGTAATGGAGAATGATGTTATGTATGATGATCAAGACAAAGAACTAGCGGAAGATACCGAGGGGACGAAGGCACAAGATGGAAGCTTGTGAAGGATTGATTAGGCAAACCAGAGAGGGGGAAGTGAATAGGAGCCGACAAAAATTCTTCTCGAAGGAGATGGAAACTCCAACAAGATGAACAAGGCTTCCAATGCACGTCTCCGACTCAACTACCCAAGTTGGTCAAGACCACACAGCGACTGGAATGCTACTGATCCTAGGAACCAACAACGACCGGAGCTAACCCGAAAACAGAAAAACCAACTTGAGCAGCTATTGGACTGCACCAGTCAGACCGGTTGCACACACCTGTTAGACCGGTCCCTGCTGGAGCACCCTGTCAAGTTTTGAGAACTTTCACAGAAAGCTGCTACACCGGTCAGGCAGGTGTAGCACGTCGGTCAGACCGGTCCAAGCCAGGAAGCCGCAAAATTACAAACCTGACCTTCCGAGCTCCAAAACGAACCAATTCGAAACAGCAGCAACACAGGACAACAGGGAATCACCAAGACGTTCACCCGAGGCAAACCCACAAGGCCTCTACACCGGTCAGACTGGTGAGCAGCACCGGTCAGACCGATCAGGCTGAGCAGCTCGGGATGAACAGCGCCCGCCAGTCAACCCCCACAAATCCAACTCCCGATCTCCCAACTCACTCCATGGATTTAGAAAAGACTTTGGGGATAGTAGGAACACCTCATGGGCACTCCATAACCAAGATTTGGTCCACCAAAACTTGCTAAATCGAGAGGAATCGAAGAAATCTCACCAAGAATGCCTCTAACCCTAAACCCAAGAAAATCCCAAAATAGAGCTCCTTTGCTCACGGATTTGGGAGGGAAATCAAAGGCAAAAGAACCACAAAGGGTTCAAGCATACATCCCCCACCAAATTCCAAAGAGAAAGGCCTCAAAACCACCACAGGAAAAACGTCAAGAAAGGGCTCCGAAAATCACCAAAAACGAGACACGGGAAAGACACATCCAAGCCTTGAGGAACCACGTCGAATCATCTATACATACCAAAGAAGTACATACAAGGTCTAGCTTGTCGCCCAATCATCCTTCCCTCTCACAAGATCTCACCAGGAAGCTCTCAAGCTAGTCCTATGAAAACCCTAAGGAAAATAGAAAGGGAAGATAGTGAAATAAATGAGCTACGGTTCCAAGAGATGGTTGTCATCGTATCACCACTTGGGTTATATGGAGGCAACCAAAAGACTAAAATACCCTTACTAGCTAACTAGGGATACATGCCCCTGAAAGGTGAATTTGGAAGTCTTTGTCTTCACACCGTCGGACGGATGCCCAACGACCGCAAACTTTGCGATCCTAGAGCATGTCCTCCGCTTCCGCTTCGAAGATTCTGGACTGTGTCGTCGAACACCGGTCAGACCGGTGCTCTTCACCGGTCAGACTAGTACCCACCGATCAGACCGGTCCAATGCTATTGCACCTCCGTCTTCTGTTCTTCGGTCTTGGCTTTGGGGATCAACCAAGGAACCTAGTGGTTTTCTGGTGAACCACCGGAAACCCCGCGAACTCGGTGTAGCCTCCGCCAATCACCACTCATGACTCAGCTCCCACGTAGTCCCGGCTCAACCTTTGTTTTGAGGCTCAACCAAGAAACTGTCCATGACTTCATCTTGTCATTATTTCCACCTTGTGCCCACACTTGACCCCGCTAGCCACTGGGACCCTCGAACCAAGCCTACTGTACTTTGTCCTTAGTGTACTTTGCTTGGTGTACAAATGTCCTTAGTGTACTTTGCTTGGTGTACAAATGTCCTTAGTGTACTTTGTCTTGAACTTCCGCACAATGTCTTGAACTTTCGCACATTGTCCTTAGTGTACTTTGCTTGGTGCACAAATGTTCCTTCCTTTAGTTGCTTGATCTGAAGCTCGTGGAAGAACTGCAACTCACCCATCACGCTCATCTCAAATTCCCTGGTCATGTCTTTTGCAAACCTGACAACAAGAGAGTTAGACGAGCCACCAAAGACAATATCATCCACGTACACCTGCACAATCAGGATATCCTTGCCCTACCTGTGGAGAAACAAGGTCTGATCAACCTTTCCCATCTCAAACCCTCTCTCAAACAGGAACCTGTCAACCTACCATACCAAGCTCTAGGCGCCTGCTTCAGCCCATACCACAAAACAAGTAGTCGACAACCATGTTGGTGGCGTCAAACATATCCCTCGATCTTGGAGCAAGGAAGTTAATCAAATGAACATAAATTGTGTTCACCGTAACATCCCAAAGGATCTGACCCACCGGCGCCGCCTCCGCCCGAGTGAGCGCGGGAATCGAGCCTAGACGACCCCCGGGCCGCCCTCCGCCTGTCCCCGGCCGGCCACGCCCACCGGACCGCCGGAATTCCGGCGAGCCGCGCTGACCAACCTCCCCAAGGGCCACATTGCGAAGCCCCGACTGTTTCCAGGGTGTTTTGTGCAAAGTAAGGGCCTATCTGCAGTAGAAAAACTTTTCCGGGGCCTGCCTGCAAAACCTCATCTCAAATAGTAAAGTCACTTTGCTGATTTTTGTAAAATCCATATAAAATCATCGAACATTCAGAAAAATGCAAACTCAATTTTGTTGGATTCATTGTGAAAAATCCTACAACTTCTATTATACTCACCTAGTCTGTTTCCTGATATTTTTAGCATGAAAAATAGGAAAGTGAAAACCTAGATCTGCCATAACTCAAAATCCATGAGTCCTCTATACCTAATTTTTAAATATATGTTGTGTGTTATGTTATGACTAGCTCCTGTACCAAAAATTGCACAAAGTTATGATGTAAATCATTTGATATGAATTGTTTTCCTTTTATGCAGAATCTGCCTAAATGATTTTTGTAGCTAAAAATATTTATGTTTTTGTGACCAACTTGTGCATGCTGTCTTTTTATGTAAAGATACACCTCTGGTGAATTAATCACAATTTTCGGATGATCAGAAGTATTTATTATTAATATATGCATGGTTTCCTTTGTAATTTAATAGAGCAAGATCAATAGTAGTTCTAGGTGTACTTGCTGGTTTTCTAGGATGGTTTAGGACCAGAGAACATGTATGAGAAAGTTTGGAGCATTTTGATGCTTAATTATTTTTGTATTCATTTAACTTGAATTGCTAGCTAGTCTTTAATATTTTCAAAGTAATTAAGTTTCTAGCTTTCCAAGCTTTGCATGTGTGTTCAGTGGCTCAGTATGGATGTTGTGATGTTTGAGAAACCCTCCTTTAAATTTTAGTGATTTATTGTTTAATAAAAGCTTTGAAGGCCTTTTATAGGTTAATGTTGGATTAAATTGGGAAAATGCCTTTTTAATTTTTTCCTTTTTGTGAAGTGTTGTCAAACTTACTTAAGAGCTAAGAATACACCCTTGTTGTTGAAGAATTAATTTATAGATAATTATCTTTGTACACACCTTTACTAGTAAGGGTTAAAGGTATTAAACATTCACATGAAATAACAATTATAAAAGGAAGCATTAATTAAAGTGTGTAATAAAAGAATAAAACACATATCAATGATAACCTTCATAAAAAGAAATTAATAAATAATTACTTGTTAAGGTGAATATGGCCAACAAGAGTTGGATAAGATAAATAATTTATCACATCACCTGAACCCTGCATTGCATTCCGTGTAGATCATCCTGACGGTGACTACTCGCTCGTCCAGGAAGCCGAGGAAGGAGAAGCGGAAGCTGCCCTGCAGTACGTGGAAGTACTCGATGACACCGAGGGTGCATAGGCTAACCTTGCTGATGAAGGCAAGCCCCGGTGCATATGACCTAGCTTTTCAAATTAATATGCACTTATATATGGATCTTTGTGCATTTAAGTTCAGGAGTTGTATGGAACCTTAGATGCATGATCCCTAGGTACCTGTGTCCTTACTAGTATGATAGGTCGATAGCTGCTAAGCTATAGGATCGTTACAAGTCAGGTGATGACGTCACTCGCGAGAATAGGTTCCTAGATAGGAATCACAAGATCTCCTTAAATGGATTGCTCATGTGGTAAGAGCATGGGATGTGGACTCCGGTCCAATGGCTAACGTGGGTTAAGTGTTTGAATGTACTAAGCACTTGTCGGGAATGGGATCGGTAAGCCTAATACCTTAATGAGACGGCTAGGGATTTAACTGTCACTACTCTTGGGATGCGTCTCATGGCTAGCTACCGGTGGTGCATGGTGAGACCGGGTGCCTCGCGGGGTATGCCGGATAGCCTGCACCAAAGACTGTGGCCTTTTATCCTGACCCGAGGATTTATGGGAACCGTTTGGTGGTTGTCCTCGCGGGGGCATCCTACCGTGTGTTTAGGTCCACCTTGCAAGGTTTTGAATCAATCAATTGTCGTCCTCTCACCGTTATCTGAGACTACTTACTCCACTAGCCATGAGATCCCTAATGATGGAAGTTGAAGAATATTATGCTTGATTAATTGTATGGTACAACCTTGTCTGTACTAGCTGGCCAATCTAGTAAAGTAGACCCACTAGAACTTGTGCTAAAATCTTGAAAGTAAGAACATACTCTTTGTTACTTTTCAGCAAAAGAAACCCAGTGGCCAAAAAGCCTTTCATGTCTAGAGTTGGTGAAGTAGTTATCACCGACGGGTAAGTCTTGCTGAGTATTAGTATACTCAGCCTTGCTATAATCTATTGATCCAGGTAATGCCTTTGGTGATGTCTAGCCCAGAGAGATCCCGCCCGCTGGGAGCTGGAGTGGGTGGAGGATGACGACTGAAGGCATCATGGCCGGCCTCCCATGGTGTGCTCGTTTTCGTTAGTTTAATTCCGTTGTTTCGAAAACTCTGAACTACGTCATTATGACAAAAACTTCGGTTTGTAATAATTAAACCCTTCGGGGTAAATTCTAGATGTTTATTATGTTGTATCTCTGGATTCGCCTTCGTGTGAGTTTTAATGCATATGTGTCGATCCTTGTTGCTATATAAGTGATTTACCGGGTGTTAACCCGGCAACTAACGACAGGATGATACTTTATTACTGCTTAACGACCAAAGTGGATTGGCTTAGGCGGTAGTACGGTATTTTCCAGGGCGGGTTGTCACAGTTGGTATCAGAGCAATTATATGCACCAGAGATTAATTAGTAACCTTAATCACAGGTTTTTTATTAAAATTGCCAAGACGGTTTGATTTTCCAAAACACGTCGATACGTTAAGGATGAACTAGACCGAGAGGCCCTAGAGGGAATTTTTGGTTTCTTTCAGGTGGCTTAATACCTATGGTTTATTTTGCTAACTTCTAGCACATCTACTTTATGTCAGACTTACTTTCTTGCACAACCAAACTAGATGAGCCACGTGTTTTATACGTGTGCTGTGCCGCATCACGGGAATTGAGAGGGTTGATGGAGTGATCCATTCCACGGATCCCATCTTCACGTCTGGTTGTAAGTTGTGTGTCGCCACGTGTTTCATACGTGAGCATTCCGCATGTCGAGTATGCGAGGCAAGGATACACTCCATTCAAATGGAGGGTGTCCGAGGTTGGACGCTGTCCATGCAGCGGCTTAACGCATGGATGTCGTTTCTATAGTGAACGGCAATGTATATAGACGCTTTCGTGACGTGCTGGCACGGAAGGTTCGTTTTCTGCAAGTACATAACAGTGCTTCGTTAGTCGCTAAGTGAGTACCGTATAGCTCTTGACTAGATATTATAGGGATAGATGAATAAAAGCCTTGCCACCGGCACTAACTCCGATTTCTGGCTTGATTGCCATGTGAGGTCGAATGGGACATCTTGCATTATGCTCAAAATCGTAACAACTTAAAACTGAACCCATATTGTTTGTGTGCTCTCTAAGGTAAAATATTGTTAGCATGTGTTATCCTGTCTAGCCTCTCAGGTGTAGATGTGTTGTTGTGCATAAACCTATTAGAGTCGTTGCTTAGATTGTTGTCCTTTGTTCCAAAATCTTTGTCTAGGAGATCTCTACCCAAGTTGCTCCAAATCTGATCTAGCTCCTGCTCGCAATAGATCACGGTCATAGCTTTTGTATATCTCAAGTTATGCCCGGATAAGTCAACCTCTATTCTGCTGTCTTCCCCGAACCAAATCTGAATTCCTGCTTACTTAAAGCACCTTCCTAACCTTTCCAATGAGTCTTGTATACCAAAGATGTGTCTCATAATTTTGCTGAGTGCAACAGCGATTCGAGAATTTTGGGGAATCTGGTTTTAAGTTATGAATTTTTGTTCACAACTGCCAGAACTTTATGTCAGTATGTATGTCAGCTCGATTCGAGTTATGCATGCGATTGTACCTTGGTGCTCATGGCTACCCTATTGCCTAACCGTATACCCTTTTTGCGTGGATCGAGTCTATCCTTGTACGCTCACACAGTCTAGTTCTCACTTTTGTCATTATGGCCAGATGAACAACATTGGATCTGCGTCGGCTAATGTGGAAGAATGGACTCTCGTGAACTACCTCGAGGAGGGTGGATTTCCTGCACTCTTGTGTGACACCCTGAAGGAATTTGGGTATACTGCTTACCCAAAGTACTCGACACGTGAGGTCATGACCACCAGCCAACTCCTTCGTTGTGAAGTAAAGGTGAAGATTTTCGTGCGTCCGAACAATCCTGCTTGGGAAGAGTGGGAGTGTAAGGCACAAGGGCGAAATTGACTGACACCGTGCAGAAGGTTGCTCTCAAAGCACTCACAACTTTTTGTGGGAAGCACCCTGACGAGACAGCCGGCTCTGCAGCCAAAGTGATTCCTGTGCCTGAGCGACACATTGTACCTTGTGTCAAGCGCGAAGCTTTTCTTCCAGCTCAGGGCCACTCTCACTATAGTTCCGATCTCGTCACCTCAGTCCGCTTTTCAGAAGCCATGCACGACACTTACCAACGGATGGTGGGAGAAAGTGTATTCTATAGACACCAAATCTATAGGTACCGAGTTAAAGGAATGGAGTGTACGACTCAAGCATTGAAAGAAGCCCGAGTCATGATAGCTACTCTCAAGAAGGAAAGACACAAGGACAAGGCAAAGATACAAGACTTGAGTGAGATCATACATGAGCAGAACTTCCTGTTGCAACATAACGACCAGTATATGCTTGAACTAGAAAATCAACTGGAAGCTATAGCAGTTCCACCTTCGGAACCTGTCATTCCTAGACCAGCAAGAGAAGAAGATGTCGAGGCCATCCAAGGAGAGTCCGGAGTAGAGTCTCGACCCGAGTCACCATAGTCCTTCAGCATGGAAGATCCAACCCTAGGAAGTTGGTATGTTGGAAATAAAATTCTAAGACGTTCGAGTGTAGTATTTGAAAGGAACCCTAGTGTGAAATAGCCGCGTTTGGTTAGCTATTGCGGTTGGTTGAACTAGGAGCTTCTTTTTGCAGCTAGTCCGCATTGTAACCCCAACCGTTGTTGGTAATTCCGAAAACCCTCATCGATGTAACGCCTTGATTGAACCTCTTTCAGCAGTATTTTTTCGTAAGGCCTTATTATGCTAGTTTCGATCAAATCAAAAGTTCTGTGGTGAAGCTCAAACTCATCCAGAAAGTTCGTGCCGATCAAAGATCCGATCGATCCCTCACTTCTCAACTTATTCCTTTTTGGTCTTGCTCACGAATTTTTTTGGAATTAAAATAAATATAACATTGAGCATGCAATGCATGGCATATGCATTTGAGAACCTTGGGCGATCTAACGTGCAGTCGCATGGAAACTTCCATACTAATACTCTACCTCCCTTGTTGGTGTTGTTGTTAGCCCATGACCAAAGGTGCCACGACGGAACCTAGGGCATCATGTGTGCTGCAGCCATGTGATTGTCACTAGGAGTGCGCTAGGTATCTTGGGTGTGAGAAGGCGACTTGCCACACCTGTTCTTCTCTGTCGGTGATTGTCCTCACAATCACTAACTCCACATGTGGGTAATCGAGTAGTACTAACTTGCATCATAAGCACCATACCGCATGGGAATGTGCATCATGTCTTCACGAGCATTTGTGTTGATGGTGAAAACCCGTCAACCTAGACATGAGTTTAACTTCGGTGTTGGCATAAGTTTCATACCTTATCCATAGGTACTAACCCCCGTGGTATAACAAGTTCACTTGAGCATGTCGGTTTTTGAGTTTAGTGTTTATGCAAGGATTTAGCGTTGAAAGCAAGACTTCCGGGATAAGTTCATCAAGCATCTTGTGACAAGACCTTGAAGCCCCGTACAAGTCATGCAATGAAGCAAACTGACTCCAAGAACCAGGGACTTAATCCGAGAAGATGACAAACTCCGAGGACCTAACCAGAAAAGTGCCGAATCTTGCGGGACAAGGAGCTACGTCCAACTCGGAGAGAAACTAACGACATGGGCCTACATGCAGAAGGGGGAAGGATCTAGAAGACTCGGGAACCGACACCACGCGAAGGGAGGCGGGAAGCGGGCACTGGCCGGGCCCAGGCCGGCCGGTCCAGCCCAATCTAGGGCCCCTTTGCCCCCTCCTTTGACCTAGCCGCCATTCGGGCTATTTATAGCCCCGGGGTCAAGAGCCACGCATCAATCAATTCGTCATCGGCCGCCGAGGAGCAGAAAAGAGAGGGACACCATCCCGGAGAGGAGAGGGTCGTGCTAGTTGACTAGGGTCTCCCAAGCCGACGTGGGTACCTTGCAAGGAAGACCACGTCGGAGTTCCCGGAGCGAGAAGCAAGATCAAGGTAGGATCCCGGTGGTGATCTTGTTTATGTATCATTGTATTAGCTGAATTATCAAGTTGAATCTATTTCTAGCGATCAAGCGTTTCTTCGGTGATTTCGTTTTTCGATCGGCTTTGCTTATTCTAGATCTATTCTCGAGATAGATCACATAGGGTGTTCTTGTAGCCGCGGTGGCTAGAGGTACACGCCAGATCTTCCAAAAGAACTCGACTTGTTCTTGGACTCACCCTAGACTAACCGCATGAATAGGAATACGTTGTGACAGAATGGGGGTTCCGAAAGGCGGGCGTTTTCGGAGTCGGATGGGAAACCACGATTTAAAGAGGCTTCTAATAAGATTCGATTTGCTACTTCTTCTCTTGCTTGGAACTTCAACAAAAGGCTTAACCCGATCTCTCTAGATCGGTTTATCGACCCTATCTATCTTTGTTGCCTCCGGTCTTTAGTAGATTAGATTAGTTTTGTGCTCTTTATCTAGACGCATTAGGGTTTCTCTTTACCGAAGATTGAAGTTACTTGGCTTTACTAGATTATCTTTTGCGTCACACATTTGTTCCACGGATTTGATACTTTGGGTTCACCACTCGAGGGAAGAAGGGTCACTTGACTACGACGGGAGACTTGTCCGCTTGCAAGTCTAAACGAACTTTGATACAACTATTAACCGTCAACAAGCCCCTTTTTCTGGCGCCGTTGCCGGGAACAAGTGATCAAGATTTGATCTTTTGTTGCTTTTTTTGTGATTTTCAGTTTTCTTTTAGCTTTTCTTTTTGCATCTACTAATTGAATGAATTCATGGACGAGCAAGCCAAGATCAACAAGGACACCATTACGAAGTTGAAGACCATAGATAAGGTGTTGGAGAACATCGAAAGCAAAGTGATGGAGGTCGGGAGCTCCAACAATCAAGTGCTCAACATGATGAAGATGCTCGAGACGCAAGTGGGACAACTTATCGGGCGCCTCACCAATGATGAAGGGCAGCTTCCGGGACAACCTAAAGGTCCCGAATCAGTGAAGGCCATTAAAACAAGTTCGGGAAAGGAGATCGAAGATCCGGAACGTTCCGCAGGAGCAAGTAAGCCTAAACCATCCGTCGAGGCGGAGGGAATTGCTAAAGAGAAAGTTACGGGGATCGTCACCGAAGAGCCCGAGTTTGAGATGCCGGAAGAAGACACGAGGATACCACAACTCAAACCACGCTACTTCCGAGGTAAACTTGACAACCACTTTGAAAAGTTTGTGGAGGTTGTGCGTAGACTTAGCATCAACATGCCATTATTAGATGCCCTACAAATACCTACATATTCTCGTTACTTTAAATACGTACTTGCAAATAAATATGAGATAGCAACACTCGGGGTAGATCATGTCAAGATGTTCGAGGAGTGTAGTGCCGCTATTGCTAATGGGCTAGAGAAGCAAAAGGACCCCGGTTGCCCTACAATTCCATGTTCCGTTGGTTCATTCAATTTCGGGAAGGCGTTGTGCGACCTTGGAGCAAGTGTGAGCATCATTCCAAGGGATGTGTTCGAGACGCTATGCCTACCGTTGGAGCCTACGGGTATGTGTTTGGAGTTGGGAGATAACTCCATTCGCTATCCCTTGGGCATTGCCGAAGATGTACCCATGAAGGTCGGACGCCACTTTATCCCCGTTGACTTTGTGGTGCTCGAGATGGGAGAGAGGGAGAAGCCGCCGCTCATCCTTGGGAGGCCTTTCTTCAAGACCGTGGGAGCTACTATTGATGTTGGCAAGGGGGAGATCATGTTTGATATTAACGGAGAAAGGAGTTCCTTCAAGTTCCGACCATGACTCGAGGCATGCAATATGATTGGAGTTAAAGATGTTCCACCTCATTGTCGCGTTGTTAAGGAATAACCAAGGAAGAAGGAAGGGCTGAAAAAGAAGAAAGAACCGAAGAAGGACGTGAAGAAAGTCAAGGAAGATGTTGCATCCGTCAAGACAAAGGAAGAAAAGCCGCTCGTGAAGACCAAAAAAATGACTAAGCCGAAGATAAGCCCGTGCCCAAGATGGTGCGAAGTGGGTACCCAAGATTGCAACGCCCGCAAAGAGCGTTGATCCGAAGTAATCAAGTGAACAAGTCTAGCTATGGACTATAAACGGAGCGCTAGGAGGGAGGCAACCCGTTTCGTCGAGTCAAGAATAAGTCACGGGAGGACAACCCGATTCCAGGTTTTTCAAGTCTTTTTAATAATTCAGTTTTGAATTTTATTACGCAAAAGACATTAGACTTAGAAGTGGTTGAACAATGTTAGAGACATAATTCTTGGTTGAATATTTTGCTTGATCATAAACCCTTTACTTGAACCCTCCTATGCGTGTATTTGTTACTTTTTGAGAAACCACAACCAAATAAATTCAGAACCTAACTCAACCATTCATCCTCATTATAATGTTGTGGTTGACTTGATTTTCATGCTAAAAACACACGAGTAGAGCCACGACTTATACTTAGGTGTTAATTAAATTTCAGCACGTGGTAGGACTCACGTGAACATAGAAACTAAACTTTTGGTTGGTTTAAAAATCTATATCCTTGGTTTCTCTAAGATTAGAATTTTTCTAAGCTTCATTTTATTTTATTTTATTCAAAATCTCTCTCATTTGGCCAAAATTAGAACCTAAACCTATGCCACCATGATCAAGCCAGGAAAAGTTTGCTCTCAACCAATGAAGGCTAACTATACCGGTAAGACCAATATCAACGTAGTCGGAAAATATTTTCGACTTACATTTGTTTTTAATGGTTTAAAAATTTCTCTAAATTTATGTTTGAGCTCTTCCATAGCTCTGAAAATATTTTTAACTTTCAAAATTAGAGGAGTGCTTAGCCTTAAACATACTTAGAGGGAGGCAATCTAGTTAAAGTTAATCATGCATGCACCATTGGATGCCCTTTCATCAACTTTCATCTAGACCACATGCAAAGGACAAGCATGGGTGGGCAGCAAGCATGACTTTGCAGGAAATTCATGGTGACATGTGAAGCAAGTGGAGCAAGGGAGCATGGACATGACTCAAAGCATGAAGCATCAAGTGGAAGGACCAATAATGCAAGACAAGGAGTGGACAAGAGCGTTCGGATGGTGCAACTCGTGGAGCAGCCGGATCAATTCGTTGGAGAGGATGTCCAACCCTACTACGAGCAAGGGTAAAACTACCAAGATTATCAACACCAACCACCGTCGGAGGATTAGGAAGAAGGAGGAACTTTAGTTTTCTTTTCTTTTCCCTTTTTTTGTAATTTTCATCTTGTGTTTTATTGTGTTTGCGTAGTATTTTCAGTTTTCATTTAAATTTCAGCAAGTGTGTTAGTTTATTTTCAGCGTGTATTTCAGTTTGTTTTCATCATTAATAAAGACACCACCTTGCTTGCACCATTGGAAAAGTTACAAAATTTGTGCCATGATGATATATGAGTATAATTGCCGCTTGTTTATCTTTGTAATTGATTTATGCATGTTAAAGCTAGTGCTCTCTTAAAATACGAATCTGAATTTATCTAAATGCTAGCTTAATATTTAGCGGAGGTTATGATTAAAATAAAGACCCATAGTGCTTTATGTGCTCTCAATTTATAGATAGATTAAAGATGGTTTTTATGCCCAAAAATATTGCTAACGTTGTCATCAATATCGCTTGTGTGTTGCTCAACCTACCCAGAGCCTTATATATATTTGAGTGCATAAACCTTAGTGTACAAGATTTATTTTTGAGTGAGTTATTGCAGGCCATGATTTCTCTGGCCCGAGACTAAGAAGCTGGTCATTCCATTTTTGCGTATCTATCTTTTTGCTAGCCATTTATCCGTGCATTGTGTATCCCCGCATCGGAGATCTCACAAACCTCACCGGATATGCACCCTTAAAACCAAATATCATCTTTGTGATTACCTCCTTGACCACAACCTATGGTTGAGAATGGATTATCAATTCAAGGAAAATTGCAAGACGATGCCACGATTAAAGATCTCAAGTATCTCTCCGAAGAAAAAATATTTCTGGTACCTACCTTATTTATCGCCTCTTTGCCCGAGGACGAGCGACGTCTAAGCATGGGGGAGGAGGTAGGTACGATGTAATTTTAGAGTTCAAAGGGGAGCAAATAAAAAAATTCAGAAGAGAGAAAGAAATAAAGAAAGAAAGAAAGAAAGAAAGAAAAAAAGAAAAAAATATATATGTGAGAAAAAGAGGAAAAAATGAGTAAAAATAAAAATAAAGTGAACTCCCCGGTTCTCTAAAATGCATTAGGAAATTCAAGGCTCAAGATTAAAAGATCCATACTCATTTTCCAACCATGTGCAATCCGATAACGAGGACTTCCTTTGTGCCTCGGGATCACTCTTTGCCATTTGCACATGTCCACCTATCTCACGTGTGTGTATTTTTCTCTTTCCCCTCCTTGATATAACATTATTTTCCAATGACCTTTTTGACGAGTCTCGGTAAGACCATGAGAACTTGTCTTGTTTTGACAACATCTCATTTGTAAAATCTTGGTAGGACTAAACTTTCCCAAAAAGCACCATATAAAGCCTCCACCACATATATGTTATGAGAGGGAAAGGAGTAGAATATATAGGCTTGAGAGACAATGAGAGTTCATGAGCAATATGCAAGGTGATTTAAATTTGTGAACTTCGTTTACCTCTTTTTCATCTCGTTCTTTATTTTCAAAATTTCTAAGATCTATTTAAATTTTGGGAGCATGTTAATACTTGTGGGATGAGCTTAATTAAGAATCTACCCTCCGTAGAGATGAAGCCTAGTACATTATGGAACTTTAACGAATTAAACTTTTGAGAGCATTATGTTTTCTCATGTATGATCAAGTGCAAAGTTTAAACATTGATGGGCAACGATGATATCCATCGAAGGCTTACTCGAGGACGAGCAAGGTTTAAGCATGGGGGAGAGAACTCGACTTGTTCTTGGACTCACCCTAGACTAACCGCATGAATAGGAATACGTTGTGACAGAATGGGGGTTCCGAAAGGCGGGCGTTTTCGGAGTCGGATGGGAAACCACGATTTAAAGAGGCTTCTAATAAGATTCGATTTGCTACTTCTTCTCTTGCTTGGAACTTCAACAAAAGGCTTAACCCGATCTCTCTAGATCGGTTTATCGACCCTATCTATCTTTGTTGCCTCCGGTCTTTAGTAGATTAGATTAGTTTTGTGCTCTTTATCTAGACGCATTAGGGTTTCTCTTTACCGAAGATTGAAGTACTTGGCTTTACTAGATTATCTTTTGCGACACACATTTGTTCCACGGATTTGATACCTTGGGTTCACCACTCGAGGGAAGAAGGGTCCCTTGACTACGACGGGAGACTTGTCCGCTTGCAAGTCTAAACGAACTTTGATACAACTATTAACCGTCAACAAGCCCCTTTTTCTGGCGCCGTTGCCGGGAACAAGTGATCAAGATTTGATCTTTTGTTGCTTTTTTTGTGATTTTCAGTTTTCTTTTAGCTTTTCTTTTTGCATCTACTAATTGAATGAATTCATGGACGAGCAAGCCAAGATCAACAAGGACACCGTTACCAAGTTGAAGACCATAGATAAGGTGTTGGAGAACATCGAAAGCAAAGTGATGGAGGTCGGGAGCTCCAACAATCAAGTGCTCAACATGATGAAGATGCTCGAGACGCAAGTGGGACAACTTATCGGGCGCCTCACCAATGATGAAGGGCAGCTTCCGGGACAACCTAAAGGTCCCGAATCAGTGAAGGCCATTAAAACAAGTTCGGGAAAGGAGACCGAAGATCCGGAACGTTCCGCGAGAGCAAGTAAGCCTAAACCATCCGTCGAGGCGGAGGGAATTGCTAAAGAGAAAGTTACGGGGATCGTCACCGAAGAGCCCGAGTTTGAGATGCCGGAAGAAGACACGAGGATACCACAACTCAAACCACGCTACTTCCGAGGTAAACTTGACAACCACTTTGAAAAGTTTGTGGAGGTTGTGCGTAGACTTAGCATCAACATGCCATTATTAGATGCCCTACAAATACCTACATATTCTCGTTACTTTAAATACGTACTTGCAAATAAATATGAGATAGCAACACTCGGGGTAGATCATGTCAAGATGTTCGAGGAGTGTAGTGCCGCTATTGCTAATGGGCTAGAGAAGCAAAAGGACCCCGGTTGCCCTACAATTCCATGTTCCGTTGGTTCATTCAATTTCGGGAAGGCGTTGTGCGACCTTGGAGCAAGTGTGAGCGTCATGCCAAGGGATGTGTTCGAGAAGCTACGCCTACCATTGGAGCCTATGGGTATGTGTTTGGAGTTGGGAGATAACTCCATTCGCTATCCCCCGGGCATTGCCGAAGATGCACCCGTGAAGGTCGGACGCCACTTTATCCCCGTTGACTTCGTGGTGCTCGAGATGGGAGAGAGGGAGAAGCCGCTGCTCATCCTTGGGAGGCCTTTCCTCAAGACCGTGGGAGCTACTATTGATGTTGGCAAGGGGGAGATCATGTTTGATATTAACGGAGAAAGGAGTTCCTTCAAGTTCCGACCATGACTCGAGGCATGCAATATGATTGGAGTTAAAGATGTTCCACCTCATTGTCGCGTTGTTAAGGAATAACCAAGGAAGAAGGAAGGGCTGAAAAAGAAGAAAGAACCGAAGAAGGACGTGAAGAAAGTCAAGGAAGATGTTGCATCCGTCAAGACAAAGAAAGAAAAGCTGCCTGTGAAGACCAAAAAAATGACTAAGCCAGAAGATAAGCCCGTGCCCAAGATGGTGCAGAAGTGGGTACCCAAGATTGCAACGCCTGCAAAGAGCGTTGATCCGAAGTAATCAAGTGAACAAGTCTAGTTATGGACTATAAACGGAGCGCTAGGAGGGAGGCAACCCGTTTCGTCGAGTCAAGAATAAGCTGCCGGGAGGACAACCCGATTCCAGGTTTTTCAAGTCTTTTTAATAATTCAGTTTTGAATTTTATTACGCAAAAGACATTAGACTTAGAAGTGGTTGAACAATGTTAGAGACATAATTCTTGGTTGAATATTTTGCTTGATCATAAACCCTTTACTTGAACCCTCCTATGCGTGTATTTGTTACTTTTTGAGAAACCACAACCAAATAAATTCAGAACCTAACTCAACCATTCATCCTCTTTATAATATTGTGGTTGACTTGATTTTCATGCTAAAAACACACGAGTAGAGACACGACTTATACTTAGGTGTTAATTAAATTTCAGCACGTGGTAGGACTCACGTGAACATAGAAACTAAACTTTTGGTTGCTTTAAAAATCTATATCCTTGGTTTCTCTAATATTAGAATTTTTCTAAGCTTCATTTTATTTTATTTTATTTTATTCAAAATCTCTCTCATTTGGCCAAAATTAGAACCTAAACCTATGCCACCATGATCAAGCCAGGAAAAGTTTGCTCTCAACCAATGAAGGCTAACTATACCGGTAAGACCAATATCAACGTAGTCGGAAAATATTTTCGACTTACATTTGTTTTTAATGGTTTAAAAATTTCTCTAAATTTATGTTTGAGCTCTTCCATAGCTCTGAAAATATTTTTAACTTTCAAAATTAGAGGAGTGCTTAGCCTTAAACATACTTAGAGGGAGGCAATCTAGTTAAAGTTAATCATGCATGCACCATTGGATGCCCTTTCATCAACTTTCATCTAGACCACATGCAAAGGACAAGCATGGGTGGGCAGCAAGCATGACTTTGCAGGAAATTCATGGTGACATGTGAAGCAAGTGGAGCAAGGGAGCATGGACATGACTCAAAGCATGAAGCATCAAGTGGAAGGACCAATAATGCAAGACAAGGAGTGGACAAGAGCGTTCGGATGGTGCAACTCGTGGAGCAGCCGGATCAATTCGTTGGAGAGGATGTCCAACCCTACTACGAGCAAGGGTAAAACTACCAAGATTATCAACACCAACCACCGACGGAGGATTAGGAAGAAGGAGGAACTTTAGTTTTCTTTTCTTTTCCCTTTTTCTGTAATTTTCAGCTTGTGTGTTATTGTGTTTGCGTAGTATTTTCAGTTTTCATTTAAATTTCAGCAAGTGTGTTAGTTTATTTTCAGCGTGTATTTCAGTTTGTTTTCATCATTAATAAAGACACCACCTTGCTTGCACCATTGGAAAAGTTACAAAATTTGTGCCATGATGATATATGAGTATAATTGCCGCTTGTTTATCTTTGTAATTGATTTATGCATGTTAAAGCTAGTGCTCTCTTAAAATACGAATCTGAATTTATCTAAATGCTAGCTTAATCTTTAGCGGAGGTTATGATTAAAATAAAGACCCATAGTGCTTTATGTGCTCTCAATTTATAGATAGATTAAAGATGGTTTTTATGCCCAAAAATATTGCTAACGTTGTCATCAATATCGCTTGTGTGTTGCTCAACCTACCCAGAGCCTTATATATATTTGAGTGCATAAACCTTAGTGTACAAGATTTATTTTTGAGTGAGTTATTGCAGGCCATGATTTCTCTGGCCCGAGACTAAGAAGCTGGTCATTCCATTTTTGCGTATCTATCTTTTTGCTAGCCTTTTATCCGTGCATTATGTATCCCCGCATCGGAGATCTCACAAACCTCACCGGATATCCACCCTTAAAACCAAATATCATCTTTGTGATTATCTCCTTGACCACAACCTATGGTTGAGAATGCATTATCAATTCAAGGAAAATTGCAAGACGATGCCACCATTAAAGATCTCAAGTATCTCTCCGAAGGAAAAATATTTCCGGTACCTACCTTATTTATCGCCTCTTTGCCCGAGGACGAGCGACATCTAAGCATGGGGGAGGAGGTAGGTACGATGTAATTTTAGAGTTCAAAGGAGAGCAAATAAAAAAAATTCGGAAGAGAGAAAGAAATAAAGAAAGAAAGAAAGAAAGAAAGAAAGAAAGAAAGAAAGAAAGAAAGAAAGAAAAAAAGAAAAAAATATATATGTGAGAAAAAGAGGAAAAAATGAGTAAAAATAAAAATAAAGTGAACTCCCCGGTTCTCTAAAATGCATTAGGAAATTCAAGGCTCAAGATTAAAAGATCCATACTCATTTTCCAACCATGTGCAATCCGATAACGAGGACTTCCTTTGTGCCTCGGGATCACTCTTTGCCATTTGCACATGTCCACCTATTTCACGTGTGTGTATTTTTCTCTTTCCCCTCCTTGATATAACATTATTTTCCAATGACCTTTTTGACGAGTCTCGGTAAGACCATGAGAACTTGTCTTGTTTTGACAACATCTCATTTGTAAAATCTTGGTAGGACTAAACTTTCCCAAAAAGCACCATATAAAGCCTCCACCACATATATGTTATGAGAGGGAAAGGAGTAGAATATATAGGCTTGAGAGACAATGAGAGTTCATGAGCAATATGCAAGGTGATTTAAATTTGTGAACTTCGTTTACCTCTTTTTCATCTCGTTCTTTATTTTCAAAATTTACGAGATCTATTTAAATTTTGGGAGCATGTTAATACTTGTGGGATGAGCTTAATTAAGAATCTACCCTCCGTAGAGATGAAGCCTAGTACATTATGGAACTTTAACGAATTAAACTTTTGAGAGCATTATGTTTTCTCATGTATGATCAAGTGCAAAGTTTAAACATTGATGGGCAACGATGATATCCATCGAAGGCTTACTCGAGGACGAGCAAGGTTTAAGCATGGGGGAGATGTTGACAGTGAAAATCCGTCAACCTAGCCATGAGTTTACCTTCGGTGTTGGCATAAGTTTTATACCTTATCCATAGGTACTAACCCCCGTGGTATAACAAGTTCACTTGAGCATGTCGGTTTTGGAGTTTAGTGTTTATGCAGGGTTTTAGCGTTGAAAGCAAGACTTCCAGGATAAGTTCATCAAGCATCTTGTGACAAGACCTTGAAGCCCCGTACAAGTCATGCAATGAAGCAAACTTGACTCCAAGAAGCCAGGGACTTAATCTGAGAAGATGACAAACTCCGAGGACCTAACCAAAAAATTGCCGAATCTTGCGGGACAAGGAGCTATGTCCAACTCGCAGAGAAACTGACGACAAGGTCCTACATGCAGAAGGGGAAGGATCTAGAAGACTCGGGAACTGACACCACGTGAAGGAGGCCGGGAACTGGGCCTGGACGGGCCCAGGCCAGTCGGCCCAGGCCGGCCGGCCCAGCCCAGTCCAGGGCCCATTTCCCCCTCCTTTGACCTAGCTGCCATTTGGGCTATTTATAGCCCCGGGGTCGAGAGCCACGCATCAATCAATTCGTCATCGGCCGCCGAGGAGCAGAGAAGAGAGGGACACCATCCCGGAGAGGAGAGGAGAAAGTGTATTCTATAGACACCAAATCTATAGGTACCGAGTTAAAGGAATGGAGTGTACGGCTCAAGCATTGAAGGAAGCCTGAGCCATGATAGCTACTCTCAAGAAGGAAAGATGCAAGGACAAGGAAAAGATACAAGAGTTGAGTGAGATCATACATGAGCAGAACTTCCTGTTGCAACATAACAACCAGTATATGCTTGAACTAGAAAATCAACTGGAATCTATAGCAGTTCCACCTCCGGAAACTGTCATTCCTGGACCAGCAGAAGAAGAAGATGTCGAGAACATCCAAGGAGAGTCCGGAGTAGAGTTTGGACCCGAGTCACCATAGTCCTTCAGCATGGAAGATCCAACCCTAGGAAGTTGGTATGTTGGAAATAAAATTCTAAGACGTTCGAGTGTAGTATTTGAAAGGAACCCTAGTGTACAATAGCCGCGTTTGGTTAGCTATTGCGGTTGGTTGAACTAGGAGCTTCTTTTTGCAGCTAGTCCGCATTGTAACCCCAACCGTTGTTGGTAATTCCGAAAACCCTCATCGATGTAACGCCTTGATTGAACCTCTTTCAGCAGTAATTTTCGTAAGGCCTTATTATGCTAGTTTCGATCAAATCAAAAGTTCTGTGGTGAAGCTCAAACTCGTCCAAAAAGTGCGTGCCAATCAAAGATCCGATCGATCCCTCACTTCTGAACTTATTCCTTTTTGGTCTTGCTCACGACTTTTTTTTGAATTAAAGTAAATATAACATTGAGCATGCAATGCATGGCATATGCATTTGAAAACCTTGGGTCATCTAACGTGTAGTCGCATGGAAACTTCCATACTCATACTCTACCTCTCTTGTTAGTGATGTTGTTAGCCCATGACCAAAGGTGCCACGACGGAACCTAAGGCATCATGTGTGCTGCAGCCATGTGATTGTCACTAGGAGCGCGCTAGGTATCTTGGGTGTGAGAAGGCGACTTGCCACACCTGTTCTTCTCTGTCGGTGATTGTCCTCGCAATCACTAACTCCACATGTGGGTAATCGAGTAGTACTAACTTGCATCATAAGCACCATACCGCATGGGCATGTGCATCATGTCTTCACGACTATTTGTGTTGACGGTGAAAATCCGTCAACCTAGCCATGAGTTTACCTTCGGTGTTGGCATAAGTTTTATACCTTATCCATAGGTACTAACCCCCGTGGTATAACATGTTCACTTGAGCATGTCGGTTTTGGAGTTTAGTCTATATGCAGGGTTTTAGCGTTGAAAGCAAGACTTCCGGGATATGTTCATCAAGCATCTTGTGACAAGACCTTGAAGCCCCGTACAAGTTATGCAATGAAGCAAACTCGACTCCAAGAAGCCAGGGACTTAATCCGAGAAGATGACAAACTCCGAGGACCTAACCAGAAAAGTGCCGAATCTTGCGGGACAAGGAGCTACGTCCAACTCGCAGAGAAACAGACGACAAGGGCCTACATGCAGAAGGGGGAAGGATCTAGAAGACTCAGGAACCGACACCACGCAAAGGAGGTCGGGAACTGGGCCTGGCTGGGCCCAGGTCAGTCGGAGACCGGCCGGCCCAGCCTAGTCCAGGGCCCATTTGCCCCCTCCTTTGACCTAGCCGCCATTCGGGCTATTTATAGCCCCGGGGTGGAGAGCCACACATCAATCAATTCGTCATCGGCCGCCGAGGAGTAGAGAAGAGAGGGACACCATCCCGGAGAGGAGAGGGTTGAGCTAGTTGACTAGGGTCTCCCTAGCCGATGTGGGAACCTTGCAAGGAAGACCACATCGGAGTTCCCGGAGCTAGAAGCAAGATCAAGGTAGGATCCTGGTGGTGATCTTGTTTATGTATCATTGTATTAGCTGAATTATCAAGTTGAATCTATTTCTAGCGATCAAGCGTTTCTTCAATGATTTCGTTTTTCAATCGGCTTTTCTTATTCTAGATCTATTCTCGAGATAGATCACATAGGGTGTTCTTGTAGCCACGGTGGCTAGAGGTACACGCCAGATCTTCCGAAAGAACTCGACTTGTCCTTGGACTCGCCCTAGACTACCCGCATGAATAGGAATACGTTGTGACAGAACGGGGGTTCCGAAAGGCGGGCGTTTTCCGAGTCGGACGGGAAACCACGATTTAAAGAGGCTTCTAATAAGATTCGATTTGCTACTTCTTCTCTTGCTTCAAACTTCAACAAAAGGCTTAACCTGATCTCTCTAGATCAGTTTATCTATCCTATCTATCTTTGTTGCCTCCGGTCTTTAGTAGATTAGATTAGTTTTGTGTTCTTTATCTAGATGCATTAGGGTTTCTCTTTACCGAAGATTGAAGTTACTTGGCTTTACTAGATCATCTTTTGCATCACACATTTGTTCCACAGATTCGATACCTTGGGTTCACCACTCGAGGGAAGAAGGGTCCCTTGACTACGACGGGAGACTTGTCCGCTTGCAAGTCTAAACGAACTTTGATACAACTATTAACCGTCAACAAGCCCCTTTTTTGGCACTGTTGTCGGGGAACAAGTGATCAAGATTTGATCTTTTATTGCTTTTTTTGTGATTTTCAGTTTTCTTTTAGCTTTTCTTTTTGCATCTACTAAACTTTGATCATCCTCAAAATAAATCTAATCTAGTTTGTCTAACCCTAGTTTTCATAGATTTGTTTTTACTTTCTAGTTTATGCATATTTTGTTTATTGCTAACCCTAACAGGAGATGGACGGCTACCTCTCCAACAAACCCGATAATTTTGTGGTTGATCCAGAAAAACTTTACAGGCTAAGGAGACATGAAGCACATCAAGCTAAAAAGCTGGATTTTGTAGATTCAAAGTCGGAAGACAAAGGATCGAAGGAATCTCCAAAGAATTCACCGCCTCAAAGTCCTAGGGAGATCGACTTCCACCGATGGGTGACCAACCGCAAGAGCACAAGATTGGGGAGCTATGCACCCCGAATATCATCGACCTACCAATCTTGAATCTGGAGGAGATCGAAAGACCGTTCGAGATCAAGACCTCAACAATCCGCATGGTGCAACATTCACCCTTCACCGGTAAAGAGGATCCGAACCTTCACCAGAAAAGAGGATCCGAACCATCACATCCAAGCATTTATTCAACTATGTCAAACTTTCAACATGGATGGGTGACTCAAGATCAAATCAGGGCAAGGCTTTTTCTGTTCTCACTACTCGGGAAGGCTTTGCAATGGTTCCACTCTCAACCGGAGGAAACGGTGCAAAATTGGAACACGTTGATGAAGGCTTTCATGAAGGATACTACTCGGCGGGTAGAACTCAAAGCTTGCGTAATAAGATTGCCACCTTTGTTCAATATCCTACGGAAACTATCTCGGAGGCAATCAAGTGCTTCAATGAGTACACTCAGGCGGTTCCACATCACAAGTTCCCGAAGGAAGACCTCGTGTAAAAGTTCTATCAAGGACTCACCATGGCGTCAAGGACAATCATTGATGCATCGGCGGGAGGATCTATCATCGAGCTTACACCGACGGAAGCTTTCACTCTATTCAAGAAGGTCGCGGATAATGACACATGGGCGTCATCCGGGAGCCTACATCCGGTTCAACCCACGGGGAAAGTCAAAGGAGTCTTGCAAGTGGAGAAGGAGAACATACTTGAAGAAAAAATTGATTCACTCATGCGGAGGTTGGAGAATTTGGAGATAGAAAAGAAAGAGGCTCAAGACTTGAAGCCTTCGAAGCAAGATCCACATGCGAAGAATGCGGAGAGTACGACCATGTCCACAAAGATTGTCCGGATGAAGCCAAAGTGCTCGACTACATGAGGAAGGGAGAATTGCTGAACTTCCGCTACGGGCAAGGTAGACCTCAATTCAATGCAAGCTCATCCATTCCGAATTCGGTTCCGCTTCGTATACAATTGAAGGAACTCATGGACGAGCAAGCCAAGATCAATAAGGACACTGTCACCAAGTTCAAGACCATAGATAAGGTGTTGGAGAACATTGATAGCAAAGTGACGGAGGTCGGGAGCTCCAACCATCAAGTGCTCAACATGATGAAGATGCTCGAGACGCAAGTGGGACAACTTGTCGGGCGCCTCACCAATGATGAAGGGAAGCTTCCGGAACAACCTAAAGGTCCCGAATCGGCGAAGGCCATTCGAACACATTCGGGAAAGGAGACCGAAGATCCGGAACATTCCACAGGAGCAAGGAAGCCAAAACCATCCGCCGAGGAGGAGGGAATTGCTAAAGAGAAAGTTACGGGGATCGTCACCGAAGAGCCCGAGTTTGAGATGCCGGAAGAAGACACGAGGATACCACAACTCAAACCACGCTACTTTCAAGGTAAACTTGACAACCACTTTCAAAAGTTTGTGGAGGTTGTGCGTAGACTTAGCATCAACATGTCATTATTAGATGCCCTACAAATACCTACATATTCTCGTTACTTTAAAGACGTACTTGCAAATAAATATGAGATAGCAACACTCGGGGTAGATCATGTCAAGATGTCCGAGGAGTGTAATGCCGCTATTGGTAATGGGCTAGAGAAGCAAAAGGACCCCGGTTGCTCTACAATTCCATGTTCCGTTGGTTCATTCAATTTCGGGAAGGCGTTGTGCGACCTTGGAGCAAGTGTGAGCATCATTCCAAGGGATGTGTTCGAGACGCTATGCCTACCGTTGGAGCCTACGGGTATGTGTTTGGAGTTGGGAGATAACTCCATTCGCTATCCCTTGGGCATTGCCGAAGATGTACCCATGAAGGTCGGACACCATTTTATCCCCGTTGACTTCGTGGTGCTCGAGATGGGAGAAGGGAGAAGCCGCCGCTCATCCTTGGGAGGCCTTTCCTCAAGATCGTGGGAGCTACTATTGATGTTGGCAAGGGGGAGATCATGTTCGATATTAACGGAGAAAGGAGTTCCTTCAAGTTCCAAATCTTGCGGGACAAGGAGCTACGTCCAACTCGGAGAGAAACTGACGACAAGGGCCTACATGCAGAAGGGGGAAGGATCTAGAAGACTCGGGAACCGACACCACGCGAAGGAGGCCGGAAGCTGTCACACCCGATTTTACAAGCAAAACCGAATGCATCTCATATGTGCGCCACGATCATTTACACACACATGATAGACAAAACGAGAGTAATACCATTGCTTTGTAATAAAACGTACAAGAGTTTAAACCAGTATGATATCCATTATTACATCCATAAGGGTGGACTCGAAGGTCCGAACAAAACGATAACTAAACGACGACGAGCAACTCCATCGCCGACATCCACGGGCATGATGAGCGGGGGATCCGCATGCCTAGAACTCCTCGAAGTCACTCCGGTACTCGTCCTCGCCTCCGACGTTCTCCTCTCGAACAGGCGGTAAGCAAGGGTGAGCACACTTATGGTTGGAGCTCGGCAAGTGGGGGAAAAATGCAAGGCTATCAAGGATAGGCTATGGTTCACGACGGTAAGCATTTTATAAGTTGGTCAAGTTTTATTAGCAAGCACCTAGTTACTAGATGTAAGTGTGTACCAACCCACTTAACCCTTAAAAGAAACCTCAAACCAAACCTCCAACCCACGATTTACATTAATCTTCAAGTTTATTACTCATGTGAGGGTCCAAGCCGCTCGTGACCGTGAGCACGGCCGATCGATCGCTTTACACTCGAGAGGTTGTACACTTTACCCACGGCTCGTGTTCCCCATCTTGCCCGGGTTAGCTAGACCCTTAAACACTTCCAAGGTGAGTGGCTAGGGGTCCACTACGAAGCCTTTACAAAGGAAAGAAGAGAAACCAACAGCCCGCAACGGCATAAAGAAGCGGCGGAGCGGCCATAACCCTCCCTAGTGGTCAACACCTTAGCCAAGGTCTGCTACCCCAAAAGGACCGGGCTATACCCCTTCAACTCCGGCCCCCGTGCCCCTCTCGGAAAAGAGCTATCGGCTACCCCACTCTCCTAATTAATTGGCTAAGCCGAGCCATGTGGACTGTGGTTGTATCGTTATCTTGGGTGGTTCTCCATGTTCCGATTATATCAAGTTATCTTGTTTAAAACACAAGCACATACATAAGCAAGACTTAAGATGTATTACATAAACAAAGCATAACCATACTTATGTTGAGCAAGCTAAGCATTTATCTACCCCAAGCACTTGTTTAAACGGGGTTGATCAAGGTGAAGTGGTAAAGCATCTAGTCAAGTCCTTAGCTAGGTGTTTGCCCATCGATTTATGCATAACAACGGGAATAGTAAACATTGTTTAGCATGCGGTGTCATGGGTTCAAAAAGATTATGCAGAGGGGGAAAGCCACTTGCCTTCCTCTACAAGCTGGGTGAATTCCTCTTCAAAGACAAGTTCTTCCGGATCACTTCCGACAGGGGGAGCTCGGACGAAACGAGGCACGATATCTACGAGTCAAACATGGATAACAATCAATAAACAAAACAGTGCACCAAACAGTAATAAAACTGGTAAATTTACTATTTAAAAGATTCTACTCGTCGAGACGATCATTTCGGTATATAGAACGCTAAAAACGGAGTTAAAATGAGAAAGATATGATTAAAACAGTTTTTAGGGGCCTATTTGCAAGAAAACTATGTTTACAGGGTTGTTTATGAATAAATTCAGGGGCTAAAACATTTTTATAAATTAAATCAGAGGGTTTATGTGCAAAAAGAAGTGAAAAGGGCTTAAAACAGAATTAAACAGGGTAGATAGGGGCTAGTTTGCAAGAATCAGGACCTAACCGTAATTCTTTTCAAAGGTGGAAGGACCGGCTTGCGAATATTTGAAAATCCAGGGACTCTTAATCAAATCTGCCACTCCGCACCGTGGATCTTAGATCCAACGGCGGATGGCGCATGGGTGCACCATGAACCCGGCCGTGGGCGCGGTCCATGGGTTCACCGTGGACCCGGCCACTTAACTGAAGGGGTACGTGATCCCGGCCGTTTGCGGGTGATCTAACGGCCCCGGACGAGTGCGTGTGGCGGGCGGCGGTAAAGTCACCGGGAACGGGGGCGGCGCGGCGGCGCGCGGCGGCGCATCGCCGGCGCAAGCTCCGGGGTGAGCTCCCGACCGTCTTTTCTTGCACGAGCGGGTTCTACACGGCAGCGGGGAGAATTGCGCACGCATCTAGGGGTTCGGGGGAGGGGCTCGAGCTCTCACGGTGGCCGGCGCGGAAGGGGGCGGAGCCACTACTCGGCGAGCTCGCGGGGGAGGGAAGCGGGCGCAATAGAAAGGGAAACCGGGTAGGGGGGGGTTGCTTACCACGCGCGCGAGCGATGAGGACGGACCGAAGGGTGGAAAGGAGGCGGCAACGGGGTGGCTTGGTGACGACGGCGGCTCGGGCGGCGCTCCGGCGAGCACGGGGCGCGGCTGCCACGGGCGTCGAGGGCGTGAACCTGCAGGCACACGAGCTTGTCAAGCCCCTTGCGAACCTAGTGAGCAACAGAAACGGGCGGGAGGCCAAGCCCTTCACCGGCGGCGACGAGACGACGGCGGCGGCGGAAACCGAGGCGGCGGCGCTGTGGAGTTGGGCTCGGGCACGTGTACTGGCGAGCTGGGGTTGCGAAAGGGAAGGGCGGGAGCGTGCGCGCGAGCTTAAATAAGTCCAAAGGACGGGAAGGGAGAGGAGGGGAAGCGGCGGCCGAGCCTTCGGCCATGGGCGCGCCGGCGGCCGGTTTCCAAGTGAATTGGGCGAAATTAAAGGAAACCGACGGAAAATTAAGGGAGGGATTAATCCCTGGTGCTACGGGCGCTTGATTGAATGCCTTGATGGCCAGAGAGAGGAAGGGGAAGGCGGGCGGGCGCACGGGATCCGCGGCGGCGCCGCCGTGCAGAGAAAGGAAGGAGGGAGAAGAAGAAAGGAAGGAGAAAACGGAGGCTGACAGGTGGGACCCACCTGTCGGCGCCGCTGAAAAGAAAAAAAGGAAAGGGGGTGAAGCGGTGGGCCGGCGGGGAGTCGGGCTGGGCCGCCTGGGCCAAAAGGTAAGGGTGCTGGGTTTGTTTTTTTTTTTTTTTTTTTCAAACCTCATTTTCAAATCCATTTTCAATTCAAATCCATTTCAAACTTTTTGCAAACTTTTCTCAAATATTTTATAGACTTTTTAGAGACTACTCAAGCAACCAAAATCATGCAAGCCAAATGATGATGCACATACACTTGTTGTTTCTAACTTTATTATATTATCTTTAATATTTTTAGAGCTAAATTTTATTTAGCATTTTAATCTCCTTAAATCCCTAAGACATTTTAAATTGCTAAGTGATTTCAGTGATGGAATTTTAGGGTGTCACAAATCCTACCCCCTTAAAGAGAATCTCGTCCCGAGATTCAGAAGACTTAGAGAACAAACCGAGGGAAGTCTTCCTTGAGTTCATCCTCTCTTTCCCAAGTTGCCTCTTCCTCGGTGTGATGACTCCACCGCACTTTGCACATTCCGATAATCTTACTTACGGTAACTCTTTCGACACATCCAAGATCTTAACGGGGTATTCTTTGTATGTCGGGTCATTCTCCATTTGAATATCCTCTAACCGTACCGGTTCTATTCTAACCTCACTTGTGCATTTCTTTAGCCGAGATACATGGAACACGTCATGAACTCCCGACAATGTGTCCGGCAACTCTAACCGGTATGCTACTTCTCCTTTCCGTTCCAAAATCTTGAAAGGTCCGATAAATCGAGGTGATAACTTTCCCCCGACATTAAACCTTCGTAACCCCCGAATAGGTGACACTGCGAGGTATGCATAATCACCGACTTCCAAGATCACCTCTCTTCGCCGAGGATCGGCATAACTCTTCCGTCTTGACCGTGCCGCCTTAAGATTCTCCCTTATGATTTCCACTTGCTTTTTCTCGCTTCTCGTATCTTTGTCTCGGCCCAAAGAACCGCCTTTCACCGGTCCGATTCCAAAACAACGGTGTTCTACACTTCCTTCCATACGAGCTTCAAAAGGTGCCATCTTGAGTGCGGACCGATAGTTGTTGTTGTAAGCAAACTCGCATAAGGCAAACTCTTATCCCAACCGCCATTGTTCTTTAATGCACAAGCTCTCAACATATCCTCGAGTATCCGATTTGTTCTCTCTGTCTATCCATCCGTCCGAGGATGGTATGCCGAGCGAAGTTTAACTTTGTATCCATCGATTCATGCAACTACGCCAAAACCGTGAAGTGAACTGCGTACCTCGATCCGACACTATCTTCTTCGGTACTCTGTGCAAACACACTATCCTTGAATTATACAACTCGGCTAGCTTCACTCCCGTATAGGTCGTCTTCAACGGAATGAAGTGCGCTACCTTGGTTAATCTATCCACAATAACCCAAATAGAATCATACCCGTCACGAGTACGAGGTAATCCCACTATAAAATCCATACCGATTTCCTTCGGAGGTTGTAGCAATCCTTGGTCTTTGATACTCGGACCTTCACTCTTTGGCACACATCACACAAAGCTACATGAGCTGCCACATCCTTCTTCATCCCATACCACCAGTATCTCTGCTTCAAGTCCTGATACATCTTGGTACTACCAGGGTGTATAGAGTAAGCTGAATCATGTGCTTCCTTCAGAATAGCTTCTCTCAATTCCTTGATTTCAGGTACACAGATTCTGTTCTTAAACCACACTGTTCCTTGCTCATCTTCTCCGAATTCGGAACTTTGCCTAACTTAATCGGTTTCTGTATTCTCGCAATCTTAGCATCGATCCAATCGTCCCTTCCGATATCCGCTCAAGTGTCGATTCAATCTCTAATGTCAAAGTCTCACTCGAAGCAACCAATCCCAAGTTAAGCTGTGCCATCTCCCAACATAGTTCCTGAGGTAACAGGTGTCCCAATAGCATATTAGTCTGTCCCTTCCGACTCAAAGCATCTGCCACAACATTCGCTTTTCCTGGATGATACTGGATATCCAAATCATAATCTTTGATCAACTCTAACCATCTTCTTTGCCTCAAATTCAGATCCTTCTGAGTAAAGATATATTTCAGACTCTTATGGTCAGTAAAGATCTTACACTTGTTCCCAATCATATAATGTCTCCAGATCTTCAATGCGTGAACAACCGCAGCTAACTCAAGATCATGAGTAGGATAGTTCGCTCATGTTTCCTCAAGCTGTCTTGAAGCATAAGCTACTACCTTTCCTTCTTGCATTAACACACATCCCAAACCTTGTTGAGAGGCATCACAGTACACATCGAACCCTTTGTGTATGTCCGGCATGATCAACACGAGTCTCGTGGTCGACCTCTTCTTCAACTCCTCAAAACTAGCCTCGACACTTCTCATCCCATTTGAATTCTCTTCCTTTCTCGAGCGAGTGGTAAGTGGCTTCACTATCTTAGAAAACCCTTCGATGAACCTCCGATAGTATCCGCAAGACCAAGGAAACTTCGATCTCCGGCACATTCTTAGGCGGACTCCAGTTCAATACATCCCGAACCTTGCCGGGATCGATCGCTATGCCTCCATCCGTGATGATATGTCCGAGAAAAGAGACTTCCTTCAACCGAAAAGCACACTTGCCGAACTTGGCATACCGGGGATGTTCCCGTAACTTCGTAACACAAGCCTCAAATGTTCTTCATGTTCTTCTTCACTCCGAGAGAATACCAATATATCATCAATGAATACCACAACAAACTTATCCGGATACTCCATGAATACCTTGTTCATCAAATACATAAAGTATCTTTGGTGCATTGGTCGAGGCCAAAGGACATCACGGTGAACTCATATAACCCATATCTAGAAGTGAATGTTGTCTTTGGTATATCCTCCACACGGATTTTCAAGCGATGATTACCCGATCTAAGGTCTATCTTAGAGAAAGCCTTAGCTCCTCTCATTTGATCAAACAAATCCTCAATCCGAGGTAAAGGGTATTTATTCTTGATAGTAACCTCGTTAAGTGATCGATAGTCTATACACAACCTCCTAGATCCATCCTTCTTATCAACGAAGAGTGTGGGGGCTCCCCATGGTGATGAACTAGGACGGATAAACCCTTTACTAAGTAATTCTTCAATTTGTTTCTTTAATTCAGCTAGATCTTTAACATCCATTCTATATGGTCTTTTAGATATGGGAGCAGTACCAGGTATAAGTTCAATACTAAATTCAATGTCACGATCAGGTGGCATACCTGGCAAATCCTCTGGAAACACATCAGGGAATTCATTCACTACCCTTATATCCTCCAAGGCCTTGCCTTCAACAGAGTTCATAACTCCTTTAACAGATGAGGGTGCACTCACATACTCTACTCTTTCCCCTTGAGGACCGGTTAACGATCTCGACCTCTTCCGACACTGAATAACTCCATCACAACTCCTTAACCAATCCATACCAAGAATGACATCTATTCCCCATGATTTTAGAACTACCAGATTAGCAAGAAAGTCTACCCCCATGATATTAATCTTTACTTGTGGGCATATGTGACCAGTTTTCATTTCTCCCCCAGGAGTGCTAACTATCAGTGGGTTCTTCATTGTACTCATAGGTAAGTTATATTTTGCCACAAATTGATCAGTTATGAATGAATGTGATGCTCCTGAATCAAATAATACGGTAGCGGGTACGAGTTGACGAAAAACGTACCCAATACCACGCCGGCATCATTCGAGCTTGCTCCATCGATACATGATTGACTCGGCCACGCACATGACTCGCTGGCCTCTCTTGCCTGGGTGTCGGTGGAGTACGAGCCTGAGAAGATGGCTGCCCAGTCCTGTTCCCAATGTCCCTCTGTGGAGTCTGCATCACCCTCTTAGGACAGTTGTTAGCATAATGCCCCAGCTCTCCGCACTTGAAGCATCCACCTGGCTGAACAGGGTTGGTGTTTCTGACAGGTGCCCCAGAGTTGTTGCTAGGACGACTCAGCTGAGGGGTAGGAGCTCTGGGTGTCTGAGGATTGAAGCGCTGTGGCTGAAACGAGCGCTGGAGCTGCATGTTCTGTGGGTACCTCCCAGCTTGACCACCAGGACGATATGGGGTCAAACTCGCCGAGAACGCGTAACGGGGACGGGTGTTACCGCTAGAGCGCCCCGAGACTGAAACTTGCGTTTATGTTCACCCATCTCCTTTCTCTTGCTTTCCGGCCCAATAGCTTTGTTTACCGGCGTACGAAAGTCCGGGAAGATGTGACTGCGGTAGATAGTTCGGAGGACTAATCAAGCCATCCGAGAACCTTTCTTGCCTCTTTGGATCGGTGTTGACTTCATCGGGTGCGTAACGTGACAAGTGAGTGAACTTGTCCGGATACTCGATCACCGACATATTGCCTTGCCTCGGTGACAAGAACTCCCTCGCTTGAGCTTGAGAACCCCCGAAGGAATGTGATAAGTGCGGAAGTTGTCACGGAATTCCTGCCAAGTAATGTTCGCCCGTTGGGATGAGCTTGAGAGTACGCATCCCACCAATCTGCGGCCTGCCCCACAAGTCTTCCAGCTGCATACGAACCATCTCCCGTCGGTGCACCGCACGATTTCCGGCTTCTTAGTGATAGTTTTCAGCCGGTCATCGGCATCTAGTGGATCAGGTGAGTGAGAAAATGTAGGGGGATGGTGGCTCATGAACTCCTTGTGCTGTCCCTTGGTGGCGGGGGTGGTGGTGGCATCGGTGGTGGTGGCTGGTTCGTTGAGCTTGCATCCGCTGCACTTTGTGTTGGTAAGGTTTTGAATCGGTTGCATCCGCGCTGCCAGGAATTGCTGCATGTTCGGGTCCATTGCTTGGTTGATCGGTGGAGGTGGTGCTGGGTTTTGTTGATTTGCAATATGTGCCCGGATCACAGGTGGCACGTCTTGACCTCCTCCGGACCTGGTGTTTACCATCTGACCGTTAGAAAAATCATATCTCAGATAATTGTACTTGAATCATTGCATAAGAGAATAACTCAAAGTAAAATGACAGCATGTACTTCAGTTAAGACAGATTCTGTTGACCTCAAAGAATTATGCATAACTTTCTGTGTAAATATCCAATGACCACGAATGTTTACCAGATTATAGTGTATAAAATTATGGAACCATCCCAACTGGAATCACCTCATTTGGATATGTACAACTCGATATATAATTCAAACAGTACAGCTATATCAGCAGAGATTTACAGATTCTGTCATGTTCATTACTTTGTGCATAACTCCCAGAATATGTATGGTATACCATTGAATTTTTAACAGAAATTCATCCTCTAAATTTGTGAACTAACCCAACTGGTTTCATGTCATTTGGAATTCTGTAGCTTGAGTTATAAACAAAACATTACTGACATGTCATATGACTGCGAAAACAGATTTGATCCAATCATACTTGCATGAGAGATTAAGCAATGACAACCGATAAAACCCAAACCAAACTTTGATTAACTTAAAATTTCAGATTGCATAGTGGCCATCACTCCACCATACAATTTACAATCAAGCAAAGATCCAACTCAAGCATGTTTGCAAACAGCATTCATTATTACAAGCAAATACGTTCACGCAGGAACGGTCTATCGAAAAGGTAAATGATAAGGGCGAGCATCCTAGGATCCTAGCCAAGACAAGTAGTAGCTTCATCGGTATTGTAACGAAGCCTCTTGCGCGGAGGGGAAGCTGTAGTCCGGTATGGCATGACTTCTCGAGGCGATCGCCGTCCCGCAAGTTGTGCTTCCGGTCGTGCTATCTTTGCCTGGCGAGCGACTGCGGCTCTTCATGATACTTGTTTATCTCCAAAGTTGCTCCCTCCGGATCAGCATTCGGAGCAGCGAGTCACCCTTGCCAAGACATCGATGCGGTCATCGCCTCCGCGGCACCACGGTCACTTCGTGCCACTTGCGCGTCGAGGCACATGACGGTACTCCGATTGGAACAACTGCACTCGATTAGCATTACAAACCGACCAGAGCGCCCTCCTTGCTGCATCATTCACCGCAGCATCATCCGTAGAGAACTGAGCTGTGCTATGGTGGGATGAGCGATACCTCCATCCTTCAGTATCATTCAGAGGCTTCCTGATGTAAACTTTGCAAGTGTAGTAATCCCTCATTCCAGGCTCACTGAAATGCTTGGTCACATAGAGAGGCCTTATGGTATACCCCAGATACCTCAGAACATCCCACAAGAGAATGCAGAACCGCCCATTCTCAGCTTCAGTAGAGTGCTTATGGTATTCAGCTCCATGGTAGCGGGGATCTTCATCTTCCTCTGGGTTGCCAGCAGCATGGTTACCATCATCCTCACCCACACTGTCATCACTGGAGTCTTCTGGATCACCTTCTGGCACAGGATCAGCAGGTGCGGGGGGGTGCTTCCTCATTGACTGTAGGCGCCGGTGGAATCACAATGTCACCGTCTGCGTCTGCCTCAAGCACTGTGCCATCGTACGGTGTACCGGGCTGTTCCAATGGCCTCTTCCGGCTCCTCCTCCTCCATCTCAACTTCTTCGGGATCCTCTTCTTCTTCTTCGGCCTGGACCTCCTCCGGGTCTTCCTCAACCTCAACCTCCTGCCGGAACTCCTCCTGTTCCTCCTCAACATCTTCAAGACGATGGCGAGGAGCCACTGTCCGAAGAGGGAAACGCCCACCGGTGCTCTTGCGAGTGGTCATGTAAGTCCCGGCCATCCGTCAAAGCAAAGCCGATCTCGAGTGCGAATAAATCAAAATGATAGTTTAAAATGGTAAACAAAATTAAATTAGATTTTTAGTGCGTAAATAAGATGATTTGAAGCATGATGTGGCTTTCTAGAACATGAATCCTTAATTTCGTCCATTTCTAACTAAGGCTGCGTCCTACGGTCATCACGGCTGCGGTACCACTTTGTCACACCCGATTTTACAAGCAAAACCGAATGCATCTCATATGTGCGCCGGGATCATTTACACACACATGATAGACAAAACGAGAGTAATACCATTGCTGTAATAAAACGTACAAGAGTTTAAACCAAGTATGATATCCATTATTACATCCATAAGGGTGGACTCGAAGGTCCGAACAAAACGATAACTAAACGATGACGAGCAACTCCATCGCCGACATCCACGGGCATGATGACCGGGGGATCCGCATGCCTAGAACTCCTCGAAGTCACTCCGGTACTCGTCCTCGCCTCCGACGTTCTCCCTCGAACGGCGGTAAGCAAGGGTGAGCACACTTATGGTTGGAGCTCGGCAAGTGGGGGAAAAATGCAAGGCTATCAAGGATAGGCTATGGTTCACGACGGTAAGCATTTTATAAGTTGGTCAAGTTTTATTAGCAAGCACCTAGTTACTAGATGTAAGTGTGTACCAACCCACTTAACCCTTAAAAGAAACCTCAAACCAAACCTCCAACCCACGATTTACATTAATCTTCAAGTTTATTACTCATGTGAGGGTCCAAGCCGCTCGTGACCGTGAGCACGGCCGATCGATCGGTTTACACTGCGCAGAGGTTGTACACTTTACCCACGGCTCGTGTTCCCCATCTTGCCGGGTTAGCTAGACCCTTAAACACTTCCAAGGTGAGTGGCTAGGGGTCCACTACGAAGCCTTTACAAAGGAAAGAAGAGAAACCAACAGCCCCCGCAACGATTACGGCGGCGGAGCGGCCATAACCCTCCCTAGTGGTCAACACCTTAGCCAAGGCTGCTACCCCAAAAGGACCGGGCTATACCCCTTCAACTCCGGCCCCCTCGTGCCCCTCTCGGAAAAGAGCTATCGGCTACCCCACTCTCCCAATTAATTGGCTAAGCCGAGCCATGTGGCTGTGGTTGTACTTGTTATCTTGGGTGGTTCTCCATGTTCCGATTATATCAAGTTATCTTGTTTAAAACACAAGCACATACATAAGCAAGACTTAAGATGTATTACATAAACAAAGCAAAACCATACTTATGTTGAGCAAGCTAAGCATTTATTTACCCCAAGCACTTGTTTAAACAGGGTTGATCAAGGTAAAGTGGTAAAGCATCTAGTCAAGTCCTTAGCTAGGTGTTTGCCCATCAGATTTATGCATAACAACAGGAATAGTAAACATTGTTTAGCATGCAGTGTCATAGGTTCAGAAAGATTATGCAGAGGGGGAAAGCCACTTGCCTTCCTCTACAAGCTGGGTGAATTCCTCTTCAAAGACAGGTTCCTTCGGATCACTTCCGACAGGGAGCTCAGACGAAACAGGCACGATATCTACGAGTCAAACATGGATAACAATCAATAAACAAAACAGTACACCAAACAGTAGTAAAACTGGTAAATTTACTGTTTAAAAGATTCTACTCGTCGAGACGATCATTTCGATATATAGAACGCTAAAAACGGAGTTAAAATGAGAAAGATATGATTAAAACGAGTTTTCGGGGGCCTATTTGCAAGAAAACTATGTTTACAGGGTTGTTTATGAATAAATTCAGGGGCTAAAACATTTTTATAAATTAAATCAGAGGGTTTATGTGCAAAAAGAAGTGAAAAGGGCTTAAAACAGAATTAAACAGGGTAGATAGGGGCTAGTTTGCAAGAATCAGGACCTAACTGTAATTATTTTCAAAGGTGGAAGGACCGGCTTGTGAATATTTGAAAATCCAGGGATTCTTAATCAAATCTGCCACTCCGCACCGTGGATCTGGGATCCAACGGCGGATGGCGCACGGGTGCACCATGGACCCGGCCGTGGGCGCGGTCCATGGGTCCACCGTGGACCCGGCCACTTAACCGAAGGGGTACGCGATCCTGGCCGTTTGCGGGTGATCTAACGGCCCTGGACGAGTGCGTGTGGCGGGCGGCGGTGAAGTCACCGGGAACAGGGGCGGCGCGGCGGCGCGCGGCGGCGCATCGCCGGCGCAAGCTGCGGGGTGAGCTCCCGGCCGTCTTTTCTTGCACGAGCGGGTTCTACACGCGACCGGGGAGAATTGCGCACGCATCTAGGGGTTCGGGGGAGGGGCTCGAGCTCTCACGGTGGCCGGCGCCGGAAGGGGGCGGAGCCACTACTCCCGGCGAGCTCGCGGGGAGGGAAGCGGGCGCAATAGAAAGGGAAACGGGGCGGGGGGGGTTGCTTACCACGCGTAGGCGATGAGGACGGACCGAAGGGTGGAAAGGAGGCGGCAACGGGGTGGCTTGGTGACGACGGCGGCTCGGCGGCGCTCCGGCGAGCACGGGGCGCGGGCGCCACGGGCGTCGAGGGCGTGAACCTGCGGGCACACGAGCTTGTCAAGCCCCTTGCAAACCTAGTGAGCAACGAGAAACGGGCGGGAGGCCAAGCCCTTCACCGGCGGCGACGAGACTACGGCGGCGGCGAGAAACCGAGGCGGCGGCGCGCGCGTGGAGTTGGGCTCGGGCACGTGTACTGGCGAGCTGGGGTTGCGAAAAGGGAAGGGCGGGAGCGTGTGCGCGAGCTTAAATAGGTCCAGAGAACGGGAAGGGAGAGGAAAAGAAGCGGCGGCCGAGCCTTCGGCCATGGGCGCGCCGGCGGCCGGTTTCCAAGTGAATTGGGCGAAATTAAAGGAAACCGACGGAAAATTAAGGGAGGGATTAATCCCTGGTGCTACGGGCGCTTGATTGAATGCCTTGATGGCCAGAGAGAGGAAGGGGAAGGGGGGCGGGCGCACGGGATCCGCGGCGGCGCCGCCGTGCAGAGAAAGGAAGGAGGGAGAAGAAGAAAGGAAGGAGAAAACGGAGGCTGACAGGTGGGACCCACCTGTCGGCGCCGCTGAAAAGAAAAAAAGGAAAGGGGGTGAAGCGGTGGGCCGGCGGGGAGTCGGGTTGGGCCGTCCGGGGCCGAAAGGGTAAGGGTGCGGGGGTTTGTTTTTTTTCTTTTTTTTTTTTCAAACCTCATTTTCAAATCCATTTTCAATTCAGATCCATTTCAAACTTTTTGCAAACTTTTCTCAAATATTTTATAGACTTTTTAGAGACTACTCAAGCAACCAAAATCATGCAAGCCAAATGATGATGCACATACACTTGTTGTTTCTAACTTTATTATATTATCTTTAATATTTTTAGAGCTAAATTTTATTTAGCATTTTAATCTCCTTAAATCCCTAAGACATTTTAAGTTGCTAAGTGATTTCGGTGATGGAATTTTAGGGTGTCACGGGCGGGACTGGATGGGCCGAGGCCGATCGGCCCGAGCTAGCCGAGCCGGCCCTAGTCCAGGGCCCATTTGCCCCCTCCTTTGACCTAGCCGCCATTCGGGCTATTTATTGCCCCGGGGTTGAGAGCCACGCATCAACCAATTCGTCATCGGCCGCCGAGGAGTGGATAAGAGAGGGATACCACCCAGAGAGGAGAGGATCGAGCTAGTTGACTAGGGTCTCCCTAGCCGATGTGGGAACCTTGCAAGGAAGACCACGTCGGAGTTCCCGGAGCTAGAAGCAAGATCAAGGTAGGATCCTGGTGGTGATCTTGTTTATGTATCATTGTATTAGCTCAATTATCAAGTTGAATCTATTTCTTGCGATCAAGTGTTTCTTCAATGATTTCGTTTTTTCGATCGGCTTTGCTTATTCTAGATCTATTCTCGAGATAGATCACATAGGGTGTTTTTGTAGCCGCAGTGGCTAGAGGTACACGCCAGATCTTCCGAAAGAACTCGACTTGTCCTTGGACTCGCCCTAGACTACCCGCATGAATAGGAATACGTTGTGATAGAACGGGGGTTCCGAAAGGCGGGCGTTTTCGGAGTCGGACGGGTAACCACGATTTAAAGAGGCTTCTAATAAGATTCGATTTGCTACTTCTTCTCTTTCTTGGAACTTCAACAAAAGGCTTAACCCGATCTCTCTAGATCGGTTTATCTACCCTGTCAATCTTTGTTGCCTCCGGTCTTTAGTAGATTAGATTAGTTTTGTGTTCTTTATCTAGATGCATTAGGGTATCTCTTTACCGAAGATTGAAGTTACTTGGCTTTACTAGATCATCCTTTGCGTCACACATTTGTTCCACGGATTCGATACCTTGGGTTCACCACTCGAGGGAAGAAGGGTCCCTTGACTACGATGGGAGACTTGTCCGCTTGCAAGTCTAAACAAACTTTGATACAACTATTAACCGTTAACAAGCCCCTTTTTCTGGCGCCGTTGCCAAGGAACAAGTGATCAAGATTTGATCTTTTATTGCTTTTTTTTGTGATTTTCAGTTTTTTTCAGCTTTTCTTTTTGCATCTACTAAACTTTGATCATCCTCAAAATAAATCTAATCTAGTTTTTCTAACCCTAGTTTTCATAGATTTGTTTTTACTTTCTAGTTTTTGCATATTTTGTTTATTGCTAACCCTAACGGGAGATGGACGGCTACCTCTCCAACAAACCGGATAATTTTGTGGATGATCCAGAAAAACTTTACAGGCTAAGGAGACGCGAAGCACATCAAGCTAAAAAGCTAGATTTTGTAGATTCAAAGTCGGAAGACAAAGGATCGAAGGAATCTCCGAAGAATTCACCACCTCAAAGTCCTAGGGAGAATCGACTTCCACCGATGGTGGCCAACCGCAAGAGTGCAAGATTGGGGAGCTATGCACCCCGGATATCATCGACCTACCAAACTTGAATCTTGAGGAGATCGGAAGACCGTTTGAGATCAAGACCTCAACAATCCGCATGGTGCAACATTCACCCTTCACCGGTAAAGAGGATCCGAACCTTCACCTCCAAGCATTCATTCAACTATGTCAAACTTTCAACATGGATGGGTGACTCAAGATCAAATCAGGGCAAGGCTTTTTCCGTTCTCACTACTCGGGAAGGCTTTGCAATGGTTCCACTCTCAACCGGAGGAAACGGTGCAAAATTGGAACACGTTGATGAAGGCTTTCATGAACGAATACTACTCACCGGGTAAAACTCAAAGCTTGCGTAATAAGATTGCCACCTTTGCTCAATATCCTACGGAAACTATCTCGGAGGAAATCAAGTGCTTCAATGAGTACACTCAGGCGGTTCCACATCACAAGTTCCCGAAGGAAGACCTCGTGTAAAAGTTCTATCAAGGACTCACCATGGCGTCAAGGACAATCATCGATGCATCGGCGTGAGGATCTATCATCGAGCTTACACCGACGGAAGCTTTCACTCCATTGAAGAAGGTTGTGGATAATGACACATGGGCGTCATCCGAGTGCCTACATCTAGTTCAACCCACGGGGAACATCAAAGGATTCTTGCAAGTGGAGAAGGAGAACATACTTGAAGTCAAGATTGATTCACTCATGCGGAGGTTGGAGAAGATGGAGATAGAAAAGAAAGAGGCTCAAGACTTGAAGGCCGCCGAAGCAAGATCCACATGCGAAGAATGTGGAGAGTACGGCCATGTCCACAAAGATTGTCCGGAGGAAGCCAAAGTGCTCGACTACATGAGGAAGGGAGAATGCCGAACTTCCGCTATGGGCAAGGTAGACCTCAATTCAATGCAAGCTCATCCATTCCGAATTTGGTTCCGCTTCGTATACAATTGAAGGAATTCATGGACGAGCAAGCCAAGTTCAACAAGGACACTGTCACCAAGTTCAAGACCATAGATAAGGTGTTGGAGAACATCGATAGCAAAGTGACGGAGGTCGGGAGCTCCAACCATCAAGTGCTCAACATGATGAAGATGCTCGAGACGCAAGTGGGACAACTTGTCGGGCACCTCAGCAATGATGAAGGGAAGCTTCTGGGACAACCTAAGGGTCCCGAATCGGCGAAGGCCATTCAAACACGTTCGGGAAAGGAGACCGAAGATCTGGAATGTTCCGCGGGAGCAAGGAAGCCTAAACCATCCGCCGAGGCGGAGGGAATTGCTAAAGAGAAAGTTACGGGGATCGTCACCGAAGAGCCCGAGTTTGAGATGCCGGAAGAACACACAAGGATACCACAACTCAAGGCACGCTACATCCGAGGTAAACTTGACAACCACTTTGAGAAGTTTGTGGTGGTTGTGCGTTGACTTAGCATCAACATGCCATTATTAGATGCCCTACAAGTACCTACATATTCTCATTACTTTAAAGACATACTTGCAAATAAATATCAGATAGCAACACTCGGGGTAGATCATGCCAAGATGTCCGAGGAGTGTAGTGCCGCTATTGCTAATGGGCTAGAGAAGCAAAAGGCGTTGTGCGACCTTGGAGCAAGTGTGAGCGTCATGCCAAGGGATGTGTTCGAGAAGCTACGCCTACCATTGGAGCCTACGGGTATGTGTTTGGAGTTGGGAGATAACTCCATTCGCTATCCCTTGGGCATTGCCGAAGATGTACTAGTGAAGGTCAGACACCACTTTATCCCTGTTGACTTCGTGGTGCTCGAGATGGGAGAGAGGGAGAAGCCGCCGCTCATCCTTAGGAGGCCTTTCCTCAAGACCGTGGGAGCTACTATTGATGTTGGCATGGGGGAGATCGTGTTCGATATTAACGGAGAAAGGAGTTCCTTCAAGTTCTAAATCTTGCGGGACAAGGAGCTACGTCCAACTCGGAGAGAAACTGACGACAAGGGCCTACATGCAGAAGGGGGAAGGATCTAGAAGACTCGGGAACCGATACCACGCGAAGGAAGCCGGGAACTGGGACTGGATGGGCCCAGGCCGGTCGGCCCAGGCCAACCGGCCTAGCCCAGTCCTGGGCCCATTTGCCCTCTCCTTTGACCTAACCGCCATTCGAGCTATTTATAGCCCTGGGGTCGAGAGCCACGCATCTATCAATTCGTCATCGGCCGCCGAGGAGCAGAGAAGAGAGGGACACCATCCCGGAGAGGAGAGGGTCGAGCTAGTTGAATAGGGTCTCCCTAGCCGACGTGGGAACCTTGCAAGGAAGACCACGTCAGAGTTCTCGGAGCTAGAAGCAAGATCAAGGTAGGATCCCGGTGGTGATCTTGTTTATATATCATTGTATTAGCTGAATTATCAAGTTGAATCTTTTTCTAGCTATCAAGCATTTCTTCGATGATTTCGTTTTTCGATCGGCTTTGCATATTCTAGATCTATTCTCGAGATAGATCACATAGGATCTATTCAACAAATGGCTTAACCCGATCTCTCTAGATCGGTTTATCTACCCTATCTATCTTTGTTGCCTCCGGTCTTTAGTAGATTAGATTAGTTTTGTGTTCTTTATCTAGATGCATTAGGGTTTCTCTTTACCGAAGATTGAAGTTACTTGGCTTTAGTAGATCATCTTTTGCGTCACACATTTGTTCCACGGATTCGATACCTTGGGTTCACCACTCGAGGGAAGAAGGGTCCCTTGACTACGACGGGAGACTTGTCCGCTTGCAAGTCTAAACGAACTTTGATACAACTATTAACCGTCAACAATTTGCTTTCCACCAACTTTTAAAATCATTGCACCTCAATGTAATGAGTCATCCACACACAAATTCGCAAGCTAATTGAGTGTAAGCAAGATGATTTCTAAAGTTCCCCTACTAAATTACCTTCCGTACAACGAAGTTACGGAACCCTTTCACTAGCCTTCCCTTTTCTCATAGAAATCTAGTAGATGATCACTGTCAACTTGGTCTCTTGCCGCCAATCTCGACGACCTTGTAGCATCAATTCCCTTCCGACCAGCCAAGTGGAAGCAGTAGAAGTAGAAGTTTTCTTGAGCTGTCAAGGTTCTCGAAAAGTCAATGTGGAGAAGTCATCCATCGCTTATTCGTTCTTGATCCGTGCTCATAACCTCCAAATCCTCGGGATCGAGCAAGGAAGTAAACCTAGGATCGATCGAAGCTTTTGCTAAGCTTCTCTTTTTGTTGCAATCACAAACGTAGAGTGTTGTACACTGAGCTTTTCTTGTTCTTCTCCCCATCATGGTCAATTCTTTAGACCGTTGAACCTCATCTTCGTCAGTGTCACGACTGTACGACGCAGTGACGCCACTAAGCCATCTTCTTCCGCAACCGTGCTCACATCGCGGAGACCTCATGGGTTGACCATTGTCGAGCTCCATGTTGTCTACACCAGATACCGGGTTGGATAAATGACCGTTGCCGCCCGCGGCGGCCATAAAAGGGAAGCCCTCTACCCAGAACCGCCGATACGAAAGCCTCATGTCCGTCCGAGCCCGGCATCGCCACCGCTCTTATTCTTCCTCCAGCTAGCCTTGGCCACCCTGCCAACTAGTCCATCTCTTCCAGCTGTTCGGTTCCTCGCCGAGCAAGTTGTTCCTCCGTCTTCGGCCACGACGTCGAGAAGAAACTCGGAAGTAACCCAGAATAAGGACTTGAGCCACGCCGACACCCATGACTCAGTCCTCGGAAGAGTTCGAGTCATTTCGCTGGATGTTGATAGGGATGTATCTCTGTATCGCAGGCGGAATCTGTCTACTATTAGCTGTCCATGTGGACATTCATCGCACGCTTCCTCATGAATGGCGATGAGGGAGTAGGGAACGCACCTTGTACCTTTTGTTCCATCTGAATTCCCGACAATGGGAAGTGTAACAGAGATGTCTTTCTCCCTTTATAACCCCTTGTCATGATGGGAGGAACCACTCTAATCTTGTTAATCGAATCTCGGGACGAGATTCTTCGTAAGGGGGGTAGGCTGTTGAGGACCATGTGTGGTTCGAGGACCGGTGGATGGTCGCTTCCTTGTGTGATGAGTGATTGACAATGTTGTGTGGACTGATTCTTGGCTAAGTATTGCAGGTGTAGGTTATGGCTTGACTGGTGTTGGTGCAGGTGAAGAACAAGCGCGAAAGGTCGTCGCCGGTGAGGCCTCCAGGTGTGGAGAAGACAAGTAGGCTTCGTTCGAGGGACTCGGTGGCCGGCGGGGGTCAAGTGCGGGCCGCATGGTGGCATGAACAAGCAAGATGAAGTCATGGACGGTTTCTTGGTTGAGCCTCAAAACTAAGGTCGAGCCGGGACTACGTGGGAGCCAAGTCATGAGTGGAGATTGGCGGAGGCTACACCGAGTTCGCGGGGTTTACGGTGGTTCACCGGAAAACCACCGGGTTCCTTGGTTGATCCACAAAGCCAAGACCGAAGAACCGAAGATGGTCTTTGCCGCAAGGTGCCGGACCGGTCCCCGACCGGTGGTTACCGGTCCGACCGGTGGGGAGCACCGGTCTGACCGATGTGCGACGACGCAGTCCGGAGACTTCGAAGCGGAGGACACGCGTCGGGATCGCATGGCTTGCGTCAAGGCTACGCGAGGGTGCGGTCGCCGGGCATCCGTCCGATGGTGAAGACATGAAGACTTCCAAATCCGCCCTTGAGGGGCTTGTATCCCTAGTTATTAGGAAAGGGCATTTTAGACATTCGGTTGCCTCCAAGAGGTGAGAACCCTAGCTCATTTGTTTTCCCATTTTCCTTCCTATTTTACTTAGGTTTTCCATAGGACTAGCAAGAGAGCTTCATGGAGAGATCTTGTTGAGAGGGATGGATGATCGGGCGGCTTGCTAGACCTAGTATGAACCTTTGTTTCATGTATAGATGATTCGGCGTGGTTCCTCAAGGTTTGGATGTGTTTTCCCTGTTGTTCTTGGTGGTGATTTTCGGAGCCCTCTCTTGGTGATTTCTTTGGGTTGTTTTCGGGATCTTTCTCTTGGGGATTCGATGGGGGAAATTTGTGGGAACCCTTCGTGGTTCTTTGGGCTGTGATTCCCCTTCCAAATCCGTGAGTAAGGAGCTCGATTTTGGGGTTTCTTGAGTTCTTGGGTTGGAAGTGCTCTTGGCGGGATTTCCTTGATTCCTCCTTTTTGGACGAGTTTTGGTGGGATTAAACTTGGCTATGGACTCCTCATGAGGTGTTCCTAATATCCCCAAAGTCTTGTTCAAGTCCGTGGAGCGATTCGGGAGATCGAGGTTTGGATTTGGGGGAGTTGACCCGCGGGTGCTGTTCATCCCGAGCTGCCCAGGCTACACCGGTCTGACCGGTGCTCTTGATTGGTCTGACCGGTGTAATCCTCAGTGGGATTTTGCTCGGGTGAACGTCTTGGTGTGTTCGCTGTTGTCTCGTGGTGCTGCTGTTTCGAGTTTGGGTCCGTTTGGTGGTCGGTTGGCCTGTTTGTTGCCTTGGGGGCTTTCAGGCCGTGATCGGTCTGACCGGTGTGTCTCACCGGTCTAACCGGTGTAGATCCACTCGGTGAAAGTTGCTCGGTTCACAAGCAGGGACCGGTCTGACCGGTGGTGCTCACCGGTCTGACCGGTGTGGGTCCGTAGACTCGAGGTTTGGTGTTCCGCTGCGTTCTCGGGTCGGAAGGTTGTGTGTTGGTTCCTAGGTCCAGTGGCACTCCAGTGGCTACGTGGGCTTGACCAACTTGGGTAGTGAGTCGGAGACGTGTGTTGGAAGCCGTGTTCATCTTGTTGGAGTTTCCATCTCCTTCGAGAAGAATTTTTATCGGCTCCCATTCACTCCCCCCTCTCTGGTTCGCCGTATCGGTCCTTCAAGTGGTATCAGAGCCGGTTCGGGTCTTTGTTGACTCTAACCAGTCTAAGATCCAAGGATGGCGTACCAGGAACGGGGTTTGGGTCCTCCACACTTCGATGGCAAGAACTACCAGATGTGGAGCAAGCGGATGGGTGCGTTCCTCCGCGGAAAGGGTCAGATCCTTTGGGATGTCATGGTGGACACAGGCTATGTCCAGCCGATGGACTTCCTCACTCCAGGATCGAGGGACAGATTCGACGCCAACAATAAGGCGGATGACTACTTGTTTCGTGCTTTGTGTCAGCCTGAGTTCGATCGGGTGCACACCGAGCACTTGGCTTGTAGGATTTGGACGATATTGAAGGAGGCTCATGTTGGGAACGCCCAGGTTCAGGCACGGATGTATGCGACCTACCGGAGAGAGTACGAGAACTTCACTCATCTCCCCGGTGAGTCCATCGATGCCTTGTTTCAGAGGTTCACGGTGGTTGTGAACAACATGGGGGCCAATGTGGACGTGCTCCCGTACGATGATCATGATAGAGCGGTCAAGCTCTTACACTCTTTGGATCGTACGATTTGGGGCGGAAAGTTCGAGGCCATTGTGGAGTCGGAGAAGTATGACACTCGACGGTGAACGAGTTGTTCTCGAAGCTCAAGTCGGCTGAGGTGGATAGGGGCATGACTGCCAAGCTCGAGGGACCGACTGATTTCCATAGTCTTGCCCTCGTTGGTGGTTCGAAAGGAAAGGCTAACACTAACCCATCCACCAGGATGTTCTCTTTTTCCTCCTTGATGTCTATGCCAGATGAGAGTTTGACGAGCTTGGAGAGGACGAGCTGGCGCTCTTGACGAGGCGGTTCGAGAGGCTGCACGAGAACCGAGTGAACATGAGGAGGAACACGAGGACTTGCTTCCAGTGCGGCAAGCCGGGACACTTCGTCGCCGACTGCCCGGAGAAGGTCGAGAACAAGGACAGCTACAAGCACAAGTCGAGGACAAATGGCAAGTACCGGTCGAGGCGCGACCACAAGAGCAAGCACAAGAACAAGTACAAGGACGAGCGACGATCGAGGAAGAAGGAGAGCCGAGGCAAGGCCCGAGCGATGGTTGGAGCGAGCGACGTCGAATCCAGTTCCGCGTACTCCACCTCGAGCTCGAGCAGCAGTGAGGATGAAGGTGATCGTCGCAAGAACAAGAAGTCGTCCAAGAACCTGAGGGCGCTGAGCTGCTTCGTGAGAGACGGCTTCTGCACCATGGCGCTGAGCTCCGGCAGCAAGAATAGCACACATAGTGACTCGGACTCTGAGTCCGACGACGAGGTGCGTGATGAACTTCCCTTCTTGCGCCAGGAGAATGAGAGGCTTGGCTCTTTGCTTGATAACTGTGATGACATGCTTAGAGAGGCCAAGAAAATGAGAAAAGAGCTTAGGGCTTCACTCGAGAATGCTAGGACTAGAGTGGGCCGAGCTAGAGACACAGGTGCTTGATAGCAAGCTTGAGATTGATTCCCTTAAGGCTAGCCCTGTTGTTCCGGATGAGGTTGATTGTGCTGATTGCTCCATATTCCTTGTTGATCTAGCTTTGTTTAAGGAGAAGCATGCCTCCAAGTGTGAGGAACTAGATGTGCTTAGGGTTGAAGTGGCTGAGCTTAAGTCTAGACCTGCTTTGCTAGGTGCTTGCACTTCTTGCCCTGTTTTGCATGCTAAGATTGATGAGATGCATGCTTACACTAGTTCACTTGAGGCTAAATTGAAGGAACCCATGCCTACATCATGCTCTACCTGTGAAATGCATGCTTTGAAAAATTTGGAACTTGCACATTATGTTGATCGTTTGCAGGATGAGAATGATGACTTGAGGAAGTTGATGGGTTGGTTGTCCGGTCATGAGCCTCAGTTGAGGATGATGATCGAGGCGTTTAAGAGGCAGGATGGTGAGGGACTTGGGGCAAACAAGGTTGGTGAGGGAAGTGGAGAGAATATCCCAGAGCCACCAAAAACCCGCCACAAAAATGATTTCCCTCCAAAACCTAACCATTTTAGGAACCGACTAGACACAACCCCAGCTCCACCCATGTTTCCTACACCCACAAATGATCTACAAAAGCCTATCAAGTTTGTGAGCACTTCGGGGAAAGTGTTCTTTGGGAAAGAAAGTGAGAAGGCTAGTGAGGGGAAGCCGGTGGAGGAGTTGAGTGGAGAGAAACCTAGTGAGCGACCACATCCCAAGCCTAAGCCTAAGCTTGTGAGGTTCCATTGTGGCTATTGTAGGAGAGATGACCATAAGGAGGAGTTTTGCTTCAAGAGGAAGCGTGAGGAGAGAATGGCAAAGGAGTGGGCTAACAAGGACAAGTACCACCCTTCCGATGGTGTACTTGAGCCTCGTGTGCAGATGCCCAGGGCCAAGGCGAATGTGAGGACAGTTCGGGCTTGGGGAGAGCGGAAGGCTGTTGGAGGCGCTGCTGCCCAGGTCACACCGGTCAGACCGGTGTGGGGCACCGGTCAGACCGGTGCAGGCCTGGACAGGCAGCGGTTTGGGTTTCGGGCTCGTACAGGTGCGAGGGTTGTTTCTGGAGGTCGTGGTTCTGGTGGTTGGGCTGGAGAGTTTGCAGGTGGTCAGGTTGCTAGGCGTTCTCCCCCTCGAGTTCACTACGGGGATGGGAGGAGTCGTAGCTTTGAGAAGGAGAGGAGGGACGGTCCACGGGTTCTCTTTCGTGGTTTTGGTCGTCCTCTAGGCAGAGAGGGGTGGTTCCCTCAGGGTGATTACCGTGGTGGTGTTCGTGGAGATAGCTTTGGTAGAAGAGATGCTTTGGTTGGTGCTAACCCCACTTTCGAGCAAATGGCTCGGCACTGGTTTTACTCTTTTGGTACTAACCCCAGTGCTGAGTCGTTTGTTCGCTCATGTGCTCGTTTTTTAATTCCAGGTGGGAGACTTGAAGAACATTTGGTTGATTGACTCCGGTTGCTCGAGGCATATGACTGGAGACAGGGGGTGGTTCTCAAGTCTCGTCCAGGTGGTGACAAGGAGGTACATCACTTTTGGGGACAATGGGCGTGGGCGTGTGCTTTCAGAAGGTGAGATCAAAGTGAGTGACAAGATCACTCTGAGGCGTGTTGCTCTTGTTCAATCACAGGGGTACAATTTGCTTTCTGTGTCCCAGTTGTTTGATGAGGGTTTTGAGGTGTTGTTTCGGCCAAGTGGTTCTCGGATTTTGGACTCTCGAGGGGACATTGTCTGTATGGTCGTTCCCGAGGGTCAGGTGTTTCGTGCTGATTTTTCTCAGTCTTCGGGTGTGGAGCGTTGTTTCTTGGCTGGTTCTTCGAGTGAGTTCTGGAAGTGGCATAGGAAGTTGGGTCACTTGAGCTTTGACTTTTTGTCTCGCTTGAGTAAACTCAATTTGGTCCGAGGATTGCCACGGTTGAGGCTAGAGAAAGAGTTGGTTTGTGCGCCTTGTAGGCATGCCAAGATGGTAGCCTCTTCTCACCCGCCTCTCACCGATGTGATGACTGAGCGTCCATGCGAGCTGCTCCATATGGACCTTGTTAGCCCAGCTCGTGTGCGATCTGCGGGTGGGAAGTGGTATGTCCTTGTTGTGGTGGACGACTACTCTCGGTATGCTTGGGTGTTCTTTCTCGAGGATAAGGGGGAGACGTTTAGTTTTGTTCGAGATCTAGTCTTGAGGTTGAGGAACGAGAGGCATGGAGATGCCATACGAGCTATCCGCAGTGATAATGGCTCGGAATTCAGAAACTCTCGTTTTGAAACCTTTTGCCATGACTTGGGTCTTGAGCACCGGTTTTCGAGTCCGTATACGCCTCCCCGAGAATGGTGTTGTGGAAAGGAAGAACGGGACCTTGTGCGAGATGGCTCGGACGATGCTTGATGAGCATAGGACTCCGAGGAGGTATTGGGTGAGGCGGTGAATACCGCGTGCTATGTGTCGAACGAGATATACCTCGAGTGCACAAGAAGAAGACATGCTATGAGTTGATGCATGGTCGCACACCCAAGGTGAGTCACTTCCATGTCTTTGGTTGCAAGTGTTTCATTCGAAGAAAGGCGGGGAAGTTGGATAAGTTTGAGGCAATGTCCGTTGATGGTATTTTCTTTGGTTGTGCATCTCACTCTAGAGCATATCGTGTGCTCAATCTTGAAACTAACCAAATCGTGGAGACTTGCGAGGTAACCTTCGACGAGACGGGGCCACGTAGTCGGCTTGTCTTTGAGTGTGCGGGTGATGATGAGCTTGGCGAGCGGATCTTTCGGGAGGAGGAGCATGAACATGGTGATGATGAAGATGGCGGTGCGGTGCCCCCGCTGAACATGTACCCACTACTTCGACTACGGTGATGGATGGACCCTCTACTACACCTACGACGACAAATCAAGAACGATGAGAAGGCGATGTTGAGGGGGAGGTAGCATCGAGGCGAGAACCTCCCCGGCGAGTACGGATGGATCACCCGGCTTCGAGGATCATCGGCGACATGAATGAACGCACTACACGGTCGAGGGTTCGAAACAATTCCCATTTCGCTCATGCTGCGTTTGTTGCTACTTTTGAGCCCAAAGACATTGGACACGCACTATCTGATCACAATTGGGTTAATTCGATGCATGAGGAGTTGGAGAACTTTGAGAGGAATCAGGTGTGGGAGTTGGTTGACCCTCCCCCAGGGTGTAAGCCGATTGGTACAAAGTGGGTGTGGAAGAACAAAGAGGGAGAGAAGGGTGAGGTTGTGAGGAACAAGTCGAGACTTGTTGCTCAAGGGTTCAGTCGAAGGAGGGGATCGACTACGAGGAGACCTTTGCTCCCGTAGCCCATTTGGAGGTGATTAGGATCCTTCTAGCCTTTTCCCCGGCTAAAGGGTTCAAGTTGCACCAAATGGATGTGAAGAGTGCTTTTCCGAATGGTGTCTTGGAGGAAGAAGTGTATGTGAGGCGACCTCCGGGGTTTGAGAGCGAGAAGTACCCCCACGGGTGTACAAGTTGAGGAAGGCGCTATATGGGTTGAAGCAGGCGCCTAGAGCTTGGTATGGCAGGTTGAGGGGGTTCTTGTTTGAGAGAGGTTTTGAGATGGGGAAGGTCGATCAGACCTTGTTTTTGCTGAGGCAGGGCAGAGATATCTTGATTGTGCAGGTGTACGTGGATGATATTTTCTTTGGTGGCTCGTGTAACTCTCTTGTTGCAAGGTTTGCAGATGATATGAGCAGGGAATTTGAGATGAGAATGATGGGCAAGTTGCAGTTCTTCCTCGGGCTACAAATCAAGCAATCAAAGGAAGGAACATTTGTGCACCAGGCTAAGTACACCAAGGACATTGTGCGAAAGTTCAAGATGGAGGACTCCAAGGCTATGACGACGCCAATGAGTACGACTACAGCTCTTGATGCGGACGAGGAAGGTGAACATGTGGACCGGAAGGAGTACCGGAGCATGATCGGGTCACTCCCCTACTTGACGGCGACGAGGCCGGACATACGAGTTTTCGGTGTGTCCGTGCACTCGTTTTCAAGCGTCTCCGAGGACTTCGCATCGGCAAGCGGTGAAGCGAATTTTCGGTACTTGTGTCACACTCCCAACTTCGGCCTTTGGTACTCCGCGTCCTCTTCTTTGGTGCTTCATGGTTTTTCAGACGCGGATTTTGCCGGGTGTCGGTTGGATAGGAAGTCTACTTCTGGGACTTGTCACTTTTTGGGTTCTTCTTTGGTGTCTTGGTCTTCCCGCAAGCAATCGAGTGTTGCTCAATCCACTACCGAGGCCGAGTATGTTGCCGCTGCTAGTTGTTGCTCCCAGCTCCTTTGGATTTCATACACCATGAGTGACTGTGGTGAGGAGTATACCCATGTCCCACTTCAATGTGATAGCACCAATGCCATAAGCGTTGCAAAGAACCCAGTGCTCCATTCCAATACCAAGCACATAGAAGTGAGGTATCATTTCCTGAGAGACAACGTAGAGAAAGGAAAGATAGCTTTGATCCATGTACCCACACATGACCAACTAGCCGATATTTTCACCAAACCCCTAGATCAAACAACTTTCACTCGTTTGCGGGGGGAACTTGGTGTGTGTTTGATCTCTTGAGTTGGGTGTGTGGGAGCTCTTCTTTGTAGCATATGTATAGCTTTCCTTTGTGCATTTCTTGCATTTTGCATGGCATATGTAACTTGATGTATAGACATCCTTGTATCTTAGATTGCATGCATTTTGTATCATATGCATTGGTTAGAAAAAGCTTCTCGGGTTTCTGGAAGTTGTCGGTTTGTGGAGGAAACACAGGTGGAGCTGGGGTTGTGTCCAGTCGGTTCCTAAGATGGTTCGGTTTACGAACAAAGGCGTTTTTGTGGTGGGTTTTTGGTGGCTCTGGGATATCTCCGATCTTCCCCTCATTCTCACCACTTCCCTCACCCACTTTCTTTGCCCCAAGATCTTCCCCATCCTGGCGCTTGTATGTCTCGATCATTATCCTCAACTGAGGCTCATGAACAGACAACCAACCCATCAACTTTCTCAACTCATCATTCTAATCCTGCAAACGATCAACATAATGTGCAAGCTCCATATTCTTCACAGCATTTATTTCACAAGTGGAGCAAATTGTAGGAATAAGAGCTTTTAGATAAGCCTCTAGAGATCTAGAATACACAAGTGAAGCATCTAGTTTCTCATGCAAAACAGGACAAGAAGTGCCAGCACCAAGCAAGGAGGGCCTAGATTTCATCTCATCTAGCTCAACCCTAAGCATATCTAGTTCCTCGACCTTGGAGGCATACTTCTCCTTAAGCATAGTCAATTCACCAAGAAAAGTAGAACAATCAGTGCATTCAGATTCATTGGTCACAACAGGAGTAGACTTAAGGGAATCTATTTGAGCCCTAGCATCAACAAGCAAAGACTCTAGCTCAATCACCTTCTCCTTAGCCTCTCCAAGCAAAGACCTATACTCCCTCTTCTCCTTGTTGGTCTTTCTAAGCACATCATCACGGTTGTCAAGCAAGTATTCAACCTAGCATTCTCCGCTATCAAGAAGGATAGGGTATTGTTTACCTTTTCCTCGGAGTCGGAGCCCGAGTCATCCTTGTTGCTCTTCTTGCTTGCGGTGCTATGTGCGGCAAAGAACAAGCCGTTGATGTTCTTGCCCGATCGCTTGACCTTGTGCTGGTTCTCTTCTTCATCACATGAGCTCAGTGAAGAGTAGCAAGAGCTTGAGTTGATGTCGCTTGCACCGGCCACCATCGCTCGCTCCTTCTTCTTGTGACCACCACTCTTCCTTGTCCTCCGCTTAGACTTGTTCTTGCCCTTGTAGTCGTCCCTCGAGCGATGCTTGTGGTCGGTCCTCAAACGGTGCTTGTGCTCGGGCTTGACCTCCATGGCTTTCGGGCACTCGACGATGAAGTGCCCGTGCTTCCCGCACCGGTAGCACATGCCCGAGCTCCTCCGAGCGTTCTTCTGGTTCGTGTACATGCGCTCGAACCGCCTGCTCAACAACGCGAGATCCTCCTCGCCCAGCACGTCGAACTCCTCATCTAGCATGGACACAAGGCAAGACAAAGAAAATTGTCTCAAAGACATGTTAGCATTAGTCCTTGAACCAGACACGAGAGCCAGACTATGGGGATCAGTCGGGTTCTCGATCTTTGCACGCACCCCACAGTCCACCTCGAACGACTTGAGCTTGAAAAACAGCTCGTCCACCGTGAGGGTCTCATACTTCTCCGACTCTAGAATGGCCTCAACCTTCCCACTCCACACGGTAAGATCCAGAGAATGCAAGAGCTTGACAGCCCTATCATGGTCATCATACGGGAACACGGCCACCTTAGCCCTCATGTTGTTCACGATCACCGTGAAACGCTAAAACATGGCATCTATGGACTCACCGGGGAGATGAGTGAAGTTCTCGTACGTTCTCCGGTAGGTCGCAAAGAGCTGAGCCTGAACCTGAGCGTTCCCGGCATGAGCATTCTTCAGCTGCTCCCAAATCTTGCACGCCAAATCATCTGTCCGAACCCATTCAAATTCAGATTCACACAGAGAACGGTACAAGTAGTCGACCGCCTTGTTGTTGCGTCGAACATGTCCCTCGATCCTGGAGCAAGGAAGTTCCCCAGATGAACATAAGCTGTGTTCACCGTAACATCCCACAGGATCTGACCCTTGCCACGGAGGAAAGCGGCCATCCGCCTTTGCCACATATGGTAGTTCTTACCATCAAAGTGTGGAGGACCCAAACCCCATTCCTGGTACACCATCTTTGGATCTTAGACTGGTTAGAATCACGAAGATCCATAACCGGCTCTGATACCAATTGAAGGACCGATTAGGCAACCAGAGAGGGGGGAGTGAATGGGAGCCGATAAAAATTCTTCTCCAAAGAGAGAACTTGGCCTATACCCCAAATTCACAACCAAGGATTCCCACACGAGTTTGCCAAGGTCGCGTAGTCACAGCGGACCTACCAACCCTAGGAACAAACTTCAAACAATCCCGAAGCGGAAGCGCAACTCAAGAAGCAAAGGACTTAGCAACCCTGCGTAGTGCCAGGCGGACGGTCCGCGAGCCTGGGGCGGGCGGTCCACGGACACTGGGCGGACGGTCCGCTACCCACAGGCCGACGGTTTGTTATTCGCAACAGAACGACCAAACACGCACCCCGACATGCGGACGGTCCGTACATGGTCCTCGGACGGTCCGCGAGCAACTGGTGCCACGCAGACAGTCCGCGATCCCCAGGCGGACAGTCCGGCCCCCATGCGGACGGTTCGGTACCCCAACACGGACGGTCCGACAAACCAACTGCAACAAAACTTTAACACCTCGAAAGATCTACGCGCGAGCTCACAAGAACTGGACAAACACGCGACAAAGTTGCACCTCGCGGATGGTCCGCAGGCTAGGGGCGGACAGTCCTGCAGCCCTCGAACAGAACAGCCCGAGGTGAAAACTGAGAAGTCAACCTCCCCTATCCCACCATGGATCTCCCAAACGGCTTGAGCTCTTGAGAAAAGATTTAGGGAAGATGTGAAGCGTCCCTAGGGCATGCTATGCCCCCAAAACAAGAGTCCTCAAATGAACTAAAACGCCGGGAATCGAAACGCCACCGAACTCAACCAAAAACCTAGGTTCCAACCGAAAACCCTCAATCGGAGGCCCAACTCGGAGTTTGGGGGGTCAAGATCAAACACAAACATGCACGAAGCAACTATCCATGATTCCCACCAACAAATCCAAGCCCAAACACCTCAGAATCGAAGGAACACGCCGCGGATGAAAAACCAACGAAAATAGCTTGAAAAAGACATGAAAACCCAACGAGCTACAAATTGGGAATCGACGCAACCATTAAAGCTTCCATTCTCGGAGGTCAGATTCTTCACAAACGGAGGAAAAATCTAACCCTAGAGAGCAAGGAAATGAGAAGCAGTCTGGATGGATGGTTTTCCTGGAAAACCTAGAGCTAATATATATGAGTCCCCTCCGGGCCAGGCAAAAGACCATACTACCCCTAGCACTTAAGTTGTGATACAATCCCTCAGGGGCAAATAGGTCATGTAGCACTCCTCTTCATCGCACGGCCACGCCGTCGCTGCAGACCACGTCCTCCCGACGCAAGCCCTGCGATCCCGCCACGGGTCCGCCGGCATCGAAGCTTCTCAGCGCGCCCAGATCCCGTCTCCGCCCGCCGAGCCTACGGTCTTGGTTTTGTGGTTCAACCAAGTAACCCGACGGTTTTCTGGTGAACCACCGCAAACTCCGCATGCAGACTCCGGTCGTGAGCCGCTTCCCTGCACCGACTCCGGTCGACGACTTCGTCTTGCTTTTCTTGCCACCATGCGGCCCGCACTTGACCCCGCTGGCCATCGGGTCCCTCGAGTCAAGCCTACTTGTCTCTCCACTCCTCAGAGGCCCCGCAAGGCATAGACCTTTCGCGCCCACTCTTCACCTGCACCGACGCAAATCAAGCCGCAACCTTCACCTGCAATACTCGGCCAAGAGTTAGTCCACACCACGTTGTCAATCACTCATCACAGCCTGGAGTGACCATCCACCGGTCCTCGGACGCTTCGGTCCTCAATCTCCCCCTTGATGAGTGCATTGACAACACACACAAGTAACCAATTCAGAGAGAAGAGAAAAAGAAAGAAACGAAAAATCAAGCAAGTGATCAAAAGCCAAACAAAAGCCAAGAAAAGATCACTTGAGTGAGAAAAATCTCGGTCCCCTAAGACAAGGGAAACTGCTCGACACAACCGAGGTAAAATGCTCCAAAATTGCCGACTCCTCAAGGTGAGGCAAAAGGGCTCGACACCATCGGCAAAAAACACAACTAAAATTCAGGCGAAAAAGAGCTCCCAAAAGCATGAATGCAAGCTCCCCCTGAACAAATGCATTTCTCCCACTTTTTCTTCCCTTGATGCAAAAACTCCCCCCTATAACCATGAATTGGGTACTTTCCTCCCCTTGTTGGTAATGCATGAATCATGTCTACAAATGCAAGCATGTGCTTCTCAAATATACAAGGAGCACTACAACATGCTAAAAATTGACCCAACCCAATTCTTCAGTATGGATGAATATTTCGAGGAAGATTACAAGAATGAAGGTGCCAAAGATTGAAATTTAATTTTGGACGACATCCAGGACGACATAAAAGGTGTGTGAAGGATCCCTAGAAGATTTCAAGTGTTTCTCTCTAGGAAAATTAAGAATTTTTAGTATCTACCTTGGCACAATAATTTTGTCATCTCTTTGCCTGAGGACATGCAATCATCTAATCATGGGGGAGTTTAGGGGAGTATGAAAAAAGATAGAAAAAAAAGAAGAAGAAGAAAAACGAGAAGGAAATATGATGAAAGAAAAAAATAAAGAAAGAGAGAGAGAAGGAAATATATTTATATATATGTGTGTGTGTGTATAATAAAAAACCCTGTCCCTCTAGACGCATTAGGAATTTCAAGAGGACTTTGTTTGTGCCTCGAGATCACTCTTTGCCATTTGCACATGTTCATCTCTCCCTCATCCTTGAAAACATTATTTTCCAATGACCACTTTGATGAGGCTCGGTAAATCCATGAGAAGCTTGTCTTGTTTTGTTAATATCCTAATTATAATATCTTGATTGGACTAAACTTTTTACAAAACTCTAGATAAAGCCTTCCATCTATATATGTTTTGAGAGGGGAAAGGAGTACAACAAATTAGATGATACCCCACGTGTTGCTGCGGGAATTTCAACAAATTTTAAATATAAAATTTGAAAGTAGAAAGTAAAGTGGTTACTTTGCAACATTCTACTACAAACAACACATTGCATACATGGATGCTATTAGCCGTAGAAAATCAATAGAAGAAATATATTAATGATTTTAGTGGATAGTGATGTGGACACATTGCATGTTGAGAGAAGACATAGTGTTGACACCTTTTTCCGGGATCAACAAGCATGCAGAGAAAGCTCACTGTAGCTTCTCTGCGAGGGGCGGTCAAACCGCCTATGCAGGGCGGTTAGACCGGGGTGTCGGGATGAACCGGCGGTAGACCTACAAACGTCGGCTCGGGAGGGACCCCGTCGGAGCTGATGCACGTAGGGTTGCTCTATGGTCGGCAGGCCACCTAGAACACCTTCGGACATCACGGAGACGAAGGAAGAACAGGAGGTTGTAGATTGGAAAAGCTAAGGTAAAGAGATGAAAGTAACGACAAAACGATAAAGAGTAGATGTATTTGATCGATTGGATGATGCTCAATCGGCCGTGGCCCTTTATATTTATAGGGAGGGGAGGTCTTGCCCCATTAGGAGTCGAAACCCTTACAAAATCACGTCGAAATACAACTCCTAACCGGTTTTGGCAGGACGGGGCGGTCTAACCGCCTCTGCGCCGTGCAGATCTTCCAGAAGCCATATCTCTTTCATCCGGACTCCGAATTAGATGTTCTATATATGGATCTTGATGTACTCAACGAGACCTATCCAATGGCGGAGTCCAAATTGCCTTTTGAGGACTTTAGTCATGGAGATCTGACCGTGTTGGACCCTCGGTTAGACCGGCCTACGTAGACTTGCCAATTTTGGATGTCAACATATGCCCCCCTGTTTTATGGCAAAGCTTGTGTGCCAAAAACATTTATAATGATTAAAATTGGCAGAAAATGATGATTTAACAATACATCATCCATATTTTTGCTACTAAGGACGATAATTGCTTTATCGGCCACGAACTTACTATGAACTCATGAAACAACTTGTTTTGGTCTCCATACCTGCTTAGTTGCTGACCTTGTTGGTGTGACCACTGTAGATTGCTCCATTGATCCTTGCTTTCGCATCCATTGTAATCTCCTTTTCTGAGAGCGGGTTAAGCCTGAGGAACACCACCTCGGCTGCATACCCTTAGAATTTTGCTCATTGCTACCCCCACCTTGCTTGATAGTAACACATACATTATTTTTTACCAGATTGTTGTTGTGAGCAATCGGTCTTTGCAATTTACCATAATTTGGATGTGCAATAGGATATTGAATCATATATGGTTTCATGTACATACTACTATAATCGGTAGGTGAGTAATAGCAAGGATAATACCAAGAACATGGTGTAACTGATCCAACAAAAGAATAAGCAAAATTACCTTGTTGGTGATGCGCACTTTCTCGCTTCTCATGTCCTTGGTGGTGCTTTTTCTCTCTTAGCACCGTTCGGCTGATTCTTTTGCTTCCTTGCAACTCCCTTCCTTTTATATTTGGCCAGGAGTTGTTCAAAACTCGGCCTTACCTTTCTTTTGGGAGCATCTCCAATTTTTCTGGAGATAGCGGTTAGACCGTTCTAGGACACGGTTAGACCGCCTGTCGCGGTTTGACCGCCCCTGGAACCGGTTAGACCGCCCTAGGCAGTAGCCTGACCGGTTAATGCACCGTCAGCTTTTTCTGCAGTCCCTTGCCCCTCGAGCGTTGAAGCCTTCACTACAATCTTGGGGGTCTCCTCCAGTGACAGCTTGTTGTCAAGCCTTTGCTCTCCAATGACTATGTTCTTCCCCTTAGCTTTATCGGCTCGATCCGGCCGAATGAGTACCTTGGTATTTAACAACTCAAGAGTATTCATAAAAGCAGTAACAGGAAAAGGATTTTGGTCGACTTGCATCTTATGAAGTACTAAATGGCCTTCATTAATGGCCAATTATATTTGCCGACGAAAACTATTACAATCATTAGTAGCATGGGAATAAGAATGATGAAATTTACAATATGCACACTTTTTTATTTCATCAGGTGGTGGCAAAGTGTAAGATATTTTAATCTTACCTAGTTTTAATAATTCATCAAAGATCCTATCACACTTAGCCACATCAAAAGTAAATTTTACTTCATCTTGCCGACTCTTATGGGCTGGCTTGAGAGAAGCACAAGTATTTGCTTTATCATCAGATGACCATGTAAATTCAGAAGATATATACGTACTCTCATCGTCTGAAGATTCATAATCTAGCATATGCATGTTAAGACGATCAGATTTGAGCCGAGTGTCTTTGCTTCGGCTTTCATGAGCTAAAGCTCTTACTAGGACTTGGGCAACATCAATAAATTCATGACCCTCTAATTTTTCTTTAATATGGGATCGCAAACCATTAAAAGCTAATTCAGCAAGATCCCTTTCAGAGATAACAAGATTATAACAACGGTTTTTGGTTTCTCTAAACCTTCTAATGTAGCTAGTAACAGGTTCATCATGCTTTTGTTTAACCTATGTTAAATGGCTCAACCTCAATTCATTAGCTCCACTATAAAAGTGGTCATGAAATTTTTGCTCTAATTATTCCCAAGTACAAATAGAGTTAATAGGTAATGAAGCAAACCATGAAAAAGCATTGCGAGTTAAAGATAAAGAAAATAATCGCACTTTTATTTCTCCTATGGCACTAGCTTCTCCTAATTGAGTAAGATATTGACTAACATGCTCCCAAGTAGTTTTGCTATCATCCCCATTAAACTTCACAAATTCAGGACAACGCCAACCAATAGGATAGGGAACCGAATCAAAACTAGAAGGATACGGTTTTCTATATGAAAGATTTTTATTTTTCACTTCTATCACATAGTCATCTTTCATTTGTTTAGCAAGATTAGCATTAAACCAATCGATGACTTCCTAGATGGTGGTTGGCATTGGCGTAGTGGAAGCATTCGATTGCATCATATTCGGCTGCGTGTACGAGCCAGAAGTATGGTGTTGCAAACAGCTATTAACTTGGGGATTAGGTGCGTAACCATACCCAACGCCTGTTTCAAACGGAACCATAAATAGAATACCTTGAGCTACTGAAGTATTCCCACAGGATCGGCCAGAAGCGGCCTGAACGGGAGGAATAGCAACTATAGGTTCCGGAGACAAGGGAAAAGGCACCATAGCACCATGGCCGGTCTGACCGGTCGGACCAAGCGGTCTAACCGGCCTGTTCTGACCAGACGGCAGTGGTGGTGTTTGTCCTGCGAAATAATTTAACGGCATGCCAAATTGAGGATTAACCGTATGTGCAGCCAATGCATTAATAGATGGGGTCTGAGGTGCCACAGTTTTAGAACCAGATGCAACATTATGATCACCCTCTACCCGTTTACCTAGACTCTTATCTACCATGTTTTGCATATTTTCAATCATAGATAAACGAAAGCTATCCATCACAGTAGTAAGATCGTTGACGGTAACAAAAGAGGATGGAGATGATGACGTGCTCACATTGGGTGGTACCTCAGGCGGTGGAGTGTCGAAGGTGACTTGGACTTCTTCACCTTGCCTTTGCGAGTCTTCTTGAAATGCGACAAGTAGTGAAGTTGATCGTTCTTAGCCTTCTGCTTCATGAGCTTTTCTACTTCTTGGCGATCTCGTTCAGCCCTTTGCTTCATGAAGTCCTCCATAGCTTGATGATCTTCAGGTGAGAGCTCTTCATCCATGAAGTCGATGATGTTGCCCTTGTTTATCTCACACTGAGACATGTCGCTGGAGTTGGATAGATCGGTGAGGATAGCCAGATCTTCGCTCCCCAGCGGAGTCGCCAATTTGTTGACACCTTTTTCCGAGATCAACAAGCACACGGAGAAAGCTTGCTACAGCTTCTCTGCGAGGGGCGGTCAAACCGCCTATGCAGGGCGGTTAGACCGGGGTGTCGGGATGAACCGGCGGTAGACCTACGAACGTCGGCTCAGGAAGGACCCCGTCGGAGCTGATGCGCGTAGGGTTGCTCTAGGGTCGGCAGGCCACCTAGAACGCCTTCGGACGTCGCGGAGACGAAGGAAGAACAGCAAGTTCTAGATTGGAAAAGCTAAGGTAAAGAGATGAAAGCTTGTAGCCGCGGTGGCTAGAGGTGCACGCCGGATCTTCCGAAAGAACTCGACTTGTCCTCGGACTCGCCCTAGACTACCCGCATGAATAGGAGTACATTGTGACAGAACGGGGGCTCTGAAAGGCGGGCGTTTTCGGAGTCGGACGGGAAACCACAATTTAAAGAGGCTTCTAATGAGATTCAATTTGCTACTTCTTCTTTTGCTTGGAACTTCAACAAAAGGCTTAACCCGATCTCTCTAGATCGGTTTATCGACCCTATCTATCTTTGTTACCTCCGGTCTTTAGTAGATTAGATTTGTTTTCTGTTCTTTATCTAGATGCATTAGGGATTCACTTTACCAAAGATTGAAGTTACTTGGCTTTACTAGATCATCTTTTGCGTCACACATTTGTTCCACAGATTCGATACCTTGGGTTCACCACTCGAGGGAAGAAGGGTCCCTTGACTACGACGGGAGACTTGTCCGCTTGCAAGTCTAAACGAACTTTGATACAACTATTGACCGTCAACAAGCCCCTTTTTCTGGCGCCGTTGCCGGGGAACAAGCGATCAAGATTTGATCTTTTATTGCTTTTTTTGTAATTTTCAGTTTTTTTTAGCTTTTCTTTTTGCATCTACTAAACTTTCATCATCCTCAAAATAAATCTAATCTAGTTTGTCTAACCCTAGTTTTCATAGATTTGTTTTTACTTTCTAGTTTTTGCATATTTTATTTATTGCTAACCCTAACAGGAGATGGACGGCTACCTCTCCAACAAACCTGATAATTTTGTGGATGATCCAGAAAAACTTTACAGGCTAAGGAGACGCGAAGAACATCAAGCTAAAAAGCTGGATTTTGTGGATTCAAAGTCGGAAGACAAGGGATCAAAGGAATCTCCGAAGAATTCACCACCTCAGAGTCCTCGGGAGAATCGACTTCCACCGATGGGTGAACAACCTCAAGAATGCAAGATCGGGGAGCTATGCACCCCGGACATCATCAACCTACCAATCTTGAATCTTGAGGAGATCGGAAGACCGTTCGAGATCAAGACCTCAACAATCCGCATGGTGCAACATTCACCCTTCACCGGTAAAGAGGATCCAAACCTTCACCTCCAAGCATTCATTCAACTATTGAGGACCATGTGTGGTTCGAGGACCGGTGGATGGTCGCTTCCTTGTGTGATGAGTGATTGACAACGTTGTGTGGACTGATTCTTGGCTAAGTATTGCAGGTTCAGGTTGCGGCTTGATTGGTGTTGGTGCAAGTGAAGAACAAGTGCGAAAGGTCGTCGCCGGTGAGGCCTCCAGGTGTGGAGAAGACAAGTAGGCTTCGTTCGAGGGACCCAGTGGCCAGCGGGGTCAAGTGCGGGCCGCATGGTGGCATGAACAGCAAGATGAAGTCGTGGACGGTTTCTTGGTTGAGCCTCAAAACCAAGGTCGAGCCGGGACTACGTGGGAGCCGAGTCATGAGTGGAGATTGGCGGAGGCTACACCGAGTTCGCGGGGTTTCCTGTGGTTCACCAGAAAACCACTGGGTTCCTTGGTTGATCCACAAAGCCAAGACCGAAGAACCGAAGACGAAGCAACGAAGCGGCGCGAGCCGGTGTGACCGGTGGGTCTGACCGGTCTGACTCGTGGGGACCGGTCTGACTGGTGAGGAGCACCGGTCTGACCAGTGTGCGACGACACAGTCCGGAGACTTCGAAGCGGAGGACACGCGTCGGGATCGCATGGCTTGCGTCGAGGCAACGCAGGGTGCGGTCGCCGGGCATCCGTCCGATGGTGAAGACATAAAGACTTCCAAATCTGCTCTTGAGGGGCTTGTATCCCTAGTTGTTAGAGAATGGTATTTTAGACTTTCGGTTGCCTCCATATAACCCAAGAGGTGAGAGGATGGCAGCCAACTCTTGGAACCCTAGCTCATTTGTTTTCCCTTTTTCCTTCCTATTTTCCTTAGGTTTTCCATAGGACTAGAAAGAGAGCTTCATGGAAAGATCTTGTTGAGAGGAATGGATGATCGGGCGGCTTGCTAGACCTTGTATGAACCTTTGTTTCATGTATAGATGATTCGGCGTGGTTCCTCAAGGTTTGGATGTGTTTTCCCCGGTTGTTCTTGGTGGTGATTTTCGGAGCCCTCTCTTGGTGATTTCTTTGGGTTGTTTTCGAAACCTTTCTCTTGGGGATTTGATGGGGGAAATTTGTGGGAACCCTTCGTGGTTCTTTGGACTGTGATTCCCCTACCAAATCCGTGAGTAAAGGTGCTCGATTTTGGGGTTTCTTGAGTTCTTGGGTTGGAAGTGCTCTTGGCGGGATTTCCTTGATTCCTCCTTTTTGGACGAGTTTTGGTGGGATTAAACTTTGCTATGGACTCCTCATGAGGTGTTCCTAATATCCCCAAAGTCTTGTTCTAGTCCGTGGAGCGATTCGAGAGATCGAGGTTTGAATTTGGGGGAGTTGACCCGCGGGTGTTGTTCATCCCGAGCCGCCCGAGCTACACCGGTCGACCGGTGCTCTTGGCCGGCCCGGACCGGTGCAACCCTCGGTGGGATTTTGCTCGGGTGAACGTCTTGGCGTGTTCGTTGTTGTCCCGTGGTGCTGCTTGTTTCAAGTTTGGCTCGGTTTGGTGGTCGGTTGGCCTGTTTGGTGCCTTGGGGGCTTTCGGCCGTGATCGGTCCCGACCGGTGTGTCTCACCGGTCGACCGGTGTAGAGCCACTTAGTGAAAGTTGCTCGGTTCACCAACGGGGACCGGTCGACCGGTGTGGGTCTGTAGACTCGAGGTTTGGTGTTCGCTGCGTTCTCGAGCTCGGAAGGTTGTGTGTTGGTTCCTAGCTCTAGTGGCACTCCAGTGGCTACGTGGGCTTGGCCAACTTGGGTAGTGAGTCGGAGACGTGTGTTGGAAGCCTTGTTCATCTTGTTGGAGTTTCTATCTACTTCGAGAAGAATTTTTATCGGCTCCCATTCACTCCCCCCCCCCCCTCTCTGGTTCGCCGTATCGGTCCTTCAAGTGGTAATAGAGCCGGTTCGGGTCTTTATTGACTCTAACCGTCTAAGATCCAAGGATGGCATACCGAGAACGGGGTTCGGTGTCCTCCACACTTCGATGGCAAGAACTACCGGATGTGGAGAAAGCGGATGGGTGCGTTTCTCCGTGGAAAGGGTCGGATCCTTTGGGATGTCACGGTGGACACGAGGCTATGTCCGGCCGATGGACTTCCTCACTCCGGGATCGAGGGACGATTCAACGCCAACAATAAGGCGGTCGACTACTTGTTTCGTGCTTTGTGTCGACCGAGTTCGATCGGGTGCACACCGAACACTTGGCTTGTAGGATTTGGGCGGTGTTGAAGGAGGCTCATGTTGGGAATGCCCGGTGTTCGAGCACGGATGTATGCGACCTACCGGAGAGAGTACGAGAACTTCACTCATCTCCCCGGAGAGTCTATCGATGCCTTGTTTCAGAGGTTCACGTGGTTCTGAACAACATGAGGGCCAATGTGGACGTGCTCCCGTACGAGGATCATGATAGAGCGGTCAAGCTCTTACACTCTTTGGATCGTACAATTTGGGGCGGAAAGTTTGAGGCCATTGTGGAGTCAGAGAAGTATGACACTCTGACGGTGAACGAGCTGTTCTCGAAGCTCAAGTCGGCTGAGGTGGATAGGGGCATGACTGCCAAGCTCGAGGGTCCGACTGACTCCCATAGTCTCGCCCTCGTTGGTGGTTCCAAAGAAAAGGCTAACTCTAACCCATCCACCAGGATGTTCTCTTTCTCCTCTTTGATGTCTATGCCAGATGAGGAGTTCGACGAGCTTGGAGAGGACGAGCTGGCGCTCCTGACGAGGCGGTTCGAGAGGCTGCACGAGAACCGCGTGAACATGAGGAGGAACATTAGAACATGCTTCCAGTGCGGCAAGCCGGGACACTTCGTCGCCGACTGCCCGGAGAAGGCCGAGAACAAGGACGGCTACAAGCACAAGCCGAGGATGGACGGCAAGTACCGTTCGAGGCGCGACCACAAGATCAAGCACAAGAACAAGTACAAGGACGAGCAACGACCGAGGAAGAAGGAGAGTCGAGGCAAGGCCCGAGCGATGGTTGGAGCGAGCGACGTCGACTCCAGTTCCGTGTACTCCGCCTCGAGCTCGAGCAGCAGTGAGGACGAAGGTGATCGTCGCAAGAACAAGAAGTCGTCCAGGAACCTGAGCGGGTTGTGCTACTTCGCGAGAGATGGCTTCTGCACAATGGCGCTGAGCTCCGGCAGCAAGAAGATCACACGGAGCGACTCGGACTGCGAGTCCGAAGACGAGGTGCGTGATGAACTTCCCTTCTTGCGCTAGGAGAATGAGAGGCTTGGTTCTTTGCTTGATAACCGTGATGACATGCTTAGAGAGGCCAAGAAAATGAGAAAAGAGCTTAGGGCTTCACTCGAGGATTCTAGGACTAGAGTGGCCGAGCTAGAGACACGAGGTGCTTGATAGAAACCTTGAGATTGATTGCCTTAAGTCTAGCCCCGTTGTTTCGGATGAGGTTGATTGTCTTGATTGCTCCATATTTCTTGCCGATCTTGCTTTGTTTAAGGAGAAGCATGCCTCCAAGTGTGAGGAACTAGATGTGCTTAGGGTTGAAGTGGCCGAGCTTGAGTCTAGACCCGCTTTGCTAGGTGCTTGCACTTCTTGCCCCGTTTTTCATGCTAAGATTGACGAGATGCATGCTTACACTAGTTCTCTTGAGGCTAAATTGATGGAACCCATGCCTACATCACGCTCTACCTGTGAAATGCATGCTTTGAAAAATTTGGAACTTGCACATTATGTTGATCATTTGCGGGATGAGAATGATGACTTGAGAAAGTTGATGGGTTGGTTGTCTGGTCATGAGCCTCAGTTGAGGATGATGATCGAGGCATTTAAGAGGCAGGATGGTGAGGGACTTGGGGCAAACAAGGTTTGTGAGGGAAGTGGAGAGAATATCCCAGAGCCACCAAAAACCCACCACAAAAATGATTTCCCCCCAAAACCTAACCATCTTAGGAACCGACTAGACACAACCCCAGCTCCACCCGTGTTTCCTACACCCACAAATGATCTACAAAATCCTATCAAGTTTGTGAGCACTTCGGGGGAAAGTGTTCTTTGGGAAAGAAAGGGGGAAGGCTAGTGAGGGGAAACCGGTGGAGGAGTTGAGTGGAGAGAAACCTGCGAGGCGGCCACATCCCAAGCGTAAGCCTAAGCTCGTGAGGTTCCATTGTGGCTATTGTGGGAGAGATGGCCATAAGGATGAGTTTTGCTTCAAGAGGAAGCGAGAGGAGAGAATGGCAAAGGAGTGGGCTAACAAGGACAAGTACCACCCTTCCGATGGTGTACTTGAGCCTCGTGTGCAGATGCCCAGGGCCAAGGCGAGTGTGAGGACGGTTCGGGCTTGGGGAGAGCGGAAGGGCGTTGGAGGTGCTTTCTTGCCCGGGTCACACCGGTCGGACCGATGTGGGGCACCGGTCGGACCGGTGCGGGCCGGACGGGCGGCGGTTTGGGTTTCGGGCTCGTACGGGTGTGAGGGTTGTTTCTAGAGGTCGTGGTTCGGTGGTTGGGCTGGGAGAGTTTGCGGATGGTCGGGTCGCTAGGCGTTCTCCCCCTCGAGTTCACTACGGGGATGGGAGGAGTCATAGCTTTGAGAAGGAGAGGAGGGACGGTCCACGGGTTCTCTTTCGTGGTTTTGGTCCTCCTCCGGGCGAGAGAGGGGTGGTTCCCTCAGGGTGGTTACCGTGGTGGTGTTCGTGGAGGTAGCTTTGGTAGGAGAGATGCTTTGGTTGGTGCTAACCCCACATTCGAGCAAATGGCTCGGCACTGGTTTTACTCTTTTGGTACTAACCCCGATCTTTGAGTCGTTTGTTCACTCACGTGCTCGTTTTTGAATTTCGGGTGGGACACTTGAAGAACATTTGGTTGATTGACTCCGGTTGCTCAAGGCATATGACGGAGACAGGGGGTGGTTCTCAAGTCTCGTCCGGTGGTGACAAAGAGGTACATCACCTTTGGGGACAATGGGCGTGGGCGTGTGCTTTCGAGAAGGTGAGATCAAAGTGAGTGACAAGATCACTCGAGGCGTGTTGCTCTTGTTCAATCACCGGGGTACAATTTGCTTTCGTGTCCCGGCTTGTTGGATGAGGGCTTTGAGGTGTTGTTTCGGCCAGGTGGTTCTCGGATTTTGGACTCTCGAGGGGACCTTGTCTGTATGGTCGTTCCCGAGGGTCAGGTGTTTCGTGCATATTTTTCTCAGTCTTCGGGTGTGGAGCGTTGTTTCTTGGCTGGTTCTTCGAGTGAGTTGTGGAAGTGGCATAGGAAGTTGGGTCACTTGAGCTTTGACTTTTTGTCTCGCTTGAGTAAACTCAATTTGGTCCGAGGATTGCCACGGTTGAGGCTTGAAAAAGAGTTGGTTTGTGCTCCGTGTAGGCATGCCAAGATGGTAGCCTCTTCTCACCCGCCTCTCACCGATGTGATGACTGAGCGTCCATGCGAGCTGCTCCATATGGATCTTGTTGGCCGGCTCGTGTGCGATCTGCGGGTGGGAAGTGCAATGTCCTTGTTGTGGTGAACGACTATTCTCGGTATGCGTGGGTGTTCTTTCTCGAGGATAAGGGGGAGACGTTTGGTTTTGTTCGAGATCTAGTCTTGAGGTTGAGGAACGAGAGGCACGGAGATGCCATACGAGCTATCCGCAGTGATAATGGCTCGGAATTCAGAAACTCTCATTTTGAAACCTTTTGCCATGACTTGGGACTTGAGCACCACTTTTCGAGTCCGTATACGCCTCCCCGGAATGGTGTTGTGGAAAGGAAGAACAGGACCTTGTGCGAGATGGCTCGGACGATGCTTGATGAGCATAGGACTCCGAGGAGGTATTGGGCTGAGGCGGTGAATACCGCGTGCTATGTGTCTAACGAGATCTACCTCGAGTGCACAAGAAGAAGACATGCTATGAGTTGATGCATGGTCGCACACCCAAGGTGAGTCACTTCCATGTCTTTGGTTGCAAGTGTTTCATTCGAAGAAAGGCGGGAAGTTGGATAAGTTTGAGGCTAGGTCCGTCGATGGCATTTTCTTTGGTTATGCATCTCATTCTAGAGCATATCGTGTGCTCAATCTTGAAACTAACCAAATCGTGGAGACTTGCGAGGTAACCTTCGACGAGACGAGCCACGTAGTCGCCTTGTCTTTGAGTGTGTAAGTGATGATGAGCTTGGCGAGGAGATCTTTCGAGAGGAGGAGCATGAACATGGTGATGATGAAGATGGTGGTGTGGTGCCCCCCGCCGAACATGTACCCACTACTTCGACTACGATGATGGATGGACCCTCTACTACACCTACGACGACAAATCAAGAACAAGGAGAAGCCGATGTTGAGGGGGAGGTAGCATCGAGGCGAGAACCTCCCCGGCGAGTACGGATGGATCACCCCGCCTTCGAGGATCATCGGCGACATGAATGAACGCACTACACGGCCGAGGGTTCGAAACAATTCCCATTTCGCTCATGCTGCGTTTGTTGCTACTTTTGAGCCCAAAGACATTGGACACGCACTATCCGATCACAATTGGGTTTATTCGATGCGTGAGGAGTTGGAGAACTTTGAGAGGAATCGAGGTGTGGGAGTTGGTTGACCCTCCCCCGGGGTGTAAGCCGATTGGTACAAAGTGGGTGTGGAAGAACAAAGAGGGAGAGAAGGGTCGGGTTGTGAGGAACAAGTCGAGACTTGTTGCTCAAGGGTTCGCCGAAGGAGGGGATCGACTACGAGGAGACCTTTGCTCCCGTAGCCCGTTTGGAGGCGATTAGGATTCTTCTCGGCTTTCTTTGTGGCTAAAGGGTTCAAGTTGCACCAAATGGATGTGAAGAGTGCTTTCCCGAACCGTGTGCCGGAGGAAGAAGTGTATGTGAGGCGACCTCCGGGGTTTGAGAGCGAGAAGTACCCCCACCGGTGTACAAGTTGAGGAAGGCGCTGTATGGGTTGAAGCAGGTGCCTAGAGCTTGGTATGGCAGGTTGAGGGGGTTCTTGTTTGAGAGAGGTTTTGAGATGGGGAAGGTCGATCAGACCTTGTTTTTGCTGAGGCAGGGTAGAGATATCCTGATTGTGCAGGTGTACGTGGATGATATTGTCTTTGGTGGCTCGTCTAACTCTCTTGTTGCAAGGTTTGCAGATGATATGAGCAGGGAATTTGAGATGAGCATGATGGGCGAGTTGCAGTTCTTCCTCGGGCTACAAATCAAACAATCAAAGGAAGGAACATTTGTGCACCAGGCTAAGTACACCAAGGACATTGTGCGGAAGTTCAAGATGGAGGACTCCAAGGCTATGACGACGCCGATGAGTACGACTACAGCTCTTGATGCGGACGAGGAAGGTGAACACGTGGATCAGAAGGAGTACCGGAGCATGATCGGGTCACTCCTCTACTTGACGGCGACGAGGCCGGACATACAGTTCTCGGTGTGTCTGTGCGCTCGTTTTCAAGCGTCTCCGAGGACTTCGCATCGGCAAGCAGTGAAGCGAATTTTCGTGTACTTGCGTCACACTCCCGACTTCGGCCTTTGGTACTCCGCGTCCTCTTCTTTGGCGCTTCATGGTTTTTCAGACGCGGATTTTGCCGGGTGTCGGTTGGATAGGAAGTCCACTTCTGGGACTTGCCAGTTTTTGGGTTCTTCTTTGGTGTCTTGGTCTTCCCGCAAACAATCGAGTGTTGCTCAATCTACTACCGAGGCCGAGTATGTTGCCGCTGCTAGTTGCTGCTCTCGGCTCCTTTGGATTTCTTACACCATGAGTGACTTTGGTGAGGAGTATACCCATGTCCCACTTCAATGTGATAGCACTAGTGCCATAAGTGTTGCAAAGAACCCAGTGCTCCATTCCAAAACCAAGCACATAGAAGTGAGGTATCATTTTCTCGAGAGACAACGTAGAGAAAGGAAAGATAGCTTTGATCCATGTACCCACACATGTCCAACTAGCCGATATTTTCACCAAACCCCTAGATCAAGCAACTTTCACTCGTTTGCGGGGCGAACTTGGTGTGAGTTTGATTTCTTGAGTTGGGTGTGTGGGAGCTCCTTTGTAGCATATGTATAGCTTTCCTTTGTGCATTTCTTGCATTTGGCATGGCATATGTCACATGATGTATAGGCATCCTTGTATCTTAGATTGCATGCATTTTGTATCATATGCATTGGATATGAAAAGCTTCTCTCATATACATTGTTCACCATGGAATGAGATATATGTCTTTGTGAGCTTGTTTGGTATGCTATGGTTAGTTTGGCTTAGCTCTTGATGATCTTGATGAATAATCCATGGTTGATAGCTATGTTTTTGAAAATGTCACATGTATGCTCTCTCATGTGTAAATGCCTCTATATGATTTTGACATGTTTTAGTGGCTTTGCTATGCTTAATTTGTGGTTGGATAGCTAGTTTATTGATCATATGGGGCCAAAGGCTCATTTGCCACCATGAATGTTTAGCCCTCGTGATTTATCTTGTGGAGGAGCATAAGTTCCTTTTTGTCGCAAAGACATTTCATGTACCATTTACAAATCTGAAAATGAAATGAAAAATGCTTGGAAATGTGCTCCCATGTCATATGTGCTGAACTTAATTTTCTTTGGGTGCTAAACCGTTGCATGATGCCTACCAATGAGAAGTCTCATACATAGAAGTAGGCACATGGCTCGGTGGCTTTGACATGACATGAGGTGCTTGTGGGTGTTTGTGATGGTCTTATGATTAGAATGGTTGTCCTAGCATGAAGTTTGTGTGGCTTTGCCATTTTGATATGCTTTGATCATGTTTAGGACTTTGCTCATGAGAGGCAAGTTTTTCGCAAAATTGCCCAAATCCATCTTAGCTTCGTCCAATGGTTGTGAAACTTGGTCATCATGTAGTTGAGATCGATACGAAGCTGTAGAGTATCTAACTTGCTCATTTGGACATGTGTAGCATTCTTTGTTGAATTTTGTTTATTTGAGAAGCTCTAGGTTGAAAATTTTGCATTTTTGGCTTGATTCATGCATTGCCAACAAGGGGGAGAAGTTTTAGCTTGAAATGGCTTGCTGGACGCATTTAGAAGGTTTTCAGTGGTTTCGAGCCATTTCGGGGTTTCGTTGCGCACCGGTCCGACCGGTCAAGGTCACCGGTTTGACCGGTGTGAATGCTGATCCCGTGCACATCTTAGGCACCGGCTCGACCGGTGGTGATGACCGGTCCGACCGGTGTGAGCCGAAGTTGCTTTTGCCTGCCCCGTTTTCACCGGTTTGCATGCATTTGTCCAGGGGGGAGGTGCATTGGTTCGGGGGGAGCTCTTTGTGTTTTTTCGAGCTTTGCTTTGGTTTTTTGCGCTCTTTGTTTTGAGCTTTATTTTGTCTCGGATGTGTCGAGCCGTTGCCCTTGCCTAAGGGGTCCGAGACTTGTCTTCTTCAAGTGATCTTGCTCTTTGCCTTTGTTTGGCTTTCGATCGCTTGTTGGAGTTTCTTTTTGTTCTTTTCTTTTTTTTTTTTTCTCTCTTGTTACTTTCGTGTGGGTGTTGTCAATGCACTCATCAAGGGAGAGATTGAGGACCATGTGTGGTTCGAGGACCGGTGGATGGTCGCTTCCTTGTGTGATGAGTGATTGACAACGTTGTGTGGACCGATTCTTGGCTAAGTATTGCGGGTGCAGAGTTGCGGCTTGACTTGTGTTGGTGCAGGTGAAGAACAAGCGCGAAAGGTCGTCGCCGGTGAGGCCTCTAGGTGTGGAGATGACAAGTAGGCTTCGTTCGAGGGACCCAGTGGCCAGCGAGGTCAAGTGCGGGCCGCATGGTGGCATGAAAAGCAAGATGAAGTCATGGACGGTTTCTTGGTTGAGCCTCAAAACCAAGGTCGAGCCGGGACTACGTGGGAGCCGAGTCATGAGTGGAGATTGGCGGAGGCTACACCGAGTTCGCGGGGGCTTCCCGTGGTTCACCGAAAACCACCGGGTTCCTTGGTTGATCCACAAAGCCAAGACCGAAGAACCGAAGACGGAAGCTGCGCAGCCGCGGATCGGTCCGACCGGTGGGTCCGACCGGTCCGACGGGTGGGGACCGGTCTCGACCGGTGAGGAGCACCGGTCCGACCGTGTGCGACAACGCGGTCCGGAGACTTCGAAGCGGAGGACACGCGTCGGGATCGCATGGCTTGCGTTGAGGCTACGCGAGGTGCGGTCGCCGGGCATCCATCCGATGGTGAAGACATGAAGATTTCCAAATCTGCCCTTGAGGGGTTTGTACCCCTAGTGAGAAGGGTATTTTAGACTTTCGGTTGCCTCCATATAACCCAAGAGGTGAGAGGATGGAGGCCAACTCTTGGAACCCTAGCTCATTTGTTTTCCCTTTTTCCTTCCTACTTTCCTTAGGTTTTCCATAGGACTAGCAAGAGAGCTTCATGGAGAGATCTTGTTGAGAGGGATGGATGATCGGGCGGCTTGCTAGACCTTGTATGACCTTTGTTTCATGTATACTCCCTCCGTCCCGAAATATAAGGCATTCTAGGATTTTTAGGACAAATTAAAAAGGTGGGAAAATGTCACATATACCCTTAGCTAATGATAATTAAAGGTAAGTTTTCTAGTTAACAAGTGCAATATTTGGTAAGTCTTTAATTGAGTTGATTGAGTACTTACCAAAAACTCCTAGGATGTCTTATATTTAGGGACAAAATTTGAACCCTTGAATGCCTTATATTTCAGGACGGAGGGAGTAGATGATTCGGTGTGGTTCCTCAAGGTTTGGATGTGTTTTCCCCGGTTGTTCTTGGTGGTGATTTTTGGAGCCCTCTCTTGGTGATTTCTTTGGGTTGTTTTCGGGACCTTTCTCTTGGGGATTTGATGGGGGAAATTTGTGGGAACCCTTCGTGGTTCTTTGGGTTGTGATTCCCCTCCCAAATCCGTGAGCAAAGGTGCTCGATTTTGGGGTTTCTTGAGTTCTTGGGTTTGAAGTGCTCTTGACGGGATTTCCTTGATTCCTCCTTTCTGGACAAGTTTTGGTGGGATTAAATTTGGCTATGGACTCCTCATGAGGTGTTCTTAATATCCCCAAAGTCTTGTTCAAGTCCGTGGAGCGATTCGGGAGATCGAGTTTTGGATTTGGGGGAGTTCACCCGTGGGTGCTGTTCATCCCGAGCCGCCCAAGCTACACCGGCCCGACGGTGCTCTTGACCGGTCCGGACCGGTGCAACCCAAGGTGGGATTTTGCTTGGGTGAACATCTTGGCGTGTTCGCCGTTGTCCCGTGGTGCCGCCGTTTCGAGTTTGGGTCGGCTTTGTGGTCGGTTGGCCTGTTTGGTGCCTTGGGGGCTTTCAGCCGTGATCGGTCCGACCGGTGTGTCTCACCGGTCCGACCGAGTGTAGAGCCACTTAGTGAAAGTTGCTCGGCTCACCAAGCCAGGGGGCCGGGCTCGACCGGTGGTGCTCACCGGTCCGACCGGTGTGGGTCCGTAGACTCGAGGTTTGGTGTTCCCGTCGCGTTCTCGAGCTCGGAAGGTTGTGTGTTGGTTCCTAGGTCTAGTGGCACTCCGGTGGCTACGTGGGCTTGGCCAACTTGGGTAGTGAGTTGGAGACGTGTGTTGGAAGCCTTGTTCATCTTGTTGGAGTTTCTATCTCCTTCGAGAAGAATTTTTATCTCGCTCCCATTCACTCCCCCCTCTCGGGTTCGCCGTATCGGTCCTTCAACTATGTCGGACTTTCAACATGGATGGGGTGACTCAAGATCAACCGAGGGCAAGGCTTTTTCCGTTCTCACTACTCGGGATGGCTTTGCAATGGTTCCACTCTCAACCGGTAGAGACGGTGCGAAATTGGAACACGTTGATGAAAGCTTTCATGAAGGAATACTACCCGCCGGGTAAAACTCAAAGCTTGCGTAATAAGATTGCCACCTTTGCTCAATATCCTACGGACACTATCTCGGAGGCATTCCGGCGCTTCAATGAGTACACTCGGGCGGTTCCACATCACAAGTTCCGAAGGAAGACCTCGTGCAAAAGTTCTATCAAGGACTCACCATGGCGTCAAGGACGATCATCGTCGCATCGGCGGGAGGATCAATCATCGAGCTTACACCGACGGAAGCATTCACTCGTTCAAGAAGGTCACGGATAATGACACATGGGCGTCATCCGACGCCTACATCCGGTTCAACCCACGGGGAACGTCAAAGGAGTCTTGCAAGTGGAGAAGGAGAACATACTTGAAGGCAAGATTGATTCACTCATGAGGACGTTGGAGAAGATGGAGATAGAAAAGAAAGAGACTCAAGACTTGAAGGTCGCCGAAGCAAGATCCACATGCGAAGAATGCGGAGAGTATGGCCATGTCCACAAAGAATTGTCCGGAGGAAGCCAAAGTGCTCGACTACATGAGGAAGAGAGAATTGCCGAACTTCCACTACGGGCAAGGTAGACCTCAATTTAATGCAAGCTCATCCATTCCAAATTCGGTTCCGCTTCGCATACAATTGAAGGAATTCATGGACGAGCAAGCTAAGATCAACAAGGACACCGTCACCAAGTTCAAGGCCATAGATAAGGTGTTGGAGAACATCGATAGAAAAGTGACGGAGGTCGGGAGATCCAACCATCAAGTGCTCAACATGATGAAGATGCTCGAGACATAAGTGGGACAACTTGTCGGGCGCCTCACTAAAGATGAAGGGAAGCTTCGGGACAACCTAAAGGTCCCGAATCGGCAAAGGCTATTGAAACACGTTCGGGAAAGGAGACCGATGACCCGGAACGCCCGCGGGAGCAAGGAAGCCTAAACCATCCACCGAGGCGGAGGAAATTGCTAAGGAGAAAGTTACGGGGATCATCACCGAAGAGCCCGAGTTTGAGATGTCCGGAGAAGACATGAGGATACCACAACTCAAGCCACGCTACTTCCGAGGTAAACTTGACAACCACTTTGAGAAGTTTGTGGAGGTTGTGCGTAGACTTAGTATCAACATGCCATTATTGGATGCCCTTCAAGTACCTACATATTCTCGTTACTTTAAAGTTATACTTGCAAATAAATATGAGATAGCAACACTCGGGATAGATCATGTCAAGATGTCTGAGGAGTGAAGTGCTGCTATTGCTAATGGGCTAGAGAAGTAAAAAGACCCCGGATGCCCTACAATTCCATGTTCCGTTGGTTCTTTCAAGTTCGAGAAGGCGTTATGCGACCTTGGAGCAAGTGTGAGCGTCATGCCAAGGGATGTGTTCGAGAAGCTACGCCTACCGTTGGAGCCTACGGGTATGTGTTTGGAGTTAGGAGATAACTCCATTCGCTATCCCTTGGGCATCGCCGAAGATGTACCCGTGAAGGTCGGACACCACTTCATCCCCGTTGACTTCGTGGTGCTCGAGATGGGAGAGAGGGAGAAGTCGCCGCTCATCCTTGGGAGGCCTTTCCTCAAGACCGTGGGAGCTACTATTGATGTTGGCAAGGGGGAGATCATGTTCGATATTAACGGAGAAAGGAGTTCCTACAAGTTCCGACCACGACTCGAGGCATGCAATATGATTGAAGTTAAAAATGTTCCACCTCAACGTCATGTTATTAAGGAAGAACCAAGGAAGAAGGAAGGGTCAAGAAGAAGAAAGAGCCGAAGAAGAAGGACATAAAGAAAATCAAGGAAATTGTTGCATCCGTCAAGACAAAGGAAGAAAAGCCGATTGTGAAGACCAAAAAAATGACTAAGCCGGAAGATAAGTCCGTGCCCAAGATGGTGCGGAAGTGGGTACCCAAGATTGCAACGCCCGAAAAGAGCGTTGATCCGAAGTGATCAAGTGAAGAAGTCTAGCTATGGACTATAAACGAAGCGCTAGGCGGGAGGCAATCGGTTTCGTCAAATCAAGAATAAGCTACGGGAGGACAACCCGATTCTAGGTTTTTCGAGTCTTTTAAATAGTTTAGTTTTGAATTTTATTACGCAAAGATATTAGACTTAGAAGTGGTTGAACAATATTAGAGACATAATTCTTTGTTGAATATTTTTTTGATCATAAACCCTTTACATGAACCCTCCTATGTGTTTGTTTGTTTCTTTTCGGGAAACCACAACCAAATAAATTCAGAAACTAACTCAACCATTCGTCCTAGTTATGGTGTTGTGGTTGACTTGTTTTTCATGCTAAAAACACACGAGTAGAGCCACGACTTATACCTAGGTGTTAATTAAATTTCACCACGTGGTAGGACTCGCGTGAACAAAGAAACTAAACTTTTGGTTGGTTTAAAAATCTATATCCTTGGTTTCTCTAAGATTAGAATTTTTCTAAGCCTCATTTAATTTTATTTCATTCAAAATCTCTCTCATTTAGCCAAAATTAGAACCTAAACCTGTGCCCCCATGATCAAGCGGGAAAAGTTTGCTCTCAACCAATGAAGGCAAACTATACCGGTGAGACCGATATCAATATAGTCGAAAAATATTTTCGACTTACATTTATTTTCAATGGTTTAAAAACTTCTCTAAATTTATGCTTGAGCTCTTCCATAGCTCCGAAAATATTTTTAATTTTTGAAATTAGAGGAGTGCTTAGCCTTAAACATACTTAGAGGGAGGCAATCTAGTTAAAGTTAATCATGCATGCACCATTATACGCCCTTTCATCAACTTTCATCAAGACCACATGAAAAGGACAAGCATGGGTGGGTAGCAAGCATGACTTTGTAGGAATTTCATGGTGGCATGTGAAGCAAGTGGAGCAAGGGAGCATGGACATGACTCAAAGCATGAGGCATCAAGTGGAAGGACCAATAATGCAAGAAAAGGAGTGAGCGAGAGCGTTTGGGCGGTGCAACTCATGGAGCACGAGGGCAAGAAAGTCACGGAGGAGAAATGATCGTCTTTGGAGGAAAACGGAGCCCCGGGGAGGCACGCGGACACCCGTGCCGGTCGGCCCAAGCCGGCCGGCCGGCCTCCCCTTCAAAAGGAGCCCCCCGGCTCCGTCTTCCTGTGCAAGCATCTCTATCCTTCCTCGCTTGTGTGCTCAAATTTTCGTGCCCAAAACCACCATAGACATAGCCAACCTTCCCAAGCTTGATAGCTCGAACAATACACACCCTTAATCCACTCAAAGTCCACATCCCGAAATAATCTTTGAAGTACCTAGTAACCGGTTGAAACCGGAGTTTTAGTAGAAAGAAGAGTGCTGCAATCATGTGGAACAAAACCACAAGTCTCTTCACCAAGAAGAAGGAGTCATTGTAGTCCAAGCCATCTTCGGTGACGTCTTCGAGGAGGCACTCGGTCTCCAAGTCTCCTCGGAGCATGGAGGAGGACACGGCACCGCCAAGGAGGAACGACACTCTCCTCCTCGGTGGCATGAGGGCAACAAGGAGCACGAACCTCAAGGGCGTACGGAGGAGCCGCCCGTCCCACCTCGTCGGTCGACCCGTTCTTCCACGCCACCTCCATACACTCCGCGGTATTCCACATATGTCTTCATCATATTGTCGGAGGTGGAGGAGAAGAAACTCTCTCGTGAGAAGAGGCTTGTGGCAAACGTCGATTTCGACGATCAAGCACTCAACTAATTAGGTTTCTGCACGGACATATATTATATGTTGGGGCACCTTGGATGGGTGCAATTCTCCAACGGGGTGTCGGTAAACACCCACAAGGAGTTTTCCTTGGAAATCTTGATGACTATGTCGCCTATCCTTGATGAGGGGGTGCAAAGTTTATCATTCCGTTTGGAGGGAATCCAACAAGTGGTTCCCTATGAGTATGTTAGGGAGCTAATTGGGTTCCAAAAGGGAGCTCCGGAGAAGGTTGACGTGCGGATGGCGTGTTGGATGGATTTTGGACTTTAATCTTCGGAGAAGCCCACCAACAACGCAATTCCATCCGCAACCCCATTATCCAAGTATTCCACTTTTGGATGTGCAAGAGGATTATGGGGAGGATGAGGGAGACGAAGGTGACCGACACGAAATTGAATTGGCTCTACTCGGCTTTAATTGTCAAGCAGCCAATAGACCCCCCATACCTTATGATCAACCGATGGTGTTGTGAGGCAACATCGGGATCGGGAGATATTGGTTCGGGGTGCTACCTCTCTATGTTGGCCATCTCCTTAAGGCCGGGGATTACAAGGAATCCCGAACATCTTTTACCTGGGACCCCTCTCGGTTTTGAGTATTTGAAACAAGGAAAATATATTAGTGGAGATGAGAGAGGAGGCTTTCATGTGGACGAAGTGAACCTACCCCTTCCGGACTCAAGGCTTAGGCTTTTCATTCAAGGGAAGGAAGATTGGTTGGAGGGACTCCTTGTCCGGCGAAGAAAAATAAAAGAGGAAGAATTGTAGAGGAGGGATCTTCCTCCGCACAAGCGGGTGGTGCACAACCTAACTATGTGCCACCATTCGACGGGATCCCTACTCCGCCAAGTTATTACGGAGGGCCACAATGCAAGCATGGGGGTGGTGCAACGGTGCCCCCACAAAATTATGTGGTGCCCAACGTAACCTTTGCGAGCCCTACACACAATATCCCCAACCACAACAAAGCATGGCCATAATTGGAGGGTATGTTGCGAGAAACATGCAAAACGTCGCAGCCATCCAATCCGACGCGGCTCAACTTGGTGAGGGCAATGCAAATATTGCCTATGAGCTTGGGCGCCTTCACCTAGTACAGCCGGATCAATTCGTTGGAGGGGATGTCCAAACCTACTATGAGCAAGGGTACAACTACCAAGATTATCAATACCAACCGCCGGTGGAAGATTAGGAAGAAGGAGGAGCTTTAGTTTTCTTTTCTTTTTCCCTTTTTCAGCTTGTGTTTGCTTGTGTTTGCGTAGTATTTTCAGTTTTCATTTAAATTTCAGCAAGTGTGTTAGTTTATTTTCAGTATGTATTTCAGTTTGTTTTCATCATTAATAAAGACACCACCTTGTTTACACCATTAGAAAAGTTACAAAATTTGTGACATGATGATATATGATTATAATTGCCGCTTTGTTTATCTTTGTAATTGATTTATGCATGTTAAAGCTAGTGCTCTCTTAAAATACGAATCTGAATTTATCAAAATGCTAGCTTAATCTTTAGCGGAGGTTATGATTAAAGTAAAGACCCGTAGTGTTTTATATGCTCTCAAGTTATAGATAGATTAAAGATGGTTTTTATGCCCAAAAAATATCGCTAACCTTGTCATGAATATCACTTGTGTGTTGCTCAACCTATCCGAGCCTTATATATATTTGAGTGCATAAACCTTAGTGTACAAGATTTATTTTTGAGTGAGTTATTGCAGGCCATGATTTCTGCGGCCCGATACTAAGAAGTTGGTCATTCCGTTTTTGCGTATCTATCTTTTTGCTAGCCTTTTATCCGTGCATTATGTATCCCCGCATCGGAGATGTCACAACCCTCGCCGGATATCCACCCTTAAAACCAAATATCATCTTTTGTGACTACCTCCTTGACCACAACCTATCGTTGAGGATGGATAATCAATTCAAGGAAGATTGCAAGACGGTGCCACGATTTAAGATTTCAAGCATCTCTCCAAAGGAAAGCTATTTCCGGTACCTACCTTGTCTTTATCACCTCTTTGACCAAGGACGAGCAACCTCTAAGCATGGGGGAGGAGGTAGGTACAATGTAATTTTATAGTTCAAAGGGGAGCAAATAAAAAAATTCAGAAGAAAGAAAGAAAGAAAAAATATATATATGTGAGAAAAAGAGAAAAAAATATGAGTAAAAATAAAAATAAAGTGAACTCCCCGGTTCTCTAAAATGCATTAGGAATTTCAAGGATTCAAGATTATAAGATCCATACTCATTTTCCAACCATGTGCAATCCGATAACGAGGACTTCCCTTGTGCCTCGGGGGTTACTCTTTGCCATTTGCACATGTCCACCCATCTCAAGTGTGTGTATTTTTCTCTTTCCCCTCCTTGAAATAACATTATTTTCCAATGACCTTTTTGACGAGTCTCGGTAAGACCATGAGAAGCTTGTCTTGTTTTGACAACATCTCATTTGTAATATCTTGGTAGGACTAAACTTTCCCAAAAATCTCCATATAAAGCCCGCCACATACATATATGTTATGAGAGGGAAAGGAATAGAATATATAGGCTTGAGAGACAAGATGAGAGTTCATGAGCAATATGCAAGGTGATTTAAATTTGTGAACTTGGTTTAGCTCTTTTTCATCTAGTTCTTTATTTTCAAAATTTATGAGATCTATTTAAATTTTGGAGCATGTTAATACTTGTGGGGTAAGCTTAATTAAGAATCTACCCTCCGTAGAGATGAAGGCTAGTACATTATGGAACTTTAACGAATTAAAATTTTGAGACCATTATGTTTTCTCATGTATGATTAAGTGCAAGGTCTAAAGATTGATGGGCAACGATGATATCCATCGAAGGCTTACTCGAGGACGAACAAGGTTTAAGCATTGGGGAGATGTTGACGATGAAAATCCGTCAACCTAGCCATGAGTTTACCTTCGGTGTTGGCATAAGTTTTATACCTTATCCATTGGTACAAACCCTCGTGGTATAACAAGTTCACTTGTGCATGTCGGTTTTGGAGTTTAGTCTTTATGCGGGGTTTTAGCGTTGAAAGCAAGACTTCCGGGATAAGTTCATCAAGCACCATGTGACAAGACCTTGAAGCCCCGTACAAGTGATGCAATGAAGCAAACTTGACTCCAAGAAGCCCGAGAGACCTAACCCGAGAAGATGACAAACTCCGAGGACCTACCCGAAAAAGTGCCGAATCGTGTGGGACAAGGAGCTACGTCCAACTCGGAGAGAGAAACCGACGACAAGGGCCCGGATGCGGGAAGGGGGAAGGATCTAGAAGACTCGGGAACCGACGCCACGCGAAGGAGGCGGGAGCCCGGGCCCGGATGGGCCCGAGCCGGTCGGCCCGGGTCGGCCGGCCCGGCCGGTCCAGGGTCCATTTGGCCCCTCCTTTGACCTAGCTGCCATTCGGGCTATTTATAGCCTCGGGGTCGAGAGCCACGCATCGATCAATTCATCATCGGGCGCCGAGGAGCAGAGAGAGGGACACCATCCCGGAGAAGAGAGGGTCAAGCTAGTTGACTAGGTTCTCCCTAGCCGACGTGGGAACCTTGCAAGGAAGACCACGTCGGAGTTCCGGAGCTAGAAGCAAGATCGGGTAGGATCCCGATGGTGATCTTGTTTATGTATCATTGTACTAGTTGAATTATCAAGTTGAATCCGATTTCTAGCGATCAAGTGTTTCTTCGATGTCTTCGTTTTTCGATTGGCTTCGCTTATTCTAGATCTATTCTCGAGATAGATCGCATAGGGTGTTCTTGTAGCCGCGGTGGCTAGAGGTGCACGCCGGATCTTCCGAAAGAACTCGACTTGTCCTTGAACTCGCCCTAGACTACCCGCATGAATAGGAGTACTTTGTGACGAACGGGGGCTGCGAAAGGAGGGCGTTTTCGGAGTCGGACGGGAAACCATGATTTAAAGAGGCTTCTAATGAGATTCGATTTGCTACTTCTTCTTTTCCTTGGAACTTCAACAAAAGGCTTAACCCGATCTCTCTAGATCGGTTTATCTACCCTATCTATCTTTGTTACCTCCGGTCTTTAGTAGATTAGATTCGTTTTGTGTTCTCACCCAATTCACCCAATTCTCTCGGTCGCTCGGTTTCTAATGAAATCGGGAGTACCCTTGCACCCGCGCCTTCGAGCTTGAGCGAGCCATCGAAGTACATCACCCAATTCTGCGGTCGCTCGGTTGGAGTTGGTAGGCGATTCTCCCGCCATTACGCCATGGAGTTGACTAGTGCTTGCGACTTGATGGCTATTCGTGGCTTGAAGTCGATGTTGAGGGCGCCGAGTTCGACCGCCCACTTGGAGATTCTTCCGGTAGCATCTTGGTTCCGCGAATGTCACCGAGCGGTTAGTCGGTGACGACGGAGATCGAGTACTCCCGGAAGTAGTGTCGTAGCTTCCGCGAGGTGATGAGCACGCATACGGTAGCTTCGCACCGGTTGGTAGCGTGCTTTAGATTCCGACGGGACCTCGGCCGACGAAGTAGGCGGTCGGCCGGACCGGATAGGCGTGGTCGTCGTCTTGCCGCTCGACAACGATGGCGATGCGACCACATGAGAAGTCGCGGCGAGGTAGAGCAGATGCTGCTCCTTTTTGCGAGGAGCCGTGAGGGCTGGTGGTTTGGACGAGAAATCCTTGAGTTGAGCCGAGCTTGATCCGCCTCCGGAGTCCACACGAACTTCTCTTGATGCTTGAGTAGTTTGAAGAAAGGTAGTCCCCATTCTCCAAGCTTCAAGATGAATCTGTTCAAGGCCGCCATACATCCGGTAAGCTTCTCGCACATCTTTGATGCGGGTGGGAGCTTTCATCTTGGAATTCTTCATGACATGACAAAAATTTTCCCTTTTTGAATTCTTTTTTAGTATATGAAGCAAAAAGAAAGAAAAGATGGATAAGGATTGTATTCTTTAATTATTTCTCTCTTTTTTATTACTTAATTTATGAATTTCAAAAAACATTTGGCTTCGATGCCGTGGTGGGCGATGATGAAGCCGAGTAGTTTTCCCGAAGGTACGCCGAAGACGCACTTGTTCGGGTTGAGCTTCCGGCGGTACTCTCGTAGGGATGCGAAAGTCTCTTCAAGATCGGCGATGAGCGTGTCGGAGTTTACGGGTCTTGACGACCATGTCATCCACGCGAGCTTCGACGTTCTTGTTGAGTCGTCTCTTGAAACGGGCTCCGGATAGCTCGCCGGTAGGTAGCGCCGGCGTTCTTCAACCCGAATGACATTGTCATGTTGCGGTAGGCGTCAAACGGGGTGATGAACGCGGTCTTCTCCTGGTCTTCTTCCTTGATGGCGATCCGGTGGTACCGGAGTAGCGATCGAGGAAGCGGAAGCGAATCGCGGCCCCGCCGTGGAGTCGATGACTTGATCTATCCGTGGCAACCCGAAGGGGTCCTTGGGGCAGTGCTTGTTGAGGTCGGTGTAGTCGACGCACATCCTCCACTCGTTCGTGTTCTTCTTACAGACGAGGACAGGGTTGGCGAGCCACTTAGGATGGAAGACTTCTCTGATGAAGCTGGTCGCGAGTAGTTTGGCGAGTTCCTTCTTGATGGCATCCCGTCGGTCGTCGGCGAAACGGTGGAGGTGTTGTCGTTTCGGGGTAGCTTTAGGGTCGATGTTGAGTGAGTGCTCAATCGGGTTCCTGGGCACCCCACGGCATGTCCGTTGGTTTCCATTCTTGGTTAGCCCGAAGGAAGCCGATGAGTGTGTCTTCCTATTTCGGGTCAAGACCGCCCCGATCATGGTAGTCTTCTTTGTTGTCTCTTCGTCCCAAGATCAATTGCCTTAACTTGCACTTCCTCGGATGGGTCGAGGCTTGTTGGCTGTGTCTGACTTCTCTGGGATGTCGAGCTCGCTTGGGGCAAGCTTCTTGGATGCAGCATAGATCTCCATCGTGGCGTTGGGTACTTGATTGGTGGCTGCGAGTTCCACAGCTTCTGTGTCGCAGTCGAATGATATCTTCAAGTCCCCTTGTAGCGAGAGTACACCGGCCGGACTTGGCATTTTGAGTACCAAGTACGTGTAATGGGGTACCTCCATGAATTTGGTGATAGCCGGTTTGCCGAGGATGGCATGGTAGGAAGTCTCGAAATTCGTGACATCGAACTTGATGTACTCGGTGCGGTAGTTCTCCCCGGTTTCCCCGAAGGTAAGCGGCGGGACCACCGAGCCTAGTGGGATAGCCGCGTTCCCGGGGGATGATGCCGTAGAAAGACGATGTGCTCTTGGTGAGCATGTGAGTGATGTCGAGCTTCATCTTTTTCAAGGTCTTGGTGAAAAGGACATTGAGCCCACTCCCACCGTCGATGAGTACCTTGTTGAGTCCGGAGCCCGCGACTATCGGCTTCGGGACGAGTGGAAACCGCCCGGTTTAGAGAAGCTTGTCCATTGATCCGTGCGGGAGAAGGTGATGGGTACTTCCGACCACCCGAGAGGGGTCGGAAGCCGCTGGTTCAAGACTTCCCTCCTAGTAGCCTTCGAGACCGTCCGGCGGGTAGTCCGCCGAAGAGGATGTTCACCGTCTTGTCGAGTTCTTGGAAGTCGTCGTTGCCTTCGTCCGCTTTTTTCTTGCCCTTCTTGTCGTGAGGAGGCCGTGGGTACGGAGAGTCTTTGAGTGCTCACCGTAGTTGGTAGCACTTGCTCGGTGGTGTGGTTGCCCTCCGGGTGCCACGAGCACTTCTCTTTCGGCAAGTTCTTGGAGCCGCCGGAGGTCTTATTTGAGTTGTCTTTCGCGGGCGCTATATAGCCGCGACCGTGTTGTCCGGATTGCGCTTGCGATTAGGACCCGAGTAGTTGTTGTTGTTGTGAACCCCTTGATCCCCGTTGTTGTTGTTGTTGCCGCCCGTGTTTTGCTTGCTCTTGCCGCGAATAGCATCGTACTTAGCGTTGGCCTCGTCTTCTTCATCGGCCCATGAAGTGATCATGTCCTTGAGCTTGGTTGTAGATCTCGGGCGGCGTCGACCGAAGTCTTCAAAGGTGCGGCGGTGTAGAGACCGTATTGGAAGAGGTCGATGAGCTCCTTGTCGGTGACGTCGACTACGGTGGCACGCTTGTCGAAAAAGTACCGCATGTACTTGCGTAAGGTCTCGCCCTGTTCCTGCTTCACCATAGCCGGGTCCATGCGAGTACCGAGCGCCCCATGGCACTCGTGAAGTTGTTGGTGAAGCGCTCCTTGAGCTGGTCCCACTTGTCGATCGAGTACTTCTCGAGTGACTCGAGCCATATAAGTGGAGCTTGGTCCGGACAAAAGGGAAGTAGAGGCACTTCGTGTCGTTGTTGCCACCGGCATTTTTGATGGAGAGGGCGTAGCATCCGAGCCATTGGATCGGGTCTTGCTTCGCATCGTACTTGGTGATCCCCGAGAGGTTTGAATGTCTCCGGGAGAAGCGGATTGCGAAGCCGAGCGAGAGAAGGCGGGGAAGCCGTCATTTTTGCCCGCTTGTGGAGGACTTGTTGAGCCGAATTTCTTCGATTCTGCGGTGGGCATCGTAGCCGTCGCGTGAAACACCGGTGACGTGGGCGTCGCGTGGCCTCGGCCTCCGCGATCGCCTCCGCCACCGGCTCTCGTGCCGGCACCGTGTGAGGAGCTCCCGCCGCCCGGTGCCTCCCCCGCCGCATCACCATCGGCCGCCATGGCCCGACTACCGCCGCCGCCGCCGCACCGTTGCCGCCCCGAGAAGGTCCACCGGTCGATGCCCTAGTGCGGTTGGGATTCGCGGTAGTTCTCCCCGAGTACGGTTGCATCCATTGTCCATTGGACTGCGACTTGTGGCTTCATGGTCGGCTTCGCGAGTTCCGAGAGGAGGCACTTGAGTGACTCGTTGTCGACTCTCATGAAGTAGGCGTCCTCCGTGAGCTTGGCGATGACTTCTCCCCGCATGCATCCCCCGAGACCGATGTGCTATCGTGGTGATAGACATGAGGCACTTTCGTTCAAGAGTGGTGTGCACCGGTTTTCGACTTGGTCAAGTGCTTTCGTGAGGTTCCGTATGGGGAGGCTCTCACGGAGACGTCTATGCCGTTTGTTCTGCTTCCTGTTGCGCTCACGTCGGGCGTTCTTGTCATCACTGGTTTCATCCGCGGGTGTGTTGCCGGACAACTTGTCCGCCGAGATATCTTCGAAGTAGCGGTCGGGGCGTGTCCCTAAGGGTCCGGCGTCTCGCCGGCAACCATGAAGACTTGGCGATCCGGGGTGCCGAGACCGGAGTCGGTAGTTGCCACCTCTCGTTGAAGTGTGCTCCTCTACCGGAGCTAGTGGTGTTCCCTCCTGGAAGGGAAGCGAGTCGAGGTAGGCGGCGCAACGTGAGTTCCCGTCCGTCAAGTCCGCGAGCTTGTGGTCTAGCCGATAGACGAATCTCCCTACGGGTGTAGATGTTATAACCGGGCGGTAGGCCGATCCTAACGGCGGTTGCTCGGTCGTGGTGTTCTCGGACTCGGGCTCGGGGTCCGAGCCGAAGTCGAACTCGTAGGAGGAGTCCGAGTAGTAGCCGGAGTCGGGGTTGGAGACCGAGGTGTAGTCGGAGACGATCTCCTTGCCGGCCGGCGCGCAGGGAGAGCCTCCCCGCATGGGCCTTGCTAGCGTTGCAGAGGCCGTATGGGAAGTGCTCATGGAGTGGGAAGTCCGCACACGATGGCTCAGTAGCCGGCTCGCATGCGATGGCCCACGGGGACATCTAGTTCGAGTTGGAGGCAGATCCAAACTCGAAGTCGGCGTGTTGATTGTAGAGCGAAATTTCGCCGAATTTTCCGGTGAGTTCGCCCGTGATCACTTCGGGAAGCGTCACGAGCCCAGTGTTCGAGTTGGGAGTCATGGTGAGGTGGCGTTGGAAGGATCCGGCGCCATCGCGAGTGCGGACCCAAGACCCGAAGACGAAGGTGTCTCCGCGGTTGAAAGCGACGGTTGGCATGATGGAGATTGAAGCCGTCGAGTTCGCCATGAGATCTTCGGGCGAGATCCCCTACCCGGCGTGCCAAGCGTCGATGTTTTAGACCGGTAACCCACCAAGGGGAGTACCCGAGGTAGACGAATGTGGCCTCGCCGAGATCGGTAACTCGAAGGAAGAGACATGTGGCACACAATTTACATAGGTTCGGGCCGCGAGATGCGTAATACCCTACGTCATGTATGTTGTGTAGCTCGGGATTGATTGGGTGTGTTTACAAGATGATGCTTATGAGAGAAAAGGGTCCCTACCTCGCCTTTTATAGCCGGGGGCGAGGGTTACAAGTCGGTTTGAGGAGAGAGTACTAGTCGGGTACGTCTAGGAGTTCTCTACATAGTATGGGACATGTATAGCTTCCTATCCAAGTACTTCTCCGCCATAGTCCTTGCGCCCCACGGCATCGGGTGCCATGTGGCACAAGCCTAGTAGTCCCGGGGGCCCACCGAGTAGTCGGTCCTGGTACCCACCGAGGTAGTGGGTCTAGGGAGGTCCATACGACACTATTACACCATCGGGCTATTAGTACTTCGGACATGGAGAGCCACAAGGGAATTCATTCATCATTCGCTGCCACATGACCGAGAACAAGAAGGAGATCGGATCGACAAGGGAACACTCGTCGGTCTTCATCTACTTTGGAGGTTTCTACACCATGTCTAGCGCTTCAATGTGTAACATTATGGAGGTAAAAACCTTGTTTGTCCTTGGGGTTAAAGGGGGGTCTTGAGTTGTAATCACTAGACCTATGTTTTGGATCTATTTGCTATCGTATTCATGTTGATGGTACTTCAATCTTAATGGTCGACTGGCTTGCCTTGGGGATGCATCGCTCGTAGTGTCACTTATCATGTTCATTTTGTTTTTTAAGCGATTACCGTCGTGTAGTGACAATGCATGGGACGGAAAACATATCAAACTTGGTTCATACACACTTAGTCTTGCATACCTAGAACACAATCCATGTCTTGTGCTTTTATCGTTCGATCATAGATTACCCTCGTGTAGTGACTAGTATGTGAGAGGGAAAGGGTTGGACTCGTTGCACCTTTACTTTTGATAGATTAGATCGGGTTGTTCTTGCTAGGTGGTTACATCTCCAAGTGATCCTAGATCCCTTGGACAAGCATTTTACACTCTTGTGATCTTTATACGTTTGCACTCTACGTTGATTTCTTTAATCTAGATTAGATTAGTTTGTTTTTTTACGTTTTTTACTTATAAATACCTTTATTTTCTAAAGAGCTTTAAATCAATGACATTAGTGCTTAGTTGAGCGTAGCAATCCACTTGTTCCACGGATTGATTAACCTTGGGGGTACTCGGGGAAAAGTTGTAACCAACTCTGTGCGCTTGCGGATTGAAACTTGACGCATTATCTAACCGTCAACGGTGTGTAAGCTTCAATAGAACACAAGCTATAATCTTGTAGAGAGGTGCCGTCATGGAGTGTTTGCTTTATGCCATTTTCCTCACATTTATCCTTCGAGATGCTAGCTCTTCTCTTTATTTTTCTCATCTCCTTAGCAATAAACTCTTGCCCATCATTGAACGATTGAGGACCGGTGGATGGTCTCTCCTTGGTGTGATGAGTGATTGACAACGTGGTGTGGACTGACTCTTGGACGAGTATTGCAGGTGTAGGTTGCGACTTTATTTGCGTTGGTGCAGGTGAAGAGCGGGTGTGAAAGGTCCTAGCCTTGTGGAGCCTCTGAGGAATGGAGAGACAAGCAGGCTCGGCTTGATGGACCCGGTGGCCGAACATGATCAAGTGCGGGCCGCATGGTGGCAAGAAAAGCAAGATGAAGTCATGTACGGTTTCTTGGTTGAGCCTCAAAACCAAGCTCGAGCCAGTCCAAGGTAGCGGGCAAGTCATTGAACAGGGCAAGACTAAGTAGACCGTCTGGGAGCCGGAGGTGAAAGGCTTGGCGGGCCTGATGCTTAGCGTGGTGAGGCTGAAGCCTACATGCGGGGTTTTCGGCGGTTCACCGTAAAAGCGTCGGGTTCCTCGGTTGCTCCACAAAGTCGAGCACGACGGTTTGTTGGTTTGGCCACAAAACCAACACCAACCCGGGACAACGTGGCGGCCAAGTCATGAGTGGGATTGGCGCGGAGGCTACTCCGAGACCGCGGGGTTTCGGCGGTTCACCACAAAACCGTCGGGGTTACTTGGTTGAGCCACAAAACCAAAACCGGAGGCTCGGCGGGCAGAGACGGGATCCGGGCGCGCCGAGAAGCTTCGAAGCGGGCGACACATGGCATGATCAAGGTGCTTGCGTTGGGAGGACGCGAAGGCCCGATGGATGTGCGGCCGTCCGATGGAGAACTTCATGTGTTGACCAAAATGCCCCTGTGAGGGATTGAGTTGTAACTCCTAGTGTAGGGGTACTTCGGTCTTTTCCGAAGGGCCTATATATAGGAGGAGGGGGCCGAATTTTCAGCCAAATCTTTGGCTTGTAGGTGGTGGTGCTTGAGGACCGTGTGTCGTTCGAGGACCGGTGGATGGTCGTTTCCTGGTGTGATGAGTGATTGACAACATTGTGTGGACTGAGTCTTGGCTAAGTATTGAAAGTGCAGGTTGCGACTTGACTGGTGTTGGTGCAGGTGAAGAACAAGCACGAAAGGTCGTCGCCGGTGAGGCCTCCAGGTGTGGAGAAGACAAGTAGGCTTGGTTCGAGGGATCCGGTGGCCAGTGGAGTCAAGTGCGGACCGCATGGTGGCAAGAACAACGTGACAAAGTCGTGGACGGTTTCTTGGTTGAGCCTCAAAACCAAGGTCGAGCCAGGACTACGTGGGAGCCGAGTCATGAGTGGTGATTGGCGGAGGCTACACCGAGTTCGCGGGGTTTGCAGTGGTTCACCAGAAAACCACTTGGTTACTCGGTTGAGCCACAAAACCGAGGCCGAAGACTCGATGAGGAGATGCGGCCACCCATGCCGGTCTAACCGCCCAGGAGGGGCAGTCTGACCGCGTGGCCGGTCTAACCGCCCAGGGGGTGGTCTGACCACCCTGGTCACTGGCGCCGAGATGCTTCGAAGCGGAGGACATGCGTCACGATCGCAAGGCTTGTGTTGAGGCTAAGCAGGTTGCGGTCGCTGGACATTCGTCCGATGAAGAAAATCTGAAGACTTCCAAATTCGCCCTTGAGGGGCTTGTATCCCTAGTTATTAAGTTAAGGTTTGTGCGCCTTGTATGCATGCCAATATGGTAGCCTCTTCTCACCCGCCTCTTACCGATGTGATGACTGAGCGTCCATGCGAGTTGCTCCATATGGACCTTGTTGGCCCAGCTCGTGTGCGATCTGCGGGTGGGAAGTGGTATATCCTTGTTGTGGTAGATGATTACTCTCGGTATGCGTGGGTGTTCTTTCTTGAGGAGAAAGGGGAGACGTTTGGTTTTGTTCGAGATCTTGTCTTGAGGTTGAGGAACGAGAGGCACGGAGATGCCATACGAGCAATCCACAGTGATAATGGCTCACAATTTAGAAACTCTCGTTTTGAAACCTTTTGCCATGACTTGGGTCTTGAACACCAGTTTTTCAGTCCGTATACGCCTCCTCAGAATGGTGTTGTGGAAAGGAAAAACAGGACCTTATGTGAGATGGCTCGGACGATGCTTGATGAGCATAGGACTCTGAGAAGGTTCTGGGCTGAGGCGGTGAATACCGCGTGCTATGTGTCGAACAGGATCTACCTCAGAGTGCATAAGAAGAAAACCTGCTATGAGTTGATGTATGGTCGCACACCCAAGGTGAGTCACTTCCATGTCTTTGGTTGCAAGTGCTTTATTCTGAAGAAAGGGAAGAAGTTGGATAAGTTTGAGGCTAGGTCAGTCGCGTATTTTCTTTGGTTATGCATCTCACTCTAGAGCATATCGTGTGCTCAATCTTGAAACTAACCAAATCGTGGAGACTTGCGAGGTAACCTTCGACGAGACACAGCCACGTAGTCAGCTTGTCTTTAAGTGTGTAGGTGATGATGAACTTGGTGAGGAGATCTTTCAGGAGGAGGAGCATGAACACGGAGACAATGAAGACGGCGGTGTGGTGCCCGCGGCTGAGCATGTACCTACTACTTCGACTAGGGTGATGGATGGCCCCTCTCCCACACCTACGACGACAAATCAAGATCGAGGAGAAGCTACAGTTGAGGGGGAGGTAGAATCAAGGCGAGAACCTCCCAGGCGAGTACAAGTAGATCACCCAGCTTCAAAGATCATCGGCGACATGAATGAACGCACTACACAGTCGAGGGTTCGAAATAATTCTCATTTCGCTCATGCTGCATTTGTTGCCACCTTTGAGCCCAAAGACATTGGACACGCACTATCTAATCATAATTGGGTTAATTCGATGCATGAGGAGTTGGAGAACTTTGAAAGAAATCAGGTTTGGAAATTGGTTGACCCTCCCCAGGGTGTAAGCCGATTGGGACAAAATGGGTGTGGAAGAACAAAGAGGGAGAGAAAGGTGAAGTGGTGAGAAACAAGTCAAGGCTTGTTGCTCAGGGGTTCAATCAGAAGGAGGGGATCGACTACAAGGAGACCTTTGCTCCCGTAGCCCGTTTGGAGGCGATTAGGATCCTTCTAGCTTTTTCCGTGGCTAAAGGGTTCAAGTTGCACCAAATGGATGTGAAGAGTGCCTTCTTGAATGGTGTGTTGGAGGAAGAAGTGTATGTGAGGCAACCACTGGGGTTTGAGAATGAGAAGTACCCCCACCGGGTGTACAAGTTGAGGAAGGCGCTATATGGGTTGAAGCAGGCGCCTAGAGCTTGGTATGGTAAGTTGAGGGGGTTCCTGTTTGAGCGAGGGTTTGAGATGGGAAAGGTCTATCAGACCATGTTTTTACTCAGGCAGGGCAAAGATATCCTAATTGTGCAGGTATACGTGGATGATATTGTCTTTGGTGGCTCATCTAACTCTCTTGTTGCAAGGTTTGCAGAGGATATGAGTAGGGAATTTGAGATGAGCATGATGGGTGAGTTGCAGTTCTTCCTCGGGCTACAAATCAAGCAATCATAAGAAGGAACATTTGTGCACCAAGCTAAGTACACCAAGGACATTGTGTGGAAGTTCAAGATGGAGGACTCCAAGGCTATGGCAACACTGATGAGTACGACTACAGCTCTTGATGCGGATGAGGAAGGTGAACACGTGGACCAGAAGGAGTACCGAATCATGATCGGGTCACTCCTCTACTTGACAGCGATGAGGCCGGACATCCAGTTCTCGGTATGTCTGTGTGCTCGTTTTCAAGCATCTCCGAGGACTTCGCATCGGCAAGCGGTGAAGCGAATTTTCAGGTACTTGCGTCACACTCCCGACTTTGGCCTTTGGTACTCCGCGTCCTCTTCTTTGGCTCTTCATGGTTTTTTGGATGCGGATTTTGCTGGGTGTCGGTTGGATAGGAAGTCCACTTCTGGGACTTGCCAGTTTTTGGGATCTTCTTTGGTGTCTTGGTCTTCCCGCAAACATTCGAGTGTTGCTCAATCCACTACCGAAGCAGAGTACGTTGCCGCGGCTAGTTGTTGCTCTCAGCTCCTTTGGATCACATACACCATGAGTGACTTTGGTGAGGAGTATACCCATGTCCCACTTCAATGTGACAGCAGAAGTGCCATAAGCGTTGCAAAGAACCCAGTGCTTCATTCCAAAACCAAGCACATAGAAGTGAGGTATCATTTTCTGAGAGACAATGTAGAGAAAAAGAAGATAACCTTGATCCATGTACCCACACATGACCAACTAGCTGATATTTTCACCAAACCCCTAGATCAAGCAACATTCACTCGTTTGCGGGGGAGAGCTTGTTGTGTGTTTGATTTCTTGAGTTGGGTGTGTGGGAGCTCCTTTGTAGCATATGTATAGCTTTCTTTTATGCATTTCTTGCATTTGGCATGGCATATGTAACATGATGTATAGGCATCTTTGTATCTTAGGTTGCATGCATTTTGTATCATATGCATTTGATAGGAAAAGCTTCTCCTATATACATTGCTCACCATGATGTGCTATATATGATCGTGTGAGCTACTTTGGTATGTTATGGTTAGTTTGGCTTAGCTCTTGATGATCTTTATTTATAATCCATGGTTGATGGCTATGTTTTGAAAAATATCACATATGTGCTCTCTCATGTGTAAATGCCTTTATTATGATCTTGACATGTTTTAGTGGCTTGGCTATGCTTAATTTTTGGTTGGATAGCTAGTTTATTGATCATATGGGGCCAAAGGCTCATTTGCCATCATGAATGTTTAGCCCTCATGCTTTATCTTGTGGAGGGGCATAAGTTCCTTTTTGTCGCAAAGACATTTCATGTACCAAATATGAATCTGAAAATGAAATGTAAAATGCTTGGAAAATGTGCTCCCATGTCATATGTGCTTAATTTAAATTTTCTTTGGGTGTTAAACCGTTGCATGATGCCTACCAATGAGAAGTTTCATATATAGAAGTAGGCACATGGCTCGGTGGCTTTGAAATGACATGAGGTGCTTGTGGGTGTTTGTGATGGTCTTATGATTAGAATGGTTGTCCTAGCATGAAGTTTGTGTGGCTTTGCCATTTTGACATGTTTTGCTCATGTTTAGGTTTTTGCTCATGAGAGGGTAAATTTTTGCAAAATTGCTCAAATCCTTTTTAGCCTTGTCCAATGGTTGTGAAACTTGGTGATCATGTAGTTGAGGTCATTACGAACCTGTAGAGTATCTAACTTGCTCATTTGGACATGTGTAGCACCTTGTGATGACTTTTGTATATTTGAGAAGCTATATGTTGAATTTTTTTGCATTTTTCCTTGATTCATGCGTTGTCAACAAGGGGGAGAAGTTTGTGCATGATTTGGGCACCTGGGAGCATTTGGAAGGTGTTCCAATTTGTTCGGGCAAATTTTGAGCAGTTTGGTGCAGGGCCGGTCACATGGGCCGGTCTAACCGCCCCCCAGGCGGTCAGATGTATGGTAGGCGGTCTAACCGCCTGGTGTAGGTGGTCTAACCGCCCTGAGCAAAGTGAGCAGATTTTTGCTGCTTAAGCATTTCCATGTTGCTTTGCTGCATTGGTTCAGGGGAAGTGTAGTTGGGCTCAGGGGGAGCTTGCATATGTGCAGGGGGAGCTCTTTGTGGTTTTCGAGCTTTGTATTGGTGGTTTGTGCTCTTTGCTTGAGCATTGTTTTGTCTCGGATGTGTCGAGCCGTTGCCGTTGCCTAAGGGGTCCAAGACTTGTCTTCTTTAAGTGATCTTGTTCTTTGCCTTTCTTTGCCTTTCGATCGCTTGTTGAGGTTTCTTTTTATTCATTTCTTTTCTTTTCCTTTTCTCTTTGGTTACCAAATCTTGGGTGTTGTAATGCACTCATCAAGGGGGAGATTGAGGACCATGTGTGGTTTGAGGACCGGTGGTTGGTCGCTTCCTGTTGTGATGAGTGATTGACAATGTTGTGTGGACTGACTCTTGGCTAAGTATTGCAGGTGCAGGTTGCGGCTTGACTGGTGTTGGTGCAGGTGAAGAACAAGCGCGAAAGGTCGTCACCGATGAGGCCTCCAGGTGTGGAGAAGACAAGTAGGTTTGGTTTGAGGGACCCGGTGGCCAGCGGAGTCAAGTGCCGGTCGCATGGTGTCAAGAATAGCGGGACGAAGTCGTGGACGGTTTCTTAGTTGAGCCTCAAAACGAAGGTCGAGCCGGGACAACGTGGGAGCCAAGTCATGAGTGGTGATTGGCGGAGGCTACACCGAGTTCGTGGGGTTTGCAGTGGTTCACCAGAAAACCATTGGGTTACTCGGTTGAGCCAAAAAACCGAGGCCGAAGACTCGTCGAGAAGATGTGGCCACCCAGGCCGGTCTAACCGCCCAGGAGGGGTGGTCTGACTGCGTGTCCGGTCTAACCGCCCAGGCGGGCGGTCTGACCACCCTGGTCGCTGGCGCCGAGATGCTTCGAAGCGGAGGACACGCGTCGGGATCGCAAGGCTTGCGTCGAGGCTAAGCAGGTTGCGGTCGCCGGGCATCCGTCCGATGAAGAAAATCTGAAGAGTTCCAAATTCTCCCTTGAGGGGCTTGTATCCCTAGTTATTAAGTAAGGGTAGTTTAGTCTTTTGGGCGCCTCCATATATACTCTTGAGGCGATCGATGGTAGCCAACTCTTGGGACTCTAGCTCATTTGTTTTCTCTTTTCGTCCTTATTTTCCTCTAGTTTTCTAGGACTAGCTTGCGACCTTCATGTGAGATCTAGAGAGAGGGATGGATGTATGGGTGGCAAGCTAGACCTTGTACGAACCTTCATGGTATGTATAGATGGTTCGGCGTGGTTCCTCGAGGTTGTGAAGTGCTTTTCCTGTCCTTCTGTGTGGTGATTTTCGGAGCTCTTTGTTATGCTTTTCTTGACGGAGTTTTGAGTATGATTTCTTGGGGATTTTGTTGGGTGTCACGTATGAGGATCTTGTGTCTCTTTGGCTAGTGACTTTGCCCCCAAATCTCCCTTGAATCGGACTCAATTTGGTGGTTTTTCGAGTTGCTCGAGTTCTTGCTCTAGAGAGACGATTTCTTCGATTCCTCTTGATTGTGAGCGATTCGGGTCGATTCCTTTGAGGTAGAGGTTGCCCAGGACATAACCCAGCTATTCCCAAACTTCCGCTACAATCCGTGGAGTGATTCAGGAGATCGGTGATGGGAAGTTGAGGTTTGACCCGCGGGTAGGTTTTCTGGAAGGGGCGGTCTAACCGCCAGGGGGGCGGTCTAACCGCCCTGGGCCTTCTAGGTCGAGTTTTTGATTTTGCCGGATTTTCCTTTGTGAGTTTGTTCGCCTTGATCAGAGGAGCGTTCAGGTGAAATTTTGGGTCGTTTTCGTGTTGTTTGCTAGGAGTTCTTTCTTGGAGTTCTTTCCTAGGTATAGGAGGTTAGACCGCCCCTGGTAGCCAGTCTAACTGCCCCAAGGCCCCTAAGTGAAGTTTTGGTCTTCGCCAAGATTTCCTAGTAGCTAGCTTGGCCTTGACCAGAGATCTCTGTTGGTGAAACCGTGGTGCGTTTTGGTGCTCGGAAAGGGTGTTTCGGAGGGTTTCTTGGTTGCCTGGTGGAGGCGGTCTAACCGCTCCCCATACCCGGTCTAACCGCCCCCCATACCCGGTCTGACCGCCCCCCTCTGGACAGCCGGCTCCCGAGTTGTCTCCACTGTCGTGGGTGCGTAGGAGTTGAGTTTGTTGGTAGTGTTTGATCCTAGGACCAGTAGCACTCCAGTGGCTACGTGGTTTTAGCAAACGGAAGGTAGAAGTGCGAAGTGTGTGATTTTGGGGTCCGACCGAGCGAGTTCATCTTGTTGGAGTTTCAATCTCCTTCGAGAAGAATTTTTATCAGCTCCCATTCGCTCCCCCCCCCCTCTCTGGTCGCCTAATCGGTCCTTCGGTGCTCTTTCATTTTGGAGTGCTTTGGGTGAGAGGGAGAGAGGAGAGAGTGGCTCTTTGATTGGAGCTTTTTGTCATCTTAGATTTGGATTCTAGGAGTGGCTTGTAATCGATTGAACAAGATATTAATAGTGAAATCTTCCTCTAAATATTGTGTCAATCCTTCTATTCCCGAGTTGCTTTTGTTGCATTTTCGGTGCTTTTCGGCTCGATTCTTGTTCGTCGATTTCTATGTCATTTCCTTCCAGATTTCTTTGAGGGGATCATGGCTGAGTGCCTTGTGCATCTTTGGTGATGATCTTGACCCCTCAAAAGCCGGGAATCAGGCTCGATTTGGTGAGGATCGGATGAACTCGAGTTGGTGCTTTCAGCGCACAAGATTTGCGATTCTAGTTGATTGGATAGGTTTGGGGCTCCAAGATTTTGGACATAGCTTCTCATAGAGACGCTTCATATCTCCCCCAAATCTTGTCTAAATCAATCCAGTGGTTAGGGAGATCCATCGATCGAAAGTTTGGAGTTGAATCGCGAGCGATTTTCTAGGCTACCCCGGGTGACCCCCCCTATGGTAGGGTGACCCTAGGTGGCGTTGACTTTCTTGTTCCTCTTTTTCTGATTTAGATCTATAGAGTTTCCTTGATCGTTTTTTGGAGATCTTTCGGGAGAAGCTTCTTAGTATTGCTGCAAAGTCTTGGTTAAAACCTCGTAATTTTAGGAGGTCGTTTGTTTGGGTTTTGATTTTTTTTTATTCGATCGTCAGCTTGCTGAAATTCTGGGCGCTCAGGGTGACCGCCCCCTTAGTCAGGGTGACCCGGGCGGTAGGTGACCCGCCCCCTGATGTCATGGTGACCCGTTTTGGTTCAGTTGGTTGGCGGGTGACCCGCCCCCTTATGCCGGGTGACCTGTTTTGGTTCTGGTGGCTGGCGGGTGACCCGCCCTCTATGTGAAGGTGACCTAATTTGATTTGGTGTTGTCCGGTTCGCTTTGGTTCATTGATTGTGCTTCCGCTAGCTGAACCAAGGATCGTTCCTAAGGTTAGTAGTTCCTCTATGAAGGACCGATACGGCGAACCGGAGAGGGGGGGGGAGTGAATGGGAGCCGATAAAAATTCTTCTCGAAGGAGATCGAAACTCCAACAAGATGAACACGGCTTCCAACACACGTCTCCGACTCACTACCAAGGTTGGTCAAGCCCACGTAGCCACCGGAGTGCCACCGGACCTAGGAACCAACACACCACCTTCCGACCCGAGAAACGCGGTGGAAAAACCAAGCCTCGAGTCTACGAGACCCACACCGGTCGGACCGGTGAGCACCACCGGCCGAGGCCGGTCCCCTGTCGGTGAAAATGAGCAACTTTCACTAAGTGGCTCTACACCGGTCCGACCGGTGAGACACACCGGTCGGACCGGTGGCGGCACCGAAAGCCCCCAAGGCACCAAACAAGGTCAACCGACCACCAAACGGACCCAAACTCGAAACAGGCGGCAACACGGGACAACGGCGAACTCACCAAGACGTTCACCCGAGCAAAATCCCACAAGGGCTTGCACGGTCGGACCGGTCAAGAGCACCGGTCGAGCCGGTGTAGCACAGGCGACTCGGGATGAACAACACCCGCGGTCAACTCCCCCAAATCCAAATCTCGATCTCCCGAATCGCTCCACGGACTTGAACAAGACTTTGGGGATATCAAGAACACCTCATGAGGAGTCCATAGCCAAGTTTAATCCCACAAAAAACTCGTCCAAAAAGGAGGAATCGAAGAAATCCCGCCGAGAGCACTTCCAACCCAAGAACTCAAGAAACCCCAAAATCGAGCACCTTTACTCACGGATTTGGGAGGGGAATCACAGCCCAAAGAACCACGAAGGGTTCCCACAAATTTCCCCCATCAAATCCCCAAGAGAAAGGCCCCGAAAACAACCCAAAGAAATCACCGAGAGAGGGCTCCGAAAATCACCACCAAGAACAACGGGGAAAACACATCCAAACCTTGAGGAACCACGCCGAATCATCTATACACGAAACAAAGGTTCGTACAAGGTCTAGCAAGCCGCCCGATCATCCATCCCTCTCTACAAGATCTCTCCGTGAAGCTCTCTTGCTAGTCCTAAGGAAAACCTAAGGAAAATAGGTGGAAAATAGGAAAACTAATGAGCTAGGGTTCCAAGAGTTGGCTGCCATCCTCTCACCTCTTGGGTTATATAGGCGGCAACCGAATGTCTAAAATGCCCCTCTCTACTAACTAGGGATACAAGCCCCTCAAGGGCGGATTTGGAATTCTTGATGTCTTCACCATCGGACGGATGCCGGCGACCGCACCTCGCGTAGCCTCGACGCAAGTCATGCGATCCCGACGCGTGTCCTCCGCTTCGAAGATTCGGACTGCGTCGTCGCACACCGGTCGGACGGGGTGCTCCTCACCGGTCGAGCCGGTCCCCACCGGTCGGACCGGTCGGACCGGTCCGGTGCCGCTGCACCTCCGTCTTCGGTTCTCCGGTCTTGGCTTTGTGGATCAACCAAGGAACCCGGTGGTTTTCGGTGAACCACGGAAACCCCGCGAACTCGGTGTAGCCTCCGCCAATCTCCACTCATGACTTGGCTCCCACGTAGTCCCGGCTCGACCTTGGTTTTGAGGCTCAACCAAGAAACCGTCCACGACTTCATCTTCTTGTTCATGCCACCATGCGGCCCGCACTTGACCCCCGCCGGCCACCGGTCCCTCGAACGAAGCCTACTTGTCTTCTCCACACCGGAGGCCTCACCGGCGACGACCTTTCGCGCTTGTTCTTCACCTGCACCAACACGAGTCAAGCCGCAACCCGCACCCGCAATACTTAGCCAAGAATCGGTCCACACAACATTGTCAATCACTCATCACACAAGGAAGCGACCATCCACCGGTCCTCGAACCACACATGGTCCTCACTCTATAACTACGTAACCTTGACGATTGAGTTGAGCAAGCGTAGGTTCCGTGGGTTTGATTTTGGGACATGGGCCGATTTCTTTGAGGAGAATTTTTATCGGCTCCCATTCACTCCCCCCCCTCTCTGGTTGCCAATCCAGTCCTTCAACGACAACGACCAATTAATTTCTTCGAATGCATCAAAGTCTTTTTTTCAATTGGTGCGCACGCTGTTGTGGAGGGGGAACTTTTTGACTCTTCATGATTGCACTTTTCTCTTTCTTCATCATAAATCTTCAAGATGTCATATTGATTTGACCCATCCTCCATCATCATCTTCTTCACATATCTTTTGGATTGATTGACCACTCATCTCATGATCAAAAATGTCTTGAATTCTTTTGGCTACGTGTTAGTGTTTCTGAAGGACCGATTAGGCAACCAGAGAGGGGGGGAGTGAATGGGAGCCGATAAAAATTCTTCTCGAAGGAGATTGAAACTCCAACAAGATGAACTCGCTCGGTCGGACCCCCAAAATCACACGCTCCACACTTCTATCTTCCGTTTGCCAAAACCACGTAGCCACTGGAGTGCTACTGGTCCTAGGAACAAACACTACCAGCAGCCTCGACTCCTACACGAACATGACAGCGGAAACAACTTAGGAGCCGGCTGACAGGAGGGGGCGGTCAGACCGGGTATGGGGGGTGGTTAGACCGCCTCCACCCGGTGACCAAGAAATCCTCCGAAAAGCCTCTTTCGAGCACCAAAACGCACCACGGTTTCACTAACAGAAATCTCTGGTCAAGGCCAAGATAGCTACCAGGAAATCTTGGCGAAAACCAAAACTTCACCCAGGAGCCTAGGGGCGGTTAGACCGGCTACCAGGGGCGGTCTAACCTCCTGTACCCAGCAAAGAACTCCAAGCAAGAAATCCTAGCAAACAACACGAAAACGACCCAAGATTTCACCTGAACGCTCCTCTGATCAAGGCGAACAAACTCACAGAGGAAAATCTGGCAAAATCAAAACCTCGACCTGGAACACCCAGGGCGGTTAGACCGTCCCCCCTAAGCGGTTAGACCGCCCCTTCCAAAAAACCTACCTGCGGGTCAACCCTCAACTTCCCATCGCCCGATCTCCCGAATCACTCCATGGATTGCAGCGAAATTTCGGGAATAGCTGGGTTACCTCCTGGGCAACCTCTATCTCAAAGGAATCGACCCAAAACGCACACAATCAAGAGGATTCGAAGATTTTGGCTCACTAGGGCAAGAACTCGAGCAACTCGAAAAACCACCAAATCGAGTCCGATTCAAGGGAGATTTGGGGGCAAAGTCACCAGCCAAAGAGGCACAAGGTCCTCATACGTGACACCCAACAAAATCCCCAAGAAATCGTCCTCAAAACTCTGCCAAGAAAATCACAACAAAGAGCTCCGAAAATCACTACAAAGAAGGACGGGAAAAGCACCACACAACCTTGAGGAACCACGCTGAATCATCTATACATACCATGAAGATTGATAAAAGGTCTAGCTTGCCTCCTGGACATCCATCCCTCTCTCAAGATCTCACATGAAGCTCTCAAGCTAGTCCTAGGAAAAAAGCTAGAGGAAAATGAGAACGAAAATGGAAAAACAAATGAGCTAGGGTTCCAAGAGTTGGTTGCCATCCATCCCCTCAAGTGTTTATATGGAGGCACCCAAAAGACTAAACTACCCTTACTTACTAACTAGGGATACAAGCCCCTCAAGGGCGAATTTGGAAGTCTTCAGATTTTCTCCATCAGACGGATGCCCAGCGACCGCAACCTACTTAGCCTTGATGCAAGCCTTGCGATCCCGACGTGTGTCCTCCGCTTCGAAGCTTCTCGGCAGCAGCGACCTGGGCGGTCAGACCGCCCCTCCTGGGCGGTTAGACTGGCCTGGGTGGCCGCACCTCCTCGTTGAGTCTTCGGCCTCGGTTTTGTGGCTCAACTGAGTAACCCAGTGGTTTTCTGGTGAACCACTGCAAACCCCGCGAACTCGGTGTAGCCTCCTCCAATCGCCACTTGTGACTCGGCTCCCATGTAGTCCCAGCTCGACCTTGGTTTTGAGGCTCAACCAAGAAACCGTCCATGACTTCGTCCCGCTGTTCTTGCCACCATGCGTCCCGCACTTGACTCCGCTAGCCACCGGGTTCCTCGAACCAAGCCTACTTGTCTTCTCCACACCTGGAGGCCTCACCGGCGATGACCTTTTGCACTTGTTCTTCACTTGCACCAACACTAGTCAAGCCGCAACCTGCACCTGCAGTACTTAGCCAAGAGTCACTCATCACACCAGGAAGCGACCATCCACCGGTCCTACAACCACACATGGTCCTCAATCTCCCCCTTGGTGAGTGCATTGACAACACACATGATTTGTAACCAAAGGGGAAAGAAAAGAAACGAATAAAAAGAAAGTTCAACAAGCGATCGAAAGCCAAAGAAAGGCAAAGAGCAAGATCACTTAAATAAGGCAAGTCTCTGACCCCTTAGGCGAGGGCAACGGTTCGACACATCCGAGAAAAAACCATGCCCAAGCAAAGAGCGCAAACCATCAATCCAAAGCTCAAACAACACAAAGAGCTCCCCCTGCACATATGCAAGCCCACTGAGCCAAAGCACACTCCCCCTGAACCAATGCAGAAATGCAACATGGGAATGCACCAAGGAGGAAACACCTGCTCACTTTACCTGGGGCGGTTAGACCGCATGCACCGGGCGGTTAGACCGCCTACCATTCATCTGACCGCCTGGGGGCGGTTAGACTGCCCCAAGAGACCAGGCCTGCACCAAACTTTGCAAAAACTGCACGAACCAATTGGAACACCTTCCAAATGCTCCCAGGTGCCCAAATCATGCACAAACTTCTCCCCCTTGTTGACAATGCATGGATCAAGGCACAATGTCAAAAGTTTCAACATATAGCTTCTCAAATATACAAAATTCATCACAAGGTGCTACACATGTCCAAATGAGCAAGTTAGATACTCTACAGGTTCGTAATGACCTCAACTACATGATCACCAAGTCTCACAACCATTGGACAAGGCTAAAAATGATCTGAGCAATTTTGCGAAAATTTTCCCTCTCATGAGCAAAGTCCTAGATATGAGCAAAACATGTCAAAATAGCAAAGCTACACCAACTTCATGCTTGGACAGCCATTCTAATCATAAGACCATCACAAACACACACAAGCACCTCATGTCATGTCAAAGCCACCGAGCCATGTGCCTGCTTCTATGTATGAGACTTCTCATTGGTAGGCATCATGCAACGGTTTAGCACCCAAAGCAATTTAAATTAAGCACATATGACATGGGAGCATATTTTCCAAGCATTTTACATTTCATTTTCAGATTCTTATTTGGTACATGAAATGTCTTTGCGATAAAAAGGAACTTATGCCCCTCCACAGGATAAAGCAACAGGGCTAAACATTCATGATGGCAAATGAGCCTTTGGCCCCATATGATCAAAATTAGCTATCCAACCACAAATTAAGCATAACCAAGCCACAAAAACATGTCAAGATCATATAAAGGCATTTACACATAAGAGAGCATATATGTGACATTTTTCAAAAACATAGCCATCAACCATGGATTATAAATCAAGATCATCAAGAGCTAAGCCAAACTAACCATGGGTATACTCCTCACCAAAGTCACTCATGGTGTATGTGATCCAAAGGAGCTGAGAGCAACAACTAGCTGTGGCAACATACTCAGCCTCGGTAGTGGATTGAGCAACACTCGACTGTTTGCGGGAAGACCAAGACACCAAAGAAGATCCCAAAAACTGGCAAGTCCCAGAAGTGGACTTCCTATCCAACCGACACCCGGCAAAATCCGCGTCTGAAAAAACCATGAAGTGTCAATGAAGAAGACGCAGAGTACCAAAGGCTGAAGTCAAGAGTGTGACGCAAGTACCTGAATATGCACTTGACTGCTTGCCGATGCGAAGTCCTTAGAGATGCTTGAAAACGAGCGCACAGACATACGGAGAACTGGATGTCCGGCCTCGTCGCCGTCAACTAGAGGAGTGACCCGATCATGCTTCGGTACTCCTTGTGGTCCACGTGTTCACCTTCCTCATCATCATCATGAGTTGTAGTCGTACTCATCAGCATTGCCATAGACTTGGAGTTCTCCATCTTGAACTTTCGCACAATGTCCTTGGCGTACTTAGCTTGGTGCACAAATGTTCCTTACTTTGATTGCTTGATTTGTAGTCTGAGAAAAAACTACAACTCGCCCATCATGCTCATCTCAAATTACCTACTCATATCCTCTGCAAACCTTGCAACAAGAGAGTTAGATGAGCCACCAAAGACAATATCATCCACGTACACCTACACAATCAGGACATCTCTGCCCTGCCTGAGTAAAAACAAGGTCTGATCGACCTTTCCCATCTCAAACCCTCGCTCAAACAGGAACCGCCTCAACATACCGTACCAAGCTCTAGGCGCCTGCTTCAACCCATACAGTGCCTTCCTCAACTTGTACACCCAGTGGGGGTACTTCTACTCTCAAACCCCGGTGGTTGCCTCACATACACTTCTTCCTCCAACACACCATTCAAGAAGGCACTCTTCACATCCATTTGGTCCAACTTGAACCCTTTCGCCACGGAAACGGCTATAAGGATCCTAATCGCCTCCAAACGAGCTACGGGAGCAAAGGTCTCCTCGTAGTCAATCCCATCTTTCTGACTGGACCCTTGAGCAACATTCCTTGACTTGTTTCTCTCAACTTCACCTTTCTCTCCCTCTTTGTTCTTCCACACCCATTTTTTCCCAATCGGCCTACACCCTGGGGGAGGGTCAACCAATTCTCAAACCTGATTCCTCTCAAAGTTCTTTAACACCTCATGCAACAAATTAACCCAATTATGATCAGATAGTGTGTATCCAATGTCTTTGGGCTCAAAGGTGGCAACAAATGCAGCATGAGCGAAATGAGAATTGTTCCGAACCCTCGACTGCGTAGTACGTTCATTCATGTCGCCGATGATCCTCGAAGCTGGGTGATCCACTTGTACTCACCGGGGAGGTTCTCGCCTTGATGCTACCTCCCCCTCAACAGCAGCTTCTCCTTGATCTTGGTTTGTCGTCGTAGGTGTGGGAGAGAGGTCGTCCATCACCTAGTCAAAGTAGTGTGTACATGTTCAGCCGCGGGCACCACACCGTCATCTTCATCGTCTCCATGTTCATGCTCCTCCTCCTGAAAGATCTCCTCGCCAAGTTCATCATCACCTGCACACTCAAAGACAAGCTGACTACGTGGCTGTGTCTCGTCGAAGGTTACCTCGCAAGTCTCCACGATTTGGTTAGTTTCAAGATTGAGCACACGATATGCTTTAGAGTGAGATGCATAACCAAAGAAAATACCATCGACCGACCTATCCTCAAACTTATCCAACTTCTTCCCTTTCTTCAGAATAAAGCACTTGCAACCAAAGACATGGAAGTGACTCACCTTGGGTGTGCGACCATGCATCAACTCATAGCAGGTTTTCTTCTTATGCACTCTGAGGTAGATCCTGTTTGAAACATAGCACGCGGTATTCACCGCCTCAGCCCAAAACCTTCTCGGAGTCCTATGCTCATCAAGCATTGTCCGAGCAATCTCACACAAGGTCATGTTTTTCCTTTCCACAACACCATTCTGGGGAGGCGTATACAGACTCGAAAACTGATGTTCAAGACCCAAGTCATGGCAAAATGTTTCAAAACGAGAGTTTTTAAATTCTGAGCCATTATCACTGCGGATTGCTCGTATGGCATCTCCGTGCCTCTCGTTCCTCAACCTCAAGACAAGATCTCGAATAGAACCAAACGTCTCCACTTTCTCCTAAAGAAAGAACACCCACGCATACCGAGAGTAGCCGTCCACCACAACAAGGACATACCACTTCCCACCCGCAGATTGCACACGAGCTGGGCCAACAAGATCCATATGGAGCAGCTCTCATGGATGCTCAGACATCACATCGGTGAGAGGCGGGAGAGAAGAGGCTACCATCTTGGCATGCCTACAAGGCGCACAAACCAACTCTTTCTCAAACTTCAAATGTAGCAATCCTCGGACCAAATTGAGTTTACTCAAGCGAGACAAAAGATCAAAGCTCAAGTGACCCAACTTCCTATGCCACTTCCACAACTCACTCGAAGAACCAGCCAAGAAACAACGCTCAACACCAGAAGACTGAGAAAAATCAGCTGGAAACACCTGACCCTCGGGAACGACCATACAGACAAGATCCCCTCGAGAGTCCAAAATCCGAGAGCCACCATGCCAAAACAACACTTCAAAACCCTCATCCAACAGCTGGGACACAGAAAACAAATTGTATCCAAGCGATTGAACAAGAGCAACACGCCTGAGAGTGATCTTGTCACTCACCTTAATCTCACCTTCTGAAAGCACATGCCCTCCCCATTGTCCCCAAAAGTGATGTACCTCTTTGTCATCACCGGGACGAGACTTGAGAACCACCTCTTGTCTCCGGTCATACGCCTCGAGCAACCGGAGTCAATCAACCAAATGTTCTTCAAGTCTCCCACCTGAAATTCAAAAACGAGCACGTGAGCGAACAAACGACTCAGCACTTGGGTTAGTACCAAAAGAGTAAAACCAGTGCCGAGCCATTTGCTCAAAAGTGGGGTTAGCACAATCCAAAATATCTTTCCTACCAAAGCTACCACCACGAACACCACCAAGGTAACCACTACGAGGGAACCAACCTCTCTACCTGGAGGAGGACCAAAACTACGAAAGGGAAACCGTGGACTGTCCCTCCTCTCCATCTCAACGCTATGACTCCTCCCATCCCCGTATTGAGCACGAGGGGGCGAACGCCTAGCAAACTGACCACCTGCAGACTCTCCATACCAAATACCAGCACCACGACCTACAAAACTGAAACCACTCGACTCACAACCTCGAAAACCACTCCGCCCAGAATTCTGGGGGCGGTTGAACCGCGTAGCCAGGCCGGTCTAACCACCCCCCTTTGGGCAGGGCCGGTCTGACCGCCTAGACAGGCCGGTCTAACCTCCCTCTCCAGAAACACCCCTCGGCTGTGGGAACTCGCATCTCCCCATGTCGGAACGCTTCTCACCACAGCTTTACCCCTGGGCAGTGGCATACGAGGCTTAGGTACACCATGGGAAGGGTTGAACCTATCCTTGTTCGCCCACTCCTTTGCCATCCTTTCCTAACGCTTTCTCTTGAAGCAAAACTCATCCTTGTGACCCTCTTTCCCACAATAGCCACAATGAAACTTTATGGCCTTAGGCTTAGGCTTAGGATGGGGCTGCTCACTTGGTTTCTCTCCACTCGGTTTCTCAACCGGTTTCTCCTCACTTGCCTTCTCACTCTCTTTCCCAAAGAACACTTCCCCAAAGTGCTCACAAACTTGATAGGCTTTTGGAAATCATTTGTTTGTGGAGGAAACACGGGTGGAGCTGGGGTTGTGTCTAGTCGGTTCCTTAGATGATTAGGTTTAGGAGGGAAAGCATTTTCGTGGTGGGTTTTTGGTGACTCTGGGATATTCTCTCCACTTCCCTCACCAACCTTGTTTGCCCTAAGTCTCTCACCATCCTGCCTCTTGTATGTCTTGATCATTATCCTCAACAGAGGCTCATGACCAGACAACCAACCCATCAACTTTCTCAACTCATCATTCTCATCCTGCAAACGATCAACATAATGTGCAAGTTGCAGATTCTTCAAAGCATGCAATTCACAGGTCGAGCAAGATGTAGGAATTGGTTCTTTCAACTTAGCCTCAAGAGAAGCAGTGTAAGCATGCATCTCATCAATTTTTTCATGCAAAACAAGGCAAGAAGTGCAAGCACCTAGCAAAGCAGGTCTAGCCTTAAGCTCAGCCACTTCAACACTACGCATATCTAGTTCCTCACACTTGGAGCATGCTTTTCTTTGAACATAGAAAGATCGGCAAGGAAAATAGGACAATCAGCACATTCAAATTCATCAGAAACAACAGGTGAAGCTTTAAGAGAGTCAATTTCAAGCTTAGCATCCAAGTTATGTGTTTCTAACTCAGCCACTCTAGTCCTAGCATCCTCAAGCGAAGCCCTAAGCTCTTTCCTCATTTTCTTAGCCTCTCTAAGCATATCATCATGACTATCAAGCAACAAGCCAAGCCGTTCATTCTCCCGACGCAAGAAGGGAAGTTCATCACGCACCCTGTCGTCGGAATCGGAGTCCGAGTCGCTCTGGGTGCTCTTCTTGCTGCCGGAGCTCAGCGCCATGGTACAGAAGTCGTCTCTAGCGAAGTAGCTCAGCCCACTCAGGTTCCTGGATGACTTCATGTCCTTGTGACAATTACCTTCATCTTCACTGCTGCTTGAGCTCGAGGTGGAGTATGCGAAACTGGAGTCGACGTCGCTCACTCCAACAATCGCTCGGGCCTTGCCTCGGCTCTCCTTCTTCCTCGATCTTCACTCGTCCTTGCTCTTGCCCTTGTGCTTGCTCTTGTGGTCGCACCTCGACTGGGACTTGCCATCCGTCTTCGGCTTGCGCTTGTAGTTTTCTCTGTTCTCGACCTTCTCTGGGCAATCGGCGACGAAGTGTCCCGGCTTGCCGCACTGGAAGCAAGTCCTCGTGTTCCTCCTTGTGTTCACCCGGTTCTCGTGTATCCTCTCGAACCGCCTGGTCAGCAACGCCAGCTCATCCTCGCCGAGCACGTCGAACTCCTCATCTGGCAAGGACAACAAAGAGGACAAAGAGAACATCCTGGTGGATGGGTTAGCATTTGTCTTTCCTTTCGAACCACCGATGAGGGCGAGACTATGAGAGTCAGTCAGGCCCTCAATCTTGGTTGTCATGCCCCGATCCACCTCAGCCGACTTGAGCTTCAAGAATAGCTCGTTCACGGTCAGAGTGTCATACTTCTTCGACCCACAATGGCCTCAAATTTTCCGCCCCAAACCGTACGATCCAACGAGTGTAAGAGATTGACGGCTCTATCATGATCATGGTACGGGAGCACGTCCACATTGGCCCTCATGTTGTTCACCACAACCATGAACCTCTGAAACAAGGCATCGATGGACTCACTGGGGAGATGAGTGAAGTTCTCATACTCTCTCCGGTAAGTCGCATACATCCGAGCCTGAACCTGGCATTTCCAACATGAGCTTCCTTCAATACAGACTAGATTCTACAAGACAAGCTCTCCGTGTGCACCCGATCGAATTCAGGCTGACACAGAGCACAAAACAAGTAGTCGACCGCCTTGTTGTTGGCGTCGAACATGTCCCTCGATCCTGGAGCAAGGAAGTTCATCGGCTGGACATAACCTGTGTCCACCGTGACATCCCAAAGGATCTGACCCTTTCCGCGGAGGAACACCACCATCCGCTTACTCCACATCTGGTAGTTCTTCCCATCGAAGTGTGGAGGACCCGAACCCCGTTCCTGATACGCCATCTTTAGATCTTAGACTGGCTAGAGTCAATAAAGACCCGAACCTACTCTGATACCAATTGAAGGACCGATTAGGCGACCAGAGAGGGGGGAGTGAATGGGAGCCGATAAAAAATCTTCTCGAAGGAGATTGAAACTCCAACAAGATGAACTCGCTCGGTCGGACCCCCAAAATCACACGCTCCACACTTCTACCTTCCGTTTGCCAAAACCACGTAGCCACTGGAGTGCTACTGGTCCTAGGAACAAACACTACCAGCAGCCTCGACTCCTACACAAACACAACAGCAGAAACAACTCGGGAGCCGGCTGACAGGAGGGGGCGGTCAGACCGGGTATGGGGGGCGGTTAGACCGCCTCCACCTGGTGACCAAGAAATCCTCCGAAAAGCCTCTTCCGAGCACCAAAACGCACCACGGTTTCACCAACAGAAATCTCTAGTCAAGGCCAAGCTAGCTACCAGGAAATCTTGGCGAAAACCAAAACTTCACCCAGGGGCCTAGGAGCGGTTAGACCGGCTACCAGGGGCGGTCTAACCTCCTGTACCCAGCAATAAACTCCAAGCAAGAACTCCTAGCAAACAGCACGAAAACGACCCAAGATTTCACCTGAACGCTCCTCTGATCAAGGCGAACAAACTCACAGAAGGAAATCCAGCAAAATCAAAACCTCGACCTGGAACGCCCAGGACGGTTAGGCCATCCCCCCTAAGCGAATAGACCGCCCCTTCCGGAAAACCTACCCGCGAGTCAACCCTCAACTTCCCATCGCCCAATCTCCCGAATCACTCCATGGATTGCAGCGAAACTTCGGGAATAGCTGGGTTACCTCCTGGGAAACCTCTACCTTAAAGGAATCAACCTGAAACACACAGAATCAAGAGGAATCGAAGATTTCGTCTCACTAGGGCATGAACTCGATCAACTCAAAAAACCACCAAATTGAGTCCGATTCAAGGGAGATTTGGGGGCAAAGTCACCAACCAAAGAGGCATAAGGTCCTCATACGTGACACCCAACAAAATCCCCAAGAAATCGTCCTTAAAACTCCGCCAAGAAAATCACAACAAAGAGCTCCGAAAATCACCACAAAGAATGACGGGAAAAGCACCACACAACCTTGAGGAACCACGCCGAATCATCTATACATACCATGAAGATTCATACAAGGTCTAGCTTGCCACCCGTACATCCATCACTCTCTCAATATCTCACATGAAGCTCTCAAGCTAGTCCTAGGAAAAACCTAGAGGAAAATGAGAACGAAAATGGAAAAACAAATGAGCTAGGGTTCCAAGAGTTGGCTGCCATCCATCCCCTCAAGTGTTTATATGGAGGCACCCAAAAGACTAAACTACCCTTACTTAATAACAAGGGATACAAGCCCCTCAAGGGCGAATTTGGAAGTCTTCAAATTTTCTCCATCGGACGGATGCCCAGCGACCGCAACCTGCTTAGCCTCGACGCAAGCCTTGCGATCCCGACGCGTGTCCTCTGCTTCGAAGCTTCTCGGCAACAGCGACTAGGGCGGTCGGACACCCCCAGGGCGGTTAGACCGGCCAGGTGGTCAAACCGCCCCTCCTGGGTGGTTAGACCGGCCTGGGTGACCACACCTCCTCTTCAAGTCTTCGGCCTCAGTTTTGTGGCTCAACCAAGTAACCCAGTGATTTTCTGGTGAACCACTGCAAACCCCGCGAACTCGGTGTAGCCTCCGCCAATCGCCACTCATGACTCGGCTCCCACGTAGTCCCGGCTCGACCTTGGTTTTGAGGCTCAACCAAGAAACCGTCCACGACTTCGTCCCGTCGTTCTCGCCACCATGCGGCCCGCACTTGACTCCGCTGGTCACCGGGTCCCTCAAACCAAGCCTACTTGTCTTCTCCACACCTGGAGGCCTCACCGGCGATGACATTTTGCGCTTGTTCTTCACCTGCAGCAACACCAGTCAAGCCGCAACCTGCACTGCAGTACTTAGCCAAGAGTCAGTCCACACAACGTTGTCAATCACTCATCACACCAGGAAGCGACCATCCACCGGTCCTCGAACCACACATGGTCCTTAGTTTCTCCTACCTTTGGTGGTTGATTAGGGGGGCAAAATCAATTTGAATCCAATCGGATTGATTGAACTCCTCCAATGGTCTAGCATTCCCCACCCTTCGGGCTACATTCATGTTAGTTTCAACATTTTACCATGTGAAATGACTTTGCTTACCTTAGGAAGTGATTCTTCAATTTCTTGTATGGTTGGTTCATCTTTTTCAGAAATTTCAGCAAACATTCTGGGCTTGCTTTTGTCGTTTCGTTCCTCCTGACAACGTCTTTGCCTATCTCGTTGCACTTTTTTCCATTATTTATTCTTTGTAAGATTTGCGCAGCTTCACTAATTGTTTTATCCATTAAATCACCACCTGCACACACACTTACAAAACTAGCGGAGTTATGGGGTTGGTGAAAAATAAAAAGTATGCAACATCAAGCCACCAAAAAATCCCAAGTTCGGGCTTTGCTCGAGTAGTTCATTAAAATGGTCTCAAGCTTCATTAATTCCTTCATCCTCTCCTTGCTTGAAATCGAGCACTTGCCTCCTTAGGTATTGGACCTTGCTTATGGGAAAAAACTTTGAAAAAAACTTCTTCACTAGCTCATCATAATTTCCTTTTGCTTCAACGCATGCATGCTTGTGTCATCTTCGTGCTTCATCTTCGAGAGAGAATGAAAAAAGATTCCACTTGAACCAAGCGGTTGGAACTCCTTCTTGTTGCACCGTGTTGCATATCATCGTGAATTCTTAATGTGTCTATATGGGTTGTCATCCTCCAATCCTCTAAAGGGGTTTGTCGCCACTAACTTGATGATTTTAGGCTACAATTCGTAGTGGGTTGTAGCAAGCATCAAATATGATTTCTACATCTCAATGTCTTCCATTGATGTTAGCTCCCTTAGCGACATCTCTTCGTCTTCCAATGGTGAGGTGAACAAATCCATCTGGGCACTAAAAATAAAAAGAAAAACACAAAAATTCTACACAAAAGTTAAGTTTTAGCGGGTTAGCAAAAATACAAAGTTCAAGCACAACAAACTAACTTGTTCCCCGGCGACGACACCAGAAAAGCTTGTTGATGGCTCAATAGAGGGTCAATTTCGATCCGCAAGTGCACGGGTCAGTTGTAGCTCTTCCCTTAGAGTAATCCCCCAAGGTTTATCAATTTGTAGAACAAGTGGGATGTTGACTTTAGCAATATATTAATCTAACTAACTAGGCAAGTAATATGGTTGTTGTGTACACTTGTAGAAATATGATCATCCATGACATTTTTCTCGTGACCCTAATTACTTTCGTCATAGAATGCTATCTTTCTATGACAAAATTTTCATATCTGTCATAAGTTAAAAGTGACGAAGTTTTGGCTTGAACATTAATGATGAAAAGGAAAATAACGTCATAAAACACTAAAAGGAAATCGTCATAAAACCCATGACCATATGTTGCACAGGTAGGAGTGTTACCCATGACCATACATTGCACAGGAAATCGTTATAGAGCCCATGACCACACTTCACCTTTTTTGCATAGTGGGCCACAGCTCTGGCTCGACAACAGGTTGGGCCTTGCCCAGGCGGCCCGCTCCACCTTTTTTTGCACAATGGGCCACAACTCCGGGTCGAAAGCAGCTTAAGCGTTGCCTAGACGGCCCGCTCCAAATTCTTTTTGCAAAGATGGAACGTGTCCCACCTGAGGGTTGCACCTTGCGAGTTAAAGTTTTTTTGGCAAAAAAAAACTGCCCCTGCGAAGCATCAAACCCATGACCATACATTGAACAAGTAGGAGTGTTACCACTAGACTAGTCAACCTTTCTTGTCAAAGGGATGTAAGTTTTTTTATTTGTAACCTTTCAACATGATAATTGGATGGTGGCTCATTTATTTCAATCGATTAGAGGTGATGGCCCTAAACCCATAATCACTCGTTCTTAAAGACGACCTGGTCGCCTGGATGAGGTTGCAGCAAAGGACTCTCAGTGGGTGATCGGTGTCATCATAATTGTCCCTACGTGTGTGGAGGTGGCAGAGCAACAAGGGTAGAGTACAAGGTTTGATTTGTTTTTGAATTAATGTTACATATATGGTGTGTTTGATTCAGAAGAAAAAACAAAGTTTGTTAAACACAAAATAAAAATCTCTACAAAATATGTTGCAGTGCCTTATACTTGCCTAAGGCAACAATCCATTACCCGCAATAGCCTTTATTCTTAGCTAAGAAAACCATGCAGTGGCAATAGGAACAATTAAGAGCACCTCCTTATCTAAATTCATTCACATGCAGACTACTGGTTTCATCTCATGTTGACTTAGAGTCCATTAACATAAGCATGGGCATCGACATCACAAACATTGAAGATACAGTTGTGAGCATTTTAAAGATTGGTAGTACCACTCCGTGAGCTACGGTCTAGTTAGTTCTGTTCCAGAAGATGAAGCTTCCAAAACAACTTGCAGCAGAAGTGGCGACTTTTGTATAAGATGAACTGGTGTGTTTGCCATGGTGGTCTTGTGTAATCAATAACTTAAGTTGTATGGTAACTAGAATATTGTATCTATTATTTTGGAAGCTTTTGATCATTTCAATATTATTTGCAATTTATAATTACAATGAAATTACACCATGCATTTTGTGACGATTCCAAAATGATGGTAACTAGAATATTGTATCTATTATTTTGGAAGCTTTTGATCATTTCAATATTATTTGCATTTATAATTACAATGAAATTACACCATGCATTTTGTGACGATTCCAAAATGATGACACCACTGCCATGTCACTGCCACGTCACTCGTCAGTGTTGGTGTCAGCTGCCATGTCAGCGTTGGTGCCATCTGCCACGTTAGCTTCCAACGCCGTTCGAATGATACCAAATGGCCGGTAATGACAACAAAATAGGACACTTAGTGACGTAACTGGATCGTCACATAACACAAATGCCGTTAGCGGTGTCGTTAAGACGATTGTTGGACGGGAGATTACGAAGAAAATGATGTTTCATGCATGACCAAAAGGCATTGTCACAGACTGAATCCACATCCAAGACGACTCGTTATTCGTCACAGATTGAAGGCACATCTGTGACGAAAATACGCATTTCGTTACCGATCATAAACTGTGACACAAGCATAGTGACGATTTCAATATCGTCACTAGCTCGTCACAAATGAACACCAATGATGTTTCTGGCGTCTTCAGTGACGTTAGGTGAACGTCTTCCATGACAACATCCCTACTACTGGTAGAAAGACAAACTAATCTAAGTTAATCTAAGATTGAATCTAAGGTTAAGATAGATGCAAAGGTTGATGCAAGAGAGAGAATAAGATAGATAAGTGTTCCCTCCCTAGGATCTAGGATCTCATGAGCATGCATCTACTACATGAAAGTGGTGTTGACTTCGCTAGCTTCACGGAGGTTATGCGATCGGTAGGCCTTTTCCCTACATAGTACTATCACTACGCAAGTTAATAAATCACTTTTGCTAACATATCTATATATAAGCATCCTTTGGGTTAAGCTAATCACCACGATTACCACAACCCTACTAAGACCACATGTTGTACATACATATGTAAATAAAGAATTTGCAAAGACATAGAGCATGAAGCATTGATAGGCATAATGTTCATGTAGTGATTACATTTCATGGATCCATCTAACCCTAGGGATGGACGGAGACATTACCCCATCATCTTATAAGGGTTGAAGCGGATTGAAGCACATAGGGGTGATAGAGCCTCCGGAGAGTGTCGACGATGAAGATGGTGGCGATGAAGCTTGGAAACACCCCTTGGTCGATGGCTTGTAGTCCTCTTGCTTCCTTCCCTCCACTGGCATTGATCCTTGCGACGAACTCATCTAACTCTGACCCTCATCTTGCGGCGGCGGCTTTCCGGTGAATGGACATCAATGGATTGATTGGATGCGGTGGCCGTCGGGGGCATGAAGTTTTTATACCCCGAGGAGACCCTAGGTCAAAGGGAGAGTCGAACCGCCATTGGAATGGGATGGGGCGACTGGCCTAGGTCCATCCGGGCCCAGTTCGACTCCGTCTTCTTCCGTGTGGTGTTTCTTGCAATTTTGACTTTTTGCCCCTTCATGTGTGGCTTTTTGGCATCATCATCCCCACGATCAAGATAGGGGATCTTGTCGTATGAATTCGAGCTTTTTGTCTTGGTCCTCGGGAATGTTTCGTCGTAGCACCTTGGTCATTGCCACCTTTGGGAGTAAATTCGGCTTGCACTTGAACACTAACGGAAGTCCTTGATTAGCCTTTTGAACTTGATGAGAATCCGTCCTTTAAGCTCATGTTTTCCTGCAAACACATCATACTTCCAAATGCACATACAAAGATGAATTTGTTATATCATTAATGTGCCTAGTGGCGGGTTAGTTCCGTAATGAAGCTCAAACCAAAGTGTAACGAGTTCTCTAGGTGTACCAAAATCGACCGCCAACCCCCAACCCCCCCCCCCCCTCCCCCATGCTCAAATTGTGGTTATGCCCATGCCCACCGATACCACAGGATAAATCGTGTGTCAAGAGTTTGCTTCCTTTCATATGTCTTTACATTTCATATTTGCAATCTTTACTTACCTTTATTTTCATAGAGTAGCATCTTGATAGGATTGGCTATATATGTTGCAAAACTTTTTGAGATAGAAGTTTCACACTAGAACCACCGTAGTTGCACATCTAGATATTATGTTCTAGTTTATGTTTTGAGCAAATAGTGATAACCCTAGACTTAAGTTTTTAAGTTTGCCTAATTCATGCCCTCTTAGGCTTGAGCATCCGATTCCTAAGAACTTACTCTAAGTTACATAGATATGATAATTTGATCAAAAACAAAATCCTTTATTTCAACGGGTACCGAAAACACACAAAAACTCACGCGTCTACGAGCTAAGCTTCTTTTTTAGGTGGAATAAGGGAACTACATATTTGAATTACTCACAACTGTATTAGCCTTGTACAGTATGAGAAATTAGATTTACAATGGTAATTCCTGCTTAATTTTTATAATGTTGAGAAAGAAATTTTAGTTGTAAGGGAAAAACATTGACACTATGCAAATTGGTTTGCTTAATACATTCTATGACCAGAAGTAGGGTTATAGTTGATTTGAACTCAAACTTTAATGGCGTTGCATTCAGGAGCTTAATGTCTTTAGATTAACCACTATAATTCTAGGCAAGGATGGTGAACATCACATTTTTTTGTTGTTTGAGATGCAAAACATATACTTTCTCCGTTCATAGATATATGACATTTAGGACAAACTAGTTAGTATAAAAATGAACTAATTTACTTGTTAACGTCATATATTTATGAACGAAGGGAGTATTATCTTTTGAAACCGACATATCCACCGGTGGTCCAGCCCTTCTTTATTGTCATCCTAATCTTATTGATAATAGTTGGTGTGATGCTATGATCTGCATTGGCGCAGCCGTCGGTGACAGATAAAGAATCCTATTTTATCCTTTGTTTTTATTGAGATTTGTTTTTTTTTACAGTGAAAGGTTGATGGTACATGGAGAACACATAGTACTAATCTGCAAATGATTTTGCAAATTCAGAGGTTAATACTGTTGCGGAACTAGCATGATACCTCTACACACAAAACCTTTCCATTTCCGTACTTCATTGCAAACAGCCTGGCACCACATACAAACCTTTTTGTAGTTGGCCCAAGGGTCGGTGTCCATGTTGCCTGTCATTGCAGATACTAGAGAAGTGGCTATAAAAGAGGAGAGCTAATCACTATGGTTTCTGTAGAAAGAACCGAACAGCAGATGCCAAGATGACGATTCTGCAATCCCCGGTTGGAGTGAGGAGCATCGTGACCTGCTTAGTGGCTTTCTTCATCTTAGCCAGTTCCATCGTCTTCCTCCTTGACAACGGCCAGGAAGTGCAGGTGGTGCAAATGGCAGTCGAGCACCGGCACCGACAAGTGCAGGTGAAGGTTGAAGCTAGACTCCAAGAGCCAGCCATGGGAGGGACAAGTACCGAGGCGGAGGACACCCGTGAGGAGCAGTGCAACTGGTCGAGGGGGCGGTGGGTGTACGACGATGTGTCCCGGCCATTGTACTCCGGGCTCAAGTGCGCCTTCATCTTCCGCGAGGTTGCTTGTGACAAATTCGGCAGGAAGGATGTCATGTACCAGCACTGGAGATGGCAGCCTCATGGATGCGACCTTCCAAGGTATGAAGTTTCAGATTTCGCTCAATTTTGCTATTGTCAGTCGGAAACTCGGAATGTTCCGGCATATCTGAAGATGTGGTCTGTCAGTATCAGAGTACAAAAAAGAAATCCTAAAGGATAGGATAGTTTATCTGCCACCGACGGCTGTGCCAATCCAGAGCATTATTGTTTCACGGAAGCAAAAGAACACTCAATTAATCCGTAACTGAATAAAAAAATTGAGATGGCTAAACTGGTCCGATTAGGATCGTTAGCTGGAGGCCAATAAGAACTAATTGATATTTGATAGTGAAAGATCAGAAACCATGAAAACTTCTACTTACCCTTGATTATCTGTACCGTACTACCATCTCATAAGCTCGTAGGAGATCATATCTGGCATAACTTGGTATTTGGCACATGATGTCAGTTTTACCTTTATGAGACAGATTCAATGCCATCAAGCTGCTCGAAAAGCTGAGGAATAAGAGAATGGTGTTTGTGGGTGATTCAGTCAACAGGAACCAATGGGTTTCCCTCGTGTGCATGGTGGAGGCCTCAATACCTGATGACAGGCTCAAGATGCGCGTCTTCAGTGGCTCGCTCATCTCCTTCAAGGCATTGGTATGTATATGTATTCCTTCACAGAACTACAGGCTACACAAACCAACAATTTTGATTATCTGATAATTATTTTCAGGAGTACAATGCAACTATAGATTTCTACTGGTCCCCGCTGCTGGTGGAATCCAACAGCGATAACCCCATTATCCACCGGGTAGATTACCGGATCATACGGGCTGACAGAATCCAGAAGCATGCTAGTGTCTGGAGGGATGCTGACATCATTGTCTTCAATTCTTACTTGTGGTGGAGGAAGCAGAGGGATGATATGACGATGAAGGTCATGTAAGTACACCTCTTTCCTTCCTACTCTATTGGCATCACATTGTCAGTTTCACATGTCAGAAAAGTTCTTAAGAGTCTTGAAAATAAAATACAAAGTCAAATTGTACAGGTAACATTAACTGTTTGTATATGCAGGTATGGTTCATTTGAAGATGGTGATGCAAGGTTAGATGAAGTGGAAATGACAGAGGGATTCGAGATAGCTCTTAAAAAACTAACGGAATGGCTTGGTGAGAATATTGACAAGAACAAGACTAGAATCTTTTTTGCAGGATCATCACCAACACATTTGAGGTGAGAGAGATACCCTTGCACCTTCTGTCAGCACAGACAGTGCATTACCAGCATCTCCATGGCATCAGGATTTCCAATGGAAGTCATGTACCGAGGTCCAAACTATACATGTGTTTTCAGGGCTAGCAAGTGGGGTGGACAAGATGGTAACAAGTGTCTCAATGAAACAGAGCCGATCTACAAAGACGGATACGCAGCTGCAGATTACAGCTTGATGGCCAAGGCTAAGTCGTATTTTCAAACATTGGAGCCAAAAGGTATACATGTTCAGATACTAAACATCACTGAGTTGTCTGAATACCGCAAGGACGGGCATCCTACGGTGTTCAGGGGACAGTTCGCTCCTCTGACGAAAGAGCAGATTGCGAACCCGGCCAGCTATGCAGATTGCACCCATTGGTGCCTCCCTGGTGTTCCTGATGTCTGGAACGAGTTTTTATATGGCTACCTCATGTACAAGTGAGATGTCAGTTTTTCTAAATGCATTCCTTTTGTTATGTGATATACGACAAGTAATTTGGGACTAGTCGTTTAGATTAGGGTGCTGCTGTGCAAAGAATCACTAAAGATGAAACAGTCAAAATGAACAGATTTATTGTGACAAAGAACAACTTAAGAATGAATATTCCTACATGTTCCTGAAATTCAATTCATTATGAAACCACCCAAAATAATTAGTCATTAACTAAAATATAGTTTTCTCCAAATCAATAGTTCATTTCTATTAATTTCATATTACTCATTTATATTATATAAAAGAATCAATATTTTAAATGTATTATTTCAACATCGTGAATATATATGTTCAGCAGATCTTCTCTGGAGCCTCTAAGGAGTGTGTGCCAATTATCAAGTGCATTGGCGGGGTATACCAGTCTTTATTTCAGAAGATTAATGCTGGTATTCACACTTATGCAGCATTTTGTAATTGGTATTCACACTTATCTTTACATATGCATTTCAACCACCAACAAGTAGCAAGCAACTAAAACGCTTTCTGACTCAAGAGCATCCGGTGCACACGTTTTTACATTCGAGGTAGGAGCCTTATGGCCATTGGCCAGCTCCACTAAGTTTGTAACTACAGCCTGAATGCATGCAAAGTGCGCAGTTTGGAACTTCAGGGAGTAAGCCACTTTATTGCTGAATCCTAACTTGAGCCCGGTGCTGGAATGTCATAGGACTCTTAGATGGAGGCCAGGATATCCAGCTTTCTCCTTGTACTTCTCAAAAAGCTCCCGTAAGGCCATGATGAACTGCTCATGGACTTCATCAATCTGCCAGCACCCAGGAACATGATTTCAAAAACTTGACTACTATCTTTCTAGAAAGAAACTCGACTACTTGAGACATATCAATAACATGGAAGAAAGCTTTGTGTTGTAACAAGAGTACCAAGATATGAAATATATTGTCAGTGTGCATTTCCTTCACCTCAATTGATGGATAGATGTATTAGGTTTGTATATGTTTGGATTGGTTTGCAGAGTGATGTAGCACGAAAACAATCATAATTTTGCAAAAAAATTCTGAACCTACCTCATCAACTGTAGGCTGGGGTTTTTTGTCAACTTCAATAGGTTTACCCACGACCACATGCATAGGTCTTGGGAAGGGAAAGGGCGTCCTGCATTCAAATGTCAATAGGCCATGTGAAGTTTCTAATTCCAAGAAGATTGAAGGAAAATATCGAGCAAGTACATGTTAGTGAACAAAATAATCTGGAAAGAAACAGAATACTAAGAGGGATGAAGTTACCCGAATCTTCCCCAGAAGATAATAGGAGTAAATTTAACTGCTCTAGCAATCTTGACAAACAATTTGCCACCTGGCCTCCACCACTTGTATGCACAGCTCTGACCGGATTAAAATAATACAGAACCAGTACAAATATTTCACAATTGCTTTGATGGTAAGGAACTAAGACATGAACTGAAAACTTGAATTGTATTTTCTTAGTTTAAAGTCCCAGTTCCTTCTACTTTTCTTGATACCTAAATTTAATGAACTAATGTGGCACGTCATGAACTAAAGCAAGATTGTACCTGTCCAAAACAGAAAACAGGGACCAAAGGACAGCCAGATTGCATGGCTATCTTGACAAATCCTTTTCTCGATTTAAGGAAAGCAACCTGTAAAATACATGCCAAATAATGAATTTGATATAACTGCATTGGAGCATAGGCAAATAAGAAGATACAAAGTTTGAATGCAACATAACACATGCATGAATAATACAAGGGTCCTCGACAGATGATGAAACCAAACCTCTGAATCATTGTCCATATGAAGCATTTCCCGGACACCACCAGGCACTACGATACAGCTATAGCCTGCTCTAAGGTAGGAATAAAAATTCTTCCTTGTTGCAGGCACCAATCCAAGCCACGTCCAAATCTGCCTCAAGAATGGGGTATAGAACACCTAAAACCAATTTGAAAATCAAATCATCACATGCAGGTCACTGAATTCGTTGACCTATTTCCATCCCAAGGCATTTAGCTGACTTACCGCGCTGCTCGCAAGGACCTTGATCCTAGCTAGAGGCATAAAACCAACAAGATCAGCAAGAGCTGACAGTCCTATCGGCAGCACGGAGTGGGGCTCATAACCAAACACTGCAAACACAGAGCATGAGCATCACTATCACCACAAACTCTGCAAATAAAAGATCCCCTTCCTCTTTCTCCATTTTGTCGTTGTCAGCAACTAAATTAACACTTGGGCCCAGGACTAGCCTAAAGAATAAACTCCAATGGCCTATGGCCAACTGGGTGATGGATACCATGACTCCATTGGAAACGTACCGTACACTCTGCTGGGATCGAAGGCTTTGTAATCCTCCACATGCAGGCTGATTGGAAAGTAGCCCATCGCGTGCCTGCATATGAACCTGCACGGCGTGCATGCTGGCAACTCAACAACCAGGAAGAAGAGAGAACCCAATCCTAACAATTGGAAACGAAGTGAATAAGAAGAACAGGGTACCTGGCTATGCTACAGCCCCATTTGTCCCTGTCGTTGACGGGGACGAACATGAAGAAGAGCTGGAACGCCACCACTCTGCGTCATGGAACGGGTTAAAAAAATGAGTGTTGGGCAACGGGGGGGCTTTAAAGCCCCACCTGAACACTGCGGGAGGCCAGGTTCGATCCCTGGCCGATAGTCTCCTCACCAAGGAGCCTAACCAGCTGCGCAACGCAGCTTCCCCATGGAAACGGGTTAGCAACGCACGTTTACAAGAGCAAGATGGATGGAAATATCTCTTTTCTTTTCTTCTACCCAAGGAAAAGGTGACATTTTTTTTTGTCCAATCAATCAAAAGTAACACGGTGCAAGAAAATAAGGCAGTCGAATCAATCAAAAGTAATACGGTGCAACAAAATAAGGTGGGTGGATGGGAGAGACGGACATGGCGGCGGTGCGGCGGGAGAGGAGGAAGAGCGACGCGAGGACGAGGAGGACGTTGAAGTGGATGCCGCCCAACCAGAGCGCCAGCGCCAACGTCGTCCGTGGCAGCGAGTAGTCCATGCACCGGAACACCCTCGCGTCGCCGCTGCCGCCCCCCTCCCCATCCTGGGGCGTCTCCGCGGCCCGGTTCCGCCCGCCGTCCGCGCCCATCCCGGCGGCGCCCCGGACCGGAGCAGAGTCGGAGGCGGCGCCGAACTCGATCCGTCCGGAGCCGCCGCGCGTTCCGGCCTTTCGGCGCTTCAGTTGTCTTGCTGCTTGGGGGCGGCCACGCCCCTCGAGGCCGTCGGATCCGGCGGTGGCGGCTGCCCCGGATGGGCACGGCGCCACGTTTTGAGGAGGAGGGATCGCGCTGGCTGTCGTGTGCGTGCACGGAGCCACGACGTGGCGGCCCGTGCGGTGCGGTGTGGCAGGGAGTTCAGGGGCGCTCTCTCCCCCTCCCAGGATTTTACTTACCGAACCGGAGGCACTAACCGCCAGCCTCCGGTAACGGTTTACCGCTCGGTAAGCCGCGGTAACCGCTGCTTACCGAGTAAATTCAAATTTTCAAATCAAAACGGCAATTTAATCGGAATCGATCGGTTTACCGGTCGGTAAGACCCAGAACCGGTCGGTAAGGCCGGAATCGAGGTCGAAGACAGGAATACCGAACATGTATTTGTGGTTCTCCGTGATGATTTAATGAAAATATTGGCATGATCTATGCATAACTCAATGTAAAGGACATCACAAAACCTCACCAAATGAATAATCACTGTTCGGTTGGTCGGTGGTGGCCGATGGTCTTGGTTTGTTCCGAGAGAAGAGCACCGCCTTGGCCGGTTCTCGGGTCGGTTCTTGTGAATCGGTTTGTTCGAGAGAAAATCTTGTTGGTCGGTGGCCGATAAGCCAAGCGAACGTGGCGAATATCATAGTTTTGCATGCAAACAATGTCATAGTAATAATTGTGCATACAATACCATAATGATAGTGATAATCGTGCATACAAATACAATACCATAGTCATAGACTCATAGTAATAAAAGATCAACGCTGTAGAAATGTGAAGACCCCCATTTGGGTTGCCATCTGGTACTCGGCGGTGGACATGACATTCAAACCTTGCACTCTAAGCAACTCAGCTTTGTAGTCTCGCCAAGTTTGCCCCGTCCACGCTGCTGTCGTCTGCCATTGCTGAAGTAACATATTGTAAAAATGTGGATCTTCCCATTCGTACACCCATCTTGTCGGTGGCTGCGTGCTAATGTCCGGCCTGGGATAATGAAAAGACTGGGAGGTATCGCTGTACGAGGAAGAAGAGTACTGAGGAGTGTCGTAGTCTGTCGGTCCAACCGTTCTCCTCTGCGATTCCGGTGCTCCATGGTCGCGGTCCCGAGTAGCATGTGTGAAATCGCCCCCCGCATTCAAGCATATATCACAATTAGTACTCATAGTAGAAACATGTGTGCATATTAGGTTTCAACATATACCTGTGAAACGGATAACACCACCACCACTAGCACCAGCACCATCACCACCACCACCACCACCACCACCATCACCACCGTCACCATCACTATCATCACCATCACCATCATCATCATCAGTCAAGCTGCTATCCTCTGACTCCTAATACGGTGGACTACGCTAACCATCGCCATCATCAGTGGAGGTGTCGCTGTCCACTGGAACTGTTGTTGTTTTGCCTTTTCCTCGTTGACGCTTCGGGTCACCCTTCTTAGGCCCCTCCTGAAACTTCCTCTTCCCAAGGTGACTCGTCTCCCACCACTCTACGTGCCCAATCACCGATGCAATCATCACCCGTAGTCTCACATAGATCGAGGGGTCTACGTGATCACCGACAAGATGAGACGGTAGAGGGACGTCTCTGTCATCATCATCATCCTCATCCAAAACTGGTTCTTGGTTAGATCTACCATATTCAAACCATTCCCGAACCGGATGGTGCTCGTCATAGAATGAGAGATGGGCAAGGTGGTCAATAAAATCACCTTCATCACGACTTGGGGTGGAGACATCCTTTAGCCTGAGGCGAAGGTTGTAGTTCACGTAGACAAGCTTGTTCATTTTCTTGTGCATCAAGCGGTTGCGAACCTTTGTATGAAGCAAGGCAAAAGTACTCCAGTTACGCTCGCATCCACTTGATGACACACATTGTGAAACAAGCCGCACAAAGCAAGCTTCTGTAGCGCTGGGGTGCTTGAGTCGAACATCATCCACCAAGATGCTGCAGGTGCAAGTGCAACTGAATTAGTGACCAATATATTTGAAATTTGCAACAGAGAAACAACAATGGCGTATGGAGTTACTCTTACATGGGCTTGTCCTAGGGTCAATCGCCGCCCTTCTTGCCATATCAGTGCCAAACTCGACAAGCTTCTGGCGAAACACCTCAGCCTCCTGCAATGCTTGCACAACGGTCTGGACATCCGTCATGCTCTGAAATGTATCCTTTAGGGAACGAAACATTTCTGGAGTTGGTTCCATCATAAAAGCATGGATTGGATGTAAGCAAGCGGCTGCAAAACATAAATCATTTCAAATATTTAGAAACAATGCATGTGGACAGTAGAGATTCAAAAAAGAGGACTAATACAATCTTACCTGCACCAACATATGTGCCCCAGTACACATCACGAATCCTATTGTCCAAAATCTCCTTGTACTCATTCCAAGTGTGAACATTGGAGCCAAAATAAGACTACAACTCCGCTTTCATATGCCGGAAGGCCATCACAACATCTCCCATGTTGGGTTTCTTGTCCTGGTCGGCCGAATCGTAGCATCTTGTAAATTGGTTCAACTCGTCTTGATGATATAATCCATTCCCTCCCAAAACTCGATACTTGATAACCTCACTTGCGCAAATCGTCCTTCAGCGGTTTTGGCCCACTTGCTATCTAAAAACGCTGGAGATGTCATCCACTGCATGAATTTATCACGTTTGCGATGTAGGCTCTCTAAGAACATATAGTTAGTCCCAAATTGAGTGGCATTCCACTTGATCAACTCACCACCAATAGCCTCCCTCATCATTGCATTTAGCTGAGCATGATTATGTAACCAAGCTGAAATCCGCTTGCAGTTAGTGATCATACCTTGATGTTCGGACCTCCGACCGTATCCTTCAACATCAAATTGACAGGTGTGTGCCGTACATGGTGTCTAAACAATGTGTTCATACACCTCTTTCAATTGTCTACATGCTTTCTTGTAGTTGGAGCCATTGTCGGTGACTATATGGACGATATGCTCGGACCAATCTCATCCACCACCTTTCGAATCTCCTGAAAAAATATGCACAAACTTTAGTAATCCTTGAACACATACTCAATGTCAGTGGCAAGTGTTTAGTGACTACCTTGAGCAAAAATTTGGAATCCTGAGATTTACCAGACGCATCAATGGACTTGTGGAACCACGTGACCCCATTACAATATATCAAAAAGTTTATGACACTCATCCTCGTCGGGCCGGTCCAACAATCACACATCAATGTCACGCCAAAGATGTCCCACTCTTTCCGAAACTCGTTTGTACCTATCCATCAAGTCTTTCTCGTTTTGATCAAGGTACTTGCCATCAATTTCCTTTCCACTGGGTGACGCGATACCTTCACCTACAACCATATGGAAATCAGAAGATTAGTTACAGAAATGTAATCTCATAGTTTGTGTGTGATACCAATGAAAGAAACCTTACCCCACTTCTGTGTCTCTCTGACCGCACTAACAAAGTAAGAATTATCAGCCTGTCTCCCAGGTACTCCCGCGATATGGAAGAATTTTGACCAAGCTTTACCAATAGCTTCCTTTGCATTCTCACCCTTCTGTGTCCAGGAGCCTGTATCAATCCTTGGTTGCGTCATTCCTCTTCTCCCACCTGCAGCCAAGTTATAGTCCTCCACCACCACAGGAGTATCCCTTCGCGAACCACTTCTTCGCAACATCCTTTGCAAAGGATTCTCCCTCGTGGAACCACTACCCCCTCCATGCTCATATGCACCACCTCTCTGTTCCACTCCCCGACGGTACAATTCTTCAGCTCTCGGTAGGTGGATGGCACGCTCCAATTGAGCCTCCTCATCATCTTCTGCATTAGGATAGTTTCCCTCGGCTGCAACCGCCTCCTTTCTCAACCTCTCTTTAGTCCGTTCATACGTTGCCTTCTTAGTCCTCTCAATCTCACACCGAAAGTACTCCCGCACGAGTAGTGGTACATTCTCGCAATGGACCACCTGGGTCCCTCTTCCAGCCAAATGTTGTTTGAACATAGTCGCACCACCTCCACTTTTGTAAGTATGACAATAGTTGCATCGCCATCGGGGGTGATGATTTTCACCGTGTTCCCACACAACATATCTAGATGCCATTTTGTATCTGCATAAATGGACAACATCCACAAATCAATCACATAAATCATATGAAGTTTTAAATAACATATCTAAAATCAAACCTAAAATCTACACCCTAAATCAAATCATATCTACCTCCTAAATCAAACCCTATCTACATCCTAAATCAAATCCTATCTACATCCTAAATCAAACCCTATCTACACCATAAATCAAATCCTATCTACATCCTAAATCAAACCCTATCTACACCCTAAATCAAATCCTATCTACATCCTACAACAAATCCTATCTACACCCTACATCCTACAACAAATCCTATCAACAAACAAGTGACTTACCTGCGCTCGGCTAACCGCGGACTCGCGACGGATTACCGCGCGGCCGGGTCGGTAAACCGACCCCAACCGTCGGTTTACCACCGCGCCGCCTTGGATCTGCCCTCCGCCCGGCTTACCGCGCTAACCGCGCGGTAAACCGCCGGCCGGGGAGCGGGCGCGCGCCGGCGGCGACGGACGAGCACCCGGGGAGGCGGACGGGGGCGGACATGGGAGGACGGCGCCGGGAAGCAGCCCCGAGTGAGCCTCGGCTAGGTTTGGGGTTATTTTGAACCACCCCCCCCCCCCCCCCACCCATGGTTGGGCCTTAGTGGGCCGAGCTGGGCCGGCTTTTTTTTTCTTTTTTCTTTTTTGATTTAACTTCTTTTGGTTCAAATTTATACTAAATGAACTAAGTTTGCAACAAATTTGACACCATTACACTCAATAAATCACGAAGTATTTTTAGGGATTTTCCCACAATTTTCAATTTTTGAAATTCAAATTCAAAACTGTTTAAACCTAACGGTTGGTAACCCACGGCATCAGTAACCGGTCCGGAGCCGCATCGCGGTAAACCGGCCGGTTACCAACGGTAAGTCTAACCTTGCTCCCTCCCCCTTGCAATCTGTCGCGGTGTGCCACTGTCTTGCCTCACCGGAATCTGCCACCGTCTTCCTTTCCTGTGGTAGGGGAAGGGTACGCTGGGCGGCGGTGCGGTTTTTTCGGTTACACAGATTAAAGCAATGTACTGAGAAAATTTTACATAAAACAAATAGTACTTCTATAACCTTATCCTTTCTTAAAAAATAAAACAGTTCACACGGAAATAAAAAAAGCTACATCCATATTGTGGATTTCAAATACCCTCCTGCATTATTTATTGCTTGGACTCAAACGTCGTTGTTGCGAGCGTAGGTCATAAATCGGGGGAAAATAGAAACCGTTTATGAGAACGTATAAAACCATTAGAGTAAGAAAGGAAAGATGAAATGGTTATTCGAGAAGATAACAAGTGATTTTAGACTGGGTGAAAGGTATAAAACTAGTTTGTTACAAATTCCAATTTGTCTCGTTTATCTCATGTATACCTTTTGTTTGGTTGTTGGAATGTACCCTTTCGTTGATATAAGATTATCAAGAGTAGCTGGAAGATGCCAATTGCATGCGATACTTAAGACTGTCCACAGCAAGCACGTCCATCTTCACCTTCATATACCTCTTATGAGTGAATGAGAGAGAAGGGCGACACCTCGCAAAACATGGTGTCCCACAGCAAGCACGCGCAACCCTTCACCCATCGGGTCGTGGTAGTTGGTTCCCGGCTTCCTGCGGCAGTCGGAGCCAAGCAACTTGCCACCGCCATCGAGCTCGCTACTCTGCCCATCCTTAGCGCGCGACGCGACGGCTGACAGTGAGCGTGAGGCGAAGCTCGCCGTCGGCCCCTGCTCTGCCTCGCGCCGCACCGCCGTCCGACGAGCGGGGATGGAGGAGGCCGGATCCGGCCGGGGCCCGCGCGGTGCCTTGAGGCATGTCGTCGCGCCCCGCGGCCGCCGGATCCCGGCCCGAAGGAGCAAGGTTTCGGGTCCCCGTCGCCGCCCCATTCTCCCGTCCCCGGCATCCTCCGAGTTGTGGCGGCGGAGCCGGGAGGAGCTCGTCGATGCGGGCGCCGCCGCGTTCCTTCGAGCGCGCGGCCGCCACCGCCACGCACGCTCGATTCGTCATCCTGGTGCTCGATTTGGGCCGCCGCCGCGCTACATCGCTAGGTGCTTGAGTCGCCGAGTGCTCCATTCGTCGTTCGGGTGCTCGATTCGGGCTACCGCCGCGCTCCATCGCCGAGTCAAACTGTGGTGCTGCTGGATTTTGGTCTGGGGAGGGAGAGGGAGGTAGCCCCTGGCGGCGGGTGGCGGCCGCGGAGATGTAGAGGAGGCGCGGCTGGCGGGGACTATGGGAGTGGAGGAGGTGGCCGGTAGTTGGGATGGGGAGATGAGAGAGAAAACCTGAAAGTGGGGGAGGAGAAGGCCGTTGCCCCATAACGGGGATGGAGGTGGGGGAATTGCCGGAGTCGCAACAGTGCCAAATTTTCCCTCATTTTGGGGTTGGGGTTGAGAAAGGGGAGTTGCTGGAGACGGTCTTAACACGCAACACGATTTAAACTAAAATGGTCCGTGCTCAGCCAGTTGACGCGCCAGATGATCGAAGACGAAAGCCGTAACATCTTGGAAAAATGAAAAGACCAAGCAAGCATAAGCTTATCTTCACGGTCCAACAACAACACGAGGACTAAAATACTAGGCACCACATTCACATGATGCCGGCCGACACGCCGGCGCTTTTGCATTCTGTTATCTGCGTCATTAAGCAAGGGCGGAGTCTAAATCAATTGCTTAGGATGGTCAATCGACCGAGAGAAATCCACACGCAGGAGGGTGTTCGTCTGGTGGAATGAATAGTGCTCGGCTGGTAGAATGAATAGTATTCTGTGAGAGGAAATAAGTCGAGATATGCCAGCCGAACAACCTCCAGGTTTATTTCGAACATTCGAGTCCTACCTATGGGAAGCTCATAATTCTTGTGCAGTCGAGGGCATGTCGCCTGTCAGCTGTCACGTGATATCCACGTTGCTCGAGGCTTGCACGTCTTGTTCTGCCTTCTCCGGTTACAATTGGAGATAACACCGGAAGATTGGTGCGGCGTTTGTTGCGCCATGACCCGTGGTTCATTGTAAGAAGGTTGGAGATATTGTGCAGGATTTTAGGTTCTAAATTAATTTCTTAAGACTTTAGAAAATTATTTCTTAGTAAAAAAGTAGGGATCATGGATTTATTGTGACAGAGCTAGGGGCCTTTCCGCAAAATATCAGGTCGTAGGTAGACTTGCAGAAAGATTAGGATATTTTCCATAAACGTTTGTTAGTTCCTGTAAAGTTCAGGTTTGTGAGAGATGCATAGATCGTGAGGTGGCTCAATTGAGGTAGATGTCGTCAAATTGTCTAAGAGGTGGCTTAAATAAATGATAGTTTTGTAACGCTTGAGGGGGCTTTAATAAAATGTTGTAGTAGTGGTTGGACTACTATTTATTTTCGATAAAGTTTGAGAAGTTTTTTTATAATTATTGGCAACCCTATTGGCATTCCTTCAAAGCTCGAGGGGGTTTTCGTAAAGCTATTTGAGAGGTGTCTAGAATAAAAATATATTTCTATAAAGTTTGAGGAGGTTTTCATAAAATTGGCAACCACATTCCTTCAAAGCTCGAGTTGCTTTCCATAAAGCATGGAGTCATTTAAGTACATGCCATTAAGAAAGTTGCCGGTTACGCACATGCAATGGAAAAGTTTTAGATACTTGTATGCCATGCACTCAAAATTTGTTGACGTGTATGCCATTCCGTCCAACTTCAGAGGTAACGGTGTCAACCCGACACGTGAAATGACCATTTTACCCTCTGTGGGCCCCACCAATCCTCCTCCTTTCTCCCTCGTGGGCCCCACCAATCCTCCTCCTCCTTTCTCCCACCGCCGAGCCCGCGCGCGCCGCCATGGCCGGCCGCGGAGCCCGCCGCGAGCCGCCATGGCCGGCCGCGGAGCTCGACGCGAGCGGCCATGGCCGGCCGCGGAGCACGCCGCGCCGCCGCCATGGCCGGCCGCGGAGCACGCGCGCCGCCGCACGGGGGCAACACCCGCCCCTCGCGCCTAGCCTCCGGGGGCGCCGCCGGCCCTCGCGCCGGCCGCACGGGGGGCACCGCCGGCCCCTATGCCCGGCCGCGAGGGGGGGCTCGCGCCGGAGGAGGAAGAAAGAAGCACATGGACCAATGGCAAAATAGTCATTTCCATACGTGGGTCCCACATGTCGGATCGGTGGAACCGTTAAGTTGTAACGAAGTTGGACGGAATGGCATACACGTCAACGAATTTTGAGTGCATGGCATACAAGTATCTGAAAACTTTTCCATGACATGTGCGTAACCGGCAACTTTCTTAATGGCATGTAGGTAAATGACTCTAAAGCATGAGGTGTCTTCAACAAATACTATTTCCACAAAGTTTAAGGGGGTCTTTGTAAAATTACCGAGTGTGAGTTAGACTACCTATTAATTTTGACAATGTGCAAGGATTTTTTTTGGAAAACTGACGAGCCACGAGTGATCTGACGGCTCTCCTTTTCTTGATGATGTAGCTCAGTGGGAGAGAGGGCAAAAATGCCCCCACTTTAGGTCTTGTAAAGATAAGGGAACTCATGAACACAAAGACACCCCAGATCATCTTAGCTTTTCTAAACCCCCTCAAGTTAACCTTGAAGCAACTTTTCATCCTATGTTTTTTGCATTTTAGTTCAAGAGAAGGTATTCCATCTTGTAACTACTTATTATATTCTATTTTATTATAGTCACCGCTCCAAGTCAGAGGAAAGGAAATAGAGCTAATACCGGGATAAGCTATCGATACTTGTACCCAATACTTTTCCTAATAAGAAGTGTGTGTACGACTACCTCTCTTTCAAAAGAGTTTATTGACTAGCTGTTTCCTTAACACTAGGGATGGACATATGAAAATGGAAACCGAATTATCCGATATCCGCATCCGCTAAAACATAAATATGAATATTCGTATTCGTATTCGAATTCAAATGTGGTAGTAAAGTGGATACACCCGAATTCGTTTTTGTCGCTTTTTTTCTCTATCCGATTCCATGCGTATTCAGCAATATCTGGCACTATCCGTATTCGACTATATAAAACTATAAGTTATGTCTATAACTAATGACAAATTATGTTCAATGGAATACTAATAATGATAGTGTATAATTGGAAACAAATTATATCCGGAACTAACGATTATGACCTTAATTTTAAATTTAAAAATATTGCATATATAAAACAATTCAAAAGTTATATTTAAATTTAATGACAAACATCATTATTTGTAATAATATAAATGCATAATATAAAGTTTAATGTTAATTACTCTAGTTTATTTATGTATTGATGAAAATATTTTTCATGTATTTTTTATTAGTTGTATGATAAATGTGTGTATATACATTCAAAAAATGTATTTATTAATAGTTTATTTATTATATGATTGGTTATTAAAATAAATATGGATGGATGTGATATCCTTAATGAGCTATCTCTATTATGTACTAACATTTTAGTCTTTACATGGAGTAGATATCTGAATGTGTATCCAAATTTGAGACATCTGTTTTGTATTCGTATTCGAGAACATTCGAATCTGTCAAGGGCGGTGAGCCCGAGGACGAGGAGGACCTCGGCTACGTAACTCGTAGCCGCCGTCCGTGATGGTCGGCCAGGTTATGCCCCCTTGCCGCCGTTCTTCGTCGGTGGGTTATTCCCCCGCCGCCGGCTTAGGTAGAAGAAGAGAGGAGATTAGATGGTAATATCTTCCTTGATTGCCAAGTGTTCGATTACAAGATATCTATAGCCTCCGCTCAACGGAAAGAGGAAACAAACTCCACTAATTAAGGATTAACCAAAAATAGCTAACGGATCTCCCGCTTTCCCTCCTAGCCACCGCCGGCGGCCGTGCCCCGCGTGCTTGCCGTGCGTGCCGCAGCGCGTTCCCGGGCTCGGCGTATGTCACGGCCCTATGACGCCCGGTGTACACTTGCTCGAACATGACATCTCCCTCCCCGTCGAGAGCCGGCTCGTCCTCGAGCCGGAATTGGGGGAACCCGGTGCGGAACGGCGCGACGTCTTCCCGTGTTGCCGATGCCGCCGACGCGCCCTTCCACCGGATGAGTACCGATGGACGCCGCGGGCCGGGCGGTACCGCACCGCGCGCTCGGGTTCCGGGCTAATGGCGCCATGATGCGGGCAGGCCGGCAACGGTGGAGGCGTGGCGGCGGAGGTCCCCGAAACTTCTTGAGCGGCCCCACATGGAACACATTGTGGATGCGGGCGCGGGGAGGAAGCTCCGGCGGACCGCGACCTCGTTGATGAGTTCAACGACGCGGTACGGACCGACGAAGCGCGGCTTCGCTTGCCGCCCACGGCCGAGGAAGAGACGACGCCGTGCGCCGACGTAGTCGGAGGCGGCGCCCAATCACCGACCCGATGGGTGACATCGCGGTGCGCACGGTCGTAGTGGCGCTTTTGGTACGCCCGAGCCTCGCTCCGGACGGTAGCGGATGTCCGCCGAGAACTCCGCGCGCTCCTCCATGCTCTTGGCGACGGCCGGCACCCTGGTTTCCCCGGGTTCATAGGATCGGATGGAAGGAGGATCACGCCCGTAGACCACACGGAAGGGGGGTGTCTCGCAGGGACGTCCGGTATGCCGTGTTGAAAAGGAACTCCGCCCATGGAAGCCACCGGAGCCACTCGCGCGGCCCGTCTCCCCCGCCAAACACCTTAAGTACATGAGGATGACGCGGTTGGCCGACTCGGATCGCCCGTCGACCGGGGGTGAAACGCCGTGGTCATCTGCAGCCTTGGTTCCCATGAGCCTCATCGGCTCCCCGAACGTCGACGTGAACACCGTGTCCCGGTCGGAGACCATGGACTCGTGGAACACCATGGAGGCGGACAATGTCGTTGAAGAAAGCCCGGGCGACGGATTTAGCCGAGTACGGGTGTGCCAATGGGATGAAATGGCAAGACTTGCCGAATCGATCCACGACGGTGAGGATCACCGACTTGCCGCGGACCCGTGGTAGCGCCTCCACAAAGTCTAACGCGACATCGGTCCACACACCCCGGGGAACCGGCAGGGGGAAGGAGGAGACCCGCAGGTGCCGGTGCTCGGACTTGTGGCGTTGGCGGACTTCACACGTGCGCACCCGTTCCCGCACAACTTGCTTCATGTTAGGAAAATGGAAGTCCCGGCGCGCCGATGGAGCGTCCGCCGTACGCCTTCGTGTCCGTCCTCATGTATGGCCCCCACAATTTCGTGCAGGCGGGCGGGGAGTCGGCCGGGAGGAACGGCCGCCCGTAAAACCGCACCATGCCGTCCACCGGCGCCCGGGGTGCCGGTCGGGTGCTCGCCGTGATCTCGTCATGGAGAGCGACAAGGGACGGGTGGTCCGGTGGGCCCGCCGGGAGCTTGGCGATGAAGTCAAAACGCGGCGCGAGAGAGGGCAAGGAGCGCACCCTCCACGGTGTCGCGCCCGGACGCCGCATCGGCGACGGCGTTCGTCGCGCCCGGCTTGTACTCGACGGAGAAATCGAAGCCCCGCAGCTTGCCAACCCAGGTGATGCCGTGGAATGGTGGCCAAGCGCCGGTCCAACAAGTACTTCAAGCCGTAGTGATCCGTCTTGACAAGTGAAACGGCGCCCCCGCAGGTATGGCCTCCGGTGGCGTCGCTCGGACCAAGCCAATGAGCTCACGCTCGTAGGCCGCCGTGGCCTCGATGTCGAGGTGCCACCGGTCGGCCGAAGAAGGCGAGCGGATGCCCATCCTGGATGAGGACAAGACCAAACCCATGGGACGACGCGTCGCATTCGACGACAAAAGTCTTGTCGAAGTTCGGCATAGCGAGCACCGGTGCGGAGGTGACCGCCTCCTTGAGGGCGAGGAAAGCCGATGCCGCCTCGTGGCCCCATCCAAAGCCCTCCTTCTTGAGCGGCGCGGTGAGCGGCGCGGCGATGGAGCCGTAGTTGTGGATGAACTTGCGGTAGTATCCCGCGAGCCCAAGGAAGCCGCGCACCGCCCGCGCCGAGCGAGGTACCCGCCGGCCGTGAATGGCCCGCACCTTGGCGGAGTCCATGGCCACCCCCGCCGCCGAGATCGTGTGGCCGAGGTAGGCGGAGGATGCGACCCCGAACGCACACTTGGAGCGCTTGACGAAGAGGGTGTGCCGACGAAGCTCGTTGAGGACGCGCGCGAAGGTGACGCAGTGGTCGGCCCATGACTTGTCGGAGATCAAAATGTCGTCAAAGAAAACGAGTACAAACCGGCGATGAAACGGGCGCAAGACGTCGTTCATGAGCGCCCGAAATGTGGCCGGGGGCGTTGCGAGTCCGAACGGCATCACCAGAATTCATAGAGACCGTCGTGTGTCCGAACGCCGTCTTGTGGACATCCTCCGCCGCATGCGCACTCGGGTGGTAACCCGAGCGCAAATCAAGCTTGGTGAAGTACTTGGCGCCATGAAGCTCATCCAAGAGCTCGTCGACGACGGGAATCGGAAACGCGTCCTTGATCGTCACCGCGTTGAGGGCGCGGTAGTCGACGCAAAATCTCCACGATACCAGGTTGTCAAGGGCGGTGAGCCCGAGGACAGGAGGACCTCGGCTACGTAACTCGTAGCCGCCGTCCGTGATGGTCGGCGGCAGGTTATGCCCCCTTGCCGCCGTTCTTCGTCGGTGGGTTATTCCCCTCGCCGCCGCTTAGGTAGAAGAAGAGAGGAGATTAGATGGTAATATCTTCCTTGATTGCCAAGTGTTCGATTACAAGATATCTATAGCCTCCGGCTCAACGAAAAGAGGAAACAAACTCCACTAATTAAGGATTAACCAAAAATAGCTAACGGATCTCCCTGCTTTCCCTCCTAGCCACCGCCGGCGGCCGTGCCCTCGCGTGCTTGCCGTGCGTGCCGCAGCGCGTTCCGGGCTCGGCGTATGTCACGGGCCCTATGACGCCCGGTGTACACTTGCTCGAACATGACGGAATCCGTATCCGTATTCGACTAAAAATGTGGTATAAAGTGCTATCCGAATCCGATTCCATCGATCCGTTTCCATCCCTACTTAACACTTTGGTGCCTTGCCTTTGGCGGCACTATCATTCATACCCGCCTGCCTAGGGGTTTGTGCATAGAATTGATTGAATTGGGGCTAGCTCGAACGATATAAAGATGGAATCAGCAGTGTCAGAAGGTACTTCAACCAAAACAGAGTAGCATGGCCGGGCAGTAAGCTTTTCTAAACATATATTTTACTATCCACCTAAGTATATGATTATGTCTAGATATATAACAAAGTTTATGTAGCGATGAAAATAAATCAGGTACTAACATATACTATGGATACATATAATTTTCCTTTCTCGAATCAAATTCGGATTCGAACATCACATAGTGATATTCATCATATTTTAATCTCAGAAATCCAACTTTGGATATCCGAATACTAGAACAGTACAAATAATTACAGATATTGATTGATCAGATTCAGATGCGATCTCTCTATTTAAAGGTTTAGACGGACAGAAAATATCCGTCCTAATAGATCTATGAATCTAATGATATTTATTTTATAACATAAATATATGTAGTTTTTTCAATAATTTTGATCAAAGTTAAAAAAGTTTGACTTAGAACAACCCTAAAACAACAATTTTTTTGGGACGGAAGGAGTATATAGAAAAAACCAAAACGATCTACATCATAAAACAGACTAGCAAACAACCACAAAGTTGTAGCTGTGTTTGTTTGATTACTAGCTTTGCTAGTTGCTACTAAGTTTGGCTAAGTATGTTCCACAAGGGGCAAAGTTCCCGTGGTAGAACTAGGGAATAATCATGTAACCTAGATGGCAAAATGTTTTGCGCCCATCTGCAGGGAGACATTAGCATAGCACAGTCAAGCATTGCACTTAAATAGTTGCACGGCACAATCATCCGGCCTCAGAGAACCTGATAACTCAGAGAACCTGATAAAATATGACAGTAAATCATAGTTCAGAAACTAAGGGCTCCTACACAAAGCATATCTTAAGGAAAGACTACTAGCACCACTTTCCAATAACAAATAACAAAGGTCAATAAAAAATCTTGGAGCAAGGTATATGTTGCCACTGGAGGTATAAGCAATTATGATGGTGAGTACCAGGCCTGTTCTCCAAACAAAAGGAAACTAAAGGGCAGAGGCATTCAGTTCCCAATAAACTCCTTCATGTTCTTCAACCAAACCACATACTCCTTCTCATCCTTTTTCATCATGTACTCGTACAGCCAGTCGTGCAGCGAGTGTTTGACCCCCCTCGTCTCAAGGTACCTGTGCAAGGCCTTCTGCAAGCTCTCGTCCAAGTACCTGCACAGAAGATGATGCAAACATGATTCACATGTTATTTTTAGTTTTGCCACACAATCTACAGCCATGGCAAACACCCACAATATTGCATGATCACTATGTCTACTGTCTGGTCAAGTTTTTGCCCATTAGGCATTTAGGGCCTGTTTGGTCTGCGTCCTCAGCTACACATACTAAACCATGGCATGCCGCAAGGATGGTGGACGATTTGCCCACCGCACTTGTGGTAAGTTGTGGCACGTATTTTAACGGGAGAATCTTGCGGAGAGGTCGGCTCATGATGTTCGGGCTTGAAGAAAAAAGCAGCTACAGTGTTGGGGGTGCAAATTTGCGGGCGCCCGTATGGGAGGCAACTAGCGGTCGATCTGCCACATCACGTACAAGCATGTGCGAGGTGGCATGGGTGGGTCGGTAGGAGTAGGAAGTCCGAGAAAAATAAAATTATTTAAGAATAATTCAAAAAGTTTAACAAAATAATTTTTTAACAAAAAATTATGCAAAATGTTTTTGGCAAATCTATTGCACAAAAGTTTTCTTAGAAATAACTGGCAAAAACTTTTAACACAAAACTGGCGAAAACGTTTTTTTAAAAAGTTTATGCGCAAAAAGTTGGAAACTGAAAAGTTTTGAAAGAGAAAATTTAAAAATCAAGGAAAAAAGAAAAGAAGTTAAGAAACTTTTTGTAAAAAGTTAAGAAAAGAAAAGGAATAAGTTTTTGGAAAACAAACATTTGGGAAAAAAATTTGAGAAAAACATTTGGAGGTAACATCTCAAGGGACCGGTCGGTTAAAGGAAAAGGAGAGTGAGCGGCGGGTCCCACCCCCATGTGCGCTACTGAAGTTTGGAGACGGATCGACCGTGGGAGTGGGAAGTCACGGGTGACAAGAAATTCAACATTGGCAAGCCGAAAAGTTATGCTCAGCAAGTTCTGGCTACAATCCAAACACACCCTTAGATTAAAATATTCAACTCCTGAGTATTTCCCTTTTCATGTCTGTTCTTCTCAATTGTCATCTGGTGTTTTTGTACTGCAACTAGCAGATAAATTAAGTGCACACTTTGTATTTGATTCTAAATGACTTCAGAAGAAAATGTCAAAGTTATGCAGATAGTTACATGAAAGAACAAAAGGCTCGGCCGACATGAGCATATGCAGACGTTTCACGACTGTTTTTGTGTTAGTTGCATAACTGTGTCATGCCATGCCATGTAACCATTGTTATGTACAGAATTGATGTGTTTTGAACAACAAAATAGCCACATGTCGCTGCTGCTGATTCAAGGACAAAAGCCTCACGTATACTGTGAATTGCAAGTCATTTTGGCTTTTCTAGGTACAGAGTTAATACTACGTGCTGTCTCTAGACAATTGTAAGTCATTTTTGGCTTTTCTAGGTGCATAGCTATGCACCTAGATAGATACATAGTAAATACTATGTATCTAGGAGAAAGCCAAAACAACTTAGAATTTGGAAAGGTGAGAGTATCTACCTACTATGCAAATTAAACCCATGCAGAAATATTTTGGTGCGATGTAATTAGCAAAATTATTGTCATCTGTGTCTGCTGGATTTTACAAATCTGATATCTTTGCAAAAACTGTTCCTATCAGATTTACGAGCTTGAACATCCTTATTGTTACTTAATCTAGTTTCTGTCATCTTATTGAAAAAACAATACAACAATAAAACTGAAGAAAAAAGCAGAAAATAAAGATCAGTATTTAACATCAATAGATGGTATATAGCTGATGAGCATGTGCTTCCAGAAGGTAAGGGTATGTGCACACAGGTAAGCATCTTTAGGACATGACAAAAGCATATATGAAGATTCTGTGGTGACTGTGCAAATGGTTTGCTTCTCTGTACCCTTGATGTTATATCATTTTTCATGATTGTAAATATGCCTTAATAAAGCATTTTCTTATGCTTGAATGGAAAGCCAATAGATAAAAGGAATAACTTACGAAAATGGTGGTCCCTCGTACGCATTCTCAACAAATTGGTCATCATAGTTCAACACCCTCATATTTTCAATTGCAAGTTCATCATCATTAAAGTTGCATTCAAATTCCAGGAATGGGCCTTTTGATTTTTCGACAGTAACAACCATCTGAATTGCTGGCTTGAAAGATTCCTCATCTTTATCATTCCCGTCATCCTCGTCCAAATCTTCCTCTGTATCAAAGTTGGTGTAGACAGCAGCTTTAATTGTCTCCCCAGCAAACTCTCTTTTGAGGGTTATGGACTGATCACCAGGATTGTCTATGACCTCAAAAGGGAAGTCATCTGGTAGATCAATGCTCTGTTCACAAAAATAACCAAACAAATGAAACCAAGTGTCACTGCCCAGACACAATAACAAAGTTTACAACATTAATGATGCTTTAGCTGCAGAGAAACGTCAAAGAGTTACTATATCAGATGAAGGAACAGATTGCATCGCAAGGCATAAGCATAACCTATGAGATTTCAATCCGGGGTGAACACCTAGATCCTGTAGGTGTTACACCAGACAGATTGTTTCATACTGCTCATAGCTTAGACTTAGTGAAACATACAATGAATTGTGACAAAATACTAGGTCCTGAACCTGAAAATAAACAAGTATATTTAAACAGTTCACAAACTTCATTCGGAACTTTTCCTGATGTATAGAAAGCAACATCATTTGTTTCCAATCAAATTAACTGTGTTTATAACACAGATTAGAATTTGACCATATAATGCTGATCAGGATTCTCAAAATTGGTTCAATCAAAAATAAAAGAGCAGTACCCACTGGCACTCTAGAAACTGACTAGTTTGACACATTGTCCAAGAATACCACATTTCTACATTCCTCCTTTGTTTTAACATGACAGTATGACCTTAAGTTTTCGTGTTTGTTTATAAAATAATGACCACATACAGTTTCTCTTTTGGTTCTTTAATCAATGATGATGGTTGACGATGAAATTCCAACTTTCATAATGGAGGAAGACATATTATGTATACACTAGATAATAGTGTGGCTGCTAATGTGTCTCTAGAAGCTAGGTATGCCAGGGCACAGAACTCTGGCAATCCAACTATGCAATTGCTACTTCACATAAGGAGTGCCATCTGCGTTAATATAGCACTCAGTTCCATCTGACCTACAATGTATCTGAATCTACATACAGATTCTTAAATCTTTTTTCAATGGATTCAATGACCCTAATCCCATTAACAAAATCATGGCCTTGCAAGGGCTAAACTAATCACACTGACACAGAATCAAACTAAGATAGCAAGGAAGGTAAATCAAATGAAGTCGACCTTGTCAGCTAAGCTCTCTTCGGACTGGACGACGCACTCGATCTCCGACTCGATGACCCGCCTCAGGTTCTTGTCGGCGTCGGCCTTGGAGGAGGACGCCGGGGACTGCGACGCCAGAAAGCGGCGGGCGGAGGCCGCGGGCGACGGGACGGCGGTGGGGAGACGGCGCGGGAGGGGAACGGGGGCGCGGCGCGCTAGGGCGGAGAGAGGAGAGGATAAGGAGGCGGTGGCAGCGCGGCGGAGGAGCCGGGCGGCGAGGAACGCCGTCGACATGGTTTGTGATTTGTTGGTAGGGTTCTCACGAGGCGGACGGCGGCCGGGGTATGCGGGGGACTAGGGTTTTTGTCTTTTGGACGATGGGGTTTAAGAGCTTGGAGGCGGATGGGGGAATGGATTTGAGAGTTTTACCTGTATGCCATTAAAAAAGATGGTACTAACTCCGTGTGCCATTAAAAAGTTTCTCGCACCCGTGTGCCATCGTGCTAAACTTCTTTGCCCTCCGTGCCATTCCGTCCATGATCCGTTAGAAACTCAACGTTAGGATGTCCTGACACGTGGGACCGGACATGTGAAATGTCCAACCTACCCCCACCGCTTGAGCGGTTGACTCTCCAATTCATCCCGTGCCTCACCCGTGCGTGACCCGATTCGATTCGTTTCCAAAAAAAAACCGGCGGCCGGCGGCAACCCTAGGGTCGGCGGCGGCGGTGCCGGTGCCTTCCGGCGGGCGGCGCGGCTCGAGGACGCGGGCGGCGCGGCTCGAGGACGCGGGCGGGCGCGCGGGGGCCGTGGTTGCGTCAAGCGCGGCGCGGCCGGCGGGGCGGGCGGGCGGCCGGCGCGGCAACCCTAGGTCGGCGGCGGCGGTTCCGCCGCCTTCCGGCGGGCGGCGCGGCTCGAGGACGCGGGCGGCGCGGCTCGAGGACGCGGGCGGGCGCGCGGGGGGTCGTGGTTGCCCGAAGGCGGCGCGGGCAACGAGTTGGGCGGGCGAGGCTTCGACGTCGGCCGCGCCCGGGACCCGGCCGGCCGGTGCGCCGCCGTGCCCGGCCCCGGCCGCGCGCGGTAGGGCGGGAGACGGCCCGTGCGCCGCCGTGCCCGGCCCCCGAGCGCACGCGGCGGGGCCGCGGCCCCTTCCGCAGGAGGGGGCGCGTTCGTGGCGCGTGGTGCCTGCTCTCCCAAGCATGACGGCGAACGGTGACGGGGCCGGATTGGCTTCCGGAGGGGTGAGTGACTCACTTCTCCCTCCTTTGCTTTGCATTGTGTGCTTCTAGGATTGATGAATTGGTACTTAGTTTGTCTTCCTTGTTCATATGTAGGATGGACACAGACTCTAGTTTCCATTTAGAAATCCGGATTGTTTCTCCCCGTTGTCGTGGTGGTGGGTGGTTTTCATTGGACAAAGTTGTGGATGCAGATGTTACTAACTTCAGAGACTTGGTTGATGGTGTTGTGGACAAATATCCTTGTGATTATGGTGACATAATCAGACTCTTTTATTTCTGTATGGATACAAAGTTGAACATCGAAGTATGCAGTGACCATGATTTAGTTGATATGTTTGGAAAACATAAGGCATCTAAGTGTTGTTTGTTGACTCTATCTTATCATAGTCCTAGTGTTGAACCCCCTGAGATTCCTGGTTGGGATTCCAGTACAGCTACCCCTTCTGTTCAACCCCCAATGACCCCTTCATTTGCTTGTCCAAGCTTAGCAGAACCAAGTCATGCAACACACACTGAACATGAAGAACTTGATTTGTTGGCAAACCCAAACCCAATGAATGAGTTTGTGGGTATTGATGAGGAAGGGTTGTACATTGACCTTGGTCTCCAACATCCCCTACCCCCTCCCAGTTCTCAGTGTCAAGGTGGTAATACTAATGAGTTTGTGGATTCTGATGCATGCTCTGAATCTGATGATGATTCCTTGTCTGATGACTCTGATAGTGAAGTAGAGGACATAGATGACATTGTTAAAGATAGAGAGGATGAACTTATGCCTGATGTTGATTATGACAAGAATGACCCTCCTATGACAGAGGGAACTGTGTACCCAAATATGGATGCTTTTAAGATTGCATTAGCTTCTCATGCTGTGAAATATGAGTTCAACTATGACATTGAAAAGAGTGATCCAGGGAGGTATAGGGTGAGCTGCTCATTCAAAAGTGAGGGCTGTAGGTGGAGGATTCATGCTGCAACTTTGCCGGATGGTGTTAGAGTTAAGGTAATAAGTAATTCTACTATATATTCATTGTATTTTTGCACTATTTGGGGCTGTTTTGGGGCTGTCTTGGTGCTGTTTTTGGGCTGTTTTGGGGCTGTTTTGGTGCTGTTTTTGGGCTGTTTTGGGGCTGTTTTGGTGCTTGTTTCTGGGCTGTTTTGGGGCTGTTTTGGTGCTGTTTTTTTGACTAACAAAGTGTATTTTTGGACTGTTTTGCAGGTGAAGAGAAACCCACATCCTCATAATAAATTGTTTTGTCGAGCACTAGAAGATCTGAAATTTGTGTTGGGGTAACTCAATTTTGGGTGTGTGAGAAGGTGGTTGACCGGCTTAAGCAAGATGGTACTCTAGGTGCTTCGTAACTACAAAGGAGATTGAAGGATGCACACAAAATTGAAGTGTCTTATAGGAGGGTGTACAAAGGTAAAAATCTTGCCATGGATCGGCTTTATGGGCCTTGGGACAAAAGTTTTGATTACTTGTACAAATTCAAGGCTCAGATAGAGGAAACTAGTCCTGGATCATTTGTTGTCATTCAACACCACACTGTGAAGGAAAAGAAAAGATTTAATAGGTTATTCTTTGCCTTGAAAGCATGTGTTGATGGTTTTCTTGGAGGTTGCAGACCATATCTTGCTGTAGACAGTACATTTTTGACTGGTAGGTTCAGAGGACAGCTGTGTGTTGCTTGTGCAGTAGATGGACACAATTAGATGTATCCGGTTGCTGTAGGTGTCATTGACTCAGAAACAAATGAGAGTTGGGAGTGGTTCATGGAGAGATTGAAGGAAGCAATAGGCACTCCAGAAGGTCTCACATTTAGCACAGATTGTGGTGTAGCAGTGATGCATGGGGTCAGCACAGTTTTTCCATATGCTGAACATAGAGAATGCATGTGGCACCTAGTACAGAATTTCAAGAAAAGGTATAGTGGCAAGGTTTTTGAAGATCACTTGTGGGCTTCTTCATACTCATGGAGCCCATATATGTTCGAGAAGCATTATCAAGCAATGGCTGAAGCCAAACCAGAGGCAATGAAATATCTCCAACAAGAACACAAGAAACTTTGGACTAGGAGCCAGTTTGGGACACTATCTAAAGTGGATTATGTGACTAATAATTTGGCTGAGTCATTTAATAATTGGATAAAGGGTGACAAGGTGAAGAATCCGGATGACTTGATGGACACCTTTAGGCGAAGCTATTTGAAGGACCGATACGGCGAACCGGAGGGGGGGGAGTGAATGGGAGCCGATAAAAATTCTTCTCGAAGGAGATGAAAACTCCAACAAGACGAACGCGGCTTCCAACACACGTCTCCGACTCACTACCAAGGTTGGTCAAGCCCACGTAGCCACCGGAGTGCCACCGGACCTAGGAACCAACACGCAACCTTCCGACCCGAGAAACGCGGCGGAAAAACCAAACCTCGAGTTTACAGACACACACGGTCGGACCGGTGAGCACCACCGGTCGACCGGTCCCTGCAGGTGAAACTGAGCAACTTCCACTAAGTGGCTCTACACCGGTCAGACCGGTGAGACACACCGGTCAGACCGATGGCACCGAAAGCCCCCAAGACACCAAACAGGCCAACCGACCACCAAACGGACCCAAACTCGAAACAGCAGCACCACGGGACAACAACGAACACACTAAGACGTTCACCCGAGCAAGAACCCACAAGGGCTCGCACCGGTCGGACCGGTCAAGAGCACCGGTCGACCGGTGTAGCTCGGGCGACTCGGGATGAACAAAGGCCCGCGGGTCAACTCCCCCAAATCCAAATCTCGATCTCCCGAATCGCTCCACGGACTTGAACAAGACTTTGGGGATATCGGGAACACCTCATGAGGAGTCCATAGCCAAGTTTAATCCCACCAAATCTCGTCCAAAAAGGAGGAATCGAAGAAATCCCGCCGAAAGCACTTCCAACCCAAGAGCTCAAGAAACCCCAAAATCGAGCACTTTTCCTCACGGATTTGGGAGGGGAATCACGGCCCAAAGAACCACGAAGGGTTCCCACAAATTTCCCCCATCAAATCCCCAAGAGAAAAGCCCCGAAAACACCCCAAAGAAATCACCGAGAGAGGGCTCCGAAAATCACCACCAAGAACAACCGGGGAAAACACATCCAAACCTTGAGGAACCACGCCGAATCATCTATACATGAAACAAAGGTTCGTACAAGGTCTAGCAAGCCGCCCGATCATCCATCCCTCTCTACAAGATCTCTCCGTGAAGCTCTCTTGCTAGTCCTAGAGAAAACCTAAGGAAAACGAGGTGGAAAAAAGGAAAACTAATGAGCTAGGGTTCCAAGAGTTGGCTGCCATCCTCTCACCTCTTGGGTTATATGGAGGCAACCGAATGTCTAAAATGCCCTTCTCTAACAACTAGGGATACAAGCCCCTCAAGGGCGGATTTGGAATTCTTGATGTCTTCACCATCGGACGGATGCCCGCAACCGCACCTCGCGTAGCCTCGACGCAAGCCATGCGATCCCGACGCGTGTCCTCCGCTTCGAAGATTTCGGACCGCGTCGTCGCACACGGCCGACCGGTGCTCCTCACCGGCCGACCGGTCCCCACCGGTCGGACCGGTCGGACCCACCGGTCGGGACCGGTCCGGTGCCGCCGCACCTCCGTCTTCGGTTCTCCGGTCTTGGCTTTGTGGATCAACCAAGGAACCCGGTGGTTTTTCGGTGAACCACCGGAAACCCCGCGAACTCGGTGTAGCCTCCGCCAATCTCCACTCATGACTTGGCTCCCACGTAGTCCCGGCTCGACCTTGGTTTTGAGGCTCAACCAAGAAACCGTCCACGACTTCATCTTGTCGTTCATGCCACCATGCGGCCCGCACTTGACCCCCGCCGGCCACCGGGTCCCTCGAACGAAGCCTACTTGTCTTCTCCACACGGAGGCCTCACCGGCGACGACCTTTCGCGCTTGTTCTTCACACCGCACCAACACGAGTCAAGCCGCAACCCGCACCTGCAATACTTAGCCAAGAATCGGTCCACACAACGTTGTCAATCACTCATCACACAAGGAAGCGACCATTCACTGGGTCCTCGAACCACACATGGTCCTCACTATTGATCAAGTGGAATAATAGGAAGAAGGTAGCAAAACAGTTTCAAGGAAAGATTCTACCTCATATTATGCGAAGCTAAGGGAAAATAGTTACAATCTTGACATTGAAGTGATCACGGCCTCCCCCGAAGGTGTAGCGAGAAGTTTGTGCGAAGGGGGGTACCGGCTTTAGGTTTGTGGTTAGTTTACTCCGACCGAACCCGTTCATGTAGGGCTTGGCAAGGATCGGGAATCCCCGCAAACATGCAATTGCATACATCACTTCAATTCCGGGTGCAAAACTCGGAAGACCATGTGGATGACTACTTCTCTGTCAACAAGGTTTAGAGTTGCACATGAAGGTTCTATTCCTAGTATTCCCGACAAGTCCATGTGGCCCAAAGCAACTCATGGTTTCTTCATGCACCCTCCCTTGCTTAAGTCCACCGGAGGTAGGAGAAAGAACAGGATGAAATCGGTCGCCGAGGGGGGCAACGGCAAGAAGAAGGGAAAGTCACATGAGTGTCCTATTTGCCATACCTTTGGACATCAACGGTACACATGTAAGAATGGAAATCCGGAAGATATAGCCGCCATGGAGGCCGAGAGGTAATCTTGCTGCATATAACTTGCTGCATATTATTCTTTTGCTTTCGTTTTGAGTGATTTGAGGCATAAAACTTGCCGCATATAACTTGTCTTTTAACATACATGCTCGTTTCTTTCACCGCTCGCATTTAACTAGATCGCTTGCATTTTTTTGTTTTGCAAACATGGTATGACGCTTCATGATGTTTATGTAATTCAATTATTAGTGATGTTAGTGATGGTATGCTTACTTGTTTATGATTCAAAACACTATTCACATTTGGCGAATTGCTTACATCGTTCACATTTTTGAATCTATGCGGGGGCCCTCCAAAGAAAAAGCAAAAGAAGCAAGCAACAAGCCGTAGTACAGAACAAGACATTATACCCGTGGCTCCATCCCGGATGGTATTCCCACACAATGAGGCAAAGTGGACAAAGCTACACACAAGAAAGGGAAGAGAAAATCATCTTGTACTTCAATTACCAAAAAAAGCAAGAGGCCTACTACCACAACTTCTACTACGTCAAGTACATCTAGCGGTACCTACTTGTCAATTTTTTAAATATAATCTTGTCATACATTACTTGTCATACATTGCTGATTATGACTTATAAAACTAATATACGGATCCGGCCATGGTTCCAATGACCCTATGGCTATCCAAGTATCGACTTCTACGACCTTAGGACCAGTTCACACAGAGCCATTGGAGACCATCGTCGCCTCGCCTACACCAAAGAAGAAGATGGCGATTAAGAAGAAACTTACACCAAAGAAGCTTCAAATTGCCGCGCAAAGACATCTAGCCTAAACGACCCTTCTTTGCGTTCTTTGCGGTGATGTGTGGATGAACGAACATGTTGTTTTCCAGTATTTTGGTGTTGCTTTCCCGGTATTTTGCTATGTTATGAACGAACATGTTGCTATGTCGTGACCCGTAACATGTCGCTTTTATGTGATGAATGGATGCGAACCTATTTTATATTATGCTCTTGGATATTATGAGATGAATTTGAACATATGATGGGTTTTCGTTGATTATTATGTGATGAATGGATTTGAAACAAAGTGATGTACTTGTTATGTTAGTTACTTTGTCAAGAATTAATTTACATGTACAAGTGAGGTGTTCTTTATTTTTTTGCCTAAATAAAAATGAATTTGGTTGTTCGGCCGAAACAAAAAATAATTTGTTTTTTTCTAAACAAAAATGAATTTGTTTTTTTCCTAAATACAAAATGAAAACAAGTGAGTCCGCTCTCTCTTGTTAATTTGAGAAATGAGTGGCATACATGTAAAAGAAAGTTCATGTTGTAATTTTGAAAATTAGGTGGCATACAGGAAAAAGAAAGTTGAGTTTGTTGCTCATGGTTGGAGGGGTACAATGGTCATTTCCCCTAACCATTTAACACCGTTACTTGCAGAATTGGACGGAATGGCACGAGAGGGCAAAGAAGTTTAGCACGATGGCACACGGGTGCGATAAACTTTTTTAATGGCACACGAGTCGTACCATCTTTTTTAATGGCATACGAGTAAAACTCTCAATGGATTTTTTGTGTGGAGGAGGAAAGAAGGATGGAGGCCCATTTGCACAGCCCATGGTGAGGCGCGTATCCCGGAATTTTTTTTAAATATTTTTTAATCATTTTTCAAATTATACGACCGTTTGAAAATTTTTCGTATTTGACGACCAACCGCCGTTGGTCACAACCGTCGTGATCCGCGGTAAGGTGGCCGCCGGCCGGTCCGCTACGGGCGGTGGGCCCCGCGGCGACGTACCTACCGTCGTATGGACCTCCCCGGGCCCACTACCTCGGTGGGTACCGGGACCGACTACTCGGTGGGCCCACGGGACTACCGGCTTGCGCTACACGGCATCCGAAGGCGTGGAGCACAAGGACTACACGGGAGTAGTACTCGGTTAGGAAGCCGTGCATGTTCCGCACCGTACGGAGGACTCCTAGACGTACTCGACTAGTACTCTCTTCCTACTCCGACTTGTAACTCGCCTCCCGACTATATAAGGCGAGGCGAGGGGATCGTTCCCCTCATCCAATCTCCTCTCATACAACTCACGGCGCATAATTGCACCATCGTGTAATCGTGCCCTATCAATCCGTAGCTACGCGGCATACGGGACGTAGGGTATTACGCACCTCGCGGCCCGAACCTCGTCTAAATTGTGTGCCACGTGTCTCTTCCTTCGAGTTACCGATCTCGGCGAGTCACATTCATCTACTTCGGGTACTCCCCGTAGTAGGTTGCCGGTCTAAAACACCGACACCGGCGCGCCGGGTAGGGGCTCTCGCTCGAGATCACATGGCGAACTCGACGGCTTCCGTTCACATCAAGCCAAGCGTCGCCTTCAACCGCGGCGACACCTTCGTTTTCGGCGCCCGGGTCCGCACCGCCGATGGCGCGGGCTCCTTCCGGCGCCGCCGACCATGCGGCCCAACCCGAGGACGGGCCTCGTGACGCTTCCCGAGGTCGTCACGAGCGAACTCGCCGCAAGTTCGGCGAAATTTCGCTCTTCAACCGTCACGCCGACTTCGAGCTCGAGTCCGTCTCCAACTCGAACCCGACATCGCCATGGGCCATCGCATGCGAGCCGGCCGCTCGGCCATCGCGGGCGGTCCCTTCACCATGCCGGCGCTCCGCGCGTGGCCCTCGCGTCCTCAGCCGGGCCCGCACGGGGGCTCCTACACCACGCCGGGCCGGCAAGGAGCCCGTAACCGAGTACAACTCGGACTCCGACGCCGTCCCCGACCACATCTCAGACTCCAGCCCTCTCTCCGAGTTCTATTCGAACCCGGACTACGAGTTCGACTTTGGGTCGGACCCTGAGGAGCCCGAGTCCGAAGATGACTCCACTGAGCTTCCCTTGTCGGGCCGGCCTGCGGCTCGGTTATAAAATCGACGCCGACCGAAGATACGTCTGCGGCCGACCGCAAGCCCGCCGAATTGACAAAGGAGGACTCACGCTACGTCGCCTACATCAACTCGCTACCGTTCCAGGAGGGAACACCACCGGCCCAGGCCGACTCAAGCACACCAACCGAGGTGGCACTTGAAGGAAACAAGTCTCGGACCCCTTAGGCAAGGGCAACGGCTCGACACATCCGAGACAAAACAAAGCTCAAGCAAAGAGCGCAAACCACCGAAACAAAACTCGAAAAACCACAAAGAGCTCCCCCTGCACACATGCAAGCTCCCCTGAACCAATGCACCTCCCCCCGGACGAATGCATGCAAGAAACCACATGAATCGGGGCACCTGCAAAGCAACTTCAGCTCACACCGGTCGGACCGGTCATCACCACCGGGCCGACCGGTGCCCAACATATGTACGGGACCAGCACTCACACCGGTCGGACCGGTGCTCATCACCGGTCGACCGGTGTACAACGAGAGCCCGAGAAATGGCTCGAAACCACCTCGAAAACCTTCTAAACGCATCCAACAAGCCATTTCAAGCTCAAACTTCTCCCCCTTGTTGGCAATGCATGAATCAAGCCAAAAATGCAAAAATTACAACCTAAAGCTTCTCAAATAGACAAAATTCAACAAAGAAAGCTACACATGTCCAAAAGAGCAAGTTAAGTACTCTACGGCTTCGTATCGATCTCAACTACATGATCACCAAGTTTCACAACCATTGGACGAAGCTAAGATGGATTTTGGCAATTTTGCGAAAAACTTGCCTCTCATGAGCAAAGTCCTAAACATGATCAAAGCATATCAAAATGGCAAAGCCACACAAACTTCATGCTAGGACAGACTATTCTAACCATAAGACCATCACAAACACCCACAAGCACCTCATGTCATGTCAAAGCCACCGAGCCATGTGCCTACTTCTATGTATGAGACTTCTCATTGGTAGGCATCATGCAACGGTTTAGCACCCAAAGCAAATTAAATTCAAGCACGTATGACATGGGAGCACATTTCCAAGCATTTTTCATTTCATTTTCAGATTTGTAAATGGTACATGAAATGTCTTTGTGACAAAAAGGAACTTATGCTCCTCCACAAGATAAATCTAGAGGGCTAAACATTCATGATGGCAAATGAGCCTTTGGCCCCATATGATCAATAAACTAGCTATCCAACCACAAATTAAGCATAGCAAAGCCACAAAAACATGTCAAGAGCATGTAAAGGCATTTACACATGAGAGAGCATACATGTGACATTTTTCAAAAGCATAGCTATCAACCATGGATTATTCATCAAGATCATCAAGAGCTAAGCCAAACTAACCGTAGCATACCAAACAAGCTCATAAAGACATATATCTCATTCCATGGTGAACAATGTATATTAGAGAAGCTTTTCCTAACCAATGCATATGATACAAAATGCATGCAATCTAAGATACAAGGATGCCTATACATCATGTTACATATGCCATGCCAAATGCAAGAAATGCACAAAGGAAAGCTATACATATGCTACAAACCGGCTCCTCGAGGGGAGGCAAAACGGGCTCGACACCACCGGCAAAAGAAAGCTCCCACACACCCAACTCAGGAAATCAAACACACACCAAGTTCCCCCCGCAAACGAGTGAAAGTTGCTTGATCTAGGGGTTTGGTGAAAATATCGGCTAGTTGGTGATGTGTGGGTACATGGATCAACGCTATCTTTCCTTTCTCAACGTTGTCTCTCAGGAAATGGTACCTCACTTCTATGTGCTTGGTTTTGGAATGGAGCACTGGGTTCTTTGCAACGCTTATGGCACCGGTGCTATCACATTGAAGTGGGGCATGGGTATACTCCTCACCAAAGTCACTCATGGTGTAGGTGATCCAAAGGAGCCGAGAGCAACAACTAGCGACGGCAACATACTCGGCCTCGATCGTGGATTGAGCAACACTCGACTTCTTGCGGGAAGACCAAGACACCAAAGAAGAACCCAAAACTCGGCAAGTTCCGAAGTGGACTTCCTATCCAACCGACACCCGGCAAAATCCGCGTCCGAAAAGCCGTGAAGCGCCAAAGAAGAGGACGCGGAGTACCAAAGGCCGAAGTCGGGAGTGTGACGCAAGTACACGAAAATTCGCTTCACCGCTTGCCGATGCGAAGTCCTCGGAGACGCTTGAAAACGAGCGCACGGACACACCGAGAATCGTATGTCCGGCCTCGTCGCCGTCAAGTAGAGGAGTGACCCGATCATGCTCGGTACTCCTTTCGGTCCACGTGTTCACCTTCCTCATCCGCATCAAGAGCCGTAGTCGTACTCATCGGCGTTGTCATAGCCTTGGAGTCCTCCATCTTGAACTTCCTCACAATGTCCTTGGTGTACTTAGCCCGGTGCACAAATGTTCCTTCCTTTGATTGCTTGATTTGTAGCCCGAGGAAGAAGCTGCAACTCACCCATCATGCTCATCTCGAACTCCCCCTGCTCATATCATCCGCAAACCTCGCAACAAGAGAGTTAGACGAGCCACCAAAGACAATATCATCCACGTACACCCGCACAATCGGGATATCTCCGCCCCCTCAGAAAAAAACAAGGTCCGATCGACCTTCCCCATCTCAAAGCCTCTCTCAAACAAGAACCCCCTCAACCTCGCCATACCAAGCTCTAGGCGCCGCTTCAACCCATACAACGCCTTCCTCAACTTGTACACCCGGTGGGGGTACTTCTCACTCTCAAACCCCGAGGTCGCCTCACATACACTTCTTCCTCTAGCACACCATTCGGAAAAGCACTCTTCACATCCATTTGGTGCAACTTGAACCCTTTAGCCACGGAAAAGGCTAGACGGATCCTAATCGCCTCCAAACGGGCTACGGGAGCAAAGGTCTCCTCGTAGTCAATCCCCTCCTTCGACTCGAACCCTTGGGCAACAAGTCTCGACTTGTTCCTCACAACCTCACCCTTCTCTCCCTCTTTGTTTTTCCACACCCACTTTGTACCAATCGGCTTACACCACGGGGGAGGGTCAACCAACTCCCACACTCGATTCCTCTCAAAGTTCTCCAACTCCTCATGCATCGAGTTAACCCAATTGTGATCGATAGTGCGTGTCCAATGTCTTTGGGCTCGAAAGAAGCAACAAATGCAGCATGAGCAAAATGGGAATTGTTTCGAACCCTCGACCGTGTAGTGCGTTCATTCATGTCGCCGATGATCCTCGAAGCCGGGTGATCCACTTGAACTCGCCGGGGAGGTTCTCGCCTCGAAGCTACCTCCCCCTCAACATCGCCTTCTCCTCGTTCTTGATTTGTCGTCGTAGGTGTAGCAGAGGGTCCATCCATCATCGTAGTCGAAGTAGTGGGTACATGTTCGGCGGGGGCACCGCACCACCATCCTCATCATCACCATGTTCATGCTCCTCCTCCCGAAAGATCTCCTCGCCAAGCTCATCATCACCGCACACTCAAAGACAAGCCGACTACGTGGCTCGTCTCGTCGAAGGTTACCTCGCAAGTCTCCACGATTTGGTTAGTTTCAAGATTGAGCACACGATATGCTCTAGAATGAGATGCATAACCAAAGAAAATGCCATCGACAGACCTAGCCTCAAACTTGTCCAACTTCCTGCCTTTCTTCAGAATGAAACACTTGCAACCAAAGACATGGAAGTGACTCACCTTGGGTGCGCGACCATGCATTAACTCATAGCATGTCTTCTTCTTGTGCACTCTGAGATATATCCTGTTCGACACATAGCATGCGGTATTCACCGCCTCATCCCAATACCTCCTCGGAGTCCTATGCTCATCAAGCATCATCCGAGCCATCTCGCACAAGGTCCTATTCTTCCTTTTCACAACACCATTCTGGGGAGGCGTATACGGACTCGAAAACTGGTGCTCAAGACCCAAGTCATGACAAAAGGTTTCAAAACGAGAGTTCCCGAATTCCGAGCCATTATCACTGCGGATAGCTCGTATGGCATCTCCGTGCCTCTCGTTCCTCAACCTCAAGACTAGATCTCGAACAAAACCAAACGTCTCCCCCTTATCCTCGAGAAAGAACACCCACGCATACCGATAATAGTCGTCCACCACAACAAGGACATACCACTTTCCACCCGCGGATCGCACACGAGCCGGGCCAACAAGGTCCATATGGAGCGGCTCGCATGGACGCTCGCTCATCACATCGGTGAGAGGCGGGTGAGAAGAGGCCACCATCTTGGCATGCCTACACGGAGCACAAACCAACTCTTTCTCAAGCCTCAACCGTGGCAATCCTCGGACCAAATTGAGTTTACTCAAGCGTGACAAGTGACCTAACTTCCTATGCCACTTCCACAACTCACTCGAAGAACCAGCCAAGAAACAACGCTCCACACCCGAAGACTGAGAAAAATCAGCACGAAACACCTGACCCTCGGGAACGACCATACAAACAAGATCCCCTCGAGAGTCCACAATCCGAGAACCACCTGGCCGAAACAACACCTCAAAGCCCTCATCCAACAACCGGGACACGAGAAAGCAAATTGTACCCCGGCGATTGAACAAGAGCAACACGCCTCGAGTGATCTTGTCACTCACTTTTATCTCACCTTCGAAAGCACACGCCCACGCCCATTGTCCCCAAAGGTGATGTACCTCTTCGTCACCACCGGACGAGACTTGAGAACCACCCCCTGTCTCCGGTCATATGCCTCGAACAACCGGAGTCAATCAACCAAATGTTCTTCAAGTCTCCCACCGAAAATCAAAAATAGGCACGTGAGCGAACAAACGACTCAAAGACCGGGGTTAGTACCAAAGGAGGAAAACCGAATGCCGAGCCATTTGCTCGAAAGTGGGGTTAGCACCAACCAAAGCATCTCTCCTACCAAAACTACCTCCACGAACACCACCACGGTAACCACCCTGAGGGAACCACCCCTCTCTCGCTTGGAGGAGGACCAAAACCACGCAAGAAAGCCCGTGGAACGTCCTTCCTCTCCAACTCAACGCCACGACTCCTCCAATCCCCGTATTGAGCACGAGGAGGAGAACGCCTAGCAACCGACCACCCGCACTCTTTCCGGCCCAACCACCGTAACCACGACCACCGAAACAACCCTCGCACCCGTACGAGCTCGAAACCCGAACGGTACCGTCCGTCCAGGCCCGCCCGTCCGACGGCCGGTGCCCCACACCGGTCCGACCGGTGTGACACCGGGACAACAACACCACCCGCAGACCTTCTCTCTCTCCCCAAGCCCGAACCGTCCTCACAATCGCCTTGCCCCCGGGCATCCGCATACGAGGCTCAAGTACACCATCGGAAGGGTGGTACTTGTCCTTGTTTGCCCACTCCTTCCTCATTCTCTCCTCTCGCTTCCTCTTGAAGCAAAACTCCTCCTTATGGCCATCTCTCCCACAATAGCCACAATGGAACCTCACAAGCTTAGGCTTTGGCTTGGGATGTGGCTGCTCACTCGGTTTCTCTCCACTCAAACCCTCCACCGGTTTCTCACCACTAGCCTTCTCATTCTCCTTCCCAAAGAACACTTTCCCCGAAGTGCTCACAAACTTGATAGGCTTTTGTAGGTCGTTTGTGGGTGTAGGAAACACGGGTGGAGCTGGGGTTGTGTCTAGTCGGTTCCTTAGATGGTTAGGTTTTGGTGGGAAATCATTCTTGTGGTGGGTTTTTGGTGGCTCCGGGATATTCTCTCCACTCCCCTCACCAACCTTGTTTACTCCAAGCCCCTCACCATCTTGCCTCTTAAAGGCCTCGATCATCATCCTCAACTGAGGCTCGTGACCGGACAACCAACCCATCAACTTCCTCAAATCATCATTCTCATCCCGCAAACGATCAACATAATGTGCAAGCTCCAAATTTTTCAATGCATGCATTTCACGGGTAGAGCAAGATGTAGGCATGGGTTCCTTCAATTTAGCCTCGAGCGAACTAGTGTAAGCATGCATCTCATCAATCTTAGCATGCAAAACGGGGCAAGAAGTGCAAGCACCTAGCAAAGCGAGTCTAGACTTAAGCTCGGCCACTTCTACCCTAAGCACATCTAGTTCCTCACACTTGGAGGCATGCTTCTCCTTGAACAAAGCAAGATCGGCAAGGAAAATAGAGCAATCAAGACAATCATTCTCATCGAAACAACGGGGCTAGCCTTAAGCGAATCAATCTCAAGCTTGCTATCAAGCACCGTGTCTCCGGCTCAGCCACTCTAGTCCTAGCATCCTCGAGTGAAGCCCTAAGCTCTTTCCTCATTTTCTTGGCCTCTCTAAGCATGTCATCACGGTTATCAAGCAAAGAGCCAAGCCTCTCATTCTCCGGCGTAAGAAGGGAAGTTCATCACGCACCTCGTCGTCGGACTCGCAGTCCGAGTCGCTCCGTGTGATCTTCTTGCTGCCGGAGCTCGGCGCCATGGTGCGAAGCCATCTCTCGCGAAGCGGCTCGGCCCCGCTCGGGTTCTTGGACGACTTCTTGTTCTTGCGGCGATCTCCCTCGTCTTCGCCGGCCGCTCGAGCTCGAGGTGGAGTACGCGGAACCGGAGTCGACGTCGCTCGCTCCAACCATCGCCCGAGCCTTGCCTCGGCCCTCCTTCTTCCTCGATCGTCGCTCGTCCTTGTACTTATTCTTGTGCTTGCTCTTGTGGTCGCGCCTCGAACGGTACTTGCCATCGTTCATCCTCGGCTTGTGCTTGTAGCTGTCCTTGCTCTCGGCCTTCTCCGGGCAGTCGGCGACGAAGTGTCCCGGCTTGCCGCACCGGAAGGTGTCCTCGTGTTCCTCCTCATGTTCACGCGGTTCTCGTGTAGCCTCTCGAACCGCCTCGTCAACAACGCCAGCTCGTCCTCTCCAAGGTCATCAAACTCCTCATCTGGCATAGACATCAAAGAGGAAAACGAGAACATCCTGGTGGATGGGTTAGAGTTAGTCTTTCCTTTGGAACCACCAACGAGGGCAAGACTATGGGAATCAGTCGGTCCCTCGAGCTTGGCAGTCATGCCCCTATCCACCTCAGCCGACTTGAGCTTCGAGAACAGCTCGTTCACCGTCGGAGTATCATACCTCTCCGACTCGACTATGGCCTCGAACTTTCCGCCCCATATCGTACGATCCAAAGAGTGTAAGAGCTTGACGGCTCTATCATGATCATCGTACGGGAGCACGTCCACATTGGCCCTCATGTTGTTCACCACCACCGTGAACCTGCGAAACAAGGCATCGATGGACTCACCGGGGAGATGAGTGAAGTTCTCGTACTCTCTCCGTAGGTCGCATACAACCGTGCCCGAACTCGGGCGTTCCCAACATGAGCCTCCTTCAACACCGCCCAAATCCTACAAGCCAAGTGCTCGGTGTGCACCCGATCGAACTCGAGCTGACACAAAGCACGAAACAAGTAGTCGACCGCCTTATTATTGGCGTCGAATCTGTCCCTCGACCCTGGAGCAAGGAAATCCATCGGCTGGACATAGCCTGTGTCCACCGTGACATCCCAAAACGGTTGACCCTTTCCGCGGAGGAACGCACCCATCCGCTTGCTCCACATCTGGTAGTTCTTGCCATCGAAGTGTGGAGGACCCGAACCCCGTTCCTGGTACGCCATCCTTGGATCTTAGACTGGTTAGAGTCAACAAAGACCCGAACCGGCTCTGATACCACTTGAAGGACCGATACGGCGAACCAGAGAGGGGGGGGGAGTGAATGGGAGCCGATAAAAATTCTTCTCGAAGGAGATGAAAACTCCAACAAGACGAACGCGGCTTCCAACACACGTCTCCGACTCACTACCAAGGTTGGTCAAGCCCACGTAGCCACCGGAGTGCCACCGGACCTAGGAACCAACACGCAACCTTCCGACCCGAGAAACGCGGCGGAAAAACCAAACCTCGAGTTTACAGACACACACCGGTCGGACCGGTGAGCACCACCGGTCGACCGGTCCCTGCCGGTGAAACCGAGCAACTTCCACTAAGTGGCTCTACACCGGTCGACCGGTGAGACACACCGGTCGGACCGATGGCGACCGAAAGCCCCCAAGACACCAAAACGGGCCAACCGACCACCAAACGGACCCAAACTCGAAACACGAAGCACCACGGGACAACAACGAACACACCAAGACGTTCACCCGAGCAAGAACCCACAAGGGCTCGCACCGGTCGGACCGGTCAAGAGCACCGGTCGGACCGGTGTAGCTCCGGGCGACTCGGGATGAACAAGACCCGCGGGTCAACTCCCCCAAATCCAAATCTCGATCTCCCGAATCGCTCCACGGACTTGAACAAGACTTTGGGGATATCGGGAACACCTCATGAGGAGTCCATAGCCAAGTTTAATCCCACCAAATCTCGTCCAAAAAGGAGGAATCGAAGAAATCCCGCCGAAAGCACTTCCAACCCAAGAGCTCAAGAAACCCCAAAATCGAGCACTTTTCCTCACGGATTTGGGAGGGGAATCACGGCCCAAAGAACCACGAAGGGTTCCCACAAATTTCCCCCATCAAATCCCCAAGAGAAAAGCCCCGAAAACACCCCAAAGAAATCACCGAGAGAGGGCTCCGAAAATCACCACCAAGAACAACCGGGGAAAACACATCCAAACCTTGAGGAACCACGCCGAATCATCTATACATGAAACAAAGGTTCGTACAAGGTCTAGCAAGCCGCCCGATCATCCATCCCTCTCTACAAGATCTCTCCGTGAAGCTCTCTTGCTAGTCCTAGAGAAAACCTAAGGAAAACAGGTGGAAAATAGGAAAACTAATGAGCTAGGGTTCCAAGAGTTGGCTGCCATCCTCTCACCTCTTGGGTTATATGGAGGCAACCGAATGTCTAAAATGCCCTTCTCTAACAACTAGGGATACAAGCCCCTCAAGGGCGGATTTGGAATTCTTGATGTCTTCACCATCGGACGGATGCCCGCAACCGCACCCGCGTAGCCTCGACGCAAGCCATGCGATCCCGACGCGTGTCCTCCGCTTCGAAGATTTCGGACCGCGTCGCCGCACACCGGTCGACCGGTGCTCCTCACCGGGCCGACCGGCCCCCACCGGGCCGACCGGCCGGACCCACCGGTCGGACCGGTCCGGTGCCGCCGCACCTCCGTCTCCGGTTCTCCGGTCTTGGCTTTGTGGATCAACCAAGGAACCCGGTGGTTTTTCGGTGAACCACCGAAACCCCGCGAACTCGGTGTAGCCTCCGCCAATCTCCACTCATGACTTGGCTCCCACGTAGTCCCGGCTCGACCTTGGTTTTGAGGCTCAACCAAGAAACCGTCCACGACTTCATCTTGTCGTTCATGCCACCATGCGGCCCGCACTTGACCCCGCCGGCCACCGGTCCCTCGAACGAAGCCTACTTGTCTTCTCCACACCCGGAGGCCTCACCGGCGACGACCTTTCACGCTTGTTCTTCACCCGCACCAACACGAGTCAAGCCGCAACCTCGCACCCGCAATACTTAGCCAAGAATCGGTCCACACAACGTTGTCAATCACTCATCACACAAGGAAGCGACCATTCACCGGTCCTCGAACCACACATGGTCCTCACTATTGATCAAGTGGAATAATAGGAAGAAGGTAGCAAAACAGTTTCAAGGAAAGATTCTACCTCATATTATGCGAAGCTAAGGGAAAATAGTTACAATCTTGACATTGAAGTGATCACGGCCTCCCCGAAGGTGTAGCGAAGTTTGTGCGAAGGGGGGTACCGGCTTTAGGTTTGTGGTTAGTTTACCCGACCGAACCTCGTTCATGTAGGGCTTGGCAAGGATCGGGAATCCCCCGCAAACATGCAATTGCATACATCACTTCAATTCCGGGTGCAAAACTCGGAAGACCATGTGGATGACTACTTCTCTGTCAACAGATTTAGAGTTGCATATGAAGGTTCTATTCCCAGTATTCCTGACAAGTCCATGTGGCCCAAAGCAACTCATGGTTTCTTCATGCACCCTCCCGTGCTTAAGTCCACTGGAGGTAGGAGAAAGAACAGAATGAAATCGGCTGCTGAGGGGGGCAACGACAAGAAGAAGGGAAAGTCACATGAGTGTCCTATTTGCCATACCTTTGGACATCACTGGTACACATGTAAGAATGGAAATCCAGAAGATATAGCTGCCATGGAGGCTGAGAGGTAATCTTGCTGCATATAACTTGCTGCATATTATTCTTTTGCTTTCGTTTTGAGTGATTTGAGGCATAAAACTTGCTGCATATAACTTTTCTTTTAACATACATGCCTCGTTTCTTTCACCGCCGCATTTAACTAGACTCGCTTGCATTTTTTTGTTTTGCAAACATGGTATGACGCTTCATGATGTTTATGTAATTCAATTATTAGTGATGTTAGTGATGGTATGCTTACCGTTTATGATTCAAAACACTATTCACATTTGGCGAATTGCTTCACCGTTCACATTTTTGAATCTATGCGGGGGCCCTCCAAAGAAAAAGCAAAAGAAGCAAGCAACAAGCCGTAGTACAGAGAACAAAGATTATACCCGTGGCTCCATCCCGGATGGTATTCCCACACAATGAGGCAGTGGACAAAGCTACACACAAGAAAGGGAAGAGAAAATCATCTTGTACTTCAATTACCAAGAAAAGCAAGAGGCCTACTACCACAACTTCTACTACCGTCAAGCACATCTAGCAGTACCTACTTGTCAATTTTTTAAATATAATCTTGTCATACATTACTTGTCATACATTGCCGATTATGACTTATAAAACTAATATACGGATCCGGCCATGGTTCCAATGACCCTATGGCTATCCAAGTATCGACTTCTACGGCCTTAGGACCGGTTCACACAGAGCCATTGGAGACCATGCCGCCTCGCCTACACCAAAGAAGAAGATGGCGATTAAGAAGAAACTTACACCAAAGAAGCTTCAAATTGCCGCGCACCAAGACATCTAGCCTAAAATGACCCTTCTTTGCGTTCTTTGCGGTGATGTGTGGATGAACGGAACATGTTGTTTTCCAAGATTTTGGTGTTGCTTTCCAAGTATTTTGCTATGTTATGAACGGAACATGTTGCTATGTCGTGACCGGAACATGTCGCTTTTATGTGATGAATGGATCCGAACCTATTTTATATTATGCTCTTGGATATTATGAGATGAATTTGAACATATGATGGGTTTCGTTGATTATTATGTGATGAATGGATTTGAAACAAAGTGATGTACTTGTTATGTTAGTTACTTTGTCAAGAATTAATTTACATGTACAAGTGAGGTGTTCTTTATTTTTTTGCCTAAATAAAAATGAATTTGGTTGTTCGGCCGAAACAAAAAATAATTTGTTTTTTTCTAAACAAAAATGAATTTGTTTTTTTCCTAAATACAAAATGAAAACAAGTGAGTCCGCTCTCTCTTGTTAATTTGAGAAATGAGTGGCATACATGTAAAAGAAAGTTCATGTTGTAATTTTGAAAATTAGGTGGCATACGGAAAAAAGAAAGTTGAGTTTGTTGCTCATGGTTGGAGGGGTACAATGGTCATTTCCCCTAACCATTTAACACCGTTACTTGCATAATTGGACGGAATGGCACAGAGGGCAAATAAGTTTAGCACGATGGCACACAGGTGCGAGAAACTTTTTTAATGGCACACAGGTCAGTACCATCTTTTTTAATGGCATACAGGTAAAACTCTCAATGGATTTTTCTTTGTGGAGGAGGAAAGAAGGATGGAGGCCCATTTGCACAGCCCATGGTGAGGCGCGTATCCTGGAATTTTTTTAAATATTTTTTAATCATTTTTCAAATTATACGACCGTTTGAAAATTTTTCAGATTTGACGACCAACCGCCGTTGGTCACAACCGTCGTGACCCGCGGTAAGGTGGCCGCCAGCAGTCCGCTACAGGCAGTGGGCCCCGCGGCGACATACCTACCGTCGTATGGACCTCCCCGGGCCCACTACCTCGGTGGGTACCGGGACCGACTACTCGGTGGGCCCCCGGGACTACCCCGGCTTGCGCTACACGGCATCTGAAGGCGTGGAGCACAAGGACTACACAGGAGTAGTACTCGGTTAGGAAGCTGTGCATGTTCCGCACCGTACGAGAGGACTCCTAGACGTACTCGACTAGTACTCTCTTCCTACTCCGACTTGTAACTCGCTCCCGACTATATAAGGCGAGGCAGGGATCGTTCCCCTCATCCAATCTCCTCTCATACAACTCACGGCGCATAATTGCACCATCGTGTAATCGTGCCCTATCAATCCGTAGCTACGCAAAGACAGACGTAGGGTATTACGCACCTCGCGGCCCGAACCTCGTCTAAATTGTGTGCCACGTGTCTCTTCCTTCGAGTTACCGATCTCGGCGAGTCACATTCATCTACTTCGGGTACTCCCCGTAGTAGGTTGCCGGTCTAAAACACCGACACCGGCGCGCCTGTAGGGGCTCTCGCTCGAGATCACATGGCGAACTCGACGGCTTCCGTTCACATCAAGCCAACTGTCGCCTTCAACCGCGGCGACACCTTCGTTTTCGGCGCCTGGGTCTGCACTGCTGATGGCGCGGGCTCCTTCCAGCGCCGCCTGACCATGCAGCCCAACCCGAGGACAGGCCTCGTGACGCTTCCCGAGGTCGTCACAGGCGAACTCGCCGGCAAGTTCGGCGAAATTTCGCTCTTCAACCGTCACGCTGACTTCGAGCTCGAGTCCGTCTCCAACTCGAACCCGACGTCGCCATGGGCCATCGCATGCGAGCCGGCCGCTCGCCCATCGCAGCGGTCCCTTCACCATGCCGGGCGCTCCGCGCGTGGCCCTCGCGTCCTCGCCCGGGCCTCGCACGGGGGCTCCTACACCACGCCGGCCGGCAAGGAGCCCGTAACCGAGTACAACTCGGACTCCGACGCCGTCCCCGACCACATCTCGTACTCCAGCCCTCTCTCCGAGTTCTATTCGAACCCGGACTACGAGTTCGACTTTGGGTCGGACCCCCGAGGAGCCCGAGTCCGAAAATGACTCCACCGAGCTTCCTTGTCGTGGCCGCCTGCGGCCCGGTTATAAAATCGACGCCGATCCGAAGATACGTCTACTGGCCAGACCGCAAGCCCGCTGAATTGACAAAGGAGGACTCACGCTACGTCGCCTACATCGACTCGCTACCGTTCCAGGAGGGAACACCACTGGCCCAGGCTGACTCAAGCACACCAACTGAGGTGGCACCCTCTGAGTCCAGCTTGGGTACCCCCGATCGCCAAGTCTTCATGGCTGCCGGCGACAACACCCCAGACCCTCGTGCACGGCCGAAGACAGTGCCCGGAGGACATCTCCGCGTACGAGGCCGTCCGCCAACGCACCCGTACGAGACCGCCGCCAACGGGGACGCTCGACGCGAACGCAACCGAAGCGCAGCGAACGACGCCGGCGGCTCGAGACAACCTTCCCATCCGCAACCTCGCGAGAAGCTCTCGAGGCGGTCGAGAGCAGCGAGTGCACACTACCCCCCGAGCAAAGTGCCTCATGTCGATCACGCCGATCGCACGACAAAGCTCAGGGCATACGCGCTGGAGAGGTCATCGCCAAGCTCGCTGAAGAAGCCTACTTCATGCGGGTCGACAACAGAGTCAGCCAACCTCTCCCAGCTAAACCTCGCGACAACGAAGCTACTAGTCGCAGCGCTGACCCTGGCCCCAACTGTACTCGAGGCGACATCCCAGCTGACCCAAACCGTCGCCGCTCCAACGCCGGCGGACCTCCACGACAAGATCAAGGCAACCGAGAAGTCGTCCCCCACCGTTCTCCCGGCCGGTGGCGGCGGCAACGACCCCCGACGGCGGCGGCAGCCGACGGCGGCGCGCCTCCAACCACGGGCCAACGAAGAGCCGGGATGCGGCGGCAGCCGCGGCGGCCAAGGCCACGCGAATGCCACGCCTCCGGCGCCTCCCACGGTGGGTACGATGCCTCGCGAAGATCGAGGAGCCGCGGCGGAAGAAGTCGACCACCGCCGCCGAAGGCGACGGCTTCCCCGCCTTCTCACCCCCGCCGCAACCTCGCTCCTCCCCGACAAGTTCAAGCCCTTGGGGATCACCAAGTACGACGCGAAGCAGATCCCATCCGAAGGCTCCGATGCTACGCCCTCTCCATCGAGAACGCCGGCGGCAACAAGCCGACACCAAATGCCTCTACTTCCCCTTCGTCCGGACCAAGCACCACTCACATGGCTCGAGTCGCCGGACAAGCACTCGATCGACAAGTGGGACCGACCGAAGGAACAAGCTTCACGAGCAACTTCGCGGGCGCCATGGGCCGTTCGGGTACTCGCATGGACCTTGCCATGATCAAGCAGAACAAGGCGAGACCCTCCGCAAGTACATGCGCCGTTTCTTCGACAAGCGCGCTACCGTCGTCGACGTCACCGACAAGGAGGTCATCGACCTCTTCCAGACGGTCTCTACCATCGCCGCACCTTCGAGGACTTCGGTCGTCGCCGCCCCAGGTCCATTCCCCACCTCAAGGACATGATCACGTCCCGGCGTATGAAGAGGACAAGGCCAACGCCAAGTACGACGCCATCCGCGGCAAGTCCAAGCAGAACCAGGGCGGCGGCAGCGGCAGCAATGCAAACCAGGGCGGCCGCAACAACAACAACAACAACAACTACTACTCGGGTTCCAACCGCAAGCGCAAGCCGACAACACCGTCGCGGCTATCCGCCGCCCCCGAAAGGGAACTCGAAGAACTCCGGCGGGTTCAAGGACCCGCCGAAGGAGAAGTGCCCGTGGCACCCGAACGGCAACCACACTACCGAGCAAAGTGCTACCGGCTCGGTGCACGCGCTCAAGGATACGCCGAGCCACCGCACCCTCACGACCAAAAGGGCAAGAAGAAGGACGGCGACGACAACGACTTCCAAGAACCCGAGAAGACCGTCAACGTCCTCTTCGGCGGACTGCCCAGCAGGCGGGAGCAGAAGGCTACCCGTCGTGAAGTGATGTCCATCGAGCCAGCGGTTCTGACCCCTCTCAGGTGGTCAGAGGTACCCATCACCTTCTCCCGCGCGGACCAATGGACTAGCTTCTCTGAACCAGGACAGTTCCCTCTCGTCCTGAAACCAACGGTGGCGGGCTCCAAGCTCAACAAGGTGCTCATCGACGGTGGAAGCGGGCTCAACGTCCTCTTCACCAAAACTTTGAAGAAGATGAACCTCGACGTCACCCCCATGCTCGACAAGAGCAGCATGCCTTTCTACGGCATCGTCCCAGGCAACGCGGCTGTCCCACTGGGCTCAGTGGTACTGCCAGTTACCTTCGGGGTGTCCCGGGACAACTACCGCACCGAGTACATCAAGTTCGAGGTCGCGGACTTCGAGACCTCTTACCACGCCATCCTCGGCAGACCGGCCATCGCCAAGTTCATGGCGGTGCCCCACTACACCTACTTGGTACTCAAGATGCCAAGCCCAGCCGGTGTACTCTCCCTCCAGGGGGACCTGAAGATCTCTCACGACTGCGATACAGAGGCCGTGGTGATCGCTTCAACAAACCAAGTACCCAACCAGATGATGGAGGTCTACGCCGCGTCGAAGAAGCTTGCCACAAGCGAACTCGACATCCCGCAGAAGTCCGACGACCGCCAACAAGCCTCGGCCCACCTGAGGAGGTACTCGTCAAGTCGGTCGACCTCGGAACAGGCGACCCCAGCAAGACTACCACCATCGGGGCCGGCCTCGACCCCAAATAGGAAGACGCGCTCATCAGCTTCCTTCGGGCTAACCACGACATCTTCGCGTGGAAGCCAGCGGACATGCCAGGAGTGCCCAGGGAGCTGATTGAGCACTGCCTCAACGTCGATCCAAAGGCCACCCCCAAACGACAACACCTCCGACGCTTTGCCGACGACAGACGGGACGCCATCAAGAAGGAGCTCGCCAAGCTACTCGCAGCCGGCTTCATACGAGAAGTCTTCCATCCTGAGTGGCTCGCCAACCCCGTCCTCGTCCGCAAGAAGAACTCGAACGAGTGGAGGATGTGCGTCGACTACACCGACCTCAACAAGCACTGCCCCAAGGACCCCTTCGGGTTGCCGTGGATTGATCAAGTCATCGACTCCACGGCGGGCCGCGACCGCTCTCGCTTCCTCGACTGCTACTCCGGGTACCACCAGATCGCAATCAAGGAGGAGGACCAGGAAAAGACCGCGTTCGTCACCCCATTTGGCGCGTACTGCTACACAACCATGTCATTCGGGTTGAAGAACGCCGGCGCCACCTATCAACGGGCCATCCAGGCCTGCTTCAAGCGGCAACTCAACAAGAACGTCGAGGCCTACGTGGATGACGTGGTTGTCAAAACTAGGGACTCCAGTACCCTCATCGACGACCTTGAAGAGACCTTCGCATCGCTACGCGAGTACCGCTGGAAGCTCAACCCGAACAAGTGCGTCTTCGGCGTCCCTTCGGGCAAACTACTCGGCTTCATCATCGCCCGCCGCGGCATCGAAGCCAACCCCCGAGAAGATCTCCGCCATCACCAGCATGAAAGCTCCCACGAGCATCAAGGACGTCCAGAAGCTGACGGGGTGCATGGCGGCGTTGAACAGATTCATCTCGAGGCTAGGAGAACGGGGCCTCCCCTTCTTCAAACTACTCAAGCACCACGAGAAGTTCGTGTGGACCGGCAGAGGCGGATCAAGCCCTTGCCCAGCTCAAGGACTTCCTGTCGAAGCCGCCAATCCTCACGGCTCCTCACAAGGGCGAGCAGCTACTACTCTACCTAGCCGCGACTACTCACGTGGTCGCATCGCCATCGTTGTCGAGTGGCGGGGAAGACGGCCACGCCTATCCGGCCCGGGGCCGCCCCGCCTACTTCGTCGCCGAGGTTCTATCGAGTCCAAGGCTCGCTACCGCCCCCGTGCGAAGCTCCTGTACGCTCTACTCATCACCTCGCGGAAGCTACGACACTACTTCCAGGAGTACTCGGTCTCCGTCGTCACCGACTACCCGCTCGGCGACATCCTGAGGAACCAAGACGCCACCGGAAGAATCTCCAAGTGGGCTGTCGAGCTCGGCGCCCTCACCATCGACTTCAAGCCACGCACAGCCATCAAGTCACAAGCACTAGTCGACTTCATGGCAGAGTGGCGGGAGAACCAGCTACCTACTCCCACCGTGCGACCAGAGCATTGGGTGATGTACTTTGATGGCTCACTCAACCTCGAGGGCGCAGGCGCAGGGGTACTCCTGATCTCTCCAACGGGCGAACAACTCAAGTACGTCCTGCAGATCTTCTGGAAGGTCTCAAACAATGAAGCCGAGTACGAAGCTCTCCTACACGGGCTCCCGCCTCGCGGCTTCACTTGGCATCAAGCGGCTACTAGTCTACGGCGACTCCGCAAAGGGTCATCAACCAAGTCAACAAGTCCCGGGACCGCAACAAGGAGAACATGGACGCCATCGCCTAGAAGTCCGCAAGCTCGAGAACAAATTCTATGGTCTCGAGTTCCGTCACATCGTCCGCGACAACAACGTTGCGCACGGACGTCCTCTCGAAGCTCGGATCCACCCGCGTCCAAGTACCCGCGGCGTCTTCGTCCATGAGCTTCACGCGCCATCCATCCCGGAGCCGGCGCCACCAACCACTGTACCAGCTCATCCACCAGCTGGGCAGGAGGTCATGATGATCGACGTGGACTGGAGGCAACCCTTCATCGACTACCTCGGCGAGCGTAAAGTCCCCTCCGACAAGAACGCGGCCGAACAACTCGTCCGCCGCGCCAAGTCTTACGTCCTCGTCGGAGACAAGCTTTACAAGTGGGGCGCATCTTCCGGAGTACTCATGAAGTGCGTCCCCCGTGAAGAAGGCAAGGACATCTTGGAGGAGATCCACAAGGGCGTCTGCGGCAACCAGGCGTCTTCACGCACGCTGGTCAGCAAGGCCTTCCGACGAGCTTTCTACTGGCCCACAGCCCTGGGCGATGCCGAAGAACTCGTCGAAGGTGCCAAGGATGTCAGTTCTTCGCCAAGCAGCAACACGTCCCGACCTACAAGCTAGTCACCATACCACCAACCTGGCCCTTTGCCTCGCCGGGGGCTCGACATGATTGGGCCACTACCAACCGCGCCGAGAGGATTCAACGGGGTACCGGTGGCTATCGACAAGTTCACCAAGTGGATCGAGGTCAAACCGGTCACATGCCCCAAGGCCGACAGAGTACTCGACTTCCCGGATGAACTCGTACACCGCTACGGGCTACCCCACCGCATCATCACGGACACCGGGGTCCAACTTCAACAACCACCGCTCCGGGGAATATTGCGAGAACAGGGCGGAATCGACGTCGATACGTCTCGCCTTGCCCATCCACGGGCCAACGGACAAGTCGAGCGCGCCAATGGGATGGTGCTCGACGCCCTCAAGAAGCGGCTACACGATGTCGCTAACTCCAAAGGGGGCAAGTGGATCAAGGAACTACCCAACGCACTGCGGGGGCCGCGGACTCAACCATCCAAGCCAACGGGGCAATCCCCCTACTTCCCGGTCTACGGCTCCGAAGCCATCCTCCCCGCCGACGTCATATGGAACTCGCCGGCGGTGGAGCACTACGACGAAGGCGTCTCGGAAGACAAACAGACGAGTTGATATCGACAACCTCGAAGAAGCTCCGCCGCGCCGCCCTCGTCCAATCGGCAAGGTACCTAGAGGGTATCCGACGCTACCATGATCGCAACGTCAAGGAACGCTCCTTCAACGTTGGAGATCTTGTCCTCCGCCGTATCCGGGAACACGGAAGGACTCCACAAGCTCGCTCCCCTCGGGAAGGCCCCTTCACCGTGGCTAAGGTGACCGGGCCGGCTCCTACCGCCTCCAAACACTTGAAGGCGAAGATGTCAACAACTCGTGGAACGTCGACCAACTCGTCGATTCTACGCCTAGTCTACACGACTACTCCGGGTTCAAGTCTACACGACTACGACAACACCCCTTGCCGCAAGCGACCCTCCGGTCCCGGCTCCAAGTCTCCGGACTACTCTCCTCCGAGTCCGGCCCCGCGCGGCTACCTATGGACCCTGGGCTGCGACGAGCGTCAAGGACTCTAGCAGCGGTCTACCAAGAGACCACACTCCAAGATCCAGCCCTGCGCGGCTACCTACGGATCTGCGATCCAGCCTACACGGCTACCTACGGATCACCGGCTACAAGCGGCTACCCGCTCCAACGCCACTTAGCTGTAAGCGGCCTCCGGGTCCAGGCTACTACTTGTAACTACGGCCCCGGCCACCCGTGTGTACTTCTTCGCAATAAAGCTTGATTTTTCATCAACTTGTTTACTGTTCTGCTCCCTGCGACGGGACTACTAAAGCCGAGTACTACTACTCGCACCTACTCCACGATGGGCGCTCCGCACTCTGAGATCGCGGTTACGAGTACTCATTGCTGGAACACTTCATTTCATTGATACATGAATAATTCATTACAAGTGTTTTTGTACAACTGTGGCTACTAGCTACCTACGCAGGGCTACTGGAGGTTCAGCTTTTCGGCTACCTGCTCCGCGATGGGAGCCATCTGCTCCAACAGCTCTGCGTACTGCTCATCCGAGCGCTGGCGGCTACCCCGCCGGCGACCACCTCCACTGGAGCCTTCGGGAAGTACGACTTCATGAAGGCCAGTACTTGCTTCGGGATCGACTTGGCCATGTGCTTGACGTAGGCGGCCAGCCGGCTTGGCGCTTCACGAAGTCGATCCGCCAAAGGAGCGATCTTGGGGCCGCCCGGGTGCGGCACCAGGAGCCTCGCAATCGGGAGAGCAGCCTCTTCAAGGTCCTTCAGCTGGGCTCGGAGCGCCTCGCAATCTTCATTCAACTTCTGCAAAGATTTGTAGCAGTTGACGAGATCTCTGTCAGAGGCAATCCGCAGCTCCATATGCTTCTCGCACTCGAAGGAGAGCTCCTTGTAGTCGAGCTCAAGTACCGGCGGGCTTCTTGCTCCCGGTAGAAAAGGTTCTTCATGCTGACCTCCGAGGCCTTCAGCTGCTCCACCTGGCCCTCGAGTTCTGCAACATGGAAACACAACAACGGGTCAGAGGCCTGACGACTTCCAACAAGTACCCGACAAGTCGAGGGACATACCCTTATTCTTGTTGCGGAGGCCTTTGTTCTTCCGCACCAACTCGTCGCCCTTCGCCTACAAGTCCATGACGTCGTTGTGGTACTTGGCGAAGGCGGCATCGAGCTTCGACTGCATCGCGGCTGCGTGCTTCCGCGACTTCACGAGCTGCTCCTCCAGGGCCTCGGCCCGGAGCACGGTGTCGCCGTAACCTTGCAGCAGATTCGACTTCTCGCGGGATCGCTCCGCGACGTCCTGCACAAGACAAGCTCAAGTCAAGAAAGAGTACTCAACGCAAAGGATTGACTACTCGAGGGGCTACGGCTACGTACCTTCATCCACTGTTCGGCTCGTCGCATCGCCTCCAGGTGCTGAGCCACTGTTGCCGGCTCGACGAGATCGTCGGCCAGCAGTTCAATCCCGCCACGACTACTCGACGTAGCCTCCGTCATAGGCGCTGAGTGGATAGGCTCCGCGTCTTGGATCTCGGGGGATCGGATCGCCACCTCCAGGGCAACCCCTGGCGACGTGGTAGCCGCCTCGCCCTCGGCGGACTTCTCGACGACTTCCCCCACGGGCTCGGGGGCTCCTCCCGCGGCCTCCGGGCCTCTCGGTGCCAACTCGGCATGGGCACCCCCCGCAGGGATGTCACCTCCTTCGGGCCGCCCGTCAACAAGGAACACGCACATCGGTGCTCGCGACTACTCATCCCGGGAGTTCTACGCCTTCAAGAGGGGCACTCACCTTCGACTACGACCGCCCTCCCCGGCGGTGCTTCGCAGGCCGGGGCTCGGTCGCGGCTTGGGCTTCGGGAGTGGCCTCCTCGACGGACGGCGCGGTTTCCTCCGCCTCAGCTGTTGGGGGATCTTCCCCGTCCCAGCTCAGATCTGTGGATTTTCTGCAGAAGTATTCACAGAGGGTCGTCAGACAAATCGACTACTGCATCAAGTACTACTCATAAAGGACGTGGTACTTACAAGTTCGACCGGACGATGGTCACGGCCGGAGCACCGAGGATGCTGGCAATATCAACCAGTCCACCCTCGGCGGGCGTCTCTTCCTCCGCCTCTTCGGCTACTGCCTCCTCCACGGTGGCGGCGGCCGGCGCAGACGTCTCCTGCGTCCCTGCGGCTTCCATCTCTCCAACGGCGGCGGCCGCGGGTACTCTGCTCTCCTCTGGAGCAGGGGGCTGGCGCTCCAGCTGCGCCAGGAGTTCTTCGACAGTGGGGGCTGGACTTCGGTTTCCAGCCGGTTCCCCCACCGGGTCCCACACGCCTTCGTCGCCCTCTTCGACGGGCTCCGTTGGTGGCACCTCCTGTACACAAAGGACGACTACTCGTCAGCACCGTACTCGAACACCGGTACTCGACTACTCTGCTCAAGATGACGTACCTCCGGAGGAGTGGTCTCTGAGACCTTCATCTTCTTCGCCACCCGCTTCTTGGCGGGGTTGCGCGGCTTCCTTGGCGGCGCAGCAAGGCTAGCCTCCAGGCTAGCCGGAGGGTCTTGAACAAGTGGCACATGAGGCAAGCCTGGACGGCTAAACCTCGACCGGCAACCGGAAGCGGTCCCCGGAGCCGTGTCTTCGTCTTCATCGTCGTCATCGGAGGTATCCTCCACGATGACGGTGTCGTCGCCTTCACCGACTTCGCGGCGCTCCTTCACCTTTCCCTCCGCCGGGATCTGGATTCCGCTCGGTGGCGGCTGCGGCTCGGAGACGAACCGCTTCACATCATCCTGCGCAAAGACACGAGACGTCAGCAACTTCACTACGAGTACTCACTACTCGACGAGGGGGGTACGACTACTCACCTCGTTGGGCGGGCGCGCGGCGGAGTACTCCTCGACCGGACACGCCGTGTACGGCGGCATGTCCTTGAAGATCCTCGACAACCTTTCGACGATGTCGTTGTCGTCCAGCTCGCCCCCCGGCATCCGCGACGTGTCGTCGTCGCCGGTGTACTCGAAGCCCATCGTATCCCGCGCCATCGCCGGCCGGATCCTCGCGCTTCATGAAACCGAAGGCCACGTGCTCGGCCCTCAGTCCCGCATCCCTGAGAGTCTTGATGCGCGCTAGCAGCCTCCGTGTTCCACCAATCTTGGTGCTGGGCTGCCGTCCGCTCGGCTTCGGCAGTTCGGGATGGTGGTTCGTGATGTAGAACCATCTCGTCTTCCAGTCGGTGTTGGAGTCCACGAGCTTGTACGCCAGGTACTGCTCCGCGGCGTCCTCCCTCAGCTGGATTCCGGCCCCTCCGACTACTCTAGGGTTGGAGGCGCTGGGCTGCGGCTTGACGCGGAAGAACTTCCGGAAGAGCACCCAGTGCGGCTTGATTCCCAGGAAGGCTTCGCGAGGCGGGACGAAGACGGATGTATGGAAGATGCCGTTGGGGTTCGGGATTGAGGTACTCGATGCCGTAGTACCTGAGCAGCCCCTTGAAGAAGTCGCTTGCTGGGAGCGCAAGCCCGCGCTCCATGAAGCGCGAGAACATCGGGATCTCGTCTTCGGCTTTCTCCATCGGATACGGATCTCCTGTGGCGGATCTCCACATGTCGATTTCCTTCTCCCTGATGAACCCGCTGTTCAACAGGGTCAGCAGGTCCTCCGTCTTGACCTTCGATTTCTTCCACTCGCGGCTTGGATCAGCGCGCGGTGGAGACAGAGGCGGCGCCGCACCGCGTGGCGGCCGCGGCGGCCTCTGCACGGCTCCTTTTCTTCCCGCCGGTCTTCGACGTCTTCGACGGCGACGGCTTCATTCTCCAAGTGCAAGGAGTTTTCACTCGCATCCGCTCGGGGGCTACCCTAAAGACCTCGGGTGGCGATGCGCTCGGCTCTACTACGGCGGCAGCAGGCTGCTGGGAGTGGATCTACTTCAAGATTCAAGTGAAGATGACTGCGGCTCACTTGGGTGAAAAACCCTAAGGGTTTTGGCTTCTATTTATAAGCCAAATCGCTTCCTCAACGGGCGGCTGGATAAGTCCACGCGTGGCTGACTCAGCGGCTGCGCGTGACTCTTCGTATTCTGCTAGTCGACGCGCCTCACCTCGGGGGCTCGGCTACTTCTACTCGACTACCTGGGATGCGGCTAGTCTCAAGAGCATCTCAGGACACATTCTCCAAGAAGACCCTTCAATTCGAGAGGAAGTACTCGACTCAAGGCTCGGGGGCTCCGTGCCACGTGTCCTTCGGTTTTTTCTCTCCGGATTTTTCGGGATTATCTTGCCAAGATTTCAGATGGACCCTAAGCCAGAGCCCGCGGCTCGAGGCTCGGGGGCTACTCCATATGGAGTGCGGTTCTGCAAATCGCACCTCCACAACGGCTTCGGCTTCAAGACAAGACTGGCATTTTTTGAAGACCTTCGAAGGCAAATTTCAAGGACGCTTGGGACTACTCGAGAAGACTTCAAGATTGCTCAAACATCGACCGGAGTACATTCCGGCCTCGGGATGCTTCGACTACTCTTGAGGACTTTTGACTTGTAGCGATCAAGGACGCTTGAGGACTACTCGTTAAGGCCGTCAAGACTACTTGAAGCTATCCTTCTCGACTACAAAGTACTCGAGGGCTTGTCGTATGGACCTCCCTGGGCCCACTACCTCGGTGGGTACCAGGACCGACTACTCGGTGGGCCCCTGGGACTACCCGGCTTGCGCTACACGGCATCTAAAGGCGTGGAGCACAAGGACTACACAGGAGTAGTACTCGGTTAGGAAGCTGTGCATGTTCCGCACTGTACAGAGGACTCCTAGACGTACTCGACTAGTACTCTCTTCCTACTCCGACTTGTAACTCTGCCTCCCGGACTATATAAGGCGAGGCAGGGATCGTTCCCCTCATCCAATCTCCTCTCATACAACTCACGGCGCATAATTGCACCATCGTGTAATCGTGCCCTATCAATCCAGAGCTACGCGGCATACGAGACGTAGGGTATTACGCACCTCGCGGCCCGAACCTCGTCTAAATTGTGTGCCACGTGTCTCTTCCTTCGAGTTACCGATCTCGGCGAGTCACATTCATCTACTTCGGGTACTCCCCGTAGTAGGTTGCCGGTCTAAAACACCGACACTACCGTCGTGCCCCACGGCGGTAACAGCTGCGCCCGTCATGGGCCACGGCGGTAGGCTCGTACCGCCGTGGTGGACGGCAACAGCCGCGCCTATATAAAGGGCAAAGGCGGCCGGCGGCCGCCCCCTCCCCTCGGTAAGTTTTCTTTCCTTTTTCTTTTCTTAGTTAATTTATTTAGTTTAGCTTTAGAAAATTAGTTTTTAGATTAGAAAATTTTAGAAATTAGTTAATTCAATTAGTTTAGATTTAGAAAATTAGTTTTTTATTTAGAAAATATAGAAAATTAGTTTATCAGTTCTAGAAATTGTAGAAATTACTTTAGCATGCGTAGAAAATATAGAAAATTAGTTTATCTACCGTGGAAACTGTTGAATTTACTTTAATTTGTTTAGAAAATATAAAAAAATTAATTTATCTCGTTTATAAAATCAAGATAATTAATTTATCTTGTTTAGAAATCATATAAAATACTTTAATCTAGAAAATTAATTTACCTCGTTTATAAAATGTAGAAAATACTCTAATTCGTTTAGACATTCTAGAAAATTAATGTATCAATTCTAGATATTATAGAAATTATCGAAATTACTGTAGTTTGTTTAGAAAATGTAGAAAATTAGTTTATCTGTTTTAGAAATAGTAGAAAATAATTTAATTCATTTAAAAATTTTAGAAAATTAATTTATCTCTTCCAGATATTGTAGAATTATCAAAATTACAATAATTTGTTTAGAAAATGTAGAAAATAAGTTTATTTGTTTAGAAATTCTAAAAAAATAATTTATCTAGTTATTAAAGAAATTATCGAAATTACTTTAGTTTGTTTAGAAAATGTAGAAAATGAGTTTATCTGTTTTAGAAATTGTAGAAAATACTTTAATTCGTTTAGAAATTCTAGAAAATTAACTTATCTCTTCTAGATATTGTAGATGTTGTAGAAAATTACTTATCTGGTTTTTATTTGTATATTTAATTTTTGTATGCAGTTGCAACTATGGACCAGACTCATGCTTAGACTGTGGCTCAGGCCGAGGCTTAGGCTCAGGCCAGGCTCAAGCTCAGGTTGAGGCTGCTCATGCTGAGGTTGAGGTGTATGTGACGCCTTAGTTGCTGGACAGGGAGATCGACCGCAGGCACCGCTCGTTCTTGTCCGCCGTCCTCGGAGAGGATGTTGGACACATGTGTTCCCGCACTACGCGCACGTTGCTACCGATCCACGACCTTTGGGTTCCCAAGTACGTGAATTGATGTTATGTTATTGTTTGTACCTTCATTTATCCTTCTGTTGTAACTAATAAATTACGTTATTTGTTTCAGGCTACGCACGCGCAGGACTCCTGCCTATAGCGCGGTTAGTCTAGGGGGACAGCCTGCGCGACGCGATTCCTCAGAAGGATCGCATGACACACTTCCAGTTCGACTTCTCCCTCCTCAACGCGCTTCTGGACCACTAGAGGTCGGAGACCCACACGTTCCACTTCACCGTCGGCGAGATGACGGTGACTCTTTAGGATACGTCACTGTTGATGGGCCTTCCTTGTGAGAACGAGCCGCTGGGGCCTGCGAACATCTCCACTGAGTGGCATACGGAGTTCCTCGCTCGCTTCGCGAATGTTCCTCGGAAAGATCGTGCCCCTGCCCAGTACCAAGAGTTCACGAATGTTCACGGACCCACCTAGTTTAGCATACATACCTTTACCTCATATTTCTCTTAGTGTTTGAAGATATGGAGACAATATAACTAACGTTTGATTTTGCTTGTGTAGGCTGATTACCTATCAGATGACGTCGAGCAGGAGACAGTCGACAGGTTCTTCGAGACGTACATGTTATGGTTGTTTGGGTTCGTGTTGTTCCGCAGTTCGCAGGGTGACTCAGGACCATGTGTGGTTCGAGGACCGGTGGATGGTCGCTTCCTGGTGTGATGAGTGTTTGACAATGTTGTGAGGACTGATTCTTGGCTAAGTATTGCAGGTGCAGGTTGCGGCTTGACTGGTGTTGGTGCAGGTGAAGAACAAGCGCGAAAGGTCGTCGCCGGTGAGGCCTCCAAGTGTGGAGAAGACAAGTAGGCTTCGTTCGAGGGACCCGGTGGCCAGCAGAGTCAAGTGCGGGCCGCATGGTGGCATGAACAGCAAGATGAAGTCATGGACGGTTTCTTGGTTGAGCCTCAAAACCAAGGTCGAGCCGAGACTACGTGGGAGCCGAGTCATGAGTGGAGATTGGCGGAGGCTACACCGAGTTCGCGGGGTTTCCGGTGGTTCACCAGAAAACCACTAGGTTCCTTGGTTGATCCACAAAGCCAAGACTGAAGAACCGAAGATGGAGATGCAGCAGCTCCAGATCGGTCTGACCGGTGGGTTGACCGGTCTAATCGGTGGGTACCGGTCTGACCGGTGAGGAGCATAGGTCTGATCGGTGTGCGACGACACAGTCCGAAGACTTCTAAGCGGAGGACACACGTCGGGATCGCAAGCTTGCGTCGAGGCTAAGCAGGTTGCGGTCGCCGGGTATCCGTCCGATGGAGCGATGACAAAGATTTCTGATTTCGCCCTCGAGGGGCATGTATCCCTAATTAGTTAGTAAGGGTATTTTAGACTTTCGATTGCCTCCTATATAACCCAAGAGGTGAGAGGATGGCAGCAATCTCTTGGAACCCTAGTTCATTTGCTTTCCTATTTTCTCTTCCTATTTTCTTAGGATTTCCATAGGACTAGCTTGAGAGCTTCATGGTGAGATCTTGTGAGAGGGTTGGATGATCGGGAGGCAAGCTAGACCTTGTATGAACCTCTTTGGTATGTTTAGATGATTCAGCGTGGTTCCTCAAGGTTTGGTTGTGTTGTTCCCGTTTGTTCTTGGTGGTGATTTTCGGAATCCTCTCTTGGTGGATTTCTTGGTGTGTTTTCGGGACCTTGCTCTTAAGGATTTGGTGTGGGATGTATGTGTGAACCCTTCGTGGTTCTTTTCCCTTTGATTCCCCTCCCAAATCCGTGAGTTAAGGGGCTCGATTTTGGGGTTTTCGGTGCTCTAGGGTTAGAGGAGTTCTTTGTGGGATTTCTTCGATTCCTGCGGGTGTTGTTCATCCCGAGTTTTGGTGGACAATATCTTGGCGAGTTTTGGTGGGAAATATCTTGGCTATGGACTCCCCATGAGGTGTTCCTACTATCCCCAAAGTCTTGCACAAGTCCGTGGAGTGATTCGGGAGATCGAGGTTTGGATTTGGGGGAGTTGACCTGCGGGTGCTGTTCATCCCAAGTTGCCCAGGCTTGACCGGTCTGACCGGTGTGTGACCAGTCTGACCGGTGTATGCCACTTGTGGGATTTGCCTCGGGTGAACTACTTGACTCATGTGTTTTGGGTCGTGGTGCTGCTGGTCTGTTCTTGGTCTGTTTGGAGTTGTTTTGCTAGGCTTTGTGTAGGGTTTTCTTCTGTGCAGGTTGTGTTTTGGGAGTGTTCTTGTTCCAGGGCCTAGAGAAGTCACTGAGGCCCTTTGGAACACTTGTTGTGCGGCTGCTGTAGCCACCAGCCTGACCGGCTCTGTCCACCGTCTAAGCGGTGTCACTGGTCTGATCAGCGCAGGACATCGGTCTGACCGGTGTAGCACAAGCAGCAAGCCGTGCAAGTTTCCGTTGTAAATGTTGGTGAGTTTTGTCTTGGAAGGTTGTTTGTTGGTTCCTAGGATCAGTAGCACTCCAGTGGCTACGTGGTCTTGACCAACTTGGGTAGTTGAGTCGGAGACGTGTGTTGGAAGCCGCGTTCATCTTGTTGGAGCCTTCATCTCCTTCGAGAATAATTTTTATCGGCTCCCATTCACTCCCCCCCCCTCTGGTTCGCCGTATTGGTCCTTAGATTGGTATCAGAGCCGGTTACGGGTCTTGATTGACTCTAACCAGTCTAAGATCGAAGGATGGCATACCAGGAACGGGGTTCGGGTCCTCCACACTTCGATGGCAAAAACTACCAGATGTGGAGTAAGCGGATGGCGGCGTTCCTCCGCAGAAAGGGTCAGATCCTTTGGGATGTCACGGTGGACAACAGCTATGTCCAGCCGATGAACTTCCTTGCTCCAGGATCGAGGGACATGTTCAATGCCAACAACAAGGCGGTCGACTACTTGTTTCGTGCTCTGTGTCAGCCTGAATTCGATCGGGTGCACACGGAGAGCTTGGCTTGTAGAATCTGCTCGGTGTTGAGAGAATCTCATGTTGGGAATGCCCAGGTTCAGGCTCAGATGTATGCGACTTACCAGAGAGAGTACGAACTTCGCTCATCTCCCCGGCGAGTCCATCGATGCCTTGTTTCAGAGGTTCACGGTGGTTGTGAACAACATGAGGGCTAATGTGGATGTGCTCCCGTACGATGATCATGATAGAGCCGTCAAGCTCTTACACTCTTTGGATCGTACGGTTTGGGGCGGAAAGTTCGAGGCCATTGTGGAGTCGGAGAAGTATGACACTCTGACCGTGAACGAGCTGTTCTCGAAGCTCAAGTCGGCTGAGGTGGATAGGGGCATGACAGCCAAGATCGAGGGCCCGACTGACTCTCATAGTCTCGCCCTCATCGGTGGTTCAAAAGGAAAGACTAACGCTAACCCATCCATTAGGATGTTCTCTTTGTCCTCTTTGATGTCTATGCCAGATGAGGAGTTCTACGTGCTTGGAGAGGACGAGCTGGCGTTGCTGACGAGGCGGTTCGAGAGGATGCACGAGAACCGGGTGAACATGAGGAGGAACACGAGGGCATGCTTCCAGTGTGGCAAGCCGGAACACTTCGTCACCGACTGCCCGGAGAAGGTCGAGAACAAGGACAGCTACAAGCACAAGTCAAAGACGGATGACAAGTACCGGTCGAGGCGTGACCACAAGAGCAAGCACAAGAACAAGACCGAGGACGAGCGACGATCGAGGAAGAAGGAGAGCTGAGGCAAGGCTCGAGCGATGGTTGGAGCGAGCGACGTCGACTCCAGTTCTGCGTACTCCACCTTGAGCTCAAGCAGCAGCGAAGATGAAGGTGATCGTCGCAAGGGCAGGAAGTCGTCCAAGAACCTGAGCGGGCTGAGCTGCTTCGCTAGAGACGGCTTCTGCACCATGGCACTGAGCTCCGGCAGCAAGAAGAGCATACAGAGCGACTCGGACTCCGATTCCGACGACAAGGTGCGTGATGAACTCCCTTTCTTACGTCAAGAGAATGAACGACTTGGCTTCTTGCTTGATAATCGTGATGATATGCTTAGAGAGGCATAGAAAATGAGGAAAGAGCTTAGGGCTTCACTCGAGGATGCAAGGACTAGAGTGGCTGAGCTAGAAACACAGAATTTGGATGCTAAGCTTGAAATTGATTCTCTGAAAGCTTCACCTGTTGTTTCTGATGAAGTTGAATGTGCTGATTGTCCTATCTTTCTTGCTGATCTTGCCTTGTTTAAGGAAAAGCATGCCTCCAAGTGTGAAGAACTAGATGTGCTTAGGGTTGAAGTGGCCGAGCTTAAGTCTAGACCTACTTTGCTAGGTGCTTGCACTTCTTGCCCTGTTTTGCATGGTAAAATTGATGAGATGCATGCTTACACTGTTTCTCTTGAGGCTAAGCTGAAAGAACCAATTCCTACATCTTGCTCTACCTGTGAATTGCATGCTTTGAAGAATCTGGAACCTGCACATTATGTTGACCGTTTCCAGGATGAGAATGATGAGTTGAGAAAGTTGATGGGTTGTGTGACGCCCCAGGTTTTTAATTACCGTCATTAACGCTAATGACCGGATCAGCCGGGTCAAACCAGTCAAACCCCGGTCAAACCTAGGTCAACCTGGGTCATCACCCGAAAACCTCGCCAATGAACCCCGATGAATCCCTTGAACAAGCCTACAAACACCCGTAGTCAACCCTTGGTCAAAGACACGGTCAAACCCCGCTTCACCGTTGACGTCAGTGAATGTCGTCCGGAACTTCGCCGCGTTCCCCAAAATTCACCTAAACACTTCAAAATCTACATTTATGAAAGTTGTAGATCTTGTTGAGGGACACAACTTTCATGTAGATTGGCATTTCAAATTTGGAGAGGAAAATTGTGAAAAACCCCTTGCAAGACAGAATTTCCGTTTTCCGAACAGCCGACATTCAAAGTTGGCACGACGTTCCCGCAAAATCCGTTGAGAAAAACACCATATGGCCTTTTTGAAAGTTGTAGAGGGTAGTTAGATCTACAACTTTTCTATTCATTGCTTTGTGCACTTTTATTCAAATTTTTGGAGAAATTTTACTTCAAAAAGGGGCACCCGCGGTCCCGGCCGGCCGACGCCGCACCGGGCGCGACGTCGCGCGCCGTGCGCGCGGGGGCACCCCGCCGCCGCGCCGCCGGCGCCACCCCGCGTTCCCCCTCCGCCGTGCCTCGGTCCGTGTGCCGTCCGCGCCTTCCCGAGGCCACCGCTCGCTCCCGAGACGCACGCACGCCGAGGAGATACCCCCGCCCGCGCCCGGAACGCCGCGCCGCCGTACCCCCCCCCGCCCGCCGTGGTACGGCCCCCGCCCGCCGCCGTACCCGCCGCCGCCCAACCCCGCCGCGCGCCGTCCGTGCATGCTGCCCCGCCCGCGCCTATAAGGCCGCCCTCGCTTCCCCCGCGCGCGCCGGGACAGCCGCCGCCGCACGCCGACGTCTCCGGGGACGCGCGCCGCGAGCTCCCTTCTCCCCGCCCTCCGCCTCAAAGCCCAAGCACGCGGGCGTATTTTCCACCCCCTAGGACATCCACCGGGCCTAGCCGAGCCACAAGCCGGGCGCTCGCTGCGCCGGAGCAGCTGCTCCCGCGGCGGCCGCCGCCGGCGGCCGCGGCCCGCCACCGCCGCCGCATCTCCCGACCAAACAAGCGCCCAAACCAACCCTAGAACACCCCTAGATCCTCCTCCACCCCTTCCCCGGCGAGAACGCCGCCGGCCTCGCCGGAATTGCGAAACCCGCGCCGGCCGGCCGCCATAAGGGCCGCATTGCAAGTCATCGTTTCTTTCTAGGGTCCTATTCGCAAAAGGTAAACTCCAACAGCTTAAAGCAAATTGCTGAACCTTGTAAATTGTGTAGAAAATCACAGAAA